>JAPMIB010000045.1:0-1238384 GCA_034770305.1 Trichogramma dendrolimi
TTACAAAAATGGAAGAAATTTTAATGGTGTGGCTTCAAGATCTATTCCACAAAAGTATTCCTGTCAGTACGCGAACTGTACGAGACCAAGCTCTTTTATAATTACCTTGAAGAAAAGAATCCTACGAATGAAAGCTTCTTACAATAAAGTATTCAATATAAGTTAATTTCATCATTTTTATGTACATTTTTCTTAAATTTGGAGATTCCTAGGAACGCAACCCCTGAAATTCCATAAGAGCTTGGTTGCAGTATACGCGGTTTCCTCGTACGCGGAGCTTTTTTGGAACGTAATCCCTGCGTATACGAAGGGAATACTAAATAATTCAATCATTACTGAGTAAAAATGAGTGAATTTATATATCGCTGCTCGGTATAAATCCGCCATTTTAGAAATATAGGGGCTAGGTAAAAATCACAGCAACGCGTTTTTGAATGTTCAGAGAAAAAGTGGACGATTGGTGGTGTTATGGGAACCCTACGAAGGCAGGGCAAGGTAGAAAATCGACTTTGAAAAAAAATGTCAAGTCATAAAATTACGTTTTTATTAATTGAAAAAAAACAATGATAATCTTTATTTATCGCGGAAACAACGCCGGATTCTGAAAGAGCATACCCAAAAACCCCTGTATATGGAGTTTCAAGATTCAGCCTGAATCTTAATATGATAAGTTTACATAATATTATCAATTTAAATATTAATTTCGCGGTAATATAAGCGGGAAGTTAACGCTACCTCAGCTTGTGCCCTAACTTTCAACGCCCGCTCGTTTCTATGCCCAAGCTTAGAAGGTTGTAACTTGGCGTCTACTTGATCGATTACTTATTGGAACGTCTTAAAATTTTCATTTTTTAACGTACTTTTATTCGTACTAAGTTGCCACGTTATTTTAATAATTTATCTCAGCAAAAAACGCGTATAAACAAATGAAAAGTACGTCTAAAGCATAAAATTACGTCTAAAAACGGCTATGAATTGCCCTATAAACAATAATACTGAGATAAAAACTATACCGAATTATTGTGCAAATAATTACCTTTAAAACGAGATATCAATGAGCTCGATCGCACTAATACAAGTCAAGTTACAGACTTTGACAGATAAGAATAAGACGTATCCCTATGAATTTTGTATTAATTATTTGATAACTTTTTTTCTTATCAACGGATTTTCAAGTTATATACGTCAATCTCTTCGTTTTTTGAAGGAGAATAAAATAATGGAAAATCGTTTTAATCTATCTTCAATCGTTTACAAGATATAGCGGTTTAAACAATTAATTTTTTTATGACTTTTAAACGCACCTGTTTCGAGAAAATCAACCTCGAAAAATCGATTAAGCGCATCAAAATACGCCTAGAAATTTATAGATATACCGTGGAGTCCGAAATTTTTACGAAAACCCTGCGTGCGAGCGTCCGGACTACTGGTGCAGATATGGTTTTGCTAAAAAACCATACCTGCACCAGTTGATGATACTATTTTCTCCTACGAGAGCCTACAATTAGCGGCAAAGTTGCGTATTTTAAGTGAGAGTGGGAAAAATAAAATTTTTATGAATCTTTTTGAAAATTAAAGAGATTATTCAAAAATGGTAAGTTTCTAAAATACCTGTATTGATGAGCGGCACCGACAACAGCCCATTTGGCATGATCTCTGGAATGAGCTGTCGGAGGATGTAGAAAGTCATGCTTGCAGTCAACTCTCTTGGATACTGCTGTTCCAATCAATCTCTGATCGGGAATATGCGTCTCAGAAACTTTGAGCATTGGTTCCTACGAGTAAATGAAAAAACTCAAGATAGAATAAAGACTTAATATATAATTTTTTTTTAATACATTTTTATGACAGAAGAAAGTCGTAAAAATAAAATTCCTTCGACATTATGTGCTTGTGCACAAGCAAATGAAATCGAAATAAGGAAAAAATTTTGCATTCTACCAAAAATTCCTTCAACATACGTAGCTCTTTACAGAGCAGTTACATGCCCAGTCAATTTAAAAACAAGACACTAGAAAATATCAAACATGGAGAGGTAAATAGATTATATTTTACCTGGTAAGCCGAAATTTCATTTGAAATTGCTGTCCTGTAGCCGTGAGCTATTGTATTATGACTCTCATGATCATCCAACTTAGATGTATTTCTGATTAGTTATTTCAGAATGTGCTTTCGTTAAAATTCTTTTCTTTTGCGTTTGCGAGCTGTGGAAAAATCAGTTGTTAATTTTTTTTTGTATTAAAATATTTATCATTTTTTGTACTAGCAGGCATCAATAAGCGTTAAATTGTGCATTATATTGTAGTGACTTCAATAAATCAAATTATCTTTATTTAGTTATTTTAAGAAACTACTATTATTATGAAAAATCATTAGCAGAAAATTGTATGTATTATTTGTTTCAAGCAGGTCAAATTTCTTATTATTCCAACATTTGACAAAATTTATCAAGAAAAAGTACTAAAAAGATGCTATAGACACAGTACTAGTAAAAATTTTTCATAAAATTTATTAATATTGTAATTTCAAAATATTCTAAAAATCTGAGCGACGACCTGTATTTCATCGTTCTTCAGATCATCGAAGATTTTTAGAAAAATCATAGTAAAAAATTATGACAATTTTTTTTCGTTTTCATGTAGCTAATATATTTAAATGAATTAACCTGACCTCTTTGCCGATGATTCATCCTCGCTATCGCTTATTGTGATGACTGAAACAGCAGGAGAAGGTGTATCATGAATCGTAATAGTCTGTTGTTTACTTTGAGACATCACATCATTGTTATGCAATCTATCTTCCGAATACTTCATATGATTTGCTTTATGCACGAAGCAATTTGAAGATAATTGAGATTGCAACTGTATCTGATGGGCGGTACCAGTATCATGCGACGGGGCTGCATAAACAGTTTGAAGAGGAGAGCGCTGTTGTCTTCGTGAATTTCTTGGAGGTGTACTTTCTTTAACCCGCTTCTTAACTGGACTAAGATGTTGCTGCTCTTTCTTAAGCTCATGACTTCGATATTGCGATGAATGAGGCATACTTAAATGATGGTGCTTATTAACACTGCGTTTTCCATAGCTTGGAAACTGTGCATGTTCAACAATAGAATTTGCATTGTACATCTCGGTTACTGGATAAACTGATCGCTGATCCTGTAAAAAACATTAACATACATATATTTATATTAAAAAATTATTCTTTTTGACGGCTCCTTAAGAATTTTCGCAACAATTTTTTCATTTAGTATTTTACTGAAAATGACTCAATTTCAATTTTTTTTTTTTTTATATTTATCCAAACACAAACTGTCACTTTTTAGTAACTATTTGAAAATGTTTTAGTTTTTCAATATATTATAATATAAGTATTGAAGACAAGAAATATATTTACGTACTTGTAAAATAGTAGAGCTATTTACGAGTAATGGTCGACTCCAATCTCCACTATCGTTCAAGATCGATTGTTGGATTGGGGGGTGTTGATGCGATAACTGTTGCCACGAAGGAACCAATGCTGTCATTTGTCGACTTCCACTAGGCCAAGATGTTTGTACAGCATTCTAGATAGATTAAAATAAACATCAATAAAAAGAACATTTTGGAAACTCTTTTGCTTATTTACTTGTAGCTTTCAAAGATTGCGTTCAGAACAGCAAATAAAAGTATTATTAAACGAAATAAAATTATGAAATTGGCTTCTAAAATTTTGCTCATGGTGATTTAAACGTTTACTGTAATTAGTTATGGCATTAAGACCGAACTTTATTAGTTTTTCATGTTATCTTCGTTATTATAATTTAAATATGATCAGGCACGAAAAAAGTACATTTACATTGTTTGGATAATTGAAACTTACAGTCAACAACATTTGACGGCCACTTTCCATCATTGAAACAGGTACAGAATACTGTTGCTGAGCGGCAGCAACAGCTTGTTGGGTAATGATTGATGGCTGAATTTGTAATGAAGATTGTTGAGCTTGAGTTGGCTGTAAAGCACATAATTTTATTATTAAAAGCAAACACGACATTATCAAATAGTAAATGACATATTTACCTGTGCAACTACTACGTGTTTGGCCGGACTAGGAAGAGGTTGATATCCAGGAGGTGGACACAAAATTCCTGATACTAGTTGGTGAGAAAAATCATGCACGCCATTTCTTCCATTGCCACTAGACACTGAAGAAGTACCATATTGATTCACTCGACGGCCATTGTTGCTATACAGCTGATACTATAATGAGATTGAATGTTGGTTGAATTTTATAAACAGAATTTGCCCATAAAAATTGTAAAAAATTTAATCAATCTAAACTTTTTTGTCCACCACATTAACTTTTTAGCTCTTACCAAATGATCATATCCTGATTGTGATGATCTGTGATCACGAACGAGACGTTGAACTTGATTATTGAATGTAAGAGTCACTGCATTCCCATTCGTTGTTGGAACAAAATTAGCTACGATTGATGTTGAAGGAGCTGGTTGTGGTACAGGTTGAGATTGATGATGATTGGAACCACTCAAAAAATCGCCAGCTCGTCTACAAACTTCCATCATTTGCACTGAAGCTTTAACGTTGTTGCAATGCGCATAATCAACAAGATGAGCTAAAGTAACAAAGGCATGATTCAATGCTTCTCCTGGTGTTATGCGACGTTCCTGAAAAAATGAAAATGTCATTTATAAAAAATAATATCGTCTATAGAAAATCGTCCAACTATTACACACAGAAAGAATAATTTTTATTCTATGCTTGAAAAAGCTTCCCTGATAGGCTGGGATAAAATTATTTTACATAAATCTACAAAAATGTTTATATTCTTCTTTATAAACTACAACAAATTTTAGAAGTGGGATTTCAAGAATATTGTGTCCATTTTTGTATGAGAAATAAATGCGATGTTTTTTCCGTTCTATTACACGCGCTCATCGCGGATCTCTCTACCTTTAAACATACGATATACCTCGCTCGCTAAATCTCGCTTGAATTCTAATACTTTAAAAATATTATACTATGTTTATTTACGCAGTAGCCACAACGATACCCATGTATAATCATGGGTATGAGCGTAATATCGGGCAAGAGTGTGCAGGAATTTTTCATCCTTTATCTTTTTTAGTGCCGGAGCCGTAAATTGGTGGTATTTTGAAATGGAGTTGATTGTAGGCAGAAAGCCAATGACGGCCAGAGCGACCTTATCATTTTTAAATAGAAAGGCATTTCCGTGTGTGAGTGTGTGCGCGCGCAGAGTGCGATCTTACTAAACAACCCTAATAAATTAATATTACTTTTTTTTAAGTAATCTCTAGGTGGTCAGTGCGAGATTTTCACCGAGTACTGAATCAACCGATGACTTGTGTAAGAACGCACATTGTCATAGGAGATCCTGTGTCTTAATTTTGTAGTGGTAATGAGAACCTTTACACACGTGAGATTTGAAGTTAAATTATTAAGTTGGTAAAAAAAGGATATAAAATATCAAGCTAGTTAGATGACGTTGAAATTCCGAAAAATTAATTTTACGTAATTATTACCTGATCCATTGTCAACATTCTCTTCAGTAAATCAATAAATTCTCGTCTATCGGCTTTTTCCGCTAGCAATTGTCCACCTTCCAAATCTGTGGGCACATTTACCTGTCCAATATCATCTATGCAATTAAAAATGTATTTTCTAGCTTCTTTCGATTTTATATTCGTTTCAGCTTCATGTTCTTCCGGAGTTTTCAATCTCCAGAACGGGTAGGTACCTGTGCAAATTAACAAAATTGTTTAATTACAAGGTTTTTAGAGAAAACTTTGAATAAACCACTTACTGTCAATATCTCTGTAAAAGAATTTTGTGGTTTTGCTGGCATTATTGAGCATATGCTCTGTAGGTAAGCCTTGAGTTTGACTTATGTATCTTATTTGATCATATTCTGAACTTCCCGGATAAAGTGGCCATCCGAGAAATAATTCAGCTACTACACAGCCAAGTGACCACATGTCAATGGCTTCACAAAAGGGTAACCCCAGAATTATTTCTGGCGCTCGGTAATATCGAGATTGTAAATAAGTGTTACAGACTGCTTTTGAAACATGAGATGCTGATCCAAAATCAATGACTTTCACACGATAAGGTTGACGCATTGGATCAACTAACATGATATTTTCTGGTTTTAGGTCGGCATGGATTAATCCCAATTGCTGAAAGCGATAAAGATGCATTAAAAATTTAGCTCGAAATGTTTTTGCTATCTATATTACGAAAAAAATAAAAATGGTACCTTTAGTTTCAATAAAGCTGTAAGAACTTGTTGCAATATAGGTCTAATATATTTTAGAGGGAGCGGAGAAAATTTATTCTGCTTTAAGAAATCGTACAAGTTCTGCTCAAGCATTTCAAATACCAAGCAAGTATGAGACTTATGTTGAAAACACTCAAAGGCACGTACAAAATTAAATTCATCCGCATTCTCTTGACTAAGGCGAGATAGTATTGAAACCTAAATTGAATTATAAAAATATTTATAAGATTATGTGAATTAGTAATGTGATAATGTACACCATAACGTAGAAAATTGCTACACAATGCTCTATTTTACTTACTTCAATTTGGCCTTGCCTAGCATATGACGGATGATTCTTTAAAATCTTAATAGCTACTATTTCATTGGTTCCTTTTTTCCAACATTTGACAACCTAAAAACAATTCTCATTAATTTCCGAACATTCTAAGATGGACTTTATTCTTAATAAAAAGTATAAAACTCCTAAAATAATATCGGTAATTTAATATTTTTATTCATTATTGTTATTTCGTGGTTTTTGTCAGCCCATATCAGCCCAGCGCCGCACGCGCGAAAACCACGTTTTTTCTCTCTCTATAGCTCGTGAACATTTTTTTGCACACTCTGGAAAATAGTCACTTGGTGGGTAAGCAGCTTCAATTGGTTTTCGGTGCCTTTCCCGAGGAAAATAAAACATTTCGGGAAATTTGATTTCACCATTGGGAAGTTGAGTAAATTTCCCATCAAATCAATGAATTACGTTTTTCTTCTGGGTGCTTTTAGATACTTTTATAGCTAGTTAAAAATTGAGTGATTAGACTAAATGATACCACGCGTGGTCGCGCTGGGAGTATTGCCGTGAATGGACACATTTATAAATACGTTAATAAACTTAATGAAGTTGTTTGAAACTATATTTACTTGTCCAAAAGTGCCCCGACCAAGAAACTCCAAAACTTCGTACTGATTTGTCATTGAGTATAAAACCTCATGTTGTACGAGTTGGTAATCTCCATCTCCTTGGGGATTAGAGCTACCATTTCCATTGTTACTGGGTTGTTTTGATAAGGATGACATGGCGTTACTTTTGATTTGTAATTGTGATAAATTCTGGATGACGCGCTGTGAATTCTGTTTACTTTGAAAATTTTCGTTTTGTATCAAGTTTATAAAGTTTTCCGAAGGTAGCGTAGCTTCGGACAAATTTATTTCTGCAATTTCGCTGTGATTTTCTCTTGATATTGACTTTCTCTGAAAAAAATGAACGTTATTATTGTGATGTCAATAAAACAAATACTGGTACTTTTTTAAAAGAATATGAAATCAAAAAATAAGTCATTTAATAGAATATGACAACTGTTTGGAGATTGAACAATCGTAATTGTTTCTATCCGGTAACTAAATATTATGTATAGAAAATTAAGTTTTTTCGTATGAATTCGAGAACATTGCTGATCTTTTTAGGGACTGTTTAATTTAATTAGTTTTTTTGTTTAATTAAGAATATCATCATTTTGAAACAGGATGAGCCTCGATCTTACATCGAACGAATCATAAGATTCATCAAATTGATAACGTTGTTAAATAACTATTTATGCAAAAACTTACTTTCTGGCTACAGCGATGATGACCATCTAGACATTTGATCGTGGACGCCCGTATAAGAACTTGCTGATTTGGACTATGTTTTTGTACAACATTATTTTTTAGATTACTGTAAATTGTAGCATTACGGCTACATGATAGGCGTTGATGAGATTCAATACCGTGGTCACTTATAGAATTCAAATTTGATTGCTGGTTGAAAGGCTGACTGATATCGCACTCCAATTTGCGCTTTTTACTTATATGTTGATAAGCTAAGTTACAGCCTCCTCGACTGCTACTACTGCTGCTGTTCACGCTGCTCGAGTGTTGTGTATGGATAAACATGTCATAAGCTACCTAAATAATTAAGAAAATTTCTATAAATTTTATTGCAAGCAAATTTCAATTCTTAGTTATATGAATCAGAAAGTAAAATTTTACAAAATGTCATCAAATCACAAGAAAACATGTTCAAGTTTTTAATTCCAGATTTTTAAAGTTTACAAGTTTTGAATAAGTGAATTCTGAAAAAGTTTACACATCACAATACTATAATTCGAATTTTAAAATTCACATATAAATAATTAAGCAACAGCATAAAAATCAATGCTTTGATTTAAACCTAAATGGTTATTAATCCATCGAAAATTTGAATTAAGTCAAACTATAACTGATGAAATTATGTAAATTACATTGTTTTTGATTAATAACTGGACTTTGAATGTAATTTACATTGCTATAAAATGATTTGCAAAAATAATTTTAAACTCCATCAATCAAAACAAAATAGTTTTTATAGCACATTCAAAATAGATGCTAGTTCTCAAATGCTCGGTTGAGACTTATTACAGATTCAATTGTTTTAATTGCAGTACTCTACTTTTCTAATGAATTTAAAAAGTATTTCAAAGTTTATGTAGGCACTCTCATGTAATTCATATAAACCGTTTGGCTTATCTTTTATTCAGTAAAATCACATTTCAAATCAAGGATAAAATTACTTATGTTTACTGCAAATGTTTATTTAGGTAATAAAAATATTTGTTTTATTTATGACTGTAATTCTTCGAATAAACTGTTGAATTTAGTGTGAAAATGTATATTTTTTTTAGTATGTTTGTTACATATTTTCTTTAAATTAATGCAGTAAAATTTTAAATAAAAAATCTTGCCAATTAGTCCAAATTCGATAGTATATTATGCTCTTTTAAAAACTAGGTTAATTATAACTGTAGAGTCATCATTAAGCATATCAACTTGAGTATTATCCATGGCATTTTTAAACATTAGCATATACTATATAGTATAACATTGGAACAGAAAAATAGCACATACTATTTCAACATATTTAAAAGGAAATGAAAGAAACTTGGTTACCTCTTTGTTTTTTCATTGAAGCTTCAAAATTGTCATCTATTTCTATATGTGCAGCATGGAAATTTGGAGATCATGCATTTATGAAACATTAGCAGCACTAGAGCTGCCATGTAAAAACTGCAGCTCCTCGACATCTGATGATAAAAGCCATGCGTTGCATATCAGCACTTGAAAATTTTGAGCAAATCTAATAGTTTCAAGCAAGTTTCAGGACAACATTGAATAGTCATCATCACTTTGTACATTATACATTACATAAGTAATTTCACTTTTCACAAGTCAATAAAGTCAATTCACTTATTTTTCTAGTAACTTCTGAAATATTCACCAGCATTATTAGCATATAATAAGTATTATTAATGAAGATTCTAACCAAGTTGAATGTTCATTGATATATGATTACATATGGTCTGGTTAAAATGAGATCTAGATTCTTGCAAATCAATTGAAAAAAACGTCAATTAGGTGACATTTCTTCGTAATTGTTACGAATATGAAATTTATTTATCAACGTTATTCACTCACGCCATAAAACATTTATATCTGCCTGATCACCTTACCAATACTGGTAAACTACCTAATAAAAGTGAACGTATATGTTCGTCAGCTTTTCATTTTTAACACTTTTAAAGCTAATATATTCACCCGAATAAAACACTGCTGTCTGCAAAATTTGCCAAGACATGAACGGTAATAAATCTTATATTATCAAAAGTCTTATAGATAGAAATATACAGTGTAAAATTGCTAAGTCTAATCTCGATGTATATACTGACATGGGTGTGAAAAAGTAAACGACTAAGCAAGTAACGATGACAACTTCAAGAGGGCGCTAGTACAGAAACCACCTTATTCCTTTTAAACCTTGTAGGCTGCTCTTGTATCTTTGAGGTGGTAAGCTTTTATCCTGATTATATGCCAATACTGTAAATTGTTACACGTTGATTTTGTTACTAATAAGCGTCTTATTTTATTTAATGAATTATATTATTCATAGTTTGATCGATGCTGTCGGGCTTCAGAGTAAAAAATTAAAAATTTTCACCAAAAAATGTACAAATTCAAATCATTCGACACGCAATAGCGTTGGAACGAGATATAGAGTGCGTAGCCAACTTTTGACTCGAACAGTACTATAATAATGTCTCGGTGTATGAACGTGTAAACATATATAATATAATAATAAACATGTTTCTTACTCATTTAAATTGTTACATATAATTAATTATTGAACATCAATTCGGATGCTCGAAATATAAGAAAATTGGTAGGGAGATAGGTTGGCAATGCCTGTCACATTGATAAAACAGTGGCTAGCAGACATCATATCAACCGTGAAACGCAGAGTGGAATTATTTCCTTTCACCAGAGGGAACGTGGAACATATTTGTACTTTTGTTCGATTTACTGTGGATACGCTTTAATTTAAAGATTAGTTAACGTCTGGTCCGAAAGCAGTCAGTAGCAATACTGTACTTATAACAAAATTATTTAAATTATGCCCCATTATAAATACAGCTCACTTGCTGGTCGATTGCTACCATCACAGACACATTTACAGCCACTTCATCCAACGGTAAGAAGCTGTCTTAAAATATCCTATTGAATGTAAAATGTTATACGCAATTCGTTTTAGTGTAAAGATCTACGTAAAATTCTATGTTATGTAAGATCAGGTAGAAATTCATTAGTATGAAGCTAGCTTTCATATGTTATGATGTTTCTATCTATTGCTCTAGTATTTTCAGAAGGATGTCGTTAGTGAAACATTACTTGCTTGTAATATGTATGTTTTACTATCTTTTTATCGTTTATTGTTACTTGAGAAGTAATGTTTTATCATTTTTTTCTCATTTGTGAAGTTATTAAAACTAGTCTCTTTAAATAGTGAGTGTATAGGCTACACTTGTTAATCTGAATAATAATAGTACACATACTTATCACAAGTTTTTAAATTGACTAATGACAAATTTTCAAAAACCATAGTTAATTTTAAAAATTATAGTGAACACATGATGAAAATGGATAATCAAAAGATTATTTTGAATTAAAACCAACATAAATATTGATAAATTATCTGAGTTTATTATTTAAACAAGCTCGATGCTTTCTAAAAATACTTAATATGTTTTGAATAATATTTTATTTTAATGATTTCAAAATTGGAAAAAACTTTTGACATCAAATTATTTTAAAATGTAAAACTAACATTAGAAATCTTCTGCTTGGTTGTTAAAGATGATAAAATTTCATAATACAGACAACCACATAAACTAACTTGCGATGTTTACCACTTGCTTACTACTCATTTACATAAGTTATTAGTTTAAATTTGTAATTGTCTATAGGAGAATATATACTGTAGTTGATCGATCGCTATATGTGAGCTTGAGAGCAATCTCTATAAGATTTTATTCATTTTATCTATTTTTCAATGTTACAGTCGCTATTACCAGTTGATAAAGCAGATCCTCCAAAAATGATTTGGGACTCCATCAAAACTAAAACATTAAAAACTGCTCCTTTGTCAGCAGCATCTTTTTCAACGCTTGATCCTAAACTTCTTGCCAAATATAAAAAATTCCAGGTACGCTTATTAGTTAGTTAAATTATAATTATTTCAATATTTTTACCATCAAACTTTTTCAGGCAAATGTTGAGAAACCAGTTTTCTTGATGGGAGGACCTCCTGATAAAATATTGTTTGGAGCTACATGTGCAATTGTAGTTGTTGGTGTCGCTCAGTGCTTCAAATTATTTTATGATATGGCTAATCCAAAAAAATGAATTATTTAAATAAAGATAAAAATGCATTGTAGTGAAAGTTAAGAAATTGAAAAAAATAAATGAAAGCCTTCATTATTTGTTTGTTAAAATACTAAATAAATACAAAATGTGTTGAAAATGAGTTTCCCATTACTTGTAACTGTTATTGAAAAAATCATTGATTTAATGAGACGCTTTTAAAAGGTCAATTGAATGTTTCTAAAAGTGTAACAGTCAACTATACCCAATATTAGCAACAATTGTTTGGGACTCTATTTTTCGTCCTCTACTTTTCACATTCAATTTCAATACCGATATAAGTCTAATTACTTCATTTAGCTCATTATAGTTTTGTACCTGTTAAACAGGCATTGATTGGTTCAACTCAGTTTCCAATGCTATTTACTGGTCAATTCAATAACTTTTTGACTTAGAACAAATTAATATCACCATTACCCCAAAAAATCATCACATACAAGGTAAGATACCTTCTCGTTATAAGCCATAAAAAAATATTTTCACATTGTTTTCAACATCAACGATTTTATAAATTTCTTTTTTGTAAATTTTGAAAAATAATTGAATTAATATTAAAAAAATGTGATATATTCTGAATTTATTTGCAGGTTTAATTGTTGAAAAAAAATTAAGATCGTGTTTGATACAATTTTTCAAATTATACACTGATGACAACTATTTCCGAAAATTTTAAATAAAACTTTAATCTAAATTAACAGCAAATATAAAACAATTTCCAGATACAATACATTAGCTTCGGAGTTTTTCGGGGGACTGTAATGGGGCTATACTTGATATCACACAATTGCACTCTTTCTCGTTTTTTTCGTAAAACGAACGTGTTAGTTCAGTGTCACTCTTTGCATAATCCTATCGCTGTAAACAGAATTTTACATTCTACTTGTTAAGTATCTTCGCATATATCCTGCTCGTTGCCATTCTATTATAAGATTATAATATCTGTACTATTTCTGCAACTAATGACCATGAATTCAAAATCATCAAATTTTCTTTGAGCTGCTATTTTTGAAACCCCTCTTTTTTAACTTTTTTACAGGTCGATTTGTAAAAAAGACGGCTCTATGGTGTCTTTGAACCATATGGATGATCCAAGTTAATAACGTAAGCCCAACTATTATATATTTCAAAAAGAAATGCAAATAAAAAATAAATAATAAGAAGAGGAAAAAAACCTCTAATCCTCAGAATTGAATTAGGAGTTGTATAAACATATTTGGTTTATTAGTTGAAGAAATCGAAAAAATATTTGGAATGAAAATGTTATACAAGCTTTAGATGTTTCATAAACATTCAATTTCTCGACGATCAAAGTTCGGATCAAGTTTGTAAACATCAGAAATAAAAATGCAAGAAATAGTTTACATTATAAAAACAGGTTTCAAACAAAATATAGTAAATAATGAAAAATCAACAATATCATGTAAAATTGTAGTGATAATTTGAGTACTATCATCGATAGATTGTTAAAATGCATGATATTAAAAAAATTAAGTGAAATAAACTAATTGAGGGATTAAAATTATTCAAATTGAAATCGTATATAAATGATTGCAAATCAATACTTTATTAAAGTGTACATATGCAAGACATATAAACTAAGTCATTACCAATCATTTTGTGATTTAATTTTAACATTATGCTTTTTTTGGCGTGCTCTAGAGTTTTGAAACCAGACTTGAGTAACTCTTTTTGTAAGCCCAGTGACGTGTGCAATTCGTTCTAAATCTTGTCCATCTGGATTGCTATCTAATTGAAAATTTGCCTGTAATACTGATAACTGTTCTTCAGTGAAAGTAGTTCTGACGCGTTTCGTTTTACTACCTTTACAACTATATTCTGAATCGTAGTCTTCAGAAGAAGATGTATTGTTGCCCTCTATCAAATCAAGATAGTGAGCTTTGCACAACAATTTCATATCGATTAAGGCAAATTGTTCTCCGGTTGAAAGTTGTCGAGAGCAAGTATCGCAAGCAAAACATGCTAAATGGTAAACTCTCTCTCGAGCACGTCGCACCCAGTCTCCGGTTCCAATACTTCTGCCACATTTTGAAACTTTGCTCCGAAGTTTCTGAAATATTGATTGAACTTTTTAATCAGTCACTGTACGACAAATTCAGAACTGGGTAGCTTTGAGCCAACCCAAAAAAATACATCCGTATCTTTTTTACAAAGTCCCCGAATCAATTTAGAAAGAAACAAACGCTGTCCAAATCTGAATTCGGTCGCCTAATATGTGCGAGATTTGCAGCAACTGAATATTTCATTTAATGTACTCGACCATTCCAATGGCACTTCGTAAGTACGACAATTCATATGACTTTTAATTCAGACATAATTGTAACAATTTAGTGTAATATATAGACCAGTTTTAATATTTTTATAGGAAGTTTTATTCGAGTGAGATTTTCAGTTTTTACTTACATGTTGCCTTATTCGTCGATGTATAATTGTATTTTCGGCGGATACAACTTTGAGGAGCAAAGGCACACATTTTGAAAAAATTTCAAGTGTTAAAAACCGGCGATAAAAGCAAAACATCAAAATCCGCGTCAAAATTAAACCAGAAATATGAAACGAATATAAATTTTACTAAATTCAGATAAGCAAGTAAGGTGCCATTTTGAAGATGGTATTCTATTGGTTACATTAAACGGCTGTTCTCTCAATTTAAGAGCATATGAAGTAACATTAAAAATGCTTTGTCTTGAGAATTTATCAGAATTCCAAAATAATACTATTACAGAAATATCTGATTGATACAGTTCTGTACGAACAATAAATAGTATTCGAATGATACAATAAATTTCTAGTTATAATAATAAATTTTTGATACTTTACATAATTAAATATACCTAAAAATCATTCGAACGTAGAACTATGAAAAGTAAATAAAATAAAACAGTATTTTTTTTTACTTAGTTGAAAGGAAAAAATAGAGGAAAGTTTCGCTACTACACTACAGCTGTCACTAAATAAAATTTAAAAAAAAACAATGATTTCGGCTCTGTATGTTTCTCAAAATCTGAAGCTGTTCTAAATTGCGTGCAAGATTTAAGTATATTCATTATTTACTTACATTATATAATCTTGTTTGCAGTAAATTTTTTGTTATCACGAAGAAACAAGAATGCTGATCGTGTAAAGACTGAAAACACGCTGAACATTTCAGGCATTGGAATGCCAAGTGCGATTTCCAACACAAAGTAATGAACGATCTATACATTTCCCCGCATCCATTACATTCAAGTGATCTTTTATTATCTTCGTCTTGCAAATTTTCAAATTTATCTAAAATACTTTTTGTTTTTTTAGAGTCCAGTCTGAGATTCCTTCTGTGAATTTTTCGTTCCAAAGCCTATCCTGGAAACCACAAGAAAATATCAATGAAAATAACTTTTAATCATCATTTAAAAACATAAATTAAAACTTTTCAATGGCATAATTTGGAAATAAAATTAATCTTATATTCATTCCGAGCGAGTTTCGAATTTTCTCCATAATAAGTAAACGAATGAGTAAGAAGGGGAGAATATTTATCTGATTTGAAAAATCCCAAAAGCATTGTTTTTTCATATTATTATTTCGATTAACTCAATTGTGTTTTTTTCAACAACATGAATAAATATCCGGGGAAATATGTTATGGCATTTTTTTAGTTATTTAATTCAGACAGTAAAATGTATGTATCATCTGTAAAAATATCGGAAGATCAAATAGTGGACAAATATCAGAAATAAATAAATTTTACTGTCTAATTTTACTGTCTAAATTTTACTGTAATTTTTCATGGTGAGTTACTTCAATGCGATCCAATACACACCTTTAATATTCTACTTACTTGCATTATTTCTGTAACACTGACTGTCATCGTCGATCGACACAAACTTCATTAACTTTTGGTTTACATTAGATGACGGAATTCGTTAGAGATCTGTAAATATAAAGGATATAATTAATACACTTTATCATTGAAAAAATTGTTGCATACTTAAATTTAAAAAACTACTACGTGAATTGGGTGGCTTAAAAAACATGTAGATATGTTTACAGTATTTTTTTAAATCGTTTTCTTAAACTGTTACCAAATAACTCAAAGTTACGTGGTTATTTCATATATCTATTATTCCATAAACACCCAGTACAAAGCTTTTGATTGAAATTTCAGAAAAATTTTACGGAAATTACAATTACCTTGATTTTAGGTGAGAGAATCAGAAAAATGGAATGTTAAAAAGCATTTTTGGTGACGTTAAGTCTGTAAAAAATTATTACAGTCGCAATTTTAAAAGTTTTACGCGACAGATTTTGCAGCTTTTTGATATTATCGATATTTAACACTCAGCGACGGACTACGCATTAATGATACTCGTGCAGCATTCCATGCTAATGTATTACTCAAGCAAAGATTGTAAACTTCTTGTTTTTAAAAATCTATTCTTTGTTGGCTAAAAAATTAAAAAAAAGAAAGAAATGTTAAAAAATGCGTATTATAATCCTCAAAAACATTTAAACATTTGGAAATGATGAAATTTAATTGGAGTTTCAGCTTAGATAGTCTGAATCAAAATAAAAAAATTAATTATACAGAAGAGATCTTTCGAAAATCGAAACCTTACTAAAATAATATGATTGATATTGCTTTAGATTTATTCTGTTCATGTTAAATTATTAAGATAAATGATGAAAATTTTATTGAGTTTTAATAATTAAACAGAGTATAAATTTCATAAGTTTTAATTTATAATTTTAATATTCATAAAAGGTATTTTTTTGAGGAGATAAAAAGCCTGAACGTAAAAGATTTCTTTCTAAACGATTCTCTACTGAGTATTCATTTATTTCTATAAAAAGCTCTATGATGACCATCGTTTTCATTTTTTGTAGAGAACCAGATAGCCTGTTAAAGAAAAATTCAGTAGATAAGATTCAGATAGTGATATTGAAAATTAATTTTTTTGTGCTGGCTTCACCATTGATTTTCTACTATTTTCTTTTTTAAATTTTATGCAATACTTTATTTTACCAAATACACTCAATAACAGGAATAACTTCTGAAGTTGAGTATCGTTATCTTCATTCTGATATTCCCATACGGAAATTGATTGTCTTTGATAAGGTTTCATCACTTTTATACGCTTACATAAACTTTAAAACTATATTTACCTTCATACGATTTCGTACGTGTTTGTAAAATTAAAAAAAAATTGTTTTAATGTCATGTGTTTTAAAGGTTCAAAAAAATTATCAATTTCGATTGGGAATTTTAGGTGGTTTCATATTAAAAAAAAAATGGTAGTTGTGTTCATGTCGCGTAAAATACGCAATGAAACCGGAACCCTAGAATTTTACCAAATTTTAGAAATGCTTACAAATATTGATACATTTTTGTGAACTTTTATACGAATTAAAAATCCGTCCATTTATAAAAATGTCTAAAACCGTGTAGAAGCTTTAAAAAGTTATACGCAAATTTGATTTCCGTCGGAGGTTCAAAGTACTCTTAAAATAAAAAATAAAATATTTCATTTCATCTTATGAGAGAAAAAACCTCAAGAAAGTTATATCAATATACAAAATTCTAAAGAAACTTAATTCCAATTGGTCTTCTAGATGTTTCTTGAAAGAAACATCCTTTTCCTGTGTTAGAAATAATGGATGTTTTATAAAATGTTAATGCGATTGAATTTTTTTCTAATTGACATTTTAAACTACGGCGCTTTTATTTGAATAAACGGACCACAGATTTTAAGTTTTAAGAGTAATGAATAATTCAATATTAAAATTGTTCTTGTACGAACGGTTAATTATGACTCTTATAAAATTCTCAACTGTTCAATGTTGAAATTATAGAAAAAATAATAAAATCATATAGTTTTCAATGATAAGTTTCACATCGTCTTACTTTTTCAAAATAAAGTTATGCAAACGAATGTTAAAAGTTCTCATTATTTTTACAAATTATACGCATCTATTCAGATAAAGAAATCAATGACTATGCGATCAGATCTGGGTAGTTAAGATAAATGTAAACACTGGACATGATTAACTTTTTTATTTAAAAATAACCGGAGAAACCATAATACGATTGGAACAAATAAATAATTATCGCAATAGAATAATTCTGCGTTATAATCATAAGTCAGTGATGATAAAAGCAAGCACACGCACGAAGCATTTGAAAATTTGATAAAAGTTTATCGCAATTTCTTTAAACGCATAAATGTTTAAGTAGTACCTAATGATAATAAACACTGTGCATGCTAACAGAAATAGGCAAACGATCGATAGAAATATTTACCTTGGCTAAATAACAATTGATTTATTCGCTACTGTTTTATATACGAGCTTTAGGAATTTTTATTCACTTCAAAACTGGATAATAGTTTTCAGTATTTCTTACGTAAAATACTTTTAACGTATCAACAACTGCATCTAGACGAAAAATCTCTGAACACACATTGATCTCAAATGAATTTATCCCTATAGCACCTCAGCTCTCGGACTCGCTACCCCGAGGGCATTTAAATTCACATGAAAAGCAGAGGGTTGCACCTCAGATAAGGCGGTTTTTATGGGAGGGACTATATTCCTTTAAAAACATTTGGCTCCGCCTTCGTGAACGCCCCTTATCTTGTTGTCATAAGAATAGCGCATGCGTGAGTGTCCTGCATTCCTTTTTTTAGTAATAAAATATTATTTTTTCAAGGTAATCTATTTGACAATGGTTTTTTCAGTTCAATTTTTAATTCAACGGTTTTAAAATTTAATTTTATGATAAAAATAATTTTACAATTCTTATGTATTTTCTTCTTCTATCGATGTTTCTTTAATAATTAAACTTTATAAAAATTAAGACAGATTCGCTTACAAATACTTATTATATACATTATGTTACTCATTTACTTTATTTAGACGTACGGTTTAATAATCGAATATTTATTCGAAGTAAATGATTACTTACATTTTCTCTCGTCTTTATGTTCTCAAGTAATATCCATTATTTTTACTAAATTTAAGAGTCAATAACAAGTTATGAATTTTTTCAGACCTCACTTTTATAAGAAGAGATTCACTATCTCAGAATCAAACTATTACAAGGAAATATACTTAAGATTCAAATATCATACGTATTAATCTTCATCATTTATAAAATCAATGTGTAGTGTTCGAAAATAAATGTAATTTTGTAAGTAAAAAGTAAATAAACTATTGTAATTTACCATCATGATTTCAAAAAAGTTAATAGTGAAAATTTTCATGGAACGAATTTCATAAAAAACAAAAAAGATGGATGGACCCTGCCGGTGAATGTGGCAGTATAACTACTGCAGAAATGCTTACACATGTCATAAATAATTATAATGTCTGTTTATACTACTGACAATTAGATTTCTTTTGATTGAATAACGTTCTGAAATATATAAGAAAAAATGATTCTAGCAATAAATAAAATTTTTGCCGACTATTTTATTTAATTTTAAGATCCATTATTTATTTCGTATTTATTTCTTACTTCAAAAAGATTTGAAACTATTGTGTCGTCTATTGATCTTTTGCCTCGTTCAATAAACTTCAGTTGTATATCCTATACACTGTCCTTTATACTGTGTATACAGTATTTTCATTACTATATTGAAGTAAAATCTTGAACATCTATTACACTTTTGTCAAGTATTTCAAAACTATCATTCAGAATTCTGTACTGATATAAGATAAAAATTTAATACCGCATTGAAAATTCTTTAATCGGGAGTAAGAAAAATTGATTCTGGCACTAATGAACAATAAATCTTATTGTGTAAATTCATTCGTAAATAATTTTCTAAATAGACCAGGGTAACGGGAAGTATGTTGTACCACAATATTGTTTATTAAAGTAAAAATAACTCCAGTATTGTTTTTAAATTATTTTCAAATTTGAGTTTGCAAATGCATTAATTCTGATGCTTAATTTTGCATTACCAAACATTTATTATCCTTTTACAAATAATCAATTCTTGTTTGAATAATTTCAAAAAATTAAAATTTTATCATTTAAGGTATTACATCGGCTACAATCAAAGCCAAAAGTTATACCACATACTTCGCGCGAGTAACATTGCGCGCGCACGAGGTACAGTCTCAAAATTTCATGGGTGACTATACCACACAAGCATGCTCGGCGTATCCATGTGCCATACAAGCATGCCCGAGCGTGTCCAGTTGCACGCAGCGGCCAATCGCGAACCCTTTCGAAGCTGATTACTCATTAACGGCACGGTCGATTTTCCGAATCTTTCGCCCCAGTATTTCTTATGATCTAATGTACCTGTAGTTAAATTTTTATCAAAATCGTATGAAAACTTTTCTTTCTGTGCGACATTGTCGAAATTTTCCTATCATGCCCACGTTAATTTAAAATTTTTAAAATTCAATATCTCGTAAACTATACGGTCGATTTTTTTGAAATTTGCAGAGTATTCCTATGTTAGCCAAAACTAACTACCCTCCAAATTTCAAGAAAATCGTATGAAAGTCACTTTTACCGATGTAATACCTTAATAAAGCCATCTATAAGTATCCATGAATTGGGTTTTTGTACATATTTTAGAGTTATTATATGTTGAAACATGAAATTTTTATCTTTTATTCATTACACTGAGTATGTTTATTGTCAAAATTAAGTTTTCATTATATTTTATACATAATGAGTGTATTTTCGTAAGATGATAAAATATACCAATCACGACTATGGTTGATTAGAAATGTATTTCAGAATACACTCTTGAATGCAAGGAAAAAATGTCCTAGTATACACTGAAAAATTCTGGAGGTAAAACAATATTTTATTCGGCGCTACAAAACTGCTGTTTTATTGTACCAACTGCAAGACATTTTAAGTGTGCATTACGATATTTTTTACGTGTATTTGTATAAATTTATTGCTCAAACTTTGTTATTATAAAAAATTATTTATAAATAAAGTCACGATTCAATCATCATTATGACCCGTTCCTTTATCTTTTTTGTCAATTCTTCTCGCCAAATATAGACTATACTTAATTCGTCCGGAAAAAGTATATTTACATATGAGTGTAGATATATACATGTATGCACACACAGCAGAAAGTTTGAATCACATAATAGGATTAGGAAAGGGTGGTCACAATCATATAGAAATGTTACGAGGGGATTACAGTTGTACAACGAGGGTGATGAACAAGTGGACCGAATAATACAGTTCGACAGAAGCATGATGTAATTGTATGAATTTTCAAATACAATAAGAAACGTAATAGAAAAACAGTTGTCCAAACTACATCGGGAATAAAATTTATTGTATATAATATAATGTGAAATAGTATTATAAAGCATGAAAAAATCTATTTGTATTACATGGAAATTTTATAACTTTCATAGAAACTTCAAAAATAGAATAAATTCACGTTTTACACGCATTTTTCTAGACTCGGATGGAATATTTTTCTCTATGCTAGGTAGCTTTGGAAAAATAAATGAAGCAGAAATTTCAAAAAAGTTTTTTTCAAGATAATTTTACCTTAGATAACTAGCCTATGCATGGTTCAAAATTTAAGTAAAACATCAAAAAATTATAGAAATAGAAATGCGTAGCTGCAGTTCAAAAAAAATTGTTGGTGAAAATTGATCACTACATTTTCAACTAATTCAAATTATTGCGTTTACACTCTATACTTCTAGTAATTTTTATGTCAAATAAAATATAATTAATTTGATGTATATTCTGGTTTCATATACAATGGTTTCTATATTTATGTGCTGTCTACGGCTGCATTTACGGACATTACTAGTGGAGATTTGAAAACAGTCGGAAATAATGAGAGTTAGAAAATATTTTTTGTCAAAGTTCTCAACTAAAAAGTCAATAACTAAAATACTGAATTACGAAAAAATCAATCTCAATTTATAATTCATACGAAATTTTGGATTCATGAATAATAAATTTAACTATCATTTTATTTGCATTGAACTATGAAAACTTTTGTAATTGTTTGACTTAAATTTGAATTGATACACATTTATTTTACTCCAATAGAAAGGTTTGTATCTCGATGTAATTTTTGAAAAAGAAAATGAAGCTAAAGAAAAAAAAATAAAACCCTTTAAAACATGTAACCGAACAAGTTACGAATACGAGCACACGCTATATAACGTCACTCAAAATTTAATCCTACCATCAAAACAACAAGCAGCGAAGAAATCCAAGTGTAGCGTCAGAAAGAACACTTGTGCGACGTTGTCGTATGAATGGGGATAGTGGATAATGAATAGACGTACACAGACGTGTGGAATAATTGCACCATTGTCAAATCTAATAATAAGCAAGTAAGTTCAAACTAAAAGTTCGAAAAAATAAGATGAAATTTTAATTTATAAATTTTATAAATAAAAATAAAACAAAAAAATTCATTGTCATTATTTATCATGCTTTTGTCGCAAAATATAAATAGTATTGTTGAGCAAATAATATATCACAATAATATATTTTTTCCCAAGGCAGAAGGAAATTGATTTTAATAGTTACTCAAAGTAATCATTTTTTTAGGTATATGTGAAAAATCATAAAATAATTATAGAAAACATTTAAGAAACAAGTTTTATATTTTTATATTTCTTCATTCTTTATGAATATCACAAACATAGTACAAAATTAAAGACGCGACGTAGTGTACTCAGATGGAAAAGCAAAACTATGAACATTTTTGGCTGAAATACTGGGCAGGAGTCCGGCATTTGGCACAACATTCCAAGATAAGTGAAGAGTAATATTGTTGTTACCTCTGTAAATAGAAACATCAATTTCATTTCATATTTTACATCTATTATCTACGTAATCGTATAAAACTAAATAAATTATAAAGAAAATGAGTTTGCACGCTGATTACGGTGTTTCCTTTCGAACAATTTATCGTAATGAAATGAGGCAATTCTAACTATTATTCAAAAAATTATCAATCATCGTATGTTTAAATATACTTGCAAAATACAACAAAAACTTTTTTATGTTTAATCAAATATGAGAAAATATTGAGAAAAATATACTTGGAATTGATGTAATTTTTCCATTGCTCATGGGTACGTTTGATTGTTGAATGAAGTATATCAGAAAATAAAATACATGAAACACTAAAAATTATTAGTTGAAATTAATTTTACCTCAAGCCGTTTCCATCATCCCAAAAATAATACTTGGTATTCATGTTTTTCAGTTCTAGCATAGCATTGTCTTCGCGGATAATTATCTTGTCCCAAAGTATAATCTGATGATAAAAAAAATTAAAAACATACATATATGGATTAAAACTGAGTAGAATTTAAAAAAAAAAATACTATTTAACATTTTTTGATAAATTAAAGAAATTACATAAGTTGTTAGCAATAAAGATAATATCGAAAAAAAAACATTTTGTTATATTCATTCGGTTGTATATTGTATTAATATAAGTTATTTATATGTAACTATAGAAATACACACCTGATTTAGCGAGTTCGTTTTAGTTTGATATTCCGCAACAAGATAAACAAATAACTGCTTTACATTCCAGTTAAAAATACTAGTTAAATGTAAGTTTTATTAAGGACACATGAATATTTGTAAATAGCATCTTAAAATTTGTAGTTATACTTGGAAAAAGCATCTTTCATATCTCGAAAGTTCGTACATGCAAGTTTCAAAAGACAAGGTAGCTTTAACGTAAACTCATGCCCTTAATCACAGAGTAGTTACGTTCTCACTATTAGAATGAGATTTTTCGAATCTATTTTCTAAGGGCTCACTGGTATCTTAAAATTGAAGAGAATTTTACGGTATTTTGAGCAAAATGTATTCGCCTCTTTCCGTAGCATTATTTAAAATGGCAAAAAGTTCATTTTTCTGGCGTTTTACGTTTTAGAAAAATACACCTCATCTCACTTCTCATAACTTTCAGAGTGAGACACTGAAGCTACAATACCAGAATCGCGTAAACTTCTTTAGAACATGAACGATTACGGTCACTACCTAGGGTGAAAATGCATAAGAAAAAACATTTATCACGCCAAGTATACAAAAAAGGTTCACGGAAATAGCTGTATCTCAGTAAAAAATAAACATTTTGGAATGTTAAAAAATGCTATGGAGAGGGGATGAAAAATACTTTTAAAAAATTGAATACATGGTTTTTCTATTTTAAGCCTCCTTTGAGCTCTCAAGACCCAACTATAGTCACAGCAACTTACATGGTGCATACATGGTATTATTCGAAAAAGTTTACAGGGCTCAAACGAATGTGTCTTTGTGACTTTTTTCAGATAAGTGTCTTTTTCATTTCATTTTGGATTGAAATTATAAGAGTCGAAAAGAAAAACAATAATTATAATTGACTCGAAAACAAGACAATTATTTCTACCCTTTATAGAGAAACTTTTAACTCAACCAACTAAACCTTCTCCAATAGCTCAAACGATCGATTACTCATTTTACCTTAGAACTCTCTTATACAAATCTTTTCCATAATTCAAAAATTAAAGAATTTTTTAAATACGGCAACTTATCATAACTTTTAGGGTAACCCATTTAAGAGTGATTTCAAAGTGATCCTACAAGTTTAAAACTTCAAAACTGCGCCTGAGCTTGCAGCTTAAATGGTTTGCTCTAAAACTAAATAGTAAATAAATTTGGAAAAATCCTTTATTGGCAAACAAGTTTAAGGTGGTTTAAATGGAAGTTATATTATAAAATTTTAAATATCCTATTTCTCGTAAGATGAGTCAAATTTTTACACGCGTAGTATACGAAAAAACGCATTGAAACAGCTACATTTCTGTGAGAAATCGAAATTTTGAAATTTGGAATTTGGAATTGAGAATTTGAATTAGGAATTGTGGAAACAATTTTTCGAAGAATATTATGGAGAATTTTAAGGAATTTAAGCTAACTTTCAGACTTACAGCAAACTTCAACAAAGAAAGATAAAGATTCGAAGTAAGAATGGCATTCGATATCAGTGGCACTAGTAAGACCTCCTTTTATGATGGTTTTTTACTTGAGATTTATTTGAAAGATGAGCAAAAAGTGATATCCGTACACGCAAAATAGCAAAAATGCAGTTTAATCCATTAAAGTCCAAGTTGACAACATTTTTTTTCGCGATCGATGCGATTTTTTCCAATGTTTTGTCTCTTGAAACGACTTTGCACATACAAAATTTCATGTAAAATTTTCCCAAAACATGGGAAAAAATCGCATCGATCGCAAAAAAAAAAATTTTGTCACTTGGACGTTAATGGGTTAAGTTACGCGATTTTATTTATTTATTTTCATTATAAAAGTTAGCGAAATATTTTACTTACGCACGTACTATAATGCACAATATTTTATTATAATATTTTATTAAAAGGATATCAGTCTTGATGTCAAACGTTAAGAACCCTAGATCATTCTTTTCTCTCGAAGCACTGTAATCGGGTACATTTTTTCTGAAATAAAATAATTTCATTTTTACAATTTTAAGATTTTACGCTGTTATGAAAAAAATAAAAAATTCAAAATAAAATTCATAATGTGTAATCAAGGTTCATTGAAAATTAATATTTAATTTCTAGTGAAGTCCAAAATATCAATTTTCAGTTTTTTTGTTTATTAATAATATCTTAACTGATTTAATCATACTAAACATGGCCAGTGCATTTTTTTATAACCGGTTCATGGTAATTATACTCCATCACATAATTTACACTTATCAAATTTACTTTAAAAATGCTGCTATAACATGCTGCTATAACATATTGAATAACAGGTTGGTATGGAATAATAGAATAACAGAACATATCTTGAATACAAAATCTGCTATAACAGAGTGTAACGAAAAGTATGTTGATTTGTATTAACAAGTTTTTGTTTTTGTATCAACTCTCATATAATTTACATCAACACTTTTTTAAATTTTAAAACTTTTCCGAAATTTATATCAACACTTTTTAAAAATTTTTAATTTATCAGAAATTTATTTGTACATGAAGGTCTATTTAAATTGTGAACTTTTTACAATTCACAAAGTTGAAATAAGTATAAATATTTTGAATGCAAATTTAGTTTT
Source organism: Trichogramma dendrolimi (assembly GCA_034770305.1). Taxonomy (NCBI): domain Eukaryota; kingdom Metazoa; phylum Arthropoda; class Insecta; order Hymenoptera; family Trichogrammatidae; genus Trichogramma; species Trichogramma dendrolimi. The sequence goes on from JAPMIB010000045.1 coordinate 26,148, forward strand.
CAAGATTAAATAGAAATTTCAGCTTTATCAAATTGTTATGCGAAATTTCCAATATAATAAACAATCTTGTAAGGATGTATGTGCGAGATTACTATGGTCGATAAAATTGAGTAATACTTTTAACAGACCTCTTTTATCAAGTTCATTGTTATTTTGATGAAAAATTTAAGTGATTTATTTAGATGTAATTGTTTCAATTTTATAAATAATAGTGATAAATTTAAATAATCTAAAAACTTAATACGTGTATACATTATCTAATAAGAAACAGATTGAAAATAGTCAAAATTTTTATTTCTAATCATGATAGCTCAGATTCAAAAACTTATTATTTTTGAACTTATAGGTAAGTCAGCTTATTTTTATTTTTAAAGTATATATTATTATTAATTCCTATGTAGTGGATTGTCTAACATTGATATAATTAAGAACTAGTCTAGAAAAATTCCAAATAAAAATGTACACAATGACTTCCTTCAAAAAAAGTAATTCATTAATTCTAAAAATTAGTAAATTGATAATAGAGAAACTCTGAAAACAGTACTAATCATATTTATAAAAAGTTGCTTGTTTATCACTACTTTATTTAAGTATAAAAGTAAATGAACAAGTAAAGAAAATCAACTTGTTTCTAGTTTCTAATGATGAATTGAAGTACTTGAAAAACTTTGATGAGTTTATAGTAAAGTACAATGATAGATTATAAAATATTGAGAATGTCAAAATTAAAAATTAAAAACTAATAATAAGGGTTATTTTTTAAAAATAATTATTTATAAGTAATGCTTACACTACAGTTTTAAACGTTCTCAATCTAACGTCGGTGTCATAGTGAGAAAATGCTGTTGATAAAAAACATAAAAATGTTAGGCAAGCACAAACACTTAGTGTATAAGCCAAAATGGCATTAGCTCTGGTTAGAAACGAATGCATAATTATTATCACAGAGCAACACCTAATCTTATTAAATATCAAGTATAAGTATAAGCAAAGTTATAAGATAGAATCAGTCACAACATCTGCTTCTATATACTACTAACACCAGTGTGTTTAAATACAGGTTATGCAAAAACGACATGATGTAAAGTCTCTTTCACGGCGAAACTTGACAGAGGCCGAATCATAGGGACTAACGAGAATATAGTAAACAGATGAGTGGTTTTTGTCGTCGTGGCAATAATTTTTAGATTCAATAATGAAAAGCTAAAATCGTTATAATTACATTATTATGATTAACAAGAAAGGTATGAATATAATGCAAAATTATTCTTATCTTACAAGTTTATATTCAATTTCTCCTAATAATTTTTAAATGCAGGCGAGAATTGGTGGCATTGCAAATCAAATTGTCCAACGAAAACGTATACAGAGCGAAATAGGGGCTCTGCCCATGCTAGCCTGTATACTATTGTTATTATCGTCACGATGTTACACATTAAACTGGCCCTCACTACGCTGTCGAAACGTTTTCTGCCGAGAAACAAAGTTTACATATACATAGGGAATGTTTGGATAAATGGGCTAATATTCGAAATTTATTATCAAGTCAAATAAAATTGAAGTAAATTTTGATGCGGAAAAACTCATGTACTTTTTTTGTATCGAAACTTTAATCAAAAAATTGCAACTTTACCGATACTCTAATAGGCTCTTCTGCTATTGCCATTCGCTATTACTTATTTCAGTTCAAAATAACTTTCATTTTTTATCCGCGGTATCTAAAGATTAAAGTGGTACCCACTCTGAAGTCTAAACTCTGAATTACTATTTCTATAATATAATGTAAACAAAAAGTATTATATTTCCAGCATAGACCTTTACATAAATTTATATTATAATAATTATATTATAATATTCTAATATGTTTAAATAAGTAGCTGGATTTACATAGGATGAATCACGGTCGATTTCCTTTGGTTCCTCCTACTATTGATTCAAAACATCGTAGAAACCGCGAAACATTTTTTCAGCTCGCATAAATGAATAACAATTTTTAGTTACTTTACTATAACAAGAATAATGTTTCAAAAACTGAACTGACAGTTCTGATTAAAATTTAGAGAATGTAGTGCATTGCGACTGTAGTGTTAACTGTTCGTTACCGTGGCTGTGGACATTGTCATTTAAATTTCAGCCTCATAGATCGTAAACATATCGCACTGTCTTCTGCGCGTTCTGGACGAATTGAGCTGTGGCTTTGTATGTAAATGCCGTAGAAAGTCAGTCAGATTATTTCAGGAGAAAACATATGGCTTTAATTTAATTTTTTTCTTTTTCGATCAAGTTTAAATGATTTCTAAGAATAACTAAATTAATTTTTACTCGTTTATTTAACTGAATCATTTACTAGTTATTATTCCAATATGTGCACCAAAGTGAAAAATATCTAATACGTCGCTTCTAAACGTGGAAAATAACAACGAAAATAACTCACTTTATTGGTTTTTATGAATTGTTTTCAAATATAATAATAAATTGTGACTTATTGAATTATAAGTTAATCTCAAAAAACTTAAGTGAGGTTACGCAAACTTTTTTATAAGAACGAAAAGTAATTGTTACAGAAGTATTCTTATCAACTTAATAACTTAATTGAGTCATCACTATATGAATTTATTGTCCTCTATTGAATTAAATATCTGCTTTAATTAATTTTATCTAAACCAGCAGAAGATTCAACGTTTCTTTCAATTTTCTGCAAATAAGTTAAAATTTCTATTGTTAGAAAAATATTTATGAACCACAAACTGTGAAGAACTTCATGTTATGATGTAGCTTTCAAAGTGTAATTTAGTATTTACATCCATTTCATCCATCCATTCCATTAGTTTAATTCCAAACTTTTAATAATATCTAAGATGTATGGATCTGACTAGGTTTAACTTTTGTACATACCTTAACTATAAACATTCTACTATCATTAGATTTATTTTCTAATTTGTTGCAGCAATCAGTTCAAAAATAAGATATCTTCAAAATTCTGTTACTTTATTCAGACTTGTTAAAACTACCAATGGCTCCCCGACTCAAAATCTTATCCAACGTTATTGATGTACGTAGGTTCATTGAAATTTTTAAAAAATTTTCATTTAATTTTTGACAATGATGATTTTTTTTAGCGATTTGCAAAGTTAAATGCAGCGGTCACTGGATATTTATATGGAATTGTGTATGAAGAAACCTTAACAGTTTTAACTTTTAGCATAAATCCAGTTGATGATTCTGATGATCCAATCTTGCCAATTGATCTTCAACTTTCTTTGCCAGCTGAAGTTGATTTACTTGGAATATTGTATGTTGATCAATATAGACAAGATATTCCAGATGCATTCAAGGTATTGAATATACTGGAATTTAAAAAAAATATTTTACTCAAATAAATGATTTTTATTTGAACTGCACAATTTCATTTTGATCAATTAAAGAATGCCATTAATAAAAAATTTTTATTGCAGGAAATAGATGTTACAGATAATCCTTTACTGATAAAGTATTCTTTGGATGCAACGGAAGTAAATGCATTCTATTATATTCATCAAAAATTGGAGCCAATAAATTATGAAGTAATCGATGAAAACAGTTTACTACAAAATTTTTGTTACATAAGACTACAAGCTAATATTCCTTTTCTATCAGAAGAAATGAATATTATGGATTCACTTCAAGATACCAGAAAATATGTAAATCAAATAATTTTTGTTTTAATTTTTGATAATAATAATTCATATTCTTTGTAGTTGGCAGCTGGAAAGGTTGGATTTTATTTCAATGAAAGTGAAACATATCTGCTTGGAAATGACATTAAAAAAGATACAAGAAATATGACAACCAAAGAACTTGTGAATGCATCAAAAAGTCAAAATAATTCTAAAAACTCCAAGTACATGCCTTTATGCTTTGTTGTAAGTGTACCAATGAATTTAATACTTAATTTGAGTAGTTCAGAGCATAAAAAAATTAATTTTTTTTAAATGAATTTATAATTTATAATAAAAATAGGATACAATTGATGCAAAAATGTTTTTAAAAATGTCAAGTGAAAACAATCTAGATGATGAACCTGTGCACCTTTTTGCGCCTGTAGTTCAACATATTAAAAGTAAAAATTATAAATTAAATTTTTTTTGATAATATGAATAATTATTTTATCTTAACTTTATATTTAAAATTTCAGAATCCATTAAATATTGTGAATTGTCTTTAAAAATTGATACTTTAGCATTGGTTGGTTATAATATCAATATGGCTCAATTGTATGAAATTTTGGTGGAATCTCTTTGTAGAAACTTGCGTCTCATTAGTTTTTCATTTGAAAATCAATTAAAAACAGAAAATATGCAATTACAATTACCAGAGCCCATCCATGTGAAACCACTTGATTTTGGTCATTTACTTACAGCAGTATACCCTGTTGGCTCGACAGAAGCAGAAAATCGTAAGTTAATTAGTGATAAGTGTGGAGCTAAGTATAATTTTGTTATTGTTGTATTTCAGAAATTTATAGACGAAATTTGCACAGAAGATTTGCTCTAGATTTGAAAAAACCTTATTTTAAAAAAGAAAATGCACTAAGATTCAAAAATGATATAGAAAAAATGGTCCAACTTATTAATCCTCATGAAATAATAACACATCCAAGTAGGATATCTGATAGTTTTTTAAAAATTAAGTAAAGTCCCTTCTGATTATTGACATAATAAACTTAACTTATGATAACTTTATCTAGACCAGAACGTTAGCATTGTGCAAGGTCAGTATGCTTACCATCATTATATGCAAGATGGCATTGATGATAGTGGTTGGGGTTGTGCGTATAGGTCTCTTCAAACTATTGTTTCATGGTATAGGTAAAGTAAAATTTTCTAAAAATAAGAAAAACAATGACATTTTTTATGAATTCTTATTCTTTTTTCTTTAGACTTCAAGGTTACACAAATAAACCAATACCAACTCATAGAGAAATACAGAAATGTTTAGTAGATATTGGTGACAAACCTTCGAGTTTTATAGGAAGTAAGCAGTGGATTGGATCAACTGAAGTTGGATATGTTCTTGAAACTCTTGAAGATATTCCTATAAGAGTCTTGAGTGCTTCAAGTGGAGAAGAAATGGCCACATTAGCTCCAGATTTAGATCGTCATTTTCGAACTCAAGGAACACCTGTTATGATTGGTTAGTACAAAAATGTTTGTAAGTATTAAAAAATTTAAAATGTGATTATTAAATTTTAATAGGTGGGGGTGTTTTGGCTCATACAATCCTTGGTGTTTCTTATGACGAATCATTCAAAAATATTCAATTTTTAATTTTGGATCCACATTACACTGGTCCTGAACAGGTGAACACAATTGTTAATAAAGGATGGTGTGGGTGGAAAAAAAGTGATTTTTGGAAAAAAGATGCATTTTATAACATGTGTCTGCCTCAGAGGCCAAACAAGTTTTAATTTGAATATTATTTTGTAAATATTTAAAAAAATAAATTGATACCCAACATAATGTAGCATTTTTTATTTTACGGTAAAAATTAAAATAAATTATGTAATGTTTTTAATAGTTTTCAATTACATGATAAATTAAAAGTAAATATAGGATGCGTTTCAGCCGGCCCTGTGCGCTTTCATTAGAGGCGTCACTTGTGTGAATGTGAAGTAAAAACCGAGACTTGGGCATCACCAAGGATTTCATTCAAACGGAATTTTATTAAAAAGCCTAAAGAGAATTGAGTTTCGTGACAATAATAGGTCAACTTATTTTCATTTGTTCATAAGCACTGTGATGGCAATCAGACAAACCAAAAGATCGTACCGGAATCTGCTTGGTTTACATTATTGAAGTTATTCAGCTGTCCCATATCGATTTTGTTTGATACAAGATACTTCCGACTCTTGAAATATTTATACTCTTTTAGAATTCCCGGTATTGCGGGGATGATGTATCGTTAACGCCATTGCCTATAACACTTATGGTACAGATACTGAATTAATTTGGATACTTCCTGGGGCTTGTTGCGCTCCTGTTACTTGATTTGGGAGCACAGTTGTCACGTGCTTCATACGCAGCTGACTTTTTGCCACAATGGCTTTCGTGATACGACGCTTACAATTTCAAAATATTAACTTCTTTAAAGTTTTTGTTTTCTTAATGCTCTGTACGCACGTTTGGAGGCCAAATGACCGATCTACCTTCCACTACATTTTAAATCTTCCTGTAAATAAAGCTCATTGAACTTGTCGTTTGTCATTGCGTTCATTTTTGTTATTGGATTTTTAATGTCAAAATAATAACTTTTTTAGAGTTTCTGTTTTCCTCATACTTTTGGTTACATTCGGAGTCTCTTAGAAGGTCTTTGAACTTCCTGTTTATTACAGCGTCGCTCGCAAATAAACATTCCGTGCGATGACTCGCCGGTCCGTCAAAAATTTTCAGAGAAATAGCTAAAATCGATCTCGGCGTTTTAACTCAGTAGCTGTTCTGTTTTCACAGTGTAAGCAATTATGAGGCGTTTAATTCTGCATATTCTACGTAAGTACAGCATAGTAACTGACTCGCGCTGTATTAAAGCAAGCGTCCATAATAATAATAGTATGAATTTGGTCTCCGAACGTCATGTCACAAACAGCTCTATATGAAGCACGTGGCGACTCTGCTCCAACGTCAAGTAACAGGAGAGCAATAAGTTCCAAAAAGTATCCAAAAAATTCAGTAACATCGCTAGGCTACAGCATTATAACTAGAGCCCGGATTATATGCAAATACGCATATTTTGCATATGCAATTGCATATTTCGTCTTTTTTTTCAATTGCATATGCAATATAACTTTTGCATATTTTTGCATATTCTGAGGATTCGAATATACGTGTTATACATCCATTGACTATGACTACGTTCAAGTTTATTTATTTATCATTAGATAGTAGGTTATAATTTTACGTGATAAATTGGGATCCATTTATAATATAATCAAGTCAATCTTTCAAAATTATTGCCTGAAAAATTGTGCGTAAAGTATTATTTTTACAATGCCGGCCGATAGAAAATACGTTTCTCTTTGGATCCAACGATATCCTAATGTTTTTACCTACGATGGGACAACTTTGTACTGCCATATATTTGTGAGAAAGTGGTTAGATGCGACAAAAAATTTTTGATCGATCAAGTACGTTCCTCCTTATAATTTTTAAATTCAGAATTTTTAGTACAGATATTATATGGTTTTACAGCACGTTGATACGGCCACTCATAAAGCTAAATTGCGTAGTAAAGGGCCACGTCAGCAACAACTATCTCAAATGATAATTAAACCGGAGAAGAACGAATTTTTCAAAAATTTGTGTGAAACTTTTCTTGCCTGCAACATCCCCTTCTACAAATTGAGTAATCCGCATTTAAATCGTTTCCTTAAAAAATATTGTGTACATCAGAATATCCCAGATGAATCTACGTTGCGCAAGAATTATGTTCCGCAAATTCATCAAGAAATTTTAGATCAAATAAAAAAAAAAATTGGAAAATAAATTACTCGTGGATATCTGCCGACGAAACCACTGACGCCAATGGTCGGTACATAGCAAATCTCGTCATTGGAAGTTTGGAAACAGAACCTTCACCTTCTTACTTGATAAGCTGCCGACAGCTTGAAAAAACGAATCATTCAACTGTAGCAAGATTTGTGAATGATTCATTGAACAGTTTATTTTTTCCGAACTCTCCGGATGAAAAAGTTTTAATTTTTCTGAGTGATGCTGCACCTTATATGCTAAAGGCTGTACGAGCTTTACAACCATTTTATCCCAATTTGATCCACGTTACATGCTTTGCTCATGCGCTTTATCGGTTGGCAGAACAAGTTCGCATTACGTTCTACAATGTGAATGAGTTAATTGCGACTACGAAAAAAGTTTTTCTGAAGGCGCCTGCTCGAACATGTAAATATAAAGAAATGGCTCCAAATTTCCCTTTGCCTCCGCAACCAATTATTACTCGTTGGGGAACTTGGATAGAAGCGGCATTATTTTATCATCAAAATTTCGAAGTAGTCAAAGACATAGTTATGCAATTTCAAGATTCCGATGCACTCTCCATTCCAAGGTGTAAAGCGGCATTTCAAAACGCTACTATTCGTAAAGATTTGGCAATTATACACACTCATTTTTCGTACATACCGAGCACCATTACAAAATTGGAAACTCAAAATTTGTCTCTGCACGAAGCACTTTCAATTATGAAAGGAGCAATCGTCAAGACTTCTCAAATTCCAGATTATTTGGAAAAAATTAAGGAAAAATTGCCGAATGTTGTAAGCAATAATCCAGGATATCCCGCATTACGCCAAATAGATGATTTTACCAATACCGAGGATAAAGTTGAATTGCCTGAAACTGTTTCGCCAAGTATCGTTCCACACTTCAAATTTTGCCCTGTTAATTCAACAGACGTTGAACGCTCTTTTTCATCATACAAACTTATTCTAAATGACCGAAGGCGTAGCTTGAAGATAGAGAATTTAGAACATTACATTGTAGTTAATATGTACTACAATGCGATTGAAAATTTCCCGGAATAAATAATTTTTGCATATTTCAATAGTTTTTTAGATTTTTCGTGCATATTTACGTGCATATTTTGAAGATTTTCTGTGCATATTTGCATGCATATTTTGGCTTTTTTTTGCATATAATCCGGGCTCTAATTATAACGATACCGGACCCTACCGGAAGTTCTTAGAGAGTAAATATTCCAAGATTATTTTACTATAAAGCTTGTAAAAATAATTTAGAGTTTGGTAAACTTGCAGTCACCGTGGCTCAAGTCATCTAAAATGTGACAAGTGAGTTGCGCTACGATCACTTTCATATATCCTCGCGAGTAACGTGACTCACGAAAGCCCGCAGGGCTGTAGCCCGGCTGTAGCCCATCCTGCCCTGTCAGACTTTTTACTTGGTCAAAATACATTTTTTTCCAAATTCATCCTTGGAACATGTAGAAATCGAAGTGAAAATTAGTTTTTAAAATCTCTTTTGTTAAATAAATATAATATATTTTGTAGATGAATGATCTTGCATATAATTTAGAGTTATTGAAAAATTGTAATAGTAATTGAAGAATAGTAAGGAAACTTACTTGGAAAAATAGAAAATATCTATAAAAAATATATACCAATAAAAATTGAAGCGTAAAATGTACAATTGAGATTCTTGAAAGAGTGGCCGGAAGCATGGTTTTTTACTTCCCACGATGTGTGATTCCTTCAATCCTCCATTAAAAAGAAAATTATCTACATCCTTATGTGCCTAAATGAAAAATAGCAATAAGTTTATCAACTAGTTTTTACGACCGAGGGCACTGAGAATATTTGAAGATTACGTGAAAACCTCTCACGTTAGCTCAACTTGATATGGGCGCCGGCGCACATGTACTCTACATTACTTAAACGAGTGAACTGCACTGTGCATATGTATAGAAATATATTGTATCCTATATGCGTGCTGCAAGTATGCTCAAGCACAATATCTTCATTTTGATGAATTTGTACAATTTTTGTAAAAAAAACCACGTAATTTGTTTATATAGATGTAAAAAAGTAATCGATACATACCTCTTCTATTCACGCAAAGAGTGTACTTTTTTACAAAGTCTGGACAAGATTTTTTTCAAATTTTTCGTATCGTTACACATATATGAAACTTGGATGAAATGCTACGTAGAAATATAATCAATATCAACGGACTCTGCGCAGTTTTCGTCGAACTGAACATGTGAAGATGAGCAATCGGTAGGTTGCACTCCATCCGCTTCATATTTTGTGTTTCATTTGTCGAAAATATGAAGAAAAAAAGTATACAGTTGAGCGTGTAATTACAGAGAAATTATCGAGTGTTCTTGAAGAAGAAAATGCCGGGAGAAGCTGATCAGCAGCAACTCTACAGTAACTCCCTTACTGGACAAGAAAAATCAGTCTCTCGAATGCAAAAAATTAACTCAAACAGTAAATAATAATTACGATTCAACATTAACATTAAGTGATACTAAGGTTGCGAAAACGCAAGAAAACCAATTCAAGCTTATAATGCAGCAGCAACAACGTCCGCAGGCAAGCTATGTCGAGGACGAGATGTTATTGGACGTTGAAGGGCACCTTCGAATTGATAATTTTGCTGCAAGAAATGTTGATGAAAATGTCGAGAAGAGAGAGCAAACACCGCAAGCAATTGATTTTTCTTTCTTGAAGGTACACTATAAATCTACATAAAGCTCGCTAAAATTTTTGCACTTGATTCAAAGCATGTAAAAGTTTAACTAATCTTTCAAATAAATTAAATAACGAGGCTAATTGCTCGTTGGGCGGTAATCAATTCATATACTCGAAGTTATGATTACTTATGTTGAACTTTATATTCAAATTTAATTACGCTTCAAATTATAACATCATTGCCGAAATTATAGTCAAATTTTTAGCATGTACATAATACATATGCATATTGACGGCTTTTAAATAACATTTATTTTTATAAAAATCGTTTTTCGATCAAGTATTTGAACGAAGTTATTAGATCGTGACAAAAGTTTTCAGATACTCAATTTCTGTACTTTTATCATCTTGCAAAATCTGCAAGCAGTAATATTTTTATTCGTTTCCATTATTTTTTATTCACTTATCAATCTCTATTATTTTTTGCGAGATGTATTCGAAAATAATGTACTTTTTTTAGTAGAGCAGCGCAAAATGAAAGTATTCGGGCGTATTTTCTGCGATTCCTATAGAAAGTACCAACTTTTTCGTTGGAATCTCGGTGAATGTGTACGTGATATAACGTTCAAATTTTCGCGATTTTTGTTACTTCTTCAACACAAGGATTTACAATCATATGATTTTTCCCATAGAAATGGAAATCGACCTAAGTAATGTTTTTTAATTTAAGTTAATTTATTGTCAGTTTTATTAAAGAAATTAATTATTTAAATTTAATTCATGTACACCTTTCATTTAATCATTTTTATTATTTATATCAAAAGAATCATTGTCGATGTAGTTAGTAAGTTCACCACTGATGCATGATTAACGTGAATAAACATAATACATGTTTTCGTTTGTGCGCGGATTTATCCCAAATCCCGGTCTTACCGTTGTAGTACACATGACATTTACGTATCGTAGCCCTCATACAAAATATATACTTCAATTTATAGTTTACTAACACACGCAATATATGCGCCTAAGCATTCACTAATAGTAAGTATAATAATATGACTCTCCATATATATATATAATATACTTATATAGACGGAATAGGTAGGAGGATACACACACACACACACGCACACAATACCAGACTACGTAAGAACGCGAAGCTTTCGCATTTCACTGCAAGTGTATTATACTGTATACATGAGTTAACTGTCTGTCTTGAACATCCACTCTGTATCCAATGAGACAACACAAATGATCTGCCAAATAGAATGTAATTTTTAATCTCTATTACCGTAAGTTCTCTTGCTTCAGATAGCTAAAATTGCATTATTGTTTGAAGGTACTAAGATTAACTCGATTTTTTTAGGCCTCAGGGCTATATTCACTTGACGAAATTGGCATAATATATACTTAGTAACATAACTTTATGTGTTTATCCTGACGTCCTGACTCGTTTTTATTTTCGAGTGTTTATACTTGATTCCGCATTAAGTTTATTACTTGTTCCGTAACGTGGTTAAAAATATGACTTAATCTGTATTCAAATACTTACATCAAGAGTTTAAACTTATAATATCAGTTGTTTTGTACATTTGAATACTAGAGGTGCTATACATTTTTCTTCATTCTCTGATTTGAAATGAACAATATATGATTCATTTGTTAAATTTAATTTGTTCATCAATGTAACTTATTATGATCTATAAATATCTAAATTTTTTCTGATATATGATATTTATCAATTTGCTGGGATTTCATTTAATATAACTTTGTTTTTGTTACAGTCATGTGCCAAGACCTCTACAAGTTTTGGGATTAAAACCAATAGTGCAAAAGAGAATGACTGTTCAAATTTCTCATCTCAAACTAAAGATTTTTTGACTGTCGGTGCTGATTTTATTCTGAGCCCAAGCATGTGGACTTCGACGCAATCACCAACATCTAGTCAACTCTCGCAGCTCAATTCACCAGCACACAATGTATGAATGATTAATTAATTTTAAACATTTAATTGTAGAAATAGATAATTTTAAATAACATTTTAACATTTCATTTAGGAACTTGTAAGCATGATGAGTTTTTCAACTGGAGGAGAAACAACGCCTGTCTCTAGTGCACATGGCCATAAAAGACTGAATTCTAAAATGGATGTTATCTATAATTTGTTAAGTATGCTTGGTAGCACAGAAGGGCGAGAAGATATGAGTGCAACTTTATTAACTATGAGTAATTCAACTGAAAGTTGTAATGTAATGAGGCAATCTGGTTGCTTACCATTACTCATACAACTGATTCATGCCCCAGGACAGAATCCAAAAACTAGAGAACAAGCTTGCAAAGCTCTATTCAATATAGTTCATGCTAAAGGTGATGAACGATCAAATAAGCGAGAAGCACGAGTTCTTCGACTTCTAGAACAATTGAGAGATTACTGTCAAACTGTAAGGATCTCATTAAGTTCTGTGCCTTCTTCTACGAGTGAGCTTGAACATCCATCAACTACTATTGCTGCATTGATGAAGCTATCATTTGATGAAGCTCATCGTTTTGCTATGTGTCAACTTGGTGGATTGCATGCAGTAGCTGAACTTGTTGAGACAGATCATGATGCTCATGGTACAAATAGTGATGATCAGAATTGTATTACATTGAGACGTTACTCAGGCATGGCTTTGACAAATTTAACATTTGGTGACAGCAATAACAAAGCCCTTTTATGCTCTTTTCAACAATTTATGAAAGCATTGGTATTTATTATGATTGAAAATAATTTAGAAAAAATTTTTCATAGCCGTAAAATTATTTTTATTTTTAGGTATCACAACTTAAAAGTCCAAGTGATGATTTAAGGCAAGTGACAGCAAGTGTTTTACGCAACCTTTCTTGGAGAGCTGACAGCAGTAGTAAGCAAGTACTGAGAGAAGTTGGAGCTGTTGTAGGATTAATGAAAGCTGCAATGGAAGCTCGAAAAGAAGCTACCTTGAAATCAATTTTATCAGCATTATGGAATTTATCAGCTCATTGTACTACAAATAAAATTGATATATGTGCTGTTGACGGTGCTTTGGCGTTTCTAGTAGACATGTTGAGCTACAATGCTCCTTCTAAAAATTTGACCATTGTTGAAAATGCTGGTGGTATATTACGAAATGTATCAAGTCACATAGCCATACGAAATGATTACAGAGCAATTGTAAGAGAAAGAGGTTGTCTTCAAGTGTTATTGAGACAACTTCGATCACAAAGTTTAACTGTTGTTAGCAATGCTTGTGGTACTCTTTGGAATCTATCTGCTCGTAATCCTCAAGACCAACTTCTCTTATGGGATCTTGGAGCTGTACCTATGTTACGAAATCTTATTCATTCTAAGCATAAAATGATTTCAATGGGATCAAGTGCTGCTTTGAAAAATTTGTTGAGTGCATCCCCAAATGGGAATAATTTTTTGCGAATGGATTCTACTGTTCGTGGTTTGGGTCTACAAACTCTTCCAAGTCTTGTGGCAAGAAGGTAATTTTGGTAGCAATTTTCAAATTTATAATAAAATGATTTTCTTCACACTTATGGATGCATTTTTTTTAGACAAAAAGCTTTAGCTCAAGAAATCGATCAAAATCTATCAGAAACTTATGACAACATAGAGCCAAGCAGTTCACCTGTTCACAAAGAAGAAAATGCACCTCTACAAATTGATGAAAGTTTTTTACAGGATCAAAAGAAGGATGAATTACAAAGTCTTGCTCATGATCAACAAAGTTCTCTCGGATTACAAATTTTGAATAATTTTCCAAGTGAGAATCAGGAACTAATGCGATCTGTTGCAAGCACACAATCTGATACTGTTTCTGAAAAAGTTAATCGCCAAGCAAATGATGGAGCAACTTTCTTAGATTTGAATTCCAATCGACAATCAACTTCTATGTTCTCTTGTGCCAATTCAGATTCTTCTACATCCACTATTGGGCGTTCAATAAGTAAGTAAAAATACCTTTAATAATATACCATTTAATTTTTTTTCTAAAAACTTCAATTAGAATATTTTATCATAGACCGATCTGAAAAAAATATACTTTGCGATACATGAATGTAATGCCAGAGCGTATGAAACCTGGAGAGCCCTTACCGGATTTACGAAATATCACACGAGATTCTTCAGCCATATTATGGACTCCTGGATTTAATCAAGGTGCAAATAGTACATCAAATTTACCAAACAACCATAGTAAAGACGATGCAAGCGTGCTGGCAACTACTTGCGAATCTCCTAGCTTGAAGAAAAATAAAAAATCAGAATCAGTTTCTCGAATTCCCAGCGCATCGAAAAATAAGGCAATACCAATTAATCTTTCACTAAAAGCTTATCAGAGAGGATTTACTGGAAATCCCAATTACAATTCTAACACATCACACCGAATCTCCGATGAAGATGAATTAAATTCAGGTTATTCTGTCAAAAAAGGGCAAAGACAAGATACAAGCAAAGTGCAAAATATAGAAGTTGCTAAACCACGTGGTATTCCTGTTATCAAAAGTACCTATAAACAAAATTCTACTCGAAACGCAAAACATAATGTCAATGCATTTGCGTCAGAAGTATATGATAATAACTTATTGGAAGAAAATAAGTTAGAAACGCTCAATTGTTCAAAAGGAGATGGCAATTTAGATCTATTAGGTATTAAAACTCATCCTAAATCTTCAAATGAACATGATGACCACCAATCACATAAAACGAGGTACATAAAGCTTATTTGTCAGATAACGCAAAAAACGCGCTCTTCTATTATAATAAGAACTATAATAATAATGAATGTAAAAATTTTTCAAAGGTCATCAAAGAATAAAAATTACGAAGTCGACTCTTGTTTAGAAAGTAATCTTGTCAGGTATAAAACCAATGCAAGCTTAAATGATATTGAAGTTAATTTCGATTCTAATGATATTGCTCCGACTAAAGATGTGAGTTATTAATTTTAAACTTGCTAATTCTCAAAGAAAAAATCACTATTATAAATAATTATTTTTTAGCCTAAACCTCATTTCGCTATAATCAAGAACAAAGAAATAGAGACAAAAACAATTGTAATGATTACGGCTCTAGTGATGAAACATATACTTTGCAAGAAAATACTTCTGAAGGAGTAAAAAATACCTCTCATATAAGCACTGCTGAAAGTGGTACTTTTAACCCCTGGAAATCTTGTAACAAGGATAAAACCATGCTCTATTTACGAGAAGTAATAATATATTTCACCATATTATTGTGATAAAACATTAATCATTTTTTTTTTGCATATTTCGATACAGCATGAAATAAAAAACAAGTTTGAGGATAAATATCGTCGCGAGCATGATCCGGAAGCAATGATCGCATCACTCGATCGACTTACAGCAACGCTGGTAAAACAAAGCGAAGCAATGCGCTTTGATCGTGAAACAAATAACGGGATGAAATCGAGCATTTTGAGCACTGATACGTGGAACGAGGATTCACCCAGTGACGCATCTTTTCCCAGCTTGAGCGTGAGTGCACCTTTGGTAGCTTCCTTCCGCAGTGACGATTTTAGCGCATCGGAAGCAGGTATGCATACGAGTGACTCTAAAAATGAGCAAAAACCTCCAAAAAGATCCGAGGCTATGACTACCGGTAAAGAGAGTGTATCCCTAAACCAAATTGATGATATCAAGCCACCCTCGCTTATGGATAGCTTATTATCTCTCACGGCAAGCTATGGCCCATCTTCGGATATCGATAACATTGGTAAGCAGTTTTTTTATATCATTGCGAAATATCAAACATGGCTGAGGTACAAAATTTAAATTTCCACTGTTTTATAGATAAAAATCGAATTACGCAGCTGCCGCAATTCAACAGAAAAAAGTCTCTGCCAATAGGAGTAGTAGCTCATCGCGCAATGTGTAACGCACAAAACCGTGCCAACAGCTTGGAAAATTTTTCAAGTGAATGCAAAAACGGATCACAATTAGAAAATATCAAACCTCCCTCGCTCATGGACGAGATTTTGGATATCAATGAATTGGAAAATAGTCTAGTCAATGTTGCCAGCATTACTTCTGATGTTGCAGATATTTCAAACGCAAGCTTTGCTGGACCCGTAAATTTTGATCTTTCCAAACCTTTCAGCAATACATCGATTGCAAAGTGAGTGCATACATCTGTTGCTGTTATCGTTTAATCTTTAATTTTTTTGCAACATTTTGATTTTCGAACTTAAATTGCATTGATTACCGTTGTCGAACATTTTAATAATTGATACTATTTTGCAGATATTCATATACAAACCAAATGGGAAGCAACAACAGTTTGACGGAGTGTTTGGACCGCATAAATCCACCCTCACTAATGAATGAAATCACGCGTATAGAAGATATGACTGTTGAGGATGATACAAATAGTCGTCAAGACGCTTTGCTTCGACAGTGAGTTCAATACTGACGACGTGACCCAGTGTGCAATCGACGAAGACGTTGATAACTGTGCTACAGACTCGTCAGAGATCGATGGCGCTTTCTCTGGTGAATTTGGCGATTCTCAAGGATCAACTATCTCTCAACAAACACATCAACCAGATTCAGGTAAAATAACTTTATACTAATTGAAATAAGCAATTCTTTCTCCTCTAGACAATTAATATAAGCGAAAAATTGCATCATAAACCAGACAACTCTTTTGTAGGAAAACAACTTACTCCAAAGCAAAAGCGTCATTTGATTAAAGAACGTTATAAAACGTATACCATAGGAGATGAAATAACGAAAACAGAAAGCACTAACGATTCTTTGGATCTAACAGAAATTGAAATTAAGCCTACCAATACCAATGGAAAGCTTTCTCCTTTTTCAAAACTCACACCAAAACAACGCCGTAAGGAAGATAGATCCAGATTTGAAACAAAAGTTTTAAGTAACGCCTGTACCGAACTAATCGAGACATCCAATGTTGAAGAAACTAAAGAACAATTGTCTCAACAAAAGCTTATCAAATCAAGAATAGGCATTCCAATGTATAGAAGATTAGAAAAATTTCGTAATCAAACAGTTGCTTATGACGTCGATAAAGAACGAGTCTCAGAAGCTGACGATACGAAACTTCAAAACTGCCAATATGAAAGCGATGACTCGTCATCTATGGAAAATCAAGTGGAAGTTGAAAATGCATCTAGGAAACCTCGTATTGTAAAACCGAGTCCGACGCGGCCCCCGTTGATTACAGAACAAGTTGACGAGGCTGAGGCGAAGGGCATTCGTGGACGTCGCAAACCATTGTATTCAAGTCAACGTAAATCAACGGTTCAACAATGCACTGTTCAACAGCTGCAAAGTCCGTCAAGTCCACACCATGGAGTGGTTCGAAGCAGTAGTTCGCCACTCGTGCGGCCAACTCGCACTCTTCAACTTCGTCAGCACAACAGCATTGAAAAATCTCAGAGCACGTCCAAAATCGGACAACCGGTTAAGAAAATTAATAATCAACCGCGAACCCCGTCTACCCCTACAAGGCAGCAATCCCCCAAATTGCGTCCACTAGAGCGTCAGGGCACTTTTACGAAAGATGAACCTCAAATGGAGAATACGCCGACTATCGTGCCCTGCTCGCCGCTACGATTTATTCCCACAGCAATAACTAGACCAGGTAGTCTAGGCAATTCCGGCCGATCCTTCGGCCAAGTATCGCCTCGCACGTCACCTTTTCAGTGCCAAGTCGAAAAACGCTGGATTGAGAGATACCCCTCAAAAATCGTTGGGCGCTATAACAAGCAGCAACAGCACACCGTCTACGCCTACGGGTATTCCGTCTATCGTTAAACGTTCGTCGAGCAACCTCAGTTCTAAATCTACTTTGAAGTATTCGATGGCTGGTCAGCCCACGTCTTTAAAATACTGCTTTGCGCAATCAAACGGTTGGGTCTCGCTCAAGTAGTAGTATCAGCATAGCTTCGGATTCTGTGACTCGCAATAAAGCAAGTGTAAAAGAAACTACTAGTAAAATAGCCAGCCTCTGGAAAAAAGTAGAACAAAATAGGAACAAGCACACAAAAATAAACCAGACACACGTCAATGGATTACTGGAAATAAAGGAGCGACCATTGATGGAGATATGATGGAAAAGTCTAATGATTCACATAAAAAGCTTCCATATTCGAGTACGACCAAGGTCACAAGTGTTTAAATTTTCTGATTAATGCTCTTCAAAATGATTTCGATTCGCCATATTACCGATTGAAATAATTGAACGTTCTCTAATGGAATCATTTCAATGAGAAGAAAAACGCTTTATTTTAAAAATTAAAATTGGTAAAAATTGGTTTTATTCAGAATAACTTTTAGTAAGTCCATCGTATTAGATATAGTATTACTCAAAAAATTTTCATAGGCCTAATTATTTTAATATCCGTTTTCTTTTTTATTTGCCCTTGTTTCATGAGTAATTTACTTTCAAATGTCTTTATTATTGTTATGATGTAAGATCAAGTAAAAAGACTTCGAATTTTATAATTCTATAATTCTACAATACGTATTAGGATTTGTGAATTAAGAGGAAAATTAAGTTGTTATAGTAGGATCTACTCTTGACATTTATCAGTTCAATTTTTTTTACTACTGAATACCTGCGCATCATTTTACAAAATAAAAACTTAATTAAAATCTATTAGTTTTTTAGATATACACAATTAGGGGATACATATTATCTTTTTCATAAAATCTCTCTTTCAATTAATAAGATAAATATGTTGCGACTTTCATACTCTATGAGAATCTTAAAAATGTGCAGTTCTGTAGAGTGTTAAAAGTGAAATCAAAGAAAAATTTAATTACTCTTGGTGATTTTCATTTCTATTTCAAAAATTTCTATAAATGTTCTTACTTATATTTGTTGTAACTTTTTTGTTATTAAAAATTCACTTTTTCTTATTCCTTTCTGATCTATTTTTAATGATATTGATAAACACATTGATGTCAAACTTTTCCATGTCATAAAATGAATTGATAAATAAGTGACGCCCTGAAAAGTGATATAATCCCATTGTCTCGGACCGTCCCTACGCGATACACAGGAACCTCGGTGGTCTGCTGGTATATATATATTAATATTTTCAAGTTTTAATCAACTTGAGAATAACTTGAGATCTACGTCTCTATAAAAAACGTGTTTTCCTATGGTATTAATTATTTTTTTAAGTACGAATTATAATTTCTGTTACAATATTATTTATATGTGAATAGTTCATTATTTATTGAGTAACATGTTACTATTTCATTATACTGGACTGTTTGGTTTACCAATAATTTTTTCAAAAAATAAATGGATTATTTTATTCATTATACATCATTTGTTACATAACTATGATAATGGCAGAAATTGTTACATTGAAAAGCTCTATTATTACTCATTATTTATAAAGTATTTATTCAATATGAATATCTAAAATTCAAATGCTTCTTGATCTCTGAATGCATAAACTTTTAAAAAGCTTCACGCTTTATTGTAAAGATAATAAATTTGTTAAAAATACTAATGCACACTTTTTATATGATTCAAATTCTCAATGCATTCGACAATATTGCATAAACGTGGCTCCATTTATTTTTGGATTAGTTTATTCATGTCATGATTATACGTCTGAAAAATAGCTATATAAAAAAAATTATCTTTGATTGGCTTTAAGATAAGAAACAAAATAACCAAAAATTTTATATTAAGATAGAATATAGCTAGTGGATAGTTAAGTAAAATTATACTATTAAGAGTGAGTAAAATATTGATTAAATTATTTAATCATGATGTTTGCTTAATACATTAAAAACAAAAACTAATAATTTATGTTATCAAAAAAATGTATATAAATTCAAGGTGAAAGATAAAAATGGAAGGATTGTAAAATTTGTAGAAATGCAATTGCATATCAATTTTGCAGTCGGCATATGATAACAATATATATTTTGAATTTTTCAAATATATCAATAGAATATATGGTTCAAGATAGTATTTATTTCATATCATTTAAGTGTAGGTAATTTTATGCCTCTGGAATTCACTACCTTGTTTTTTTATTTTTTATATTAAAAGATTGATGTATGTATTTGAAAAAGTTTCCATTCTGAATTCTTGGCGCTTACGATTTTTAATATGTTGTAGCATTGACATGACATTATAAAACACAAACGTCATTTAAAAAGATTTTATGGTAATTCTGTTTTTATAATTTGTAATTCTTAATTTTGTGATTAAATGCCCAAAGCTTAATTGTATACTTCTGAATATACTTTGATTTCTAGTCTAATATAAGTGTATAAAAATTACATTTGATTGAAATATTGAGTTAATTATATAAGTTTAATTATACTCTTTACTGATAATTATTTAACTTGAGGTGGGAGATAAGTACTTCATGTTAATATATTATTATTATTCTTGATGTGTTTATTCTATTAAAATTAATAAACCCAATAAATCGAGTTATTATAGTTTTGCAGAAAGTGTATTTTTCAAACTGCTAGTAAATTTGGTCTGAGTAATTGCTTAAATTCTATTTACACTCATTATTGGTAATGTATGTATTGTAAACCTAGTTTTTATGAAAGTTTTGTAAGTCTGCTTAAAGGTTGAGTCAAATATATTCATAGTTAATAACATGTTTTTTTTTATTTTAAAATTACAATGAAATGTTTGAAAAAAATATCATATTAATTTTATTTAGTATTAATTTACATATTTACAATAATCAATTTATTCTGGATATTCATACATGTTGATTGCTTTATCTCAGCAACAGACATAAGGAAATTATTCTTTGTTGGATGGTATTTTACTCCCCATACTTGATCAGTATGATCATGAAATGTGTGTAAACATTGTCTTTGCGATAATTCCCATACTTTGACAGTATGATCAGAACTGCTTGAAGCAAATTTCGATCCATTTGGTGCAAATGTTACTCCTAGAACCCATGAAGAATGTCCAGACATAGTTCCTGCTACATTGGCATCTTTTCTACATCGCAAATAATAATGACATAAAATTTTTGTATAATAAAATATTCGTCAAATATTATATAAGCCAGACAGTAAAAGTAGAAATAAAAAAAATGAATGCAAAAACATACAATTCAACACACAGGTCAATTACTTACATATCATATAATTTCATGTGACTATCATCACTAGCAGTAAGTAACAGCTGTGAATCAGGAGAAAAGCATAAAGATCGAATTGGCATAGCATGTCCTGAAAAATACTTGGATTGGTATGGAAAAAAATTACTTCATTTTGATATTTCACTAATAGTTACCTTCTAATGTTTGCAGTACTTTTCCATATGCAACATCAAAAATGTTTATAATGCCATCAATAGCTCCACTTGCTATATATTTTCCATCTGGACTCTGAAAAAAAATAATTGAGATATCGCGTCATTATTACTATCAAATAAAGTTTTGATAATTAAAATAATATACTTACATATGCAACACTGAGAGTAAATTTACCGCCTCTTGTATCTAATACCTGTTCTTGTTTTCCTGTATCTGCATTAAACATATTGATTTTTCCAGCATGGCTTCCAGATATAATGTACTTGTCGTCAGGTGAAAACACACAGTCCATATATCTACTGGACCTACCTCTATACTGTACATTTTTTCTCCAGATTCTAAATCCCATACTCGTAAACTTGAATCTAGCGAACTTGATGCACACTCTAAAATTGATTAAGTATTAATTCCAAAATATTAAACTGAAATTAACATATACTGCAATGGAACAAAAAACAAAACATACTTGTGCCATCAGAGTTTGTAGCTACAGATACTACTCCTAACGAATGTCCAGTTAGTTTGTGTTTAAGATGCAATCCTCCATCTTTGTAATCCCATACTTTGACTGTATCATCGACAGATCCAGTAATAACATACTGAGAATCCTCATTGTTTGACTGTATAGAGTCACTAAAAAAAATATTAAACGTCAGATTGTATATTTTGAAAAACTTTGTTGTTGTAACATTATGATAAACTAACCGAGAATCTTCATTTTCATTCAGTGTACTCTTCTTCTTTTTAGGACAACCCCATGCACACGTCCAAATGCTATCTTCATGAGCATTTTCAGTTTTATGTACCATGGAATACTGAGATAAAAAAATTGAATAGAAAGCATGAAAAATGTGTTGTTTAATTTTATAAAAAATAAATTAAACGTACCATGGTGCCAGTTCAATATAATATTCTAAACTTTAATTAATACTTTTTTATTCAACACTTGAAATGATGTTTGTAAACAGCTCCAAAAAAGATTACTTAGCCAGTAAACTGCTCTATGATTTGCTGCAAATTCAACACGGTTATATATCAATTGTATTGAACAGTTTTGAGTAATTTCAACATATAACACAAATAAGCTTTTCACATATGTAAATGGAGAATGTATTTGGAATTTTTTACATTAAGCCGCATAACCTAGATAATGCACCAAGGGACATCCCGCATCCGTAGAGCATTGACAATTTGGCAACAATAAAGTTTAAAATGCAAACAATCGCCACCTACTGTAATAATATAGAAACTATTCGTTGCAGTCAGGTTAGAGTTGTGTAAAAAAGAAGATAGGCCCCTGATAGGCCCAGTTTGTAATTGACTGTCGCAGTATAACTCTAGCATAAGCTGACTGTCACTCTTAAACGCCACAATCTACATGACCTATGTTTTTACACAGCTCTGACAGCAACACCTTACACTCAAGAAAATTGAATGACCTTTTCGAGAACTAAATTTTTTTGAACGTGTACATTTAACTTATTATGCTATGAACAATTTTTTAGGCAAAAATTTATTATAATAAATATATAATTTTTTATTTGTAATTACTAATTTAATATTATAATACTGTACAAATTTAATATTATTTTTTTTTGCATTACTATCTAGTTGCACTCCTGTTGCTTTCGAATTGCTGCCTCAAGAATTTTAATCCAGCTTCTACCTTATCCTCTATGTTTTCGTCAACTGCAGCTGTATCTAAATAAATCAGTAATGGACAAAATTAATTTTATATAAATTTTATATAAATTGAAATATGAATAAGTATTTTACTAACCAGTATGTAGCATTGTTAGCGGAGGCATTGGCCCTTAAATCAGGATCTTTTTCTAGAGGTAAATCATTGGATGGTATTTCAGTTTCAGTATGCTCTGCAGGTTTTGATGGATGTGCAGGATTTTGTTTGATCACAAGTTTCATGCGATCTGGTCCAAATTCGAATCCAAAGTGTAAAGTGCCTCCACCATGAAAGTTTTCATAAACAGGAGCAAATTCATTTGGACGCTCTTGCCTTTTCTTTTTAACCCACTCTTCTTGTGTCATCACATACCATTTGTTGCCTTTAGTCAATAACTCCCCATAGCTTTTACTTTATTTTCGATTTCTACAGCTTATTTACAGGTTCTTCTTTATCTTTCCATCTTTTGATACACTACTTTCGTTTTTTTCTTCATTTTCCTCTGGCTTTGATTGTTCTGTTGATCGATTGACAGATTTTTCTTCTTCTGTTTCTTCCGCAGGTAACCCTTTTCTCATTCTTGCTCGAGCTCTAGCAACTTTCAATCTATTTTCTACAATTTGCTTCTTCATTTCCTTTATTCTTTTATTTTCTTCCTGTTGTTTCTCAGTTTCCTTTCGTAACTTGAATAAATTTTCTTGTTGCTTTTTTCTTTCCTCTTCATCTGCTGAAAAAGCATAGTAGCCAACACCATGATTACGTGCTTCATCAAACAGTACATCTTGGTAATGTATATCAGTTTTATCTGCAAGCTTTGCTGTTTGTTCTTCCCATTTTCTTCTCATAATTTCTATTTCCGGCTCTCTATTAGGAGTCTTATCTTCATAGTATAGTTTTTTCTTTTCTTCCTCGCGTGGAGGTGAATTTACTCCTATTTCACTTCGCAAGTGTTATCTTTATCTTTCATTTTTGGCAATCTTCTCTCAAACATTTTCTAGTTCGACCAAAACAATCAGTATATTCAACCCACATCATCAGAGTCATAATCATCGCTCTTCACATCACTCGGATACTCTTCATCAATGTGATCATCAGCTTTATTTTCAAAGTCCACCAAAAGTTTGGATTCATATTGCAATGTTTTCTAGTGAGCTTTTCATAGAGTGAGATTTAGCTTCCAACATTAGTTTAGACTTTTGCATTGCTTTTAAAGTCTCTACATCTTCAGTTTCGTCCACTTTTCTTTCTTGGCCTTTGCTTCAATTTTTATCTCTTCTTTGGCTTGACGATTTTTTCTTTGGGCCTTGGAAAATTGTGTAATCTTTGCTTGGCTTCCTTGACTTCAGCTTGTTTTCGTAACAGCTCAGCTTTTAAACCGAGTAAAGAAGAATGATGTACAGTTATTTTGCTATCCCCATTCATTTTTATTTTCTATGCACACAAATCGGAAACGACAGAATGACACTTGCCACCAAACTCGAGTCTACGTTTAAGTACGTCTGCTTATTTACTTTTTTTAAAGGTTACTCTACAATGACATCATCTTTAGTATCCTCTCTACTCCGGCATATAGGCTGTTTTCACAGTCGTCAGTGATGGTCACAAATCGAGCAGCTGATTTGACTGGAGGCCAAACAAAGCGACCGCCCATATACTTTACATGTTAAAGTTGGTTGGTAAAAATACTTGTAATTAGTTGACCGTGCAGTAAAAAAATAAACAAAAAATATCTGGAGAAAGCGGAAATCCTCGTGTATCGAAATATCGAAGCGGTTTTTAGTAAAAGTCTTTAGTTTGTAAATAAAAAAATGTTGAAATTTCGGCTTTTTTGTCTGTGATATTGTCAATAAACTCTAATAAAATAGTTATTAAAAGTGGTTATTCAGGTTGAAATACTAACTCTCAAGCGGGGAAGTTTTTATTCTTTCAAATGACCAACGAAAAAACCAAGAAACAAGCGTAATTAATAATATTATCTTTTCACCAATAGCAGACTTGGGTTGGAAGACGATTGCGAAATGATTTTCATAATTTTTCGGAATTACGCTTGTTTCTTGGTTTTTCGTTTGTCATTTGAAAGAATAAAAACTTCCCCGCTTGAGAGTTAATATTTCAACCCAAAAAACCACTTTTAATAACTATTTTATTAGAGTTTATTGACAATATCACAGACAAAAAAGCCGAAATTTCAACATTTTTTTATTTACAAACTAAAGACTTTTACTAAAAACCGCTTCGATATTTCGATACACGAGGATTTCCGCTTTCTCCAGATATTTTTTGTTTATTTTTTTACTGCACGGTCAACTAATTACAAGTATTTTTACCAACCAACTTTAACATGTAAAGTATATGGGCGGTCGCTTTGTTTGGCCTCCAGTCAAATCAGCTGCTCGATTTGTGACCGTCACTGACGACTGTGAAAACAGCCTATTAGGTGAACAGTTTTCGTTCTCAAAAGTATGACATTTGAAGCTCTGTGAAAGCACTTCTGAATTTTGCGGAAGAAAAATCTCTTAGATGATATTTTATTAATAACAAACTAACAAAAGAGAAATATTTAATTATCGAAGATAATATATCATTTGTAATCGAGTAAGATGCCAAAATTATTTTTTACATCTATTCAAATTACGAGCGGCAATTTATTCGTTCATTGTAGACTTCATCAATTATCAAGCGGCCTGCGTTACTGACCACGTGCTGGTGGCAGTTCGAGCGCTCAACCTTACAATCTTCAAAATAAAGAATACTAAGAACACATGCTGTTACACTGTCGCTTCAGATTTCTTTATAATTTTGTTTCGACAATTTAACAACAACAAAATGTCTCGTTTAGTGATTAAAAACTTGCCTGAAGGCGTAAGTTATAATTTTTTTCATAGTTTTTGCTACTTTTGCGAATTAAAAACAGCACATGATCATTCTAATGTTTTAATTATAGGTTACTGAAGGAAAATTAGAAGTATATTTGGAGAGAAAGGGACGATTACCGACATCCAATTAAAATACACCAAAGAGGGTAAATTCCGAAGATTTGGGTTTGTTGGATATAAATCAGAAGAAGAAGCTGCTGCTGCTCATAAGGCCCTGCAAAAAATTTTTAACAATAATAGAATTAGTGTTGAATTGTGTGCCAATTTGGGTAAGTTTATTAATCTATAGTATTGAGGTATAAATCTTTGATGATCATAAAAATAATTTTTTGTTTGCTGAATAGGTGACCCATCAAAACCAAAATCGTGGAGTAAATATGCTCCAGATTCGACAAAAGGATTGCAGGATACTAAAAATAAAATCAAAGAAAAAACTCCTTCTGTTAAGAAGGAAAATGAAACAAATCAAACAAATGAGATAAAAGAAATCATTCAAAAGGTTTGTTGCATTTAATGTTTTTTCAAGTGATTATTGATTTTATATATTGATTTATGTTATCTTATTCCTTTCAGCATAAGAATGATCCTCTTTTCAAAGAATATTTGGAAGGTCATTTAAAAGGAGATAAGCAAAACAATGAATTATTGCAGAAATTAAATAGTGAAGGAACAGATGATGAAAGTGACAGTAAAGATGATGAAAATGAAAAAAGTGATGCTCATCAAGATGCTGATGATGTACAAAAAGAAGATGACCTTGCCACTAAAGCAATTTCAGACAAGGATTATATGGAATTGCTTAAAAAAAAAGCAAAAGGAGAAACAGTAGTAGTGAAAGAAAATGTAGAGAAAAAACATAAAAAAGAGTTCTTTACAGTGAAACTTAAAGGCCTGGCTTACAATCACAAAAAAAAAGATATAAAGAATTTTTTCAAAGGCATACCAGTTAAGTCAATCAGAGTGCCTCAAAAAATTAAAGGCATTGCTTATGCAGGATTTAAAACTGAAAAATTAATGAAGAACGCTCTCAATAAAAATAGGAGTTTTTTGGATGGGAAACAAATAACTGTTACAGTGTATACAAAAAAAAATGAAGAAGATAAATCAGAAGATCAGAAGTCAAATCCCAGATGGAAAAACAAGAAGATACATTAAAAGATGAAGAAAGTATAGGAGAATCAGGAAGAATTTTCTTGAGAAATCTATCCTATACTACAACGGAAGATGAAATCAGACAAATATTTGAAAAATATGGCCAGTTAACTGAAGTCAATCTTCCGGTTGACACTACCACTAGAAAAATTAAAGGTTTTGGCACTGTAACATTTTTGTTTCCTGAACATGCTGTAAAAGCATTTTCAGAATTGGATGGTACAGTACATTGTGGTCGTCTTTTGCATCTTCTTCCAGCAAAATCTGCTACTACCGTTTTAGATTTATTGGATCAAGGTATAGTTTAAAAATATATCAAAACTATAGTCAGAGAACCAGTTTTCTTGTTTTTTAATTTCTGTTAAATAAAATTAGTCTTGAGTTATAGTATTTATCAGATGTTACAGAAAATATCTTTCATGTAGTTCATTTCGACAATGCTTACAAAAAATAGCACTTCTCCATTTGAATTAACAGTGCTTGCATAATGTTAATTTAAATGGAGAAGTGCTAGTTTTCGTAAGCAGCGTTGATTTTGTCTTAAACTTTGAGTTGTCCTCAACAAGGAAGCGCATGTAGAAACAACAAATTCATGATTTTATATTTATTTTTAGATGGCCTGACATTCAAACAAAAGAAAGAGTTACAACAAAAAGCGCAAGCCAATTCATCGCACAATTGGAATACCCTATTTCTAGGTCAAAATGCAGTAGCAGATGCAGTAGCTAAAGCATATGGTACAACTAAAGAAAAAGTCTTGGATGATAACAGTGGTACTAGCATGGCTGTACGCCTTGCTCTTGGAGAAACCCAACTTGTCCAGGAAACTCAAAAATTTCTGGAGCAGAATGGTGTAAAATTGACTGCTTTCAATCAGGTAAAAATTTTTTTTTTCATGCAAACTTTCAAACATTTTAATGTATCTGTAAAGAGTCATAATCATTAATTCCTCATTTTTCGTAGGCTCCAAAAGAACGATCTACAACAGTAATTTTGGTAAAAAATTTACCAGCTGGGACTCAGGTACAAGAAATCGAAAGACTTTTTGCCCAATACGGAGAACTTGGTCGTTATCTTACCACCATCAGGCATAACAGCTTTGGTAGAATTTTTCGAACCCTACGAAGCTAGAAAAGCTTTCAAAAAATTAGCATATTCTAAATTTAAACACATGCCATTATATTTGGAATGGGCGCCTAACGAAAGTTTTGTTGATAATGCACCTAGGAAAATGGAGAATAATGTCAAAATAAATGAAGAAGAGAAAAAGAAAGAAGCAGAAAGAAGAAGAGAAGAAGAAGAAGAAGAAGAAGAAGAGAGGAAGACAATCAGCAGCCGGAACCAGATACAACTTTGTTTGTTAAAAATTTGAACTTTAATACCACTGATGAATCGTTGAAAAAAGTAAAATATTGGTGTTTAGTTTTAATTTATTTTAAAGCGTACAATGATCATGCTAATACATCATTTTCTTATATTACAGCACTTTATTAAATGTGGCAAGATAGATTATGCCACTGTTTCGGCGAAAACAGATCCAAATAATCCAGCAAATAAGTTGTCGTTAGGATATGGATTTGTCAGGTACAAGCTCAAATCTGATGCTGATAGAGCTTTGAAAGAGCTTCAATTTTCACTGTTAGATGGAAAGACACTTGAATTGAAATTGTCAGAAAGAACATTGTCGTAAGTATCTAACTTTTTTCAAGTCTAAGTGTTTAATGTCCTTCATTTTTTAAATAATTCATAATTTATGCTTCTTATACTTTCAGATCTGAAGCAAAACCAGTTATTAAGAAAACAACAAAAGTTACGGAACAAACGGGCACAAAAATAATGGTTAAGAATCTACCATTCCAGGCCAATGCAGATGAAGTCAAAGATTTATTCAAGTAAGAATTGTATTATAATTGCTTTTTAGTCTTACTTTACAAATGAATGAATATTTACTGAAATATTTGAATTTTATTTTAGGGTGTTTGGTGAGTTGAAAGCTGTCAGATTACCAAAAAAATTGGCAACCGACACTAGACATCGAGGTTTCGGTTTTGTTGAGTTTTATACGAAAAAAGAAGCAAAAGTAAGATTTAGTCACAATCATTCTGTTATCAATAATTATTTTTCTTAAAAATGGTTTCCATAATGATGTATATTTCTTTTAGCGAGCTTTCAAGGCACTTTGCCAGAGTACTCACTTGTACGGCAGAAGATTGGTTTTGGAATGGGCTCAAACTGAAGAAGAAAACGTGGAAGATTTGCGTAAACGTACCGCGAAGCATTTCCACGAAGAAGATCCTTCAGCAAAAAGAAGTAAAAAATCTACTTTGAACCCAGAAGATATGGGTTTAGCTGAATAATTGTCATACTTGCTTTCATCTAATGTTATGTTTTTACAAAAAAAATGTTTTTTCCTATTTATCGTAGGAAGTTTGACGTTGTAAATAATTTAATTTAAAACGCCCCGAACAGGTACTCTCTAAATGTAAATATTTTTTACGTAGACCAATTTTGTACATAAAAATAAAACAGTTACAATCAATCAAAATTTGCAAAAAGTCTATTATCTTAGTCCTTGGTATACACCGAATTGGCCGTTTGGATATTAATATTTTTTTCATCCCTCAAAAGTATATTTACAAGTTTTGAAAAGAACATGACTGCAGATAAAATGAAAAGACAATGTAGTCTTAAAGAATGAACAATGTAAAAAAAAATTATTGGATAACTGTGGAATATTTAATTATACCGAGGAAATTGAAGCGGGCGTTTGTATCGTCGATCGCACGCGCAAGTTTTATACATACCGGAATACTTTGGTCGCGGTGGGATTCGACTCCCACGCAAATTGGACGCAAGCATGAAAAATTCTTATGTAGAAGCAGCCTACACTCTATATGCTCGCGTACGAATAGTCGCATCGCGATTTTGTGCGATTCGATGCGAAAAGCGCAGTAGTCAGTCGCGTTTATAAAGAGCATAGCTACAGACGAGCAAGAGCGAGCTGTATACCGAGGATGCTATAAAAAAGTCGACGCGGTCGGCGGTATAAAAAAGCCCATGGGCTTTAGGTCGCGGCCGGCCTGTGCTAAACGAGCCAATTGCTCCAGCGATAGGGCCCGATAACTTGGAAATCCGGAGAGAGCAGCTGCTTGGATCATTCGGGGCTCGGTGCCAGTCAATCGGGCAAGTGCATACTCGAGCAAGAGTCGTTACGCAGTCGTCATTACTCTATACTTTAGCATATTCGTTGGCAAACTGCAGCTCCGCGTTCATTCACCGCGGCGTATAGCGTATATGTAGCACCTGTACGATCGCGCGCGTCTATATCTGTACAGCTGTTCGTTTATAACATTTCTGATCGATATTCGCAAGCAGTATGAAAAATTCCAAAGCGCGTGAGTTTTTTTTGAATAAGTGAAATATGAAGACAGCCGAAGAAAAATACTAGAGAGACGAATAAAAAGGGAGGACAAAAAGTAAAACGGTGAGTGGCTGCTGAATTTCTTTACCATATTCGTTCCGAATCTTTGCACGAGACCAAAACCGGTGCTGTCAGTGCAGTCCATACATGCAATATACATGAATAAGTATCCTATTACAGTTTCCGATTTATTTGATTTTTTGTTGTTGAAATAGTTTCAGTTCCAACTAACTCTCTTCGGGAAGACTCGAAGACAAAATGTGCATTCCTCGAGTCGTCAGAGAGCCCATAGAGAATTGCTTCGACGACATGATGCTCGCTATCCCAGTCCTGCAATTCGACTTGGATGAGATGGAAGAGATGGAGGAAATTGACGTGGTACCGATGGCGCGGCCGATAAACTCGTAGCGTACCATATTAAAAGGCTATTTTTTGTTTCTGTTGCCCAGGATAATATGCCGAATTTCCTCGAGAATCCGGACGACGAGGACGACGGCGAGATCCTCGAATACGTGCGATGGATCGAAGAGGAACGAGTGAACCAGCGCCTGGAGGAGCATCACATCGTGAGTGTGCAATTAAGAGAATCTAATTAGCGGTGCCGAATAAAGTCTAGTTTTATTTTGCCCCGCGACAGAACTACTGCCATCAGGAAAACTGGGATCCAGAAGCGGCTCACCTGATCTGCGAGGTTTGCCGTCGCTCGTTGGACAAGCCGGGCATCACAGTGGACATTGTTAGATTGGCTGTTCAATGAGCCGACAATTAACTTTTGTAAATAACTAGAACAAATACATATACTTTTTAAATATATAGCCAAATGACAAAGCTTTGTTGTAAAAATAAATTCGCAATATCAAACACCCGCTCGATCCTCGCGTAAACGACGATGAGAAAAAAATTTTAGTCACAATATGTCGAATCGATAATAGGTTCGGGTAGTTATAGGGAAAAGTTGAAAAATTCACATTTGAGTATTTCGAAAGGATATCTAGCGTTGATTTGTGGCACTATATATTATATATGTACTAGTCGGATACGTCAGAGCGCAATAACAAGAGAAGCGCCAATATGAGCCGCGATCGTTGCGACCATTCATGCAGGGAATTGGGGCAGGAAGAGAAATTAGTCAGTAGATGTATTTTAGGCGCACGAATTTGCCGCGCTACCAGCGAGGAGCCGATGAAACGAGAGCTTTGTTGAGCTTTCGCGGTCGACATTTTACTCTGGCTCGATTAGATAATGCGAAATTCCGTATCGATGACTCGATATTTAACGTTCGGTTCGTGGTAATACTCGAAGGAGGCACACATAGGTAAGCGCGCGACGCAACGCACTGCCCTATCAATGGGTACAAGAGTAAGAATGCGCGGATCGGGTGGGCGCATGCACCGCCCGACGAACCCTCGCGGACGGCTACGCTTCGGATCAATAGTCGCGGCGCAACGGCAGCAGTCGCTCCTCGGCTGGACAGAAGGGATCGCGCATCGTCGGCGGCGCAACGGCAGCAGTCGGCTTCTCTCCTCTGCGTTGGAGCCTCGAATCGTCGCTCGCTGAATAATATTTACATGCTCGGGCCAGCAGCTCGCGACTCGACTCGGCTTTGACTCGGCTGCGAGCTTGGAGTTTGGCACGTCGAGGCCCCGCGCGACCGGCGCGAGTCCACTGCTTCATCGCTCATCGTCCAAGAACAAAGCTCGCCGCTGCCATGACTTCCAAAGTCCTCGTCAAGCTACCCGTCGTTCCTTTCTCCCAAGTAAGTCGTCGGCTGCACATAATTTACGAACGTATCTCTGATCGTTGCGTCCGCCCGTGTAGAAGGGCAACTCGTGCGACGACGCGTTGCAGCGCAGCAAAAAGCCCCCGGCAGCCAACAACAACGCCGCGAGCCCGGAGCCGCCGCCGCCACCGAGTTGCAACGCGGCGACCGGCGCCCGAGCCCACGAGCACTCCCACGAGGACAAGGTGGCCCAGCTCGAGCAGAACGTCGAGTTTCTGCAGGAGCAGCATCAGACGATGCTCGTGGCTCTCCACAAGGAGATCGACCAGCTGAGGCAGAGGAATCGGGGTGAGCGCAATTATATGCACAATTTATGTCGTTGCACGTTGAATCGAGATTGCGAAAAAAGCTCGAGTTACCCAGTTATATAGCGTGACTTTATTGCACTGGGAACGCAAGAAAGCCCCTCCGTTCGAGAGCTGAGCTTGGGATTTCTTTCGCAGAATTACAGTTCCAGTTGGTTTTCTCGAGCAAAGGTCCAAAAATATCGCCTTGCGGTAATCCTCGCCCGAAGATATTGCCACGGTGCTGCCCAGCTGCAACAAACTCAAAGTGAGTAAGATTCGGAACAAAATGCACGTCCATCGAGTCTCGAAAGCTCGTGTAAAAACGAAGCGTTGCGAGGCTTTAATTTCGCGGTTGAGAAAATCGATCGGTCGTTCGTTTGCAGGAGAGCCCGACAAACATCGTGCCGTTGCAAATGGAGCTGCTGGAAAAGGACGCGCAGGAGCTGAAGGCCCGCTTGGACGAGGAGAAAAAGCTCAACGCCAGCTTGGCCGCCACGATAGACGAGCAACAACAGTGAGTTGACACTTTGATGTTTGTACTTATCCAGATATGGAATAGCAGCAGCCCCGCTTCGTTGCAGAGCCTTGGACGCGTTGGCCGCAGCTGCGCCGACGACGAAGGACAAGGCTGTACAGGTCGACACGACGATGGAGTGCCAACAGGTCGAGATGCAGGCCCGTCTCGTGGACGCCGAGGCACTGGTCAAGCGGCTCCGCCAGGAGAACGTCGAGCAGCGCAAAGAGCTCGGCCAGCTGAAGCAGCGGGTGTCCTCCTCCTCGTCCTCGTCGTCGTCGTCGCCGTCGAGTCGAAACGGTCGATCGGGCCCGGCGCCGAGCAGCGGCTACCACCGATCGCCGCCATGGCCATGGATCCTCGGCAGCCGCCGCAGCTGTCGGACGAGCAGCAGCAGCACCAGCAGCACCAGCAGACCTTTCCCAAATTTCCACCGCTGCAGACTCAGAGCTACTGGCATCGGGCCTCGCGGACCAATCACGGGTAGCTATATATATACCTGCCATTGATATATCCATACGGACGGTTGTACCGATGTGCGTCGTTTCGTTGCAGCGGCTACGATTCCGGGCCTCAGCTGCACAACTACCAGCGCAACGCGAGGCATCACAATCACCATCATCAACAGCAGCAGCAGCAATACCAACAGCATCATCATCATCAACAACAACTGAATCAAGAGTCGCGCCATCAGCACCATCATAATCGCCATCAAGCTCTGGTGCAGCAGCAGCAGCAGCAGCAACAATTGAAAGACGGCCAAGCGAAGCCTCCGGGCTCGTCTTCGTCGTCGTCGTCGTCGGCTGCCTCGAGCTCGCTACTGCCACAGCTGCGAAACGGCGGCGTCCGCGTCGACACGAGCGGCAGCAGTTATCCTCCCTTCTTCAGGGCTCGCAGCTCCCACGGCCACTCCTACTACAAGGACAACAACTCCGATCAGCCGCAACAGCAAAATCGTAGCGGAAATAATCGAAAATATCGCGGACCGAAGCCGCCGCGTCGAGAGAACGGACATCATCCGCAGGACGGTGGTACTCCGCGAGATTACACTGGCAATCAGCAGCAGCAGCATCACAATCGAGATAATCAACGGCAGCCGCGCAAGCCGCGATCGTAAACGCCTCGTATAGCTTCGTTCGCCTTTTTATTCGGCTTTCGTTCCCGCCCAAACGCATGTAATCCTCGAGCGATTCGGTCGCGCTTTTCCACCCTCATTGTTTTGGCGCGCTTAGACCCTATTTCAACATTTTACCAATTACCTACATCATCGTCGTACCTATACACACACACGAGCTTGCGATAATTGGCCCGACCAAGCTGTTTGTAAAATTTTCCCTTGAAACCGCGAGACCATTGCGCATTATCGAACTTTGTGAAAATTGTCTTGCTGCATCGCCACCGACGCGTACCGACGATTCCATATATCGACATTTTTTAGAGTGAGCTTATGCACACAAATAACTAACAAAGTAAAACCGTACTTTATCTAACTCTTCAATCTCTTCTATACAAATCAACATGAATGAATGTTTTTTAATATATTCAGACAAAACAAAACTAATTCATTCTAATAAAAGTATGGCATACGCGTACGATGCAAAAATAATAATTATAATAATAATGAAATTAAACTAGAAACACGAGGGACCTTATTATTCAATTATACTGAACTTGGACACTTATGATATTAACATCGTCTCTTCGAGATATCTTATAAATGAGTCACCGCCACGAATAACGACATCTTCGCCTGTGGTAAGGATTTTAATGATAAAAAAATTATTATAAATCTATATAAAGTTCAAGCAATGATTATAATAATTGTGCTGTTATTATTGTATTATTAGATATATACATATATTATATATAATATATTATACAAATATGAATATTAAATTTTTACAGTTTTTTATTAGTTTTAAAAATAATTAAGTAATTACACACTTTTTTCTTTCGATTCATGTACTCCATTGTCTAATCGTAAATCAATTTAACACCAAGTTCATGTGTATTGCTGTGTACCGTAACTTTTCATTAACATGTTTTATTGTATAGACACTTTGAATTTTTTTACAAAGTACTCTGGTTAATTTGGTTTCCATAAGAATTGAAATCCACCAAATTACGCATCGCTATTGCATTTCAGCCTCATTCGTTTCTTTGACAAGAAGCATTAAGAATTGGCACTAAAATTTGAATCGATTAAAAATTATATAATAATAAATAAAAGTCCGATAATCATTCAAACTTGATATGCACATTTTACTCGATAAACATTTATCAAATACGCAACAAGGAAAACTTAACCATCGTGTAGCGAAACTTAATTATTTGTGAACAAAATAACGATCAACGATATCTAAACTATTCGACTGACATCGACATATAACACTTTTGGTTTTGTTTTTGTCAAACATACATATTACGAAATTTACTCGTTTGAACGCATACACTATAAAATAAAAACATTGAGTATCCGCATAAAAGCCTCGTTTTATTTTCCTGATATCAGCGAGTGAGAGTGATGGAACTCAAAAGATGATAATAGCTCAAAAGATGAGCTTGAATTTGAATTAGTGACGGGTTAGCGAGAGCCCGGGATGTGACCCCACTGCCGGGAATCGTTCACTGCACTCGCGTTTGCGATGCTGGCGCGTGTGGTGATGTCCGATCATATTTGTGTTTTGCCCGATCACCGGTATAGTAGTGTTGCAGTGCGCGCGGCGGGCTGCTGCGCCAGCGTAGGAGGCTTACAGCTGTGGTGCGGTAGTAGTAGTACACCTTGGATCCGTATAACGCAGGCCGTATAGAATCGAATCGTTGCAATATGTCAGCCGCGCGTCGCTCAGCAGCAGCAGTAGCAGCAGCAGCAGTACAGTCGGACAGTATCATCGAGCTGTTTTAACAACAAATAAGCCACTTACGCTTCTGTGCTCGACCTAGCTCTTGTTATGAGACGAAGATGCAAGAGGGAAGCCGTTGATCAACAGCCCCAGCTCGCACTCGACTCTCATTAGCTTTCATGCAACGCGTACTTGGTAAGTTTCGAGGTTACCTTGCGTTGTAACGCAATTTCATCGATACTAACGCGCTAGTACTGCTGCTGTACCATTTTCTACAGCTTCTGAGAATTTCGTATGATTTTCATGCGACTCTTCAATTAAAGTTACACGTGGGATTGTCGTGAAATCAGTATTTTTTCCCATTCTCAATCATTCATCACTTATATCAAAATATTTACAAACTTATGAGTAGTCTGTCATTCACTCACTCAGTTTATCACACAAATGTACTATAGTTAACGTAAAAGTTTTCGCAGCTTTGAACATTGAAAAATTTTTCGACCAATTTTTTTGTGCAGAAATCTACTGTAGCAGAAACTTACAGAGTCAATTTTTATTTATTTGGTAGAATGAAATAAAAAATCATTCAAAATGATGAGTGATCAATTTCGTGGTAAAGTGGAGCAATACTCACCAAAATCATCACCAGGGTGCTCGTTCACCCGTCGTTTCTCGACAAGACTCAACAGGCACCCTGAAAACAACCATTTCGTTGGGAAAAA
Organism: Trichogramma dendrolimi; assembly: GCA_034770305.1. Classification (NCBI taxonomy): domain Eukaryota; kingdom Metazoa; phylum Arthropoda; class Insecta; order Hymenoptera; family Trichogrammatidae; genus Trichogramma; species Trichogramma dendrolimi. The sequence continues at coordinate 62,949 of JAPMIB010000045.1, forward strand.
ATCCATCCATTGTTCACAGTGACCATTTTATTTAATGAAAGAACCACCTGGTAAGTGATTAAGCTATTATTAAGTTATTCTCATTCCAGTAAAATTCTTTACTATGATATCTATTTTAGGAGAAAGTGAACTGGACTGGCGCCAGAAACTTGATGGCCTATTTGGTCTAGAACACTCCTATAGCAAGTTCAGTGGAAAAAAAACTTAAGGAACAATTATCATCTTTTTTTACCAAATTTACCTGGTGTTATTGATACACCGGAGATCAAGATAACAGGTATTTATTGAAAAACTTTTTTTTCAATAAAGTTTTGACAATAGTTTTTTGATTTTATTTTTTTTATTTCAGCTCTCTTAGATCATTGATTGATAAACCCCAATTGGTGGTAAAGACACTTCTCCATTAACAAGTTTACAATTGTCTGGGTTTAGACTTCACCCTGGTCCAGTAAGTATTACTTGTTTATGAAAAATCAAAATTTACTTATTATATAATTAACATGTTTGAGCAAAAATCATTTAAAAGAATTTTTGCATGATTTTGTTAATAATCAATGATAGAACTCAATTTTCCCTTTGCATCTCAAAATAATGATTATCTGTGCTTGTTACAGCTGCCTGAACAATATCGTTATATTAACCAGGCTCCTCAGAAAAAACATCACAAGAAAAATAAGCATAAGAACAAGAATAAAGGAGAAACTCCTACAGGTTTAGAAAGTACAATAATTGATATTGGTGGAGCCGATACCCACGAAAAGAAACATAAAAAGCAGAAAAGACACGATGAAGAAAAGGAAGCTAGAAAAAAGCGCAAAAAGGAGAAAAAAAGAAAAAAGCAAAAACATAGTCCCGAACATTCGGGAGGTCTAACGCCATCGCAACATTCGAATTCGTGATCTTCAATTGAACATTGTAGTTTTAATTCAAATATTGTTTGTGATGAGTCTTCCTCTTGGCCTTAACTAACTTTCAATTACATTACCAGAAATAGATCCAATCTTGAATTATATTATGACTTTTATGATTAATTAATAACATTGTTGAAATTACTTTAATAGAAAATTCAATTATCTACTAATTTTTATTATTCATATTGCTTTGGCAAAATACTGTAAATAATAGTACAATGTAGTGTAGTTGTACCCGTACAGTATGTATTAAGTGTGTAAACAGCATAATCGCTCGCGTAATTCGCAAGCACAACTCAACAAAATCATTGTAAATAAAAATAAAACATTGACATTGTATAATAAACATAAAAAGTAAATCTTTTAGTCCAACATTTATAAAAAAAACCATGCGTAATAGCGGTAGATAGAATGTATCGTTGATTACTTTATGTAGAAATACGGTCAATAATTAGGATATTTTCGTGAAATAAAAATGATATTAAATACTTAATTAAAAACAGAAGTTTTTATTAATTTTTATGAATAAATCTAGTTCTACAATTATTTATGTCAAGACCTAAATACAATATGTCCATTAGTATTGAGAATTACCTCAAAGATCATTTAATATAAATTGTTTAATTGATCTGCCTAGACATTTCAATTGACTTGGGACATTTTTTACTTAGATTCAAGTAAATTACATTTCATACATTCTATAAATCAAAGATTTGAATGTACTCAAGTTCAAGACATTCACGCAAATTATTTTTCATATCATCATCATAGTATAAAAAACGAAGAGAAAAGGGGTGAAGTGGTAGCGGAACTACGTAATGTATTACTTAGATTCTGAAAAATTTACATGTTCATACGTTGTGTATAAACATCACATTGAATGTAATGTTTTTGTTACAATACTATAACGATCCTTTTTAATATGGCCGTTGACGATCGCGATCTCTGTCTCCTCGGCTAAAATCATAAGTTCCTTTAGTATTGAGTCAATTTTTAAAAATAAGTTTGATCTTGGAAATATAATCTTACCCTCCACCTCCACGCATGGGGCCTCCACGTCCACCACCTCTATCACCTCGTCCTCCTCTGTCACCGCGGAATCCTCCTCCGCCTCCGCCACCACGGCGATCCATGCCTCCACCTCGTCCACCACCGTCTCGGCCGCCTCTGAATCCACCACCGCCTCGGCTGCCGCCATCTCGGCCACCTCTGAATCCACCTCCGCCTCCGCCACCGCCGCCGCCTCCACCCATACCTTCGGGCTTTTCACTTTTGCAAAGATTGCACTCGTTACGCCAGGCGAAATTCTTATTGCCACAGCCTGGATTGGGACACCTACAAAGCAACATTTCAAAATAGAGATCAATATTTCAACATCGGAGCTGATTTTTTTTAGAAAAATCGGTTGGTTCTATAAATTGAAATAAATACGGATTATCGATGGATACTTACGTCCAGTCACCACCTCGAGATCCAGCTCCACCACTTCCGCCTCGCCTATCACCACCGCCACCACCGCCGCCACTGCGATAATCATCTCTGCTGCCTCGACTATCTCTGTCGCGGCTGCCACCGCCACCGCTACCGCCACCGAAACCACCACCGCGGCCTCCACCACCACCACCGCCACCGCCTCCTCCGCGACCGCCACCTCCTCCGCGAGGAGCGCTGCCCCGACTGCCTTGCCATTTGCTTTGATGCTGAGCTAATTGAACTTTGATAGTGTTTCCTTTGAATTCTTTTCCATTAAACCAGTCTATAGCTGATCGTGCGGCATTTTGATCATCGTAGGTAACTGTGGCCTCGCCTTTACTTTTTCCGGTACTTTTATCTTTGTACATCCAGATTTTTGGTTTGCCTGTGCGTTTGTCACTCTGTTAAAAAAATGTTTTCATGTCGTTAGTATTATTTTAATTTTACTCCATGCATATGATTGAACGTTTCACTGTGATTGAAACTTCATCATGTTTAAGACTTTTATTGTTTCCAATAAAATTTGCATTCGATTTTTAAATGTTACATACCTTAATCAGTCCAATGGCACCAAAGTGTTGGCAAATCTCTTCTTCGGTGATTTGGGAGTCCATTCCAGAAACAAAAATAGTATCTTCTTGGGTTACCATGTTGTCACTGCCTTGATCACTTCCATAGCCTCCTGTAAAATTAATCATTTTTTGAGAATACTTCACAAGAAACTGATACATCATTTCAAAATATCCTACTGCTCTATTCTGCAATTAACTAAGTAACTCTCATCGCTTAACATCAGTAAAATGCGTTAGACAATTTGAAGATAAAAACCCAACTCAAGTCTAAATTGACATTATGAGTATTGTTTGAAATAGCACAAGCTAGTACAATTGCCCTCAATTATAAATGAGTTATACAAAAGTAATTCATAATGGCAATAATCATTTTTTTAATGCAACTTGCTTGTAACTTTTCAACTGTTTCTCATTGGCTTAATCAATTGTGCAAAAATTTAAATAATAAATACTCTATATTTGAATCACTTCTGTTTCCAAAAACAATTTTTATCTAAAATGTTACTTTCATCTTCAAACCAATTTTTGAATAAATGATAACTTCTGGTAACAAATGGTAAGCACACATAATTACTAATCTTCCCCTTAGCCCTTTGCCTAATTGGATAAATCTCTTATTTATATATAAAATATATAAAACCCTATTTATCACATGTAAACCTGGAGGATCTTTGAATATTCAATATTCTAGTCAAGCTTTGGACTTTACCAGATATGCTGCTTGTCAGATTTAAACCACTATTATTGTTGCAACTGTTTGTAACCGATACCCTTAGACATCTAAATGTATCATTAATTTAAGTTTTTCTATAATTTAATTGGTTTATTTATTGTTTGGTTTGTGCATTGTTTCAATAATGTCATAATAAACATAACTGTACTAATGTAGACACTTTTATTGATTATTTATAACCTTGCTTCATGGAAGACATTCAAAGCTCAAGTGAGCTAATACCGTTGAATGTTACATTATTTCACATGTAACCTAATAATACTTGTTGAGGTAAAAGTAGAAATTTGTTTTGCATACCCAAACAGTAGTTTTCAACATTGTTAAATAAGGGGGGAAACCTTTTGCTTATCAACTATGCATGTAATTTTAATATCTCTTTCAAGTGATCATTTACCATTACCACTGATGATTCAATCAATTTTTCACCAATTTCAACCTCTTATAATTTCATATACATCATTCACTAATTCTTTTTACTAATTAAATTATCAAATAGAACCTTTCATGTATTAATGTACCAAATTTAAATAGTAGAAATGGAGTTACAATCAGTGATTCAAGTAGTTATAAATTTTGATTATTACTATATTAATTTACTTTAGGGATAAGAAACTTATTTTTTGATATTCAAACAGCCCTTTCATATACATTAGAGCAACTGGGTATTTTTTTTTTTCAAGTCAATAATTAAATAGAGTGAATGCATGAATAAGCACCAGACTTGTTACAGACAGTCTGGTGCATTTACCTTTGTTAAAACCACCACGGCCACCGCCACTGCTAAAACACAGAAGCAGAAATAATACCAATGAGTCGAGACAGACATGGATAGAATTCATTTGATGAGTGGCTACTCAGTTTTCAAATCCTGCTTCGCCACCACTTCATTATCATATTCTTCTTGATGTTCCTACTGTCTAAAGTCTTTAATACCATATATATAACATAGTCTATGAGTTTTTTAATAGTCTTGTGACAGTCCGACAAAGGGTTTATCATGCAAGATTTTTAATGAAATGTTATTAACGTAAAATTGAATAAAATTATAAAAATTAAAATAACATGATACAAAAATTTTATAGATCATTTCAAGTCAATAAATAAAAGATTTATTGTAGCATTTGAATTATGAAATGATAATTATGCAATACATATCAAAAATTACAAATGGTAATTTCTTTTTCAAATGATATCATATAAAAATGTGTAAGTAATGAACTAAAAATCATTGAACATTTATAGTTTGATTTTATGTATTGACTTGAAGTTAAATGAAATTTGATAATCATAGACAAATTTGTTGATACTATGTCAAATAGTCTTATACAACCTGTCATTTTACCTGATTTTTTTGATTTAGTATACATGTGTTAAACCTGTAGACACGCTTTAAATAGAAAAAGACCCACAGGGCATTAAGGTATGCACAAATAATAAAACATTACTTTTGCAACACAATATTTTGGTGACTGACTACATTTTGAAGATAACATCAAGAGATTTAGTGATCTCTTAGACTCATTAAAGTAATAATCCTTTACTCTCTTAGAAATAAACAAGTGATCGTTGCATGTGTACGTTTTTTTTGCATTAACTTAAAATTTAAGAAAGTTGCTCAAAATCATAGCAATTTGTTCATTGGAACTTACTTGTAATTGCCACCTCGGTCTCCACCATATCCACCAGACCTGCGGTCATCTCCGCTTCCACCCCCACTGCTGCCATATCGGCCTCCACCACTGCCTCCTCCACCACCTCCTGATGAGCATGAATTCATTTATAACGAATCAAACCCTCATCAGAAATTGAAGTTATTTAAAAAGTAAAAGAAAATATGCCTACCGCTTCCATATCCTCCAGATCCTCCTCTATTGAAGCCACCACTGCGACCTCCTTGTCCTCCATAACCACCACTGCTTTGACTTCCATATCCACCACTGTTGCCACCACCGCCACCTTGGCCTCCATAACCACCCTCTTGGCTACCAGCACTCTGACCGCCATAACTTCCACTGCCGTAGTTATTACTGGAGCCATTGGCACCATAACCACCATAATCTTGATTGCCTTGACCAGATCCACTCTGTGGATCACTGTCTTGTCCGTAATTCTGATAATTCTGATAATTAGGGGGTGGTTGGCTATATTGATTATAACCTCCTTGGGCCGACTGGGCATTGGAGGACCCACCACCACCACTGCTAGGGGGTGGGTATGACGTGTCTTGGAGTGGTGCTCCGCCAGACGATGGTGGCGGTTGGTTGTATTGTTGATATTGTTGGTACTGAGCGTATTCTATAGGAAAAGCATATAAAAGCATAAGTTAAAGGGACGCATCGTTTACAAAAACATTGAGGGTAATCAATGCTCGGGTTGTGTTGTGGCGTCCAAATGGCGGCGACATAGGCACGACTAGCGACGACTTTGATGTAAACTTTCTTGTACTCACGCTGATCAGTCATGATGAAGCTGTTGATCTAAATCTAGACGCGTGAGATGAATGATATCCCTCAGAGACGAGGAGCACAATGTCCTATCGGACGTGCAATTGAAATGTAATTGTTTTTGGTCTCGTGTTATCAGCCGTCGAAAGGGTGAAACTATACTGGCCTGAGCCGGCACTTGTGGACGCTACTCGTCAGCGACTATACAGTCAATACCCGCTTCGTCTCACTTTTCAATGGCGCTTGGCGGATATGACGTAAAAAGCTATACGTATACAGATTGGGCGAGAGCGAGAGAGATGAAGAGATTGAGCAGCTGAAAACGTAGCAGCAGCGCAACTCCGGCTTGATAAACTCTAGTACTCATTTAGGCCGTTTCGAGCTTTTGCGTGGCGCTGGCAAAATCCATCAGTTCCGTCGCAAAAATTCAAACAATGAAACGTTCTACAGCTATCTTTTGCTCGACTTCAACCGTTGTCTTTATCGAATCACTCAATGAAGAACCAATGCATAATGGATGCGACAAATTCAATCCACCCAACCGTCTTATTTGATTATTGAAAATTAGTTAAAACCAACGATGTATGTGTGTTATAAGATATTATATTCCAGTTCGTTAAACTTATATTAGTTCAGAATCTTTTTTGTCACATTTCTTTATATCTTGTCGATTTTCTTCAGCAAGGACGTCAAGAAGCAAACTACTCCTCGGTGATGGAGGTAAATAAGGAACCGAACGGATTAAAGACAGGGGTGAACCGATGAACGTAGATGACGTAAACAAAGCAAATGCTGATATGGAGATATCCGATTCAGATTCAAGTATACAACTTAGACTCAGTTCTTCAACCGATCAGGTGACTGACTCTGATTCTGAAGAAAATTCCAGTGAGAGTATTGCCTATTTACAACAGGACATTAAAGATCCATCATAGACAATAGTTCAACATCAAGTCAAAAGGAATGAGGCAAAAATGCTTGTTATCCTTGAAGAAGATGAACAGAGGCTCGTTACTTTTGATGTGCCCGAGGATGATTGCACAGTTCCCGCTTTACAAAGTGCAATACGCAATCCGCAATGCGCACCGAGCAACTGCAGAGATCTGCTTGCATCAGGGCGAGAAAAATAATGATAATTTGAAAATTTATTTTTATGCATTTTTCTGAGAAAGTAAATATGATTCTGGAAGGAGAAAATAACGAGCAAACGTTCTGTGCATGAATATTTTCACTTTTGTGCCTTATTACCATAAAAATGAATATTTTATAAAATTTCTAGCATGCGACTTTGTCTAATTGCATAATTTAGACTTGCTAACATTACGAAGCTGTCATCCTCCATTGGTCATCGAAGCAGCGAGCTGAAAGCACGTGGTGACTTCACAGCGTGCTGTATACTACTTACTTAAAAAGTAGAGAACAGCAGTCAGTAGTAACTTGTCATTGATGCACGTGAGACACGAAACGGCTCTTTCGGTTGAGATCTTTTTTTATGGAGTAAAAGCAATACTGTCAACATCTTCCTTTTCTTTTAAGTGTAAAGTGACGGTAGTGATCTCGACGCACGCGTGCTCGGTGGTAGTCAGTGTTATACTTGACATTTTTCGTCAGCTGGTTTCATTAACAATTCAATTCAAAATGTCGTTCGAATGCTATTGTGACGAACAATATCTATGGGAATTAAATAGTTTAAAAAAAAATAAGAGAAATGAGAGCTACTTAGGCGTAAAGAATATATAAAGATTTATAAATATTGGTCTCGAATCTGTAAATTAGACTGTGAGGGGAGCATGAGGCGTCCAATATCAGGATACGAATAAAAGGAGACGCGTAGGACTATAGTAAACATAAATTCTATGCACTCTTGAGCACCCGTGGTAAATTATTTTTCACCTCAGCCGAAATTAGCCATTACATCGCTAGGCATGTAATTGCTACTATAAAAACGTTATGCGTGATACAGTGAAACTTCTATAATTCAAAGTCCACAGGTATTGAAAAACTTGGGTTAATGTAAAAGTTTACATATGATCGTAAGTGAAGAAAAGGAAAAATATTACATTTCATGTAATTATTATTTATTATTGCCGTTAAATTACAGAATTGAAAATTGTTTAAATCATCATGAGTAGTAATTTATTTAAAGCTCTTGACCTTATTCACAATACCCATTAAAAACCAATACAAAAAATATTATTTATTTGAATATATTTGGTATTTGAACCTGTAAAACACATTTGATTTCAGTGGGATTACTAATTCATAACTTTTTTAAATGTCACAATTCATTTGAATCCGATGAATTATTGGTGAAGTCGAGATTAAGCTCGGTTTTTATCAGTCATTTTGCTCATTTTGTAATTTTTTTTTAAATGGTACAAATCGAAAATTTAAAATTTAAAATTTCATTATTTTGAACCCTGTAATTTAATATGGTTTTAAAAGGAAAAATTTTTTGCTCGTCGTCACGGCCAAAGTCAAGGATACCTCGAGCTTGGAAGGGAACGAAGTCAATGTGGAGCTCGCGGAGGGTAAAGATATCAGCCCTAGCTATCATACTGTCCAGACTCCCGAGTACCCCAATTGTATCGTGAAGAATTCGACAATTGTAAATGATTGAAAATAATAAAATGTTGTAGTCAATGATTTTTATTACAAAAATTAGCTTTCTATATTTTACAATCGCCAATCGATTAATTAGCTATAATTTGGTATTAATATTTTTTTATTAGGCGACAGCTGGAGATGGCGCAAAAGCTTTTTACAGCGAGCTTATTAGTTTAATACATTTTGAGTAGGCAACAATTGGTAGCGCACAATAAAAAAATATTAAAAAATGCAAACAAACACGAACAATGAAAACGTAATAATGCATTTACTATGCGTATAAATGTACGAAGATTTATACAGGCAAAGTAAAAATAATAGCATAAGTGAAAGCACGGGTTTGAAAGAATATACCATTAGGTGAAAAATGTGGTCATTTCTTCAGGTAAACAAAGTAAAAGAGAAACAGCTTATAGTAATGTTGTGGTGTTTTCAAAATCAAAAGAAAAATAATAAAATTCCAGTTTACAGTTAAAAATGGACCATGAAACAAAAAAAGAACGTGGAGCGTTGCGTAGTCGCAATACGTTGAGAAAAAACGTTTGGTTAGTGCTTGTCCAGATGTTTGGCTCATTTTTAGCCAAGAAAATTTTTCTCTGGCCAAAATCGTTCTATAAATTGTTGAGTGTTTCTACCACGGAAGCTGTATATTCTTAAAAAAGACTCGTTTTTTTAAATTTAATTCCGTCAAAGGGATTTATTTCCCACTCTGCGAAGTAAGCTTATGTAAAGAGAAAAATCATTAATCTATAATATCAACGACAGCTTAGAGATACAAAAATGCGGAAGAATGTTACAATTAGTATAACTATAATTAAGTGTAGCCAAGCTCTCAACGATCAACTATGCCTCTCGTATACGGGAGATGGGACGTGCGATTGAAATTGATACGATCATTTAATAATTCAAGCACCGGAGGGCCGAAAAATCCGCCGGTGACGCGTCGATCGATCGGGAACAGTTGTTTTACATTCATTTTACATTCGCAATAGAAGAATGGTGAAAAATCCGATGAAAGCCCAGAGCTCAGTAGAGCTGGATAAATGCAAAAGGAAGCGCGAGGAGAATGCAGTGGAGAGCGGCGGAGACGCGTCCAGCGTGATTTTTCCTCGACAGGCCTTGCTGGTTGGGCTCGTCGATGTTGTTGCCACCGAAGCTTCCCGCGGCTGGATAGACCTCTTCGGTGGTCGGGTCCTGCGCGCCAAAAAAGAGTCGAGATTAGCGAACGAGCTGGAATAACAATGGCAATGGCTTACGTATCGCAGGGTGAACCAAGTGTTGGTGGCCCAGTCGGGTATCTCGGAGGTCGAGGCCACGAGGACGGAGCGCGAAGTGGTCGTCGTCGTCGTCGTCGTGGTCGTCTTGGAGGTGGTCGGCGCCGCAGCGCTCCAGGATATGCCGCGAGCGAAGCCCGGCGATCGGACGGTCGAGCTGGCGCCGCTCACTGCGCGACAAAACGACATGGACAATTATTAGTATAGGCCGGCAAGTAGTTGATTCGGCGACTCACTGGAATTTTCGGCGAGCGACGAGTAGCGAAGATCGTTGTCCCGCTGCTTGGAGCCGGCGTCCGGATCCGTTGACCAGACGACGGAGCGCGAGGCCGTACTACTGGCTTGCTGGGGCGTCGTCGCGAGCGTCGACCGAGGCTCCAGGCTCGTCGTGCTTCGGGCTTCTACGCAACGACAATTAATTATTAATTATTAATTATTGATTCTCAGAGGAAGGGAATTATAGTGGACCGACTGGATGGACCGTAGGACTTGTAGGGGTACACGGTGCCGTGGGGCATGGTCGAGGCGTGGAGCTCGCGGGCGCTGCTCTGGACGGCTCCGCTCGTCACCGAGTCGTAAAAGTCGCTGGCCTTGGCCCGATACACGTCTTGTGGCTGCGGCTGCTGCTGTCTGGATTGGCCACGAGTGGCGGTGAGGACGCTTCGGGCCTCGCCGAGTCGACCCGAGGCTGCCGTTGCTGCTTTGGCCGTGGTCGAGACCCAACTCCTCATGCCGTGGGGTATCATCGACGAGCACTTGCCCGTGTCGGGACTGCGTAATTTTTACTCATCGTGGAATATAATACATATAATAATTAATAATTAGTATAACGAGCTCGTTACATGTGACTGGCGCACTGGTCCTGGAGAAAATGGAAGGCCTTGTCGAGGACCTGTCGAGAGAATCGGGCGGCCACGCCCTCGACCTTGTTGCCGTCGCATCTCATTCGGGTTTTGAGGATGACGCACGATCGGAAGTTGTGGTAGGCGCTGATGGAAAATTAGTCGCGTTATCGAAACAACGAAACGATGCATCGAGTCGCGTGTACTCACCAACAGAGATTGGGTTTGCGGACGGACTCGCGCGACACCTCCGACACGAGGAAGGAGTAATGGGAGCCACAGTGCTCCGGCTCGATGACCGTCGCCTTGATGCAGCTCGCGTACTGCAGGTACTCTGTAGCCGGCGAACAAGAAGAAGAAGGAATAATTTGCAATCGAGTGTAATTGCGAGCTCGGTTGGCCTACCTGCTTGATAGGAAGACTTGGAGCACATCTGGTGGACCGAATTGATGGGCGGCTCGACGGCCGAATTGAACTGCTCCTTGCTGACTTTGGAGAAGCACTTGTCGATGTAGCGCTTTATGCAGTCGACGAAATTCGACCAGGTTCTGGTTTTAACGGCGGATTATAATTCAAATATGCAACTGCGTCGTCTAAGGCAATACGTAATGCTCGCTCGTTCGAATAAGCATGCGTACCTGCAAACGTTATCGATGTCGTTCATGTTGTCGGGAAAGATGAGGTGGGGATCCTTGAGCATGGGCTCGGCCACGGCTATGCACTTGCGTATTCTGTCCTCGGCGCAGTTCTGGCCGTTGACCGCCCACAGCGACCAGCCTGTTCATAGCAAACGAGTGCGTAAGAATCGAGGATAATTCGTCGCTCAAGAATGCGTAAAAAGCGCTTGCGAATCGCAGCTGCAGCAGCGACAGAATTAGCCGCCGATGTCGCTAGTTCCGATGAAAGTCGCGCGGGCTCAGCGACGCGTGTCGCCTAACGCGCGTTCATTGTCCTGCCTGTATTTTACATAGCAGAGTCTGCGATTTGCAAGCGCATATGTATATTGTACGTACCGAGCAACAAAGCTGCGGAAACAAAGATCCGGAACATGATCTGCAATTACAACAACAACAAATTATTAGCCTCGTTTTCACCTTTCGCCGGACTGTGACTTTCGACGCGTATAGGATATATGTAATAGATTAAAGTACGGGCCGAGTTTCGATCTTTTCTGCGGAATACAAATCGTAACTGTCCAGAGTCATTTGATTCTCGCAAACGACCGTTAAAATTTGGCCGTGTCTGATCGCGGACGAGCTTTTGCCATCTCGCCCGTCAAAGCTCCAAAATCACTGTCGTCGGCTTTCTGCAAAATGACACAAAGTAATAATATCGTTATATATTCGAAGAGATAATCGATAGGCCGCTGAGCGCAGGACACGAGTGTCCCATTAGTAATAATTATCCGATAAATCCTTTAGCGAGATTCGGTACACAATGGGTAAATGCGTTCGACGGCTCTTTTCATCCTACATTCGAAATCGTGTCGGGTCGAGTCGGTCGCCAGCTGTGTGTAAGCATAACAAGGTGTTACAACATTATTACGACTAAAGAGACGTGTCTCGAAGCTGAATAAATATATATAGCCTCCTACAAGTTGGCGCAGTTGCGTGCGATATAATCGGCGGGGGGGTTTGTTTTTCGATCGTCGCCTGCCGAGTAAGCCCAAGGGGCGAATATTGTACAGGAACAGGTGCGTGCGTCAATGTACACATTATCGGCAGCAGTCCGATCTGTATCCTTGTGACGCGCAGCTACGTCCTAGCTGATATCAATTGCATGAAATTATGGACTGTCGTCGGCGCGTATAATAAAATCCTCGATACGTATTATGTATATGGAATGGGCGAGCCAACGGCTTGGGAACGAGCGCCGACACCTGATTTATATTCATTTATGCCTCCGACCGATCGTATACACAGACACACATAGGAGGGTTAAGCAGTATGCAGACAGAGACGAGGACTACTGGCTATATACCATAGTCGAGCCTGCTTCGACCGAGTCGCTGACCCGAAACGCCACTATTATATATGTTTTATACAGTCGCTGCGCTCAGGTGGAAAGCACCGACATTCTCTCACTTGCAGACGTAATGTATAAACATTTCCAACCATTTACAATTGACAAAACTAAAAGTAACAAGAGTATTCGAGCCGAACTAAAATATCGCTCGATGTCGAGAGCGCGATTAATTTTTTTCTCCACCGATCGTTGAACCGGCAAACTTGGGCCGTTCGAAGGAAAGAGATCGACGATCCATCAAAAACAAAAAGACTCACCTGGCTGTATGGTTGACTACGAGCACCACCACAGGGTTTTGCAGTCGCGATCTCGTTAATCGACTCTCGACGATTTCCTTGCCACGCTATGCCCGCGCTCGCTCTGATGTCCAGTCAAAGCTCCGCTCACGGACATGCTCGGATCGGCTTTTTTTCTCCCACCTCGGCTGCGCAGCTATATAATATATCTGTTTTTCTCTTATTATCCTCTTTTTTTTTCTTCACCTATTATGCCTATTAGCTCGGTTTATCAAAACACTTTGGCTGCGCTGCATAGGTACGCGTTCAAGAATGAACGAGCGGCGATGGACTTGGCGACGGAAGCGATCGGATTTCTATTATATCGTCCTGCGCTTTATTTCAACGCGATTCTTTGGCTCGATGATTGGTTCAAAGCACAAAGGCACGATGTAGAAAAACAAACACTCGCGAGTCCAAAAGGAAAACTAAACTCTCGACTCTTGGAGTCGAGGCCGGAAGGACCGGTAAGGAGGTAGAGAGCTGCTACGGGCTCGAGGCTCGAAAGTCGACTGGCGATGCTCGCAAGCGCACGACTTACATACGCTTTGCGCCCTGCCGCCGCCGACTACACAGCGCGAAATGCCCTTCCGTGCGCGCCATAGTCTATGTACACGCGCGCACGCAATGGTCAGCTTTTGCGCGTTTCGCTCTACGCTACACGGGGCTAGCTGTAAAACGCGACCTGCCGTGCCGTACAAAGAGTCCGAGTATATTAGCGGCTGTGCTTTCGAGTATCCTAGCACGCGATCCCGCGCGGCACCGACAAACGGCGAGGTGACAACGCCGTATATGCTTCACGCTTCGATGCGCTCCTTTTGTCCCCCATAAATTTTATATTCTCGAGTATGTGTCGAAAAATTTGACCGACGACCGATGAATTTTCAATCATTTTCTTTCTTTTATTAACGAATTTTACTTCTCGAGGAGTACGACTACTACTCGGACGGTATATCGCTAATTGCATCTTTCTCCGCAGCGTTGAAACCGTTAAGCTCGTTATTATATTTATTAGCTCGTTCTCGTCGCTCGCCTACGATTCTAGGACGACACTTGTCGCCGTGCACCGGACGTCGCTCTTTTTTTTTTTTTTTTTTTTCATTATTCGCTTATAGCCAAAGTACTCTTAACTACATACTTATTATTACGTTTCGCTTCGCTCAAAAATTGGACTTTTTGCGCGGAGGCTCGAGCTTGCGGACAAAAGGCGGCACACGGAGCTGGCCTCTTTTCCCTTCGTTTTCTTAGCGCGAGCCTATGCAGCTGTCCGAGCAAACTATATTGCACACGTATGTATGCGAGCTTTTGGCCCGTCGCGCAGAGTCGATAAGAAGCTCCTCGCGTGCGAGTCGAGCGCCGGACTCGCGTGAGCGGGGGCTATTGGCCGACGACTCCCCCTGACTATACTCTTCCTCCTTTCTCTCCCTCGAGCGGCTACTGCCCGATGCAGCGGCGACTCGACACACCATTATGTGCTCGATGGTATCGCGATACACCTGTGCGGTATATGCCCGTAGTCCCACCATCTTCTCACTCGTTTACTTCTTGCCAATTCGACGACTGCTACTCGATCGCTCCGCTGTACATACCAATACTCCTTTGCTTTATCTATTATATATTATGTACGCGAGAAATGGGTCATTCGTGCGCGATCGATCTCGCCGGAGCGACGGCTTAATGTGGGCCATTATTTGCCCATTCTTTCTCTGCGCTCATCATTTTTCAAAAACGTTGACCGACAGTCGAATTTTCTCTCTGCTGCCGCCAGCCGCGCGACTATTGATCCTCTCCGGAGGCGCTGCAAAATTATTCAAATCTGATAATAATTCATTGTCTTGGTGTTTTGCATGACTGTGTAATAATAACACGATGCTCCGTCGGCTTCCTTCACGCTTATTTTTTTTTTTTTTTTATTATCACTGCGGCCGCCGCCTACCTATGGAGCTATTTTAACTCGAGTTTTTTTTCCAACTCGTACATGCAAACGAATAACGACGCAAAAGCATAGATTTTACATTTAATGTTTTTTAATCACTTTATTAAAGATTGAATGTCGTACAGAACAATAAGCTCACTGATAAACAAGCAATTTTGTTTGCCCGATACTTTAATTTTAATCAATATATTTACACCAGTTTTTCATTTCTGGCTAAAAACGTAACTGCTACATCATCCTTCAAGACAAGAATATTACGAATTTTTTTCTCATTTTAATACGTGCTATGTATTTTAATGCAATTAACATATTGTTTAAACGTTGTCTTAAGCAACTGAACGAGTTGACCCGTAACTAACTTATCGTTCTCGAGATAAGTCCCGCGAATTCGACGTGATTAAAATACACAAAAATAGTATTGACCGTTACGTCACTTTTTTTTCTTCTTCTTCTTCTTCTTCATCTTCTTCCGTTTCTGCACTTTATCATAACTTAAGCATGGGGATGGCGGAATTTCTCGCCAGCGTACTTGGCACCAGCGCCAAGCTCCTCTTCGATACGGAGAATTTGATTGTATTTGGCCAAGCGCTCGGAGCGGCATGGTGCACCAGTCTTGATTTGACCGGTGGACAGACCAACTACGAGGTCAGCGATGAACGTGTCCTCGGTTTCACCCGATCGATGAGACACCATTGTACCCCATCCTGCGCTCTTTGCCAATTTGTGGGCGTTGATCGATTCGGTTACGCTACCGATCTGGTTGACTTTCAACAAAAGGCAATTGCAAGCCTTCTTCTCAATAGCTGTCTTGATTCTGCGCGAATAAAACAAATATAAATTCATAAGTATTTGGATATTTGAAAATACTAGTCTAACGGCTTGAATAAAAAAAATCTGTTCATAATACCTTTCTGGGTTGGTAACAGTTAGATCATCACCAACAATTTGGATTGGAGTGGCGGCTGTGATGCTAGTCCACGAATCCCAGCCATCTTGGTCGAAGGGATCTTCAATGGAAACAATTGGGAATTCTTTAACCCATCCCAAGTACAGGTCTTGCAGAGCCTTAGGCTCCAAGTATTCACTTGGGTTGGAGTTGGGGTTCTTGAAGTCCAAGTCGTACTTGCCGTCTTTGTGGAATTCGGAAGCGGCAACGTCCATACCGATCTTGATTTTACCTTCATAACCAGCAGCCTTGAATTAAAAAAGTTTTCATTATTATGGGAATAATTCACATTTTCTTTATCAAGTTGTCACTAGAATTGGTTTAATACTATACATAATATGCTATATATAGCAAAATTTAAATAATCTCTAGTTTTCAGAGGCAGGCATCTTAAGTAAAAACTTGGTTAAAGTATACAAATTTGAACATGAAATTTTAAATATATGTAAACAAAATTTTACTTGTATAAAAATAAAAAAGCTAGATCATCTCTTTGAAATATTTTTTTAAAAATTCATTTCTAAACTTTAAGACCATAAACTTTTATGTAATGACAAACATTAATGTAAAAAAAAAACATTAGTTTTAATTAGAAAATAAACAAAAAAAAAAAGAAAAGAATTTAATTTAAAAATTTACCTTGATAGCATCAATGATCAGGAGTAAACCTTCTTTGTTGTCCAAAATATTGGGAGCGAAACCACCCTCATCACCGACAGCTGTGGCATCAAGACCAAACTTCTTCTTGATTCCATTTTTCAAATGATGGTAAACTTCGCTACCCATTTTCATGGCTTCAGTGAAGTTCTTAGCTCCAGTTGGGAGGATCATGAATTCCTGCATGGCTAATTTGTTGCCAGCGTGTGAACCACCATTGATGACATTGAAAGCTGGGGTTGGTAGAATGATTTCAGTGTTTCCAGCTAGTTCAGCAATGTACCTATGATAAAATGATAATCTTGTTAGTATGTTTTGATATAAATTTGCATGAAGAGAAAAATAAATCAAGTTTACTTGTATAGAGGGAGGCCCTTTTTGGCAGCACCAGCTTTGCACACAGCAAGAGAGACACCCAAAATAGCATTGGCTCCCAACTTAGCCTTGTTTGGTGTTCCGTCAAGTTTCAGCAATAAGTTGTCAATCTCTGTTTGCTGAGTTACTTCCAATCCACACTAGAGTAAAATTTAATTATTGCAATTAATATTTACCATAGGCTTAAGATTAAATTTTGGTTTTAAACTGTGAATTACTAACTTTCAACAATTCACCAGCAATGATGTTGTTGATGTTATCAACAGCCTTGAAGACTGACTTGCCATGGTACTGTGATTTATCATTATCTCTCAGTTCCAAAGCTTCGTGCACTCCAGTTGATGCTCCAGATGGAACTGCAGCACGGAAGAGTCCATTCTCCGTTACAAGGTCAACCTGTATAAGTTAAAAAATGTATTATTTAAGCATAAGAAAATTGTTAATATGACTATTCTGCTCAATTAATAAGTTCAAAATTGTTCAGTAATGAACTGATTCAAGTTTTCAGTGAATTAAAAGTAAAATAGCATACCTCGACAGTGGGGTTACCACGTGAGTCGTAGATCTGACGAGCTTTAACACTGACAATTGGCATATTGGTAGTGTATCGTCGCAAGCTTAATACTGTCAAACTTCTGCAAGAATAAAACGCGAAGCTTCGATTAGATGAAATTCGGCTGTGTGCAACGAGCGAGCGGATCGATGACGAACAATGCCAAGGTTTCGACCACGATCACGACCCGCTATTTCGTTCTCGTTATAGCGCGACAAGGCCATTGCGAGGAGTTTATAAAAAAAAAGCCCACGAAAATCTCTGCTCTCGGGCTGTGAGCGTGCTTGTGACGCGCGATGGCTCGCTCGCGCACATAATCTTATGTAACGAAATCAATGAGCGCGAGTCTCGTTGCGCTGCGAAGAAAGTCAATTTGCATTTCTATGTTAGGTGAGCGCCGATATACGTGTGAATGGAATTTTTGGAGAAAGCCATTAGCGGCACTCGTTACAAACATTCGAGAAATCATCGCTAGCCACGAAATCAGCTCGGACCTATCAAATGATTTGACTTACGTTAAGCTTGATAAGATTGACCTTGTCAAGGTCATGAGCGAATGGAAGCTCGACTTGGCTTTGCAAAGTTGCAATTTAAACGGAAAAAGTCCCCGATTCAGTACAGCGTAAGGAGTACTTTTTCGCGATAGCCAGTAGTGGCGTACGAGGATGGCTATAAAAATTTGCACTCTAGGCGTTAAAACGGCACGAGACGCTCGCACGATGACACGTGTTTCCACGCATGTCACGCACTACTGGCTACGTATTAGACGAGAGCGATTAGATTTTTTGCACGCGGATTTCGAGTTTAAAGGAGCAAAACGCGAAAGAGAGAGAGAGAGAGAGCAACGTTCTCTGGGTGACCGATAACACTCGGCACCTGCTTATTGAATAGAAATAGCACGGCTAATATCTAGTGTATGTGTGCAACTCACCAATCACTGGCTGAGATCGATTTTTTCTGCTCGAGACTATGTGCCGGCTACGTGTACAAGTCGCGACTGCCCGAGAGTATGTACGAAGAACGCGAGCTAACTGCGCAAACTTCTGTCCTCCTCCTGCCTGTATTACAGCTGACTGGTTGCTATAAAGCAAGCGCGAACTGCAGCGTGGGGAGTCGCGCGACGTCGCGAGCGGATAACTATTGTAGTCTTACATATGCACGAGCTATTATAATAGGCTGAACATTTGCAGCTGCTCTCACGTGTGCATTATCATTATCTTTATAACGAATTACGGCGCGCTCGTTAATTGTCTATTCTGAGGTTTAATGCGATTTTCACGACTCTGTCGATGTGGTACACGCGTTGCGGAGCTAGCTGAGAGTGCGTTTTGAAGCGAGCGCACGAATGGGGTGCACGAAAAATAATCGATAATGCTTCGAGATTGATGCTATTTTTTTTTTTCTTTGAAACGATGTTCTGTACAACCGATTGCTCTAGAATCGGCCTCGTCGATCACATTTTCCATTATTTTATTAATTTTCTACGATCATTTTTATGAGACAACATTTACATTGACCAAATTTATGAAAACAGTAGGATTGTTTCCTCTTATTCGACGGTTTAAGAATTCAAAATTATTTAGACACAATTTTTATAAATATATTTACGAAAAAAGTAGTTTATTGTTAAAACAGAAATACACAATAACAATTTAATTAAATATGTACAAATCATCAAATGATACACAAAAATTATCAGCTCAAACAGAGCTCGGATGATATCATTACCAATGATGTTTTTTTCACCATTCTGGAATTCCAAACTTATCAATTCTCTTAACTTGTGCATCAAGATCAATTTGAACCTTCTTCCTCATGTAAAAAATTGGACAATCGCGACTGTAAACATTATTTAAAAAATTCATTCATCTTGTTTTATCAGTTTCATCGTGTATTGAGTTGAAAATAATTATACCTTGAACAAATGACTTCTTGGTGAAGACTTCCTTGACATCTTTGGCACTCTGACCACAATCTACAGAATTTTTCTTCGAGCTTTCTCCCGTTATAAATTTCACTTTGAATAATTTCCGCCTCTCTTTCCTCGCAATAACTGCATAGAGCTTTATCAGCTCTGTCACTTGTCAATACAGCCTTGCATCCAATACAAGTTTCCTTCTTTTTGGTAAAGGCAAACAGAGCGCCAACTTTAGAGGTAGCCACTGATTTTGTCCTCGTATGTTCGCCTTTAAGTAATAACGATTCGGCTTTGTCACCGAGAATAGGCTCGAAAATACGAACCAATGGCTTGGACAACTGATTTTCCAAGTAATAATTTGTATCGATGGGTATGTTATTTTCTAAAACGTAGATGGGATCTTCAGCTTTTTGGTACGCCGGCATACCTTTTGAACCGCTGATAAAGACATAAGGAATTCGATCGCCGAGTTTGGGTGCAGTACCCGCATCGCGTTTCTTCATTTTAGCAGCAAGTTCGACGTGAGCTTGTTTAGCGGCATACTCCGTTTTAGTTAGTTCTTTTGTAACAACTAATTGCGAAATATCAATTCGATTACAAAGAAGATCGCTGATGACTTGTTTTGCATAATCAATAGCATCGTCTGGATTCCTAAAAAATATCATTTTAACAAATATTTTAATATAATGATGAATGAGGATCTGAATTACGTTTTAGTTATATGAAAATTATTACCTGTCAATGAGTAGTTTTTGTAGGCAAGTATTCATCATATTTGCCACTAATGGGCAATTGTCTCTTCTTACTGTTTCTAATCCTTTACAGTCCATTTTATCATACTTATCAGGTCTTGTAAAATATAGGCCAGCATATCGCTTTTTATTGATAAGCAAGTACGGAAAATAAACTTTTTCAAACTCCAATTTAATTGGTTTAATGAATTTCGACGTGACATAATCTGCAGCTTCTTTTCCCAGTTTCATGGCATCTTCTATAGTTTTTACACCAAACTTCACCATGACGGAATCGGTATCACCGTAAATGACAATAGCATCGTGTTCATAACCATTTTCTTTCTTATAATGAGCTTCAACTTCTTGTTTTGTTTTTTCAATCATGGTACGGCCATAAGCTGTTACACTCTATTAAAGGAATAATGAAATTCATAATATTCATCAATGATATTCGTAATATAAATATTCAATTTATTTATTTACCCCTGATATTTCTAAACATGGTAGTTTTCCTTGCTGAGCACCAGTAAAACCATAAACAGAGTTGGCTGACACTTTCAAAGCATATTGTCGACCGTCGAGAACTTTTTGTTTCAGTGGATCTGTTTCCTTTTTTAGTTCAGCTTTAGCAGCTTTCCTAGCTGATAACAAATGTTCCAAAATTTCGGGTAAAATTCCTTTCCTTACATTTGCTTTTACAAAACAAGAATTAGCTGGTGTTTTACTAACGTCATCAGGATCTAGTTTATATGCATTTTGCGCTGCTGGACTTAAAAGAGTTGTATAGCAAATGTTATGAGCCATGATTATACTAGGATATAGAGAACTAAAATCCAACGTGGCAATTGGGTCATTGTAGTAACCACGAAGTGGTTCAATAACTGTTGCTCCTTCGAACTGTTCATCTGAACCTTGACCATGGTGTACTGGTATCAAGTATCCTCTTTCAATAGTCTAAAAAAATAATAAAAACAATATTAATTTAAAAATTTAGGTGTCGATTCAAAAGTAGAACTGCTTTACCTTTCTTAGTAATTGTGAAACAACTTTGATCTGTTGACCTCTGGTTAATAAACTAGTGAGCGAAACACCTGTCACTCTTGCCATTTCCATGTAGATGATAATGCACATAAGTTTATCTAACAGTCTTAGTGGTAAATAAGCATCTTTTAAACAGTACACTGCTAAACGTCTTCTTGTTGTGCATTACCATTTTGTAAATCTGTGATAATACTGTGATGAACGTCTTCTTTTTGTTCTCCCAAAAAATGATAAGAAACAGCGTTTAGAGTGTAAGATCGTAGTTTATAATCTCTTACTAATACTAATAACAAGTCAAATGGTACACGCCCTTCAAAATTGACAGATTTATTTTCTCTTCTACCCATTTGTTTGCTTTGCAGTACCGTATTTTTGATCACTGATTTAATATTTTTTATTCTACCCAAATAACTAAAATCTCTCACGTTAAGATGCTGAGCTCTATTGATGAGATATGGAAAATCAAAATTATTGATGTTATCCAGTAAAAATATCAGGATCCAATTGCCTAATGAAGTCAGCCCATTTCTGAATTAATAAATTTGATTTTCAAATATTAGAGTGATTGGACATATTATTTAATTTATCTGACTTTTATTTGTGTTTCATTACCTCTAACAATTTTTCTTCTGTTTCAAAGCTTAAGACTTGACATCCAACGATTGGAGCACAAGTGTTTAATGTAAAAATATTTCTTACAAATGGTTCTGTTTCACCTTGTAATATAACCATGTTAGCTAT
Organism: Trichogramma dendrolimi; assembly: GCA_034770305.1. NCBI lineage: Eukaryota > Metazoa > Arthropoda > Insecta > Hymenoptera > Trichogrammatidae > Trichogramma > Trichogramma dendrolimi. Next base: position 85,006 of record JAPMIB010000045.1, read on the forward strand.
TTGAATAACAGGATCATGCTCAGGTTCAGGAAAAATTCCTTTAATCAAAAAACATAAGCAAGTATTAATAAAAATTTAATGATTAAAATACAAGCTACGTAATTTTAATAGCACACCTTTACGCCCAGCACATTCAATATCAAAACTGAGAATTCTGAAAGGTGCCACTTTGGACCATTCTCCTTCAGGGGCATGAGCAATCAATTGATCCCAAGCTACATCAACTTCCATTTGGCATCTTGTAACAGTAGGTAAATTGTGCCCATTTTTTCCTCTCAACTTCCATTTTCCTGGAACTAATTCAATCCAAGAACACCCAAGCATATGGGTATCTGCCATAAACCTAAACATAAAAAATAATATCATTATTTTTCTATCATTATGCCAATCTAAAGATTTTCAGTGTTTTACCTGATATCAAAATCTATGTTGCTTTCATAAGCAACATATTTATGATCTAATTCTCGATAGACAATTTGAGTTTCTAATAATCTTTTGCAAGGTGCAATCAATTTTGGCAATGCAACAGTAATTTTCAAAAATAACGATTTTTTCTCTCCAGTATATCCATAAACTGTTTGTTTTTCAACTATTTCAACAGCTAAGACAAAGTCTTGAATGTTTTCATAATTATTTTTTATATCATTTTTGATAGCGTTGTTTAAAGCTTCCTGCAAAAATAAAGACAAAGAGAAATAAGTACATTGTGCAATAGTTAACATTTGTTATAAGTTATTTATCAATTTACTTTAAAAGGTTTGCAATGAGCATTTGTGAATGAAGGGTGGCAAGAAACAAAAAAGTATGGACTGAATCCATGGACATAACAGCAAACTGAATTTCCCAATTCTGTGACACCATACATTCTCATGACAGGTACTGGTCCTATTCTACTTCCAGGCATACCTGGCTGTGGTTTATCTGAATAACACATTAATTCATTCAATAACTTTTGGTAAATGTAAGTTATTGAAATAGAAAGATACCTGTGAAGTGGTCTATATCAATTTGCTGAAAGCACAATCCATCTTTTAATGGATCTAATACAGGTGGTGCAGGTCTACTCCACTTGGAAGATGTATTTTCTTGTTCCGGTCCCTGAACAAAATATAACATAAGTTCCAAATGAAACCAAATGGATCATTAAAAGTAATATTTCAAATAATATGTCTCATACTTCGCCAAGAACTTGAGTTCCTTCGGTATTGACATCATCATCAAAGTCATCCATACTTGCAAGCTCAGACACAAATGTTGATGGTTCATCATCGTCGGCTCTTTAAAAATAAAGAAAAAATCGATAATCAATGCAACTTTAAATAAAATTAGGTTACAAGTAAACAGCGCTTTTTATAAATATACAATAGTAGAAGAAAATGTAGTTACTTACGCAACTTTAGTCTTTTTGCTTGCAGATGAAGCAGAGTACGGCGGTCTCTTGCTCATTTTGGCGAGAAATTGTGAAAAGCGTGAGTTTTTCGATGACAGTAAAAACTGACGGAAAGGAACAAATGACAAAGAACTGCTACTATACCACTGCCGTAAGGACGGAGCAATATCATAATAGTCAACTCCGAATTCCCGCGCAATTTTAGGGTTGGAAAACGGACAGAAGTGAAGGTTGCGAATCTGTCTGCTACGGAATGCAACTTTATGACAGTTATGACCACTAGTTTATGACTGCAACGAATGAATTTAGAAACGCGTTCAATTAGAAAATAAATTTTGAAACTCTTGTAAACGACATCACACTTTTTACTTATTATAAGTTATTTTTACAAATTGTTTTAAATGTTTTACAAAACAAAACTTTAATAAAATTGCGTAAATAACCAATGAATTATTTCATAATTTGTTTTCATAATAATCTCAATCTCTTTTATTCACGTGAAATATAATGATAGATTTGTGCAATCAATGATGGATGTAAAATTTTTCTGTTACTTTAATGAGTTTTCGTTATTTTTCCTCGAGTTATAATTCCTGATAAGAAATCGTTTGATATGAGCTTTGGAAGTAAGTGAAGTGTCGTCCGTCACTTGTTTTGTTTACAAAACTGACATGGCCAGCAGCTGTCAGTGTGTTTGTATTATTTTACACGCGCTCCAAAGCAAAATTTTGAAATGGCCAACTCTCTCCCGCCACAGTCACCTGCACAATTTTAGCCTTTTGGCGACATGCAGCCACATTTGTAGACGGCACCGACCGAAAACAATAACAAATACAACGTCAACTCAGGCAAACGAAGGTGTGGTATTAATTATGCATTATTTTCATAGATTACGACGCATTATAAATCGCGTCTCGAGTGAGACTAAGTTTGAACGATCTCTGCTGATTTTTCATCTTTGATATTTGAAAACTATAAAATAGTTGGCTGTCAAAAATCGAATAATCCTGCAGGAACAAGGACCAGGCGGACCGCGGTAAGCGGAAAATTCATCGTCGGATTTCATTTCCCAGCGGCAAGGAACGAAATACGAAATAGAATTTAGAAAGGCAGATACGGGCTCGCGACTGCGTACACGAAAAGCCTCTCTCTCTCTCTTCCTCCCTCTATTGCGGAGCTGCTTCTAATAGGCTAGTGGCACGTATACGTATACTTCTGTTACCTACGTATAATATAGCTGTATATAAAACCGTCGAAGACGCGCACACACTCGCACACGATATATATGCATATATACACAGAGGAGACAGAGTTTGGTGCAGCCAGCGCAGTCACACAGTCTCCGCGACTGATCGCATTTATAATATACGAAAAACTCGTCTCTCGACACTTGTCATCTCTGTCGTAGTCGTCGTCGTCGTCGTCGCAGCAGCATCAGAAGCAATTACCGTGTAATAATAAGCCGAGAGAGATAGAGAGGCGAGAACTGACAATTGAACGTCGCTGCGAGGAGGATCGTATACGTATTGGCAAAAGTGACAGCTGCGCCTGCACAGCACGACGGATTCGCTTATCGGGCCGAGAGCGTAACGTCGTCCAAGAGTTGCATCGGACTCGACGTGAGTACTCCTTTTTCCTATATAAGAGATATGTCTTGTCGTTTGAACGAAACTTATGGCCGCGAGCTTGTGTAAATTGTGTCGTTGCTGCTGCCGTTGTGTGTAAATAACATCGATGATATATGTATACGGGCCGCGATCGCAACATTGCTCCGTGTGTATGCATATGTAAGTGTTTCTCGCATACTATCGTACAAGACACAGGTGTGTATGTGTGTGTATGTTTTAACGAGCGGATATAGCATTTGTGGACTGTGGCGGTGCATCGTTGCAGCCTCTCGACCCGCACCGATCCTATATAATACTACTTTTCCCCTGCATCCCGACTCGATGATTACAAACTCCGACGTATATTACGACTCGATCACGAGGACGAGTTCGCTTCGAACGAAACGTGGCCGAGTGTCGAATTTTCTCCAAGTTTTTTCTTGGAAAGTCGAGCTACACAGCTGCTGTCGGAAAATAATAATACAGAGGATATTATACCCAACTACTAGGCCACCTGTAATTCTTTTTTTATCGCTCGCCATGGCAGCTCCATGCTTTTTCCGTGTTCAAAAGCCCATCGAATTGTCTGATCCTGCATGCCACGTATTACGGTTCATGCTCCATGACTTTCTGATTTTTCGAAAAATCTAACACGCGCAGCAGCATCGATGTGGTGGATGTAGGAAAAAGTCTTTGGCCGCTTAGATCATCGCGTTTAATACAAAGTGGCAGCGAAGTATATGCGATTGATCGTCCTATATAGGCGTTTGAGATAGTCTCGAGTTCGTTGGCGCCTTGGAGAAATGAGGCCCTTAATTGAGGCGACGACTAGATAGGATCTGCAGTCCAACAAAAAGAACATGGATCGAGTGCCCCATTATAATGACTATTAAAAGATATATTTCCGAGCGAAAAAAAGAGCCCAGTCGAAATTTGTCGCGAACCGTTGCTCGCGTTTTACATTGTACAGTGAAAAAACATTTGCTTTTACTCGCAGTTCCATTGCACATAACCAACTCGAGAGCTGAGTTGTATGTAATTGTGCACGACTTTGAGGCACTCTTATCTCGAGTGTGTTATGGCTGCAGCAGAACTCAATTCTTTATCTCGACTGACAGCAGCTGTCAAACGTTATACACATTGTATGTACAAGAGAGTCGGAAAGTCGCGGCCGTATAATAACGACACGGTGCTGTACACAACTCGTTCCGAATCAAATGTCTGTGTATAGTATGTTCTGCGGCTCGTTGCGCGCTTATCGTAGATACGTTGCCCACCGATCCAACTATTGAGCGAATCTCCAATCTGCTCTCCGAGTTAAGATTCCTACCCGAAAAATCTGATTCTAGTTCGATCGAACAGGTCGTTCGGAAGAGCGTTTCCGATCACAATTACGACGATCGAGCCTTTTATCCATAGCCAAAGACTCGCTGCTATATTATTACGTTAAGCTGTCGATTCTGGACTATCGCAGGCATGTATTCGAACGTGTACCGTGCACTTACGTAATTTTAAAAAATGTCGAAAAAAAAAACAACAATTGCTCGAGCTTTTTCCGTGCGCGCCGACGCCGCATTTCCTCCACCGAGAAGCGATAAAAATTCGTGGAGCCGCGTATTAGCATTATTACTTGCAATGTTCGGTGTGTGTATGCGCGCGCTCGAATTTAAGTGTGTTAAGTGTCGTGCACCTATAACAGGTGTCCACGTCGAATGCTCGATGTTTGTTTTGCGATCGCCGACTCGTTTGTGTGCCGTGCCGCCGCCGCCGCCGTTGGTACTTAGAACAGCTGTTTAACTATAAACGCAATTGTCATGTAATATCGAATAAAGCATCTAATTTTTATCCTCGTCTTCTTTTCCAGCTCGGTGTCCATTTTATTGAGGGATCATCCCAACGACTCGACAGGAAATCGCCAATTTCACGACTGCGCAATTCGAATTAGCGACATGTCGGACGACGGTAACGGAGGTATGGATCCATGCGCCTGCATCTGGAGTCAGGATCTGGTGATGCAGCGATTACTCTCCTTCGTAAGTCTATCGTCTCTCGAATCTTGTCCAAATTATACTTTTTTATGAACCATGTTCCGATATATCTCGTACATTAATTCTCGCTCATGACATCTCTTTTCATAATTGCAAACAATGTGTCGCCGTTATTTTGACGATGTCATCGGCTTATGTATCGAAATCGTTTTCTCCAAGAGAGACGAAAGGCTTTCATACATTTGCGAAAAACTTTATCGAAAGATTTTGTCGATATTTTACCGAGTCCATAATAGTTTTAGCATTTAAAATATTCACGAGCACTAAGAAGCCATTAAATGCACAATTTTTTTTAACGACGCAATCGTGATTTTCTTTTTACAGCTGAGACAGTCACAAGATTACTGCTCCGATACCGAATGTTGGTCTCTCTCAAGACGTAAGAATCACTTTTTTCGCAACATATTTTATAGCCGTCCACCCCATGTTTTTAATCATTATGATCTTCCGATCGCAGTGCCAGGACCAGCAGTCGATTCCGATAACAGCGAGAGCAACGACTTCTTCATGCTTTGCTTTTTTACCATTATAGGTCTACTGCTATACGCTTTCCGCCCACAAAGTGCTAGGAAATTGGACAAGGAATTCGCCAATAGGAATTCGGTAAGACACTGCAAACGTAATTTGCAAATTTCAAAAAGCTTCTGTTTTTAATGAAATCTGTTTTTTTTTTCTCTCGCAGGATTTCGATGGAGAACCTCCAGTACCTCCTCCGAGCGTTAATTAATTCGAGGCCTCGGGAAAATAATACACAAATGGCTTGAGGCTGGCTCTGTCAAGCCACCGCGTTTTTTTATAAACCACAAGCTATAATCATTGTAAACTACTGTGCAAAGTATTGTAAATCGCCCTGAACACATTTCATTTTTCATATGCTGCAGTTTACTTATTCGATGCTGCATGCGAGATATTTACGAAAATATCGAGACATATGATTATCAAGTGCACAGGGTACATAGAACTATGTTGAAATTATAATTTGTTAATCTACGATATTAATGTCTTTAGAGATATATTTACTCGAAATTGGTTGTTGAAAATATTCGGTTGAATCTTATTGGTCGGTAGATTTAATTTATCGCTCGTTGAAAACTTTTTACAGCAATCTTTTCAAATAAGTATTCAATACCATCATTACTTTGTGCAATTAATTGTTCAAATAAACAAATTTATTTGAACATTGTAAGTAATTTGTAATTTTTAAGTGAAAATATAGATAGATTAATCTCAGCTAAATATTGATGTACACTCTTTATGAAAAAGTATTCGGTATAAACTTTTGATTTTAATAAATATATTCATTGTGTAAAAAAAATTTTATAATCATATTATACAGGCGCTTATTCAAAGAATTATACCTAAATTTAGACCCATGTAAACATATAAGAAAACCTGATTTTAGATATTTATATAATATACACCTAAATGTTGATACTGAATGGAAAAATGTAATTAAATATAGATAATGAAAACTATTAATACGTTCTTTATTACAATTTTTAAAATAATTTCATATTATATTTTTAAATTTTAGCTGCTTAATTGGTTGTAATAAAATCAGCCAGTTTGTACATTATCAATGTATCTTATTTTATTAATCTTACACTATAAGAACTACACATTCGATCATATTTCAAGTCCTTTAACTAATAGTGACTAAACTTAATTAGCATTACACATTATTAAAAAACAACACTTATTTACAAGAGTCAGAAGAATCACTTTTGAGCTTTTTCGAAACAGTTTCACCATCATCTAGGCTTTCGGATGATTTCTGTAATCTGGGTATTCTTTTCATTTTTAAATATGTCATTGGATCCACCGGAGTTCTGAAACAAAAACAAGTGAAATAAATAATTTTATTTATCTTTAGCAAAATATTTTGCTTTCTCTTACTTTGATGTGTTACTTGGGGTAGCTTCAATTGATTTTTTTTGTTGATTTACAGTATCAGCTGTCGTAGAAAGAGTTGTTGAGCTTGTAACAGGAATGGTTAATTTTGTTGCAATAGTTTTATTTTCATTATCGGTACTATTGCAGTTGATATTGTTCGTACTTTCAGTTTCCTCAGTAGCTGGAGTTGTTTCTATCTTCTCAGTAACTTTTTTTTTATCTACTTCCACTTTTACTAATTTGCCTCAGCTTGACTCTCAGATTTTGGCTTTAGAATCCCATCTTGAGTTGGAAAAGTCAAGGTAGGTAAAGTGACTGCAGTTTTTGAAGAATCTTTACTGACTATCTCTGTGAGTAACTTTGCTATCTCCTCTCTTTTGCGAGTAACAGTAATTTCTTCGAACCAATTTTTTAGAGTTTTAATTGGTAAAGTGTAGTTATCGATCGGGGTCTGCAATAATTGTTTCCCATATAAATTTGTGTAATTTAATTTAAAATTAATAAAAAATGATTTGATAATTTTCACAAACCTGGAAAAAAGCCTCGACGTATTGAAGTACATATAAACCGCAATCGGTAAAATTTGATTGCTGAGGAACTTTAGGTACAGCTCCTTTTATAGTGTCTTTAGTAAAAAGTTGTTCTGCACCCATTTTAGCCCGATATTCACAACTAAGATAATCTCTTAGTGTAGCCACAACTCTTGACCGGTTTGCTCCAGCCAGTGAATCAAATATTAAAATACAAGGACTGCAACAGATAAATTTTTTTAAACATGAACTTTATATAATTGTGATGAATTGATTTACAACTTACACTTTTGTTATGTCTTTTTTTTCGATGTTTGGGTTATCTTTTGGAGTAGTTTTATCTACTTCAGGCTTGGTCTCAGATTCATCCTAAAAATATTTAAAAAAAAATAGAATGTCAGAGTTTAAAAGATTTAAAATTTATGTAGAACTATTATTTAAAAACTTACATCGAAATCACTTTCTGTTTCCAATTCATCATCGTCACCTTCTGCCTCGTCTCTTTCTGAACCATCGTCGTGGGTGTCTATCGTTAATGTAATAGCCGATGTAGCGCTGTTTACAGCAACTTTAGCTTTTGCTTCTTTTTTCTTTTTTTCTTCGAGTTTTTGACTTTCAGATTTTTCTTCAACTTTGGGTATTATTTTTCCAACTAATCCCGGGAAACATATAATTGCCAAGAACCAATGAGCACTGAAAATTTTTATAAATTATAATTATTAACCGTTTGAATAAGAATACAAAAATTGATTGATGAATTACAAGAATTAACTTACTGTTCATTGATAGGGATAACAATAAAATCTTTTTTGAATATATTAACATTTTTAGTCCACTTCTTAACTCTAGCGTGACGCTTGGCAGCAGGGGATAAATTCTCAACGTTACCAATAGATTGAGTATGCGGACTTGTCAATCGTTTATAAAAATAGGTACTAAAAACGTGTGTCCTCTGGTTATCTACTTCAGAAAGTACTTGAAGAGTTAAATATTTTAAATAAAAGTCAATGATAACATCATTAAGAAACTGATCTTCAGCAAGGCAAAAGAAATCTTCAGTATTAATAGCTATGCCTCCTTTGGCCGGTGGTGGCGGATATACAGTAATACTAAAAAAAAAAAAATCTGTGTAATTTGTGCATATCTGGCTTGATATTTTAAATTAAAAACATTGCACATACGTTTGAATAACTCCATTAGAAGCAGAAACAGTGTTTGTTGTTTGAATAGGTTTTTTAACTGGAGATGGAGCTGGAACTTGGACTGCTCTAGGAGAAGCTTGTACAAGAATATCGTTAGCTTCTTTCCCATTTAATTCACTCATAATGGGCCTAAATATTTCTTTCAGTGTTAACTTCGCATCATCCGTAATTCTTTCAGGAAGTAATGTAATTCGTTTATGTGTTTGATCTACGAGGAAAAAATTGTAATTAGTCATACAATTACACTGCAGCAATAACTGTAAAAAGGCATACCTTTACTAGCTGGATCATAATACGGCCCCTTGGGATCCTGCATACCTAATATATCTCTTATTCTCGAACCAGTCGGTATGTTTGTGTAAAAAAATAAAACTGGCATAGATTTGGAAAAATGTATTAAAAGTGCCAACATTTCTCCATATTTAATTTTTAATGATATGGATTTTCTCTCTGTTAAATATAAAACAATAAATTTAATTGAATTGATAAAAAATTAATTGTTTCTTAATATCTTACCATCTTCCAGTAAAGGTACATTGATTTGTAAATTATCCGAAGTTATTGTAACTGCACAGTCTGGAACGAATTTATATGATCCAATTCTAACAGTTCGGCATTTAAGAGTAACTAACAAATTGCTAGTAGGTGGTATAACTGGAGCAGTGTCTTTGCCACTACTTATACCTAAAAGAAAAATTTCAGAATAATAAATTTTGCATGTATAACGGATACTGTTACTAGTCTTAAACTCACCTGAAACTTGTCCATCGAAACCCGCACGGTAGTTTGATTTTAAAGTATTTGTGATTACAGGTTCCTTCTCATTGATCGTCTCTGCTTTTTCTTTTGGTTCAGAAACTTGAACTTTAGGCATTTCAATAGAATTATTGAGTGACGTTTTCACTTTATTATCATCTTCTTCATCAGAAGATATAGTTAAACATTCTGGTTCTTTGAATTGTTTAGCTTTTAATAACCCGCGATTTCTACACCCTCCTCTACCTCTTTTTGAGACTGTTTCTGCCCTTTGTAACAATCCTGAATCTTGTTTCTTGACCAATGATGGATGCTGATAGAAAAAAATTCAAAATAATTTTAATAATATTATCAAAATAGCTCAGATTTTGATATCCTTAACAATAAAAATAATCAGTTAAATGTAAAAAAAATTGAAAAAATAAAAGACTTACATCAGAAGATGAGTTATCTCTTTTTGTCATAACACCCGTAGATATAGGTATTGACTTGACATCATCAGGTAGTTTTCTTTTACATCTCATACAGTAATTGAAGTCTGCTGCACTCATTCCACAGAATGGACAAACTGCCAGCATACCTTTAATGTATTTTGCAACCTAAAGTAAAATTTTACAATTAACATTATTTTATAATAATACGTCATTTCTTAAATTAAAATTCTTTTAAACTCAAATTCTATTACTACTATTGATCAAAATGGAAGTTTTGGGACTAAAAAAATGATGAAAATCACACAACTAAAAAACGATTTATTTTTCAGATTCAATTTCTATATCGGTAGAAAATAAAAAAATTACATAAAAATTTTTAATAAATAATATACCTTTGCGTTTGAGCCTGTTGAACCTGTTGACGAAGCAGTTCTAACACTTTTGACTCTATGAATATGAAAATTTTATTACAATACTTATATAATCAATTTTTTTCTTAATTGTTTTAAATGAACTCACGGGCTTCTCGATTTGACAGAGGATTCTTTATCACTTTCATCATAATTCGTCTTTGCAGTGACATCAACAATGTAGTTTATGTGTAGAGTTGGATCTGATACCAATGAAACACGGGGCTCTTGGGAAGCCTGTATATTGGCCTAGAAGTTGATTAAACATAAGAAATCCATTTATCACTCCCCTTCAAACATGTACCAAAAAATAATAATATTTCATAAATATATGAGGTGATAAAAATAAAACAGAAGAAGAAGGTATTAACTCACAACTCACAAGTACTAAGATACTAGAAAACAAGATAACAATTAAAATGATACATAATATTAATTAAATAATCAAAATAGTTACTTGTTCCAATAAATCAGCAACTGTGCAATCATCCTTAGGCACCTCAAATGTAATGAGCCTCTGTTCTCCGTTCTCCAAGATGACAAGCATTTTGGCCTCATTCCCGTTGACTTGATGCTGAACTACGGTCTTTGCTGGATCTTCAATGTCCTGTTGTAAATAGGCAATACTCTCACTGGAATTTTCTTCAGGATCAGATTTTGTAGAAGTACTCTGACTGTCGGATTGCTCCATACTACCACTTTCCTCTACTTCCATTGGTTCACTCTTATCTTTAATTTGTTGGGACCCTGCATTTACTTGCTGCTGTTGAAATAGTGCAAGCTGCTGCTGCTGCTGCTGCTGCTGCTGCTGCTGCTGTTGTTGTAGTTGTTGCTGCTGTCTGTGACCATGACCCATTATTTGACCCATTACTTGACCCATTGCTTGACCCATTGGACCTCGCTGCTTAAGCGCAGCCTGGGGAGATGAAATAGACCTTGGCGTTGGATGTACTGCTAGTATTGGTTGATGTTTGGGTAATTTTGGCTTTACTGTAGTTTGTTGATCAGCCTTAATGCGTTCACTAAGTTGACAAAACCCTGCTGTGGCTGTTGGTATTGTTCCTTGAAGATTATGGCTTATAGCTACAACTTCAGAATTATTAGCTATCCTAGTTGGTGTATGTTGTGAAGTTTTAGCAGCAAGTTGATTTGTACGGATAAATCCTGTAGTACTTCTTGGTTGAACTAATGATACATTAGCATTACCTCCAGCAATAGAAGCACGCTTCATTTTCCCACCAGGAGCAATTTTTCGAATAGTTTGGCCTGGCAAATTTGATCTCACTGGTGTACCAGTACCAACAGAATGTCGTTTGTTGATTGGTACAATTCGAGTAGTATTTAAATTTAAACTAGGTTGTACAACAACATTTGGTGCGGCAAGTGGAGGCTAAAATGATGAAAAATAAATAAAAAAAGAATAAAAGAAGAATGTAAAAGTATAAGCTATCGGATACTGACCAATACACTTGATTGAAGAGTTCTAGTTCCAGTACAAATGAAGGTTTTAGGCGATTTTCCAACTTGTAACTCAATGGTTTTTGGTATATTGGTATAACATATCACCTCATCTGAATTATCTTTGAACAAAAATAAATTAATCAATTTAAGGTAAGTACAATATTCTAATTTAATTCTAATTAACTACCTTTGTTGACAATTTGAACTTTAGAATTTGATACAGATCTAGTAAATGCCTCCGATTGAACACCTGGTTCATTGGGTTTAATTATAAAAACTTTTTGTCTAAAAAAAAATTTTTAAATTCTATGTAACCATAAATAAAAAAGGTAAGTAATAAAAAATTGGATTGTAGAATTTATCAAAAAATATTTAAAAAATGCAATTACCCTTGCTCCAATGAAGATGCAATAGTAATTGGCTGTGAAACAAGGGTAGCTGGAGCACTTCCTGTGGATGGGGCAATTAATAAAGTTTGTCCACCGTTGTCCTCAACAACAATTTGAATGTTCTGTCCATCAACATCGCACAATTGTGGAAAGTCTTTTAGAACATAACTATCATCTGAATTTGTGATAACATTATAATAGTCTGCCATAGTATTTGAAACTTCCAGAAAGACAAATAGTTTTCTTTCAGAGAGTTTGATGGTTTTTGATGAGAATCTTCCCTATTTCCTTGAGAGATTGCTACGATACCGAATTCCATTTAAACCATTATCATGTATTACAGATTCCAAAATAATAACTTATTTGACCTGTGGAATCAAATAATTCATGTCTACATTCCTAGCAAAGTCACAAGAATCAGGAACTAAGCGAAATGAAATGAGATGAGCAATCAGTAAAGAAAATGATTATTGACTCACCAAATGAAGTCTTGATCATAGGCACATAGACACCGAGCTAATGCTGTATCGCAGTGGAAAAAAGCAGTGCATCAAGGGTTCAGGGAGTCTTGGCAGCTCGAAAATAGCAGAGCAAACTTGAATAACGTGGAAAAGGCAAATGAAAAAGGCTAACTCTGATTCCGTTGACAAACTAACAGGATTATTTTAGAGATGAGAAACTAGGTAACAAACAAGTCATCAGCTATCGAACGGCGGCATAACCTGTAGCAATGTGAACTTGTCTCGCCTATAGTGCCGCTATAAGTCGCGTCTCTGAAATGGTTTCGAGTCCGTCTTAACAAGCACGAGGAGTCGCAAAGACATAGGCGAGAGAGCCCAAACACCTGCGCAACTCCGCAAGCCAATACTCCGGGCTTGGTTTGAAATTGCGAACTTTTTAGGCGCACGCTAATTGATTATCACTCTGTTACGCGCTGCACCAACACATGCCACATATATATCGAACACAGTGGTATAAGAATAATAGACGGGCAGTATTATAAATGCAGAGGAGCCGCCGAGAGGACTGGCAGTCAAATCGACGCATACATATAAGCAACGCGATCAGCGACGTGCAACAGGAGTCATGTATACGCGAACGCCGTCCGTTTGCTCCGTCGCTCGCCGAGCGCGCGCCAAACTCCAAAGTGGCTCCGTCGAGCAGCGGAGGTTTTGCTCCATCGAAACGTTACAATGAAGCGGGGAAGTGTATAGGTACGGCTGCTATATACGCGACGATTCTTGCCTGCGCCTTGTGCAGTGCTCTCTCTCTCTCTCTACGCTCGTTCGTGCAGTACCCATTACATTGGTAGCATACATTATTCTAAGGCTTGCAATTTTTTGCACATTGGATAACGTTAATATGTGCCTGTTTGAGAAGACGGGGCGCCCTCAGCAGTCTTTTTGAGGTCGTTGCCGCGTCAAGTTCTATGGGGGACTCTCGTAGTTCGAGCGGACACCGCTGTCACATACATATATATATATAACAATCCACACACTCTGTGCACCGGCCTAGTAGCGAATAGCGGGCATTTTCAGTTATTGAAGTTTCACTATTAAGAACTCGCTGCGCTCGCCGTGCCAAAAAGTCTTACTTATCGCACTTGTATCATACCCCCGTCCATTTATTGACCGAATTGTTGTTTTTCAACATTTGAATATCTAGAAAAATTTAATGAATGCGACTAAAAGAAAACTGAATAGTTCATGGCATAGCTTATTATATGTTCAATCAATTAAAAGTATTAAAAAATTATTTTAGCATCATTAACGTTATTAAAAATGATGATTTAACGAGGTACATCAAAAGTGCTTATTATTGACCATTTCTAAAAAATATCTGCAATAATTGACCGGGCTTCGTCCAATAAATGACCGATATGACATCATATAAGGTTTTATCAAAATTAAACACTTCCCTTTGTTTGAATCATCAAATGTAATCTTAAATCATTGTTATTACATTCAGTGCTGGTCGAATCAGTACTGTTTAAATTAGTTTTATGCAAAAATCAGTACCATTAGATTCATAGCGAACCTAACCTGTATACTATCTCTCCTTCTTATCTCGTTTACTAATTTATAGAAAATTACACTTCATTTATTAAGTTACCAAATGTTATTAATAATTTAGTTATGAATGGACGTAGTTTTGTTGATGATGGAAAGTACTTGTAGCTTCATACTAATTATGGTTTGTTGATTATAGGAAATGGTCACGATGGAATAATGATATGTTGTCATATGTACGCTCGCAAACCTGCTTTTTATGCTTCAGATGCTGGATGGATTGCTTATGCTGATGCTAGTTCAACTTTTGCATATTACATCAGTGCAAAGTAATGATTTCAAATGAAACCTACATTTCAGAGTTCCTTGTACTTCAAATACTCACCTAAAAAGTGAGTTGATGATATTTAATCCTGAAACTTTATCGATATGAAGTATAGCTGTACTAGAAGGTAGAAACGATTGGTTTTCATCTCTTATGTTTTTTGATGGTAAAAATTTGGGAATGATTACTGCTAAAAAAGATGTGAGTACTGTTATATTTCTATTACATGATTTTTATAGTTAAAAAAATTGAAACAACAATCCAATATTTACAGGATGGATTTGGGCTGCGTACAATATATGGGGCAAAATTCCTGAACTGTCCTAGCGACCCGGCCGAGCGGCCTTTTTAAGCAAAATCTCAATTTCTCTCAATTTCTTACTCGTCGGGAAAGCCACTAAACATCCTTAGAAAAAAATATGTGACGTAGGTTTTCGATGGGAAATTACCTCAGCTTTCTGATGGTGAGTTTCCGATCGAAAGAGGAGGTTTTTTTACGTCGAAAACACTATTTTCCAGCGTGTGCAACAACTGAAAATTTCGAGCTACAAGAGAGATTCAAGTCGGCGCTCGATCGCGTTTTGTGCCAATAACAGTTACCAATTTATCTCAAAAAATTTAACAATAATAGGTTTTCGATGTATTTTTTTCTCAGCTTTTCAATGGTGCTATCCAATTTTCCGAAATTTTCCATTTCCATCGGAAAAATTGAGAGTCAGTCATAAATACATTGAATTTCTCGATTTCGGTTGGGAACATAAAAAAGAGAAAAAAACGTTGTTTTTTGAGATATTCAACTTTGAAATATATTTTTCAATTTTTTCCGGGAAAATGGAAAATTTCGGAAAATTTGACCTCACCATCAGAAAGCCGAGGTAATTTCCCATCGAAAACCTATGTCACATATTTTTTCTAAGGAGGTTTAGAGGCTTTCCCAGCGAGTTAGAAATTGAGAGATTTTGCTTAAAAAGGCCGCTCGGCCGGATCGCTAGGACAGTTCAGGAATTTTGCCCCATATATACTTATAGTAAACCTGTTATCGTTACATCAGAATTACGGCTGAAGTTAGCTCGCAAGTGTGTTGATGTATTTGGCTACACAAATTTTGATGAAGAACAGTAGAATTGTCAATAAACTGGCACAAGCTGCCGCAGGAAAATAATTCATGCTATTAAAAACTGTGTCAGGAAAATTGATTTACCATGGGATTGGACGATGTATCGATATAAGAAATAATTTGAGATCACAAGAGGGCCCGCTTCTCATGTTTGATAAAGATATCCTTTATAATGACCAAGCAGTAGGCCTCATATCGGACCTCAAAGATATGTTAATTATCAAACTCTCCCTCTCGAGCTCTTGTGCATCCAAGTACCCTCCGTAGTGAAGGACAAAAATTCCAAGCTTCTGTTTGCTATTTGCTTTGCTAGTGTCACTTTTCAGCTAGATAGACTGAGTTTTCAGGCTTCCAGACGGTTAATTGAGAATTGATTTTGCATCAATCTTTATAAGAATTTGAATCTTAATTAATCGGCGCCAATACGGTATTTTACTGTAAGTATTACAGTAAGATTATGTCTGTTTTCTAATATAGAATTGAATTAAAGTTATAATATGTACAGTAGAATACTAATGAAATTGATACATATTATAATTATTTGTTTCATTTGTTCGAGTTTATTCCATAATTAATTAAAATACGATAATACTAAACAAAACTGAGCAAAGTATCGATGAAATTGACATAGATTATCGAGTCATCTTTTAATTCTTTACACAGTTGTACATGATTCAAAAATTTTATATCACATTATTACTCGATTATTTTTTCAGTTTTCTAGTAAAAAAATAAAATCGTCCTCTGAGTTATAAAATTAATCTCACTCAGTGTAAATTTTTTATGTGTATACTAAAAAATAAAATGTTTAAGGAAATTTTTTTTAATTCATCTATTTCGTTTTATTTTTAAATTAAACGACATTAGAACCACACGTGCTTCGATAAAAATAAGCCCTCGACTATCAGCGGCTTTCAGTGTTTATTTTTTTCTTCTTATTAATCGTTAGATGGTTGATCCCAAAAAAACTGAAAAAGAGAATGAATAAAAATTTGATAAAGTAATCGTGCAAATGGAACATTTTTGCAACAGATAACGAGATAAATTTTTTTGTTTATACAATAATCTGCCAAGTGCACTTGTCACGTAGGCTAAGCGAGATAACCAAATTATCAGTCGCACTGGAAGTACTCGAGATCGAACCAGCTGAGCTTTTTTCACGTTACTCGTCGCGATATATCGCGCAAGAGACGGATCGCAAGCAGTTTCTCGCAACCGACACGACTATTTTGATCGACACTCGAGCGATCTCGCTTGCTTTCAAGTACTGTACTTTTCAAACTTTGGAATTTTCTTTGTTTCAATTTTCATTTGTTGGATTTCATTTTCAATTCGTCTTTGAAAGGTATGTGTCGCGTTGCAAAGTTTTTAACGATAGGAAAGTAGTACACTTGTATAAATGCTCATGAAAAACTTCACCGTTGGATGGCGAATACTTTTTCTGTGTAAATCTGCAAGTGTCAGAGTCAAAATAATTGTATTTAGATTTCTACTGATTATTTTTCTGTTATTACGAGAGATACCATAGAAAACCGTAAAACGTAATTTTTCACGTGGGATTTTGCATGGTCTTAAACTCATCATTTGTTTTGAGATAGAAAATAAAACGAAGGGACGATATCGTTGCATAGATGGCCACGCGCTGGGGCATCGCCGGGGCGGGCAGAATATCACACGATTTCGCGGCCTCGGTCAATGTGCTGCCAAAATCGGAGCATCGGCTCGTGGCCGTGGCGGCGCGAGACCCGAAACGCGCCCAAGAGTTCGCCAAGACCCACGGCATAGAGAGCTCCCACGGCAGCTACGAGGAGCTCGCCCGGGACAAAAACGTCGGTAAGCTTTGGAGCTCTGGAAATCACTTACATTGGCGAAACTATTTTGACGTAATTGACGTGGACAGAGATCGTTTACATCGGCACGCTGAACACATCCCACTTCGAGATCGGCCAAACGATGCTGAACGCCGGCAAGCACGTGTTGTGCGAGAAGCCTCTGACGATGAACCTCGAGCAGACGAAAAAGTTGATCGAGCTGGCCAGGGCCAAGGGTCTCTTTCTCATGGAGGCCATTTGGAGTCGCTGCTTTCCGGCTTACGAGACTCTGCGCCAGGAATTAGCCAAGGGTACCATAGGCCAAGTTAGGCAGCTGAGCGTCACCTTCGGCCACGACATAAGCGCCGTCGATCGATTGAAGTAAGTATTTCGAACGAATTAGTATACAAGAGCTAATTTGCGATCAATTTGATCGAATCGTGTTGAAATCTTTTTAAAGAATGAAATCTCTGGGCGGAGGATCGATTCTGGACCTGGGCGTGTACGTGATTCAGCTGGCTTGTCTGGTCTTCGATCACGAGCGGCCGGTCGAGATCAAGGCCGCGGGCTACCTCAACGAGGAGGGCGTCGACCTGTCCATGTCGGCCTCGCTCGTCTACAAGGACGGGCGCACGGCCAGCATCGCCACGCAGACGACCTGCCTCACGCCCAACGACGCCAGCATCGTCGGCACCAAGGGCTGGATAAGCCTGCCGCTCTTCTGGGCGCCGACCGAGATCGTTTTGCCGGGCGGAGTCCACCAGAGGGTCACCCTGCCCGAGACCAAGCTGCCACTTTTTCACATCAACAGCGCCGGTCTTCATTACGAAGCGATGGAAGTGCGAGAATGTCTGAAAAAAGGGTCGGTACAAGCTATCGCCTGACTGCCAGATTATTTGAATAATCCGTTTCGTTTTTCAGGCCTCAAAGAGAGCCCCAAGGTGACTCACGCGCATTCGTTGCTCATTGCCGAGATCGAGGATGAGTTGCGACGCCAAATCGGTGTCGTTTACGACCAAGATAAGTGAAAGAGATGTTTCAGCGACGCGAGAAAAATATTTTCTTATTATATTTTTCATATATATATGAGGTTTTTAAAAAACTGCAAAACTTGCCCATTAATATTCTTAAACATGTTTTAATCACACACGATTTTTCGTTTTTTGAATAAATGACATTTGATATAACAAGGTAATCTTATATATTATTTTACAAACATTTATACACAAAACGTTGGCATTGTTGGCAATGATTTTTTTTGTTCTCTCAAGCTTTTGAATCTCCTCGTCGATCGATTCGTTTCAATTACTTGCTTGTTATTGAGTCAGTGTTGGTGTTCAACTACGACATACATCTAAGTGGAAGACTATCGCCGTCAAAGTTGCTCTTTTGATTAGCAAATCCATTTCCTTAAAAAAAAGAAAAAAAAACAACGAAAAGCTCCCCGCGGATGATGGCTTCTGTGCATGTACCGCCAGGTTGTATGTATATCGACTCGTTCAAGCTTGGGGGGGCAAGCTCAGGATCTCTAGTTAGGAACTTCCATTTCGGGATTCATGAACATCTCTCGCTGTAAAGAGTAAAAACAGAAAAGAAGCGAATCGATATGGTTTATTCGTGCTTATAATTGGTAAGTTTTGTCATGTCTGCACTTACGACGCTAAGGAGGGCGCAACATTTGGCGGTGCGACTGTCTTTAGCAAGATGACGTCTCACGTACTTGAAGTAGATGTACTCGAAGAAGAGCAGAATGGCCGCTATGAGTATGCCGACCATGAGCATGAGGAAAGCACTCAAGAACTGCTCGAGGGCCAGAGGATCGCTGCTCTTCTGCACTTCTTTGTCGGGCCGACAGGTCCCCGTCATCCAGTAGCGCCGCAACCTCTCCAGGTCACCTGTGGAAAGGCACAGCACGATCGATCGGTGAAAATAACAAATAAGTTTTTATCGAGCGAGACCAACCGTTGTCGCGATACTCGAGCAGCCGTTGGTTAAACATCTTGAGGAATTTGGAGTTGCGAGGAAAGGCCAGGCCGTAGCCGGTCATGGAGTACCAGGAGCCGACGGTCAGCAGTCGGCAATCCTCGTCCTGCGAGACCAAATAATCCAGCACCGTGCCATCGTATATGAACGCGTCGAGGTCGCTGCACAAAAATAATTAGACGCACGCGTGTAGTTAATCGAAGCTCGTGGAAATTTATTTTCAAGGTCGTTTGCAGGGGCGAGTTGTGGATAGCGCGAATCACGACATGGCATGGGGGCAGCCCACTTTTGGAATCAATATCGATATTTTTTATTATACACGTGTATAAGGATCTATTTAATTGATCTAAATTCCTCGAAGAATCGTCGACAGGGAATTTCGAATTGTTGCAAATGTTGTAAGAAGCAATGTTATAAGCAGATAAATCGGTAGGCTACCTTCATTGTAAATAATATGATCACATATTCCCTTGACACATTGATCATGTTTGTAATGAAAACAAATTAGTCTCAATCATGACTGTCCTGTTATCAGAAAATAAATTTAAAAAAATAAATTTCCGTGGCATTAAATAGAAGGATCAAACGTTCATTTTAAGCATCTAAATGCTTAAAAGTGATGAGGAATCCGAACAAATTGCCTCTAAAAATAATTCAAGTGAACAGGACATTGTAGTTTTAGACAACGAAAAATACGTTTGTGAAAAAATTTGAGTTCCAAAGTCGTTTGAGTAGACACCAAACATTGACACCCAAAGGCTGCAAAGATTATTCATGCGACAGATGCGAGAAAAAATTTGTGAATAAATCGAGTTTCTCTACTCACCTAAAATCAGTACACAAAGATCGCGAAGATTTCTCATGCAACAAGTGCGAAAAGAAATTTGAAGATAAATCAACTTTACTAAAGTATAAAAAAATATTCCACAAAGTTTTCAAAGATTATTTATGTGAAATGTGCGCGAAGAGATTCGGAGATGAGTGGAGTTGGCTTAGACACGTAAAAACAGTCCACGAGGGTCGCAAAGTTTACTCATGCGACAATTGCGGAAAGAAATATAAAAAGAAATCTCATTTGCTCTTCCATCTAAAGACAGTACACGATGATTGGAAAGATTTAGCCACCAAAGTCTCCAAAAATTACTCATGTGATAAATGCGAGAGGAAATTTGGAAGAAACACAGATTTGTTGAGGCATCAAAGGACGGTACACGTGGGTCGCAAAGATTTCAACAATTTCGACAATTGCGAGAAGAAATTTGGGCATAAATCGCTTTTGCTCATTCATCTAAGAACATTCCACGAAGGTCGGAAAGATTACACATGTGACAAATGCGAAAAAAAAATTTGGGGTTAAAAGCAATTTGATAAAGCATCAAAAAACAGTACACAAAATCGATCTTGATGCGCCACCAAAAAACAACCCACGAAGGTCGCGAAGAAATGACACGCGAGCCCGAATTGATCAAACACACGTTTGTCAAAGATTTTGATGAATTTCCATTTGATAAAAATCCAACATGAAAATCATTGAATAATTTAATAGAAAAGAAGTTTTTTTTCTCTAAATTTCTTTAAAATCAGTCACTCTTTCTAATCCGCCACTGTACTTTTGAATAGGTCGACGATAAATACCCATTGACAACGGCCTCGACGCCCTCGGCGACGTTGTTCTTGTTGTAGGTCTTCATGTAGGCGTACATCTCGCGGAAGTACTTGGACAGGGTGCTGTCGGTGTGGGTCCAGGGCACCGTGCCGAACTTGATCATGGGCTTGTGGGACATGGGCCGGGCCAGCCTGTGATCGTCGACCCCGCTAAAGTCCCAGAACTCCTCGCGCGTGATCATGAACGCGGCCAGATTGGCCGTGTAGATGGCCAGGAACACGACGGCGAACATGGCCCAGATGTTGGTCATGAATCTGTGTGCGGTCGTACGGACGTTAACCGACCGCTAATCGACGCAATCGACGCAAATTATTTCAACGTACCTGGAGGTAAAGCCACGAGGAGAATCGACGTGAACAGCGGCTTGGAAGAGTACCGCCCACACCAGCCAATAGACTCGGCACAGCGAGAAGCGATGTCGCTGCGACGACGACGACGACGACGACGACGACAGATTCGTTGTGCCGGCCTGCAACAAATCACTCGCCATATGAATTTTCACGAGATAAGTTTGAAAAATGTATAATATGCTTACCACCTGATGATTGTGTTGATGATGATGATGATGATGGTGGTGATGATGATGGTGATGATGGTGGTGGTGACGACGATGATGAGATCTCGAATCGAGTCCGCGAAAGCCGGACGTAGGCGACAGCCACTCGAAGAGGAAAATCATGAGGGTGGCCGAGTGAATGGCAACGAATCCCACGAGCATCCACGACGGCATGTCGAACGGCTCTAAAACGTGTCGTGCATTTTTGATCGAACCACTTAAACATCGGACGTTATCGGTGTTGGCGTACCTAAGAATGCCGTGGGCGAAATGATGCCGGTACGTTTGGCCACGACTATGGCGGTGCCGGTCTCCATGAAGGGCACGGTAAAGTCCACCGCCGCCTCGCGCTCCGAATTTATCTTCAGCGACGTCAGCACCATTTCGGTTTTCCGATTGACCAGATCGGCTATGAGCCCGTTCCACTTGCCGTTCTGCGAGCGAAACCAAAAACATCGATATGATTTTGAGAAAGGACGAAAAGCATCGATCGATGTATTTACCTCGATAGTGCCCCATTTGCCGTCCTGGACTCTGACCAGCTCGTAGGTAAAGCCGAGATCCTCGGAAAATTTCTGAAGCAGATCGATGCAGAATCCGCTGCAGCACTGATACGTGCTGCCGTTTTGCTGCGGCTGAGGCGTCGTCGAGCTTCCGGGCCCGTTGCTCGACTCGGTCGTTGCCGCGACACTTTGAAAAGAGGAAATGATCACAAGGATGAAATTCTAGCAGGCATATAAGGGGGAAGAAAAAGAAAAGCAGCCAATTAACTCACTCGACGCTCTCGGGATCTCGAGAGACTCGGCAGTGCACGCCTCGCTCCATGAGGCACTTGCCGCTGACGGGATCGGGCGGAGCGAGATTGATGTAGGGCGGCTCCTCGAGGAACGAGATGGTGACGAAGAATTTCTCGGGCACGCCTTGGGGCGGCGAGTGCTGATTACCCGGCCAGACGATGTCCTTGATGTCGAGGCCGCGTCGCTCCCAAGATTTCCACGTGCCGATCTAACGAGTACAATTAGCGAGTACTACTTTGGTCGTTTTAGCTAAGGGAATTAGCTATAATTACCTCCTCCCAGGCCAGGTGCATACTGACGCTGGGCCGCAGGTTCATGATCTTCAACTCGGCCGATTTGGGCGCGCCGTCTTGAGTGAACTCGAGGGGCGGCTTGCCCGGCGTGTCCGAGTCCACCGAGACGTTCTTCAAGTACTTGAAGAAGTAATCGCCGATGCTCCAGCGGGACTCGCCCTCGGCGCCGTCGCAGCTCAGCTGCGTGTTGAGGCTGTGCTGGGCGTTGCTCGGGTCGTTCATAAAGTCCTCGACGGCGTAGGCGTAGGCCTTGATGGCCGTGGCGATGTTGTTGACGATGCTGGTGCTGCTCGTGTCGAAGTGCACCCCGATGGTGCCGATGGGGAAGCTGTAGCCGGGCTGCCTGTTCTCGATCACGCTCTGGGTCACGATCCAGACGTAGTTCTCGCCGGTGATGTTGAGCTCTTGGGCGTCGCGGAAGATGGCCGTGGCCTCGTCCTTGGTCGAGTAGAGCAGCATGACCCGCGACTCGCTCTTCTTCAGAACGCGCAGGTCCTGCTTGCCCGTGAACACGACGGCCTGCAGCAGGGTGAACTTGAAGCGCTCCTGCATCTCGCTTATGCGCTCGCGCACCGCCTGGACAAAGTCCGCGTGGCCGGCTATCTGCGACGTCACCACGCTGAACTGGTGCCACTTGTAGCGCTCGAGGATCGACATCATCGCCGCGGCCTGGTGCTCGATCGACGGCGCCAGCTGCAGGTGCAGCGAGTTCTGCGACGAGCGCTACACACACCAGAGATCCATCAATTTTTTTTACCATCCATCTTTTGTGTAGATATCAAATAGTGCTTTGTAGTAATCCCGTTTGATTGAATTTTTAATCGAAAACTGGATATAGGCAGCGAGATCGCGCGAGCAAATAAAGCATACGAGCTTCGATGCTCGCTCTCACCCTCTCGAGTCCGGAATTGTCGGCGTTCCAGGCGATCACGGGTATGCCCAAGTAGCCGGCCAGCTGCAGGAAGTATTGGGCGCTCGCCGTGCTGCGCCCGTACTGCTCGTAATTCAACAGGTAGAGGATGGCCGATACGTTGTTCGATAAGATGTCCTTGCACAGCGAGTTCAAGATGTCTTTGTACGTATACGAGGAGATCATTGGAAATGATTACTCGATCCGAGCGATGTATGCATAATATGCAAAATTATCCTACTCACTCATGGGGCTGGGAGTCAGTTCCTGCATGGCGACCTTCACGTGGATGTCGTAGTGCTGGAAGAGGCTGAGGTTCTTGTGCCGACTGGTCTTCTGCATGGCCGAGACGGCTCGGATCACGGCCCGAGTGTACTCGCGCGAGCCGAACGACTTGTAGGGCACCGCCAGGCCGACCTGCGTCATCGCGGCCATTTCATTTCGAATATCAAATAGTAATTGAATTTTTTGACAATTATATTTATAGTTTTCGAGTGATTTCTCCTGTAATCTTTGTCTAGGTGAAAGTCTCCGAAAGAATTTAAAAAGGGAAAGGTCATCGAACGATTTTTACTCTACCGGCTCGAATATCTATTCGAATGAGATTTCGTTTGATGTGAATTCTTTAAATGCAATTTATACCTATGACCAAATAAGCCCTGCACCGGAGATGAAATTCAAATTTTGAATGGAAAAAAACGATCAGCCTCGCTTTATTGCGTCATTTGAGCCCGAAACGAAGTAGGTGTAATATCCTCGCTCGTGCATTTGAATTTTATTTGAATATTCGCCCGCGACGCGCCCAGCGATATTTCGATCGCCTCGAACGAGGCAATTTGATCCTGCATCTATCCTCTGTGTGAGTGTATGATAGATTCTTTGTTTTTCACGCACGCCGTATGACACAGAGAAAAAGAGAGAGAGAGAGAGAGAGAAAACGAGCCGCTCTCCTACGGTGTCGAATTCAGATTCGGTTTAAAAGCTCTGTCATGAAAGCTCGAGATGCAAAAAAGCCTTTCTTGTCGGCTCATTAACAATTTCTTTGACAAAGCTTACATTTTTACATTTCAAGGCTAGGATTGTTTGAATTTCAAATAAATTCTTGGGGTTAGCATAGATACAGTCGCATCCGACAGTGTAGCTACGCAATTGGCATGCAGATGAGAGCTCGCGAGGAATCGAATTATCAAGATTCACGTCTGCAATGGGAAAATTGTCCGCGCTAAATCCATTCCAACCCTCGAAGCTTTAGATGCGTGTCCAATGTCCACCATTGACGCTCTGCGTATAGAGTCGAGCTTTCGAACGAGAGTTTCACATTCTCGTTACATCGGTCTGCAAGTTCGGAATCGAATGTCGAGATTTTTGGTAAACATAATGCAAATTGCAGTATTGAATTTTTTTGATACTGGATCTTCCTTATATCGCTCGTATAGAATCAGTATGGTTAGTATTTGTACTTTTTATCTTGTACCCACTAGATTGTAAATTTTATTAGCACTTTTCAGTTAGCTATTGGTGCACGTGTAGTGGCGGCTTATGAAGCACGCTAATTACAACATGGCGTGGGGGTGGCAAATTGTGGAATGAATGTCAAAATATTTTTTATTATACATGTGTAAAAGGATCTATTTACTCGGTGTATTTTTCGTGTATTCGATGTTGTCTCTCGAAAGTTTATTTGGAAGTATTTAGTTTTAGACATCCAAACAATTCTTCGAAGGAATCGTCGCCAAGTTGAAACTTTAAATTGGTTCAAATATTGTAAGGATAATATGTAAATAGATAAACTTAATTGTCGCGATCGACGGGTACGGATGGTAACTTAATTGTCAACAATATAATCATAAACGATTTTGATATCGTCCCTCGACATACTGATCATGTTTATAGTAAAAACAAATTCGTTTGAATGTTGCCTTTTCCGATGAAACAAGGCATAAAACCAAAATATAAATTTGATTCATTTAATTTTCATGGCATTAAATAGAAGGATCCAACGCTCATTTTAAGCACCAAAATGAATAAAAGTGAAAAGAAATCCGAGCAAGTTTTCTTAAAGGATCATTTGAGTGAACAAGACATTGTTGTTTCAGAAGACAAAAAATACGTGTGTGATTTTTGCCAGGAGGCATTTACACTGGAATCAAGCATGATAACACACAGAGACACAATTCACAATGAAAGAAAAGATTTCGCATGCGACAAGTGCGAAGAAAAATTTGAGTTTCGAAGTCATTTAAGTAGACATCAAATATCGGTACACAAAAGCTGCAAAGATTTTGGATGCGACCATTGCGAGAAGAAATTTATGAAAAAGTCGAGTTTGATTACGCACCAAAAATTAGTCCATAAAGATGGCGAAAATTTCACGTGCAACAAGTGCGAGAGAAAATTTGAAAACAAATCAACTTTACTCAAGCACAAAAAAATATTTCACGAAGTTTTCAAGGATTTCTTATGTGAAGTATGCGCAAAGAGATTTGGAAATAAGCATAGTTTGCTCTTGCACATAAAGACAGTTCACGATAAGCGTGAGCAGAAAATTGAACGAAAATTGAAATCGATTAGACACCAAAAGACAGTCAACGATCGCAAAGATTTCGCATGTGACATGTGTGGGAAGAAATTTGGACAAAAATCACATTTGCAAATCCACTTAAAGACAATCCACGAAGGTCGCAAAGACTATGCATGCGACGAATGTGAGCAGAAATTTGGACGAAAAGAAAATTTGCTTAGGCACCAAAGGGCAGTACATGACAATTTTAGAGATTATGCATGCGACAAATGTGAAAAGAAATTTGGACGAAAAGCTCATTTGCTCTCACACCAAAGATCCGTACATGACAATTTTAGAGATTTTGCATGCGACAAATGTGAAAAGAAATTTGGACGAAAAGCTCATTTGCTCTCACACCAAAGAACCGTACATGACAATTTTAGAGATTTTGCATGCGACAAGTGCGAGAAGAAATTTGGACAAAAATCGACTTTGCATCTCCACCAAAAGACAGTCCACGAAGGTCGGAAAGATTTTCCATGCGACAAATGTGAAAAGAAATTTGGACGAAAAGCTCATTTGCTCTCACACCAAGAACCGTACATGACAATTTTAGAGATTTTGGCATGCGACAAGTGCGAGAAGGAATTCGGGGATCAATGTAATTTAAACAAACACCAAATGACAGTTCATGAAGGACGCAAAGATTATGCATGCGACAAATGTGAAAAGAAATTTGGACAAAAAGCTCATTTGTTCTTACACCAAAGATCCGTACATGATAATTTTAGAGATTTTGCAAGTGACAAGTGCGAGAAGAAATTTGGACAAAAATCGACTTTGCATCTCCACCAAAAGACATCCACGAAGGTCGGAAAGATTTCCATGCGACAAATGTGAAAAGAAATTTGGACGAAAAGCTCATTTGCTCTCACACCAAAAAACCGTACATGACAATTTAGAGATTTTGCATGCGACAAGTGCGAGAAGGAATTCGGGGATCAATGTAATTTAAACAAACACCAATGACAGTTCATGAAGGACGCAAAGATTATGCATGCGACAAATGTGAAAAGAAATTTGGACAAAAAGCTCATTTGTTCTTACACCAAAGATCCGTACATGATAATTTTAGAGATTTTGCAAGTGACAAGTGCGAGAAGAAATTTGGACAAAAATCGACTTTGCATCTCCACCAAAAGGACAGTCCACGAAGGTCGGAAAGATTTTCCATGCGACAAATGTGAAAAGAAATTTGGACGAAAAGCTCATTTGCTCTCACACCAAAGAACCGTACACGACAATTTTAGAGATTTTGCATGCGACAAGTGCGAGAAGGAATTCGGGGATCAATGTAATTTAAACAAACACCAAATGATAGTTCATGAAGGACGCAAAGATTACGCATGTGAGAATTGCGATAGAGTATTCGGACGAAATGAACATTTGCTTATCCACCAAAGGACCGTCCACGAAGGTCGGAGAGATTTCCCATGCGATAAATGCGAGAAGAAATTTAGACAAAAATGGCTTCTGCTCTCCCACCAAAAGACAGTCCATGAAGATAATTAAGATTTTGTATACCTCCATCGAATTTGAGTTAACTATATAATTCGCAGAAACTATAACTATCGGACAATTCTCGAAGTTTCTTAAGATTACGTATGTGATAAATACGTTTATTTCTCATAATTGGAAATGAACGAATAATTTGTTGCTTATACGAATTTTTTGAACTCATTGCAGTCATGGACTTTGAATAATTTCTCTGAAAATAGCGTATATCTCATCAATGAAATAACAACAAACGTTCATTTTTGCTCGGCAATTTTAAATATATATATCAATAATTATATAAGTAGATTAGTTTTCCCGAAATGTCAATAAAAATGTTGTCGATATGATTGTATCTTATTTGAACTTTGTGCTATCTCAATTATCGTTTGGAACTGTAAACGGATTGAGCATTTAGTTTGCTACCAACTTTTTGATAAACCTGATGAAATGACACGCGCTCTGAGACTTTCTTTTTTCGCTACATAGGTGCAAATACAATTTTTTGTGAATCCCCCAGCCTAAAGTAACATTTTGGTTTTGCTCTGCGTGAAGATGGCCCTTTATCTAAAACCACACGCCTTTTCTCGATCACGCTTTCAGGAATTTAAAAACTCACACTCGATGCATCGCAAGCCACCTAGTCAAATTCAACGACTGCTATCACAACACGTTTATTTCGATGACACAGTTGAGTCATCTTTTTTTTTAAGAGAAAAAAAAATAAAAGATAAAATATTATTATATTAATTAAATTATGAATGTAGGTAGTTCAAATTGTCTAATGTCTGAAAGTCAAGCTAAAACTAATATACTACGCCAAGTATTTAATTTTTTAACGTTTATGTAGCATCGTGCAATGTGCATCCATGTCTCGTTGCGTCACGTGCGTTTGTTCTTGTAGAACGACTCATACAGTCTTCTGAGTCATTAAATTTCGAACCTATCAATGCTATAGGTTTATACGTTCTCCGCTCCATATCGTAGCACAGCTTGTAGCAATATCTCTTACACGGGCTTGGATCGCGTGTTTTTCACTTTCTAAAATATAGATCTCATGGTGTAGGCGTCAGTAGACGTTACAACGCCGGAGCAGCCGAGGTAAAATCAATCTACTGCATCGAGTGTCGTGCATGTGTCGCCTGTACGACTTTGACTTCCGAATCGCAAATAACCTTCAGATGGCGGAAAAATTGCGAAAGCTGAAGACTATGCGCGCAGCGGTCGTTACGTCGAGGAAGCAAAATAGCACAAGGCATTCCTTGATCGAAAATTGGCAGGGTCGATGTTCGGAACTCGGGACACTGTTTAGTCGCGAGGATATGGATTGGCTGCTCGTCGAGAGCCGAAATTCTGAGGACGTGCTCGGTTTGGTGGTCGAGTGCGGATACAAGGACGTGCCGGAGCTCGGGGCAGACGGCCAGCCGCTGTTGCTCCGTACGACGGCGCTGCCAATTTTCGATCAAGAACGTGCTCACGGTGACGCCAACAGCCGCCTCTCGTTGAGTAAGCTCTTTGAGATTTACGACAAATTCCATGTGAGCCACGAGAGGGTGATCGAATCGCTGATGAGAGGAGGAGGCGCCGATCCGAACTTGGCCAATAAAAAAAGACTCGCTCGCGGCGGCCCGTGAAGATCGATCCCCTCGACGAGCGGGGTGACAGACGAAGTAACAAGGAGCTGATCGAACTGCTGCCGTGGAGAGGGGCCAATCCAAATTTAGCGGGTTCGACGGAAACGAGGCCTCTGCACTGGATTTGCGACCGAAACGACGAGGACTTGGCAAGGACGGAGGTCGCTTCGTGCGAGTCAACCGCGCCCTGTTCGGTAGACCAGTGTTGTCCCTGGCCGTGGAGCACTGCTCCAAGGGCATGGTCGAATTGCTGCTGAGAAACGGCGCCGATCCGAGACTGAGCAACGCAGTGGGAAATACGGCTGTGCACGTCCTCTGCCAGAAACAAGCGGACGACGACGGCTTGGCACAGCTATTCCTCCGGCTCACCGACGAACTCGATCCGCCGATCGAGCTCGAGCGAGACACCGCTGCTCTTGGCTCTGCACTGCGCCAACAAGAAGGTGGCTCGACTGCTCGTGACGAGCAGCCACGAGAAGCTGGCCGAGTTTCTCTTGAGAAACGGCTTGGCCGATCCGAACTTGGCCAACGACAACGGATATCATTAGCCAGAGAGGATTTTTCGTTTTCGACGATAACTCGATGGAGACGTTCTTCGAGATTTGCGAACGAGTCGATCGGCGGCTGCTGGTCGACTCCCAGGACGGTCGGGGCCGGACACCTCTGCAATGGCCGTGGCGAGTCTTTGTCGGAATGTTTCGATATACATAATGGCGCCGATGTGTCTGGCTTCGCTTTCACCTCTTTGACTCGCTTCGACGCCAAGGCGTTCGAATGCAAAAACCACGAGGATAAATTGGTATTCGCCTCCTCAATGCTGATGGTCGTCCAACGTCTTGAGAATAGAAGATACGAGTTGGACCTAGACGACGCCTTGCAGATCATGAAATTATTCGACGAGGACGAGTTGTTTGGCGCATGGAGCCATCTCGACCAACAACCTTGCTACGACGACGAGGGCTTTGCGAGCCAAGCAAAAAAGATCGCCTTAAAACCGGACCTGTCGCTCTTAGATCTGATCCAGTTGCGACCCAAACGGGCGGCAAAACTACTCAAATACGACGACTATTTCAAGCTCTGGGCCTCGGGCCAGTTGCAGGGGAATCTCTCCGAGAGCCACAGAAAGGCCTGAGCTCGGCACCTCTGCGAGAAACTCGTCGCGAGATTTTTCCAACGCTCTGCGCTATCCTCTGCAGAAACTGTTGCACCACCGGCTGGCGATCTTATGCTGCGACATGATCGTCGAGCGGCTATCCAACTGAGATTTGTATCATATTTGTTTGGCAAGGATGAGACAAATTTCATCGTGTCAATGAACATATTTACGACATTTTTTTCAGCCTAGTTTTGTTAAATGTGTCAGCTTTTCCATATCATTCAGATAAATTGATTTGTAATAAATAAATTCATTAATTTGCTTTGATTTTAACCGCTTTTAATTTTTATTTCACGCTCTCACGTACACCGTACTGTGTATTCCGAAACCGACACATGAATTATATTAATTTAATTGCATGAAGTTTAAATTGATGAACGTCGGAACGTTGAATTGACATTACACTTTTGCATTCGTGCGACGGGTATGAGCGCAGGTAAATTAACTACTTCCACGCTTAATTACGCGCTGCGTATTCCAGCGCTTATATCGACGTACTCTAAATAAATTGTTTTCCCATATCATTACATTCAGCGAGAAAGATAACTATTTGAAATAACTCGAATAGCTTGGCTCTAATTAAATCGGCGATTCTCGTTGACATTTTGTCGCAAATAAACATAACAGCATGCACCGCATGGAGCGGAATTTCACGTTGTTACGCGACTTACCTTGAGCTTTTTGATGTCGGTGCCGTTGTTGGAGGTGTACTCGACGCCGGACGAGCTCAAGCTCATGTCGGCGGCCTGGGGCGTGGTCGAGGCCGAGGTGACGTAGGCCAGCGGTATGCTGGTGCTGGTCATGGAGGTGGTGAGGACCGGCCGGGTCATGCGCGTCGTGTTGAGCAGGCTGTTGCCCTTGCCGATCTTGATGCTGGAATTGCCGCGCACCGGCGTCGACGAGGCGCCTTGGCCGGATGCTCCGCCGCTGGCGTGGCTGCGGCTCGACTTGCCGATCTTTATGCTGCTGGGCGTGCGCTGGACCGAGCCGTCGAGCAAGCCCGGCCCGGCCGCCGAGCACTGCTGCAGCTGCTGGCTCAACAGCAACAGCGACAACGACAACGAGACGAGCAGCGGCGGACTCGCTCGTGGCCTCTTCGACTTGGCGTCGTTGTGACTTGTCATTTTTTTCCTGGATGGGTCACTGCGGCCTGCTTAGTCGATCGATCTGCAATTCACAGACAACCGAATGATTTATATTTTTAATTCGTAGAATGTTCTCGAGTTTACGGAAAATATAAAGTTTCTCCTCTGATGCTCTATCTATTGTTGATCTTATGAAACTGATGCCAAAATAAGATCTTATCACCAATTGAACGTGATCGGGAAATTAATAATTTATCGATACATAAATGTGAGCAAGACTCAAAAGTAGTACAGTCAATAATTATTCGAATGTATAACGATTCAAAGTACCTGAGGTTTTCTTGCCAAATCGATGTGTCCACGTTAAAATATGCACTTGAAACGAAGGTGCATTAATATTGACGATCTCGATCGGTTTGGCTACTTTAGTAAAAAAACGCGAAAGTGCGGAAAAATCAAACATCGCTGAGCGTGGTGTAGCGATAAAGCGGCCAAACCTGTGCCGGCTATTTATCAGCTGTCATATTTGTGATAGTTTCGGTTCAACTAAAAATCGATATTGTACGTGTACGACTATCACGAATAAACTTGGTTAAAGTTTAAATGGTCGGCCAAACTTTTGTATAGGCCTGTTAAAAGTGGCCAATACCACTCGATTGAACGTTGAAATTGGTTTAAAAAGAAAAAGACGTTGTCATTACTCGGATACGTGTGTGCTGCGTGGCCAACACAAAAATGTCTTCAGAGAGTGAAAAATGTATCAAAATAGTTTACATGAGCTGAAATTAAAAATAGAAATAAACAGGTATAGGCAGGTCGTAAGTGAAAAATGTCAATTATTTTTCTTACAATTATATTATACAGAGCATTACAAGTTTTGCGAGATAAATCAAGAGCTCAATAGCTTTTGTCCGTGCTCGATGAGCTCCTCTATGCAACTCCTCATGAGGCTCTCGAAGGCCGGATCAGTGTCCATTTGCGCGAGATATCCCTCGATCCGAGAACCGAAGTACCAGTCGCGCAGGGCCTCGGCGTCGTCGAGTCGCGACGTGACGCAGGCCGGCCACCTCATGGCCGCGTAAGCCATGCCGACGATCCTCCTCGACTCGTAGTCCCTGGCCAGCTCGTCGTAGCCGAAGCCGAGTTCGGATCCACTCCCGTCCCGGAAGTACTCGCTCAGCTTGGCGTAGTAATGCCTCAGCAGGTGGGCCTCGTGGGCCTCGCGAAAGCTCCTCGGGCTGTGCACGTGCAGCAGCATGGCGAGGTCCAAACTCGGCGGGCCGTACCTCAGCATTTGAAAGTCCACCAGGAGGCACTTGGGGGGTCGTTGTTCGCTCGCTCGATCGTCGTCGTCGTCCTTGAACATGATGTTGCCGCGCCACAGATCGCCGTGGCAGATGACGTTCCTCCCCAAGCCTATCGTACGCACGTTCCCGTTGTAATTGCGAAGAAATGACGCGAATCGCGTAATAAGATGCAACTGGCCATATCTCGATCGCGATAGATATTAAAAAAAGTATGGAGAGTTGTAGAAAATTGTAGTAGGCCCGCGAAATTCAAATCACAAAGCACAGTACGAATGAAAATGCATAATATATACTTTACCGGGGCTGGGCTTGACTCGGTCCCGCACGAGCTCGTGAATCTTGGCCACGAGCGACCCATCCTCGAGTCCGAATCTGGTCTCGGCGAGGAGGCGCAGAGTCTCGAATCCGAGCTCGTTGCCGCGGCCGGCCTTGCCTTGGCGCGTAAACACCTTCTCGCGTAGGAAAACCTTGTCGCTGTAACGCCGGTCGAGCCTCGTGGCCAGCTTCGTCTCGAGCCCGAGCGAGCTCGCGTGGAAGGCGGCCAGCGCCTCGAGGGCCGCCCTCATCGAGGCCAAGTCGTACATCGTGTCGGCGCGGACGGCGTAGCCCTGCTCGCGGACGTCCTCGAAGACGAGCTTGCGCGGGCTCGCCAGATAACAGCTCGGCGACCACTTAACGGCCGTGCGCTCCTCGAGCAGAAGCGGATAGACCGACTGGAAGAAGTAGGTTTCCTCCTGGCTCACCAAGTCGTCGACGAGGCAGGCGCGAAGCTCCTCTTGGGCCGGTGGCTCCTTCACGAAGAAGCCGAGGCTCTTCGTCTCGCCGGAGGAGGGACATTCGTAGCTCGCCACGAGGCTGTAGTGGTCGCTCATGATGCCGCGACGTTGGCCCGCGCGAGGCACTATCTCGAAAGACTCGACTCTGGTGGGCTTGCCCAAGGCGCTCGACAGAGCCCAGTCTAGATCCGCGTTCGCTTCGTTCGCGGCCATAACTGCACCACTGCTCGACTGCGTATTATGAAATCGATCGATCGCTTGGGAGAGCGAGCTACCTCGCCGATTACTCGACTTTTCTCGAGTTGTTCGTCTGCTGCTGCTACGCTACACAAGGAGTGCCGCCGAGATATGGCAACTGACAGCTGACGTTGCCGCTGCGGAGAATGTTTGCGCGACGAGTTTTATCGCGTCGAACGAGAGAGGCTGGCTTAAGAAAACAGTTTGGCCAACTTCCTCGTTACGAATAAGCATCGGTTTAGCCAACTACGGGAGAATGATTTTATACGTGTGGTAATTATTTGAGTCAAGGACGATGCATGTTCTGCGTTGACGATCAAAATTGATGTACACAATTTGTCATTTATCCTCGTGAAGCAAGTATAATTACCTGTGACTGAATCGAGAACTACGTCGAGCGCAGAGAGTCAATCGTTGGCGGCACGAGTCGCAGCGCGTTCGGATCGTTGCGATTGCGTCCTTCGATCGCTGGCTAGTACTGGACTCCGACTGGCCCAGTGCCATCCTTGCGCCCTCGCGAGTCAACGCGATCCTCGCCGATGTATGTGGACGCGCGAGCTTGCACCCTCGAATCCGAGACTGTACTCCTGCAACAACAACGAAGCGTCCAAATTCCTCGTTAATTATGAGTAAATATTAATTTCGTGCACGCGAGAGAAGAATCGATAAAACCATTTTCGATCGGTCGACTGGTCGAAAACCGCTATTATATAGGTATTCGCTCATGAAAACTCGCACTGCTGCTATAGGCCGCTATACGTTATGCAGTATATATATTGCCTATTGGTTTATTGGTGCGTTCCAATTGCTGCTGCTGCTGCTGCTGTTTCGACTTTTAAAGGCGATGACAGTAACTGCGATAGTGTATCGGGAAATCGTCACTTTATAGCCAAGATGACGCCCAACTATCGGAAATTGTCTTTGACGCGCTCCGAGAGAAAAGGGGAAGCCCTCCCGAGTCGTTTTCTGTCAAATTTTTTATTGTCTCGTAAAATTTTTTCCACTGGCGAGTTTTAATTAAATTAGAAATACCTTTCACAGAGCCTAGTGCATTCCTTTGTTACCTTCAACTTTGATAGTACATATAATCCACATATTACAATGAATACCTTTGTTCATTATTGAATAATTTATTCATTCAGTTGCTGTATCAATACTCTTTCAAATTAATAACTGCCGATACCATTAATCATATAAATATTAAATGCTTCGACTTTCATCTATTACAAAACTCTTCATTATTTTAAATTTTCTCTTTTAAATATCGAGAGACTGATCTCATATAGACTTTTAAATTTCAATAAAAGGACGATTATGCATATTGATTACTTGAAAAATCACTCCGGAGGGTATCTTTTGTTCTTTGAAACTTTGTGAAATCGATCAATTGGTTAATTTAATTTAATCGACCCTCGAATATTCCATGAATAAACTTATGACGCGGGCAAATGCTCGTTCGGCCGAGCTCGACTCGCCTCGATGAAGCCAACCCGTTGGTTGCTCCTCGAAAAAATTTTTCTGACGAAACCTTTTTGAAACGGTTCAACGCCCCACAACGGCTGGGCTTGCGAAGAACAAAACAAAGAAATCTTTCGATGTCACAGTTGTCTCGACGATCTTTAATTTCATGATTTTTATTTTTCATTTTGTCGAACGGTACTTTCAAGTTTGTTCTTAAAATTGGCGGGCTGGCGGAAAACAAAGTTTTATAATAACCGCCAACAACGTCAAGAACAAAAAGTCAAGGAAATGAATGAACTCATTAGAATGAAGTGTATACGAGCGCCTCTGACGTTCCCCGACTAATCATCTCGCACAAGAATAATAATTGCTCGAGTACCCAAGAAAAGCCGGCTTAATTAAACAGAAAAGTCAGGTAAATTAAATTATTCGAGATGCATAATAATTTCGTAGCGTCGCGTCGAGAACAATTGGAGTCTCGTCGCAGCAGCAGCAGCAGTCGCTCATATTCTCGCTCCAAAGGTCAATGACGACGAAGTGGCAAGAAATTTAATCGAAGCGGAAAAACATATAATGAAATTAATGAAGCTCGTGGAGCGTTTTTTTCTACGCTCGCTGGCAATTTTCTTCAAAGGGGGCAACGTAATTTCGAAGGGCCGCGTTGAGTCGCGCGGAACCAAATTGTCGGCTAAAAACGACGTCAACGCCCTTTCGACGTTGAATCAGCCTCAAGACATGGATTTGGAAACGAGGACCTGTAGGATTTGCTACACGATTCTCGAGCTTTGGAGCTTTGGAGCTTTGGAACTGAG
The DNA here is from genome assembly GCA_034770305.1 of Trichogramma dendrolimi. NCBI lineage: Eukaryota > Metazoa > Arthropoda > Insecta > Hymenoptera > Trichogrammatidae > Trichogramma > Trichogramma dendrolimi. The sequence goes on from JAPMIB010000045.1 coordinate 121,118, forward strand.
CCAAGTCAAACTCGGTATTCGATATGCGTGTATTATATGTATAGATCGATTGATTCGACGCAGTACTCGCACTTGTAATCGCCTCAAGCAGTCGATCCTGCAATTAACGTACAATGACATTAGCATCGCACCAAGAGATTCTAAGGTCGGCGCTGGCTACGTCACGAATTAATTCTCGAATTAATCCTACGAAGCTCGAACTCGCGAAAAGCCGAGAAAAACATCAAATCGACATTTCGTTGGATTCCTGCACCTACCTATAGTATATGCGTTGTCCGACGACGCAGCCGCTCTCGGCTCCTCCCGAGGATCAGAGACCGCCGAGCTTTTTGGAAACTGCCGGGAACGCACTCGTCGCCTCGAGAACCGGCTCGTTCACGGGGGGTATAGGAGACTCTACACACTACACTGGCATTTTCGCGAGGAGCTTGCAGCAGCAGCAACAGCAGCAGAAAGGCCAACGACCGCCAACGCGAGACTACTAGGAAAGATAGAGGTAAAAAAAGCTCGACCGAGCTTTCGTCCGACTCGTCGTCGAGTTCGCTACTGAGAGTCGTCGACAGACATCGGTGCAGAGAGAGAAAGAGCGAGAGGGAGAAAGAGACGGCGCTATATGGCGCGTGCGTTATGGAGAGGAGCCTCTCGTTCCTCCCTCCTTCGATCTCTCTCGACGCCCGACCGCGCCCCCGCCTCGGCGTCACCATGAGTGCGTATGCCTATGTGTCACCCTGTAACGGTTTCGGTCTATAGCTGGCCACCGCTACGCGATTTTCTATTGAGAATCTGTGGTAGGATTCGAGCCGTCGCGCGCATGCCGAGTCTGCGCTTGCACGTCTCTCATGGAATCCCACCTCGACCCGACTATCGACATCGGGTTTGAATTTGAAGCTCCAAGACTTTGCTTTATTTTCATTTTCTATTCGTTGCGTTATATATTTTTTTTTAATTTAATTCCATCTCGAGCTCAACAAAATAACGAGAAACTTGAGAGAGAAAATCATATTCCTTGGAAAGCATCCAAGCTCGTACATCATTGCGTTGTCTGCGAATTATTGCAAAATTGCCCACTCAACGTGTAATAACGAGTGAAATTCAAGAAAAAATTTTGTTTGTCTAGTTTAAATATGAATTTATTTTTTAAGAAATGTAAAATTACATTTTTTCGGCCTAGCCTCAACATTTGCAACTTGTTTTATTTTAATGTTCACATAAACATGTATCAATCATGTACACATTTCGCTACATTAATCATAATAATGTATATAAATTTTACATTGCCTTAGTCCTTAGTAAAAAATTAGTATATTCTCACTACATCTCTGTTACCATCAAATAAATCAATCCTTTTGTTGATCATGTGACTTACACAAAAAAACAAATTCACAATAACATACAAGACAGGTACCATCAGCTATAGAAAACAAAGATAGTTGGTTTTCAAAGCAAGTTCAAAAAGGCTTCTATTTTGGATTGTATACATTTTCATGTTCATAAATATTAAATCAATTTGACTTCATTGAATGTGCTTGCGCTCAATTGATTTCATTGCAATATACTACCACAAGTCTTTTAATCGTTTCTTCAACGTAATACTAACAAACTTGCCTTGTATTACCCGCTCATCTTATTATTTTCTACTTAAAATGCTTTAGTTTTGTCAAAGAATAAACGGAATGTTTAAAATCATTTTTTTGTATGCTACTTCAAGACAAAATTCGAAGCACAATTTTTTACAAAATATAGAAAAAATATGGAAAAACGCATAGTTAAGTTTGTCAATTGTTTGAAATCATAAATTTTATACTAAGTTTTTAAACTTAAAATCTAAATGTAAAAATAATGAATTTCTGTTGATAGTTGATAAAATCCACGACTATGAACTCTTATTTCTTTGGGTACCCTGTGTTCCTTTTTGATTGAATAATGTATCCAAGTTAAACGCTTTAAAGTCTGAAAAATTTTAAATTATAAATCACATGTTAATACAGTTTTGTTTTGTTTTATCGAAAATAAACTAATACCGAGTAAAAATGGAAATCTTCAAACTTGTTTCTTGAAATGTATAGAAATCATTCTTTCAAAAGTATCGGTCGTGTTCTAATTTTCTTTAGGTCATTACAAAGCATTTTAGAGAAATATATTCAGTGGTAATTTTAGACATTTTTTTGTTTTAGCATTTTATCAACGTTAAAAACAACTAGCTTTTATAAAAGAGATTTCTTTTAGAATCAATATATTAGCTTACCTTTCATAAGTGGATTTGGTTCGCGCTCTTGATAATACGTCACGTTACTCTGGTGTCTATAATTATTAGAAGAGTTTCCATGTGAATAACTGTGTAACTCTTTATGGACAGAATTCCAAGCTAAACATAAAAAAAATAGTACATTATAATTTGAAACAATACATTCTACAAAAACACCTCTGTAAAAAACTTACATTCGCAGATGTATTTGATCAAATCAAAGTGTTGTGAATTTGGATCCGGTTCTTGTTGATGTTGATTTTTGTTGGTGTTGGTGTTGCTGGTGTTGGTGCTGTTGGTGCTGATTTTGTTGATGATGATGATGTTGCTGATTGTGTTGATTTTGGGGATTTGATTGATTCGTCTCCATTGGCTGTGGCTGCTGGGGCCTATGGCTCCTGACAGGCTGCGGGCAAGGCCTTTTTCCATTCATGTTCGTTACTTGCGGTCTGCTACTGTAAGAGTAAACCATGGCGTAAAAAAATTGTCACCGTTTATCTACGCGATAGACTTTATTTGACGAGAGTCGGAATGGAATTAACGTGTCAGATGATACAAACGATATCCGCAGGCTAACGTTTGCAATGTAGCTAAACAGTCGTGACACACTCATACACGTGTAAGGCAATATGTCCGACAGGTCTCATTTGTTTACATACATATACGCTAGTGGAGCTCGAGCTAGCTCGCGGAAAGTAAGGAAACGTCAAATGTTGGAGGGATGAATACGAGCGAGACTCACCTCATGACGAAGGGACGACTCCGTTGTTGGACTGCAAAAGGTAAAATAGTCGAATTTCCAGATGGCCACTCGTCGGCAGGCAGCTTGCACGTTAGAGAAAGTTTCCACGAGCCTTTTATAACGGACCACTTGGATACTTTGATCGGAGTCGATTGTTCCTATGCGCCTGCGACTCGCGCCTGAAGCTGGAATTGAACGTAAGTGTGGAACGCACACTTACAACGACTTGAAATGCTTAACGATTCGTCGAGCCCAGCACCCAGCCATATGCAGCTTGGCTCTGCACAAGAGAAAGGGAGAACGAAGCGAGATAACACCGCTGCTTAGACGAACGCTAACGGTTTAATGTTTTTTTAATAGCTGCCGTGAAAGAAACACAAGATAAAGCCATGTCAACAAAAACTCATCCTCTCCTCCATTCTTAAAAAAGCATATATACCGAAGCCAACGTAAGATGGCCCTTGATTGGACTAGGCTGTTACGCGCCAAATTTAAAATTCGTATTTTCTGAGTTTTCTCATTTTTACAGACATTTTGTAAATTGAAACTACTTGAATTGTAGTCATTTCGGCCATGAAATTAATTTCATTCATTAATTTTATAATATTTAATTTTTATTTTTGATCGCATTCGTACGTTATTTATATCAAAAATATCGGAACATTATTCCACCGAGTGAGAATAAGAAATTACTAACTTAGCTACGGTGTGTTGTTTATATTTGTAAATATAAATACAAACATTCGTTTGGTGTCTTTCCGAGTTCCGTGAATTCGTCTCGATAAAAGATTTTAGGAATCAACTGTTATTTTGAACGTGTTTACTTGTTTGTTTTCCTTCCTTTTTTTTGGAACTCAAGTTCGTTGTCATTTTGTTTTACCGACTACGACCCCGAGGTCATTGTCCCATTTATCATGTCCAACTTTGACCTAAATGCTTTCGTATTGTAATGAATTTTATAACATTTTTTAACATTTTACAAATTTTATGAAATTTCGTATATTATGAATTTTCCCAAAAATCATAATGTTTATTATGGGAGAATGAACGACATTGATATTGAAGTATAGAGCAGTCAACATAATTCAAAAAATTTAATATTACTATAAAAGCTGATACGTGAGCAAATGACGAATTATTCAAATAATTACACTAAAAATTATAGTACATGAAAAATTTTTGACTTTATTTTCAATAGTCATTAGTTTAAAAAATTATAAGTTATTAATTGACAATTTATACATTTATCAGTTAAGTTTTGAATCAATTTTGTTTTGGAAATGCACTGACATTGCAATCTTTTTTTCGATTTTTCATGTGTGCTTCTACAATTTTAAGAAATGGCTGTCTTTCAAGTTGATTATAAGCTATAGATAGTACAGATAGAGCAGCGTTTTGTACATCAACACAACCAGTACTGAATAGATCATGTCCTAATTCTAAACATGTACCAAAGTCACACTCATCACCAGCTATTGTGGCAAGTCTCACAACTTCTTGAAGCTCCCCACGAGCAGCATTTTTTTCGTCATCGTCTTCAGCTTCCTCAATTTTTTTAACAATTTTTAACAAAGCATCTGAAAATTGAAAAAGAATTTTTAAAATTCATGTTGAGGATTTAAAAACAATTTTATTGCATACATACCATCTGTAACAGATAATTCACGGTAACCAAGTTGGGTCTTCTTATTAAATGGGCAAACAATACCAGCACCATGGATGGTTCTAGCAACGACGTTTTTTTCTCTTGACTTCATTTTTGGAGTTTTTGATTCAATAGGAAAACCATATTCTTTTGCTGATGCTTTTAATCTGCCCAAGAGATTTGTGAAACTAGTTCTCTCAAATGGAGTGGCTTTTTTAATTTTTTCTTCTAAATAATTACTGTACAATAAATTTTATTACACAAACGTCATTTTAATGTATGAAGAAAAAAGATGAATGGATAGTTTTAAAAAAAGCAACTTACATTACAGCTCCAAAAATATTTTCTGCTACAGGTATAATTTTGTGATTGATGTTGGAACTGTTTGTAGCTACAAATGCAGGATCTCCACTAGGTCTGTCTCTCCAATAACCAAAATGTAAACCTTCTTTATCATTACCTTTAAGAACTGTCTGTAATAAAAAATTATTTGATTGAAAAATAAAATTCTCCTGTTTTAATAATGATAGTACGAACCTGAAATTCAGGAGGATCATAATAATAACGCCAATGTGTTAAAAAGGAATCTAGATTTGGAGTATCTTTTGTAATTTTTCCAGCTAGAATATCAAAAGGACCAACTAGAATAAGGCCAACCAACCTTAATGCATTTGTTGGATCACTTGGTTTTAACCTTTGACACATGTCATAGAATTTATAAAAATCTGAAGGCATTGGAAAAAGGAACACATCTTGAATTAACTGATGAGTTTGTTCAAGAGAATTTTTGACCGATTCAGCTTTTGGTGAATTCTTATTCTTATTCTCTGCTACTTTATTTTTTGTTATTGATAACTGTTCACTATCTGATTTATTCGTACTACTTTTTTTTCCATTTTTATCCATTGTAACACTATCTTTAACATCTGATTTTTCAGTAATACTGCATTTTTCGCTATTTGTTTTCTCATTCTTTGTTTGATTATTCATTGTTTCGTGATCAACATTTTCACTAACGACCTTTTTTTCTTCTCCATTTTTATCCTCATGATTTTTATTTGTTTCATCAATTACATTGTTTTTTTCAAGAAGATTCTTATTATCATCTTGTTTATTTTGAACTTTTACCTCTGAAGTCTTTTTTACGTCTTCAGATACTTCTTCATCTACCACATCGCAAGTGGAATCTTCTGATCGTGGCTTTTTAGACACAAGACTTTGTTCATTATCATCCCCTGGACTCTTTCTTTTGGCATTTGAATTCTGAAAAATTTAATTTTATATACTTGAATTAGATTATGTGATAAATGCATGATTAACTTATTTAAAAATGTAAATACTAATAAGTATAGATGATTTTTAAATTAGGTGCCTCTTTTCTACTTTATAATATGATAATCATAATAGTATGCAATGCAAAAAAAATTTAATTAAATACTGTGAAAATAAAAATCACTAATGAAAAAGTGAAGATCAATTATAATGTTTCAAAAATGTAAAATTATGCAATATTAATAAAAGTATATCCAATAAAAAGAACAAGCAAAGTTCATCGCACGCGTCAAGTCTTCCTTTCAATAAAAAAAATTAAAAGATAAATCAAATGAAACTAAATTGCAAAAAAAAGATGTAATTATCATTATGTAAAATCAGACTTACATTTTTATCGGGATGTCTGAATTTTTTATGATGATCCGGATTTTTTTGATAGCAATCCTTGCCGTACCGGCAAAGCGCACGGGTATCCTCGACATCGTCATCGTTGACAGTTTTCGTCGGGGAGGACATTTTTCTCTCTTAAATCGAGCTACAGTTAAACTATCGATCGACAATTGACAAACTGTCGGAATTGATTTGGCCGAGGGTATGTTGTTGTGTCGAGCTCTGTTTGCCGCAAGTATGTAAGCGTGACTGCCACGACGAACTCACTACTCAGTCTTGTGTTATGTGAACGGCGAAACTTGCTCTAACCTGTTTTCGCACACCACGATAGCTGTATCTGTTGCTAAAAGCGCACAATATAGGATGTCGGCTCACAAACGCAAATTACAAACATCTACAGAAAGTTCGGCGAAATGCGGCGGCATATAATGTATCGTTGCGTGGTGCGAAAAAAACAGTCGTTAAACTTTGTTAGTGACTCGCGAAAAACTGCAGGGCAAGCAAAACTTATAAAAAAGAAAACTGCGCGAGATTTAAACAATGTTTATGCGGTCACTTTTTTAAATAATTCACAAATACGATACTTGACAAAGCGCATAACTTTGCCCTGTACTCCATTAATTATGCCTGAGCTTGCAATCTGTTATATTTATAATTTGGAAGATAAAAAGATACAAGGATCAAGCATTCTTACGGCCATTCATGTAGATGTAAAAATAAAATGCACTTTTTATTGCAAATGTTTGTCCGTGTTAAATACACGGTGTCATTAATTGATATAAATCAATTTTGCATCTACTATTATTCATTTCCACTCTTTGACTGAATAATTATGACTTACCGGCATTGCATGAGTGTACTATTCATGCATTGGTGTAGTTCGGCGATAATCTGCGCAGGTTTTTCTACCGCGTGCCGGTTGAACACAACACAGAAACCTTAACCAAAATATTTCGGTCATTATTAATTTCTGTCTCACTTCGTAGTGTTATAATCTCGAAAGTTGAACGATTTTAAAATTTTTTAGCTGCAAAAATGTTTTCCACCAGAGTAAGTTAATGTCGACTAGCGCAAAGTTTTAATTTTAAGGTTATAACATTTTCTTTGTTACGTTATTCATTTAATTTTATTGTTTTTTGTTTTAGTTACTTGTCAATGCATGCAAACAAGTGAAATCCTTCAGTTACGTGACAGCCAGACACTCCTCAAATATCGAAACAAACAACATTGAAAAAAGTTAGTCTACAGACACACATTTATTAGCTTAATGTGATTTTTTATTATTATACAAAGTAAAGTGAATTTTAATTTTTTTAAAATCATTTTTACGATTTGGCTTTACAGCTTTACAATTGTCTTATTATTTGTATTTAAATTTAGAACAAAAATACTTTTTAAATTGTTAAAACACATTTTATAGCTTGAAAATTACAATTATTGTTGATTTTTTTTTAATTTAAAGCTATAAATCAAGTTACACTGCTGGGCAGAGTGGGAGCAGATCCTCAAAAACGTGGTAATGAAGAACATCCAGTGGTTGTATTTTCACTAGCTACACATTTGAATTATAAATATGATAAAAGTAAGCATTACAACATTTTGCTGTCAATTGCTTATAATATTAATTTATATTTACTATCTATAATATTGAAATATACTTATAATTATAGGCGACATCATGCAAAAAACAGACTGGCATAGAGTATGTGTATTCAAACCAAATTTGAGAGAGACTGCTTACAACTACCTCAGAAAAGGACAGCGAGTTATGGTGAATGGAAGGATAAGCTATGGAGAAATAAAAAGTGACGAGGGAACTACAAAGATGGCAACATCAATTATAGCAGATGATATCATATTTTTCCAGTAAAAATGTTAGATTTATTCAGATTTGATCTAAAAACAATTACGAATTTCAAGCCAATAAATCGTAAGTTTTTATGATATTGATTGAGTTGATACAAAAATTATTTAATAAGAAAACTAGGATTTTTTCAAGGTAATTGTTGAATATTTTCAACACAAATAGGTTTTTAATTTTGTAATAAAAAAATCATGAATAATTATAAAGAAATGTTACCTACTATTTAAACTTTCAATAAAATTTGAATAAAATATTTTTATGAAAAGAAAACAAGTTGAATTATCAGTAAGTAAATAAGTATATTTACAACGTTCATATTTATTTTTTTTCAATAACAATTTATATAATATAATAAAATGATTCTTAATCTAAAATTTTACATTCATCAATTTTTTACACATGTCTCACTTATGTTTATGTAAAACATAAACTCTTTAAATTGCATTCCTCATTTCATGTAATTTAAAATCTTATATATATATAATATATATATATAACCAGTGATAAAGTACCTCTTACACTGGCTTTTTGAGTATGAGCTATTTACACCATTTATCGTTAAAAGTAAATGTAAATTTTATGATAATTAAATATACACATGCAAAAAATGTCTCCCTAATGTCTGAAACTATTAAATATATATAATGTTATAATGTATGCAATAACATTATATATTATAATATTTCAAATTTGAATAACATTATATTATAACTAATGTAAAGAGTATAGACATAATTATTCATCAGTTGATATCTTTCTAAATAGTACCATGTACATTTACACTTTTTTAACCTTATAGAGATCACAGTACACAATGTAGCCAGGTATTAATTCAAATTTCTACAATAATTACTTATAAGGCTTTTCAATTAAAACGTCTATGGATTGTTGTTACAAAAAACTGTCTAATTTATATAGACCAAAACCGAGAACATATTCTTTTTCTATATTTATCACAATTACTGAATATATCCTTTAAATGGATTGAATAATCACACAATTTCACTTTCTTATTTTTCTACACATCAATTTTCGATATTAAATATCTTCTTGATGAACTTTTCGCTTCAACCGCATTATCTATTGTGAACCAAAAACTTCGTAGATGAATGCATTAGAATCAATTTATTGCCCAATTTTGCCGTAAGTAAATAAATAATGAAGATGATTGAAAATTTGATCACCAATTTGTATTTTGTTTGTTGCTTATTTAACTAGCTCAGAAGATTGAGTAAGTACAAAGATGTTACAAGTCAGTTCAGCTTTATGTAATCATCGGATAATTTTACATATAGTCAAACCAAATTCATCTGTACTTGTATCGATTAATCAAACGAATGATTTCGTAACATTTTTTTAATTTTTAAAATTGTTGTCAGCATACGAATTTCACAAATTTTCTTTTCAATCGACTCCGTAACGTATCGTACTAGTTAATGAAAAGCCAGTACCAATTATAAAGTCTGGACGTGGAATGTAAGCCAACGCCTGTGTATCAAGTTACAATCACAACTAGATACGATACGATAGAAATTTTGAGTATAAATTTTGGTAATAAAAATATATATATCTATATTTGTACATATCATTTTACATATGAAATATATTAATAATGATCCGCAATTATTTCCTTATAATTAATTTTTTTAACATGTATAAACTTCAATATTATGGCCCCATATTTCCTTTGTAAATTCCACTTTAATGTTATTCTTATTGAGTAGCCGAACTACAATGTATACTTTCGTCTTCAAATTTTGTCTCTCAAGAATGGCAAAAAATATTCAACGAAAACTCCTTTTTATCAACCTTAATTTTAATATGTACATTTTTCTTTTTAATGTAATTTTCAGGTATCAATAATTATTACAATTAAAAAATCATGATACAAATGAAAGAGCATGTGATTGAGATTTCATTCGATTTTCAATTTAATTGAGTGTACGTCGTTCGATCAAATCGTATCGTATAACAATAACTTTTCGTCATTTCACATTCTACTTTCTTCTCTTGTTTTAAGCGAAAAGAAAATATTAAAATAAAATTAGTAACGCAGTTTAATTCTTGGCACAATCGTAATATTAAGTTTCTATCTAATATCAATCACGTTTCTAGTACTTGCGTTCATTTTATATTTATCGTTACTCAATGGCTGTAAATCTTCCTTGCGCAATTGTTAAAGTTATTTTACAATAAACGAGAATATAAATATCGTGTTACTATTGATGAGCAATAGCATTATACGTACGTAGCGTAACTCGATCAAAAACATATGCGTTTAAGAAGACAGGGTACAAAAACTTATAATGGTAAATTATCTAATATAATATAATAACCGTAGTATTATATTAATAATAATGATAATAAGTGGTATACACGTAGATTATGATGCCATGAGAAAATAAATTGAATGCAAATAGTCTCGATTCTCTCGCGCTTTTTTTCGTTGTATATATTGAGTATCTGCGTTTCGTTTCACATTTATTATCAATAGCTACTTATACGTGTATTACTTAAGAAATAAATCCAATATTATATTAGGTTTTTATAGATTGTGTTACGTGCACTGTCTAGCCATCGGTGGCAGTCACTCACTTTTTTCACGTTATATGCGTATAACATTGTTGTACTGGATAAATGGAAGAACTCGGGTGATGCGCTACTTGAGCATTGCACTTTGTCTTATGTTTTGTCCTCTTATAACTAATCTTAATACGATGCGATGGGTTTACTTTCTTTCCTCGACCATTGGTTGTGACGTAGATTGCTGCTGCTGTTGCTGCTGTTGCTGTTGAGGCGGCAGCATAGACGTTTGCGATTGACTCGTAGACGGTGGCGTCGCTTGTCTTTGTTGCGTCTGTTGTGCATCTGTTTTCACCAAATTAAAAGAATGGCTTCGATACTTATCGGGGGATCCGACAAAGATAGAGGTTGAAGTTGAGCGGGTTCATACTGTTGTTGATGGTGAAAGTTATTATGCATGTGAGAATGTGGATGTTCGTAGGGTGACTTGGGCTCGAAGAGCGTTTTGTGCTCGAACGGCGATTTTGGCTCGAACGCCGATATGCGTTCGAACGTATGTTTGGCGTGTTCAAAAGCCGACTTGTGCTCGTGCATGTCCGAGTTGGGCGACGTTTTATGGGCGTCGTGATTACTGGTAGACATTTGACTATTGGCACCGGTCATGGATAAATCGGTAGGCATGTCTGTATCCGGTTCCATCGTCGTAGGAGTCATGGGCTCTTCGTCACCTGGCTCAGGCTTGATACGCGTTTGATTACGTAATAAGGATATATTTTTAATGTTCTTCAGCTCGGATTGTTTGCGAAGAAATCTGCAGAAAACAATTGGGAAAAGTTAATAATCATGCGAGCTGGAAGGATGAAAAAAATCGGCAGGTTTGCTGGAAAACTTACTGGTAACAATGACGCTCTCCCTGGACCTTCCTCAAAATGTTGACTCGGTAGTAGTAACGCAGAGCTCGGCTCATTTTGTCGTAATTCATGGATAGATGATTCTTTTGAATGCCCCAAAGTCGGGCTAATCCCGCGGGGTCGATGATCTTGAATACACCGGTCTCTTGGTTTTTCCAGGCAATGTAGTTGGTGTAACGTTGAGTCGGATCGTTCAACAACTGTTGCAAGAAGTCCCACAGCAATCGTCCGTCTAGAGGAAACATAGCAAGCAAGGCAAACGGTTAGAAAAACAGAGGCTTAGAAATGGTTGAATAAGAAAAATGGACGTAGGAGCGGTGACTCACTGGTTGGTTCGGGCGAGTCGTTGGGGAAGAAAGCGTCGCGCTTGTAGGGGCTGTCGGCGCCAACGCCGGGCGTACCAGCGGCTCTGTAGGCTCCGGGGGTGAGCGGCAACAAGTGATGGGGCGGCAGAGTCGGGCTGCGCTCGTCCTTCATGCAGACCTCGCTGAGCCTCTGGGCCGTCAGGGCCGTGGGCGTAGCGGGCGGACTGGCGCTGTTGCTGCTCGAGGCGCCTCCGTGCTGATTGTCCTCGTCGCTGTCGCTCTTGTAGATCTGCGAGGTGACCATGTTGGCCGTTCCGTTGCCGACTCCATTGGACAGAGCGTGGTGGTGGCTGTTGGCGCCGTTGCTCATGCTATTGCTGCCGGTATTGGTGCTGCTATTGGTGTTGGTACTCGTCGGGCCAGCGCCGATGCCGATGTGGTGATTGTTGTTGTTGTTGTTACTCGAGCCCTGCTGGGACGAGGACGAGGAGGAGCCGCCCTCCTGAGCGCCGCCGGTGGTGTGTCCGGGCGAGCCGGCTTGGCTGTCGAGCGACGGGGCCGGCGACAGGGTGACCGAGTTGGCCGACATGAGGCTGGCCAGGTTGGCCGTGTAGGGGTGCTCGACCCAGGTCGGGGTCGGCGGATGCGAGTGCGGCGAGAGCGGATACGAGGCCTGGGGCCTGGTCGGCGTCACCGGCGAGCCCGGCAGGCAGCGCTGGCTAAAGTCCCGGGCCAGCATGTTGAGGATGTTGTGGAGCACGTCGCCGGCGCCGGGGCTGCGCTCGCCCAGGTCCGACTTGGTCAGCAGGCAGAGAGCCTTGCCGTTCATCTGGAACATGTCCATGTCGAAGGTCGGCAGGTCGAATTCCCGCTCGCACCAGCGCAGGAAGTTGGCCACGTCGTCCCTCGACCATATCCTCGGATCCGAAGCTATAGTACAAAAAATGAGATGTGTAATCGCGCTCCATGTTAAAGGAAATATTATTGCGTTTCGAGAACTAACCCAAGTTGTTGGGCAGATGAGTCTTGAAATCGAAGAAGGGATTGGCGGGCGGCTGGGCCGACGGCGAGAAGGTCATGGCGGCCGGCGTGTAGCGCCAGAGGAAGTCGGTCGGGCTGAAGGGCAGCGGGATGCCCGGGGCCATCTCGAGTCGAGGCCCGTCATGCCGCCGAGGCTGGCTCCGGCGGCCGAGACCGGCGGCAGCTGCGGCAGCGAGATGTTCGGCAGCAGCTTCATCTGGTACGGATAGGGCGCCAAAATGATGCTGTGTACGACGGACGCGTCACGACGTCGCGTTCAAATCTGAAACAAAACAAAAACAGCCATGTGTTAGCCGAGTGTACGTAAAATCGAGTAATATGATTCGGTTATTAAGACGATCGGGAGCCACGAGGGAGGAAGGAGGATGTCCGTCTAGGATGGACAGAAATAAACGTCGTCGGTTTGAATCCTGTACAACGCGGAATGATTATTGAGTCGCTTGGCCGTGGACACTTGTCTTTCTCTTGAGCGATGCTCTCATACGCGGCATTGTTTTTCTTATTTCTTCACATCTCCGGCAAAGTAAGTATCTCCGATACTTGCGCAATTTCGTCGGTTACTCCATACGCGCGCGCCGCTTCCGAGGCTGCGAATACACACACACACACACACACACATGCACGTATTATACATACATATTGCCTCTTTTGCAAGACTACACACATATTATATATATATATATTACACTTAAGTGTCTGCTGGTCAAGCCTCGCGTATCTATACGGCGCAATTGTGAAAGTTTGGAAGATATCCGCATACATATATATCGAAAAGTATATGAAATACGCGTGATGTAACAAGTTGCTCTCGTTCTCTCTCGTTTTTTTGTTGCGCTGAAAAAAATAAAAGATGTGTATAAATCGCAGAAACGCGTTCGGCAGCATCTTGAAAGCTTTTGTCTCGATACACGATATCCGACGATCCCGCCGCTACTTATTTATGGAGCAAAGATTCGTTCCTACCATTGGAAAGTTAATTACCAGTGATATTTCTAAGACAGGCAGACTCGTGGGTTACTATGAAAAAGGCATAATAATAAGTACGAAACGTATAAAAAGCTCTCGTAACCGCTCGTTATTGTAACGCATCGAGCGTCTACGTAGATCGTGTGTCGTACAATACACAGCAGAAAAAAAAGGCGAAGGAGAACGAGGTATACGTCGTAGGATATATGCAATCGCGCGTAGCTGTGCCTCGTACAGCAGCAGCAGCATCAGCACAGATATATACAGAAAATAGTGAGAATCAGATGCAGGAAGAAGGATTTCCTGGACGGAGAATATGCGGCAGCTATATAGTTATAGCTGGCAGTAATTTTACTCAACTATATTTATATTACACACGTGTGTGTACAAGCGGCAAAGATATATGTGCTGTATGCCGCCGAGGCCGAGAAAACGGCACATCGACCTTCGCATGTGAGCGAGTAAACGCGCGCGAGCCGAGGCCTATGTGTGTTGGTGTGTATTTGCGCGACGTCGTCGTCTTTTTTATCCGCGCGTGCACCAGCGCAAACATAATCGGGATAGACGCGCGAGAGGCGCACGAGTACTTTGAGAATATATATATATAAAATCGTAATGCCGACATTTACTCTTGTCTAGCGGATCTTTTCTCTCTGCGCAGTGTGTGTATATGTGAGAGACTTTTTGTCTCTTTGCTGCTGCTGCTGCTGCTGTTGTTGTTCATGTCGGTGGTGCTGTTGGCGAAAGATGCACACGCGCGTAATTAGAGTTAACGCCAAAGCTCCGCGAGACGCGCAGGAAGGCCCTCGGGGCAGCTACCGATTCCCTTGTCTTGCAGCAGCAGCAGCAGCTCATTTTACCGTTGCCGATGCTGCTATATAGGAGAGGAAGCCGAGCTCGATTCGCTGTGCAGTAACAGCAACAGCAGCAGCAACGGCGCAGGTAAATTAAAGTATTAGCTGCTGCTGGAATATTGAGTAAGTCTCTTATATAGCCCAACAAGACGGAAATGCAAACATCTTTCCCACGACTGCACACACACACACACACACATACCCACACCGAGTCTAGTAGAGCTCGCATTTACAGTCATCTTCTCGGCTTCTTATTAATAACGTCGCGAGCGTATAAACGCGTCAACAGTCGTTACTCGTTATTCTTCCGTTAAATCTCGCGCGCACATTGCGTCGTTTTACGCGCGCTATCCTCTCTCTATATACAGGTATACAATATATATAATATGTATAGGCCGAAGAGGAAAAAGGTGAAAGTTCGCCGCCACCTCGTCGTCGCCGTCGAGGTTCCGAGTCTAATTTCTCTTCTCTCACCAGCCTTACTCTTTTGCCAGGGGTGTGGATTTTCTGGAATGAGAAAGTCGAACGAGAGAAGATGGTCTTATTGACGAGAGAGAGAGAGAGAGAGAGAGAGAGAATGTTTTGCCATAGCTCGAGAGACGTTCGGTAACTTTGGAGCTCTCTTGTATATTATGTCGCGCTGAGTTATTACTCGCGACGCATTCCGGTGTGCGTGTGCAGTTTAACGCGCAGTCAGGCAGCGCCGAGAGAGTCGCGTCGTTGCATTTTTCAAAGCTGCGCCAGACGATATAATATAGTCAGCAATTCGCTCGTGGCAAATGTGCATTCGTAATACGGAAAAGAAAAGCGAGACTTGGTCGGGCCGAAACACGCGCACGCAAATATTCCTAGGTATACGTGTATGAGAAACGAAGCGGTAGCTAGCTATAGGGTATGGGTTACGTCTCTTTAAAGCCTCGAGGTGGGCTATCTCATCCGGCTCTGCTCTTTTTATGCCTCCTCGCTGCATACATCTCGCATACGCACCGAGGAGTCGCGAAGAAGAAGAAGAAAATCGAAAGCTTCGTGCTACGATCGGCTGCAGCGAGACAACGTGCATCTCGAGTCTATAATATAATGCAACTCTTGAGCGGCCTACTTTCTTGTCTCTCTCTCTCTCTCTCTCTACTTCGCCTAGCTTCCTACCCACTTGCTTTATATGCCTCTGCGCGATAAAAGATTATATCACGCGTACACACGCACGTTGTAGCAGTTCTCCCAATACAAGTGTGTGTGTGTGCGATACGTAATATACATTTTATAATGCGTGACCTGATTATATTTTGCCAAGCAGAAAGAGTAAGAAGAAAAAGGAGGAGGAGGAGACGGAGGAGGAGGAAGGCAAGTCGCTAGTAATATAATATAACCGGCACCGAACATTTACGTAAATTGTATTATTCAATCGAGGAGTAGTGTACTGCAGGCAGCGCCGAGTGGTCAGCCAATCTCTGTCTGTGTGCGTCTGTCTGTGTATGCGTGCGAGTGCCAAGCCAATGCAAGCAGCAGTCGGACTTGAAAATAAGTCTTTCTCGCTCGCAGCTATATACGTCGGCATACATGCAGTGCGGGCAATTAAGTTCAATTACGTATACTTGATAGGTCGTTGCGTAAAAGTATCATCCCGAAACACGCTGATCATCGTCGCGCTCGCAGCTCACACTCGACGGTCGACGAGAGCATTATTACAAAGAGCCTGCAAAAATCTTTGCAGTAGCACGTGCTCCGGTGTAAGCGAGCCTAACTTGTTCATCGCCTTGGAGAGAGAAAAATAATTCCTCGCGCCATAACGCGAGCTACTTGACTCGTTGTCGTGCCTTTGCTCGCGCTCATTGGAAGCTAAGAGCGAAAAATGAAAATAAATAAAAAGTAGAAAAACGTCAAAGTGGAGGGTGACGTCGACCAAACGTCCTATACGAACGAAACGTCTTGTAATCGGATTTCTTTTTTACTCCCTTCGTATACTCCTTTCCCTCGTGTTCTCGTGCACGCATCGTCGCGCAAAATTTGTCATTATACGTGCGTAGTTGCAACGATTACGTAATGCGCCTCGCAACCTAACATATATAGCTATAGAGATGTAAAAAATAAAAGTTGTAACAGGCCGCCGCCGCCGCAGCCACCACAGAGCCGCCTGTCTTATCGTTTCTCCGCATACACGCTGCTGCTATCCAGCTATATACACATCCTATATATATACTATACATACGATTGCATAACGAGGTGAACTGCCACTATAACTGCAACGGAATACGTACGTGCATAGAAATACATGTGTGTGTGTGTGTGTGTTTCTGCCATCATCAATAGCTCACTGCTACCAATACTTACTTATGTTACTACAAGTCGCTGCGTAGAGTAATGCTACGTACGCGCGCGCGCGCGTGTGTGTGTGTGTGCAGCTATAATGCTATGCCGAGCGCATAGCTAATGGAAGCCATCGCGTAACATTTTACTTCCTAACCATCCTCCACCTCTTCTTCCTCTTGTATATACTCGTGTTGTACTCGTTCGTATAGATTCTCTCTCTTTCTTTTGCGGAGTCATGCGCGCGTACACACATACGTATAGCGGCATATAAACAATATAATCGCCCTTCCGGGTTTGCAATAATAAAAACTCTTTAGCCGTATGGTATAATCACGCGACCAAATAGCGGCCAAACGGAGCTACAATTTTTTCTCCTCTCCTCTTTTTCCATTTTTATATGTCTTTTCGCTTCCAAAGACGTCGTGCGCGTGTTCTCCCGACCGACTCAGCTTGAGCGATTCAAGGCCGAGCCTGCCTGCTCCAAGAAGAAAGACAAGGAGAAATAATTGGAAAATTCGGCCATTTCTCCAATCGATTTTACTCGCGCTCCGACAAACGGCCAAGTCGACGGCTCGTGCGTAAAACGCACGCGACATCGGCGTAAGACAGCGATTTATCAAAAATAACGAGGCTCTTGGCACATTTATAGCTGCTCGTAATATCGGAAATCGCACACCGTGTGCGCGCATAATGTGAGACACGCGCATGTCTCGCAGTCGGATCGCGACTTGGGTAACGAAAGTCAGCCAGCCAGCGGCACTACTGCTAATTATGAATCACCACAACACGCGTAATGTACTTTTTTTTTTCCTTTTTCTCTTTCGAGCCAGCTCATATACAGCGAGCCGTCTACCTGGTATCTCGTCTAGGTAATATATTTATGTATCCCAAATAATCGAATCGGACACGCGAGCTGGTCCGTGTATGGAAGGCATTTCTCAAGGTGTTTGGTGTGTGTATCGATAGCTCTCGCAATCACGGAGCAGCAGCGGCAGCACATGGCCGGCGTCCGGCAGCACTTCCACTTCCAATGTATATATATGTACGTCCGATTCGGCGAAAATATCTTTTCCCGGACGGTCGAGAGTCGTTTTAGCTTCTTTCCTGTCTCGAAAATATAATATTAAAAAAAAATGAGAGAATAGTCGTTCTCGCGCGAAATAGCTGGGATTTGCGTCACCGTTTACGCGCAGAAATATATAGGAACATCGGCCAAGAATGTAATACACGGAGAGCACAAGTGCCAAATAAAAAGTGGCCGTTTCGTGCCGTGTTTCTCTCTCTCGCACTCGTTATATAGCGTATAGTCTTGTCTGGCAGGGCCGCGACTCGTTGTATTATATATCGTGTATATATACGTGTGCGACGTTTGCCGCTGCTATACACAAGAAAAGGAGTTATATAGGAGAGGAGCAGCAGCATCGGTGCAGAGGCAGCAGAAAGAGAGACGAGTTGCTGTTGCTGCTGCTGCTGCGAGAGGACCAGAGTTCGCCGACCAAATCAAGGTCATGCTCCAGCAGCGCACGAGCGAGTTGAGAGAGAGAGAGAGACGAAAGAGGTGTAGCAGCGGAGAGCCGCTAAGAGAGAACGAGGAGGCAGCATATAAGCCAGTCGAGCTGGAGGCAGCTATATAACGTCGGGAGAGAAACAGGAATTCTTGGGTCCGCGTCGCGCGCGTAGGACGGCCAAGCATGGCGCCCCCTCCCCTTCGTCCGAAAAAGATGACTGCAACGCCGGAGGAATGTATCCTGCTTATAAGCTCCAGCAGCAGCAACACATGCACATATTATAATCGAAACGTAGCGGGTGTAGGAAAAAAAGCAGCGACAAAAACTCGCGGAAACATTTCGACGTATCGCTACCATATACATGTACACAACTTGGTCGCGCGTAATTAAATTTTAGTCGAGATCGCGTCGACGCTGCACGCGCTATTATGCCATTATGTATCATATACGGTAGTAATATGTACTTTGAACAAGCGTGTGCAGCAGCAGCTTTCGTTTATCGAAAAGGTTATCGTGGCCGGACGCACACTAAGCGGCCTCTCGTTTCGTTTCGCGAGGCAGCAGCAGCAGCAGCGACACTTATCGCTGCTCGCCGGGGCCAAAGACAACCAAGACTGCCTCGTGTACGTTTCTCTGCTTTAATTATTTATATACGAAATCGGAAGAGGCGCAAAAATGAGTAAGATAGGCTGGAAACTCGAGACTGTATTATGCGTATCGTATACGAGTAACGTCGAGCTGCTACTCGGCACTCGATGAAGTAAGCGCGAAGAGTAGGATATGCACACACACATTTTTGTACCATTTGTAAAATATAGACGTGCACACATGTCATCGCGCGGCGATCGGAGCGTCGCGGAATGCTCAAGCGGTATATTACATAGGTATAGGTCCGCAAGCCGAGTCGAGAGAGCATGCATAAGGTGGATATGGATTCCGCAATATCGCGCCGTCGTCGCCGCCGCCGAGCTTCCGCGTTGCCGTTGCTGCCTTGCGTCAGTCGCGAGCGCCTATATAGATACTAGTCGGCGCAGGCAGCATACATATAGCATACACGTGCATACGATACAAACTCGCGCCGCTTTATAACGATGATAGTTAAGCGACGAGTATACTGCACGAAACTGCACTGCGCTGCTCGATTTTTCGCGCTCGGCTCGCACACGTGCGTATTTCGCGCTATATCAACGATGTCGCTCGCTGCCGTCACGACCGGCACCTATATACACTAGTGTTATGCTACGCGGATCAAGATATCGGCCAACGACGTCGACTAACCGTTCATCCAAATTTATGTAGTAATGCGATTCAAAATTATTTTTTCGAGCTTTGACTGGTGACGTCCTTTTTACGCGAGATGCGTTGAGATTTTTTTCAGCAGTTCTTTGTGTATGCTTTTCTCGCCTCGTTTACTATAGACCGAGCGAGACGAGTACGAGTATCGCTGCGCCGGAAGTCGAGCGAGTAGTCCTCTGCACACGTTCTCGACTATCGATTATCGACGAGGGTAAATACTTTCTTTTCTCTCGTCGGCTCGGCCGATCGCTAATGCTAATGAGTACGCAAGAGTCGATGACCTTTTGCTCCGGAATAAAAAAAAGGAGGCAAGAACTGCGAAAAAAGACTCTCGACGAGAGAGCGAACGAGAGGAGAGAGAGAGAGAGAGAGAGGAAGGCGTCACCTGTAGCACAAGGTATCCGCGTGCTCGCAGCTCTGCCTTTGCTGTATACGTGTACATTATACATAAAGAATCAACGGCAGAAGCAGCAGCAGCAACAGAAGAGAAAAAGAAAACGATCTTGCTTGGCTTACGCTCGACGAGTTCATCTCGCTCACGGAAGTCGTTCTTCTAGAATCGCTCGCTTTCTGCGGTTATATTGCTGCTGCTGCTGCTGCTGCACCTCTTTCAAGAGCGTCATTATTATTGGCTCCGATGCACGCGACGTTGCGCGCACAGACACACACATATTCATGCCGACGACGACGACGAGCTGCACTGCGGAGCGAGCAAAGAGAGACTCGACTTCGGAACGCGCGATGGAATATTTCAGCGCGTTTTATATACCTGCACGCACGCAGGCAGCAGCTCTTCTCTTCGCGATCGTCGTCTTATTACACATTCGGCCGAGTAGACGTCGGCTGCGGCGTATTTAGGCTTTTTTTCCTCCTCCTCCTCCTCCTGCTGCTGCTGGTCGTCTTGACGCTTCCTTGAGCGACGGAATCCTGTTCCTTACATAAATTTGCTCGGATTTTTTGCCAATTGTCACGAGCTCGGGCATACATGGGAGGGCGCCAATCTCGGAGAGACGTATATATAGAGCTTTTCAAATCAGCCGTGTTGTACATTATAACGAGATCAGCGCCGAGAGCGACTACGCGAATAATTTCGCTCTCTGGCCTAGGGCCGTTTATGCGTGTATTATGAGTGTCCAGTAGCAGCTAGCTGTAACTCGCTACGTATCCTTTAGATTGGAGCTCGAGTAAGAGACACGCACACGTGCACCGGAAGTCAATAAAAAAGAGAGGAGGCTGCATCACGCGCGCGCGCCACGTCATGGGAACGCTTCGCCAGTATTAAGAGGATATTTTATGCACGCGCATACATGCATGCACACATCGTGTGTGTGCGAGTGCGCGCACAGCTCTCCCACTCCGACGGCATTATATCGCGCGCAGCTGCAACCGACGAGATACATCTCGCGCTGCACAGATGCATTTTGCGAATCTCTGCGTATATATATGACTGCAAGGACTTGTATTTAAATAAACAAATCAAAAGAATACAGCAGCAGCAGTATCGGCAGCGAGGCTGAAGAAGCGAGAGCGCGCCGGACATAACTACTCGCACCAGACGTAATACGACTTTTAAGTCGCAAACGACGGCGAGAACTCGCAAACTCTGCTGTACGGACGTGCATCATCGTGCCGCTGCGTCGCTTCGGAGTGCTGCACATTGCACATTGCAGCACACAACTTGAGCTCTGTAGCCTGTGTTGGTGTGTATGTGTGCCTCTACGTATACCGCGTGCAGAGACAAAGACGGGAGGGAGCTTATATACTCCGAGGTGGGAAAGAGGAACAGAGAGAAACGTCTACAAAGGAAGAAGACGAAGAAGAAGAAGGCGAAGTAGATGGAAGAGAAAGGAAAGTAAAAAATGCTCTTGCCGCTTCTCTCTCTCTCTCTCTCTTTCTCTCTCGTTCGCGCGCGCGGTAAAAATCTTATATTCTTACTGTATACATATACGTAGAGTATCGATGATGAAACGATGGCCTCCATCGTCGATCGATTCGACACTTGTTGCTTTCTCTGCTCATGCCTATACGCGTATGTGTGGTGTGTGTGCGTGTGTACGTATACGGACGTAAACAGATCTAGAAAACGTCTCGCGAACGAGAAAAGAAATTATACAATCGATTCTTCCGAATGTCAAATTTTTCTCTATACCAGCTCTATCGAGTGTATACGAACGATAGGCTGTTATGATTTATAGAAATTGACGAGACTGGCCGACGCATCGGCACTTTGTTGCATCGATTATTCCGTGAATCTCCCCGAGTACTTGGCAAGACAACGAGCAACGAATATTTTTTTATGAATCCTCCAAGGATAATGGAAAAAAAAGTCATGCTACGCGCCGGGCTACACAGGCGAACTCGAATGTTGCTTTTTTTTCGTCTTCGAAATCCAGTCTAAATAATATTGCGACACTAGTTCGGAAGTATATAGAGGGGCTGCTGCTGCTGGTGGCGGAGGTATTTGAGGCGCCTCTACCTCCGCCTGCCACTCTGCGAATAGAATCTCTCTCTCTCGCTCTCTCGGGTCGCTTTTGTCCATTTTTTTTTTAACTTATAAGTCGCAGCTTCCAAGAAGCCAGCCGAAGGGCACCTAAATGGCCTGTGTATGGACGAGCGAAGATGCGTATACAGAGAGAGAAGAAGGCGATGTGCCGAGTACGTAGGAGAGCTGCGGGATACATACAAATACACACACTCAAGAGGAGGTTTTTCGTGCGGCTTTTGAATTGCTGCTGCTCGAGACTCGAGGGAAACAGTTTCTATTCGTTTCAGTATTTTGTCTCCCGATATTCCTTTTCGTCTTTTCTCTCTCTCTCACTCTATTTTGCTCTCCTTTTTTTCTTCTTCTATTCGAGTACAATACACAGACTCCGCGCTCAATGTAACTGTTTTTACTTCAATGGCTCGCGCGCGCGTCATATCTCTTATAACGTGTTACGGACAAAGATCCGCACCGGCCACAGGAAGACAATTCGGAGTCTCGCATGCAGCCGCCGCTGCCGTCGCCGTCGCGCTGCGATAATTATTGCAAATTAATGATCATCGAGAGAGCGAGAGAGAGAGAGGAAAAAAAACGCCGCAGCTGAGAGCTAATGATAATTTTTAACGCTCGTATACGCGGAAGTGTACGAGCATACACGTTTTTACACAGGCAGCAGCAGCAGCAGCAACAGCACCTCTTAACTCCTATGTATCGGCAATTGCGTAAGGAATATTTCACGAAAGAGAGAGAAAAAGAGGAAAATACAAAGCAAAAGTGCGCCTGCAATATACTTATGACATGGACAAAAAACCTTGTCGATTGTGTAAAAAGTCCACTGCTCGTTTCCGGCAATAAATGTTATCAACCGCAGCACTGTTTCTTTCTCTCTCGCTCGATATCTATAGGCGAGATGTAATTTACAAGGATTAGCATAAAAAAATATTCATCTCTGGGATGTACGACATAAAAACGCCAGGGTCGATCGATTTGCGATGCTACATAAAAGCCAGGAGAAATATTATGTATTTGAAATCTCGGAGCTATTGCGGCTCCTGTCAGTGTGTATGTGTATGTGTGCTGCCTTTTAAAACGAGCCTAGTTTCTCTTTCTCGAATTTTATTAACCAGTGGAGAATTTTTCAAGTTTACCGTCCGTCCGCGTCTTTGTAAACGTCCACGGGTTAATAGGCGTCGAATTTTTTGACGCGTCATCTTCGACCGTTCCACATCGTATACATATAATATATATATTGGAGCGGGCAGGCACATATAAATGCGCGCAAAAATACAAAGACGACGAGTGCGAGGACGAGGACGAGGACGCGGGGGCAGGAAATGCGGGATAATTCAAGAGGAAGACGAGAAGAAGAGGACCTTAAAGCAGCAGAGAAGAAGAAGACGACGACGACGAGGACGAGGGAGCGTGAGAAAAAGAAAACGGATCGAAAACCTGTTCCCTCTTGGCACATGCTCGAGACCGAGAGAGAGAGAGAGAGAGAAGGATAGAGGCAAGAGTAAGCGTGTGTATGTGTACACAGTGTATAGGTGTGTGTATGTATGTATTGTAAATACACGTATACGAGCGCGCGTGCACACTCACAAAAGGAGGTACTTGCACGCAATTTTTTTACGAAACGGCAGTTCCTTTTTTTTGCGCAAACTCTTCTTCTCTTTCTCTCTACGAGAAATGCCTCACGCAGCGTGTGACCTCCAGTCGCGCGAGTATATAAACAACGAGTGAGCCGAGGAAGAGACGAGAGCAACAACACCAGCGACAACAATGTAGGTAATAAGAGGAAAATATTACAAGGTGTAACGGATGAGTTTGCGCGAATCTCTCGCAACCTATTAATGGACAACGAGCTATGGCACACGTGTAATAATAATATATCGTTAACGGAATTCGCAGAGAGAGAGAGAGAGAGTTGGGTATAGTCTCTCGAGCGTACAACGTATAATGCGACGCGCGAAGAGAGAAAAGCAGATGCGAGAAATATTTGCGACTCTCCGGGGGGGCTATCTCGATCGCGACAGGTTCAACTGGCAGTGGTGCAGCTCGTCCATTCCAGGTATTTACTCGAAAATTAAGGGCCTCTAGCTGTCTCTCTAGGAGCTCTGTTGGTCGCATAACACGGAGGCTTGACAGTCATAGCCATGAAAAATTTCTAAATATATAATCATATACACGCGAGCGCAGCGTACCGAGTGAAAATATTCTAGACAACGACCAAGACGCGATGCTGCTGCTGCCGTAGAGGCGACATCGTCAGAAAATCCAAAAATAATATAAACTCGGTGTCCGAAAATAAAGATCAGTGCGCGTAGTCTCTCTTTCTCTCGCTCGCTCGGTGCATCGGTGGTATATTATTTTGGTCCGATGACGTTTCTGCGATGGCACATAACGTACGTGTGCGCGTGCGTATACAGATGCGCCTTACTCGTGATCTCTTTTGCTCGTCGCTCGCTTGGCTCCCTTACGCGCTCGGATTGGCGTGTGTGCACATTTACCTATACAACGAGCATAGTCGCGGAAGGGCTCGATTAGATTCGCTGCTGCAGTGGCGGCTTATTATTGCCTCGCAGTTTGTTCTCGGCCGGATCATCCTTCTTTTTTTCCTTTTTTTTATACTCTTTGGAGCGAACGAGCTGCGAGTTAATTTACACAGCAGCAGCTTTGCTCTATTATTGCGCACCTGCCAAACGATCCGATTCTCTCTCTCTCTCTCTTTCGTTTGCTTGGCAAAGACGAAGCTTATACACACATACACGCGAGTGCTCGTTCACTTCCGGACGAGCTCGCTCGATTTGGCCGGAGAGATACGAGAGAGCAGACTCGTCTGGGCCAATGATCTTCTTATATATACGCAAAAAGACGACTACGACGAGGCACTTGTAATAAAAGTAGTAGTAGTAGTAGTGGTCTCGTCGAGGCTCTTTTCGGAGCTGCGCAAGCACGGCTAGCCACGGCGAGCTTTTCCCGCTCCGAGGGAGGCTCGCTAATTTCGTCCCGGTATTTCCCGCTTTTCTGCGCCACGTCTAAGCGTAGAGGGCAACGAGGAAAAACGAGCATCGCGACGTTGCGAACCCTCTTTCGCGCGCAAATAGCATAGCCGAGTAGCAATGCACTTCTTGGTCTATAGCAGCGATCAATCAACTAGCTGCGCACGAGTTTATAAAATGCACGTACAACGTATCTCTCCTGCGAGCCGTCGAGGTGCAGTCCTATTTGCAGTGGAAAGATTTCTGTAGCGACCGAGCGACGACAAAGAAACGGAGAGGCAGCAGCAGCACAAGGAGAGGTTGCCTCCTCCTTCTCTCTAGCGCTTGTAGAGCATCGAGCGCAGCACGGACTACGTCGCTTCCGGTCCGGATACAAGACCGGTTATATGCCGCACGCGCGACTACTACCTTGTACCTATACCAGGTACTGTATAGTGCAAGTAGCTGCAGCGCACTCGATGCGCATCGTCGATATACGTACAAACTAACGATATGCATAGGTCGAGCTCGTGTGTTATTGCTCGCTCGAGCCGATCGATGCACTCCGAGTTATTTACGATAATTCGGCTCTACGAGTGTAACGAGGAAAAATCGAAAGCTCTTGTAGCTTTTACAATGTATATATATATGCGACGAGTCGAGCGAGGGTCGTTGTTAACAGCCTAGGATTATCAGGCGTGAACGCAACGCTGACTAAGTACTATATTATATGTAGTAGAAGCAGCTTAACGATCGCTGCACGAGCATATAGTGTATCGAGTCGACGTGGCGACTGGGACGGCTCGTCGTAAGGGGCACACAAGGTACGAGAGCTCTTCCGGCTTCCGGCTTCTTCCGCTTGCTACGGAAGTGCACCGGCTCCTCTTCGCTCGCAGCTTGACTCGCTTTTTTCCCCCCCTTCAATTGTGTTGTAGTGTAGTAATAGACTGTACGACTTTTCTTCATTGGACACGCGCACATACGTACGCGTATATGATCGTTATAAATTATATACGAGCGCTGCGCATCGAGCTGTGCACGACTTCCTTGCCGCTCTGCACTTTTGACTCTAGCCGAGAGCTCGTTTGGTGTGACCGTCTGTGCACTGCGCACGAAAATTATACAATTTTTTCGAGCTGGCCTCGGGACGCGAGCGCCGTTTTGTTTTTTCGTTAATAGAATCCAGGCTGAAAAAAAGCAGCGAGGCTACCTCTTGGAATTCCACTCGAAAACGAAATCAAAGCTCGGCGGGGGTGAGCTCTTTAATGCGTGTTTATTATAGGTGGCACTCGATGAGCGAGTTCGATGATTTTTCTCCGTGAAATCCGGGAAAAAGGACAGGTGGACACCCAACATAAATACCTCGTGCTAGATAAATATTAGTTGTTGTACGTGGCTGCGACCGAGGCGTGGGACCAAAAATTCACCAATCTCCATTTCCCTATTTCGTATCTGCGATGCTTCGTCGATTCGTAGCGCAGCTTACGCGATTGATCGCGCTTGCATCGCGCAAATATATATATATATGAGCTGTGCGAGCGAGCGATAGCCGCTGATCTTTGAACAACGTTTAAACGCGAAACAAAAGTGTGAACAACTAGTTGGACGATCGATCGAGAGGATATCGTATTTTATTTGTAGCGTGTAAATTTCTGGACTAGTCTTATCTCTGCTTGGCATTCGAAAAGCGCGCGAAAAAATTGCCGAGTCGAGGGCGAAATTCGCGTAGCACAGCGACTCTCTTTGTGTAACGGACTGCTTGATAGTGTTTCTGAATTTCATATACACACACACACACACATACAATTACACACGTATATCGTATCGTACAACATGCAAGGTACACATGCACAGCAGCAGCAGCAGCGGCTACTGCGACAGACGATTATTTATTCTCTCAGAAGCGACGATGTTGCAGTTTCCTTATCGGCGCGCGTCTCGCATTTATGTATATTCTCGTTTCTCGTCGCTGCTCTCTTTTCTCCTTCGAATAAATGTAAGACGAATCTCCGGAGCAAGTCGCTTTTTGATTTTTCCATATTGTCATTCGATCTGGCCTGCTTGTCTGCGCGCAGTACAAAGACAAAGAAAGAAAGAAGAGAGAGAGAGAGAGATTACGAGCTCGGCGCGAAGGGTGGGGCGCGCGAGTTGTTTTTCTTCGCGGCGATTTAATTATATTTCCGGGATACTATACTGCACGTTTGAGGCAGAGTTCTCCGCGCTGGTCTGCGGGCCGCGCAGTTAAAGCAACATGTAACGATTCGAGCACGCTTCGCTCGATCGCGCGCATACACTGCGATGCACGGATGACAACGACGACGACGACGACGACAGACACACACTGATACGACACACATTTATATCTGCGCGCGCGCGCGCGCGACTTCGTGCTATATAAAACGAGCAAAGAACGCGAGATAAGGGGCGCTTTTCGTGCCGATGATTAAACACATCGACGCGCGACACACTCACATATATATATATATATATCAAATATATTTATATGGCCCGCGTACACGTTTTATAGAAGAAGAAAAAAGCACGCGCATACACGTGTGCAACGAAAAGACATCGATACGCCGTATAGACATGTATCATCTTGTTTTCTGTATCATTTATATAGGATGTTGTAACGAACGCGTGCTTTATAATATATGACATGTGTTTAAAGCAACATTAGGCAGAGACGTTACACGGAATACGTTCGGAAGCCATCCGGGAAGAGAGAGAAAGTGACCGGAAACGATCTACGAGCTGCAAGTCCATCTTCGTTCGACGACATAATTAAGTACTACTACATGGCGGTGCACGAGTTTGATACGTGCTTCCGACAATATTATACTATGAACGAAAAATGTGTATGCGAGGCACTTGTCGCTTCAAGTGGTCGCTCATAAGTTCATGTAAGTGGCCCGTCGAGGACATTAAAGTCCATTGTAATGATAATTAGGAGCGATCGAGTTGAGAGAATTAATCAACTAAAAGTAGCAGCAGCAGCAGCAGCAAGTGAAAGGCCAGGAAGGAGTACAAGATGCGTCGGGAAATCTCAGCACATGCGTGTCCGATTTATAATTGGAATTCGAGCGAGCCGAGTCACGTATCGGTCATATGCTATTTTTCCTCCTCTCCTTCTAATTCACGTTTCCCCTCGTGAGCAGCACACGCCGCTCTGCTCATCTCGATACTCGAGCACGAACCTACAATACACACACACACACATACATACATAATGTCGCGTTTGTTTACCTTGTTCCGGTATGAGTAATAACAGCAGGCGATCGCTCATTTATACGCATCGATACTCGTGCCAGATTAACCTAATCGGAATTCCGCTATTATTCCGGGAAACGGATCAAAGTCCGACTTGGTAGTATGTACACGCAGACGAAAACACAGGCGTTACTTTGCATATTATCAGTGTTACTGTAAACAAGCAGCGAAGAGAACGACGATTCGGTGCGTTTGCACGACTCGGAGATTAATAAGATTCACTGAACCGTTTTGCAGACTTTTTCTTCCAAGTTGGACAAGAATTCATCCTCGGAAAACGGAAATACATTAAAAGGTGCTCGTTCGCGGCTGAGAAATTCCAATAAAATTTGTAAACTCGCTCCCCGATCCCGACACCTCCCACTACCAACTCTTTATGAATACACACACACGCGCGCGCGTACGGATAAAAACACGCCTCCGGCTTATAAAGAGCAAAAGTTGCACGAGTGTATAGGAGAGGATACAAGACTTGTATGTGTAGGGTTGTAACTCGAGAGAGAGAGAACAATACACAGATTGCTCGAGCTCGATCGAAAAACGAGAGAAAAGATGATTTCAAAGCATACCTTATCCGTGCAGACGATGTCCGGTTTCGTTGACGTCGTCGCTTCTAGGACGACGCTGCAGACTGGGGGCCCCCACGAAGCGGCCCTCTTCTGCTCCTCTTGATCGAGAGAGAGAGCGCGAATTGCACGACGACGTAAACTGTGTGTGTGTGTGTGTGCGTGCGTCAGTGACGATAAGGCTACCGTCGTCGCCGCCACCACCACCACCCGATGTAGTCGTCGTCGTGTTTCGCGAGAGAGAGAGAGAGAGAGAACAATGAGCTTATACGGCTATCTTCGGCACTAACCAGTAGCAGCGGTAGTCTTCTCTTGGCTTATTCTGCTGCTCGTCACTTCCAAGCTCATCTGTCCAGTGCGCGCGATGATTTTGATTCGACAATTTACACGCACGAACTTGACGCATTTATAATAAATTGTATAAGTGCCACCACACCACGTTTTATTCTTTTTTTGTTGTTGCGATAAATAACAATTCTCCTTGCTCTACTAGACACTCGCGTTTTAAACTCGGGTCCAACTCGGTGGAGCTTCTTCCTTTCTCTATCTCAAACACTTGTTCAACAAAAACAGAAACAAAAAGAAAAAATAAATAAAACAAAAAACAGCAACGATGGCACACCGATCGAAGGTAGTATATGATTACGTAGCAGCGGTAGTTTCCTCCTGTATACTACGAACAACACACAAACATATTCTCAAGTTTTTCCTCTTGGCTTACTCGTGTGACACATGCAGACACAGCACAGAGAACATGGATTGCGCCGAGCAGTACGTATATGTAAAACAACGAGATGAAATTGTTTACACACACCACTCGCGAGAGAAGAAATTCCTAAATGCACACGCACCGTACTACTATTAATAAATTTCCGCACCGTGTAAAAAGTAATGGTTTTGTTGTTCCTTTATTTATGCTGTACACACTGCATTTTATACAGGTAATGTGTGTGTGTGTGTATTATGCGGCTCTCTCAGCTCGATGAGCTTTGCTTTGGGTCGCGCGAACTGTAAACTGGCTGCGGTCCGTCACGACGCGCCGAGGTTTCGTTCACGACTAAAGCTGCGCTGCCGCTCGTCGGCTCAGGCTTGGCTCGCAGTGGCGGTGGCGGCGGCGGTCTGCGCATTTCCAATACATATACATGGGTGTGTGCGCGTGTGTGAGGTTGGCGACGGCGCGTCGAACCACCACCACCAACACCACTACTACAGTTACACAGACATACACACACACAGACACAAGACCAACGCCGCTCGCTCGATACAGTCGCTCTCTGCAGCGTCTCGTTTTCTTACATTATATATATATAGGTAAGCGTAAGAGTGAGGCGTTTGTTTGTGTGTGTATGTGGCATGTGCAGTGCAGCCGCAGCAGCAACAGCGAGCCGAGTTCCGCAACGAGTCATCGCCGCCGAATGCCATGCCAATTGCCGCAGACGCGAGAGAAACAAAGACGGATTATCGCAAATCCTGATTCTCTCCCCATAAATATAATACGCGAGTATCCTTAAGGTCCTCTCACATACGAATGTGTGTGTGTGTATGACAATTTACATATAGATGTATGCACGCGTGATACGGAGCATATAAGCGAGAGCTCGTCGTAATATAAGCGCGCGCGAGTAGGTAACAAGCTATGCTTCCGCAAGTAGTATGTAACGATCTACACGGGCTTACATCTCTTGCACTTACGTGCATATATATAGGCACACACGTGCGAATACGTAACTCGAATATAAAGTCCGAGCACATTCGCATATACGAACTTACCTGCATATCGGCATACACATGTATGGCCCAATAAGTACTTTGGGTACTTTTTGTGCAGCATGATTATGGATACATGCAGGATCGCAATATTTATTCGCTTTCTCGGCAGCAGCAGCGAGCTGTGTTTTGGCTCTCGTCGCTGAAGTAGAGAGGGGGGAAAGCAGAGAAAAAGAGGGTGGAGTGGCTGCCGAGGGGGGGTAAGGAAGCGCTCCAAGAGAACAAGTCAGCGGCGCGAACGATTCCTCGCTGCTATGCTGCTGGTATTTTAGCGCTTCTTTATGTATTTGTATTACGTGTGTGTGTGTGTGTGTTTTTGCCCCCACGCAGCAGCAGCACAAGCATGGCAACGGAGAGTACACCGAGTCTCTTCTGATGATGCTGCTGCTGCTGAGCTCGCTCGTTCGGAGCCACAGATGCGACGACGGAAATAACTGCGCGCGCGAGAGAAACAGAGAGAGAGCAAAAACCGGCGGGGAGCGATTAGCGACTTTACACGAAGCGCCTGTGTGTGTGTGTATAGTTTGTGATACGAGCGCAAATTTATAGTTGCGCTTGCAATAGGCAAAGCTCGCAATGATCCACACGCGAAAAGTGTTAAACGTCCGTCGTTTATGCAGTCCGATATTCCAACTGTCTATAAACTGATCCGTGATCTCGGATGCGACTATGCTATAGGTTTGTGCGGTCGACTCGCTGCTTTCCGGTTGTACGCGATCGGCGTGTAATGTTCGGCGCTCTGCCAACGATGCCAACGACACTGCGCTGCAGCCGATCGTTTTTGATTCTCCTCGTATGCACGAGACCACTACTGTACGCGGCAACGAAAGCGAATGTGCAAGCGAAGCTGGGATCTTTATGCTCGTTTATTGCACACATATACGCGGTGCGAGCGCGAAATTTTATGCCGCGCTCGCAGTAGTAGTATATACCGGGGGGGAGGCATGGAGGAATGATGACGCCGCGCGAACAGACACCCAAGCGCGACCTGTGCCAAAGACGAGAGACTCGACGCCTGCCTATATGTCATTTGGCTTAACAAATGTTCCGACGCGCCCAATGCTCCCTTTTTTCTTCCTTTTTTTTTCCTTCCACGTCGTCGCGCGATTTAAAACAACTCATATGTAGCTATTCGGAACCTGCCGCACTCTCTGCTTCGTCTCTCTGCTTGGCTCTACAACATGCTTGTGTGCGCGGCCTGTAAGAACGTAGGCAATCGCATAATGAACAGATTATGATTTCCAATGGCTGTCCTGTGCACAAATCGAGCACTGAACGTTTTTCAAAAATTCACCTCTTTCTTTTGCTTCGTCATCGATGTAAATGATTTCCATTTTGTAAACCAGCGAAATTTCATTTATATAAATTGATACTTTCAATTACGAACGGCCAATGAAATTTCTATCGGATAACAATTAAATAAATGACGGACAATAACGACTCTAGCGGCAAAATATGCACTTATATTAGAGAGAAAATTCAAAGGCCGTGGGAGATATTTAGATCCAAGGGGAAAATACCTTTTTTCTAAAACTTAACTTGCGTGATTTTTCACAAAACTTCACACTTTTTATTCGAGACAATTAATGATTGTCCATTTATTTATACTTCATATTTTGGATTTTTCGATGACTCATAAATGTTGCCGTGGCAATTCGTATATCTCGATATTATCCCTCGGCCGGGTGCTTTAACTTTCCTTTAACAGCAAAATGAACGTGCACAAGTGTTTATGAAAATTATTTCATGAGAGATGAAAAAAGAAGTTACGGCGATTTAAAGATTCTTTGAACTCAATCGGTGACATTAATGCTCTCTCTCCGTACTTTTGAGCCATGTCGTATTATTATTATTATCTATCCTTCAGCTTTCAAATTGATTCAAATCAAATTGCCAAGAGATCGATCATAAGTTTTGACGAAGAAGCTACCACGAGCCTCGTCTCTCGCCAACACCTGAGCGACGAAGAAACAAAAGGATCGAGTAGTGTCTCGTAGGGCTGCCATAGCAGTACTCGAATCGATACGATCGTTTCGACTATTTTGATGGATTATTCCTAATCGAGTTTAGCATTAGT
Source organism: Trichogramma dendrolimi (assembly GCA_034770305.1). Taxonomy (NCBI): domain Eukaryota; kingdom Metazoa; phylum Arthropoda; class Insecta; order Hymenoptera; family Trichogrammatidae; genus Trichogramma; species Trichogramma dendrolimi. The sequence goes on from JAPMIB010000045.1 coordinate 154,127, forward strand.
GGGTCTGTATCTAGCCAAAATTTTTATTCCATCAAAATAGATCGAAAATCTGACGTTGAAACTGCAAGTTTAATGCGTCTCGAGCAGATATCCTCATTTTTTTGCGTAAATATTGAACTGGTAGATGAAGATGCCAATAATATCATTATCTAATTTAGCTTTCGAGTAGAATTTGGTCGGAGCATTAGCACGAAGCATATGATCCAAGTGTAATTCTACTATTATTAAATATGCTCACTGATATAGGCAAATCTTGACTCCGTTGCTGCTGCTGCTGCAGTTTCGTTGAATAATTTAAATTGGTTCGTGTTAATTTTGCAAAGCCAGGCAAAATTGGCGTTACTGAAATAATAATTCGACGCTCGAGCTTTCTATCGCGAAGCTTCAAAAAAAAGACGAGGAGAAGAAGAAGAAGAATGAAAATTCAACAACGGTCGCGAGTTTTATCGCGTTATACTAGTCATTGACGAGAGAAGAAGGAAAATACGTAAGTTTCGTAAGAGATGTAAAAAAGCGTCTCAAGATCGGTATCTCGTAATCTCGTTAGCATCTCTATAATTTTCTAATCGGAAACGAGTTTATAAAATAATATAAAAGGTTAATCCAAACAAGTCGTTAAACGCAGTGCGCTGTGGGCAATTAGCGCATCTGGTCGTTCTCCGTTCGTTTAGGTATAAATCGTTGGTACGTATACGATTTTTACGAAAAATAAAAAGAAGAAAGTTGACTCGAATCAATGTTTAAATGTGACGTTGGGTGAAATTTTTGCGAGATTAGTTAAGCTCGTATAGGTAAAAAAATATCATTATCTCGATTAAAAGTCGCCGATAATTGTAATAACCGAGTTGTATTAATTATGTCATTCGGCGAGCTTGATTCTTTTTAATATTTTTTGCCATTATCTCTCATAAAACTTATCGCCCGTGATATCTACAAGGAGATCTGCCAGATATTATGTTTTAAAATTCACAGGAAATGTCTCGAAGCCGCGGCGATCCGTCGTACAAACGACCGATCGCGCGAGTCAAAAAATAGCCCTACCGCCTCGTGCGTCTACGTATCACAACGATCGGCAATTAATCGGCGCGCACTCGTTTATTAAATGCGAGCATCGGCCCATTGTCTGCTCTTCCCGTTCATCGACTCGCTCGCAGCAAAAAAAAAGAAGAGAAATCAAAATTAATCATTATATGTAATTTTTGTTGGGTTTTGCTCGGGCAGCTATTTAATCGCGATCGATGTTAAATAATCTTTACTCGTACGCGATGAGACTCTTTGCACCCAAATAGCGGCTGTTTGTGTGTACAAAATATAATTTGCGAGTCGACGATCCTCAAGGCCGTTTACACGTTCGCGAAATAGTATAGGTACGATTATTGCGATACGCGATCGTCGTATGTGGGTTAGCAGGTGCAATTTTTTTTAATTTATATAAATAAGTAACGCGTAAAATATATAACGAGCGAGATAAGGGTATTGAAGGAAATCATCATCGTTGCTCGAGTGCTTCGAAGCCGTCGAAAAATCTTGATAAACTTTTGTCGAGAGCTCTCGCGCTTGTAACACATAATACAAACCGAGATATGGACGTAGTAGTACGTCTTTGACATTTTTGACCCGTAAATCATATCTAGCTCGAGTAGCGCATTCGACGTTCGAGTCGGTGCGGGACTGTTAAATGACCGTACGTTAGGAATTTAAATGGCCCCGATGCCCTTGGCCACGTATGGAATTATCCAAGGTGTCCCTGTTTTCCCCGCATCGCAGCAGCATCCGTAGCGGCACCTGAGAGCTATATGGGCTACCCCTAATATTATCGATTTTTATTAAAGAAAAAAATTGCCCGAAAGAATAGAGGAGGCGGCGCGCGTTACGTTGCAGAAGAAGAAAAGTCAGCACTGCAGCAGATCGTGGCCCGTCTTTCTTTTCTTCGCGCGCGTTCTGTAAAAAAAAAGAGAGAAGAAGAAGAAGAAGAAGAAAAAGAAGAAGAAGGTATATTATAACGGTCGCCAGTCTAATTTTTTTCCCATGAAACTCCCCCATCATCATCTGCTCGGCAACCCTCGGCTTCTTCTTCTGGCTCAAGACGTTCGTTCAGCGAATCTCGTCGAAGAAATAAACGCATACCGCAGAGAAAGAGAGAGAAACTCGGAGGCGACGCGCGGCTCTTGCTCGAGACTTGCTCTGCTATATCCACCCTCCTATATATATATATATATATACAGAAAGCAAAAATATTTTTCCCAAGATGATAGAGCAGGTATCGACGCTAAACACAATATGTACTACATGTATACACGTAGGGTGAAATAATCCACGCGGCCAATAGAATATTGTACATATCCTATGTGTGTAGCGGCGGAGGCGACACAAGCACAGACACCACAGACACAGATACATATAGGCGGCAGGCAATGTCTCGCGGCCGTGTGCTTGTGTGCGCGATGGTGCAGAGAAATGCGGAGCGGAGGCCCGCAGAAACACATCGAAAAAACACACCAACGACCGCCGCGCGATCATCATCTTCCTCGTCGTCGTCTTTGCGTCCCGCGCGCGAATGTGTGTGTGTGCGTGTGTGCCATGTAGTCGGTATACAGCAGTGGTTGTTGTGCTGCCGTTTGCTGATATCTGTATACATACACACAGCTACGAGCGAAACAGGTTTGTGGGCGTCGCTCCGAGTTTACTACCTGCAAATCAGCTCCCTTCCTTCTTCTTTTTCTTCATCTGCTTCTCCGCGTTGTTCCGCAAGTGTGTGTGTACGAGTGCGCGCCAGCTACCTGCGGGCTACGGAAGGTGTGTGTATGGAAGAAGAAGAAGAAGAAGACGAGGAAAAAAGCCAATGCGCTATACACCTATAGTTATATGTCACATTGTAAACTGGCATCGCGTCGAGGCAGCAGCAGCAGCAGCCTACACTTGAGCTATATATCGTCTTATTATGCGGCGAAACGTAAAAAGAGCCCCTGGTGATGTAGGAAATGAAAACTAGCCTACATCTTCCAAGGTAAGCCCTTTGTGTGTTTGTAATGCATGTTTTTGCTCGAGTGTCCCTATGTGCGGCTAAGATTCAAAGCCCAATCAAATTTTCATCGAACGTTTCCCTGCACAAGGACCAACGACTAATAGCAGTGATAATTGATAACCTCAAAAGTCCAACTGCACTCGGTCTCGTCCCCTAATGATATTTAGATCGAACGCGCCGATCTAACCGTTTTCTCTATTTCGAATCATCTTCGAATCGAACAAAGCGTGAGCTACCCTTAGCGCCGAGATATCTCGTTGAAAAGAAAAAAGAAGCGTCGTTCGCAGCAGCGGCTTGGACAGGAAAGAAAAAAGTCCAAGATATCGGACGCACGGGTTTTTTTTGCAACGGCAAAATACCAAAACATATTTTTCCACGAAGTCATCTATTAATACGAAGACTCTACTCGTGTGCTCCAAAGGTTCACTCTCGTACTATATAGCAGTTCGAGTCTCGAGAAGAGTTGCGATCCGTATTATATAAAGTTGGCATTTATATATACGAAGGAGCAGCAGCAAAGCTTATACACTACAGCGTGGCTTGGACTTGTCGCGTCTGCACGGGGCCTCGCGAAAAAGAAGAAAAAGAGGCCGTAGGATTGGAATCCCGCGCGCGCATCAGATTTTTTGACTGGAATTTTTAGAAGGGCGAGAGAGAGAGTCGAAATCGCGTTATAGGACGTGTTTCGTCTGCACTTCTCCTTTGCTCTCTCGCAGCTTCGCGGCATTCTTCTCGCCAATAACGTCTTTTACAATCGCCTTTACATAAATAACACAAATACGGCTATTTGCTATCGTATGCAATACTCGTCTTATTGATGCCAAGGGCCTATTACTTTTTTTTATTTTTACGAGTATCCCCCGAGGGGCGCGTGTGATTTCCCCAATTGGCATATCGCCGAAACAACGTGTGCCGAGCTTTCGCGCGGACGAGCCTCGAAGCTCGCGTATCGATACGCGATGCTGATTCTTTTATCTTTCGTCTCCCCGCCGCGAGCAAAGGAATTTCGAAATTCTCGCGTGTGTATAGTCGCCGCGCTTATACTATACGGAAGATCCGTGTAATTAAGAGCAACGAGTCAAAACTGACTGCGCGTATATTTTTTAGCTATAGGAGAGAAGAACAAAAAAAAAAGAAACGAAAGGATCGTAAATAGCTCAGACTATTGTACTCGAGTCACTGATGGATCATCCCAGATCCATCCTCGCAACGGTCGGTCGTTCACCTAATAAACGAGCTAAATGAGTTGCCGTAAATGATCTCTCCAGCTCAAGGATGTGTCGAGGATGATTAGCGTAGATAACGATGAGTCGGCGTACACGAAAAAAAAAAAAAACAACACAAAAATCTTGGAGGCAGACGCGAAAGATCATTGATCTCCGTCGAGCTTGCGAGCGAATTATCCAAACATTTTCTCCCTCGAACTGCATCGTCCAACTCGTCCGGATTTTCTCCATTTATACACGGGTATTATCGTGGTTTTGGCCAGAGCCGAGCCTCGTGGCGCGCGACACACACGACGGACTTTCACGTGTGGGATATTATAATATCGGTTCGCGCGCGACACATATCCTCGTTCGCCTTGCGGGATTAATAATATATTCCCTGGCTGTAAATACGGTTTCAACAGAAATCTATAATGAGATCTTTGACGCTCGATCAACTCGCGATCGAGAATACGTATGTTCTTTTTTTTTTATACACATACGGAGCTTTGAAACGCACCGCTGCAATATACGGCGATTTAAAGGATTTAAGGACTGCTGCTTCGGTGCGTTGTACTCGGCGATTATAACTCAATCTTCGGAATCGCGACGACAGGTCGACGAGGAGCGAGCGCAGCACAGCGCGGAATTCTCCGATCTAGGATAGTGGCTACTAATGTATGTAGAGGCGGAGATCCGAGAGAGAGAGAGAGAGAGTGAATTAACAACGCGCGTGTCGTATACATCGGATTTTTACATTCTCACTCGCTTGTCCGACACACGCTCGACTGGGCAATATGCATAAAATTAACCTGCATCGAATCCAATAAACTCGTACGTCCATAATAGTTTTGGAAACTTTTGTCCGACTCGTTGTCTATATGATCCTCAAAAGTAGGCATTTCGTACGAAAACAATCGACCTTTTCTCGCTTCTCGCTTTGTTTCCCCAGATGCACAATCGGCAATTTTTCATCTTCGCCGAATTCCTTTGTAATATACTCTCTTGGGCCACGATTTCCAAGTGAATAACGTCTCACCTTGCCTAGTCAAGGATCAGCTGTAATTGAAATATATATATTAGAGAGAATATATATCGCGTAGAGCAGATCGTTCGTCTGTACTTGTATGGCGCTGATCAGGCAAAAGTCGGTCGAATCGACGAGAGCAGCGTCCCGTGCCGAAAAACGACTCGCCATCGACGTATATTTACAGTAAATTTTAAAATTTATCGCTCGAACGCGTACAGGCCAATATATACCCAATATGTTAATGGCCACCCATAAGTTGTTTTTTTTTCTCGCATCCTCGAGAGGTGGAGACGAGCAAAACGACGACAAGCACACATGCGACGTTTTATCAATCAATATCCGCGCATATTATTTACACACATTCGCAGGACGCGTCAAGGGGATTAAATGAAGACATCAAAATCACCAATCCGAGAGTGAATTTTTCAGATTCCAGTGGTGCTGTAATAGGAAGAGACGCTTAATAGGAGGCAGAAAAATTTCGCGGAAAAGCCGCAAAAGTCGAAACACGACATCCAGAAAGAATCGGAACACTACCTCCCTATCTCTCTCTCACGAGTCGCGCGAATAAATTTTCGTATTACGCGATAGGATATACGTCGTTGGCTCTCGTCGTCGAAAGAAGATGAATCGCAATCCGTTCGCTCGAAAATCAGTACCTGCCGCCGCGACGCGATTATTTTCGGCACACAAAGCTTAAGTAATTCAGTCGCGCGCGCAGCTCGACGAGTTAATAAAAACGAATTTATACAGCACTGCCGTTTCGAGGAGGAGGCGGAGCGACACCTGCAGAGAATACGGGATGAAAAAAGGGCATCGACACGATCGTCCGCGCACGAGCGACTGGGAGACTCGACCGATCGATGAGCTCGTCGCGTGACATTTTTTCACGTTTTAAATGCGATTCGTGAACACATACACGGATACATGTGGCTTTTGTGTATACACGATTTTCTGCGAGCATCTCGCGCGATGAGCGCGGAATAATCAAATAGCTATGCGGCCTGTAAGCTCGTGTGATTATTATGTAAAACTTTGCCGATGGCCGCTGCGAAAAATTCGTGCTGCGTGTGTACTTACGAGCCATATGGGGGGGAGGATGGACATGTATCGCAGCTTTCAAATTTAAAAGGCGGATGTTTTCCTTCGCAGAGCTCGCGAGTGATTTTTTCGTTTACACTTGCAGCATATCTTAAACGTTTTGTTTTTATGGACTCGACTCTCCGAAGGAAAAGCTCTAATTTGGGTAAGTCGCGAGAGACGCACAGGACAAGATTGCTTCACGCGGAATTCGAAATATATAGAGAGGAAAAAAAAGTCCAGAGGTATTTCACACTCGTTCGTGGAAAGGGTTTGCGAGCTTGGGACGTTATAAGGAAGAGAAGCGGCGAGTAACTAGCAGATAGATCGGATGAGTCAGCCAAGGGGCAGAAATGATTTTATAATTTACAGCTAAGCATGTCCGAGGCGATATAGGATGTGTGTACCAAGCATATAAGTATAAGAGAGAGATGAGTAACGCATTCTTGCGCAGCTACTACCACACTCACATGCTTCACAGTTATAAGATAGGTATAAGCACTTTCGGACGTCATCGACTTTCCCCAATAACAACGATCGGCCGCGACTAACAGCCGTACGTCAACATGTACACACAGTCGAAAAGAATATTTTTAAGCGCGCGGATAGGATACAGGATCGTTTTCACGGTCAAGGCGCGCGAGATAATACGCGACGAGTTTCTCTTTGCGCGCATATTGACAATTGCTCAATGATGCGCTGCCGCCGCCGCCGCGCCAAAGAGAGAAAATTCGGAAAGTCCGCATGGCACGAAAGCTCGACCTTTCGACCGAGTATATAGTAGGTAAAACTCGAAACTCGCGTCGTATATAAATTGTCGATCTTTGCTGCCAGCTAATAAGATATATTTGCATGGAAACGTCCGAGTCCTCTACTCGGAGTTAATGAAATAACCGATGCTCGTCGTGCAGCGTCCGCGAGATCGTGTTCTCGCGGTGAAAATGCTGCGACGAAATGAAGAGAGAAAAAGGACAACTTCAAACTGCATTTCTAGTTGGATCTAGCGCGTATATTCCACTCGTTACGATGCCTCGAACGCGTCGATTCGCGTGGGATCTTCTTATACGCAGGTGGAATGCCGAAAGAAACTAGTTTTCAGGCGTCCTCCCAGAGAGAGAGAGACACATTTAAACACATATACAGCATGTAAATAAGGTTTTTTATGTATGTTACACAGTTGGCGCGTGTGCACACGTGTTTTCGAAAGAGCTGCGCGTTTAAATGTGTGTGTGTGTATTAAATGACTGCCGATCGCAATAAACCACACGTGTCTCTGCGATCGACGTACCTGTATATAATAATATACGTGTAATAGCGTGACAGCTTTTATACGTATATCGCTTGCGTATGTATTAATACTTGTTTTGCTTTTGCGCTCGCAGCTGCCAATTTGCGATTCGTATACAGAAACAACAAATGATGTAGCACCGATAAATGCAGCGTACGAGCACTGCAAGGATTTTAATTAGCTCGCGCCTCATTTCCTTCCGCCAATTATCGGCGCGCGTGTCGGGATCGTCTTGCGTAAGCCTCGCGACCAGATCGATATCGTCTGTATCGATGTGATGATTTCTGCGGGATTATGCCGAAAACACCATGGAGATTTTCGAGAATCGGCGGCTATTCGTCAATTTGTCAATTCCAAGCACAATCCGATGGACGACCTGATAAATGCTATACCTGACTGCTGATCCGCATAAGTATATAACCCAATCACCAAACTATTTCGAATGAATATGCAAAATTTGACAGTGACGAACGATTGCAAATGTAGCAAAAAAAATCTTCGGAGCGATCGAATTTAAATCAGCTGATTCTAGTTTGATCGACTTGCCCCGTTCGATTTCAGTGCGAAACTCGAAACGATCGGACTGGTCGGAAGTCGAGGGGAAGAACGAGTTGCAGAGCTTGCGCGATGACTCGAGTAGTAGATAAACAGATCGTTGCTAAATATTCAACGGGTCGATAAGGAAAAGTGCGACACGAGCCACTGCGTGTCGTGTCGTGGTGACGATTGTTTTGAAAAATGCACCGATGTGTCGATGTATAATTGAAAGAAATCAATCAAGCGAGCGACACACCTCGCTACCGTTGTTGTTGCTCTGCTTGAAAACCGGCTAAACTACTAGAACTCGCGGACGAGTTTGCGCGCTAACGAGTGAAAAAAATTACTCAAGTTTACACAAGACGGATAAAATTTCGCGGATATTTCACAAAAATTGGTGAATTTCACAAACGCGCATAAGCTTTGGCTCGAGCTTAGTTCAAGGCTCGGCAGTTGGAAGCTGACGCGTTAATTCCTCTGCCTTGGGCCAATTCGCGCTGAATCGAGTGACGAAAGTTTCCTCTTCGGAACAAAAAAAAAACAACAATAATTCAAAAAAGGAGAGCGAAATTATTATGAATCATTGTAGCTTATTCTCTATACACAACGCCAATAAAAGCGATAAAACGATAAAAAGTCGGCTCAATATTATTATACGCGCGCAGAGAGCGAGAGGCACATTGCGCGATAGACAAAGGAAGTGCTCCAATTTCTGTGTCGATTGGGTAAACGTTTCGTTAAATGCTACATTATACAAAGACGTGGCGCGCAGTGATAAGAGAGCCAAGACGGTAGCTTGGCACACATATAACGTGTGTACGTCGGCTCAGCTTTTTTTCGCGCGGGCCCGCGAGCAACGAACGCCAAAGCCTCGCAGCGGCGCACAGCTTATTGTGATACACACATAACAACGTTTATAGCACGCGATTTTGAATTATAAAAATCTCATCAGCCGCTAATGCGCCAAATGGAGCGTATGTAAATTTATCGCGAGCAAAATTATGACTCGAAATTAACGATTGCGAGAGAGAGAAAGAGCAAAAGTTCAATGTACTTTTTTGTAAACGATATTATCGCTAGGCGCGCGCAACAGCTAAATAAGCTCCAACAGCCGAGAGCTGTTGTTCGAGAATCGTAACGACGATCGCGAGCTTTTCGACGTTATTACGCAGAGGCCTCCCTTTATTTTTTTTATTTTTTTTCTTTATATTATTGCAAAGATAACGGAACGTATATACATATGCAGACGATCGCGGCGCAGGTAATATATATCGCGCATCCTCGGCTCGTCGAGTCAACTTGGTCGGCCGTCGGCTCATCGGCTCGTGTGTGTGCACAAGTGTTGTGAAAACAAACACGTTAGCAAAACATATACACGTTATAAATGTGTGCGTGTAATAAATATGCGCGCTACGAGTGTATGTAATTGGCCGAGTTCAATCGCGAGTATATAATAGTCAGTCATTGACACACGGCCGCGCGTCGGATCGTAATCGAGGCGCAGCTTTTTTCCAGCCAAATTGTCCCCTTCGTCCTCGCGCCCTGTACTCTCATCAGTTGTTTCCCCTTTTTTCTATCACTTCCACGATGGCTCGTTGCTATGTCGTTACGTTGAAAAAACTTAACTCTTTGCCAAATTACGAGACGCGATGCGTGGATGCATCGCAAGTACACACACTCGCGCGCATGATGTATCGAGTCAATAAATTTATCTTACGAGCAGCCAAATGGAACGAAAAAAATCGCTAAATCCGGTCGTTGATTATTATACATCGATGATGCGATGACGATCGCGACGATCGCGGGTTCATGGGCGTCTAAATTTTATCAGGAGAAAGAAAAAACAGCGCATTATGCAACCTGTTTACACGATGATTTATGGCTGTGCAAAAAGAAGAAGAAGAAGAAGAATAAAAGGAAAAAAAAAATCAAAGACCCGTCGCGCCTGCACGTAACCGTATGTGTGTTGGCGCAAATTCCCTCGGTAAATATGTATTCCGTTTGGTAGCTCGAGGTACTATACTCGCATCGGAAACGCAGCTGCGAAATAGAACTCGAGTCGATTATCGTCGAGGCAGCTCGAGTGGAATATATAAATGATATAATGTGTGCGTGAGTCGATCATCTTGGCGACGTTACAATAACAAATGATCGCGCGAAGATCGGCGCTCGCTTCAGCTCGAGATTGCACACTGTATAAGAGTCAGAAAGACAGTTCTTGATTCTTGAGAGGCACGAGTTCGCCTCGTGCTTATACGATACTGCTGCCATTATCTACATGAAACGTGTTAGTGTGCGTAGGCGCGAGACCGTGTCAATTCGTGGACTAATATATACGCGCTTAATTGCCGCGTATAGACGACGACGACGACGACGACGACTACGACGAGATGGCCTGCATATAATTATTATAATTATAATACGCAAACGATCCGATTGGACATATCGTCGTTGCTAATATATCCTAGCGCAACGCAGTCTTACTTTGTCGCGCGCAAGGACGACAAAATTAAATCTGCGCTTTTGTAAAAGCGAAAGGGAATGCTTAAGCTCGATCGCCGCAATGTAATACGTAACGCAATATAATATCGAGGATAAAGGAAGTAAGATTTCGGTCGCGAGGTAGCTGCTGCGCTATGCTCGCAGGCCGAGTCGAGAGAGAAAACAAACGCGGGGATGGATCGTTTTTGCGAATGATTCACCAAGGAACGCGATATAATATATATATACTCGGTGTACAGTGCATTTTCTCCACAACGTCTCCCGATGTCGAGCTCACGAAGCGATTCGACGATCGTGTGTGTGTGTGCACGCATACGTATACGCGTGCGAGTATATATATGTATCGGCGAACGAGTTGGCGATTCGAGTAGCGAGAGCCGCGCAAAGAGGAAACTCGCGAAGGCCGACGAGTATTTTACACGTTATAGCCGCTGCTGCTGCTGCTGTGCAGTGCTCCGGTGGCTGGGCCGGCGAGTGGCCTGTGCCGTGCCGATCGCAGCCGAGCTGCAGCAGTCGGTCGCGCTTACGTCATCACGGATCTGCGAGTTTCCTCTCTGCGGCGATCGCGTCGAGCTCTATACTCTCTCGCCGCTGCTGCACACCTCTTGGCAAACGCTTCTCTCGCGCTCGCTCACTTATAGTCGCGCGCGAAAAAAACGCCAAGATTTTCCTCTTTGTATTCGCCAAGCGAGTATACATACATAAAAGCGCTGCAGTATACGTTTTGCACATTCGCTCGGGCTCGAGCTCGCCCGATGGCGGATATTGTTATTCCGGTCAGGCTGACGCTTTTATATACGTATTATATATAGTATAAGCTCGGTGCAGCGCAGACAATTTGCTGCCCGTTGCGCTTGGCACATTCGAGCGCGAGAGATCCTTTGTTGCGCCTTTTCAGCTAATGAGATATTTCGCGCATTTCGGCGCGCAGCAGCGGATCGCGACCGGATGAATTTTTTTCTTCTCTTATTATCGTCGACTTTTCATTTGGAAATGGCGATCGTTATAAGACGCGTTGCAGAGAGAAAGGGAGGCTGATTTTTAACAGTCGGCACTGCGCGAGTGCGGATGCTCGACGATATACGCGTGTGGCATTTACCGCTTATCGAAAAGGTCTCATCCGAGTTCCGTAATCCAAAAGTTGGACCGTGGATTTTACTCGTGCTCGATAAAGGGCGAAAATAGGAAAATCGAGCGATACTAGATTCCTTCGTGTGTCGAATGTTCAGAGCGTAGCTACACGAGGATACAGACTCTACTACAGGTTGACTTTCGTTCTCGACGACGCGACGTCTTAATATTATTATATAGCGATCGGCTGCAATCGGCTCGGAGCTCTATTCACGTATTTAATACAAAGACACAGAGCGATCGTCGTAGCGCACGCGAAGACGGTGAGTCATAAAGTTAAGCTTACGATCGGTTGGCGCGCGAGGAAAGGAAAAGTCCGCGGCTGCCGAGAGAGAGAGAGAGAGGTCATATACGCTGCTGCCACAATGCTCGAGTGCTCGCAACAGTACTTACTGCGCTGGGAGTGAAGCACAAAGCGTCACCTCTAGCGATCCTCTTTCTCTCGGTCCAGGTCGACGAGTAGTTACGAGCTATATCGTAGCGCGTCATCCTCGACACGGTATTTTGCAAGAAAGGGGTAGAGCCAGCCGAGTAACAGGTAGGTGCGGGATACAAACTCTGGCAATACAGAGAGAGGCTCGAGTTATTCGCGAGTCGAATTGCTCGCTCGGGTTGCATCAGACGCTTGGGTCGCCGCCGCCGCCGCAACTCCCATAGCATATTTATACCTAAATGCACCAGCACACGTCTTGTACAGCAGCAGCAGCAGCAGCAGCAGCAGCTCGAGAGGCAGAAAATGCGAAAAGTCGAGAGATTGCACAGCTTCCTATATAGGAGGTCTGCACTGGCGCACGAGTCGAGAAGGACTACTACTTACTTGTATATAGTACGAGCGGGCCCGGCCGCTCTCTTCCTTTCTATTGTAGCTCTCGCGTATACGATCGCTTTTGCCTAGTCTCTGTGTACGACGACTCGAGTCACGGGGTCGCGCGCATATATATATACATGCGCTGTATATATAATACGTATTATGTGCAGCTCCGTCCTGTTATGTTGATGCGGTACGCTCGATACTGTATACGGGTGTCGCGCGCGAATGGCATCGAACGAGAGGATCCGTAAGCATGCTTAGCTGCGATCTTACTGAATACGATTGCAGCCGCCGCTAGGTGGACCCAACACACACATTGACCATTCGTACACACAGACAAAGCATACTTGCTCTACAGTCAAGTTGACCAGTCGATTCCGATAGAACTCGAGGAAATCGTCGTTGTTTGGAGGTAGTGCCGCTGACCGTCGCGCGTATTGGCTTGCAATATCTCTCTGGCTCGAGCACCGAGAAAAGAGCCGCAGAGAAGAGAATGTGTGCCACGACGAAGCGGTAGCGCCGATAATTGCCCGATTGCGCAATTCCCCGCACACACACACACTGTACTACGTGCTATCTCGCGAATGCCTATCCTATAACTACCTGTTATGTTTGCCAGCATAGCTCTGCAGCGAGCCGATCGCCAACTACTATTATATGTGTGTCTATAGGTAGTTTTAATTTTTTAATCTTAAAAAGCCGATTCGCGTTGGCGATTGAGACTCGGACGACGACGAAAAATGTATATTACAATCACACCCCCCCGAAATGTTTCCGAATGTGCGACTTTTCTCCTCTACATTACGCATTACGAAATCGATTTAAGCGTAATTTTTACGAGTATTAAAATCATCGCTTATTCCTTTGTCGGGATCGTAAAACCGTTTCCGCCCGTACGGCTAGCACCTAAATAACCTTTTATCAATTTCTCCCTCTGCCTCTCTTTCTTATTATCGACAACTTTTGACACGTATATTTGAACTTTTTTTTATTGACGACTCGCTCGACGCGATTGACGAAATTTTATAATCGATCGTGCTTTTTTGCGGCTCGCAATATAAATCGCGCAATGTACGATCCATGATTCATTTTGCTAAACGCTTTTTGGTACGAATCGCGTACACGCAAATTAAAAAAGTAATAAAAATCTTTTTATTTCGATTGGTCTCTGTGTTATCAGTAATTTTTGTCTCTCTCTCTTTCTTTCGAACTCAAGCAGCACTTATCAACACGGATCTCCAATAATTCAAAAATTCATACGAATCGCTCAAAATATTTTTTTTAAATAAAATAAAATGAAATTAATCGAGTAATCGATAATTTAAAAGGTTCGAAAAATTTTTATGGTAGGAATAAATTTTCGATCTTTAGCGTGTACGTATCACTCGCTTGGGCCGTTAATTCGATTAGCTCGGATTTTTTCTTCCACGTCTCTGTTGGCGTTTAATATTCCGAGTAATTAGTGCAGTTGCAAGCACGACTATAGGACTGTAATGAGCGCAGAAAAAAAAAACAGAGTCCAACAACACCTTCGATTAGCATATCGTATACACGCTCCGAGTAATACGAAACGAAAAGAAAAAGAAGAAGCGATCGCAGGCACATTATAAAAAATACTTTGGACGCGTCGGTTGATTTCTAGGCACATTTTTCGCCAGCGGAGTTGACACATCAGTCCCCGAGCAGCGCGTCGCACAATTCGTAAGAAAAGAAAAGGATCGTTGCTTCGTTGGCAGGTCGCGAAAAAGAAAAAAATGAGGAGGTAAGAAATTCCTCGACGGGTCAACGAATTCTGAGCTGGCACTATATCAACGTACGACTTTATTACCGGCTCGATAATTGCGCGTGCTCGACAATTAGTCGAAATGGCGGATCGGAAGCTCGGAAAAGCGCAGCTCGATATTCATTTCGACGCTGATCGTACTCTCCTTGTTACACAACCTCGAGTCGTTAAAAGATACGAAACGCGACCCGAACTGTTACGCCTCTCTCTCTCTCTCTCTCACACACACTCATACCTGTGCTATGGAACCTGTGCCGTGGAATTGGCAAAAAAAAGTAGCATCGCACAGCCGCCTCTGGGCTTTGTAATTGGAATCGGCGAAAGACTCGCGTATAGTTGAGCAAGAGGATGAGAGTAAATGCAGCTGAAACGAGTTGCAGAGATGATAAACCGCTCGCGCCCCGTTGAACTTTGGCTTTGCTCGGTTACTACATTATGCGCTTCGATTGCACAATTTGCCATATAAGCTCGTAAGGATCGTCGTCGAGTTCATCTCGTGCGTATTCGTGAGCGGCTGGGGCTCGGGCGAATATTATAAGACGCTCGTCGTCGTCGTCGTCGTCGTCGTCGGTGGGCATGGCGTAATAATCCGTGCGCGGCGAAAACTGCAGTAGAGAACTCGCGAGCTGCACAGGTCTGCAAGAATATACTGTACACGTTATATCGGCGGAGAAAGGAGCGGGGGCCTCTCTCTTTCTCTCGCGCGAGGCACAAACACACACACACACACAACACGTACACAGGAGTGCAGCGATATTACGTTTGGCTTTACTCGCGGCAAGTGTCGCAACATCTTCGACGCTGGCAAAGTTCGCCAAGCAGCGCCAACAGCGGCCTTCTCTCTCCCTCTAGCTTATACTCGTGTACGTGTTTCGCGCTTCCGAGACCGCCGCCACGCTGCAACGTGGGATAGGCCTCGCGAGTAAGCTAGCTATATAGTTGCGCTTTTGACTCTTTCACCGCTGTACGAGAGGCAAGCCGCCGCAGGGCACAAATTTCCGCGAGAACGATCCGTTCGACGGTACCTATATACCAGCGACTTCTGGGCTTGGCTGAATGTCTTATATATATACGTGTGCACGTGCGCCGATCTGCACCTACAACGTACATACGTACGCGATATTACTTTCGAGAGTAGCGCAAGATTTAGCCTCGCGCGACCTGACCCGACCCGCAACCATCAGACCCTTCTCTCTCTCTCTCTATACATATGTAATAAGCTATTATTACGAGCTCGTGTTTCTTTTTTCGCAGAGCACACCAAATAGACGTCTCCGATTGCCACAAGTTCCGAAATCGCGATCGTCTCCCTGTATGCACCTGAGCAGCTCTTCGTACTCTCGTCGCCTTCTCGATTTTCTGCTGCGATCGGCAAGATTTACATTCGTCTAGTTTTATTGGATCCAGTCTCGGCAGCAGCTGGCACAAAGGCGCGCCGGCTTCGACTGTCGCTGCATCGTTATAATCCTCCCCACGACCACCATAAAGTACGTATTCATAATCTCGCGCTCACCTTTTCGCCTCGAGTGTCTATATTGCGATATCCTACTAGGCCAATCGCTGCCATTTGCTTGCAGGATACATACTTTATGAAACGCGTCGCTCTTTTAATGGCTCGCTCGGTTCTTTTCTTTGTGTGTACTTGCGGTGCAGGATCCCGCAATATTCTTTACCTGTTCTCTCGCAATCGCCTCGACTGCGCATAGCTCCAGCTCCGCGCCATAATTTCTCTGCTTATAATTTTTCCGAGCTCGCGTGAGATTTGCCCTCGTCGCCTTTTCGCTCTCGGTACGCGTTTGACCGCACTGCTAATCCGTTGGATTCTCCTTGGGGTTTTTAACCAATCGCAAAGTCGACGCTCGTCGTTTACTTCTTTGATACGAGAGTTCCTCTACGCGTTATAGATCGCTTGCGTTGAATACAAATAAACAACGCGCGATGCTGTATCAACAAGCTGCTACTCTTGTCGTTATACCATCTCGAATAACCGCCACCTTATGCTCGTATTTTTTCCACGTTTCGACGTTTTATTATTCGGTAATATTTGCTGCTACGAGTTTCCTTTTAAAGTCAGCTCTAAAAATAGCTAAAGCTCGTGATGTACCGCAGCCATCAACGCCTACACTCCAAACTGCACAGGATTTTTCCTCTTTAAATATATAACGTAACATGCTCTACTTGTACAAGTGTTCCTGACACACTCGGCTTTCTGGCCTGATACTTCCTGCTCCACCAAAGTGCCTATACTTACGACGAGGCTCTGAAAATATCGCATCGACGTATCCACCGCTATTACCGATGCACCGATTCCTATACCGCAGCTACAGACCGAGCTTTTTTAAATTTTCCTAATTAAGACACCAAAGCCACTTGGAT
Organism: Trichogramma dendrolimi; assembly: GCA_034770305.1. Classification (NCBI taxonomy): domain Eukaryota; kingdom Metazoa; phylum Arthropoda; class Insecta; order Hymenoptera; family Trichogrammatidae; genus Trichogramma; species Trichogramma dendrolimi. The sequence continues at coordinate 170,895 of JAPMIB010000045.1, forward strand.
GTGCGTCGTATTTTTAGGTAATCTGTTTCTTTATGCAATTCGATAGGTGAGGGAGACGAAGAAAAATGTACACTTGACATTTAAAACGAACGTATCTCCAAGTAAAATTATTGCAGCTAAATCTATAATCTATATCTCGTTGATTTGACAATAAGACAATTTAGAATCAAGATACTCGAGTTTATATGAAAAAAAATAATAAATCGTGACGCGGTATGTAGCAGGTGGAGTCACGATTGCAGCGTCTAACACACTTGTAGTACTTGAACTCCTCGAGCTCGTTCGCAAGCTGGAAAAATACTTGCAAAACGAACCTGTCCCCGCAAAGCTCGCGAATCATGTCCGTGACTAATTCGAAAGTATATCAAGAATGCCTCGTAATTTCTTATCAAAGTTCGCGTCGCGCCGCGTTGAGCTGTCATGCATAACGCCAAAGCGCACAATTAATACTTGCCGAGCGTAGACCAACTTCCGCTTTAGAGCCAATATCGGCGCACACGATTGTGCACACGTTTTCTTTTCTCTTCGCTTTGCACTGGGCCAAAAGATCGTAAAATATTTTTCAGAACCATTTTCTTTTTTTCTTTTTTTTTACTTTTTGAAACATTTTATCGTTAGTCATTTCCATGGATCGCGACGATATTCCTGCGTACCTATAATAATTTTATTATAATTTGCTTTTTTTTAAACATTTTTCTCACAGTGTCCTTTGCTATCGCCGGGGAGACCAATAAAACCGATGCCGATCCATGTTTTTCCCCTTTTTACAAGCTAGCGTTGGCACGATGATTTAGAGCTTTTTCATGGAAGGCTTTTTGCTCGAAAGATGGGAGTTTTTCTTGCAATTTTTTTGGACGAAATAAAGGGAAATCATTATCGCTTACTGGAAAAATCGGCTGTACAATAGAAGCCACGCGTACGTCATGCAAATGGAAATCGATCGCGTCCGCAAGTTTTGTGAAAAAACACACAACGCGATCACGACTCACTTATACACAGCGTAGTTTAATACAGCGACCGATAGATCGTCCCGTGTGGCTTAAGTATCGGATTTGGTGAAAAAGGCACGTACGGGCAGCGCCATATGTTTAGGATATCCCGAAAAACGCCCAAAGAGCATAATAATAAAAAAAAAAGAAGCGAGGCCGTGTCCAGTCGCAGCTATAACATAGGTAGCAGACAATCGGCAACGGGTCTCTGTAAACGGCACGAAGCTTCGGTACTGCCTCGACGACCTATATGCGAGTCGCGGACCTTTGCCGAGCTCCTCTTCGAGCCTCGAGTTATTACACGTACACTATATATATTACATAGGACGCGTTACATATGCGGCACGCGTTAAAAGCCTCGTCGCAATCGTGACGACACCCCAACTATACGAGCTTAGCTCGCAGCTCGCTCGTCGTGACAAGCGCCTTGGCTCGCGTATATCATACACACATAAGTAAATGCACACGCCTATGGGGGGGCAAAGTCGACTAATCATCCGAGTGCAGCTATAGGTCGGTTGCGGCAGCACAGCTTACACGATCGTGCCCGCATTATAAGCACATAACATGCGCGAGCTCGGCACATCGACTCTCTGCTGCACGTACGTACACACACATGCCATGCCATGGCTGATTTTGAAAGTACGCGAGCGTAGAAGCCATCGTGCAATCGTCAAAGTCGAGCTATATATATTCGTATAGAGCCTATCCCTACATCGTCCCGCCGCGGACGAAATCGGAAAAGTTTGAACCTGCAGCCTGGAGCACGCGAGGCAGTGCATCGAGCAACAGGTGAACGCAGCTGCTCACCGATAGGCGTAGTATGTTTGGCTGGCGTTTCAACGCGCTGTTATTTTTTTTATTTTTTTTTCAACTTTGTACGTTTCGGCTTCAAATGCAAAACGTCTATAAACCGCAGTGACGCAGCGGAGCAACAACAGCAGCAACGACGCGATATTATCTTGTCATCGTTTCTCCTCCTCGCGAGTACGAGCTCGCGCGTGTAAGTCGGCAGCAGCTCGGCTAAGTATATGCGGCCCGTATATTAGTTCCGTCTCTCGTTGCATTCGTTTGTATTTGTATTGGCGATCGATACGCGCGCGACACGGCTATATATAAATGCGGCGTAGAGTCCCGCACGATTCCCCCCGGCTCGATACGTACATCATCATATGATATTCTTCCGGTTATCTGTTCGACGTTCGCTGCGCGCGTTATATATATACATTTTTTTTATTGTTCTCATATTGGTGCACGGCAGGCAGCGAACGGGTAATCTCATCTCGATCGTCGTTGTTTTATATTGTATATATCGAGTGTCGCGAGCTTCGCTCGATAAGCCATGCAGTACTCGTGTGCATGACACACACACACACACACGGCACACAGAAAGAGACAAATCGACGCGCGGCCTTATCGGTGATGACCCCTTTTTTTTGCGCGCGACTCAAAGATATACATTTTCAATTTGGGATTCGCGCTCGAGCGCCTGTTACATGCTACATACGTACGTAATATTGTCAAGTCGCTACGATCCGATCGATTGGGTACACGATCGTGACGATTGGATTTTTTTGCTCTTTCTTTTTTTTGCGTACATTATATAAGTCGTATTGGCGATCGCTGTTATGCGCGCGGGGCTTTTTCGATGACGACACGAATTCGCAATGTGCCCTTGACTATATTACGCCGTCGTCGTATCATAGGCACTTGTATGCGCGCCGGGTGCTGCTGTATTTTTTTTTGTTTCTTTTTGTCCGCGCTCCGTTAATATGGCCCAAGATCGGGCTCGTATAATTTTCCTCCTCTACGCGCAGATTGATAATAATTTAAAAAATAAAATGACGTCTCTCGGGCTGTAGGATTCGAGAGCTGGAATGTGGACCCATATAACGGCCGTGTTCCCACGTACGCAGGATTTCGTCGTCGCTCGAGATTCGCCACGGCCTACGTGATACATAATATAAATACTCGAGGATCCTCCTAATAGACTGAAAAATTGAAGCGAATCGGACGCGGCGCATCGCAACCAGCAACAATGCTCGACTTTTTTATACGGCCAACTCGTACAATACGGGCTCGAACATTGGAAAAGAAAGGAAAAAAATGCAAAGAGGAGAATAGGAAAAAAGCAAGAAGAAAAAGGCAGGCGACCTCTATTCGTAACCCCGCGTATACCGTAGTCTCTTGGTCTTGGATCGCCGTGTGTATATTCCGCGCTTGTCGCGCGCGCAGACAGATACATATAGCATACCTAAATGTAGCTCCGTATATGCATTTATAGAGAGTAAGAGAGACGCACACAGGAAGTACGAAGAATTGCAAAGTGGCTCTAAAAGTCATAAATAAGATGAGAATGGCCTATTGTCCGTAAGTACACGCACTCGCCGTCGTGTGCACTTCTTTGGTTTTTCGTCGTCGTCGCCGCGACGTCCATCGAGCGCGTTGACTCTCTTCTATATTAGTTATATATATATATAGCAGCAGATTTTGCACTGTGCTTATCGATGCACGCCTATATGGATTATTCATCCGAGGGATGCGTCAATTTTTGCAACATCGATCGGCCTGCGGTCTGTTTTTTATTTCATCGCTGAAATGTCATTGCAAATATCGTCGCTAATTATCTCGAGTTTGTCCAGCTCGCAGCAGCTTCCAATTCCTTTGGACGGAACGAATTACGCAGCCCTCCGGTCGATCGTTGACGTTTTTCAGCTCGCCGCGGTGTGGTCTCGATCGGTAGCCCAACAGCTCGCGCCGGGTCACATCGAGTATTAGATCGCAGCTGCATATAATGCGTGCGTATGGTAATGCGGCCCCGTAACGCAACGAGAATCGCGTCGATAAGCCGCGCGATGACGAGTTGGACGCACACTTGGCTCGTATAAAAAAGCTACCCACTCGTGTACGTGCGATGCGTGTACGTACGCGCTTCCTGGAAGTCAGCCCGAGTACAATCAAACATTAGCCGGAAAAATCGATGGCACTTGGAGCCGCGGCTCGGCTCGGCTCTATTGTTCTGCCGCTGCTTTTTTCTTTTTGCTTTTTTCTTTCTTCTTCCTTTCGCGAGCGTATAATATATGGCGCACGACGACGACGGTAATCGATGCAGCTCGGCTTTAATGTAAGCAAAGATGTTCTGATTTTCGTGCCCGAGCTGCATTTTCGCGTACTTGAACTCGCGTCGATCCGTGATCTCCGCGTGCGATGTCGATTGTCAGTCGTGCGCGCGCGTTTTTTTAATCGTGTCACGGTATCGCGCGCTCCGTGCGTCCAGCTGCCTTTTTTTCTTCGCGGACTCGAGCCGCTTACGAATTTTTAATTACTCGCTTACGCTTTTTATTCGGAAACGAATTTAAAAAAAAAATCCAATTTTTAATTACAATTTAAACTCGCGTGTGTGTAGTTACATGTAGTTACGCGAGAAAGAATAGATACGTCAAATGAATTACCAACGGTCTAGACGGAAAATCATACATATATATGTAGAGAATGTGAAAAAGCGCTGAATTATTGAGCTAGCTAGCCAACTTTCCAGCGCATCGCTCCGTTCGATTATTCATTTTCTTTAATGTATAATTAAGCATGTAGCTTGGCGCGACCGAGTGATGAAGCACCTGTACTATAATGTATAACGTAAAATATCTCGGATCGGAGAACAAAAACAATTCATGTTTTCTATATCGGCTTCTGTTTTTCAGGTGTGAATTGCCCGAATCCGCGTATAGATGCATCAGCGATCGAGAAAAAGTCCTAAGTTTGGAATCATCGTTTTGTCAAGGAATAATTAACGCCGTAAAGAAAAAAAATTTATAAATTGGAATTTTCAACGCGTCGTCCGAGGCTTTGTACGCGAACGCGCGACATCTCGGAAACGATATGATCAATTTTATGGAAATTACTATAAAGAGTCTGCGGCGAGTCGTTACGTAATTGTCTTCCATTCTCCTTTTTTCTCTCTCTCGTCGAATGCGGGAAACGTACATATTATGCACTGCTAGCGTGTGTACGTATAGTAAACATATATATAACGCGGATCGGGTTTTTAAATCGGTCCAAGTCCTACGGTATATAATACACACAGACAGACAAGGCGCAGTGCAGTGCAGGAGTCTATACGAAGGAATAGCTAGGAGAATACGAGTTTTCTGCGTGCGCTTACGGAAGTCACGTGCACTTATGTATAAGAGAGTTGCAGTACACGAAATTGGGTTATCCGTAGCACGCCGCCGCGCGACGGGGCACGAGAAACTCTTATGCAGTATATAGCCGCGTTGCAACGATCGCGATGTGCTGCACACAAGAATTACCGTAATCCATTATGTAAGCCTCTTGGATCGGTCTCTCTGTCTACCTCGTAGTCTTACATCCTATGTAACAGACACACACACACACACACACACAGAGAAACGCGTACATATGAATTGCAGCAGTTCGGGGCACGCATCGCGTCTCGGCTCCTCCTTTATGTGCATGCGTATGCATATAAAAATATATTTATGTATCTGGCTTGGTCGAGGGACACTTTCTCCTTTCGCGAAACTCGTACTGTACGTCTCTGCTCCCTTTTGCGGAGTTACGTAAACGTATATACGATCGGCGACGTCTTCGCAGCGGCGCGTTACAATTATATCGGCGCATCGAGGATCCTTATGACGATCCTACGTCTCGATGCTTATGTAAAAGGACGATCCGATCCACGGAACTGAGAGAAAAGCCACCGAAAACATACCAGTATACACCGATCGTTATTTATCATCTTTGACCTACATTCGGCTTTGTACTGCTGTTTATCGATCTCGACTTCCTTGATTTTATCAGCTGGATTCGTTATCGACTCTAATATCTAATATATCACGTCCGATTGGTTTTTCTGGGAAATTTTTCGAGGGACCGCACGCGCCGGAGCAATTGCAACTCGTGTATGTGACGCTATGCAGTAGCGAGAACCTCGAGAGACGTCGCGCGACACGCAATGCCGACTTGATTTTCATTTCCACTCGCGCTCGTGTGTGTGTGTATGTAAGGCACTCGAGCGTGCTCGCGTTCTCGAATTTCTCGCTATCCTGTAAGCCACACGTTACATAATTACACGCTCCATGTATCTCTCGCTACGTGTAATTTGTATTTTTTCGGTACATAATGTTGAAAAAAAAAAAAAAAAATGAAAAATGGGAAAAGTCGAGCTCCAAAGGCAATCCTTTCATCGTGCCTGGCATTTCCTCGAGTATTTAGCTCATTTAACTAAGTCTCGCCTAATTTTACCGGGGCTCAGGAATTAATTACCATTTAATTGGAAAGTCGGCCGGCTTTCGGCAAATAGACCATACTCGCTCGAGGTGTGATCGAACTCGATGCGTGATTTATATCGTTTATCGGTTGGAAGCGCATAGTCATCGGCACAGTAGCTCGATTGGGCTAAAATCCGAAAGTCGGCAGCATCTTTGTACTACTGCATCGTTACAAAGAGCGAGACTTTCATATAATAGGATTGCCATAATCATTCCAATTTCATTGTTTCTGTTTAAATCGCGGTTTAGGCCTTTGATCAATCGTAATAATTTTGTCAAAATTCGAAAACCCACATCAATCATAAAAATTATTAAATTATTAATTATTAATCCCCGATTCATCATATTTTTTCACACAAAAAGAAGAAAAATGTTGAGAAAACTCATAATTTCTCGTAGCATGAATTTTTGGCTTTAGCGTCTTGTGTGACATGCAGCTTCGAATTCGAATTTTTTCTTTTTTCGAAACTTTTTTGTTCATATGATATTGAAACCGTAAAAAATGTTACGTTATGTCATAAATTTCCTTTTTTCACGCTCGAATCGTTAGCCCGAGCAATCAACGACGAGCCACAACTGAAATTCGCATCGCGATACGGTATGGATATACGTTCGCGTCCTCTTACCCGTGTGGTTTCGATTGTTCGATGCCCCTTAAAAAATGGATCGAACCAGAGACAGATGCCATTAATATGTAAAAGCGCTTTTAGTTCCGTGCACCTCTCACTTTTACTTCCACGCCTTCTTATCCAGCGTTGGCATCATTAGAGCTCTGTGTCATTGAAATTTTTTCGAGTTAATGTAATTCGGACGCTCTTCCTTTTTGTCGAATTGCTTAGAATCGCGAGAAACCCCGTAAACACGCGGCACTTGTTATGCGGAGCTAATTAGCACATCGTTTGAGGAAACGATGATGGGACGACGGTGGAAGTGCATTATATGGATAGACACAATTCAGCGAGTACAGCGTACCGATGAAATATTCGTCGAAATGGTCCGATTCTTCGAGTCATTTTTAGTTGTACACTTGGTTAAATTTTTATAGTCGATTTTCAAGTCCGGTCGTCTCTATAAACGACGCATTTCAATAATTTCCATGGCGAACGCACTAGACCTTTCAAAAATAATTTACAAGTGTAGTAGCTAGATTGAATAAGAGCTCGCGTAGACCGAACCGAATGGGAAAAATAAGTAGCTTGGATAATTTAAATGATCAAAAAGAAAAAACTTGAACCAATAAAAAAAACAATTTAAAAAGCTCGAATGACACAACGAGCGGAGCCGTGCACGCAAGTAGGTCAAGCATCTAACGAGTCTCAGCAATGAAATGCTCCCCTCGTCGTAAGTAGGTTTCTTCCCGAGTCAATATATTACAAACGAGTTGCATATAATGCATTATATACACACAGTGCAGTGCGTGTACATCAGAAATCGGTGTTACGCACGCGGCACCGCAGATCGTACTCGAGTATAAAATCGCACGCAGGCACGCACATAATCGGGCGCGCGTGTCTTACATTATAATAAAAATATGTATCTGCCAGAAAAGGAGCATCGTTATACGTGTTTGTTTCGTACTTGCGCGGAAAATGATGAAGGATGATGACTGCGACGAAGACGCTACATGGACTGGTTATGATTACGAAAATGACGAAGATGATTGTGACTTTTTGTTGGCCTAAAGATATATATACGCAAGGCATGCAAGAAAAACGTGTACACGTACGTCATCGCGCGCGCCTTCCTTCTCGAGCGGGAGGAACGCACGCAAATCGTGTTTCGCGTGCGCTACGCTAAAAAAGCCTTTCGCGAGCGTTCCGCGCCGCAAGTGATACGCGATTCGTAATTTACGCGCGAATCCGTGTTCGTGGACACGAAACTCTGGCTGCGCTTTTTTTCGCTGCATTTCTTTGAAATTGTGTACGCGCGAGCCCGTTCGATATAGATTTTTTGAAGAATGCAGACTTCGACTCGAAGAAACGATACGACGGGTTTTCACGAATTTTCTTGAAAAAAAAATTATTTATCGGACTGGGAAAAAAATAAACAACGCCTCGCGCGCAATCTGCCGCAGATAAGAGCGAGAGAGGCAGCGCGAGCGCAGCCTTTTATCTCCCCCCGCGCGCGCCTGTGTTTGTGTGGATAATTCGAAAAGTCGCAGCGATCATCGGCCGGAATTCTGCCGAGTACATATACGAGCGTAATCGGCCGGTGACAAATAATGCCACTACATAGAGTACCTCACGTATATCGCTGAAAATTGTATAAATATCAGAGAGAGAGAGAGAGAGAGAGAGAAAAAGAAAAGGCATCAATCGTCACGCAAAATAAAGACCAACACTGATATGTACTTGTACATAAGCCGAGCTATGTAATGTAGATGTGGGGCCGGCGCATAATCAAGAAACGATTTCCCACCGAGAGTGTGTATTATAGTATGCGCGCGAGATAAGCCAAGCATGACAAAAGTGCAGCTCAGGCGTGCCCGAGCACAGATATATATTATAGATATATACGCAGTCGTGTATATCCGCCGGTCGCCGGACGCGACGTTCTGCACTGCAAACACGATATGCCTATAAGATGTATCCTATGAAGCACCTTAAGGGGGGGGTAGGGTCTCATTTTTGCAAAATAAACATATTTTTAATAATTTTTTTTGAGCTTATAATTAATTGCATTTATTAGCAAATGATATACCTAATAAATACTTATTCTGAGAATATTCAGTTAAATTTTTAGCTCAAAATAACGAAAAATAAACGAATTACAGCTAATTTTCTCATACAGCTATTTGAAAAAAATTTTTTGCGGTGGACATCATAACTCGACACTGGATTATCTGAAATCAAAAAACCAAAGTTTTCTGGTTAGTTTATAACATTCTTAAGGTAATGACGTCGAGATTTTTAAAAAAAAATGATTTTTGAGGTTTTGGCGTAAATTTGAAGTCAAAAAAGGCTATTTTTTTTCAAAATTGACGTAAAAACCATTATATAATTTTGTAAAACTTTTTTGACAGCAAAATATTAAATTATCTCGACGTCACTACCTCATATTTAATGTCTTAAAGTACTGTATAAAATTTGAAGAGGATCGGTCCAGTAGATTTTGAGTTACAGCGTCCACCGACTTTTCAAAACCTAGTTTTGAGAAATCCGCGTTTAAAGTTTTATAGATATTTTTCATGCATTCTTACATCGAATCATCAATTCCGGGGCCATAGAGGCAAGCGCTATCTTCTAGAATATCTTCTGCACTTTTTTTAGCTTGTCTACGAATAATTCTGCCTTCTTTAGTTGCATCTGCAGTTTTTTTATCTGCTCTAGTGATCCGATGCATGTCTTGCAGGCGCGCCCACTCGTGCGCACTTGGTCCGAGACTGACACACATCTCTTCCAAAAATGCCAGTAAAGCAAAGGAGCCTTCATTAAAAACACATGATGCTACATTCGCTGCTATTTCTACAATGTTTGATGTACCACTTAATATTTTTGGGGTTATTTTCCAAATTATTTGATTCAGACTTTCGTTGTTATTTTGTGTAAACCCTCCGACACATCGCTCTAAAAGTGAATCTTTACTCAAGTCTTCGTATATGGGTTTTATTGCAACTAAAACATCAGTAGGAAGAGCGGCATAACTATGTTTAAATGATTTTAATTCGCCTTTGATTGAGGCTTTTTGCCATTCGCACCAAGAATTTTCATCACGCGGACAGTTTTCATGTTTTGGACTATCATTAGTTGAGCTGTAGTGGTAGTAGGTTGACCAAATGGCTTTTTTCATTTTTTGTACAGAATCGCTATTTCGACGAATGGCCAAGCCATAGTATACAGATAATTTATCAATCATCTTTCCGGTCAATTTACCTTTTCCAGAAAGAGATTTCCTTTTCATTATTTTTCCAGATTTCGATACTGTATCTGTTATTGAATTTTTTACTAAATCCCGCAAGCGTTTTCCCATCCTCTTCTGCACGTGTCCCACACATTCTCTTTTATTAATTAAAAAATCTTTACCGTAAGGTTTCGAAGCTAATAAACCAGTATATGTTTTGGAGTCTCCGTCTCCGATATAGTTTCTATACTTTACGTTATGTTCCATTGATCGTTGGAACATCGATTTAATCGCATCTACTTCCATATTCCCAGATGGACCAACGTGATTTGCGAGACATTTTCCATTATCGATATGATCTTTTTGCCACTCCTCAAATTCTGCAGAACCACATTTCTTTTCCCAAAACTTACACTCATGGCAGTAAGAACTTTTTACAAAAATATCCACTACTTTTCCACTGTAATAACCAATCAAGGAGGCCACACCATACAACGATGAAAATCCTCTTTTTTTCCAGGTACCATCACCTGATACGGTCAATTCTGTAGTCGTTTTTACATTATTAACTTTACTTGTGGCTTCTATCTCTTCTTTAATGGCAGAAGAAAAAAAATTTTTCGATACTATTTTGACTTTTGAACATATGTTTTTTATACACGTACTGTAACTTGATCTTGACAAAAAATTATTTTTGAGATCCATAATCCCGCAGAACTTGTCACATCCGGCTAATCCAATTCCGAGGATTCGCATAACAAAAGCAAATCTGTAGTTTATTTCATATGATCCAGTCATAATTCTTTGGCATGATCGAACGTATCGAGGAATTTTGCACTTTTCACACGTAATTTTAATTTTAAATCCTAATCCTTCCATACTGCATGAGGAAAATTCCACTTTACCATTGCACTTAACACATTTAACTAGTGTTGAAATGCTGGAAAAAACTAATAAAAAGTCCACAATTCGGTAATATTTATCAGAATTTTCGTTTATACTTTGCTGCGTTTCCACTCTGATTTTCTTCGATGACGCGCTTGACTCTAAATCGTCCCGTCGGCGTTTATTTGGTGGTATTTTTTTTCTCGGACGATCTATCCTGGAATTACTGTATTCTCGTCGTTGTCGCGAAATTTTTTTTGGCATTTTAATTATAATGATTGCAAAACTGTAGGCAAAACACAATGAAATAATATATAACGTATATATATATACTTATAACGTTCAATGACGGCTGCTTGCTAAGGACTGAAAATAAACATATTTATACTCTAGATTCAAACAATATATAAACATGGTTCAAACACAAATCTTCTCTTTAACTTCAATAATTCAATTAAACACGCAATACATTTAAAATTAATGTTTATGTTAGACAAGGAGAAAGAGACAGCTCACGCGCCGCTCGTACGATCAACGTTCAATTTCGGCTAAAAGCTGAATCGGAAGGAGATACATTCGAAGCGCTGTATCTCCGTCAATTTTTTTTAATCGACCTAAAATTTTAGGAGAATATTCTTGAAGATACAAACAATCAAATTAAACAATAAAAAAAATTTGCAAAAAAAAAAAATTTCAGACCCTACCCCCCCCTTAAGACAAGTCTCGTGGAAAGGCGAGAGCCGATCGTGGCTCTTTGACCCTGATTTTGCAGGGGATGAAGCATCGCCGATGATCCTCGGACGATGCAATGCCACGATCCCGTAGTAAAGTTGTTACGAAAATCAGATGCCGAATCGTCGCGATCGACGGAAAAGCCATAAAGATAATTGAGCCGCATGACTCGCGTGGTGAATTTTTTTTTGCATGCCTCGCGCGATTGTTTCGCCCCTTTTGTTCTTTGACGCGCGCACTGCACGCATCGCTCGCGGGACTTTTCTCGCCGTTTCTCCGGCTCAATTGGCCGAGTCAAGCCCAATTGCTTCATTAACGCGCTAATGGCTCGATTAATTTCTCCTCTCTCTCTTTCTCTCGCGTACTGCTCGTGTTCTTATGTGTATTCGCGTATGTGTTGTATAGCATGTACTCGAGTCATCTGCTCGTCGAGAGTCTCGGCATCTTCGCGCCCGTAATATACAATTGCCAATGATTAGTTTAATACTTTTTTGCCCCCATCTTGGCCATCGTCGTCGGATGAACGCACACAGGCCTCGACAAAATTTATCTCTCTCTCTCTCTCTCGTGTATATAAACATATTTATTAAGCTCTCTCGAGCTTTGAGCGCGCAGCTGCGCACTTTATATTGTATCAAGTGTTTATGCGCTTCAATTGAGATCGATCGCCGCACATGTCTTCGGACGCATCGAAAATGATTGTATACATCAACGCGCGTTCGCATGCGATAATATGCGCTGGCCATGCCTCGATTCAGTGCCTATAGTGTCCTTTGTATAAAGGGAGAACCGTCGATCTCTGTTTATAGAGGAAATCGCCAACTTTCGGCTAGTCCTCGCGTCAACTATATACGCTACCAATTTAGATTCGACCGCAGAATGACGCCTTTACGCTTGAATTTACGAATTATTTTCTATTATATCTCTGCCAAATTAACAATCGCAGAATTGTTGATGATACCTATGCAGTATATGTATATACTTGCAATATGCTAGTCGCTTGCGGGAACTGTCATGCACAAAGCGACCTCTAGTGGCAGATCGCCACAACGCCGTGACGATTTTGAAGAAGCCAAAGAACTAGAAAATGACAAAAAACATGGTCAAGAATGCCAGATTTGCAGTCAAGAGTTTATGACATCGGGACAAGTTGTAAAATATGCTACATCAAGTTTGACAACGAATGGAGTTTAAGAAATCAAACCAGACTCTCGTCAAGAAACCAACGAAAAGGCAGGAAAATAGTCGTCGCGATATTCAGTACTTGACAATTTTAATATATTCGAGTCAATGGAGAAGCGCAGAAAACGTTGAGTCGTGCGTAGCCAAAGAGCTCATCAACACAGCAAGAAAGATGAAAAGACGGAAAAAAAATGGACGATCGGCAACAGTCGGCAAACACACACTATATACCTGGAGAAAAATCACGGAGCTCGAAGCATAATACGCAGGAGGAAGCGGCAGTAGCACATTACGGGGCCCGCGCAATAGGATGCGCTTCTTATCTTTGCTTGGCTCGCGCGGCGGCCTATACAGGTAAAAGGGAAACAAACCCAACGAAATCATTCCCATGAAAAGCGTCCGTATATACACATACGCATAGAAGGTGTATAAGCGACACGGAGCGCGCCAAGGCCTCTCGAATGCGTATACGAGTGCAAGACGAGTGCAGCGCATCAACGCTCGTATACCTACATAGCTCGTGCGTGCGCCGGCCCAGCGAATCACCTTGAAATTTTCTTTCTTTTAAAAATCAGTGCGCGTATAATACTGCTATCCGTACATAGTTCGGCGTAGGCGACGTTCCTGCGCGTCTTTGTATGCATGTAACACGGATGAGCCGATATATATGTATATATAGCCGCCCCACGGCTCGCATGGGAACGTCCTGGAAGAGGCGAGACACGCGGAAGTAGGTGCGGAGAGGGTATAGCGTACTTTGCAACGACTTGGAAGGAGCTCTAGCGTCGGTCCTTGGCGACCTTCGGCTTCACCCAGCGCTAGACTATATAAAGACGAGTGGGTATTTAAAGGGACCAAAAGATTGTTTAAGGATCCATTAGGACACGTGTGCAGCCTCCGAAAAACGAAAGACGCTGTCTCTTCATATACATCATCGAGTAAGGTCGAGTTTTTGTCGAGAACTGCGTGTTGGTGGGGCCGGGGCATTTAATGCGAATCGCAGTGTGACAGCAGCAGTCGACTGCACGCATCGCCTTGGTAACAAAAGAACAAGGAGGCATATCGCTGGCGAGTCGATGCTTGGCAGAGTGCACAAATATGCACGAGTAAGTACGACGACGACTCGTACTCGTGACTGTGGGAAGAGGACGCGGCGAGCAGCCAGGCATGTCTGCAAAAGTAAAGGAAGTCAGCAAAGCTCTTCGAAGCTGAGTTCCGTTCCCGCTACTTTTCTCTCTCTCTCTCTCTATTCTCGATTCTTTATTTCGCTGCCACGGTAAACGTGCACTACCTGCTATAGGAGTATGCGTGTAGTGCCAACTCTATATACTACTTTGCTGCTGGCTTTGCCTTGGCATGATCTCGCGCGACCCGACGTTGAAATTTTCTTGTAATATACTGCGCTTTTCGCGCGTGACGACGACGACGACGACGACGACGATGATATACGCAGTCGTTGCTTGTATATGTTACGAGCTGGCGACCTCGCGCGCACGCTCGCGTGTGAATTCGCTTCGATCCACTTAAATATACATATATATGAATCGTGCGTATACGTAAGGCAGTCGCGGGGCCAGTCGACGACGCATGATTCCGGATGCGCCACGAGCGAGACAATCGCGGCGATGGTAATTTTTCCAATTTCTTTCGAGCAATTGGGTCAGTCGGAGCGAAAAACGAAACGGCTCGAATCTCTGTCGTAGGTCGCTTGGAATTTGGCTGTTGCGCGAGTCGAGCTCGTCGATCCCACGCACACGCAATCGCGCCCCTCGGCTATATTCCATAAGCACGGCGCAGCACGAATAATCCATCGTTGCGATAGATGTCGAGCTTCGGCAATGCTGTTCGGCTCTCGTCGGGCGCTTCTACGGCTATATATATATCGTACGTAACGGGGCGTCGAGAATCGCGCATTATAATGATCCACCTGTACAGTCAGTCGCCTACCTATATCTATATGAAATGTTTTGTCTGAAGCAAGAGCGGCCCGAGTTACCTCATTGGCTTTTAGCTTTTAGCCGGGCCTATGCACTTTCGCTTCTCGCTCTCTCGCTCGCGAGCCTGCACAATCGCATTAGCTAACGTTTCGACTGCAATAAATTCGAGCTACGGCTAGAGCATTGCGAAGATCGTACGCGCGCCTACGTATCGAGGGTATACGACGTGTTTTGGCCCGATAGCGCACAGGTGCAGCAGTTCGACTCTTTCTCGTCTGTATAAGCTAAGAGATCACTCGTAGCTCTCGTCGGTGGTGCGCGCCCACCAGCGGCATATTATGCCCTGGCAACCGAAAAACTGATTCTCGACGCGTCGATCGTATACGTTAAAAGTCTAGACAGGCCCGCGAGTCGAGTAGTACTACACAGCTCGTATAATACCTCGCGATTGCGTAAGGCCCGCTAAATGCTGCTGCACTCTCTTTTTCCCGAGGCGCTCGCGCCCATTATGCAACTTTGTATTATGCCTCGTGGCTCTCGTGTACCGAGCGCACAACTCGCGGGGCCTGCCTTCCTCATATTACTCAACTTCTGGAGCGGCAAACCATCTAGCGTACCTATAGGTGTGCGATGGCAGATATACCGATTTTCTCGAATTATACTACAAGCTCGACCTGTTGGCGTGCTTTTTAGCTATAAGATGTCGGCAGTCATCGGTATGTATGGATTTTCGTCGATAACGATTTACGTTCTGTGCCGTCGATTTCGGTTAGCGAGAAATTCTGGACTATCCGAAAGATCCGCGCGCGATGATTGTGCAGTGGCCGATGTGGATATGATTGCGAGCCTAATTCGTTCATTTCCGAGGCCGAGAGCTGCACGGAGCTTATGCGGCCAACGCGTAAGATTACGAGCGGCGATCATTAATGGCTTGGAACTACGAATTTCTCCGTACTCGATTACTCCTTTTTCTTCGACAAAAGTATATGTGCGCGTCGTAAAAATTATCGAGGATCGTGCGCGACAGGCCAATGAACTTGTCCGACTTTGGGCAGTGCCAAAATATTCAAAAAGCTCCGTCGATCAACTATAATGCTACTATCGATACGTTATTAATAGGCTATTCCACTCTGGAGCGTCGTATCATTGCGAGTCGATCGTTGCCAATCAGTCCGAAGCTGGCGTCTCGTCTTACTCTCTATTATATTCGTAATCATGTTTGCAAAATATCTAAAATTAGCCAAGATAGCAACGCAGCTGCAGGTAAAACAAGGAGGAAGAAAGCCGGTCCCCGGAAGGGATGCTCTTTGCCTTTACAAATGCACTCGTGTTTACGAGCTGGTTAACATGGGCGATGCAGCGGAGCTCGTAGGAGAGAAAACCATCATTCTCCGCACGTATCGGCGTTAAGCAACTGCACACACACACACATATATGCAGACACTTGTGGCGCAGGCCGAATTACGATGGAGCTCGAGGAAATTGGCAGCTCGCGTCCAGCGCATATATCATGCGCGCGCTCAAGTACGTTTACCTTGGTACACATTTATCGTATGGATCGCTGCTGCGGTGCACCGCTCGTGTAGCGCACACACTCACACATTATACGTGCGGTACGCGAATGCGAGATAAGGCCTGCTTATAACTGCTGTGTACGGGACATGCGAGTAAGCGGCTGGGACGCCATGGGAACCTTTGGCGACGCTCGATCGAGACACACCGGAAAGGCGCAAGCAATCGGCAACTGCCTATACATAGCTTGTCTGTGTGTATGTAAGCAGGACGCCATGTAACGATCTCTTCTCGCGCGTTCGAGACTCGAGCTTTTCTAGGACGACGCATTCGCACACGAGAAGATTCTGCCTCTTCCGCGAGATTGCTCAACGCGCGTCTACTGCGGATGGAGAGCCCCACGAGTATAACGGATCGCTTCGAGATTCGACTTTTCGTGCGCGGCTCATCCGTTGCAATCCCTATAATATAATATAGCTTTTGTATCGTGGATACTCTTGCGCTGATATGCACAGTGCACACACACACATCGTCGGGCCGGAACAATACGATTTTTTCGTGCGTTGGATGAGCTGCGCGGGATGAATGAATCAAGATGAAAGGGCTGTCCCGAGCGGTTAATAAATTCTGCCGAGTCATCGCTGGATATTTTCAAATTACGTACTGCAGCGCGAGCTATTTTCGATGCGATAATCGAGCGATAAATCCACGTCGTTCTCCACGATAAAGCGATAACTCGACTAGTGGAGGACCTCCCAAAATACGACGATTTTCATGGCGAATAACTCGACAAACATTCACGGAATCGCTCGAACGATTAGTAATGTAAAATTTGCATCGCCAGCCAAAGCTCGAACGAAACCGGAGCTGCGCGCAGCGAGTATGGGTATAGAACGCAACGGGCCGCGCGTAAAAGTCATAGGTCAGAGCTTACACACGAGACAAGGGAGCTCTGCATGTGTGTGTGTGTGTGTGTGTGTGTGCAAATATTTCTCCACGTTTTAAACTATAGACGTATAGAGGCTAGGCAGGCTACAGCGCAGTCGGCTAAAGTCGATAGGTTGCAGCTATTCGCTCGCTCGTAGTATGCTATAAGCTGCATCGAGTCTCGATCGGAATCTACGCTTGTGCAACTTTATGCCATATGCGCATATAACACATACACACATGTATATACGTACGCTTGATTTATCATCAGCGACGCGTGTACACGTCTCGTGCAGTTCTCGTTTGTATGAGTGTGTGTGTGTGTGTATGTACGAGCGCGAGGACAGCAACTTTTCCTTCTTTTATAACATAAGACATAAGCTCTCGCGGAACGTCAACAAAGAGCCGAGTGCAGCCTCTCTCTCTCTCTCTCTCGCTCCGTCTTTCTATCTGCTCGGCGCATAACTACCCACATTGACTCAATCACATAGACACGGCACACAGCACATATGAAATAGAGGAGCGAGCGCGTGCTAATTGCTCGCCCAAGTGAGCTCGAGCTACACGCTGCACTCCAAAGAGCGACGGCGGGCGCACACGTGCAGCTCACTCCTGTGCTTTGGTATGCATAGCACACATTTTCTATCTCTCTCTTTCTCTCTATACACTCTTTGCTCCGCTATATAGATATATTATAGAGTTTACAAGGAGTGGCAGCGAGACGTGACACCATCTCTCTCTCTCTCTCTCTCTCTCTTTCTCTCCATATATATTGCACATGCAACACTACATCGACCATAAACATAATAAATGTTATTGTTGCTGCTTATTTGCTGGTATGCGGGGGCGCGTTATAAATATACCTCTATATAAAATTCGCTCTCCGTGTCGCGCGACTTTAGACAGCGCCAATGTCCTTCGGAAAAATCTTTTTATATATACTGTCCTTTGTACCGAGCCATGAACTAATATTATCAGCATCTCTTGTTCTCCCGCTTTTATATTTTGCCCTCGTGGGTTCCCAACGAGAGAGGCCAAGAGATTTATTATATATATATATATATCCCAGCCTACCTTGACTAATCCGGAGCTACATTTTCAACTCATTTTTCCGGATACCCCTATGACGATAATAATTATCGCGTTTGAAAATTCAATTAAATTGCTATTCGTAGACGACTCGAAGCACTGTTCGATCGAGCTAGTTTTCCCATTTTTAAACCCTAAATAAACACGGATTCATCTCATTGTCAAACTCATATATCGATGTGCGTAGCAGTTGCTTTTCTCTCTGTTACGGCCTTGCTCGACATTCGTCGAAATCGTCGCAAAATGTTTCGAATTCTCCGACGCGTAATTTCGCGACCATAAAAAATATTCACAAGTGTTTAGGCGCAGATAAGTCGCGAGTAGCTCGAATTTCTATTCGCGAGTCGATCGACGTCGATAAGATAAATTGAGAAAGAAAATATGTAACGGCTCGCGAGCTAGCATCGAAATCGCTACGCGATCTAAAATTGCACCGACGAGCGACAAATTTCTCACGCACGAAAAAATCGGATTCACGCACGCGGACTCGGACGAATTGCGCTAATGTACTCGGCTCGCGTACACGCGCACTCGCATACGTATACATATTCCAAATATTAGCACAACAATGAGCTCGCTCAACTATCGTATTAAAGCGGCTCGTATATTTACCCGAGCCTCGACGTACTTACCTGTGAATCAAAATATCATTTGGAAAGACTCGAATTGCGCTGGCCCGAAACCCGAGGGAGGCATCCGAGGCAGCAGCTTTATTCTCGCAAAGAACTGTCCGCATTCGTTTCTTCCGATGCCGCCTGTGCACGTATGTAAGCCAACCGACTACGATCTCGCCCCATAATAGACGATTCGTACGTATGCGCGTTCTTTAAACGCACACATTGTAGAGCGCGCGTGGGCGTCTTCTCGCGCGTCGATGCAGTTCGCGATTACTGCGCCCCTTGCAAGTACTAAATGCGTACCGACTGCCGACGAGAGTATGTATAGGCAGCTCGTGTTTACAAGCGCAAACGTACAGACACGTGAGATGTGCAGCAGCGCGGCGCGTTAAACATTTAATGGCGCGCGGCATTTCGTGTATAGTCGCGAGCTCGAGCAGCCGCATGTGCGTCTGTGTGTATACATTATAAACGGAGCACATCTTCCGCAGCCTCGTGGGCTCGAGCGACTCCTGCGACGACATCCGACGAGAGCCGAGTCGGCGATTTTGCGCTCCATAATGGCACGTGTATATAGGCTTTTCTTCCCCCGACGACGATCGTATGGCAAACGAATTGCCGCAGCAGCTCCGACGAATGATAATCGCGCGGGGATCGATTTTCACGATGCAAGTGAATTCCGAATCAAAGCGCCGATCGCGCCCATTTCGACTCTTCCCAGCACGAGTTTATTCCATCGTGCGCGCCGAGTATCGCGTGTAATAACGACTGACGGCTCGGCGTATTACACACGCCCGCAGTCTATATATTCGTTGCCGCGGCTCGACCAAACGTATCAACGATAACATATAGTCCATTATAATCGCTTATACGATACGCGCGCTACTTGTCATACAGATGGAAAATTACTGATTAATCATGGGAACGATCGACTCCAAATCGTCTAACCAATAATGACGTATTACCAAAGAAAAGATTGAAGCATAGTCAATTTGAAGGAAACAAATTAAGATCTTTGTAATTTTGATCATACCAAGATGAGCTCAAAAAAACATATATCCACCACGGTAGCAAGGCTCGACATTTTATAGCTACTTCTGTCCAGGTTTTAATTTTAAATAATCCAAAAATATTGTTTGCGTGCTCTGGTAATGAAATGGCTAATGAAGCTATGATTTATTATTCATTTTCACTTTGACACTTGCAATTTTATAGATTAAGGCACTCGCCATCTAGCGGTGACAAATGCTCTAACATCGTATTTAAAGTGGTTGAAAACTGGACTAGATTTTTTAAAACAGTTAAATCGTTAATTTCAGATAATAATAATGCGCCTTATATTTTTAACATAATTTAACAAAAAAAATCTCCAACAACGAGCCAATTAGTGATGATATATTTTAAAATAATTTAAATGGAATTTTTGGTCACGAAACCATCATTAATGTTTCAATCATTAATCACGAAGGCGAGTAGTCGGAAAAAGTTGACAAGTTTATAATTTTGCAACGACTGCGACGCGTCAAAGCTCATCGATCGAATGTAGGATGTATCGTTTACGAATTCTGTGCTCACCTGCACTGGCGCTGGGCAGGTATCGAATCGATTATGCATCGTGTTTCGCCAATCGATGCATACACACACACACACGCATAGCGTAATAATTACTAATAATAATATCAAGTACTCTCTTGGCTTCGAGCAATTCCATGCGAGTATTATTGTAACACGCAGTACAAAGACAAGTAAATCGTTTATTATTCGTCGTATAGTGCATACGACACGCGAGCGCGTGTGTGAGAAAGAATACGAGATCGCGTAACGCAATAACGGCCATATGTGCCTGCAATTTAAAAACGATATGGCTCGTAGCGACGAGTTCCGCTTTTGTGAATTGTCGCCTACTTTATGAGGCGCGCGCGCCATCGGTAGCTGCACCAGCATCTTTTGTTTGGATTACGTACACCATCTATAGCTGCTTGCAAAAACTACCGCGCAATTCTTAATTTTAATAGTAATGCAGCTCAGCCTCATTGTGAATTCAGAGTCGCGACGTTTATGAATATCGATTGAGTAATCGACAATTATTTCGAACTTGTAATCACACGGACTTTAATGCGGCATTATTACAACGGGATGTTTCCGATTCGCCGAGACTTGATGTACGACGTAGGAAACGATGAGGTTTTTTATTAGTATTAGATGTCTCTGCATCGTTATTGCATTATTCATTTGAGAAAAACATCACAAGTGAAAAAACATCCAGTGACTTGTTTTACGTCTCGAATCGAACAAATCCAATAATTTATTTTCCCAAAGTCCAGAATCAACGTAGCCTTTTGAAACCGATAAGGTGGTAAATTTATTTAAAAAGATTTTCGGGGATTTTCAAGCCGTCGCACACGTTGATACAACCATTGAAAAGCCAGAATACTCTGCTTGAAATGCTGAACAAGTAGTGGCCAATAAATGTCAGTTTAAATTGTTTTTTAAAATATATTGCCATAAATTGATTTGTTTTCAGATATCTTCTGTACGGTCAAAATAACAACTTTTTGCAAAAAACTGATGCACGCGAAGCGCTTCTGAAAGTTACTAGTTATCACAAAATGTCCAAGCATTTCTTATTGACGCACATATCGACGCTGTTAATGAAAAATAATACGTTTCTATACATTTTTCGTTAACAGCATCGATATATATTTTTAATGGTCTTCTTATCATATGTTGATCAACTCTATCTGGGTAGATATTTTCTTTATTTATATATATTACACGTTCAAACGAATAGTACGCATAATAAGTATTTTACATGGACTCAAAATTTCTTGGATATTAGTAAGTCGCGAGCGCGCTCGTATAACTTTAAGCCTATGTGGTTTACTGTATAAACCGGGATTGCGCAAATAACTGCGATGCCGAAAATGCCGACATCAACACCCCGAGCGGAGTAACGTTATATCGGGCATACGACGAGGCACGACGACACCGCGTAAAACAAGGCAAATAATAATAGGCGTGCGAAAAAAAGCCGGCGCAGAGCTGTATAGGCTGCATATTGCATCGAAGAAGAAGCTCGAGCTCTCCGGGCTTACATACGCTACGCACACATATATATATATATATATATATATACGTGTAATATTGGAGAGGAGGATGCACCGGATCAGCAGGTGTCGTCTGACCGTGGCTAAAGGAAGGTATCGGTATCCTCGCTGCTCGTCGTTACCATTGCGTATCGGTCGTATCGGTTGACAAAAGCATCATCTTCGTCGTCGTCGTCGTCGTCGGGCGGCAGCGGCCATAGTCCTTCTTTTCTTTGCTCGCTCGCTCCGGTAATTCGAGACGGGCACTTTGCCGCTCGTGCATGCGATGCATCGGTCGAGATTTCGCGCAAAGGTGATTCAGTTATTTGCGCACGACTGCGCGAAGGAGCTGCCGGTGCACGTATACGCACCTACAGTACACATTTCACCCGAGAAAGAGAAGAACGAGAGGAGGAAAAGGGCTTATGTGTTATAAAATACGATAGCCCTTTAGGTGTTTCGTCAAGGGACGGGCAAGGGACGCCCGATCGCCTACGAGTACGTATCCGCGTGCGAGCACGGACAACGATCCGCCAATGCTCTTTTTCTCTCTCTCTGCTACTCAGACGCGTCGTAATTGTCGGAGATCGAGCCATACCGGTGCAGGCGAGCGAGCAGCGCGTCGCTTCCTCCCTCCCACGTACGCGATTCCATTTTTGCCTGCCAACTGCAGCTCGAAGAAATCTTATACGCCATACCTAT
The DNA here is from genome assembly GCA_034770305.1 of Trichogramma dendrolimi. Classification (NCBI taxonomy): domain Eukaryota; kingdom Metazoa; phylum Arthropoda; class Insecta; order Hymenoptera; family Trichogrammatidae; genus Trichogramma; species Trichogramma dendrolimi. Next base: position 193,684 of record JAPMIB010000045.1, read on the forward strand.
AGTCCAGCTGCTTCGATCTGCAAAAATTCGCGGACATTCGACTCGATGACTCGCAGATATGCGTGCTTTTTTCTCAGAGCCAACTCGTCGCTACGAGTCATCCGTGCTTTCGAGCTTTCCGCATTTTCCATGTGCCGAGAGCTTCGTGGAAAATAATCACCCCTGCACTACTGTTGCTACGTACTTTAACGGAAGCGCCGAGCGAGGAAGCGGAAAAGCTCGAGGGAGCTTTCGACCCCAATCTGCCGGATGCTCCAAGCCTCTCGAGCGAAGACGCGAGGAAATGAAAGCTCCTTGCTTCCTCGCGCCGCCGCACCTCGACTCCCGCGTAGGAAATCGCGTCTCTCTCTCTCTCTCGCTCTCTGTTGCCGGAGGCTCCGAAAAATACCGACGTGTCGCGCACCGACCGATATATATGATTCACCGGCGCAGAATTCAAACTTGGAGCTCGTCTTTTCATTTCTCTTCTTCTCTCCCGGAGCCATGTCGCGCGCCTGCACCCTACTGAAAAACAACGCCCAACCTACGAAATGTACGTACGAAAATTTACAAAGCACCATCGGGCTAAATTATTATTTTCGTCCTTATCCGTAGCGAGAAAATCTCGCGGGTGACTGCGAAATATGCTCCTTTGTCGGACGACAAAATGGCGCGAAAGGGAGGCAGATTGATCGAGCACTGATTTAAATACGAAATCCAGATTACTCTAAGCAAGAGCGAGACGATTTATACGAAAAATATTGGCATTAGAGAAAACATTCGCCACCCGAGAAGCCGCAATTCAAACGAGGGGATTTATTGATGAATAGTACACATAGTCCTTGGCATATTGCTTACACGATTCGAAATATATCATAATTACGCGCTACGGTGTGAAACGACGCGGTGAAAGGCAAACGAAGCTCGACGCGAATCTTCTTCTCTGTAGTGCAAATAACGCAACCGCGCGGTAATAATTTACTTACTAATAAAAAAGAAGAAGAAAGAAAATTGACACGAGCTTTGAATGTGGAAAGCACCTGCGCTGAATAGGTATTGGCTGCGGCGAGTACGTTGGAAAAATGGACTTTGTGCGCCCATAACAACAATATGTCGATGTGTGTATTTACACGTATGGAATCCAAAAATAACGACAGCCGTCGACAAAAGGGCCTTTAACAATCGGCTACTTTTTTCGCTCGCGCGCAGCGCTGCATCCATCTGCTTCGCTAACCACCCCGTCAGTTTCAGCATCAATCGTTCGGCGGCTATACCAGAAGAGAGAAGGAGAGAACGAGGCGCTTGTCGAACGACAAACAAAGCGGATTTTCGGTTTGCCATATAGAGCAGAGAGAGAGAGAGAGCTCGCACCGGAACCCAGACTTTGCCCGTGCGAGCATGAGATAAGGCAATAGGACGAAAAAAGCAACAGCAGCAGGCCTGGCTCTCTATACACATGCGACCTCGACTTCAAAGGGTCACGTTTATAAGCGTCCAGCGAGCCGCAAACTTTACCAATCGGGCTATGAAATCAGTCTTTTGCACAAACACATCCCCCGTACACCCTCTCTCTCTCTCTGTTGCTACGTTGCTCTCTCTCTCTCTCTCACCCTCACTGGTATGGACTTACATAATCAATATCAAAACCCGCTGCTTCGGAAGCCCGTTCCGTTTTCTCTAATGCCCTGGTTAGCACCCCCTCCCCCTTTCGAAGCCCCCATATGGGAGCAGTGTAAAAAGGGATCTCGTACACTCGAATCCCCCATTATATACGTTTGCGCACATACACAGACATACGTGGCGTATAAATTGCGTATCGTCCTTCCTTTCTAGCTGGTGCAGCGATGCAATTCAACGCGTTCGCCACCGCCACGCGACGAACCTTTTCTCTCTCTCTCTCTCTTTGGTCGCTAGGCTCGTTTTTCTCTTTTTCCCCCCTGCAGCAGAATCAGTAGCAACAGCAGCAGTAGGTACTTGCTTTTTTTAGCTTCCTTTTGTGCAGAGAGACCCTTCGAGCTCGATACACGCGTCTGATGTGCTGCTGCTGTGTTTGGCCTTGTCTCGGAAGAACGTTCCGGGATTAGCGGTTCGGTGACGATATCAGGCCTCTCCCTTTTATAATATAAATTATGCCCTGCTCTCTTGCACACACGCGCTTGCCCTTTGCTCGCACACCCATACATATATGCATGCACTGCGTTACAAGGGAAGCTCGAACTTGTACTACGCTGCAGCCTATATGTACGGCAGCGTAGGCGAACGTCGCGCGAATTACTTTTTATATATATATATATATATGCGCCGTACGTTATACGTTATAATACGTTTGTAAGCGAGAAATTGCGTTTTCACGCATGGCACACTCCTATACGCGTGTAAACCGGGGACGAAAAAATAAAAGTAAAGAAAGAAAAGAAAAAAAGAGTAATCGCTGCCGCCGATGCTGTATTGCGTCCGATACTTTCTTGTGCCTTTGAGCCGCTTTAATTGGCCATTTCGAGCGGATAATTTTCCCGTCTTCGTCGTTCGCTCGCTCGTGCGATGCTTGGATAACAGACAAAGTTCCGTAAACAGAATATTGCTACTCTACGTATATGCAATCTTTCGCCTATCGTATGTGTCATAAAATTTATAGTATTTTAAAAGTCTCTCTCTCTCTCTTGCGCGCGCGCTTAATGAAGTTCACTTGCGAAAGTCAAGAAAATGTACTAATTTTTAATCGCCTTTTACTAGCTTGCAAACGTTTTTCTACGAGATCATTCATTCTAAGGTAGCCTTTTTCCAGCTGAATTTATACAGCTTGCGGACGTTACTTTTTACTTGTAAGAATTACGCAACAACACTTGGGCGAACCCTTGGAAAATTGAGAAAAACGTCAAAGAGTCTTTGGCGCGCAATTTCGATGTAAATTGAAAAATCATTAGGTAAGCGTTGATTTAATTGATCATAGAGATAACGATCTTACAAGCAGACCCAGTTGCACAGTAAACTAATTTCATATAGAGCGATGAAAAATCAAGTCCCAATCGGATCGGGTGTGCATACGAGAAATAATCCGCCGAGACATTCAAAGAGACGCCAGAGATCAATCGAAATTGCGCAAACTCGAGCGAACTCGAATTTATTTATATATAAATTGCGCTCGTCGAAAACTAGGAGTCAAGCGAGAGAGAGAGAGATATTTCTCCGGAGCAAGAAACTTACATACATACACAGAATCGGCTGGTTGGTCGGTCGTCGAGCGAGCATTTAAATCCAATCCAAAAGCAATCGTGTACGTCTGCGCAGTGCAGTGGCATGTGTATCGCGTAATAAGCGCGCGCGAGAGAGAGAGAGAGCCCTATAACACGAGATGATTGAAGAAAATATACGAGAGAGAGAGAGCCAAGAGCTTGTGTTTCAATTAACGAGGCAGCGGCAGCAGTCAGTCGATGACCGGGGCGCCGTAGCCGAGCACAGTTAAAATGACGGAAGAGACGTCGTCCGCGCGTGCGAGTGTGCGAAAGACGCAGAGAGTCGGTGCGGTACATATATATACGTGCTGCAAGGGGGTCAATGGCTAATCTAGCGAGCGTCGCCGCCAACGTCAACGACGCAGCTCGCAGTTTTAATCGAGCCACTTCTCTCCCTCCAGCTCTGTTTGTACATCTCGACTCGTATAAAACATGCACGCACGCGATGATGAGCGATCCACGCGCGCCTCCGCCAATTGTCTCGACTCGACTCTCTCGTTCTCGTGCTGTAGCTCTTTGCGATGACAATTTAGCTCTGATTCGGAGCCAACTCGCGAGTATACGATAATAATGTATATAAGCCGAGCCCTTGACGCTTACGCACCCATTTAAATGTATCGACGCGAGCGGACAGCTTCCCTTTATTCAAAGTCGCAAACTGCTTTATATATATACTTACACGTCTTGAACTGCACCGATCGCCGCGCATGCTTCAATTAACGAGCTTGCCAATATTTTTCTTTTCTATATTGGCCGCTGCGGTACATGTGGCCCAGCTTGCGGATGCTTGATCTGTACAACGGTCGGTGCGGAGAGGACAAAAAAATGTCGCTTCGAATCGTGTACAAGTTGCTTATTTATTCGTGTACTTGCGTTTACGAAGCCGATTATGTTTCTACACCCGCCAGCAGACATGGCAAACAAAGTTGTTAGAGGCTTATTATCGTTTTATACCGCGAAAGGCGTCTGAAATCATGAGAGGCAGCTCGTCGTTATGGCGCTGACACTCGAGAAATCTCTCTCGTAAAACAAACTCCACGACACTTGTTACGACAAATCGGAAATTTCCCCTCTCGGTCCCCCTGTGCGGGGGGCCGTACGACGCCAAATTACATCGACAAAAACGTCACGCGCGCGTCGAGTCGAGTAGCTTTCTGTACTACGAATAGGCAGCATAATTCGACAAACCGAACCGAAACTATTGTAAGTAATAAGTCACCGAAGTAGGTGCGTAAAACAAAATATTAATGGCGTATTTTTAAACTCGTGTGTATCACGTCGATTTATATACGCACGCACGAGGAGCTCTAAATACTTGGTATCTTTATCTCGTCGCCTTCGTTGCGTCTTCGTCATTGGCCTGTCTCTCTCTCTCTCTCTCTCTCGGAGCGGAGAGGAGATCGCGACCGAATATTTTTGTATACGGTATGAGCGATATCGAGAGCAAGTATATATTTTTCCTCGTCTCTTGCTTCTTCTTTTTTTTTCTCATGACCTTAAATTAAGCTTTAAGCGCATCCACGTTATCGGATTTCCTTCCATCTATATCGCGCGCGTACGTGCGTATGTGCGTTGGAGGGGTTCCGACGTGCTCTCTACACACACTATCGCGCGTGGCCCTTGACGAAAAAAAATGTAACGACCTCCTGGAGCTTGCAGCAGCAGCAGCCGCCGCAGCAAGAAAGTTAACAGCGTATATATATCGGCACAGATGGCCCGCGCATGTGTGACGATCAGCGCGGACGAGAAGCTTCGAAAAATGCTGTTATGCTGTTAGGGTGTCGGGTATCTCTCTCGTTTGCTCCCGAATGTCTTTTCACGGATCCATGCCTGCATCGCATCAATTTCTTTCTTTTTTCTCTCTCTCTCTTTGCAACTCCCGCGGGAGATTCCAGATATGCAGGCGAGCCTACGTCGCACATGTAGTGCAGGGGAAGTACAGCTCTATGAGCGCCACTTGTGCGCTGCCGCCTGCGCCTTCGTATACAACAGACTGTGGGGAAATCAATGCGCGACTGATTTCCATGCATTTTCTTCCTGACCATCTCGCTTGGCGCTCTTCTTTTGTTTTTTCTTTCGTTTGCGAATGAATTCAAGTAAATAGAGATTATTACCGATTATGGAATCTTTGTCGACGTTTTCATCCATCTCGGAACATTCTTGTTTACATTTGACGTAAAATACAAGCTAGACTATAGGCGATACTTTGTTGCATACACTGATTTTTCATGTAATTTTGTCTCCGTGACGATTTCAACTGATCCAAGCAAAGATCGAAGACTCGACAAAACTGTAGCTTTTCTAAAGAAGAAGAAAAAAACGAACGAGTCCTTCGTCTTTTCAGATGTGCCTACTTCATTTTATGCGCACGTACAGGTTTTTTTGCTCGTTCTCTTTTTTACGCGCGCGTACTCGAATTGTACACATGTATATTATTCCTTCTTGAATACAGCCGCCGAGCGCTGAAAAGTTTACGCAAGAGAGAGGGAATAAAAGAACAAGTGGCCAAAAAAGTCCAGCCGACAAATCGGCCGAGCTCGGGCGTATTTTTCTCCTGCTACACTCTATATAATAATACAATGTATACAGAGACGCGTGACAAATGATGCTCCCCGCGCGCCTACACATAATAATGTATATATACTGGCTGCGTCGCGCAAGTTCATCGAGCAAAGAATAACAATGACATCAAGCACTTTTGTCACTCTCTTTTCTCCGCAGAATTATGTAAGTCGGGCGTCACCGATGCACCAAGAATTATTGCCTCTCTCTCTCTCTTCCTCGGCCGATCGCGACTTTGCGCGGATCGATGACTCTCGATCGAGTTCGGCCGAGTAATTATGCAAATCAATTGCACGTTTTCGGCGAATCCAAGAAAAAAGGATCCAGAGTCGAAAGAGACGAAAAATAATTACGCCCACGAGTACGGCCGCGCTATTTACTTTTTTCTCTCTCGCGCGTTTTCGAATTCTCGCTGGAAAAAGACCGCGGCGAGATCTCGACTGAAAGCAGGAGAAGATTAGCCTTTCCTGGAGCCTATAGCGGGCTTACGCCAGGGACCACCCGGTAGAAATCTCGTACTCGCAGCTTTAATGTCTAACTATTGTACTGTATGTACTCTCAAATGTTACCAATGCCCGAGACAAGAAATATGAAAAAACATTGTCCTGCATCCAGAGAAAAATCACTTCCGTACACACTTTTGATTCGATGCCATTTTCTCGATCACTGCTCATTTAAAGCTTTTATTAACGATTCAAAAGTTACGTTGAAAAACCGAGGGAGATCGCAAAAGTAAATAGGATGATTGAAGAATCCATTTTTTTTCTCTTTAAATTTCAAACATTTTTGTGTATTTGGTTAATACTTTTCATCTCGATCAATATCGCTCCTTACATAAGGGCGTTAAACTTCTCCAGTGTTTTTTCTTATATTTCATCCAATAGCCTCGAGATGGTAATTATCCCAATTTCAAATCCTTCATCAATATTTGTTCTCAAGCGATATAAATTACGAGCGAGCTAAACGGTATTATTTAAGTAATATCATTGACGTTTCTCATGTGATACTGATCATCGAATGTCTGATACTCGTAAATAATATTCACGTATTTGATTAAGAATGAAGCTATTATTTTGATTATTTTTCAATAAATACGACATTAGAAATTAAAGAAAGTTTAACGATGAATATCCAATGATTTTACGACACCTTACCATTTTTATACGGCTGATTATTTTATTGAAAAGTTTCATCGTTTGTTTTTTATAGTTTTTGGAAAACGAGTGATTGGCTCAAATCGATGTCACTCTAAAACCTATAGGTACCAGTGCATTTCAATGATTGAAATGGTTTGTAATTACGACAATTCCTGCAGTTTTCAATAATGAAAAATCATGAACAGAGGCTTAGAGGAGATTTTTGTAAAAACATTATAATATCAGGCTTTTTCTCTCTTACGCGGAAGGTTTCCCTGCTCGGCTCGATCGATTTTTGGGGACGAGCGAAACCTTGGAAGGTTGTCGATTCGAACGGTTGTTCGGGCGCACATATCGTCAGTTAGATATAACGCGGATGCGAAAATGTGCGGTTAACGCGAGACGTCTTTGGCGCTGAACATTGCGCCGCTGAGCCGCACTTTGGGCTTGCAGTGCGGCGGCAGTGGCGGATCTTGGCGTGCAGCAGTGGGCCATACATATAGCAAGGACAGGAGAAAGAGTAAGAGAGAAAGAGATACGCGTACATATATATACGGTTAAATATAGGTAGTCGCGTTGGCGCACGAAATCTATCTCCTTTCACGAAGGGCTGGCTCTCTTTTTCCCTCTTTCCTTCGTATACACGCATACAGACTCTTACTCTCGTCCAGTGGAATTTTGAGGTATCCGGTTGCCTCTCTTATTCTTCTCTGCGCGTCTTTTACTAAGGCTTCTTCTTCTTCGTCATCATCATGGTCGTTCTCGCCGCCGCCGCCGCCACTACTACCGCCGCCGTCGTCGTGGTCTTTTTCTCTTTCTCCTTGTATGCGCCTTATATATAATGTGCATGCGCGGGGGTTTTGTTTGCACCTGTGTGTCTGCACACACGTGGAGCAGCGCCCTTCCTTCCCCAATGTGCTCTCTGTGTGTAACCTGCTCTATCCTTTTGTGTCTGGCAGCAGCAGCAGCAGCAGCACACGTAGGTATACATAGGGCAGGTATATAATGCCGCTAGCGCACATAGAGGAGCGCGCACAGGTCCAAAGTTCTCCGACGACGACGAGGCTCGTGTGAGTGCGTTCGTGCGCGAGTTAAAAGGAAAGCCAAACGGAGATCAATGACGCGCCACGGCCTGTGTTTAGGAGAGCTGCCTCTTCTCTCTTGTCTATACATTATGTGCGCCAGCTTCTATTCAGCTACTCTGTAGAACGCAGCTTCGTAGAAAAACAGCCTTTTTACATTTTTCCCGCTAGCGCATATATACAATATTAAAGTCTGCTATAGAGAGATCCACGACGCGACTGGACCGGACAACATTTTTTCTTCTTCTTCTTAATCTATTTTTCGAACTCGAACGCCTGTGTATACAAGGAAGAAGAAAGGCAGGAGGAGGCTTGCACTTGATCATGCGTTGCAAAGAAGCTCGAGGCACCGATCGACATTATGAATATGGAGCGAATTAGTACGTAATGCAATTTTGGCGCGTAACGCCGATACGCGCCAATCGATAATGACTTTCGAGAGGATGATTTCCGTACGTCTACATTGCGTTATTACGATTATTACGATCGTCTTTTGCCGAAAAGTTGACAACAAAGCTCGCGATCGCCGCGCGTCGATTGTAAACATCGCCGAGCTCGTATACGAGTCGGACGTTTATGTAGTTGAGCTACGATTTGTCGATCGAACGAGAGAAGGCGGAAAAAAATGTCATTGCAATTACGAGGATTGCGTATATATATATAAAAGCGGGATCGCCCTTGCACGCGGTACAAGTTCCTTACCCCGAGAGCTGCGTCAGGCTACATCGAGCCTGATTTATCGCACAATATGTAAGTAGAGCGCGTGCCTATCCGTAGAGAATCCTTTTCTCTCTATGTGCCGAATCGCGACATTTAAAGGCCCGAGCGCGTGGTTATACGAGTTATAGCTGCGGAGCACCCCCCGCGCGCGCGCCTCCATACACACGTGCGACTGCATCTTTTCGCTTCTGCGTGTAATTGCTCCGATTTCGTTTTTAGCTCTCTGTCTCTTGTACCGCGGGGGGATACGTTAACGACTAACGAGCCGGCATTGTACGTACGCGCTTGTAAAAAATATGGGCGCAGGCCAAGTTGCGGATCGGACAGCTCCGTGCCCTACTGCTGCTATACGTTCTCTCTACTTCTGCACATGCTCTCCCTCGTGGATTTTCCATTATAACTACGAGCTCGCTGTAGCCGCCGTTGGATCGACCTGAGCCTGCTGCCCGTGTCTAACGCGCCTACGACGTCCCAGTGTAAAGGGGCTGTTCGCTGCTGCTATGGGCTCCGATCTGTCAGGCTGCAGCTATCGTATTATTATACGATAGGGTTCGCACGCCCATTCGGACGCTTTTTTGCGACACTGTCTACTCGAGCGAAGCACGTCGACGACTTAGGCCGAGTCCACTCGGATCATAAGGAGTCATTTACTCATTTACATTTACTCGTTGCATGAATGTTTAAATTTGAGTATATTGTCAAGTCTTTGCGTCAATTGCTTAAAAAATGTATCAAGTTCAATCATAATTAAAGCCAGCTTCCACCGCTAGATGGTGAGTACTCTTTCTCTGTAAATCTGCAAGTGGCACAGTCAAAATAATTGTACAAGTCGCAGCGCTGTTGATATCCTAACTGAATACTCTTTATCCTCAATTAATTTTTACTTATATTACTTATAATAAAATAATAAAAATAAATTAATTAATTAATTGAATAAGTATTTTTAAAATCAAAAGTTATAGGCATGTATAAGTTGCTTCCAGTTTGAAATACATCTGATCGAGTGCACGCGTATACTCGTGCGCATTTCGAGTGAACAAAATAGGCGTCGTTTTACCGACTCCGACGACGCATCGTCTACAAAGATCATCGCATACGCGAAGCAGGAAAATGCCCACGCTTGTGCTAGCTTTTTTCCTTTCCTCTTTATTCTCTCTCTCTCTCAGTAAGTCCTATGCGTGGCGGGCTACCACGTCGGATGCTCGTCGCGCTGGTGCATAATACACTAGCTCGCGTTGCTACCGCAACGCCGATGTCTCTCTGTCCTTTGCATTTTGAACGTCGCGGCGACTCGAGCAACGCGAAACGCGCTCTAATACATAAGGCCGAGGCAAAAAGTACATATGCCGATTATACGCGTGGCTGCCGACCTCGGTGCGCATTTTTGTTTGTTTCTTTTTCCTCAAAAGCGCCGAGTATCAAAGTGTCGGGCTCCGAGGGATGAGTGCATATTATAAATGTCGCTGCAGCTCGCATATTATAATGTACACGTTTGTGTGGGTGAGAGGGTCGCATCGCAGCAGCAGCAGCAGCAGCAGCTCTCCTTTCTTCCTTTTTTTCTTCTTTCCGGCGCAGTTCTGTGTCTCTGCATAATGGCCCGTGTGTAATCAGACGCAAGTGCAGCAGTGGCGTTGGTGGCTGTTGTATATAAATACATAGGCGCGCGCGACCTACAACAAAGTGCAGCTAGCTGCAACGTCGCGAACCGCACTGCGATACGTATACGCTGTAGGTGCTTTGTTTGCTCGAGCTGCCGTCGCGCTGCTGCCACCAGCACCTACCCACAAACACACACACACACGCACAAACGAGCTTGACGCACATCTCATCAGGCGAAGTGATGCGAGCTAAACTTTTGAAAAAACAAAGCACTTGGGGAGCCTCTGCTTGTGATGTGTGTGAGTGTATACCTGCATCTTTGGATTCTGTCAGTCCCTGCCTGTATATGCATGTGTTGCGTGCGTTGGATGTACCGATGCTCGCTTGTGTATACCAACACATACGAAAGCCGAAAATAAAAGGCCTGTTTGGCGCGTAGGGGTCACCGCGGAGAAGCAAATTATTATAATGCAACCTGCCCGAGAGAGGGAGAGAGGGAGAGCCGAGAAAGAAAAAAAGCAAAAGATGAAGCAGCCCTTTCCACATATACCGCATTATTCTTTCCCTTGCAGACCTTATTTAAACCTGCAGCACAATGCGCCTCAGCGCCCGTGTAGCGTACCATACCATATATAGCGGAGGATTTTTTTTGCTGCTGCTGCTGCTGCTGCGCTTTGCCCGTCAGTACATGATATTACTCACAGACACTCGCAGCAGATCAGGTATAATACAAAGAATAAATTGTGCGAGATGGCTGGCGCGGTTTTGTGAACATCATTCGTTGGGACGTAGAGTATGTATAATGCGCGCAAGCAAGGGGGGAAATAAAAAGGTGAATTTTGCGGTGAAGCGCGAAATGGCCATCATCTCGTCGCGCAATTCCCATTTGTAATGCGTATAACATAATACAAAATGTTGTCGTATTGCACTATGGCAATTACTCGGCGCATAATACGTGCAAATATAGCTTCTGATTCGTTAATTATTTATCAGCTGGTTTCGTTGTCGGCGTTGAAGATTATTTGCTCTCATCTTTGCCTATAGAGCAACAAGTATGCGAGGCAAGTCGAAAGAAAGATCGCGGGGCACGCGGAAACTGCCTCGTACGATCTCGGTAAAGGTCCTCGGGCAACGTCGTCAACGAGACAGCTACGCACACCACTAACTATATAGAGGTAGTCTTTTTTTTTTTTTTTTCAAAGCATATCGCGTCTGCGAAGCTCACCTGCGCAATATCGGCAACGGTATGTAATTTGCAGCGACGCAGCGGCGAGTCGAAGGGAGATCCGATATAAAGTACGTACATATGAAAAGCGGCGACTACTCTCCGCACGGTGTGTATAGGTGTGAACGCGGGCGTGTCGCGATCTCGACGTTATCGTTCGAGGCGACGGGTCACGAGGAGAGAACGTCCCAACTAGCCACAACGAAGAGCAATGGGAAGCAGCTCTCGCGAGCACGAGCACGAGCAGAGACGTATAGGAGCGTCAACGGTACATGCGCGGTAGCCCTTATACGGAAGTAGAGAAAGAAGCTGCTGCATTACCTACATTCGTGCATTGCAGGAGTGGAGTCTCTGTGGCGTCGAGTACACGTGCTCCGGACTAGCTGTGTATATATACGAGCTCGGGTAAACGCGCGACGCGCTCTGTACAGTGCCGCAGCGGTATAAGCATCCTCTAGCCTCTCGTGCTCTATGGTATACTACGTAGCGTGGCGCACTTGGCTTGGAATCCCGTTATAACTGAATCCGCGCGACGACGCCGCTGCATCCACGTACGTATACGCTTGGCACAGTGCACGGTATCACCGGTACCAAGGAAGCCACCTCTATTCTGCTGCCGCGCGACCTATGGGCATGCCGACGTATATAAACACATAGGCGAAAGGCGGAAGAGAGCCGAGGAAGTGCTGCACCAACGAGACCATCTCTCTCTCTCTCTCTCTCTCGCTCTCGGCGGGACCGTTGCCAAGGATCGGCTGCATCCATTCCCGTCCGCCGACTTGCTGCACGTACGCAGATCCTTCCTTTTCTCGCCTTTCTTCTTCTTTTTTTGAAAAATGGAAAATATTAGTCAAATATAAATCTGGAATGGTTTTTTTTTTATTAATGCTTTACACGTACAAGTTCGTAGTCTCGAGTCACGGCGATCGTTTTTCGGAGCAAAATATTAATTTAACGCCGATCGCGCCTGCATCCTACGTATAGATATTTTTTTATACAATATATGGAGCAAAAAGATGAGACGGCTAAAACTGGTTTAAAAACAGTTACGATATCCTTGTTTATAATGAAATATCTCGTTCGAGGCTTCGTCACCGAGGGCTGCTGTTGTTTTGTACGAAGCACTTTTGAAAGACACCCTCATTCTCTCTTTTTCTCGATTATTTTCGGGGATCGATTCTTGCATCTCGTTCATACGTAAAACTCGCTCTTGGCAGAGATCTCCATGTGTGCCGCCTCGTTCTTCCATTGCTCGACGCACTGTAAAAAAACAAGCACGAAATGTCGCGTACTTTACTAATTCTCCAGAGCTACATTGTAATTACCCCGACGAAATCCTGATCGATTTCCTTGGTCTGCTTCTCGTGCGTGGCTTTGAGCTTCTCCTTCTCGCGGCCGTGCTTGATCGCGATGTTCTTGCGCTCGTCCATAAATTTTTTAATGTTGTTGGCTTTTTTCTCCTTCAGTCGACGATCTTTATCACCCTTGGTCTTGAGCGCTTTGTCGTTCATTACCTCCTTGGCGGTGTCGGCCGACACTTTGGCTTGGTTCGCGTTCAATTCTTTCATATCCCTGGAACGCGAAACAAAAGCGAAAAAAAAAAAAATGAATAAAAAGAAGAAGAAGAAAAAGCAGCAGCGAGGAGAAACAAAAGAGCGTGTCCGATGCGCATCCTCGACGGCGTATCATTGCGCCGAAAAAAAAGTAGCCGAAAACTCACTTGGCGTGCTTGGCCTCGAGCAGCTTGAATTGATTTTCCATGACTTGGGGCATGCAAGCTTTGATCTCTTCCTTGGACGCTTCCAGCTGTACCTTTTGCAGCTCCCACTCCTCCTTGCGATGCTTCTCCACCATCTGGGTCCACTGGGTCATCTGCTCTTTGATGAGACTTTTTACGCTCGCGTCGCCGACCAATGCGCTCTTGCTGCAGCCAAGACGAGAGAAACAACAAAAATGTATACCACCTGCGAGCTCACATACTACTGGCCGATACTTACTCTTTTCCCTTGGTCAGTTTTTCTATGGCCGTGCAGTGGTTTTTCTGCATCGTTTGACGCTCCTTGAGGTGCTTTTTGCGCAGCGTATCGAGTTCTTTGTTCATTTTCTTGCCGAGTTTAAAGAACTTTTCGCGCCGTAAATTTTCGTAATTGCACGGTGGTAACTTGAATTCCTCTGTGGAAGCAATTATTACGTGTTAGTTGTATCAAAGTATGCTCTTCCCCGAAGATTTATGAAAAAAAAAAAAACCATTCGCACTAATTGCGAGAATCATATTTATTCATATGTAAATGTGTATGCGTGTTTACAAAGCCAAATATGCCTGCGTATACACACGTACGCGAATATATATGTATATATAAAGTTTGACTTGCCTCTCTTTTTTCTCTCCTCCTCTTCTTTTTTCTTCGCATCAGCCTTGGCATCGGTCTGCTCGATACCGAGTCCCTTCATTGCCTCGTCTCGTTTTTCTGCGCCTTTACCGAATGCTCCCGGATCCGACAGCATAGCCATGAAATCTGCGGCGAGAAGTAGCAACACATGTTAATGCTATATGAACTCTCTCATAGTCTGCAGCTCTACTCGTAATACTAGAGAGCCGAGGCTCGGCGAGCAGCTGAGAAACATTTTATTGGCACTGCTTCCGCGAATTAATTTTACGCGACTCGTTGTATACATAAAATGTTTGAAAAGTGGATCGCACTCGAGACGTTATATAAACTCCTTTTCTTTATATTTTTCTCTAATTTTTCAACTGGATCGTTGCAGAAAAAAAAATGTAGTCAGTTTAGTGCTTACCGCCAAATCCATCGGGTACGTAGATGGACAACTCGATGTTGCAGAAAAGCATGGGCAACGCCATGGGGAAGTTGGCCTCGGTTTTCAGAGATATGTGCCTGTAGCCGGCTTGCAAGCCGTCCAGCGGAAGAATCCTTTGGCCGAGTAATTTTCCGCTCTCTTCGTAGACGCCTGTGAAAAAATGTCAGCGATGACAGCGGCTCTGAAAACTTTAACGAAAACGATGGGAAAACTTGCCAAAACGCAGCACCGCCAAGTCCGGCAGGACGACTTTACGGAAGACGAAGGGATCCTCGTTGTAGACGGGATTGAGGCCGTTGGCCGGCACCATGCGAGTCTTGAATTCCTTCTTGATGGTGTCGGCCGGCAAGCCGTACATGTCGACCTCCACGTAGGTGCCGACTTTTTTGTCCGACAAAAATTGCCCGGCTATCACCTGATAATTTAGCTCGTATAATAATGGAGAATGGATAATGGAGCGCGAGAGATGGTAAAGGAGACGAGACGCACCCTGACGGAGCAGGTGATGGTGATGACTCCATCGACGCCCTCGGAGAAGGGATCGAAGTTTTTGCCGGCTCTGCGCATGAACTCGGGCTTGAGCAGGTAGCCCGTGGTATTGTTGTACTCGAATTTACCCTGATTCAATTGCATGGGTAAATCTGGCGTTTGAAAGTTCAGCGCCACCATCTGACAGCCGGCGTTCCAAAATACCTGCGAGAGGAGCATGCAAGAGACTCTATAGCGATTATTTACACACCCGCCCGTTCAATATAAATGACGCCGATACGTATGCATGCTTATAAATAAAAGCCCGGCTAGAAGCGAGGTGTCGCCTATATAGGAGGAGCTATTCCGAGAGAGATTTTATCAAATTATCAGTCACATGTGCTGCCGCTCGCTGACGAACGAGACATCGATCCGTGCAGTTGCGTCGCGTTCCTGCACCGCGAGCTCCTCTGCATTGATATTATACTCTCACAATGACACAAAGCAGCAGCAGCAGCATTTAATAATAAAAAAGCCCGCGACGAGATGGCTGCATCGCGAAGCTCGCGGCGGATTAAATTCATTTTGTAATGCCTCGCAAGAGAAAGAGAGAGAGCTCGATATAATTTATTTTAGGCAAAGATGGATTATCGGCGCGAGAGAGCTAGCTAGAGTCGCGACTCGTGGTTTTCCAAATTTTATGGAATAACTACTCGACTAATGTAGCGCAGCCGATTTCGAATTTCTTGCGCTGTGATGTATTATACATCGAGCTGCTTTAAATAATATGATATATTTGTGTACAGAGCGAGTCTCTCTCTGGATCGAGTGAAATTATCGTAATTGTGCATTTTAAAGGAGATGTCGCGCTTAAATATGAAATCGGCTTAAAATATATTACAATTAGCTAGTATAAGTAGTACCTGGGGCATGTAGTTCGACGAATCGACTCGCGTGCCTTTCGGATAGATGCGGCTCATCTGGCGCTTGTTGTAATTGACGAACTCGACGCCGTTCTTTTGCAGGTGATTCAGCGCCGCCGTCTCCGAGAACGACGACATGTTGTGGTGGATATTTTTCTCTGCGCACAAGTCCAAGCACACGTAGATTACAATTTCATGAAACACGAAACAGAGACGCGAATTAATTCAGGAAGCTAGGCGTATTACAAAGCCAAATACAGCTAATAAACAACACAGACTCTCGGCGTGCTCGAACGTCTGGAACTTGACGGGCTGGGCGTAGTTGATCATGGACGAGAGCAGCGGATGGCAGGAGGTCGCGCTGCCGGAGTAAGCGGGCGCCGCAGCTCCGTCGGGGCCGGCTTCGCCCGGGGCTCCGGGTGCTCCACCCTCGGCAGGGGCCGCCGCCGCCGCCGCCGCCGCTTCCTAAAATTCAGAAAATTTGAATCGATCGCGGTAAAAGAAGGAGTAAGTAGAAGGCCAAGTACCGGCGGGGGTGCCTCGGTAGGCGGCGGAGCAGCGGCGCTCGCGTCCTCGACCACCTCGTCCTTGGCTTCGAATTTGCCCGAGAGGAAGAGCTCCAGCTCGACCTTCTCGACCTCCGGCTTCAGTCGCTTGTTCTTGATCAAGATTTTGCGCTTCATGGCGCTCGGCGGCGGCAGAGGCTGTCCCTCTACGTACAACTGAAAATTATACGCGCTATTGTATACGATATCGAAGATTGGATTATATATGTATTTTATTACAACTCACGGGATAGTCGGGGAGCGCCTCCTTGAGCAGCAGATCGCCAAAGATCTCGTCAAAGTACTTGGCCATTTTGTACTGGTTGCTCATGCAGAGGTGGTTCTCGATACTGAGGATCACCGGGTACTCGGAGGTGACGAAGGCGCAGTCGCGGATGGCCATGAGCGAGTCCTTGAAGAGGATGTCGGTGCACATGGCCTTGCCGTGAGTTATGATGATCTCGTCCTCGGGCTTCTTGCCGTCCCAGCAATCCAATTCCACGCACCTACGCAAAACGTCCATCGAGTTTGAGTCTCGACTCTCTCGAGAGAAAAGTTATACGTATAGTTTACCTGCAGCCAGCGAGCAAAGTCTGACGATACATCTCGACGCTGCTCTTGGCGCCGACCTGTTTGCCGCTCAAGTACGTGTTGTGGCTGGAATTGATGTAGTAATGCGAGAGCGGCTGGTCCATGTCCATCCACTCGTCGAGCTTGTCCAGAAAGACCGGCGCGTTCTCGTCCGACATGAGGTAGCGAATGAAGCCCTCCTTCGAGATTCTCTCTGAGTGTGAAGAAAATCGTGACGAACGACTCGCAACTTACTTTTCCTACTTACATACTTCCTACTCACTTTGAGACTTGAACTTGTCGTCGAGCTCGTAGTCGGTGATGATCTCCATGCATCTCTTGTCGTCGTAGAGCGGATACAAGATCTCGTTGAGCTGTGGGTCGCGCTGCTTCTCGTTCATGAACTGCACCAGCTGCTCGCACGTTATGAAGTCGCTTTTTCCCTTTGTGCTGTTTTAAATATAAAAATTAATAATCAAACCGATTCAAAGCTAATGCCATTATACTCACATGGAGCCGAAAAGCTCCTCGATGTCGTTTCGCGGGCAGATCTTAAAGTACAGCGACTTGAATTTGTCAAAGGTGAAGGCGTCGGGCTCGATTTTATCGTTCTTTAAAACATCGACATTAAGTTTGATTCTATAAAAAATCGTCGTTGTAAATCTATTACCTTGCCATCGGGCAGGCCGAGCTCTTTGAGGCCTTGGTAAACTAGCTTCTCCGTTTTTCCAGAGGCAAACGTCTTCGTGATGACCTTGACCGGCACTTTACCCTTTGGATCGACTTGAAAGCTCAATTTCATCCAACTGCAGAGCGATTATACATTTCAATAAAATAAAAGTAATCGAAACAAGGCTTTCGAGACTCACTGTTTCATCAGCTGCGTAGTGGGACAGACGTTGCTGGCTTTTGTATTATGCGTGACGAAACGAAGTCCCGCTTGCCAATCCTGTGCGAGCACAACGAGTCGGAGGATAAGAAAAATCGATCGATTCGGATTAAACATACCTTGGCTGTTTTTGCATCGGGACAGACGAAATGTTGATAATTGATGTTGGTGTAATCGATGCCTATACAAACGGTGATGGTCTTCTCGTCGAGTTGCTCGGCGTTGCCGTGCTTGCTCAATTTACCGCTCAATTTCGGATCCTGCGGGGCAAACGAGAGAGGATGTAAGGCGCGTTTCACAGTGATTGTTATTTTTCTCTGAGTAATGTTAGTCTACATATGTAATGGGGACCGACCTTGGGTGTTCCTCCGTATCGTATGTCGCTCACTTGGGCGAGCTCTATAACGTCTCCGTCCTATTCAATAATAAACACAGCATTGCTGGTCAAAATCTCGCTGACTCACTTTTTTTATCGTATAACAAATCGTCCTTACCTTCCCTTCGCTCTTCCAGTACAAGAAAAAGCCGTACTTGTCGACTTTGCACAGGCAGCTCGGCTCGAAATCGGTGCCTTCTCCTCCACCCAACGATCGAAGGTACCGCCGTTGAGCAGCAGCGCGGGTGTTTCACGCTGCCAATTGTACTCGAACTTTTTCGTCATTTTCGCCGCTGTCCCTGGCTGGCCCTGGAGGCGCAGCCGACGACCCGACGTTCGACCGCGTCAGGAACGCCACTGTCGTACTTTTTTTTTTGCCTCGCATCGCTGCCTAGCTATTTTCTTCTTTTCTTTTTTTTTTGTTCAAAGAGCTTATTGGATTACCCCGGACTAGAGGAAAATCTCATTATTTTCAATGTTAATCGGTCGCCGAAGAAACCATATTATTACGTGCTGCTGGCTAAACGATGCGCACAATGTGTCAAGTACAAAAAATCGTTATTATAAGAGTCAAGGACGTTTAAATATTTGAATCGTGGCCGATAGATGAAAGCCTCGTATTTTTCAATTTATGCGTTTATTTCATAAACGCATGATTTACTCTTGAAAAGTTGAGCTGGACAACGTGTCTCTGAGCAAACAAAAGATCGTGCTTGTTTATAAGAAAATTAAATTGAATTAATAACTATTTGATACTTCGATTCGAGTGTTGACCTTTTTCAATCGGTCTTCCTGAACTATTCATCCCTTTTATTAATTTGCAATTAGAATGCAACCACAACAAATTTGAAAAATGCAAATATGCTCATCAATTTTGGTTTTCATAATTTTTCGATAATCATTTTTTCAGATGCTAATATTTAATCAATTTATTTTATCATCAAACGCATTCGCAGTTGGATAAATAAAATTGGTTACCATTCAAAGGCTTTAATTTGACAATCTTATTATTACTATTTATCATTTCATTGAACAATTTGACACAAGTGCATGCAATGACTTTGATTGTTCAAGCTTTATTGGATGTATCATAGGCATTGAGAATTGAAGCTTCGAGAGCGTACAAGTAACGCCCCGAGTGTCCAAAAAGTCGAAACTCTGTAAAGCGCATGTACACTAGACCTACTTTAATTCTGTCCGGTCCACCTAGTAGTGGAACGTGTATAAGCATAGGAATTCCGGCGTTCCAGCGGACAGAATTAAAGTAGGTCTAGTGTACACTAGGTTAACCTCGATTCTGTCCGATGGAACGCCAGAATTTCCTATGCTTAAACACGTTCCACCACTCTGTTGGACCAGACAGTGTAAAACCACTGGCAGGCATTTACGCGCGGTTTATCTTTGCAAAGCAAAAATCAGATGATCGAGAGACGTCTAGAACGATTCCATATTCTCACGAGTATATTTTTGTAAACGAACGCAACCAACCTAGCTTATAGGTAGACCCTAAAAGAAGAAAACTGTACTATTACGCCGAGCCATCTCTATACACAGCCAAGTGCGTAATTTCGCCATCTTTAAATTTATTTAAAAATTTCCGATACTGGCGCTACCAATATTAGTTGAAAATACGCACCAACACACACATTAATACTTACCATCATGATAAAACAGGGTGATTGATCGATAATTAATTGGTAATTATATTATCATTACCATAGGATAGTTTCAGACCTTTGACGATAGACTGTATGAGTGCTCAAAGTATATAGGGAAAGTTACATTTATTTCTTTTCGAATATTTCATTCAGTGTTCCGTGCGGGCTTCGAACGAACCTATTTCAATTTTTGACTAAGCGTTTCCGTTCAGCTTCAATTTCTATTTTATTTTAAGATTATGGTGCTACAACTAAGACAAAGAATGGAAGCCCTTTTAAGAAATGTCACCTGGGACCTTAATTTTATAGTGTTTAAATTAAAATATAACCGGTCATATCGGAATAACATCGCGGCTAAGGAGATGTTTTATCAATACATTCACTTTGCGGCCTACATGATCGAATGATGAATAAAAAGAACCCAATTCAATGACGACTAGTTGAGCATTGTTCACCAATAGAATTAACAATAGCAGTTTAATTATTGATTGCAATGTTTAATTTATTATTCAATCAGAGTTAACTTAATAAGTAAGTAGATGTTATTATTTACATAGTTGATTGGCTATGTTGATTGATTTATCTGATACTACGTGTAGTGTATACGAAACTTAAACACGACGTTGTTGATACAAATCGATCGACGCGATTAATTAATTATTTGAAAATTGATAATTTTGAATCAGGCGCGCTTACTTTGCTTTTTAGATGGTAGCGACGCATGTGCCTTCCACCACATTCCGATTTCCGAATTCCGAATCGTCTCTCTGGCTGCACCGCATCGAACGAACGTGTCGTCTCTCGCTTCTCACTACTATCGCCGGTCTCTCTGCAGTCTTTTGTACGCACGAGGTTCCAACGAGGTTAACGCATTTTTCAAATCCGCTTTTTTCCAAAGACACATCACATCGACGCCATGAACGGAATCGCAAGGAACGTGATGAGGCTCGCAGCCCTCAAGAAGCTTGCCTCGCCTGCCAAACTCACCGTGCAAACTAGTCGAGTATTCCTCAGCACCCTTAGGCCCACGATCGCCGGCAGCAGCCTCGTGTCCAACACCCACAGGCATCCCTGTGCCTGCGTCTCTTGCAGGTTCTCCCATACCAAAGGTTAGTGCTGCATTCGTCTCATTTCATCATCTTTTTTTTTTCTTCATTCTCCTTGCTAATTTTTATGCCTGGATAAGATGGCATATATTTATGTAACTCGCTGTCCAAAAACTAATCCAACTTATCTCTATTCTTTGCAGCTGAAAAAGAGTTGGTCGAATTTTTGGCCGAAGAAATCGTAGCCGAAAAGAAAGCCTTAAAATTGAAAACCATTCCCACTGAACTCGATGGCTTCAAGGTTTCACTCGATGGTGCAGAGGTTACCCTCACAAAGCAAGCTGGAGAAGAACTGTAAGATTCCAATTTTCATTTATTTCATTGAAGATTGTAGAAACTTCGAGATTTAACTCTTCTTATATCATTTTAGGATCAAAATTTCTTTCAATGTTAACCACACAGTAGACACAGAAGCTGAGCCCGATGTAGACCCTCGTGACGATAAGGCTGATATTGGTGAAATCAAAAGTAAACCTTCTTTTGAAGTTGATATCAAAAGAGGCAAACAAACTCTATCGTTCACATGTTCATACAACAATGAACCTGGTGCATCAGGAGCTGATGATTCCTACAGTACGTATAAAAAATTATAAAACATTTAAATCATTTCCAAAGTGTTGAGTATAGACTGATGAATTACATAATCTTTCTAATAATTGATCTTTGGAAAAGTAATATACATATTCAATATTATATGTTTTGTTTGTTTAAGCAAAAACTATTGAATATGTGACAGATTTATTATCTTATAATTGAAATTTATTCTTTCTAACTGTGCGTAAATTAATTGCTTGATTTTTTTTTAGATGATCTCTTTGGAATTGATGAAATCACACTCTATGAAGGAGAGCACACAGAAAAAGTTTACGCAGTTGGAGGCGAAATTGTTGATGGGGTGAGTTGAAACAATAATTAACCACATTTTATATCAAAACTAGAGAACGAACATAAATATTTAAATGCTTTTTCTGAACTGTCTTCTTAATATATTACTGCAGAGTAATATTTTTATCAAATTGCAATAATAAGTATAGCGGTCTAATTTTTTATCTTTTTCTATTTCAGTATCTGTATGACTTGTTGATGAACTACTTGGAAGAAAAAGGTATCGGCAATGAATTTGCAGAAAAAATCATTGAGTTGAGTACAAACTATGAACATACAGCCTACATTGGTCTTCTGGAAGGACTGTCCAAATTTACAGCCAAATAAGTTAATTTTAGTTAAAGTTTTTGCTTTATAATAAAGAATGTAATATCTACTTTCTTTTAGCCTTGTAAGAATTATTAATAAATGACGAAACTAGTTAATTTTTACGAAATAGCTGCATTTTTCTTTTTACAGTATTCTAATAATATAGGCTTTGTGAGAATTTTTACTTTTTAGGAATGAAAAGTTTCTGAGACAATTTAACAATTTTGCAAGTTATTTGTTGCATCCTTGTTTCTAATTACCAGTATGTTGCTATAGTATGTTTGTGTATTTTTTTTTATTTAAAAATTGGACAGCAGAACTTTTAATTTATCAACTTCAACTAAATTATAATTTTAATGAATCTATGATGTATGGGAAGAACTAGTTAAAACTTCATTTACTTGTCTCAAAAAAGGTGTTAAATTAGAATTTCCGAATGGACTAACAGGTCTTATTTAGATAGGGCAACGTATTAATAATGATTTATTACAATCATTTGATTCAGTCATCATTTTTAAATTTATACAAGAATTTATTTTTAATGACTGTCACATGAAATATTAAACAGTGATACACACAATTAGTTCAATCTTTAATTAAATTAATTCACAATCAAATTTTGTAGTCTTGAAGTAACAGCATTGGTAATTTCTTCACTATTAGGGGCAGACTCAGGTACATGGTTTTGTTGAGATGACTGGTTCAATCTACTACAATTTTTTTTATGTATAAACCAGTGTAATCTTTGGCATTCTCTATCACAATATTGAACAATTTTGCATTTGCTACATTTTTTTGGAGCTTTTTCTTCTCCGCATGTTTCACAAATTAATCTTTCCACATCTTTAAAAACTTGTTGACCATTTATAGCAGCAGAAATAACTGAAACAGCACTTGGAGGATCAGAACTTGTTAATGTTGCCACCATTTGACGGAAAATTGCTGTGTCTCTATAAGAATATTCTCTGACCAAGTCTCTTAAAAACAGTTCTAAATATTCTTGTGTACCATCATTCTTACACTTGAGGAATTTTTTTATTAGTAAATCTGCAGCTTCATGCTTTTTATCTTCATTTGTGCCATCTTTTTCAGTATTTGAAGATACATGACGTTGTATTGATTTTGAAAGTTCATCTGTTAAGTAGCAAAGATAATGGTACTTGAAAGACATTATTTCATTAGCATCTGCTCCTTTATTCATTTCTTTTTTACTCATGCATTCCAATACTTTTTGAACCTTAAAAATATTCATGAATGAATCATATGGAAAAAATTTGTCCAGAATTTGAATATTTACTAAAAACTGATATTAAACATCTGAACTACAAATAATTTCTTAAACCAAATATTGTACTCACCATGGGTAAATTATCAATTAAACCAGGCAATTTTTTCAGGTTCATTACAACTTTAACAGGATGTACATTAACTTGTGTAATGAACAAATAAAATGAATCTGCTAAATGTGGATGTAACATTGGCTCTTTTTGCAAGTTTTGTGGTTTTATATAATAGTCTAGATTTGCCTTAGGAACAAAATTATTTATGGCAGAAGCACAACTATGATTTCCTACAAAACCAGCCATTTGTGCTGCAGTTCTTCCTACGCTGTTTTTAGCATTAATTTTTGCTCCATGCGACATGAGTAAATTGCATAGATCCGAGTTACCACTGAGAGCTGCAAAATGCAGAGCTGAATATCCATGCTTATGCTCACAATCATTTACACACAGCACCCTGTGACAAAAGTAGACAGATGTTAATAAATAAGCTTTTTTATATTTCATGTAATTAAATGAATAATCCCTTACTTGGTCCAGTAGCATTTGAACAATTTCCTTATTTCCTTTATAGCAAGCATGTTGCAGGGGGCTCATACCAAATTCATCCACAAAATTGATTTTCAAGTCATTGATATTTATGAGAGCTCTCAAATCGTCGGTTTGATTATTAGTTATTTTGTCGAAAACTTCTTTTCGCAAGTTTTGCATTTTAACATCACTTTCTTCAGACATTTTTGAGTCGAATTAGCACTTTTCACACAAGTAAATAGAGAAAAAAGAATTGATTCTCAGTTGTAAAAAGCTTGTTGCACTTTTTCTACTTTGTCAAAAGGCCGTATTGGTTTTTGGAATTTCAATATATCCCGTAAACGTGGAGTATACGATAAAAGTTGGTTTATCGTCTGAAGCTTGAGTGTGAACTGTGAACGGACCAAGATGATTGAACCGTAGCAGTTTCGTAGGCGCCTATGTATGATAACCATAGATTATTTTATGCTTCATCGATAGGGTTAATTAAAGACGGACACAGGACAAGGGACATTTTTGTGTTTAAAAAAATTCACTTAATATTGCTATCAACTCTGCTTTAGAACAATAAATAAAAATTTGAATTTGATTGTACGTCAGTGAAAAAAAAAGACAATCTGATATTTTTCAATTTCATATCAGCTCTATTTATTATGTTGCTTGGACTGTCACAACTCAAGTTATAATAGGGAGCGCTTTCTCTTTCTCATTGCAGACATTCTTGAATTCGGACTGCAGTTGGAGTAGACGGCCCAGCGTATCGTATAACGCAAAAGACAACAACAAAACGTCGGCGAGTTCTTATAGGTTGAAATCGCGGGTTTTTTCTTAAGTTAAACAATCATTAATGAAAAAGTAAGAGCTCACGATGGAGAAAGAACCAGAGATAATAACTTTGGACGATAGTGTGGTATCGGAAAAATCATCGACAGAGGTGTCAAACGACAGTATTGTTTTTATTGACCAAAACATGGATAATAACCTGTCCATTCAAGAGGTCGACGACTCCTTTACCAAACCGGAGGATCCTCTTCTAGTCGAAGAAGGAGAATTAAAAGAAAATGAGGAACCTGCATTCCAAATTATTTTCAGAGATGAGAGGTCAATCAAGTGAGTGAACTTTGTGCACAATTCAAAAATTGCATGGCTTCAGGTTTTTCACGCTACTTTATTTTTTCAGAAACTTTAAAGATAAAATTGAAAATTTTTTCAAAAACACACTACTATCCAAGACGAAAAAAGAAAACATTCGAATTTCTATGGAAAATTTAACACTAGAAATTTACGACAATGGAGTCTGTAACGAAGATTTCGAAAAACAAATTGATGATAATACGTCGAATGACGATGAAAACACAGATGACTGCTTATTTTTCACAGGAAATGAAACTGGAAATTTCACCCTTGACATTCCTTTATATGAAAAGGTTTGTAGGATACAATGCATAACACAAAATGATAAATTACAATTCAATAATAAACAATTTTACTTAGACAACCCAAAATCCTATGAAAGAAACAGACAATGATGAAGAAGAAGTCAAGAAGAACAATTTCACACCAAAAATGTCTTGTTTCAATTGCCTTGGAAATCATAGTATGCGAGATTGTGATCAACCCAGAAATCCAGCAGCTATAAATAAAAATAGAAAAGAACATAATCTCAAAAAAGGTTCGGGTTTAAGGTATCACATGGATGACGAACAAAAGTTTGGACACTTTTCTGCAGGTGAAATTAGTTCTAATTTACGCGAAGCATTAGGTATTGAAGAATCGGAGCTTCCTGTACATATATACAGGTAACATTTTTTTTAATAAGTGTGTTTACAAAATGATTGATCTTATATGATTATATGATTTAGAATGAGACAGTTGGGATATCCACCGGGCTGGTTGGAGGAAGCTAGATTGCAACATTCGGGTCTAGCTGTATATTCAGATGGAAATGTTGATCATGGATCAGATGAAGAAGGAGAAATAATTTTACCAGGCGACAAGGACAAATACGATATTAAAAAAATTATAGACTTTCCAGGATTTAACATTCCTTCTCATCCTGGAATACAAGATGTAATTAAACTTAGTTTTCCAAAATACTTACATAACTAACATTAAAAGCTTTTATGTATTCTGTAGGAATGTATTGAATATTGGGGTTCTGTTGTTCAAGTAAATAATAGTAAAGAGACTATGCTTTCTCGATTACAACATAAAAAAGCAGATGATGGATACAAACGAAAGAAGTTATCTCTTGTTCCTAGTCGAAAATCTAATAGTACATCATTAAATGCTGGTGATATGGAAATTGAGCAAGTAGAAGGTATTAATTCAGAATCATATTTCTTTGTAGATTAAAATTGATAATCATGATATTTTTAGAAACATTACTAGAATGCGTTCCTTCAAATGATCTGTTTGTACCTCCACTACCAAAAGATGGAAATCAACCTCCTCCGCCTCCACCAGAAGACGTAAATGTTGCAGAAATTGAAAATGAAATTGTTGAAAATAAAAATGATATAAAGGAATATCCATTAAGTCTTTTAAAGGTAAATTTTACACTTATATGTTTCAATTTGTCTGTAAAAGAATACTTATTTATTGTGTACATTTTCAGAGCACTAATGATCTAGATAATGATTCAAGAACCGATTCACCGTCATTACTTGATTTGGAAAGCAGAAAAAAACAATTACTGGCAGAATTAGAAAAATCAAATCAATCCTGCTCAGATTTAGATACATCTCAACAATCAAATATTAATATAACAAATGATACATCTCAAAAGTCAAATGTAGATGAATTGAATACCTCTCAACAATCAATTACAGATGAGTTTAATACTTCTCAACAATCAAATATAGATGATTTAAACACCTCTCAACAATCAAATATAGATGATTTGAACACCTCTCAACAATCAAATACAGATGAATTGAATAATACGTCTTTGTACTCAAACGCAGAGAGTTCTAGTGATTTGAATAGTACTGGCATTGCAAATACCTCATCAATTGAAGGAGAGAGTCATCTTAAAGACAGTACTCCTAAACATGAATCGATGTTGCCACCAAAATTTGTTAGTAAAATTACAAACAAAGTAATGTTAGGTACTCCAATATTAAAAAGTTGCTCACCCTACAAACGATTACCGACGGCTGAGAAATTTTCAAAAGACATCTGTGATGTAATAAATTTTGAAAACTTACCAGATTCTACTGGTAAATATGATCAAATGGTTGGAGTCTTGGAAAAAGTTAGACGAACAGTCTCCAAATTACATAAAGAGTAAATGTGTTTCATTGATTTCTAATCTATATTGTACAATATTAATAGAGAAATTTCTGTATAAAAGCAATTCATTTTTTCATTTATACTCAAAAGATGCTTTTACAAGCATTTCAAAAAGCAAATTGAATATATAAAAACATTTTGATTTTGTAAATTGATGAATAAATGTATATATTTTTAAAATTATCCATAGCATTATTTTCCTTCAAAGTTTTAATGCATAATAATTTTCAATGTTTGTGATTAA
Source organism: Trichogramma dendrolimi (assembly GCA_034770305.1). Lineage (NCBI taxonomy): Eukaryota > Metazoa > Arthropoda > Insecta > Hymenoptera > Trichogrammatidae > Trichogramma > Trichogramma dendrolimi. The sequence continues at coordinate 221,115 of JAPMIB010000045.1, forward strand.
AGATTTGTTAAAAAACAAATGTCAAAAGTAAACTATAGCCTTTTTATTATTTTCACATTAATACTCATAATGTTAAATTTAAATAACTTTTGCAGTACATTTTAGCATTCGTACATAAAATATAAATAATTTTTTACAGCTAATAAAGAAAATAGCTAATAATCTTTATTGATAATACATGAGTAGAAGCCATTTTATCATAGTAGTCAATTGCATAAAATTGCGTTATGAAATTAAAAAATCAACGACTTACAATTCAAAACATATTTTTCAGAATCATAAGATCTTTCATTGCAATACTGTACACTCCAGTATGTAAAGACGACAGTAATACAAGAACTTACTATTTAATTAATTTGATGCTCACAGCATTTATAACAGAATAAGTGTTGCGGTCTTAAACATTCAACATTCACATAGTGGTTTTTACTTTTTTAACAGTACCCGTTTTGCAGTTATTAACATTGAAGCCAAACCTCAAGGAATTTAGTGATTCATTGAAAGCTTCATCAAGTGGTGAAATGTTAAGTAACATGAGAGTCTTAGAATTGCCACCAAGAGAAGGCATTAATAAATGAGTAAGTTTAGAATTCGGTATGGGATGTGATCTTGTTTTTGTAAAAGAGCTAAGATCACATGTCCCAGATTTGCCAAAGACTTATTGATATTTTTCGTTTCTGCTATTCTTGCAGCTTCTTCATTTTTTAATCTTTCAGATCCAGCTAAATCAACCAAATTTAAATTTCCAATACACACTTCTTGTTTACCAGAATGTGTACCTATTAATCGAATTCTTGCAACTGAATGGGATCGAGATGAACTGAAAATTTAAGTTATAAAAGATTTTAAATAATTAATTATAAAGCATTGACCTAAAAAATAGCTCATTTTAATTTTTGGAAATTACCGTTCATTGGACTGAGTTGCTGCCATAGCGCGATTTTCTTGAGCCATTAATAAGCACTGATTCAGTTCCTCTGGACTATTTATTTCCTGAACTAGCAAATTAGTAACATATAGATCAGTTCCTTTGCTATCAGCCATCCTAATATCATGTGATTTTCTTTGATAATCAAGAAGATCTACAATTTGTTCATTGTAAATTTCAAGGAAACTGGCTTCAATTTTGTACTCCCATCCAAGCATTTCGAAATGTTTCATTTCTTTAAAAATATGTTTGACCTAAACAAATAGTAAAAATATAATTACAAATAAAAATATTCAAAACTTGAATTTATATCGATCAACTTACCGTTCTTGGAATCATGCCTTCAGTTTCAGTACCAGGAAAACCTTCCATTGTATAGGTTTTTCCTGATCCCGTTTGACCATATGCAAACACACATACATTGTAGCCTTCAAGCGCTGATTGTACAAGCATTGATAATTCTTTAAACACATCTTCTTGTGTAGAATTAGGAGGGAATACTCTATCAAATGAGAATTCATTGCGTTGCTTTACTTTGTTACTATAAGCATCTTCTGCTTTAGAAATCTCAAGAGTACATTCATCTAAATAGTTGATGGTGCACAAACTGAAAATATTAATAATTGTTTAGTATAAAAATATTTCAATTATTTTAATAAAAACTAAATATATTTTTTACTTTTTAGAAGCTTCCTTAGGAATCTTTGGTCTGATTCTGCAGAATACTCGAATGTTTCCTTTCAACTCTTGAATAGCATTATGCAAAGCTCTTCTATCTTTGTCCAAGTCCATCACCAAGTCTGATAAGTCATTGTTCTTTGCTGTCAGCTCATTGATCTCTTTGTGCTAGACTTTTTATGTTCTTCTAATTCTTCTTTGAGTTGTGTGATTTCATTGGTTTGGTTCTTTATTAATGTTGCCTTAGTTTCTACATCATTCTTAAATTCTTCTAAACTTTTTGCTGTTTCTTCATACAGTTCTTTTGATTCTTTTAACTCTTCAGATAAACGATCTCTTTCTTTTGTGAGTTCATCAATTTTTGATTTTAAACTTTTGATTTCATCATTTATCTTACTATAAGTTTTTTCTAATGTTTCAGCTTTTAATCTATTTGTACTTTCGCTTTCTCTCAAACTGATGATTTCTTCTTGAATATCATTGAATTGGGAAGTTACATCTTTGTGTTTTTGCTTTAATGCAGTCAGTTCATTATTAGTATATTCAAGGCGCCCTTTAAGATCCCATTTGGAAGGTTTTGCACCGGTGGTCTTAGATGTTGTAGCTGTACTAACAACATTAGCAACTCTTAGATTTTTAGTAGCTGCAGAAGTAGATTTTACTGCTCCAGAAGTAGTCGCAGATCTAAGTGCTCCAATTGTAGTAGCAGGTCTAACTGGCCTAATACCGGTTGGTTTCATAGTAGTTTTCAAGTTGGCTCTCTTAGGTTCTATAACATTATTGACATTAGCACCAGTTCTTTTTACTGCTCCTCTTGCGATGCCATTAACTCTGGATTGAGTGGTCAATGTATTAGTTCGAGTCATAGGTGCTTTGTTCTCATCTGTCTTGGAAGCACTACTCGTAGCACTCATGTTTTTTGATGTTTCCACTGTTTTTACCGTAGAAGCTTTTGCATCACTAGTGCTTGCTGTGAGGTTGGCTTTAATAGCATTAATACTGCTAGGAGCTGCTGTTGCTGTTCTTGCCGGTACTTTGAATTGAAAATTTGCCTTAGGAAGACGAGATTCCATCTATAAAAAGAAGGTTTGTTTACTAATTTGTATTAAAGTTTGTTTACTAAATGCATAAAAAGCAAATTGTAATTTTAATTCATTTATAAAAAAGTATGCAGGGTAACTTAAATTATACTGTATTATTTAATCTTGTGAATCCTGGATTAACGAGATTCTATTAACACGAACAAAGTATGAAATGTCAATATTACATGAAGTGAAATTACTCGCGAGGAAGCGAAAAACGGAGAGAGGAAAGAATGTTTTAAAATGTTGGTTAGTAGACCACACAACCTTTATGAATGATTTATAAGAACTCAATTGTTCAAGCCTATATGCAGTACAAGAGCAACAACAACACGAAATCACAAATGTTTCAGTCTCGCGTGCGTAATGTAAATCATACGCTGTTACACCACAGTAATTATCCAACTAGCACTATTATCTCAATTTCATGTTTCTTTCTCGAACTATTTTCGAAGAATCGTCAATAAAATAGAGAATGTGTATATTAAATAGTAAACGGCTGCGTTGCCGCGATGCAAGGAGTCGTCGAGTAGCCGCAGCAAAACGACAGTTGACGCATGTAGTAGATTAGAGCGCTCTGAAAAGAGCGTTGTAACTTTCAAATATCTGTTTGAAATGCGGCGTTCCTGCTGGCCGGCCAATCAGAGGCCAAGAATGGTCGTGACGAGATTTACGTTATGCAGATGAGTCATCGGCCCGAGTGGTGCACACGTTTTGTGAGTTTATTAGTTTGTTTGTTGCAACGAATGCGCGAAAGTCAAGTACCATATAAAAATTTTAAATCTGTCCGACAATGTTGTTTATTTTAGTGAAATTTAGTGGTGAAGTCGTAAACTTTAGGGTTGATCTTCAATGTTTTGATGATTCGGAAAAGGCGCGAATGATGCCGCGTTGTGCTGCTGTAGCAAAAGGACGAACTCGTGAAATTAGTAACCTTCATTATCAACACACTGCTCGAGTTCACGCATCGACCGTCCGAAATCGTTCAAAAAGTGCTCGTGCTCATTTCGGAGCGATTATTAACACGATGAAAATAAAGCGTCTGCTCGAAGGTTGCTTGAATCGTATAAAAAGTCAAAAAAATTAATCGAGATAAGCAATATTTTAAAATACGACGATGGGGAAAAAACTGGAAACGTGTGAAAAATGTTTCATACACGACGTCGAACGGGATTTTGAATCGAATCGATTGTAACGTAAAATGACAATTAAGTCATATCTATCTGTCGACTTTTACTCGAAGCGACAACTTTCATCGGCGTGCAAAATAGTCAGCGCAGCGTAAGGTATGATTGATTTTTCACGAACTTATCAGACTTCCGAGTGCAGTTACGCAGCTATGATATAATAGTTATGTTCCTTGGCAAATTATGATTAATGATAAGTAATTAAAAAGTTATTTACTTACGCACTGACTGAGAGCATTATGAGACTCAATCGATACTTGGCTCATATACATATGTTTTGCTTCGAGAAACATTTCCAAACGCTCCGTCGGCGAGGTTCCCCACCTCTTTAGAAAATCACGCGACATGTCGCGTCGAGAACTGCAGAAGTGTTCTGAACAGTGCTGGGCATCAGTGCTGGGCATCGACTTATTTTCTCACTACATCTAGTTCTTTCTCGGTGTAGCAATTAATAATACTGACTCGTGGCTTGGGGCTTCGGCTCGACTGCTGCCGCTCGACTCACTCTCGCGCCAGTCGTCGCGCCGCTGCCTCGCGCGCACATCTTTATTGTAACTACATGCTACATCTCCCTTGTTACAAAATTTTAATTTAAAATAAACATAGTAGTATGACAATTATAATTCAAATAAATGGAACTTAGAAACTTAACTCAAACATGATGTTAACATTTTAATTTGATTTAGGTGTTTATGATTTTTTTGAATGATTGTTTACTTTTTTTTTTAATTTTGATTTTCTTAGTGTTCTTTCTCACACACAGTCCATTCTCCTTCTACTCTTTTGAGATGAACAACATTCCTTCTTTGCTGCAATCCTGTCTCGTCATTTTGTACTCTGACATCTCCTCCTTTTACTTGAATTACAGTGTGCGGTACTTCATTGAATTCGCTGGTGAGCTTATCTTGTCTGATCATGTTCTTTACGTATACTTTTTCTCCTATTTTCAGATCATTTTCTTTTGCTCGCCTTTTTCTATCTCCGTATTCTTTCCCTTTCATTTTCATTTCAAAATCTTTGTCCTGTACTTCTGGATCTACCATTACACGATCATTTTCAATATTCATAGCTGACGGTAGTTTATCTCGAAATAACCTGTTGTAAAACATCTCTGACGGCGATTTTCCTGTTGTAGAGTGAGGTGTACTATTGTACATCATTAAATATTTAAACAAGTCTTCTTTCCAGTCAGTTTTTTGAATTGACTAATTTTGAGTCTTTTCAGTATATCACGATTCTGCCTTTCTACCTCGCCATTCATTTGTGGCCAATAGGGAATTGTGTGCTCCAGATGTATATCATATTCTAGACAAAATGCATCAAATTCTCTGCAGTCTTTGAGCTGCTTTGCATTATCTGCAGTTATAGACCAAGGTGTTCCTAGTCTAGAAAAGATCTCTTTCAATACCTTAATGGTTTCGCTGGCTGTGATGCTTGTCATCACTTTGATTTCTTTGTATCTACTGAAATAATCGACAATCACGAATAGGTAGTGTTTGCTAGGCAATGGTCCCAAATAGTCGATTGCTACTTCAGTCCACGCTTTTGTGGGTAATGAACGTCTCTTCATTGGGTGTGGTAAATTTGGAGCTGATACTAAGGTGCATCCTTTGCAACACTTGACAAATTTTCGGCGTCTCGGTCAATTTTAGGCCACCATACTTTGGTGCGCAGTCGAGCTTTCATTGACACAATTCCTGGGTGCCCTTCGTGTGCTGCTTCCAAAACTCTGGATCTCAATGCCTCTGGAATAACAATTTTGTGTCCGCGAAGTAGAATTTTATCTTCAAAACAGAGCTCTGACTCAAAAATCCTGTAGCTGTTAACATCCTGACTCCAATGATTGTTGTAGAAACCTTCTCTGACTAAATTTATTTCTTTATCGGTTTTACTAGCTTGCTTGATTTCGGCTAGCGATAAAGCCATTGGGCATGAGCTTCCTACAATAAGATTAACGTAATTAGTCATTTCGAACGGTACTGTATTTGCATTCAAACACAGCCTAGACAGGGGATCTGCAATATTGGTTTTTCCAGGTTTGTATTTTATTCTGAAATTATATGATTGCAGTCTCAGGACCCATCTTTCGATTCTTGCGCAAGGTTTTGATTTTGGTCCAAAAATGACCTCGAGTGGCTTATGATCGCTGATCAAGTCGAACGAATCTTTACCTCGTAAGTATATGTCGAAATGTTCGACCGCCCACACCAATGCGAGTGCCTCTTTTTCGGTCTGGCAGTATCGCTTTTCACAATCTGTAAGGCTCTTGCTTCCGTAAGCAATAGCACGCGGCCCGTTGTTGTCAATCTGAATGAGAATAGCTCCGAGTCCCACTGGACTCGCATCGGCGATGACTTGAGTCTTGTCTTCGGGATTGTAATATCCAAGCGTCCGAATATTTGTCAACGCATCTTTCAGCTGCTGAAAAGCCTGCTGCTTGTCAGTGGTCCAGTACTGTTTTATACTTGCTGATTTTCCAACTTTTAGTTTTAGTAGTTGACGCAAAGGATCAGTAAGTGTTGAAAAATTTGGTATCCACTTGCCCAGGTATGTTGCTAATCCAATAAAACTTTGAAGCTCTTCGATTGTCGACGGTGATCTAAAATTGGCTATCGCAGTAGTGTACTTGTCCATTGGTTTTATACCCTTTGATGACAGTTCATGTCCCAAAAACTGCACTTGTGTAACTCCGTAGATGCATTCAGCTTTGTTTAAAAGTATATTGTTTTCTTCCAGAACAGCTAATAATTTCCCGAGTCGCAGATTGTGTTCATCCAAGTTTGAACCGAAAACGATTATATCGTCGATGAAATTTGTGACTCCTTCACAGGGTAACAAAATTCGTTCCAGAATTTTTTGAAAACACTCTGGTGCGCAGGATATATCCCAAACATTAGGCGTTTATACTGATGCAGGCCTGTACTTGTGATGAATGTTGTAATATAGCGGCATTCTTCGCTCAATTCAACTTGATGAAATGCATTTTTTATGTCAAGTTTTGAAAAAACACTCGCTTTGCTAAATTTAGCCAAAAGTTGATCCATCGTTGGTAACGGATGATTTTCACGAATGATTGCCTCATTTGCACGCCTCATGTCTATGCAGATTCTGACCTCACCATTACTTTGGATATGAACGACAGTATCTAACGACACTGGGAACCACGCACATACATGGCCGTGAGATGGAAGGCGTAGGTAGCGCGCGGACTCGTTCCGACGAGTCCGATTGACGCGAGTCAAGTCAGCGGGGCAATAAAACAAAGGTACATCGCGTGCCGGCCGGCGTGTCGTATTTCATGCGTAGAATATTTATACTAGACTATTCAAGAACGCGACAACGAAATACGCGCGTCTCACTAGCTGTTGCTATTGCCATGTATGTGTATGTGTTATGTATGTGCTCGGTGAGAACTGAACACGACAATTATCGCAATATTGTAATTAACGACCGAGAAAATTTGTCAAGTGTCGGTTCTATCTGCTCGATCGAGAGTAAATGCTTGAATTTGGACTGCCTTTGATGAAATTTTTGATTAATTCATCGATCGATTTTTTCGGATGAAACATCTAGTGATAATTATACGATTTTAATTTGTCTGATCAGTTCAAGGGTCAGCATGGAAAATGTTTGTAGCCTTGTAGCTATAACACGTAATAGAATTTCATCTGTTAAAAAAAGGAAACGATTTTTTCGCTTTTATTAATAAAATAAAGACGCAATCAAAATGGTCTCGATGAGGAAAGAAAAAAAAAATTAGCCCGATAAATTATCATAATGAAATTTCTCGGTAGAGCTATCGTAAATCGTAAGCTCGTCGTACTCGAAAATGAAGTAAGCCGCATGAAAACAAGTCTGGACGCAGGTATACTGACTGCACACATGCCCACACAGATGCAGTGCTGCGGAGCCCTGAATTTTCGAAGGAGGAAAGAGAGACGACGACGGTGGCGCGCTCGAGAGAGAGAGAGAGAGAGAGAGAGAGAGAGAGGGAGAGAGATAAAAAAGAATAGCGCTAAAAAATGGCAATGATATTACTTATAGACATGTTGCAGTTTGGACCGGTAATACGAGGTTGGCTGCCGCCGCCGCGGATCGGAATTCTCCGCGACTCCCCGAGAGAAAGTCACGAGCACGTAAAGCTGTCCGATGCATACACACACTTACGAAGTGTACTTGTATGTACATATATGCAGGCCGCATAAACAGCGTCGGTATGTAGTAGAAAAATCATAAGTAGCGTATTTATACTACTCGGCGTCTTTTACACGCGCTCGAGGAATTTTAAAATTCACTTGACATTATATTGTAATGTTGCGAGGCTTGTTTACTCTTACTTACATCCGCGTCCTGTCGTGCATACGTTATTATACACGGAGTCGCGCTTAAGTGGACGACTACATACGATATACGCGATCGAGGCAACTCGGGGGGCAATTTTCACGGCGAAGCTTTTCAAGCCCAAGGTCGTGAAAATGTTTATAGCTGCTGCTGCTGCTGCTGCTGCTGCTGCTCGACGTATAGGGAGCGAAAAAACGGGGCTTCGATCGTCATCGGCTATCCTCGTGCGCTCCTCGGAGGTACATAATACAGCTCGTCGAGTATACTTTTAGCCCAGATTCTGCATAATGCCCGTTATTGAACTCGATTTCTCGCGTGGATCCCCCTTCGCGATGGATTTTTATCCCGCGATCGAATTCGACATATATATATGTACGAGGCAAAATGGCAGAAAAATCGAGGCATCCAAATTTAATCGAGATCAAATGTCATCGGTCCTTCGATACCTGTGTGATAGCCGTGTTTATGTTTCTAATGCCGCGTTCTTCGTGAGAGCGATGTTTTCCCTCGGCGAATCGGCCCCATGCTAAAAATGAAACGGACGCGGGAGCGCAAAATCAAAATGCCGATATCAAAAAGGAAGGCACCGTCTCGAAGTACACCACACGTCCATGCGACGACGGCAAAAGAGAGAGCAAACGTGCGTATAGCTCTCGATCTGTATGTATACAGCAAAATACGTGTGTGCAGTGTGTCGAAGTGTTATGATGAGAAAGGCCAAGAGAGAGGGCACTAAAATGTAGAGTAGAAGGAGAAAAAGAAGGAGGAAATGTGAGCGTGTGTGCGCGCCTCGCTCGCCTCTTTCTATCTATGTGTCTGTGCGTGCGTCTGTGTGTATAGCGGAGAAACTCCTTTGAAAGGGACCTTTCTCTCGCGATCTTGGTGTAGAGTAGGTTTACCCCGGTTTTGCAGTTTTGAACGTCTCTCTCTCTCTCTCTCTCTTTTGCTGCTGCTGCGGCTCTGCTAACACGACCGCGCGCACTCACAGTAGACGTCAGTTCATACCGTACCATCAGGACATTTAAAGCTGCCGCGCGAAATCGGACGGCAAGCCGCCGATACGATATACATTTTTTTTGCTTTTGAGCCAAATAGATAGAATCGAGTAAAAGATAAAAAGAAATAAAAAAAAAAAGAAACATTTTTTTACGCATTGAAATTAGAGTCTCTTTTATCATATAAACAACAGTGCCTTGGATTCTGTTTGTTGTGCAAAAAGAAGGAGAGAAAAAGAAGCCGCAGTGTCGTCCGGAAATAGTTCCGCGATCGAATTCTCTGGAGGCCGAGGCTCGAGGGCGAAGAGAGATCGGCACCCGCGCGCACCTGCTGCCACGGCACGCATCCCCCGAGCGATCGTCGACGCGCCGCTGAACAGATGCTGAAGCGATCGGAGAAGCTGCTTTGTCGCCTTACATGACAGTGCCGAGGTGCATAGGTTCGCGCTCGATCCAGTGTCCGTGTGTCCTCAAGCGCAATGTCCGCAAGCACGATGGGCCTCAGATCGACGAGAAATCCGCTGCTGCTGGCGCTGCTTCTCCTCGCGCTCGTCCTCTCGATCGGCCAAGCTGCCCGTGCCAACGTCGATAACGATCGCGGTAAGTCTTTTCCAATCGATATATCCAATTGGCCACCGATCGAGTACTCGAATCGAGAGTATTCTCGACTCGATTTACAAAAATGATTGCACCGTGATTTCTCGCGCCTTTCGCAATGACAAAACTCGAATACGCCTTGGATCCAGTTTACCTCCAAATTGCTGATGAAATCGAAATAAATTAACTGCGTTCGACATGATCGTGCGTGTGCTGCAATTATCACTTTATCTTTTCTTCGACTATGTATAAGAAATGTATGAAAATTGCCGCATAGGCAAAGATCGACGCTTTTATAACTGCGGCCTATTATGTATAATATAGCAGTTTAGATATACGCGCGCGCGTTACTTTTCATAAGGCCGCGTGTAATACAAGCTTTCGGGTGATTGTGCGTTTCGAAGCGAAAATATCCCCCCGCCCAGCACAGCCACGGCCACAGCCTCTGCAGCAACAATTGGCATATTTTCATTAATAGCTCTCTCGCGCGGTGAAAAGCATATGATCTTCGTCGTCGCCGTTCGGCATTTACATTCAATTTCAATGGAAAAGTATATTGCCGTTTGAGTGGCATTAAACAAAAAAGGAGAGAAGAAAGAAAAAAGCGTCGCTTAAACTGCGACTTTCATCCCATTGAAAAATCGGCGAGGGATTTTTTCCAATATTTTTATATATTTCGTACGATTATTAATAATATAATTGCAATATATATATATGGCATTCTTGAGAGGTGGCTTTTGCCGGAGCGAGAGAAAGTTGTGACAGGAACATTTTTGTGAAAAAATTGACTCTTACATTTAGTTATATCTATGTCTATCTATCTACACACACACACACACACACACTCACGTACATATGTATATTCGCATCAAGCTCGGTTTATATAATTTACGCGCTAAGCGTGTAAAGTAACAGTAGCCGCGCGTATATATTAATTCATCGCAGACACATTTGAAGCGGACAGTTATAATCGTGTATGCGCAGGAAATTAAAAAAAAAATCAACGACACGATCGCCGACACAAACTTTGGCAAAAAAAATCTTCACGGCCTGGCGAAAGCGTGTAGCGAAAACGCGAAATAGTACGTAGGCGCCGCCGAAATCTGCTCGTAATATATAAGGCGCGTTTCGATCCAAGCAATTTTTTCCTTCATTTTTGTCATTCTTCGATCGCAGAGATTCCATCTCGTGCCTCGAACGGTCCGCGGCCAATGTTGCTACCATTATATTTATTAAAGTCGATAAAAGCAAATGCAAATGACACGAGCTGCTGGCAATTAATTGGAAAATCCGAAAAATTATGAATCGGCCGGAGGCAATTAGCGAGGCGCAACCACGTCGAGTCTCGTATAGTAATGGATACATATATCGGCGCGCGCCAATGGTCAATCACGGCCGAGAAATATGAGAGAAAAAGTACAAGTAAATGTCCTTGCTCGGGCTTTGAGCGCTCGGAGCATAAATAATGGCGCGTGTCGAGTTATAATCAACCGCAAGGTAGTCCGTTGACTCGGGCTCTTCTCGATTCGAGAAACGCGTAAAACGTCTTCGAGAGAGGTACATAACGTACGAAACTCGGCGCTGCAGCTGAGCGAGGCTCCTCTCGAGTCTCTTCGTCGAGCTGCTGCTGCTGCTGCTGCAGAGATGCTGCGCTATATAATGCTATACATACGTACAGTTCTCCACATATAGTAACGAGCAAAGTTTCGCAAGCCAGAGCAGTGCCTGCTGTGCTGCTGCTTTAGCGAAAGTGAAAGACTCTGATCGGCTATAAGTATGTAAGCAGTCGCTCGGCGCGTTCGCAAGCCAGAGATGATATTGAAGCGCGCAAGCTGCGCCACGAGTGAAAAACGAGCGGATTCGCGTCCGAGATCGTGCCTGGAAACGATCTGCGCTGCTCATTTTGCGAAACTCTCGCTCGGGCAAATGCACAAAACTCGAGTATATATGTATACGCGCGATCGTGCGCAAAAGAGAGAGAGAGAGAGACAGATAGGAAGAAGCAAATTGTCGGATGCATTATAGCTTTAAAAGCCACAATCGAGCAGCAGCGCGAATCTGGCGAGCGCAAAAATGCGGAAAATTCATCGAGCCGCTGCTCACGATTTCGCTATCGAGCCCAGCCGACTGCGCTCCGTAAGCACATTAGTCGAGTTGCATGTTATACACGGCTCCTAGGCAGGTGCATGTGTTGTACTCGTAAATTATAATTGTTGTTTATGTATATATACCGGCGTCGATCTCGAGTACACTCTCAATTACGTCGTCGGCGGCTCCTTGTCGAGCTTCCGCCGATGAGACGTCCGAGATGAGACGTCATCGCGTCGATTTTTGCGATGCGACGATCGATCGAGATCGAGATCGAGTTCGCGCGTGCCACACGACGTATACAGCGATCGACACACATCTGTAGCATGACGCGTTGAATTCGATGAAGCGATCGATCGAGAGAGCGGCTTGGATTAAAAAAAATCACCAACGGCCAAAAGAAAAAGGAACGATCGTGCCAAGTACGAAAGACAAGTACACGCTTACACAGTAGTAGCAGTAGTAGTAGTAGTAGTAGTAGTAGTAGTAATAGGAAGCAGCAAAAAAATTGAACTTGCGCGCGAGTACGCGAGTAGGAGACGATGAAGCGCTGTTAGTCGGGCAATGCGACTCGAGGACGAGGACGAGACCAACACACCGAGTGCAAGTTCGAGCCGATCGAGTTTACCGTAACTGTACCTTATATTTTGCGGCGCTACCAGCACTACTTAACTATATACTTACTTTACTCGAGCTCTATGTGCTGTACTATATAGCCAAGAGTATATGAAATGTATGTATACAAGAGAGAGAGAGAGCAGCAGAGGCACGTATAAATCGGTATATAGTGCCATATAGGATAGAGCTACTGCTGCTGCTGCACATCCTACGCAGCGGCTTACCTACATACGCGACGTACGTGTACTACGCGCACGGCGACGATCGACTGTAAACAACTAAGCAGAAGCAGCACATTTATGTACCACAACGACAAATGCCCTGCAGTTCGCTAACTGCAAATTTTTTACAGCTGCCCATAAAACTTGACATTCGCCGCGTATTTATACGATCGAGAGAGAAAGAGAGAATCGCGCCGAATACCTCAAAGACGTTGCCATTCTTTTTTTCATATCGATCGTTACAAAATCGGCAATTTCGCCTTTGATATAGGCGAATCTCCAAGACACGAACGGCGTATTAAAATCTCTCTTCTCTCTTTTGATGGATTACGAGCTCGCGCGCAACAATCGATGCGTGAATCATTACACGTAGTATCGAGATCGGCGCTTTACAATAATTATTCGTGCGCGGCGCAAAAGCTGATTTTGCCATTGTACCGTATATATATATATACGTGTGGGACGATCGCCTCGAGCTGTGGGATGAATCGAGCCAGCTCTGAAAAGCGCGCCTGATCCAAATCCTTACGTCACAATATTTATAGTGTAAATGTATCTCTCTCTCTCTGCCTTTGTACTCGTGCACGCCTGCATATAATATAAAAGTGTTTTAATGTAGGTAGATAGGTCTTGCGCGAATACAACAACAGCAACAGCAGCAGAAGAAGACGCGGAGGTAGACGCGCTACGAGTTGCTCGGGGAATCAGGAGGCAGGCAGGCAGTCAGGCAAGGCAAGTGCAGGTGTCGCAAACTTTGCTCAAAGAACGGGGGCCACGAGGCTCTTATATACGTAGCCGCGCCGACGACGACTCGAGCCAGTCGAGACGAGCTAACGGTATAACAGCGAAGAATCGAGGAGAAAAGAAACTAGGTGCCATTGCGCGAAGCCGAGCCGAGCCGAGCTAGCGTAGCTACCTACATAGAGCCTAGGCAGCAGCCTCTGACGTATATTCGTCGACTGCATCACTTGGATCCTCGTTTATTATGCCGCGTACGACTCCGCTCCGGGCAGACGATCGTCCCAAATGGAAAGGGAGCCTCTACGTGTCTTATATGAATATATATATATATACAGCACTTCTCGTCGTTTCTCGCGCTTGCATAAGATATGCCGCGCGCGCGCAAAATGCTAAATCTCGGCATGATGCACAAATTTGCCGGTTAAAGCTCGAGGCCAATTTAGTCGTCGTCGTCGTCGTCGCACGCACCATCGCTCCTTATACCTGTACATGCTATAGGCTTTCAGCCGAGCTCTCTGCAACATCGGCTGCGCGGAGAAAGTATTGAAATTAGGAGTGAGCTGCGGCGAAGGTGCGCAGTCGGGCCCCGATATATTGCAGTACGCGTCGTTGTCCTTTCGTTACTTATTATCGCTTTTCCTCGAGACGCTGTGTCGCGTACGTACGCGATTTGTACGGCCGATCGATGCGTAAGAGCAGAGACCGCGTGTGCGAAAAATCGAGAAAAATCCCGACTCGACTTCCGATCGCCCTCGACGACGCAACGATACGATTGAATTCGTCGGAGCCTTTTTGTGCGCCAAGACGAGGACGACGACGACGACACGGATGCAGTGTAGGCCGAGTATGCGTGTGTAAATACACATGCCCCGGTTTCGAATGATCGGTTACACACATCGTTATACGTAGCGATCGACGCGCGCAGCACTGACCGCCTTTTTTTCTTCTCTTCCTTTTATCACGTGTGCGCGAGAAGTTGTACGTGGTATAATATATGTAACGATCCTCGGGCGCGATACTCTTCACGAGCGTGAACTTTACTCACGCGAGTTTTATACCGAGCATAATGCTTATTACAGCATCTATTTCGCCCAGCTATGTATCGCTTGTAACACCAAAGTTTATCTTGATAACGCCACGTAATACCAGAGAGAGAGAAAGAAAAAAAGAAAGATTTTCACATGAAAATAACTTTTCATCATTGTTGTAAAAAGTAGGTTATTTTCCACTGGCTGCGCAGCGTATAATCGTCCTGGCTGCGCTTCGCGCTATCCTGCACACGATGCTCATATATAAACATGTATGCGCCAGCAGCACGCATTCTTCAACGTCATCGGTTTCGTCATAATGTCGCGCCGCGCGCATTTCTTTTGTGCACCAGACTAGATAAACATTACGCGCTCTCTGTACGTTCTATTCGTATACAAATATTTATGTGCGCTGCATAAATCAAACTTGAAAAGAAAAAAGAAAAACGCACGACGAGAGATCGGTGATTTGGAAGGAATAACTCGCAGCCAGCCGATGCTTAGCCAAACCGGTGCAACTTTTGCGCGCGTCGCGTGTTTTTCTTTTTTGCGCCGATCGCCGATAATCGATCTCTTCCGTAAAGTCAAAGAATTTTTCAGAACAGCCTATAGCTATATATCAGCGATGATGTACAAGTTTGCTCGAGGATCGGTATGGAGCCGCGATTCGGTTAGGCAAAGAGCCTCGCGTGCATAGAGCGCCACCTCGCCCCGATACGATTGGGACGGGCCCCCCGATACTCGAGTTGCGAATCTGCAGTGTTGCACGCGTGCCAATGAGCCTTACACGCGCAATTATTATTTATCAGCCTGCTACGTGTACTTTCTATTTAATAAACAACGGACGTATTAATTTAGCCGCGCCGAATGTCGACTTCGCAATCGTCGCGCGCGCGCTCGAAAGCTGATATTTTTAACATCGATTGTGGTTACGAGCGCGGCGAATATATTATCGCCGATCGTGCTCCTAGCGTAACATGTGTGTGGTGCAAATCGCTGCCTAGCGATTGACTTTTGTAAACAATTTTTTTGTTTTCATGCACTATGGATTTCGAATTAAAAGAAGACCAAACTTTGCGCATTCTTTCCGTCTGTTTTTCTGTGCTTTTATCCTCGTGAAAACTAGTTTGGACGCGCCAAATTCAACTTCTCGAAAGGCTTGCTCGAATTCGCTATCCTTAAGTATAAGAGAGAGACGCGTTCGGGGGGGTTGTTGCGCATGGATGCTGCGGTGGTTTCTGTGGTCGACAATCCTCAAGTATTGCGCACATTTTAAAGTGTAGTAAGCAAATTAGCAGCCCGCGAGCAATGACGTTTTTTTCTGCCAGACGCGCATTCATAAAATTTAAAACCCAACGACATCGAGTTTCTGAATCTCCTACTGACGCAACTCCGAAAAATTGTTCCTTTATGAAATGCGTAATGGAATTCGCTGTGGCCGATGTGAGAAATTTGCGAATTTATTACAAATATATCAAGTTTTGCATGTAGGCGTGTATGTGCGTCGCATACGCGCAAATCGAGCTTTTTTGTAATCGGGCGTATACCTTTAAAAACTTGGATAAAAATAAAAAAAAAAAAACATCTGAATTGTCGAAATATATACAGGCACTGTCGACGATCGGCGTTCGGCAATAAACACGTCGCCGCATATAATAGTTTCGCAATGAAACGATGAAAATATGCAATACTCTCGATACCAACTATTTATAGATACACGATATCGAGAAGTGAGTTTTAAGATTTTTTTTCTCGCAAATCCAGTCTTGTCGTTTAGTTATATTATACGCGTGTTTGTATAAGCAATACGTCACGGTGAAGCATCATAAAATATTATATATATTCGAAACGATATTACATAAAAGGCGAAATAATATGATGAAGCAAATAATATGATGTAGTTTTAACAACACTATACTACAGCTTATATGTATGCTCGGGCGCAGGATTCTTACACGCGATCGTACAAGCGTCGCGACTGTCTCTCTCTCTCTCTCTTTCTCGTTCCTTGGTGCTGCGCGAGTCGCGAGAGTCACACTGCATATCATAGAATATATATATATATGTATAGCATTCATTGATTTACGTCGGGTGAAAGTAAAGTCCACTCCCCTTTTAGAAGTGTAACCGTGAAAACTTCGAGTCTCATTGGACAGTGTCAATATAGCAATTTGTTGATGTGTTGCTGCTGCGTCGATCGGCGAGGTATTCGCGGGGCTCGCGTGTGTCGCCGATACTATTACAGCGCGCCTGCACGAATACGTCGAATTTTCATGCGCGCACATACATAAATGCGATAGTCAAGAGCTCCGTAATAGCATCATTGGGCCGAGGCAATTTCGAGGAATAATGCATTCTTTCGCGCACGGGCATAAATGTTACAAGAGTCCATACTTTGTAGTCACAATAAGAAAGTCGAGAGTAAGAGGTCTTCTCTCTCTCTCTTACTCTCTGGTCTGGCGCATTGCTTTTAAAATCGCGTAGGCTATAAGGTCTGCACGATCGCGTATATACGTGTTTATATATTGAACAACCTACTGGCACGAATATCTCAGTCACCATTGCGAGCGTACATATAGTCTGCATGTGTGTATGTACGCCGTAGCACGTATCTATATATGTGCAAACCTCGGCGCTATATCTCTCCTCCTGCTCTCTCGAAACATTTTCAATTTTATTTTACGCTCGCTAAATGCAGCTCTATACAGCTACCTACACACACTCGTCTCGAGCGAATATTTTTCTCTCCGTCCGCGACTCTAAATAGCTCCATAGTCCTGCTGCGCTAAATTTTTCACAAATAGCTCTGCAGCTCTTTTATTTATAAACAATCTCTCGCGCTCCTCGCTTCGAATTAACTATAATGAAGGTACACATGGATTGAATAATAACCTTGGGGCTGCTGCAGGTGTTGCACAAATGCAAAACTGAGCCTGTGTCTTGAAAGTACTCATATATTGTTATTAATAAGATGCGTGAGTTTATCAGATTATTAAAGGTGTGTGCAAAGTACTCGATTGATTCGTATTAATTTGCTCGAACCCCATTGATTTATTTTCAACTTTTATCGTAATGAAAAATATCGATCAAGATTGATGCATTCTTTGTATTTATTTACATAATAATTCAATGAATGAAAAATACAAAAATAGAATCGACTCGTGGAATGGCATGTCCAGCGATATTTTTTCCTTAAATTTTTTAGCCACTTGTTATTCCGGTAACGTAGTGGCTCGTTGGTTAATTTTATTGCATTTTATCCGAGCAGCTAAACAGCAATAAACGAGATTCTTCGAGAACGTCATCGTTTCTTTACGACAGTATCGATGCGCAACAGGTGTCCACATATTTAAAGTGCCCGACTTTTGGAGTATTTTATAAAGTTCCCTCATGTAATCTTTGTTTTTAGAAATCATACGCGCAGAAAGTTGCTGATCAACATAATATACTAAAAGACAAAAAAAGTACTTGAGAAAAAAAAAGAACTCGAGTAGCCTAAAAATGAAGTATGGAAGTAAGAAAATAGGAAATATTCTATTGAGTCGAGAAATCATGTGACATGCATAAACTTATTCAGAATTTGTGCTCATTTTAGCATCCTCTTGTGTCCATGCGTGAGAGAAAGCTTTGTAATCACCGGTCGGGATATTTTTCCTCGCCACTCGGGCAGCGCTCCTTCGATCACATTCGCTTAAATATAGCTTCGACTTTTGATTTTCCAAAGAAATTTCGATCCGCACAATGCATAACTCGCGCTCGCGTCTGTTTTCGCGAGTATTTATGCTCGTCGTTGTGAGGCAAGTCGAGAGCTGCATTTTGGCAATCCTCGCCCGAACGAACCTGTTCGAACGAAAGTGTGCACGAATCGATAATAAATTATCGGCCTGCATCGCGTTGAAAAGCAAGGAAAGTTATATAAGCCTCGGTCGAAATGCCCCACAGTAAATACAAAAATGCATTAAGACAGACGCAGCAGACGCACGAAATGCCCCATAAATGTCTCGGTCGCGTGTGTACGCGTTAGATCGCGAATATAATTCATACGTACAGCCAAGTGAAGATGTGAAGTATGCTAGCAAGTAACCTTCTGCACTTGTATAAGAACATAAGAAAACGGGCTTATGGAGTCGGTCAAGTAACTGTAGTTCTCGTCTTACCAAACAAGATCTTTAGCTCGTTGTGCGACATACCATCAGATTCGCGCACGGCAGCCACGCTTCGTCGTATTACTATAGGTATAGTAGCAGCGCCTTACCTGCCGTTTGTCGAATTCCAACTTTTAATCACAGACCTGCTACAAATACAATCTTTCATTTATCCTTCGTAGCTAGGTAGCTGCCAGCGAGCAAATTATAAGTGGCACAATGCGCCAAGTGCATTATCGACCACCTTTTCCGCGCGGCTTCCGGATTGATTGATGCGCAAATAATCTCAAGCTCAATCATTCCACCATAGAGAAATATTACAACAATAATTATCTTACTTGCCGACTTTATTATATTTTATCATCATTATCGTTATTTTTATTTTTCAGAATATCGCCCAAAAGTCGATTCGAGTGAATCTAGGAAAGATGCCAACGGTAAGTCGACTTTTTCTTAATTTCCTGTACAAAGTATTTCTCTTGCGAATTATATGATATGTAAAAGAACTGTTGTATATACATATAAATACTCCTGTCTACTTATGTATAAATTATAATTGGATTAGATGTAATGTTGAAAAATAAAAGTAGCACGGAAAACTTGAGATTGAACTCACGCATGATTTAATACTTACATGTACACATTTTTTACGCCATATAATGATAATATATCAGAGTAAAAGTGATCATTTTGTAAATCGCATATCATTTATATCAGACATTTTTTGAGAACTAAAATCAAACGTTCGTTCAAGTAAAAAGGGCAAAAGATCATGTGTAATATTTTCATTTTCACTCTGATGCCGTACACCCTTACATTCTGCCAAAATGTTACATAAATAAATTTACGTCAACCTGTATTGAGTATATAAATTCAAAATCTAAATTGAAAAAAATAAAAGTAAAAAATGAAGCTAATAATAGGACTAAATTAATTTTGTAAATTGAAATAATCAAAATTCTTTTCGCATTATGAAATGCGATTTTTCGTGAATTCCATAAAATTGAAATTAACTGACTATATAGTATAGATCTTTCCAACGAATTATCACATGGTTGAGAATTGTTAAGCTGCGAATTGTATCATAATTAGTGTGAATATATTGGATATTTATAATGCTTACAAGATTACGAAAAGTAATCAAAAACTAATTACTTAACTATGTTTTCTTGTAACAGTCAACTTATTTTTTACAATAATTTTGGAATCATTGTTTAATAACCTTCAATCAAATGTAAACATTCATGAAGCTTAGTCCTTGTACTTATATTTTGAATTATATACTCAAGATTACTGGCATGAATAACGATTACAGCTTACATATGATAATTTTTTGGAAAATTAATTTATTTTGATAAATTGATAAAAATTATTTAATTGGCATTCTTTTAATTTCAAAAAATTAAAGAAATTGTAAAGATTTGTATATAAATTGATATTGAATTTGAATAAATTGCATGTGATTCATTATTTCAATAACGTAGTATTTGAGTGATTTATACTCATTATACGTAGTATAAATAAGTACGTAGTTATAAATCTAAAACTTGCACGTTTTTCATCACAGTTACCTTTAGAATCATTTTATGCACTCTGAACTAAAAAGAAGTTGCCGTTAATTTTAGGCTCTCGAGAGAAAAAATAATACATACAACTTGGGCAAATACGTTTTTTTTTGCGTTAAAAAAACATATTTGCACTTATTGCGTTATGTACTATTAATGATTATTTTTCTTGGTTGAAACTATGACTTATACTAATATTTATCTCTCTTTTTCTGTTTCTGTAAATTGTTCCTGTTTGTTCCCTGCCTACGAATCTTTTCAACCACTGGATGTCATCTGCTTCGAATGTTCTTCACTTCAACTGACTTTTTTTATTCCAATAAATTTAATAATGGACAACGATCGAACGGACTTACGACCTACTATTACCTTAAATTATTATTGGAAACCCTGCAAAATTAATTTTTTTTTTAATTAATTTTGTTATGGATATTTTAAATGTGAATGAATGAATATCGCTGTAAAAAGCTGTTACAACTGTTTTGTTAGTACAAGCCCATAATGGCAAGTCGACTCCTCCGGTGGGAGTTTTAACGAAAACTGCTCGAACCTTTGTTCAAGACGGAGCTAGTACAGAATATGCTACTCAAGTTGTTGGTACTACTTTAGATAATGGTCGACTGTATGCTAAAATTTTATCAACTTCGAGCAGAGTATATTATGACAGTAAACCGGAAGAAGATGAAATAAGCCCATTCATAGTTTATCCTCCACCGTCAATAAAAAGTAATTTACCCCACTATTCAAATAATAAATTGCTGCAAGTAATCGAGCTTAATAAACCAGAAAAAAATGACCGAGAAATCAAGGTTAACGAATATACCCACGATGTTAAGGAAAACGTTATCATTCAAAAAGCCGAAATTGAAGAGGAGCAAGTTAAGCCTGCGAAAATCCAAACAGAAAACTTGCCAACTTATACTGTCAAGCAAGATTATAATTTGAAAGAAACAGAAGATGTTGCTAAAGTTGATTATCTTGAATCTCTTCCAGAAAGAGAACCTAAGAAAATCCTACCATCGATAATAGCAAATGAAGAAAAGAAAAATTTAATGACAATAACGTATCACGGATTTGCAGATTTTACTACAACAGTTGGCGATACGGTCATTGTTTTTTCACCTAGTACAGCTCCAGCAAGCTTTGGACGTCCTGCTACAACGATCAAAGGAGCTGCTACTTTTCTACCAGACGATGGCTTTGTCAATTCGAACATAAAACCCACAAAAACTGCACCTATGATTCATAAAAAGACTCGTGCAATGAATATACCCTATCAAGAAAATGTTAATAATAATAATAATAATAATAATAATAATAATAATAATAACCCAAGCTACTCAGAGCAGGAAAGTGATTCAATGTTTGATCTGCAACCAAGTACAAATGAATTTTCTTCTGAAACAAGTTCAACTAAACTTGTTACCAAGCCATTGTATTTAAGATTTAATAAAAAACCACGTCCAACCATTGGCACAAACAGAATCAAAGTAACCGATTCAAAAACTTTATTAAAAAGTTTAGCTTCAATTAAACGTTTGTCACCTACATCTCGTTTAGAATTACCAACTTTTAATTTAAGAAATAACTCCGATGATGAAGAACAAGAAGAAGATAATTCATATGAAGAACTACCTGACAGTACCTCTGAAAAAAATTCTTTTGAAAATACGGAGACAGAATATGACACCGCGAATGATATTATTCCCCAGAATCAGCCAAGAAATGTTAATGGGTCCACTTCGAATGGTCAAAATGAAATTCAAGAAGAAAAAAATGACTTCTCGTTTTCAACTAGATTGATTCCATCGACCTTTTATAAAACTTACACTCATTTCACTACATTTTTCATCCCCCATAAGGGACAAGTAACAACCTCAATTAAATCAAGAGAGGTGGTGGCTACTGAAACAACTTATCTTAACGAGCTTATACTGCCAACAAGTGCGCAAGATGTGACTAATAGCAACCCTACGGAAACAGTAGATCCTGCTATACAACTCAGAGTTCAATCGCAAGATTTTAAAGAAGAATCAAAAAAAGAAGAAGAACCAGAAAAACAAGATGTTGAAGAATTTCAATTAATATTTAAAACTATATATACTACATTCACATATTTCACAACTTATTTTGATGATTCTACAACCGGTGTTAAAAGCCGAAAAGCAACCTCTACAAACGTTGTTACTCTGACCGTTGAGCCAAATAATACATTGTATGAAAAATCTACGTCAACGGAAAATTTGTCAATAAAACCAACTAAAATGAATAACGAGGATACACTCAAAACCAGCCTTTTCGAGCCCAATACTGAAAACTATGACTATGTAACTGATGATAGTACAGAGTTGTCTTCTCCGGAATCCGAACAAACAACAACGATGGATAATTTATCACTCATGGAAACAACGACACCTATATTAGAAGACGACCCCAATGATCTTCTAGAAGCAAGCCCCGTTTCAAAAGCGTCAACTTTGTTGGAAAATGACGTAAAAACCTATTTCACTACTTACACGTATTTCACAACATTAATAACAAAAGATAATGAAACTAGAGTCGACTCTAGAACAGAAGTATACACTAATATTGTAAAAGGATCTATTGAACCATCTTCAGTGCCTGTTATATCTAATACAGAAAGTGCAGCAGCTGCCCAACAGCCGACCCCATCTCCTGAAATATTAGCATATCTGAATAACTTAAGAGAGCAAAAAGCGCTTAGTAACTCGCCAGTAGAAGATGCTATGGATTCAACTACCGAAGATATGATCGAGGAAACAACAGAACATACTGATTTCGAAGAAACTACTCTGGAAGACGATAGCGACGACGAGGACAGTACGGAAAAGCCAGTTACCGATGAGGAAAACAATCGTTCAACTAAAACCGATGTTAAATTCTCATTTAGCTCTGGTGGTAGTACTATACTCGACACCGCCGAGAGGAGAATGTCCCTTCCCGAAGATCAAGAACTTTCCGAAACGAACCATCACGAGGTAGAACCTGCACCGACCCTCCTACTGCAAACTTCTTACACAACATATACGTATTTTACTACGATGTACAATGGTAATGCAACTGAGGTTGTAAGTCGTTTGAAAACCGTCACCAATACCGTAACCGAAACTATAAAACCAACCGTGGTAGTGCCAGCAGAAACAAAAACTTTGTCACCGCTGACGTACTTCACGACCTTCACGTACTGGACGACATTCATCAAAGGCGACGATACTGCTACAACTAGCCGCGAGGAGACAGTGAGTAACGTCGTTACCCCGGGTCTTATGGAAAGTTCAGCAGTTCAACTAGATGTCGTAAAAACATACCGGCCATTCGTTTTAGCAACACCACTGCACACACTGCCTGAAATAGAAACATCGAAAATTCATTCAGAAACTTCAGAAATGAGTGATAAAACTGTCATAGATGCGGTTGAGGAAACGCCGACGTTGACGATGGATGAGCTTACTTCTAGCATTGAAGTGGAACCAGTAACTTTATACACGACTTACACGTACTTTACAACATCATACATCGGCAATTCGACCTTATTAAACAGTAGGCTCGAGACTGTGACTAGCGTATCTCAAGCGGAAAAGGCTGTAAGAGCTACGGCCACTCCCCGTGCTATTGGTGGAGCTGCGCCCGCATCCCAAATTCTCAACACAGATGATTTACACACGGAAACTTATCCAGTCGACTCTCCCTCTACCGGTTTATTGTCGACGAAACGACACAGTACGGTTAACGACGGTATTACGACACATTATACCACGGAAATTTATGGAACTTACGTGGATGGTCTTTACGCTCAGGTACTCGAAACATCTTCGAACGTCGAGCTTCCTTCTCCTGTCTATTCTTCTTCAGCTACACCTGGCCTCCCAATTGGACTAATCTCATTGAACAGAGGCTCGATTGTCGATGCTGATAGCATAACTACGACGTTCTATACTACAAAACAAATAGGAACGACGATCGATGACTCGTATACCAAATTTATCGAAAGCACTACTTCCACGAAGATAGATGAAGACAAATTGGCTACTTACACCGCCCCGGCAAATCCTCATCGCGATGGGCTTGTGAGACTTATCGAAGGCCAAATAGAAATCAATGGTACGACAACTTATTATCAATCTAAAGTTATAGGAACCAGCATCAGTGGACGCTATGCCCAAATAATTGAAAGCTCGTCCAGTGTAGTTTTGAGGCCTACATCTACACTCAATTTCGCTACTCTCCAGAAGAGCCGCGATCCAAATGTATTGGGCGTATTACCTTCACCAGCTGTTATTCAATCATCCTTATCAGAAGATGCATCGGACGATGCATTGAATGATCCCGATCATGAAGAAATTGACAGTGACATCGATGACAAATTGAAGAAAAAGTCTAGATTATCTTTCGTTTCGAGAAAGAAACCATCTAGTGCTCCTCCAATCAGACCTTTTGCGTCCAGAAGTCGGCCAACGTTCAATCCAAAAAGAAAGCCACAAGGAGCTACAACTATAACTAGAAGTGATATTACACCCACGATCACAGCTACACTCACAGCAGGAAAAGGTCGCTACGCATCTTCAAAAATAAGAAGCTCTCCTTCTTCCGGATTTAGCACGTTGAACTCGTCGAATTCTAGACGATTTTCAGGCAGAAAGAGCTCGTCTCCATCTTCATCGATTGCCTCGACTAATTATCCTTCTGCATCATCCAAAATAAGAGGTAGTATTAGAACGACCCCATCTTCGTACTATTCTTCAACTCGTCGAGCTTCTACGCCAATTCGAGGTTCCTCGATTCGTTCCATCAATAGGGGATCGTCTATTCTTCCTGTATCCGTATCAAGGAGTAGATTGGGAATCCGTGCATCTCCAACGGTTTCGCGAGCCGCGACAGTAAAACAAGAAGAACTAGAGAACGTGAACGATGAAGAATCTTTGAATGGCAAAGATTCTGCGCAGGATAACCCGGAAGATGAATCAAACACAGCTACTGCACAGACAACTACGGAATCTGCTAGGAAACCAAATCCCCTTGTCAAATTCCGAAGACTTACAATTGCAACGAGACCAACGACCTCTAAACCTACCACCACAACAAATGCCCCAAGACGAATTAATACTCCAAGTAGAAATGTTGCTACCACACGCAGTCCACCAGTTCAAAGGAATACAACACGTAGCACGCCAAAAGCTCGTGCCGGTATATTGCCATCTCGCAATTTCTTCGTCAGAAAACCTGAAGCGAATACAGAGTCAGAGAGAAAAAATAAGCAGTTCAAAGAGGAAGAACAATTACCCGAGGAACCGGTAAGAGAAATTACCGACAACGACTACGAAGGATCGGAGCAGAAGGAAAACGATCAGCTCAACTCGAGAGGAATAAAACAAATAAAACCGTTCGCCAGTAGAACAAGTAGAGTGAGGCGAGTTCGCAGGCAGGCTATTCATACGAGACAGGCTGGTACACGCGGTCGTAGGCCTAGCTGGGCTTCGGAGGAAGTGTACGATACCGAGCCCGAAAGCAGCAACTCTCGTTACGGTACTCGAAGCAGATCGTCGCCCATCAGCCGATCAAATTCTAATTTGAGCAAAGAAGATTTATCCGAGGAATATTACGACTTACCACCAATGGTGAGAGGACGACCACCCACTCCAAATGCTAGAACTTCTCCTCCTCGAATAAAGCCATCGATCGTGAGCAATACCAACAGACAGTTCACTCTGCGCGAAAAGGATACCTCTATACCGAGTTCAAAAGAACCACGACTCCCTCGAGGGTAGCCAATGTAAGATCGCGAACCAATACCAGAAATAGAGTGACTTCAAATAGATACCCAGACGTCAACAGTATGCGACGTAGCCCTTCGCGAACCACCTCGAGGAATGGCTCGAGAAACAACAATCGCCGCGTGACCTCGGTGCGGGGAAGAATGCAGGTCAAAGAGGATTATCGCGATTACAACGATTTCGATGGAACCATCACCGTTACTCATTACGTGCCCACCGAAGTTACCATACCAGTCGTTAATAACGGTGTGACGGAAAAACGGAACATCATAACAGCGGCACCGAGTACGGCAGTAATCGGACCGAGCAGTACATGACGAGCATGAACAGCAAGGGCCAAGATGTCCTGGTATTAGCCACCGAAAATACAGCAACCAACTTCCAAGGACAAACTGAAATTACCAAGTTCGTAATACACGAGACTCCGACGACCAAAGTGTCTCACACCTTGACTTCAGCCGGAGGTCGCAGATTTTCTCAACCAGTGGTGGTTCCTTCGACCATATACTCGGTTGAAAATGTCGTCTCCACGATTCGACCATCTCTGATCGACAATGTGCCCCTGGCGAACATACTCTTATCGCAACTGCTTCTCGGTCAGTTGGGACAAACCCCGTTGGTTACTAGCGCACCGGCAGTGGCAGCAACACCAACGACGAAATTCGAGACCCGAGCGACGACCTACGTGACCACGATTACAAAGCATCAGAGCACCGTCATTCCGCTGACGTTCCGCGGCAAAGAAATTTTAACGACTCTCGTTGACTCAACGACCGACGTCGTTACGGCCACGGAATTCATCACGGACACAGTTGTCGTCACTCCCACCGCGGTCTTGCCGGCAGCGGCCAATCTCAACTCTCTGCTGCTGCTCTTGAAGCAGCCGCAGAATCCGCTTGCAAATCCGCTCGTGAATCCGCTCTCGAATTCCTTGCTAGATCCGCTCTTCTCCGTGGCCCCGTCGCTCACTCACAGCAACACACTGCCCGGAGAAACCGAGAGAAGAAATCAACCGGTGGACTTAGATTATAAATCCGACAGTTACGAGGATTTAGGTACCGATGACGTCGAGCGCTCCTCGTTGAAAATTGAAAATGCTAATTCTATTAAATTGAACGAGCGAGAATTGGCAGACTCGAGCGTTGTAACATTGTACGTTTCAGGTCGTAGACCGGGCGAGTTCAGTACTGTTCTAAGTACGGTGAAAATCGATGACCAGTCTAGTACCAAAATAAAAAGAGACGTAGATTACGCGGTCGACATGGGGTTGTCTACCGCATCGCTGCTACAACAGCCGACGGATTTATCGGGAAGTGAAGAACTTTTCCATCTTCATAAGCCCACTCAAAGTCTTGAAAGCGTCGTGGGCAATGTTGGACGGCACATTTCTACATCCATCAGAACTTAAGATTATTCTCAATGGGCTATTCATATTTGTCGTTTTAATTTTGTACCAATTATTTTATTTTTACTCATTTTTAATTTATCACGAGGCATACATGTATATAAAATAAGACGATTGTTAAATAAGTTATTAAGCATTAAAATGACTACATTATTGGCTCAATCGTGAAAGAGATGTCGAAGTTATAGTTTCATTTTTAATGACTTAACGTTTTTTAATGAGCTTAACGTTTTTTTTTTAAATTTCTTGATTTAAAAATGAATTGTCTTTATTTGCTTCTTTATAGTGTATTAGCTAGTATTAAATTTACTAGTCTTAATGATAGAATATAGTTTTTATATACGATTGAATGAAATAGGAAATAAAATATTCTGTTACTTCAGCTAATAATACTAACTACATGAAAAATGAAGATACTCATTTCGAAGACAGTTTAAAAAGCAACTAGAAAAGACCAACATTTTTAAGGTTATTAATTCAAATAATGCAAAATGTATGACTGCTTTGACTGTTATGATTAGCATTAATCAAGATGCTTTTAAAATATCTGAATATTAGACATATGTTCTGACTGAAATTATTCAAGATTCAACAAATTTAAAATGCATTATTTGACATTTAAATATAAAAGGATTTTCACGATGAACAGTTTACTTTTACAGAAAAACAACGTAGATGAAAAATCATATTTTAAAAATTGACCTTATAGCTTCCGTTATCAACATTTAGAACGAAAACATTAAAAAACCGTGTACATAAGAAGGAATTAATTTGAATTATCATCTATAAATAATAGGATTGAAATGACGTATTTAAGTTGGCCCAATTTTTTTAACTGACAAAGACTTTGACCGTGGCTTGTACAACTTATAATTTTTTATGCAGTAAGTATTTCTTCTATTTCTCACCTATGAACACCAATATATCCAATTCTTTTTGCCTCTAAAAGTGTATGTAAATTTGTAAAAATATGAATTTTTGAAGAATGTACATACATGAACATTTGTCATGTAAATAGTTAAAATTTTAGTTTATACGCAATCTAATGTACAAAACTCTTAAACATAATTTTCCAACTAACACTTGATAAATTAGAAAAAATATATTGTATATTTGTAATTATCTACTCGAGTAAAAATGCAATACTTTGTATTTTCTACACGAATCATTTATCTGCAAGCAGTCTACATAAATATAACTTTCGTATATGAAAAGAATCATCTTATAATCATGGAAAAATCTATTTTTTATTATGTAATCAATAAATAAATTTGTTATACGGTAAAAATGCATGTGATTTTATTGAACTACAACTTTCTTTACAACACCTACGGTGGGAAAAATATATTTCAACTGCTTGATTATGCAATATAAGTTAGAGTAGAGAAAATTTTTTTTGAACGCGTTATAGTAATTACGATAAAAGTAGCGACTCTACAGGTTTCATTGATGCTACGTTTTAATTAGGCTTTGTTATGCATTTTTCCCACGTTATTATGAAAAATATTACGCGTTTGCCGGCGTATGACATTCACACGTGTTCGAGTTCGAGCTCTGATTTAATAGGTCAACTCGTCAGACAATATATCATTATTTATGGAAATTTCAAAAATAAGACAATAATCACCTAATCATATCGCTCAAAGTTCATAGACTGTATTAATGAAACTGCTGTGAAAAATAAATGTATTTTTCAACGGATAATGTTAAGAAAAAAACAGTATTACTCTTAACGATTCGGTTATTTCATTCATCCAAAGTGTTTACTCGAGCAGAGAATGTATTAAAAAATTTTCTTCTAGTACTCTCTAATTAGTCTCTTTTGTGCTGGGCAGAAAAGTGAAGCTTTTCTTATTAAAAAGATCCGATCTGGACGAGAAAAGAAAATTAAAAAAAACGTATGTATATATAATGCAGAACCAAGGCACAACGAAGAGGCAGAGGAAAGCGACGAAGGTCGAAGATTTAATCTCGCGACGAGAGTCATGTCCAATGGGGTAAACGTTATCATTGCCGGTACCACACCGGCCTACCGATGGGAGAATGCAAATGCACAGCCGACGCTGACTCTCTCGGAAGCGGTAGTCATGCTTCTGCCACACAATAAGCCTAATGAATTTGTTACGAAAACATGCACAACGACTTTTACTTACTTGAACACTATCACGCGCGATGGAATGACGATCATATCGACCGATCAACAGGTATTTCGACAGACGTTGTTTCTCTAACAATCGACGCTCAGCATCGATGAATTAAAATTCGTTCCTTTCTGTTTTCCTCTTATTTTTTTTTACATTTGCATATAGGTTGTGTCTAATACGGCAACGGAACAAAGACACAGGACTCCGATCGCTGAATCGGCTTCGCTCACATTGAAAGCATCGCCGACCTTACGTACCGAAGTCTTTCAAACGACCTACACTTACTTGACGCTGAATCCGGAACACCCTAGCGAGGTCGATCCACAGAGCAGCATAAAAGTCATTACGAATACTGTCACTGCGCCTCATTTTTACATCGATATGCTGCTCGAATCTTCGGAAGCTCAACAAGTCGAAAGTACCTCTTACCCGAGTACGAAAAATTTAGAATCAACCAACGTGCTGGACAGTATGACCAAAGCAAATGTAACGAGTAATCTGGTTTCACAGGTATTAAACAAATTTTACTCGTTATCAGATACTATTTTCAGCGCGAGTACAAATATGCAATTTTTTTGTTTCGTTCAAATCGAGTTACTTGGTTAAATTTTTATTAATAATTTTAATTAGTCAATAGTTGACATCTTTTTATTTTATTTAAGGCTACCGAAGATATTGAAAGTATTACTACGATTCCATCTCGTTCAGTATTACATCAAATTACGGATAATCTTGACGCAGAATCTATTAATTCAAGTTTATATGATGATTTACCTAAGGTATCATCGTCTTCTTCTTACGAAAATCATGCTACAGAATCGTTGCATAATAATAGTAATAATGCTCAGCAAGAAAATGAGAATAACTCAGATCAAATGCAATTAGATTCCACAGAAACTGAATCTAATGACGTCAACTTTCAATTAAATACTGCTGAAGATCCACAACCTGAGGTATGGTTCATTGAGTTATTTTTATGAGTAAATACGTTGAATTTGATCAACTTAAGTTTTTATAACGTATCGATAGCAGGATAATGATACCGAAGGATCAGTAAATGTATCAGAAAATAAAAAACCGTTGCAGGTAAGCAATTTGTTAAATTTAGGATCTTTAGGTATCAATAGTTTATCAGCACTGGGGCCAATGATCACGGCTATGGCTGGCCTCCTTCAAGGTAAAAAGTCTGCAGCTCGTAGAAATGATTCAGAAAGTGTAACAGAAGCGATGCACACCACTACGCAGAGATCGCCGATTTATATACCAGTGGCCGAGTTCGTCGATGGTGATTCCGAAACTGCCGAAAGTCAATCGATAGGTAATTATTCCAACCAACAATTGGCTTTTTATTATTAAAATTTTTGGAAAAACGATCGTCACATAATTTTCAGTCCATACAGCCAACAGTCATCATATACCTGAAACAAGACATAAATTAACTTCGTCAAGTTTAGTTGATGGAATACCAATATCACCAGGTGAAGTCATTACGACTAATAGCGATATAATCATTGGTAGACCGGGTATAATGGGACCCAGACCCCCTCAAAATGTCAATTCAGGACATACGGCTAATATTTCACCCCCATCAACGCCATATTCAAACTTGCAATTACATTCAGTTTTGGAAGTTTCCGAAGATGTCACTAAGAAGAAATTGAAACCCCACAGAGTTGCAGAACAATTGGAAATTTTACCAGCGCAACAAGTATACGAGGAACATATTTCGTTGCACAACATAAAACCACATGGCGATTACAGTGAAAATCCTAATAAATATTCTCTGTACAAAAAGAACAGTTTATCGGACGAAATCCTGGAAAACGATCCATTGTTGTTACCACCAGCGATAAAATACAATAAAAACGTAAACAATGACGCGAAAAAAAGTAACCGACCCTGGAATTATCAAAACTCGATGGGAGTTTCGATGAAAAATGAAGAAATCCGACCGACCATATCACGAGTCGAGAAGGTCATAGGTGTGTCGAATTATACGATTGATAATAGTTATAACAATGCAGCCAAATTGCACGGCTCTGAACCTATCGTGCATCAAGTTCCGCACGTCATAGACAGGGCAACTGGTCAGCCTTTGCTGGTTAACATCCAGCCAAGTCAAATAGCAAATGTCATCATACCTCCTAAAGGTACTCAAGCCCTCATATTTGGCGATACCAATGAACCACATATATCAGGGCAATATTTTGACGATCCTTCACCTTATCCTGATTCCGAGGATGGAACCAATTACAGTCTGGTAACGAATCACTTGTTCAAACATTTTTGTATAGTGTTATCTTCAACGAATAGCAAGTACAAATGCAATTCCATTTTCAGATCAAAGACAGCGGCAAAGTAAATCCCCCTGCAAAGCATCATTTGAATCAAGAGGCCTCTATATCACGAGAACCAATTGGCCACGCGAGTATCGGCGTTGGATCATTTTCTGGTCAGCGAAAAGATACCTACAATACAGCTGATCAGCAAGATCACTACCACCAGACAGCACAAGATCAAGTTGTGGTAAAGTACCCTGAAAGTCTGTCGAAATCCCCACAAGTTGCCAATGACAATTTTGATTACTACTCAACGAGAAAAGACCAAACGAAATTGCATCTTATACCACCGCCCACGCCACATAGAAGAAACGAAGTGTAAGTATCCTAATCCTGTGCTGTATCTGATTTCAAATTAAATCAACAAATATATTTATTGATGATGTTTACAGTAAAAAAGTGAAATACTCGTTGCCAAGATGGACCCGACCTGCAATGAGTGGGCATCAATATCCGCATAAAATGACGGTCCGTCCTCTTTACAGGCCTGCGAGATTACCGATATTGAATAAACAAACTGCTCCAGCAACACATTACAGTAATCGAGGGCCAAAAATAAATCAAACAATATCTTATAACACTGCTCCTCACTTGAATGATAATTATCATTTATCCTCAGCTATTAATTCACATCAGGTACATTAATTTGTCAATTGGGCATTTACATTTTAAGTATAAAAAATCATAGGAAAAAATGTTATTAACGTTGTTTCAGGTCCATATGGCAGAGGGAAATTCATATCAACAAAATAATCAAAATTACATGCAACACGATCATCATAATCTGCTTGACAGGGAAGGTCACGTTCATAGCGGTCCGCACGATTACAAGCAATTTTCGTTGCGCATCTCAAACGATATCAACACGAGTAATTTACAACAAACCAATAGACCACTTGATTCGGAAACTGATGCATCCGATAATAGAGTCATAACTACGAGTCCACACCGGAGTAATATAATAAAGCCATTCATTATGAAACCGAACGCTGACCTTTCCAAGCTGGGCGATATTCATGTTGGTACCGGAAACGTACGTTTGAGCGAACACAAAATACCCAGTGAGAAAGAAAAGTACAACTCCAACTTTGGAATTGTGAGCCGAGTCAATAATACAGCTAAAAAAACATATGCTCAAGCACCAATTGACATGAAACCACCGGATATAAACCCCGAAGTCAAATATAATTCTCTGAATACGCGCAAAAATAATTTATTGTCTAATTACACTAGTGTCTTATCAAGCCAAAATACGCAACAAGGTCATCAAGTACAGCATATACCACTGAGCAGTGACCACAGAGGTAATTATTCAATTTCTTTATTTCTAGTAATTTGTAAACGATTTAAAAACATTATTTCTCCACTTTTCGTAGATCAAGTTGTTAACACAAATTGGAATAAGCATGATGGTCCAAAGCGGCCAAATATTCAATTTTCTCTACCTATTGATTCAAATAGCCACGAGAAAGAAAGCCATTCCCAAACGGAAAGTCCACCAATTGGAATTATGGATTCAAAGGTCCAGAAAAATAAAAGTGAGATGCTGTCGACGGCTTACCAAACAAATTTCATGCAACCAAATAAGGATACATCGCAATTGAACTCGGAAACCAAAAAATCAACTCCAAAGCTACAATACGTTTCTCAATTCGTTTCACCTCCTAAACCACCAGAACCTACCATAAATCTACAGATGACGCATGACTTGAAACCACCCACAACATTAACAGAAGTTCTTGGATTAACGCCACCGCCGATGGACAAATTAACGACAAGTGCTTCTCTCAATAAAACTCAGGCGCTGAGAAAATATACCGACGTTTCAGGTATGAGACCACCACCCCCTCAGCGGCCAAGTCCGAAAGAAACCAAAACGATTCCGCTACCACCGGATACAAAAATGATTCCACCGACTTCGAGTACTGTTAAACATTATAATACAAAGGTAAATATTTAAGTAATAATAAATTACACGTAAATTTATGTTAAAAATCAACGATATGTATTTATATAAATGATTTCATGTTTAGGCTCCGATGAATATTCCAATTATAACAGTCAAGCCAACGCGTACTCAAGAGATATCGTCTGTTCATCCGAACTTTGCTATGTCAGGTTCTATTCAAATAGCCACAGCAGTTGCAAAATCCCAAATACCCGTTATTCAAGATATGGAATCCAAAATTCCCATTGTACATGGAACAGTTGATCTGCCAAGAATAATGAATGTACCACCATTCTTGAAACCCGAAACAACGAGAAAATCCAGCTACGTTAGCGTTTATTCAGTGCGACCGTTTGAAACAAGAAGAAGGTACACATTTTTATTCTTAATATGTTTTTTTTTTAAACATCAGCATTCTTAATCTGAAATATTTTTCAGAATTCCGTTAAAAACTTATTCAAATAAGGTCGTGACAAATTCTGGACCCACGAAGATAATAGAAAACGCAACCAATACGGTGACCATCGCAAAGGCGCCATCGAAAATTTTGAGAAAGCCAAACAATAAGCCACCAGATTTTACAACGTATCTAGAACCAAGTGCAGACATTTATTTGCCGCATTCCACTGTCGAGCCCACTGAAACATTAAACAGCCATAGATCGAGTAATAATCACAACACTTCAACGTCTACGATCACTGTAACTAGCTCTCCATCGTCGAGTACAAAGTCTAACGTTCAAACTAATGACATGGAAAAATCAGAAGAAAAAGCCCCGACAATTTTATTGGCTGCGAAACCGAAATCGTCAATAAGAAATAGCTTGGTAACAACTACTCACGACGTCGTTATGGCCCCAAAAGACGAAGACACATTAATTGGAACGGAAGAGGTAAGATGTGAATGTACAAACGTTCTTAGCTGTAAATTAATTGACGAATGAATTTGATTTGTTACCCAAATGTTCACTACTTCACAGGTGACTCACGTCGAAGTGACGACGATAACTCGAACGAGAACTGCGATAGTCAGTTCGAAAGTCAACACGAGAACTTTGCTACTCACTCACACTTTAACGTCGACGAGCGTGGAAACTGTCACAGAAACATATTTGCGTCCAACGAGCGTCGTATCGAAAACCATTACTTCTACGGTTCTTCATTCCGTAATCGATCACGTTCCAAATTATGAACGCGACCACGACCACGAGTCCATTTTCCGTGGTGATGAGCGATCAGAATCCTCCTCCGCTCGGAGGGGACGAGGTAACGAAATTTAAATACGACATAATAACATTTTTCAAAAGAAGAGAAACAAAAAACAAGTGATGTAAAAAAAAATAAATTGCAGGTTGAAGCTGAGTACGGTGAGGAGGAAATTTCCAGAGACGAGCAAGATACCATGGGAACGGAAATTCACCGCGTTTTGGCGGGTGGCGTCTTAGGAATCCCATCGGTATCGATACGACCGCCCAACATTCAATGCGCTACAGAATGTCGAAGCTCGAAATTCGAGATCTGCGCCGAATTCGAGGGAGAAATGCGGTGCGTTTGCAGACCCGGCTTCGGTCGGATGTTCCCCGATCGACCTTGTAAACGTAAGTCAATCGCATTCGAGCTCGAGTCGATTCTCTCGAGCGAATTTTCGGTTTTTTAATCGTCTCAATTTTCGTCCAGCCACGTACACGTTTACTCTGACCATCGCACTGGACAAAGTCGGCAAAGATGGATCGTTGTACGACGCGAGAGTCAACGACACCACGTCTCTGAGCTCCAAACGATTTACCGGAATGGTGAAGGAGGCTCTGGACCGCACCATGATGCAGAGCGACTTGCGCGACATTTACAGAAGCCTCAGTATTTCCCGAGTACTGACCAACCCAATGAGAGTTTCGTTCAACGTGCAATTCAGTTCCAACACGAACGAGTCTACGCTGGTCGACGTCATCCGTAAATATTTAATCATCAATAAATATAGTTTGGGTGGTACCGATGTCATAGCTGCCAAAGACTTGTCGATGGTAAATATTTGCCGTGTGCGGTCTCGGTTTTGTTTTATATCGCAAATTAAATTATTGAATTCTGTTCACCTGGACAGATCGAAGCGATCGATTTTGATGAATGTCAACACCCAATGGACTGCATCACGATTGTTCCCAAAATTCGGCCTGCTTCAATCTGAAAGGAACGTATCAATGCTCGTGCAAAGAAGGCTTCGCCGATTTGTCGGAAAATTCCGCCTTCCCCGGCAGAATATGTTCTCAAGCCCCACTCGGCTGTACTGCCTGCAACAACAAGGGAATGTGCGTGAAAAATAATTACGGCCACGAGGTCTGCGAATGCTTCGCCTGGTACAGTGGCCAAAAATGCCAAATCAATTTGAAAGGTACTTGGACGAAATGATTATTACGCAGCGCGCGCCTATTCGAATTAGTAACATTAATATACTTTAAATCGATTATAGTTCTCCTGATAGTTCTCATCACTACGGGCGTGACCCTGTTGAGCTTCTTGGCCATATGCGTGGGTGTCACGTGCGTCAGAAATTCGAATCCATCGTCGAACGACAGACGAGCGATAATCAAGAACGCGGCTGGAGGTTGCGACACCAACAGCGAGGGAAGCGTGACCGAACTAGCGATTCCGCATCATTTGCCGCACATTTTGCCGCCACCCCCGCAGATGTTGGCTCCCGCTCCCCCGGTGCAGATGCAACCGAATAAAAGAATGGCCGGAGAGGTTTACAGAACTTCGAGAAGATCGATATCGATAGCTCCACCAGGTACAAAATATCATGGTTAGAATTGCGCTTTGATTACTTTTTCGACCGGCTGAGTCCAAGATATTTTTAATCGAGTAATGTTTTTATTCGACAGGATTGAGGAATACCCCGTGTGCAACCAAAAATCAACGGAATAAACCCTTTCCAGTGATCATTCCACGCGCCAAGTATCGCTCGGTAATGCAACCCATGGCAACGGCGGCCAACTACAAATTCATGAGTACTTTTTCGGCGGAGGAAAAAAAGTTAATGGATCATCTTGAAAGTAGCATCAGTCAAAAGCCCAATCCGCCTAAAGACTCTCGAAAGGACTTTGATGCCATAGCAAAGTCATACGATAACTTTCCATCGAGCGGAGCATTGATTAGTGCTGGCTTTCAGGTAGGCATCGACACATTGATGAATTTGAATGGTAAATCGCGAAAAGGGAGTTGACTTTGTTTTTGTGTGAAAATTGCAGGTATCGGCCACCGTTAGCCGACCTATGGACGCAGACTCCACAGCGACGAGGTCGTGCGACGAAATGACCGAACCGTCGGCAAAAAATACTCACAGGCTGGATTTGGAATCGACGATCAAACCGTCGACGAAGCAAATGCTGCAGTTCGACAATATCGAGAGCGGCTCGACTTTGGCGAGATCTTGCGGAGAAACGACGGTCCAACCGTCGACGAAATTAGCCGATCACAAGTGTTGCAATAAAGACGGTCGAGACAGTGCGAGCGAGGGTCACACGATGGCAGAGAGAGACGTTGGCAGCACACTGAGGCTCCCAGTACAACATTTACCATTATACAATCAAGATCGGGTAATTTTTCTCCCCTATTGGTTTCATTGATTGATAGCTTGAACTCAATGGAAATATTTACAACTTCATTTTATTTGTTGCAGGGGAGCATCGGTAGAGAATCGAATTTTGATTCCTTATGAGAGTCAAAAGCACCATAAACATTGTTATAATTTGTTATAGATTACTTTAATACTTCGGCATTACATATTTCAATTGTATTGAATTCAATGATATGTAATTTTGCCTCAAAAAAGCTATTAATTTGTTTTAGTTTTAATACAAAAAAAGTAAAACGATTTAGCCACAGAAAAAGTTGATCTATTTCTGTACCAAATTGACTAGCGCTAAAGGAAAAAAAAAACAAATGATTAGTACTCACGTGGAAATCATTACGCTTAGATTACATCGAATACTACATTGAAAATCGATAATTTTTCGAACTACGAATGTGATAAATTTGCGTATAAATTTTTACACGATAGCCCATGAGCATTGATGGACAGTGTAAATTATAAAAAAAAAACGCCTCAGTCATAAAAATACTAAAACATTTTAGTATTACGTCGAGCATTATGAAGCGTGAATTTTTCGATGGAATGGTCGGAAAAATAAATCCAATGCACCGTGCCAAAAACTGCCAATGAAGTACGAAAAGAATATCTTCTTCTTCTAACAAAAAACCGTTAATTTCAATCAAACTGATAACCTGTTATTTGTAAAAATATAGTTTTAAAATTTTAGAACTTACTATTGTTATTGTTATGATTATTTTTATTATCATTAAAGTATAAGTTTATATCATTAATATTATTACTACTACACTACTATTAATATTATTATCATAATTGTTTTATACTCTCATCTTCATTTTAATCATTCGAATCATCGTCATTCATCTGTTAAATTCATTATTAGTTTGTTACTTTAAATGAAAATTTGATGGTAAAATATTTAACAGTAGATGTAATAATTTTGTACATGTGTGCCATGTCGCTTGATTTAAAGAGTAATAATATTCAAACGGTCGCGTATCAAAATATTGTAGGTTCTTACTTTGGGGGTAAGTTTTTATTTATGTAAACTTAGTTCTTGTAAAACTTTTAAGTACATTTTTTTGTGAATGAAGAGTTTTTAAGAAATGAGTAATATTTCAGTATTTAATCGAAAATACATTTGTTAACAATGGTTAATGAGTTTACAACTATATAATTTAGGTGGTTGTACTAAAATACAACATTTATTTAGTCATTTCTATACTTTTATACATTTTAAAATAATAAATATGTTTTATCAGAGTAATGTAGAAACACATTATGTATCTGCGAAATTAGATTATTTTCAATCACTAATAATACTTGTAAAATATTTGTAATTGGCAATTGTATTATAAATAAAATTTTATCATCGTCAATTAAACTGAAACTTGTATTATTTATTATTGAAGCACGCAACCTGATAAATCATTAAAAGTTCATATTTGCCACAGCAAGTTGGAAAGTAAAACTCGATGTTCTATCCGAATAGCACAGCTTTCTATAGTTTACTATAAAATTATAACATCTGTGAGCTTATAGTGAAAATATTTTTTTTATTAAATAAAATTATACCACTTCATAAGTCGTAGTAAGCAGGATTTATTTGAAATGACTGAAAGAAAGCGAAAAAGTATAAAATGACATGAGAGACTTACAGAGACTGCGGATAAATCGGCAACTTTTTGGGTTCGTAATGATACAACTAGATGGGGCTTGAAGCTCCTGAGCGAGATTTCTTCAAGTAATATCTGTTGCAGCTCGTTGAATATATGTAAAGCGCACAGTAAAAAATAAATCATAAGTAAGGGCTTGCTTGAATTAAAAGTATTAAAACTATTTCAACAAGATTTCTACTCTAATTTAACTTGCTCAATTTTAGATTGAAGTGCAATGAATTTTATCATTGCTTAAAACGCATCCATTTTTGAGTAAATCTTTTTTCTAGGGACTCATAAAAAATTATTTTCTGAAGCGAAAAAAAACACAATTTGAAACGTGGAGATGCCTAATTTTTTTTAAACTATATTCAAGGTAAATATATCAAGGTTTATAACATGGTAAAGCAATGATATTTAAACAAGATTTATGAGATAAATCCAAGCAGAATAATTGTTTAATTTATGCATATTATATTATCAAATTAAGGGGGTAAAATTACATTCAAGGGTAATTTAATCTATTTTAATAGGGGAGTTTGGCAAGTCAAATGCAATCCTTTAGAGAAACAAGTCACATATGTTTAAGATAATTTGTTGACTCTCATTTATACAATTAACGCTGATTTGAGCTGTTAACTGCTCGAGTGCGAAAACAGTTACTCTTGCTAAAGGATTATGAACGTAAAATGCTTTAATTATTGCATGTCGAGGCGAGCGTTTGAAAATGCTCAATATTTGTGGATAAATTGATGATTCGATCGCAAGCCACGGTATTTTTCAATTCGGTAGCAGGCACACAAACGAACGATGAAAAAATAAACAATCGTTTGGACTGAATTTTTTGTGAAATTACATTCACGTTTATTAGCACATTATGAAGAGAGAAAGAGGGAGAGAGAGGGAAGCAGTTGAATTAAGACGGTAAGGGTCTCGCGCGCGCGTGCGAGAAAGTGGCGTAATATATAAAATTCGAGGCCCGAAGGAATTTATTGAAAGATGAGCAAAAGATGTTTTCTCAAGCTGATTCGTGTTTTCTTTATCTTTCGTTCTGTCTCAATTAATGTTGGTTGAGTTGTCGTCAGCGCTAACGCGCTCGAGCTATCCTCGCACCATAGCTGCCTGCCTCTCTTTCTCTCTCTCCCTTCCTCCCTCCCTTCCCTTTCCTTTCCTTTTTTGCCTCTGCACTCTCAGTCCATCTCCGTCTCTCTCTTTCCATCTTTATTTAGCTACTTCCAATTCCGCGACTTCCGCACCCAGACGACGACGATCCAACTAAGAGTAATTCATCCCCTCCATTTGGCCATCTTTTGTTCCCCCACTCGGTATTATTTTCATTTTGAAATTTCGTTCTTCGGTAATTCCCTCGTAGCATGTGCACATGCATGCCTAGACTATTGGCCTCTGTTGCACTAGCAGCATAGCTATATATATATATATATATATATGTACATTTTGACTCTGGCAGAATATTGGAGTAAATGTATCAATTTTGTCGCTCTGCGCGTTCGCTAACGAGACTTGTATATCTGTATACTGGTCGTGCGTGCGTGTGTGTATATAGAGAAGAAAAAAAGAAGCAGGAATGAGAAAAGAAAAAGATCGAGCGAAAGAGAGAGAGCGAAAAATTCATACTGATTCGTAAAAGTGGGAGGGAGAAAGAACACGCCAACCCCCCTTCAGACGCTTGCTCCGGAGAGCTCCGAGAGCATGACGAGAGCAGCCGCCGCTATAGCGCGCCACAAGATATCGCTGATCGTTTAGTTTCTCCATACATGCCACGCACGAACGTTATATACAGGCTTATTTTACCACGCATATATAGAACATAAACACAGGCCGCATGAAGCAGCAGCAGCTATAGTCCGTCTCCCTCCCTGTTCCTAACTTGGCTCTCTTTCTTGCTCGATGCGAACGTATTATTATTGTTTAATACAGGTGCTCTCAACAAAGTATAATATGTGTGCTCGGTGTGCGCGGGTGATGCTGGTGCCAGTTTGCAAATGATGTTGCAGCGAGCAAAGTGACTCGGCGCGCGACGCGAGAAAGCCTCGGCCGACGCGACTTTGCCGGTCGTCCGACACCGATGCAAATATGCGCCAAGCCAAACGAACGCCGCTCCAATCAGGTCTCGTTATCGTTTCGTTGAAGGGATACGCGCAGCCTGGCAGCTGATAACCGCCGACATGAGCCTGTCGAGCTGATGACCTTTAACTGCAGTCAAACGTCGTGCCCGACTGTCAAATCGTTATTATCGCATCATCCGCAGCGAGTCTCGAGCAGTGTGTATTTTGTTGTGGTTGTTGTTGTTGTTGTTGTTGTTGTTGTTGTTTCGAGTTGTTACATTGAGTCGGTGTGCAGTGAGATAAAAAAGAAAAGAAAAGAAATCGGCAAGGAAAATCGGCAAAACGAGAAGACGTTGTTCGAGAAGACGGCGCTGCTCTCTCCCCCCCAAGTGAAAAGAAAAGAAACTGATCGACTCGATTCAGATCGCGTATCGGATAAGAAAAAAGTGCAGTGCTCGGTAGAAAAAAGTGTGGCTCGAGAGTGGCCGTCGTCGGCGAGCAAACGTCATTTATAATGCCGGAGAAAGAAGTGGCGTACCACCCGGAGGCCTTCTCGCTGCTGCCACCGCCGCCACCGCATCATCTAGCCCATCCGCACTCGGCCTTCCACTCGACCTATCACACGCACCATCCGCACCATCCGGTCTCGCCCTCGGCGTTTCACAGTCACCACCAGTCGGCAGCGGCCGCCGCAGCCGCAGCCGCCGCATGGGAGCATCACGCCGCGGCCGCGGCCGCTCTGGCCTTTCACGCGCCACCCCCTCATCCGTAAGTACCATATATGCCTAATAACAATTCATTTTCAAAATTTGCGCGCAAAACGAATGGCGCGCGACGTTTCGATCGCATGCAGCCTGTTTCTTCATCGTTGCACACGGGGCTCAACTGTCGCGCATCTATGCACGCATTCACGGCCCAAGAGTTTTATTAAGTTGCACTCGTCGGCACGAGCTAATTGTTCGCGCTACCTGTTCGGTCGAGCGTTCGAATCGGGCATGAAAATGCCTGCGATCCTTGGCCCGATGGTCGTTACACGAATTACGTCGTTGGGCGTAATGGAGCGATTTGAGTTTTGTATATTTGGCCGACTGGCACTGATATCGATCGATCGGCGCCCGGCTGAATCGCCGGAAGCACGTGTCGTCGCGTTACGCAGGCGTTGAAAGCAAAAATTGTATTCCAGCTCGTAAAATCGCATGGCCGGAATCGGTGGAATTAGGAAGGGCGATTATTCGTCGAATAAATGAGCAATTAAAGCCAAAGTAAGAAATAAATAAGCGTCCGAGAATCAATTAAAGGCATTAAGAGTTAAATTTGCCGAGTAGCCAGCCGTGGCGCTTCGCAAACAAAACATCGTTTAAGCCTGAAGTAGTGTAGCTAGCTGCTGCAGTGCAACGCGCGTGACGTATTTATTCTCTCTACTCCGGGCTCTAATATCCGCGCGTGCATATATATTTATATGGTAGTTATAGAACAGCTTATGGGATGATGTAGCGCCTAGCTGACGAATATACCACATCTACCAGTCTGCGATGCAAGTAGTGGCAAGGGCTTTAGAATTAGGTGCGGTGCACCGTGTGTGTACGCATATAAACACGTAGCTATATACATGCACAGCTCGCTACGGCACTACGCATAGGTCAATGATACCGCTGGCTGCTCGCGCCGCCTTCCAAAGCCTACTCTCTGTGTTATTATTATATAGCGAGTTGCTGTGCATGTGTGAGCGCCAAGTATTTATTCCAACAACGAAACAGACAGAGAGAGAGAGAGAGAGAAAGCCTTTGGTATTCTATATATGCACGTTACAAGTACGTATTAGTGTACGTCGCTGTCTACCAACACCACTACTACTGCCACTCGCTCGACGACGCCGCCACCGCCGCAAATGCATATTTTTAGATATACGAATTGATTGAAAATGGCTTCCGTTCGTACGTAGCTTATACTCGAGATATTCCCGATTTCGGTTGCTGATGTAGCCCAGTGGGAATAAAGGCGTCGCGCGACACTTGAAATATTATATTCGGCCGATTCTCGGCGTTGTACTGCTACTCGAGTCGAGCGTCGATCGTTTGACGCCTCAATTACGCACGTATCCGACTTTTGTGGTTTCATTTACGTTACGCAGACGCATTTCACTCGGGACTTTTTTGTTTATTACTCGTTTGATTTATTTTTTCTTGCAAGACATTTAGGCTCGAGCACAAGATGCATATATAAATTGCGCACTGTGCGAAAGTTTGCTTATAAGAGGAGAACCTGCTGCTGCTGGGCCAAAGGGGCTCTGACCCGCTGAAACTCCAAGGTGGTCTACAATTGCAATAATAACTCAATTATCCTCTCCTGTGCGCGCTGGGCCTCGGCTCTCGCGCGCGCTGTATATATAGCAGCTCGCTCTTTTATACATGTATCCGCGCACCAAGTGCACATCGATGTACAGTGCGCGCGTACACACGTATTATATATTTGAGCGCAAACATTATATACATGTATCCACTCGAGAGAGAGACTTGGTATTCTCTTTTATAGTTACATTGCGTCGCGGCGCACAAAGCGTAGCTCGGCCGTAAAAAAGTTTATATTACATCCACCCGCGCCACAACCGCGCACGACCCCAAAGTACTCGTACACGGCACGTGTGTTTTCGCTGAAAAGAGAAGCGATAGGGCCCTTCTGCCGGCCGTGCCGATTTTTCTCGCTTATGGAATTCGTGCGCTCGATGCAACGCTACTACTGGCGCGAGCGAATCGAATCCTCTCGCGTACGCGTATCGCCTTCATCGATACATAATCGATATTAATTGTTTCAATTGGCGCTTTTGTCGCGCTTGCGATGGACATTTAGAGAGATCGATTGCGCCAACCTACTATAACCTTATCTCTTTACGTCTCTCGTTCGAGTGCCAAACTTGTCCTCTTTTACCGATAAATCTCTTCTCGAGATTTTTGATCAATGGGCTCGCAGTCGCAGCTCGATCCGCGAGAGCTGCCAACTACTAAAATGTAAACAGGTTTTACCGCTCCATCTTGAATACATATCTCAATAATACGTCGATCGTCGTCGTCGTCGTCTACATTATGATGATGTATCGAACGTTACGAATGCCCAGCCGAGCTCGGCGATTTTTCATAGCACAATTATTACGCTTCTATATATATGTAAGTATGTAATATTATTATACTTTCTCACCGTGGCGCTAAGTGCGACGTTTTTTTTTTTTTACTATCCTAGTCATCGTTTCATTGAGTCTGGCTTTCGATATTTGTCCGATGGCGAGCCGTAATAATGACGTAAGAGGAAATCGGTAGCAGTAGTGGAATAATAAAGCGACATTTTTATCGTCGCGTCCGTAATGAGCTGGAGCTTTTTGCACGCACGCGGATGGCTCTATCCGGCTGGCACATGGGCAATTTTCTTCTTGCCCTATACGCACGCGTGTCCTTGGAGGAGTCTGCGAGTAAAAAGGCTGGCTTTGTTTGGACGACGACGATGATGATGTAAAAAGCGGCGTCGGTGCACACGCAGCTGCACTGCTTATCGATAATATTCGAGTGATTATTT
Organism: Trichogramma dendrolimi; assembly: GCA_034770305.1. NCBI lineage: Eukaryota > Metazoa > Arthropoda > Insecta > Hymenoptera > Trichogrammatidae > Trichogramma > Trichogramma dendrolimi. The sequence continues at coordinate 265,848 of JAPMIB010000045.1, forward strand.
ATAGTCGCTCGGCGGGCAGGAGTAAGAGAGAGAGAGAGAGAGAAACGCGCGAGACGAAGAGATGGAGCACGAGAGGAGAAGTAGCGAGGCGAAGAAGGAGAAAAGCAGTCCGCAAGTATCGTGGGGGTGCAAAAGCATTTGTGCATGGAAGGTACCTATGTAGCTATACATCGAGGCGCGCCTGCTTCTCGTATATATAGAATAAACGAGCCGACGTATGATTGGTCGAACGTGAGAACCAGCCCCCAACCGAGACTTGGACATCTTCCTTTCTTGAAGCGCTTCTCTCTCTGCTGCTGCTGCTGCTGCCACTACCTGTACCTTATAGTCTTATACAAGTATATACTTGCACACATATACAGATTCGCGCGAGTGCGTGAGTGTAGACACACAAGCGCGCCAGATATACAGGCTCGGACGTGGCGACTCGCATACCTTAATGCTCCCTTTTGCCATTGCAGCATCCTGCGCGCACATGCACATTTACACACGATGCAGTCACGAAAAACGACCGACGTGTCGTCGTCGTCGTCTCGAGCTGCTGTACTTGCTCACCTTTTATTGCACCTTACCTGCTCTCTTGCCACTGCTGCTTATTCTCCGCTGCTGCTGCTGCTGCTGCTGCTGCTCCCATACCCATACACTTACTCGCGCGCGCGCTAAGCCTTTTCTTTTCCTCACTTCTCTATCCACACGTCGACTTAATGAATCAATTAACTCCGCTGACTTTCCTTTTTTTATTCTACGCTTCTCTCTTCTTTCCATAGTCACTAATTATGTATTTCGCTTTGTCCCTTTTCCAGCTCTAATCACTTGCTACACACAGATTTTTCTCTCTCTCTCTCTTACACAATCGAATATCTTTGGAAATTACAGAGTTGAATCTCAAAGATTCCACCTGTACTCGTGTGCTGACGCCAACGAATCTATGCGTTTCGGCGACTTTCAAAGCTCCTCTCTGGACTCCCGAGAGAAAAAATAACAGCAAGAAAATTAATATGTGACCAATGTGTATCTGTCGCTCGCGCGAACGAACCAGAAAGGAGATTTCACGATTATGCATACTTCTCCTATAAAGACTATTTTTCCCTACGTCGCCCATTCATTTAAATAACCGACCAACATTATGTCAGGAATTTCAAGTTCACACGCAATTATGTACTTGTATGTTTTAATTCGTTCGCGTCTTCTGCCTCTCGAGTGCTTCAAACGACGCGGATCAGACGATGACTGATCATTTTTACAATTATTCAAATCCACTTATTTATTGTAGCATTATTATAATTTATAGTGGTCCATTTTTTTCATGACCTTCGAAAATCTCGTCAAAAATTTATGCCAGGCTTTACAATTTTTTTTTTCTCTGCATTGAGTAATTTATTTTTTTTATGAGTGAGAGTATATTCATCGGCTGTCTTATTCGTTTTGCATTTCTTGATTAAGATATAATTTTCAGTTCCATCATCGATCTTGCCAAATGCGAAATAGATCATCTTTTAATTTTTAAAAAAATCAATCGATCTGTTTATTGAACTATGAATTCATGAGATACTACATTTCCAGGATAACGCAACCCTCGACGCGAATAATTTGCAATGTTGCATTCTCCCAAGTTTCGTAGTTATCATACATTTAATCGGCCAATAAATAATAATCGAGCGTCATCTACAGATAGATCGATCAAGTCTAAGCAGAGCAAAATAAAAAAAAAAGCTGGAAAAGTAATTGTAAAAAATCGACGAGTCGTTGGGTGAATTTTTTCTAAGAATATTTGTACATTCTTCCAAGAAAGATTCAACATTCAATTAAAACAAGTCAAAAGGATTTAATGCATACACAATATAATTTGTATTAGGTCTCAAACGAAAAAAGTGTCGGGCTCCGAAAACGCTGCGAAAACGCGCGAAGATCGGCACTCGAACTAGACGGGCGCGCGCGCGCGCCTTTAGCCGATATGCAAATATATGACCTTCGTGTGCCGTTCACGCGATGACGGCCAACACTAAAGATATCTGTGTGTGTGTGTAGTTCGTTCTCGCTTTGTAATCCCTCTCTCTTTTACTCGTACTCTCTAAACTTTCGCACTCTCTTTCTCTGTCTCTCTTTTTCTCAATCTTTCTGTCAGTTGCGCGAGTCTCTCCCGCGCGCGAATGTAGCAGAAAAAAAAACGAATAATCAAGCTCGTCGAGTCGAACTGTTTTCTTTCGGCCAAAGGAGAAAAAAATATAATCCAGAAATAAAGCTCCAGAAATGCTGCAGCTTTCTCTTTCAATTTGTACGATCGTTTTACCTTTTGGCCATAACTCGAAATTAATGAGAGAGAACGAAAGACAATACTCGAAAATAAGATTGTTGACATTGGTGGAGGTGTGGTATTTAACTGGATTATTTGCATGACTTTTTGTGCGGAGTATGTTTGCCCGGTTAAATATTTCTCTGATTTGGCCGGTAGCGCCAAAAGCACTCGACCGATCGGAAGCGTCAACAAAAGACGGTACGATTTTTTTCTCCTCCCTCTGGGCCAAACAAATAAATCTCGGTTATTTATGGTAGCAGTGATTTTATAGCTTACATATTATTCGATCGGGCTCGAAAATTGAATGAAGCCCGAGCGATCGTAAAGGTCGATTGAAAAAAGTCCCATCGACACTAGAGAGCAGTGCTCAATTAGCGACGTTTTATGGACGAAATATCGCGAGATACCGAACGAGCTGTGCTTTATGAAGGAGCTATATTATGCCAAAGTCTCGTATGATATGTTATGACGCACATAGCTCAGTCAGACAGAGGATACACGTCGTACGTAAACACGAAGGAAAGTAGAGGAGGAAGAAAAAAGTAAGTAATCGTCCGGGCGATGAAGATTGAATTGAGTGATTGGGATGTGGTGTGGTGTGTTGTGTGCGTGTTTGCGTATGCGTGTGCGGGAGTCATCAGTCCGTCAGCGCGCAACAAGTCGTACGCCACACAAATGCGATGTATAATGCGTTTTTTGACTGTAGAGCTGCGGAGGAGACTCGAGGCTGGTGCCTGCGCGACACGACGCGACGAACGAGATGTATATATATAGTATAGGGAGGGGATCGCGCCAAGGAGTAGCCCGTAAAAATCTACTACTACTACTATATGATACAAACTTCGGCCGGGATGAACACATGTGGAAATTAAACAAGCGCCTGGCTATATCGAGCGCGAATGTGGGATTCGCGTGGGCCCTACCAACACATAACTATACAGTACATGCCTGCCCAGCACCGCATGCCATGCAAACGAATGAGCCGAGAGAGAGAGAGAGAGAGGTAGAGCACATTATAAGCGAGAGAATTGAGAAGCAAAGAACGGCGCGACGAAAGCACACGAGCTGAGACTGCACGAGCCAACGAACGAGCCAACGAACGAACGAAGGCATATGTGTCGTCAGAGGCGCGCGAATATAAGAACCAGTTCCCTCGTTCCAGTTCGTTCGTTGCCCGATAATCATACTGCCTGCAGAGGCGAACCGACGCAGCAGCGGCCTTTGCGCCGAGCGTTTGTCGCACTGCATCGTCGTCGTCGTCGTCGTCGTCGTCTCGCTCGCCAACTGCATTATTTCTGTATACACGCGTACGTGTAATGCGTTTTTCAGCCGCAACGCGCATACAAACACACACACACGGTACCGATGCAAAAGAAACGCATACTGCGCGTGAATAAAAGTAAATAAAATACGCTGTAATCTCGCGACATTAAAATATCTCCACAAATATGTCTCTCTCTCGCTTTTTTTTTAAAAAGCCAAACCAAGTCGGCTTCGTATTTATCGAACATTTAAAAATAATAACGCCTGTGCGCCGACGCCTTCGGTAAAAATATATAGATCGACTCGCGAAGAAAAATAACACGTGCTCGCAGCTCAACGTTGTATGCGTCTATAATGAGACGTTTTCGACTTTTCGTCATCGCGACTCTTGTATCTCGTTACATAATTGGTGATGATTTTTCGAAAGGAAAAAAAGGGAAACAGGGCCTGATTGCGGACTCGCTCGTATATAGTTCGACTCTCGAATCGCGAGGACGCATGAGTAATGTGGCCACGATAAAGCGGCCCCGCACACTAATCGAGTGAAAACATTCACAATGCTTTTGTGTAATAAGCCGATAATGCCCGAGAGTCTCTACTACTCCATTCACCTTTCCACGCTGTCGTCTATATGGTCTAGTCGTTTTTTTCTTCTTCTTCTTCTTCTTCTTTTTTGACGAGTTCGGAAGCTTCCACCTTGTTCTCGGGATTCGACGAAGCGACCATTAGAAAGCCGCCGCTGAATAGATGAAGCTCGTTTATTAATAATACAAATTATAAGCATTAAGCTGCTGCTGTCACGACGACTATCGGCTTCGTTTGTTTTCTCAGCAAACACGTCATTACATGCGTATACGCGTCTGCTACAGCAATAATGTAAGGCGATAATTTTCAAAATAACTCGGAGGCTTGGCTGCTGCAGCCGCGGAAAAATCATCGCTGCTTCCCTATACGTGTCGTTTTGCAGAAGCTTTCTCGCATCTGCAGCGAGAAAAAAATCTGCATACGGTGCTGCTCGTTGAGGCGCTAATCGAGCTTAAGACTGCGTAGCAACGCTACTCGCGAAAACTCGCAAGTCCTTTTATTCATAATGGTATCGAGCGAGGTGCGCATAAAAAATGCCTCGAGTCGAGCCGGACTCGAGCTCGATGTTTGCGATTAACGGAACTTTGAAGTGTGTGCAGGCAGGGGGGGGGGGCACCCCGCAAAGAGCATCTCTTTTTTTTCATTTCCGTCCGCGAACGGCCACTTGGGCCAAAACTGGGCCGTCGTCGACTCGACTCTCGAACCTATTGCTCTTGCGCATAACGTTCGCAAGAGAGCCCGACAGTTGAGAATACGAGACAAAAGTTGGTCGATCGCGAGCTGGCTAGCAAAGAAATGAAAAAATACAGCGCCGCATAATTGATGAAACGAAATCAAATAAAAGGATACGTAATCCGCTGGAGCAGGCGTTGACGGCGATACAGAATAGAAGAAAAAAAAAGAAACAAAAGATCTCGGCACTAGAAGGATTTGCCGGAGTAGCGCACGAGCGGGGGGCAGTACGACGTACATAGGTAGTATAAGGTAGCAAATTTTATACACCTTTTACAAATAGCCGGTGACGCGCGCTCATCGATGCGTAGTCTAATGAGCCACGAAGGCTCGAGTTGAAACAATAATTGCGATCGGCACGCGCTTATATTTATTACGTACCGCAGCTCCGGCATAATAGAGAGGAAGAAAGGCTTCGTTGCTCGGGACGGGTTGTGGAGTCACTTGCCGAGCTCGTGCGCAGCATCGCGGCACACAATGCACGTGCGGCTTTTGTGCTCGCACACAAGAGAGGCTGTATAGCTGCGCACACGACGACGACCAGAGTCGATCGGCATTTTCGCGCATCGCTGAGCAATTACAGGCGATATAATATTATATGTATTATGTAAATACAGGCGTGCGCTGCAATCGAAGCCGATAAACGTTTAGCCCGTTCACGTGTGTGTGTGTGTGTGTGTGCAGAGCGAGCTCGAGTCGTCGCCGCCGCAGCACCTCTACCACCCGCGGCACTCGGTTGAGCGCTATTATACGCCGGCTCCCAGGGCGGAGCTTTTAATTATATTTTGGCCCTTTTGAATTAGTTTAATTGTTCCTGTGGAAATACGCGCATGTACCGTTTATTGTGATTAATTGTAATAAAGCCAAGGACTCGCGCTTAAGTGTGTTTGTGTAAGCGAATGAAAGCTTCGCTGAAGGTCTAATCTTGGGTGTAGCTGTCGCGGGCTCGGACGGGATCAGCGAGTCGCTCGTGCGTGAAAATCGTCGGCTCGCCACGCATACCGCCCATTTTCCAATTCGGCATATTTCGCCGATGACATTTATTGTGCCGCACGCATATATGTACATAAAAATGAAATCGCGAGCATATCCGGATTACTCTATTGTTCGAACTCTATGGCAGTTGTACTACAGTTACGGCCTGGTAAAAAGCTCGATCGCTGCTGCTATCCGTGTAGTCGTGTAGCGCATAACCGTTGTCATTTGCGAAACAATAGCTAGTCCTCTTCTTTTCTCCTTTTTTTTTGAAAAAGACATTGGTATGACACCAGACGCAGACTGGAATTATTCACGCGGATGGCACATGGAATTAGTGGTAGTTCATCTCGGAAGACTAGCGGATCAGCTTATACACGCGAGGACATTATTTTAAAATATAATTTCTCGAATATTGATTCTTTGAAAAAATTAATAAAACATGTCTGGGTTAGAGGCAGAGATTATGTTGGCTTGTAAATTTCACGCAATTGCTCGCTCATACGTCAACCAATTCAACGGGCAATATGTGAGAAAATCATTAGGAAATTTGGCCAATGATCCAACACTCGAGTTTCACCGCAAACATCGGTGATAAATTTATACGAAATATTCGAAACTTTATCTTCTACGATTACAATTACGTACTCGATGAAAAATAAGTAGAGTTGGAATACAATTACTGGAGTTGGACGATGCACAGGTGTCCAGCGCGCGAAATATCATAAAAGCGAACGCGGAAAGAGAAGCAAAGACAAGGAAAAGATCCTGAAGAATATATAAGGTATAGGTAAGAACTGAAAAGAGGAGCGCGTGATTTCTAAAATTGAGTCATCAGAGCTTCATACGGTCTGACAGATCCATTAGAAATAAAGTTACCTCCCAAAATGCGCCGCCTGTTTGAAGAATGTTGCAAGGCGTGAAAAATTGGTAAAGTCCCCTACTACGTCCAAGGGAGTCGTTTCGCGCTACCAACGAGCTGCCCATTGTATTATATGTATTAGGCATAGAGAGAGAGAGAGGAGTAAGCCTCTATCGAGTCTCGTGCAGCAGGTATATTATAGCAGTTAGCCTCGGCTCTCTCTTATTTTACGCTTTATAATATATCGGGGCGCACACATTTACGTAGACGAGTGTGTGTGTGTTGGTGCGCACGAGGAATTCTCCTCTTTTCTCTCCCGGTCCTGTAGCTGCTATATACGTGTTGCTTCTTCACCTCTGGCCACTATACACGAGAGAAGGAAGGAGAAGCAGAAGAAGAAGCAAGAAGAAGTTCTCTCCTCTCTTTCTGCGCTCGTTGGCTACAAAGCTTGTGCTGCGCGGCTGTACATGTATCTCTCTATCTCTCTCTTTCTCTCTCATTCTCGCTTTCGCACACGCACACACACACACACACACGTACACTCGTAGTAACATATAGGTTTGCTATATAGGTGCGTGTACACTACACGTATAGCAGTAGTAGAGAGCGAAGCAAGGAAAACAAGACAATCGTGTTAGTATTATAAGCTTTAGAACGTGTGTAGCAGCAGTACATATAGGCAAACATGATCATGGGTGCTGCACCTGCACCTCCCCGCACGGCCGATCGTTGCTATCGTTGACTCTGTGCAAATTAATCGATAAACAAAAATTGTAACGATCGCAAGAGCAGCTCATGGGAGATCGGCAAAACGTACAAGGTCCATTGCTCGACGTCGCTCGTTTCGCGTCGTCAAAGTTTTGTCGTCGTACATAAAGCCGAAAAAAGCGCCGATCCAGCCGCGCGCTAACGGTAATCGCTTATAAGTTTCGCGGCGGGACTTTCGCTCGCTTCGCACGGGGCCATAAAACGATACGCGCGCGACAGCTCTTCGCATGCTGTGCTTGCTCGTCGTCGTCGTCGCCAAAACTCCGCAGCGATACGCGCGCCAAAGAAAGTTAAAGCATGAAGTGGCATAAAAATAGCAAGAAGAGAAATTCAACGAGTTGCCTCTTGGTCCTCGTACAGCTATATAATAAAGCCTTCGAGACGAGAAAAAAGGACCGGCTACAAAATCGCCCTCACCTACCTGTGTTTCTGTCTCTGTGTGTGTGTGTAGCTTTGGGAATGGGCGACGAACAACCTGCTGCTTTGGCACGATGCTGTTTGTAGATCGAGAGGGGAGCAATCGAGCAGAGAGAGAGAGAAAAAGAAGCGCAAGATAGATGAGGGTGTAGCGAGGTAGTGCAGAGGTGCAAGCAAAGCAGCGTCAGTCAACGGCTACGGAGAGTGAGAGAGAGAGAGAGAAAAGTGCACACACACACACATATATATATATAAGGTTGCGGCTACGGATACACATAAATGAAGACATAAAAAGGTTTGCTCGGCCTCTCTCTGCTACGCTTGTGCCGTGCTGCGCGCGCGCTTTGCTCGATGGTCGCGCGGGGCCTGCTGCTGCTGCACTATACAACAGCAACTGCCCATGCAAAAGTAATTTACGCTAATGATATAGTTCCAGCCTATATAACTATATATAACAATATATATTTTGTGGCACAGCTCTCAATCGCGGTATATGAGGTGCGTTTTTTCTTTCTTTCGGGACGCGCTTTTATAGTCCAAAGGGCCAGCAATTTTTCTTTTCCTCTTATCCTCGCTCCCCTGGAGTGTCTCTCTCGTATACTGTATTGGCGCTCGATAAGAGAGTGTCGCGTCCTGTTTTTATCCTCTCCTGCAGCTTCTGCCGCCTGGAATGGAAACAGATCTTACGAAGCGAGTATAAAACGTGTGTCTGTGTGTGTGTGTAGGTAGGTAGAAAAGTGCGCGAAGCAAAGAAGCTGTTGCTCCGCAGTCGAATGTTGTACGGCATGGCACGACTGCACGCAAGAAACAGCCTGAACGATGATATCTCTCGAGGGTAATAACTTAATCGGAGCTGCTGCGAGGCGTCCCACATATATACTCATATACTTTCATGCTATATGGCGTGTATTCTCTCTTTTATACGCAGGGCAAGGTAACTCACACACACACACACAGCGGAGCTCACGGGCAAGCTTATTGGTACCTTTAGAGTCTGAAACCTGCAGGCACTAAGCATGTGCGGCTATGCGCGAGATGGTGTGTTTTTGTAAACTTGTATGTGCGAGCAGCAGCAGCAGCAGAAAGAGAGAGGGGCAGCAGCAGCAAGAGTGCGTCGTCGTACAGGCCCAGAATTGCTATATATCGGAGCAGCACGAGCGCAAAGAAGATATACACTTTGTGTGCTGTATATAGCTGCAAGAAGAGAGAGAGAGAGAGAGAGGGAACCGAGGGAGGGATCTAAGGGAGGGGAGGAAAGGGAACGAAGGTACAAAACACGGATCGGATGAGCCGAGTAAAGAGAAAAGGAGAAAAGGGACTGAGAAGAAGAGGATGAAGATAAGGATTGCGCGTGCTACAGGATCGCACTGGCTACGATCTCGCGAGTACGTTCGAGAGAGAGAGAGAGAGAGAGAGCCGTAGGACAGGTACGGAGTAACATGCACGCATGCGAGCTGCGCCGCACAAGAGAGACTCTCGCGTCTTTATTCCGGGCGATCGCTGTATATGCATTGCTCGGACGCGCGCGCAATTGTACCTTAAGCCCCTGCGCTGCTGCACCAAGGGCTCTCGCTTTCCTCTCGCTGCAGCGGGCCCCGTATATATACGCGCGCGTGTCTCTATATTATAAAACCTTGTGAGCGGCGAAATCGTGAATCGTGGGAGGAACGACGAGCTCGCCCACGCCTATACACGTACACGCATAAAATGCCTATAAGCGTACTACATGTGTAGGGCAATCGTCGGCCCGCTACAACCTCTCGTGCGCAGCGAGCTTTTGTCCCTTTTGTTGTCGCGCGCAGCGTCGTCCGAACTGGCCGCGTCCTTATAATACCTTGGGTAACGCGCGACACCTCCTCCGACTCCTACGATATTTTAAGGAGCGTGTGGGTATAGCTACTGGCTTTGCTTACGCAAATATATACATACGCATATATGTGTATCTTGAGCCTCGTGACTCCGACTGTGTACATATGACTCGTGCGTGCGAATGTTTGCTCTCGGCCAAGGTGTCAGCGACTTTGTGTGTGCAGCACACACACACACACGCATGTCATATAATCCGCGCGAGTCCAGAATTGCACTTGCTCCTGTATTACCTATACGTACAAAGACGGCAAACATTGTCCAGCTTTTTTGTCCATATCTTAAATAGGTCCGAGTTTGAATAGCTTCCCCGACCGTATACGCGCGTACCGTCGTTCGTCGAGCGTCGGTTCAGCGTCTATACAGTCGAAATCTCGGCATTTTAACGTACCGTGCTTTGTGCAAGAAGATTGCGCGAGTCAAGCGCGCATCTTGGATGGACACGCGAGGCAATTGCGCCGCGACCGTTTGGCAACGCTCCGCTTTATATATAATAATAGCTGCGCGACGATGGGAGCAAGACGACGTTCGGACGACGCGTCCTCGAGCCATTCCTCGGACTCGAGATATAGTCCTTAGCGTGCCTACTGCATAGCGCCCAGAAATGAACCTTCATCAGCAACATACATAGCAGCAGCAGCAAAGAAGAAGCAAAGCGAGCTTCGCAGAGTATATAGTGTAGCGGCCGTATATAGAAGAAGGAAAGATTAAGACAGTGAGCGAACGAGCAGCAGCAACATCTCGACAAAAAAGATGGCATGCATGGCAAAAGCCCGAGAGTAAGCCTGAGTAAGACAGACTCGAGAGAGAGAGAGCTCGAAAACTGCGCCTGCATGTAGGTATATAGTCTGCAATGCCTGTAAGAGAGAGAGAGAGAGAGAGAGAGAGAACTCAGCAGGGCCAATCCAATTCGCTCGCCGAGGCTCCCGCGATTTCTTCTTCTTCTTGGTCGTCGTCGTCGTCGTCTTCCTCTTCTTCTTCTTCGCCTTCTTCGTATAACTTGAGGTCTCTTTTTACTTGTATTTTTCGGACCGGCTGCTGTTGCTTGCTTTTGCACTGGTGGTGTGTGTTGCTCGGCTCTGTGTTGGCTGGCTGCCGTTCTTGATCCTTTTTCACCGCTCATAAATCCTACCTACACGTTTTACCTCTCCCACTTTTAACTCTGCTCTTTCTTCTCTCTCTCTCTCTCTCTCTCTCTCTCTCTCTCTCTCGTCTCTCTTTCTGCGACTCGTTCTCTGCATCATACACACACCACACACAAATCCAACAAGCCCTTTCATCTCTATCGACTTTTTCTCGCGGCTCTCTGTCTTGGCGAAAAGCAAATAATAATGTGGCCGTGTCCTTCGGGCCCCGACAATTGGCACGAGTCGTCGTCGTCGTCGTCTTAGTTCTCCTGTTGTTGTCCTCTCGTCCCTCTTGCAATTTTCTAGCGATTACGAGCGATTATTTGACGCGATAGGTCGTAGCCAGCCGATTCATAAGTTATTTAAAATATTTCGTTAGAGCCGAGCCGCTTCTTTTGTTTTGTCATTTTGTTGTTTGTATTTATTTTTTGTCGTTGTTGTTGGCGACAAAATGAGCCATTACGAGTGCGGCGGTGCATAGTTGGGGCCAGCGGAAGTGGCGATGATCTCTCGGTACGACGATCTTCGGACTCGCGCAGGCGAGAATGCCGCAAAAGACATTGTCGCAGATCGCGGTCGACGAGTAGCGTATAGCTGTGTTATAGTTAAGCCGAACTCGGGCCCTGATTTTCGATGCTCTTGATCTTACCTGTATATAGCTGTATAGAGCTCGAGAGCCGATCGCCGCTTATTTTGTATTTGCTCCGTGTGAAAGCATAAAAAGGCGCGCTGCTGCGGCCCAAGAAAGCGAATGTATATAGGAACGCGGCTCTTTTCTACCTCACAACTTCCAATGAGCTACACGACACATACCTGTAGCAGCGTGTACACGAGTGTATATATATATATAGTATAGGGACGCGCGCACGAAGCTACGAGAAAACACCTATAAGGCAATAAATTTTTACGCAAAAATCCTGGAAGTGTCCTATAATGTACGCCATGCGCGCGAGCAAGAAAGCAAGAAAGCAAGAAAGCAAGAGAGAGAGAGAGAAGAGACGAGCGCAGCAGGGGTATACGCACACACATATTATAAAAATATACACCTACTAACATATTTATTTATTGTGCGTGCCAATATATACACGCACTCACACGCGTGTATTTATTATGTACACACAATATATATATATATGTATATGTGAGAAGAGTCAAAAAATACCGGTGTTGCCTCTTTAATATCTTAATCAAGAAACAGCTCGTCGCATACCTCCTCTCTGCTCTCTCTCTCGCTGCTCTTCTCTCTGTTCCTCCCTGCCGCGCGCACCTATACACACATATACGCACGAGCAGAGTCGATCGGTCCGCTCGTTTCTGCAGATTTTACTTTTACCTGGGCTCTGCGCGCGTCGCGTTGCGGACCGGATTGGGCTATTGTTGTACGCGTACACACAGCGATATAATAGACACCTACACACGTTCGAACCTATAGGGATTTTGCAGCTCGTGGACTCCTCCCTCTTCTTCTTCTTCGTCGTCTTCTTCGTCTTGGTCTTTGACTTGTTTCATTTGTAAACACTCGAAGCCATGCGCAGTAGTGTGCATTGCACTTGATGTACAGTACGTATAGCTATGGTATGGGCGAGCGTGTAACGTATGTCGCGTTTATATGCACGAGGCGAGGATTAACACGTTCTCACGAGTCAAGATGCGCCCGGCTGTAGCGCATATATATATCGCTCTGTAAACACAGGCGTCTTCGTCGTCGTCGACCTTCGCGTAATTATGCATTTATTATAATATGCGCCGTGAGGCGGCCAATAAGGACTCGCGCGGCCGCTAATATGGGGCCCTCGTCGCGCAGACCCGAGCCGCGTGTCCGCATATAAATACAGCTGATTAGCACAAGAGCTGCGAAAAAGTTTCGAGATCGGCCGCCGCTGCAAAAATGTAATCGTTAATCGTGTTTCGTCGCCGCTAATATAGCTTACATAACGATCTCTCGCTGTGTTTCTTCTTCTTCGTCTGTACTGGCTATATATATGTATAGAGGCCATATAGAGGCTCGTTTTTTTTGACTTATTTATCGATTCCGGGGAAATTGTCACGCGCGCGCGCGACATTAGCCGTGCGCACGAGCACATTTATCCGAGTGAATTATTAACGCGCCTTGAAATTGAGCGGTTAACGCGAAGAGAACAAACGCTGCGCGCGATCGGCGCGATTCGCTGTTTTTCTTCTCTTCCGCCCGTAAAAGAGCTTTATTGAAAAGGAAGAAGGAGAGGAGAGAGAAACAAGTTTAGTTGGCAGCTAGCGCCAAAAGAGAACTGCACTAGCCGCGCTCCGTAGTGTGTATATATAAGCTGCATACCTGACTTCTGGACGCGAATAAAACTAACGCCCCGACAGCAGCAGCAGCAGCAGCAGCAGCCCGCACCGCACGGATAATGCGGTTTTCAATAAACGAGCAGCAGCTCTATAGCTATACAGCATAGAAGCTCACGAAGTAGCGCCGTTCTAGTATCAATGGCCATCGGCCTTTTTCTACAAATATTAAATAAGAATTTTCACTTTTCGCAGGCATTTATAATTCTTTTATGCCTTTAACGCGTACGTAATATATATCGCATTCAACTGTATACGTGTGCGTATATCACGGCATGTTTCACACAACAATGCACGTATGGACGCCGCGTGAAAAGGAAGCAAAGTCCCCCCGCAAAAGGGCGGACATGCGCTCCGTACATTTTTATTCATATAGCACGTGTAAAGACGTCACAGGCACTTGCGCGCATTCGTCGCTTTTCTCGTCGTCAAAGCTTTCTTTTCTCTCCCTCTCTTTCCTTACTTTTTTTCCTACATATATCGAGACTATTGTCCCAAAGCTTTATATACGGATCAGAGTTACAGAAGCCGCGCACAAAATCAAAGTATACGTGTGTGACTCGCTGTACGAGGAATCATTTCAAAGCTTTTCTCTAAAGAGCGAGTGAGAATTTCCAAGTAGCGCCTCTCTCTCTGGCATTTTTTGGCCCTAGTATAGTGACATTTTTCAGGATAAAAAGGAGCAATTGTGGCCCGCACGAGCTCCGCTCATTGATATCCCAACGAACAACTTGACCGTCTCTGCGCTTTTGTAACGCATAATTTGCTGCTAATAATGCCCGAGGATTTTCGGATATACACCCCGCAGCTTTGTCACTTATGGGATTCGAACGAACGAGCGAGAGCAAAAGATCAGAAATTCATACACGGGGATGCTTTGATGTCCGCGGGAGACGCGACCAACCAACGAATTGCACGCGCGGACGTGCCTATAAACTTTTGGCGGGCAAGTTTCAACAAATTCCAAGCTGATTGACTTCATTCAGAAAAATATAGCTGCTTGATTTCTTTTATCGACCGCTTATAAAGGTGATTGTCCCCTGATTAATCGAGTACAATTCGATTGTAATTGTAAATAAACAGGGATCCTTCACCCTCTCTGCTATTCGCGGTTTTATCAATCGTTATACCTTTGCAACGCGTTCGAGGCCAAAAACAATTCGATACTCGCGATTTTTATTTCACGGCACGTATACGTTGAAACTAAATAAAAAAGCTGATGAATCTCTGAGAGGCAAACTTGATTTTTTCGACTAAAATTATTCTCGCGTTCGGCGTGTTTTTTAGTTGCGTATACCGCGGGAGATCCCTTTGCATAGAAAAATCACAAATAAAATCATGCAGGGAGTAAAGTTGCATATTTGCTGTCGGGCCGTGCGTGCAAATGCATAAATGCAATGCGATGCATGGCACTTGCTCGTGGCAGCTATATTGCACGCGCACACAATACCCGCAGAGATGAAGTTGGAAGAGGCCACGCGAGCCGAATGGATAAAACATTTTATTTGCTCGCGCGTCCATGTTGGCGCGCACGCACATACGTATATATGAGCCAAGCGATAAGCCAATGTACGCATCGATACGATTGTTACAAGAGGAGAGGAAGAAACCGAGAGAGAGCTGGACGTTTATACAGTACTGACACTCGGGCATTTAATGTATAATAACGCCAAAGGCGTTTATAAATTACAAGTTTTGCACCCAACGCATCTGCCTATTTACCATACCGGAGCTTATACGCGATCTGCGTGTGTGCGTGTGTGCAGCTAGAGGGCCCCCCGACTTTTGTGTGTCGACTCGATCGCGGCCGCCGACGACTCGAGCCAAGAAGCCGAGCGAGCCTATGATAAAATCTCGACTTTTTCAATGTCACTCGTTTGAATTATCGGCCCGGCCGATCGTGTGCCTGCACTGCTGCGGCTATACACGCGCTCGAGTCTGCCTTTATTCGCGCTCACGAGTCGACTCTGCTGCTCGGAGATACACATATTGTAAGTTTGCCTCTCGCGCGCACGACCCAGCTCCGATGATTAAACATTCGGTCGCGCATTGACACTTTTCTCTTTCTCGCTCGATCGAGTAATTGCGCCGACATATAGCTGTTGAGTTGCTGCTGCTGCTGCTGCTGCTCTCGAGAGTTGCTTTCTTGTCCCGCGCATCTTTTTTAATGCAATACAACGGGTGCGAAGCTCGGGGAAATCATAAATAACGTTTTTTTCTCCGTCCTTTTTTTTGTTTTTTTTTTATCATTCATTCAAATGTTTTGCTGAAACCGTAGTCCGGTACACGCGGGTTTTGTGCGTATATGTGTACAAAGTATATTCGTCGAAAATATACGTAATAAATTTAAAGTCTCAATTCGAAGGCAGCTCGTCGGCAGCCAAGATGAAAAAGGCTCCGAAGATAGAACGCGCCCGAGTTGGGTCGCGCGCGCGCGCCCAAAGAGAGAAAGAGAGAAAGAAAGAGCGGATGCATACAAGTGCGAAAAGAAGAATACGAGCTTTGCACATGTGCCGAGAGCCATATGGTTTAACACTGCCTCGCACACTTTATATAGCGTGTACAAGTTCGCCTTTGCGAGACAGATCGTGCGTATAATATACCATCTTGACGATTCCGATATTATTTTAAAGTCTGTAATTATTGGACGTCGATGCGCCAACTTATGCATAGAAAGGCTATTTTTTCACTTTTTCGCGTTCTTTTCGTCTCTCATTTCGAGCAATAAAATTACGATAGATTAATTTGTCCGAAAAATTGTACGAACTACAAAGAAGCGTTGACAATATATATATATATATATATACGCAGAGAGCAAACGACGATGACTGCTCGAGCGACGCATAAATACAACGACGAGATGCAGTACAAAGGATATAATTGATCAACCGTTGCCCAAGACACAGACACATTGAGCGTCAATCTTATTCGTTATAATATATATTTAAGACGTATGTGCTGGGTCGAGCAGCGCAAAGCCAACAACTAATTGATTCGCAGAATTCGCGCAGGCCTCGGAAAAAGAGATTCGCAGTCTCGAAATCTCACTCAGTCAAAACCTCCTGCAAGCGGGATAAAAATCGAATAATAAACATTGAATAAAAAAGAGAGAGAGAGAGAGAGAGAACAGACAGCAGTCGTTTGAGCTTGTTCTTCGACGCGCCCGAAGGACTCCCCCATGCTTTGCTTCTTTTTTCCGTTGACTATTTCTGGTGTAAAACAACAACAACCACAAAAAAACACAAAGATAATGATAGTAATTTTAGGCCTTGCGAGCGTGGGTCAGGTGAACGATATACTTGAAAAAAGCTCGCTCGAACACTATCAAGTGCAGCCGAGAATCGGAAATCGGAAGGGAATATAAGCGGTGCTTGTGTATACGGAATATCGAAAGCTCAACGAACTTTGGGTAATTTTCAGTTGTCGTAATACGAAACTCGT
Organism: Trichogramma dendrolimi; assembly: GCA_034770305.1. Taxonomy (NCBI): domain Eukaryota; kingdom Metazoa; phylum Arthropoda; class Insecta; order Hymenoptera; family Trichogrammatidae; genus Trichogramma; species Trichogramma dendrolimi. Next base: position 282,505 of record JAPMIB010000045.1, read on the forward strand.
CGCGTCGCGTCGATCAATAGATTGTCTTACACTTTGGAGCAACGTTATGTAGCCGCATGAAAAACACTCGAGTGTGTACGCGCAATAACACCGACTGCTATGTGCTGCTGCGTGCGGAAATCGCGTTTAAAATAAACATCGAACGATCCTCGCTGGTGTTGGACACCCGAGCCGCTGTCAGTCAGCGGCATAACAAGATGCAACGATAGATAAATCAAATCAGGCAGGTCAATCGCTGAAATTTCTCTAATAATCGTGCGTGTAATTTTTGCGTTGCAGATTGGCAGGTAACACGAGCCTGACGAATGGGACGAGCAACGGCTTGGGGGTCGGCGGCAGCGACCCGGCCGAGGGCGACACGGGCAACGACGGCGGCAGCGGCAATCCGGCCAGCGACTTCATGCGACGAAGCCATCCTCTGCCCGAGCACGCGGCCCTCCATCCCGCCTACAGGCTCAACTACATGGACCATCTGTATCATCAGCTGCAGGCGTCGACGCACAGCCCCTCGGCCTCCTTGCACGGTGAGTCCTCGATCGATTGACGAATTAATCAATCGTGCCGAAATGGGCCCGCGCGGACACATCAAATGCGTAAATCACGAGGCAGTTATGCGTTGTGATTCCGCGAATATCGCACCGAGCGAGCTTTAAACTTTTCTGCCTCGACACTGATCGCAGTGGTACGTAGTCTATAGTATTTTTTTTTTTTTTTGGCAAATTATACGAAAAAATCTCGTGAAGCGAATAAATCTGCGATACTTCTCGGCGGGAATTAGGCGTGAAAACGATCGGGAGGAACGAGTTAACCAAGATGATATCGAGAAATATGTGACTCGTCACTGCCAAGGACACTGGATCGTTATTCATATAATATAATATTGTAACGTATTATTTGCAAGGTGGCGGCAAATAATATGTTATACAGATTACGAGCGAGATCGAGCCATAAACCTGCTAGTCCGCGTGCTTACTTTTTAAAGGTAGCTCGTGTATAGATTTGCATGCGTACGAGTCTTATATAATAGCTTCATCTTTGCTCGCTGCGCGCGAGGATGAGAGATGCGGGCGGATGCCTCGCTGTAAGCCGAGTCTCTCTCTCTCTCTCTCTCGTTTATTCGAATATACTCGGCCCGCATTTCCTCGGCGGATATCTGCAGAACTCGCCGTAGCTTTTCAAGTTGGCCATTTTTCTCGAGTTCAAGTTCGCATGAGCGGCGAGATCCTTCTTGCCTCGAGAAATTTTCCTACGATAAATAAAGCGTTTGAACGAGTATTGGCCGATCTGTCTGTGCGGAGCTTTGCCCCCCCACTCGAGTCGTCGCGAGCCTACTACCGGTATACTGCTCCGTTTATAAACGATAAAGCGACATACCACGCGTATCGTGTGTCGAGCATAATAATATAAAAACAACAAAAACAAGACTCAAGCGAGAGAGAGAGAAAAGAAAAGAGAGCAGTAACTAAAATCTAAATGTCTGTTTTTTCTTGGCAGGATTGGGTGGCTTGGGCTCGGAGTATCTACTTCACGCAGCTGGCCCCGGCAGCACCATAGCCTCGTCCGAGTTTCCTTTCTCGATAGACGGTAAGTTACATCTGCAAAATTCAGTCTTCGAACCATAAGCTATTAATCAATTACATAAACGATCACACGCAGAATCATATCACAATATCCGAATTATGTTTGGTACAAACATGTATAATTTTTATAATACAAACGCCGTCACTGTGTAACAAGGACGAGAAGCGAGAATAAAAATAAGAATCAATAAGGAGCATTTGCCCAAGAGCTTAGCACGCTAATGTGCTTAACGCAGCCGAGTCGATAATTAAAGGTGCAAGTTTGCACAAAGAGGCAAACGAAAAGAGCGCAAAGTAGCGCTGCGTCCGTAAAAGAGGCGCCAAGCCAAGCGGCCTCGACACGCGTTCGCTCGCTCACTCGTTATTGTGTACTCGATATCGTCCAACAGGCTACCTGTCTCTCGACCTATCCTCGCGACACGAGTCAAGCTCCGAGAGAGAAGAAGCGAAAAGCGGAGCGAGGAAAATTGCGTATTAGCCGTGTGTCGTCGTTGGCGCGTCGGGCAAGGAATATATAGGCGGGAGGGAAATCGCGACGAGGAAAGGACTCTTGGCTCGTGTTTTTTCTTCTCTCTCTCTCTCTCTCTCTCTCTCGCTCGTGCGGTATCGAAAGCGAGCTGGCGAGGTAGCAGCCAACTCGCTCCCGCAGCCGAGTGAGAAGTACACGAATGCCGAGTGGCGACGAGGGATATTCGAACGTGATAAGAGCCCGACTGCATACATATAGAGCTCTGCTCGTTAGCAAGGCCAATATCTTTTACTCTCCGCTGCTCTTGATACATGCTATACTGTGAATGCAGAAACCGGCCTCCGCTCGTTTTTCTCTCTCACTCTACGTAGTATAGCTGCTGCAGCTTACGTAGCATAGAACCCTATAATTGAAGCGCGCATTGATAGAGAAACCAAACGAAGGAAGAAGAGAGAGAGATTGAGAGGAGAATCGCCATACAAGTTCACCTCATTAACACCTAAGCACACATCGACACGTATACACACTACTTGGTCCTTTTTGCCGAGAGCAAAAGCAGCTGCCCAGCTCGTCGCGCACTTAAACGACGCGACGCTCGTAACATCGTCAATTTTCTCGATTCTACTGCTACCGCGCCGAGCGAGCATTTTCATTTTTCACGGATCCAATTGTCATTTTAAATCGTATGAAAAACGCACTTTTATAAACGTCTCAATTAAATGTTAATTTCTCCTTAAAATTTTTAATACAATCCCTATCGCGTGAATTTACTTTCAACCTTATCCGTTCTCCGTATACTTTTAAGGCCCGAGTCGTATCTTGTGCGAGAAGAAAAATAAAATTAAAAAGTAATCAACTCGAGCTCGAATGTATTCATAAATGGAACGCGTTCTCGTATCGAGTATGCGCTTTGCCAAAGGAGCTGTATATTTCATGTAGGATAATCAGGCTACCCTATAAATGTGCCCGAGCGTAGAAAAAAATGCAAATTATTACATATACCTCGAGCGAAACCCCACAACATTTATACTCGTCGACTTTCTGCATATATTCAGCGTCCGTCGAAAAATTTTCAAAGCTCGACTTACGGTGACATTAATTTTCGAACGATAAACCGATAGTTTTTCGATGCATTGACTCGATAATCGTCTTGAATGATCTAGGCCTATCGACGAAATAGAATAAAAAAAAAATCGAAATAATTTCTGAAAAATTTGATCCATTCGTAGGAGAAAAAAAACGCAGACGAGCCAAAAGAAAGTGAAATTAAAATATGCCATTTGTTTAACGAGTCGAACATAATGAGTTTACCGAGCTGTGCCATATAGATCGACGAAGAGGACGTTTTTGTCTTTGTGCTGCAGCTCGAGCCTATATACGTACGTATATCTATATAAACCACGATGAAACCGATGTGCAAAACCAAAGTAGCTTTCGTACAGTGTGCAGGCGCATAAGCGGCTATTCACAAGCACAAAGACGCATATATATATATAAGCTCGCGTCGGTGCATATATATTCTGTGGGAGTTGTCCGCAGCTTATAAAAAATAAAAAGCCCTTTTGAAAATTGAAATACACTCGTGTAACTCTATATGTCGAGCTCCGCGAACTTGTGCTCTGCCTGCCTGTCCAAGTTGTGTGTGTGTACTTACCACCTGAAAACCGAGAATCTATCTGCACCTTCTTCTTCTTTTTACTGCATCTTTTTGCAAAAATTTCTTTGGAGCTACCACAAATTACACGAGGTCCAGTTTAATAATGCGCGCTGCCGGTCATTTTATTGAAAACCGCAGCCGCGGCCAGCCCGATAATTTATTTCGTATTATGCACTCGATGCTTCGCGACGACAAGTCGACCATTTAAATCATCCTCTCGATTATATTATAGCATGAATTATGATTGAATTTATTGACCGATGTATCGTAATGCCAACATTGGCCTATTGTAATAGCAAAAAATATGGAGTCATTTCCAGTTTTGAACGTAATATAACGCGTTATATTTACCGCCCACACGAACACGTCTTGAAGCAGGAACAAAAAATTGCGCGCACACAAAGTGTCAGCTTTTAAAATTCAAATTTATACGCGGGCACAAGCGTTGAGACGTCAGAATGAAGAGATGCAAAGTCTCGAGGCTCGAATGAAATCATCAAGTTTCTCAAGCGAGTCTGTGGTTTCAGGCAAATAGCCGTTAAAGAGCTCAAGACCACATATTGCAATTTGCCACGTACCAATACGCGCGTTCTTGTGTGTGTGTGTGTGTGTGTGTGTGTGTAGTCGTGGTGGCTGGCTTCGTCCTGCACCGCACCGTGTACATGCGTTTGTACAAAGGAAAGAGAGACAAGACTTTATTTGTTTGTTTTTGTTTTCTGTCGCTTCTCGATAAAGCGCGCAAATTTCACCGTCATTTTTCGCATGGACGTACACGCGCGCACAAATGTACAATGAGGCATTTGAAAGAGAAGAAGATAATGCAGTCGAGTCGAGCGCAAAACTTTTATCTCGTTATTCGAGCATCGTAACGATACGTAAAGTCTGGAGGATCGATCGTTATCGCGTCCACTCGGTCGTTGTATCATATCGCATAATATTATAATTAACACAAGTAACGAAAGGAGGAGCTGATATTGGATTGATTTTGTTTGGCGTTGATCGCAGGTTCGAGACTGGGAAGCCCTCGGGCCTCGGCAATAAGGGCCAGCCGCAAGCGAGCCCTCAGCAGTTCTCCGTACTCGGACCGCTTCGACATCGACAGCATGATACGCTTCAGTCCCAACAGTCTGGCCTCGATCGTCAACGGCTCGAGGAGCAGCAGCGCCAGCGGCAGCTACGGTCATCTATCCGCAGGTATGCACGAGCGCAGATTCTTGCGAATCATCCTTATGAAAAAAAAAAAAAAAAAATAGGAGCGTCGCAAAAAATAGATAAATCTACACGAGCTCGCGCGCTGTAAGGGGGCGCGCAAAAAATGCCATTCATATCCGATGCATCGGTCGACTCGCCGGGAGAGTATCGCGATACGGTATTTGCGCGGGCTTGGTTTCATATATAAAACGCGCGAGTATCGATATCGCGCTGAAAAGCGATAGCCGTGATTCAGTCAATTACAATCGTTGTGCCATTGGTTGGCGCGTGCATAATATATAATAATGATAAGTTCAGCGATACGATTGTGCAAACAGAAGAGGCCACTGTACTCGTGTATAGATAATGCAATATATTTATTGTGCGGGTGTTGGGCTCGAACGAGGAAAGAAAATCAGTACTCGTGCCTATATGCATTGTTGACCGGAAACGAGCGCGAGCCTCTTCTTTCCATTGCGCGTTTACTCTCTATACGATATAGGCACACGTTTATGTATTATTCCATTTTATGCCACTCGGCAGCCATGAGCCCGGCTCTGGGCATGCATCCAGGTATGGCGCCGCATCTGCAGCAGTTGCAGGCGCACCTGTTGCGCAGCGCCGCGGCGGCCGCCCTCCTGCCTCACGGCCACGCTCTGCATCAGCATCCACCGGGTCAGCCGCCACCGCCGCCGCCGCCGCCGGCCTCCTCGCAGAATCCTCCGGGGCCGCAGCATCCCTCGCACGGCCACGGGACTCCGCATTCCCACGTGCACGGACATCACGCGACGCAGCAGCAGCAGCAGCAGCAACAGCAACAAGCGACCAGCGTCACGGCTCACACTCAGCTTTATCCCTTGTCTCCGCATCACGGACACGCACCGCCCAGCCTACTGCCCACCAAAACCGAGGTAATTGTACGAGCTGCGACCGTGTCGAGCTTATTCTGACTTTTTTCATTTTTTCCCACATCGAATTAACCGCGATAGCGAGGAAAAAAAATCGGATCATTTCCTTAATCGGTAATTATGCTAAAATTGACTTTTCCAACAATTTTTGGCGAGCATGACACAAGGGCGTAGCGAGCTAAAAGGTGCAGTAGGCGATTATCGAAGCTCGCGCGAGGCGGCCGAGGGACAGCAGCGGCAAATGGTCTGGGAAGCTCAGCGCGCGGAAGGCGTATTATGTTACCCCCGACTCGTTTTTTACTCTCTTGGGTTCTCTCTACTCTCTGTCTTATTTCTCGGCTGGCGATTTCGAGTAGTGCGGACTCTTGCTCGGATTACAATCGTTTTCGCGTATGGGCGAGTTCATAAAAGGCAGCGCATAATTTTTCTTTTTTTTAATACATTATATTATGTTCCGAGCTGGGCACGCAGGGAAGAACGACGAGGTGGCACACCGATCTATATATAATTATTTTTCTGCCATTGAAACGTCGAGCGCGAAATTTGTATATTTTGCGCGTGTCTCGATTTTTTCCGTCTCTCGACACTTGGCGCTTTCTATAGATGTAAAAGCAAAAAGCCAAAAAAAAAAAAAAAAATTAAATAATCGCGCAACGAGAGCGTCGACGCGCGAGAGGGAAAATTGAGTCATCGCGAGTAAGTCGAGTTGCGTCACATCAGGCGGCCGTTGGAGAGAGAGAGAGAGAGCTCAGCGACGTGCAGCTGAGACAAGCCGCCGGGATTTTATTTTATAATATACATGCATAGGAAAAATTCGCTGCAGCCTCCCGAAGCAAGTTTGTCGGCCTATATCGAAACTGCCAAGGCAGTACAGTGCGTGCGTCCGAGTATTTTGTTGGCACACGAGTCTCTTGCTCAGTCACTTTACAACGCGTGCACTTTACAACTCTTTTTCTTCCGCGTACCTTTGTAAATATATAAATACATGTATGCACACATGTGTATGAGAGAGAGAGAGTAAAGAACCTGGCCATGCTGGCAGGCAAGACAACGGCCGTCTGATAGGTTGGCTTCGGGCGCGGGGCCCTGCGTGGAAGGGGTGAGATAATGTCGCGTTCGGCCCAAAAGTGGGAGGAAAAGGGAGGTCTGATGGCTGGGCAGCAACGTCAGCACGAGGCAACGAACGCCAGCGCGAGAGAGAGAGAGAGAGAGAAAGAAAGAACGAGAAGCAAGTACCAAGAGTAAAAGAGAAAGAACGAAACGCAGCATCTTGCAGCACTCTTCGAGACTCCCTCTTTCGATGCTACGTGCTGTACGCGAGGGAGAGGTTCCCTTTCCTCTCCCTCCTCTGTACCTCGTCTCTACACCTTTCTACGCGCTGCTCTTCCTCTCTCTCTCTCTCTACCCCTCTTTCTCTTTTCTCTCTTGCTGTTCGGTGCAATGCAAACTTACGTGCACACACACACACACAACACACCGTAATACATTATGGAGGTTGAAGACTCACGATCAGGGCCTCGAGTCCTCGAGAGACCAAAGCACGCCCTTATTTATAATTCAGCGCTTATCTCCGGCCTTATACATATATATATTTTTTTACTCGCTTCTCGCGCACAGCTCCATCTTCCTATCTCTCTTATTTCACGGAACGATGTTTTCTCTTGTCTTCGGATACCTCTTGTATCCGAGGAGACCTCGAGACGCGACGAGATCGTTGCCAAAGCGACCTGCACTACGCTCTGTAACGATCCCGCTCCTCCCAACGCGCGCACACACACACACACACACACACACACACACCTATATGCTATGCTCCGTGTACCTCGTCGAATTGTTGCGCCAAATATTTACCATTTATTATTAATGCCATGCCAATGTAATAATTGTATATCGTACGTTACGCGCATTTCAGCAGGGTCTCGAGTCTTGCCGAAGAAATTCCGATGTGTCGTGCAGATCCGTCACGGCGGAGGCCGACACGTCGACGAGGCGAGGCTCGACGAAAATCAAGAGGGAGCCGGCCACGACGACCACGACCACGGCCACCAGCACCATACCCTCGAGCCATTCGCAGGGTCTCAGCCCGAGCGACGATATGCGAGACGAGCCCGGCGATTTTATCGAGACCAATTGCCACTGGAAGGACTGCGGACTCGAATTTCCCACCCAGGTACGACATGATTCGCCCATTTGTAGGTACCTATTGGGGCCCATTTTCCGGCCATTCGAGCTACTTCGCTTACTGCATCGATCGAAGAGAAGACGTGACTTTCGGCTAATTTGAAGATTAAAATCGTTTCGAATACATCTCGAGATACAAATCCTTTTCTAAGCGTTCTCGTAACTTCTTTATTTCGATTTTATTTCGAGTTTATACTTTTTACGTGTCAGCGGTGTTCAATTTTCGACGACAATGACAAATTTAGTATTGTTGGCCATGAATATTTCTAAATACGTTTTTGTATATTTTTTAACGCATGTTTTTTCTGTAAGCTCCAAAGATTTTCGATTTGTTTTTTTACCGGTTCGTTTTAAGCTTTCACGAAACATGACCTTGTTCCCCTAAAATCGATGTAAATACGTGCTCCATGCCAAATAATGTCAGTAATGTTTGAAATCGCGCCAGTAAGCCAATAATGAAGATGCACATTGTACGCGAGATCAAACGCCATGATTGTAACTCGATGGAAATTATTCGCTCCGATCGTTGCAATGCATAAAACGTCACGTGACTTTTGCAGGACGATCTCGTCAAGCACATCAACAACGATCACATTCACGCGAACAAGAAAAGCTTCATTTGCGGCTGGGAGCAATGCTCGAGGGACGAAAAACCATTCAAGGCTCAATACATGCTGGTCGTGCACATGCGCAGGCACACCGGCGAAAAACCACACAAGTGTACGGTAAGTTTTCCAACGAGTATTTATTTTTATATAATATTATTAATGCCTGAATATATGGCGAAATTCGATTGAAAAATTCATAAAATATGTATATGTACGTTTGCCATGCTCTCTCGATGGAATTAAAAACGTTCATAAAGACTCTCGAAAGCTTGAGATAAGGTGAGGCTCAAACGGATGAAACGTAACATTGTTATTGTTGTTGTTGTCGAGCATGTCACCGAGCAAGATTGTAGCTTTCCCTCAAATAATCCATAAAAAAGAGAGATCGTGAATCTATTAATTATTAATACTGTTTGCAGTTCGAAGGATGTTTCAAAGCGTACTCGAGATTGGAGAATTTGAAAACTCACTTGAGATCGCACACGGGTGAAAAACCTTACACCTGCGAATACCCGGGCTGCAGCAAAGCCTTCAGCAACGCTTCAGATCGCGCCAAGCACCAAAATCGCACGCACTCCAACGAGGTAATGAACGAATGATATTAACGATACAGGCATTCGACAATCGACTAATGGACTTTTTGCCCTGTCGTCAGAAACCGTATGTGTGCAAAGCGCCGGGATGCACGAAGCGATACACCGACCCGTCCTCGTTGCGCAAACACGTGAAGACGGTCCACGGCGCCGAGTTCTACGCCAACAAGAAGCACAAGGGTGGCAACGGCAGCAGCAGCAGCGACGGCCACGGAGGCCACAGAGGCGGTGGCGGCTCCAACGGGGCCCAGCCCGGCGACCTCGGAGCCAACGACGAGCCCGGCAACGGCGGCCACAGCAGCCCGAGCCGCAGCGAGGACCTGCACGCCAAGACCCCGAGCCTCTCGAGCCCCAGCGTCAAGTCCGAGAGCGAGGCCAACAGTCCCCAGGGAATGATGAACCAGCAGGGAAGTCCTTTGCACGTGGCCAACTGCATGGACGACGGCTCGGCGGCCAATATGGCAGCCACGTTAGCCGGTCACGGGGCTGGTGACGGGGTCGGCGGCGACGAGCCCTGGACCGAGGAGCCCGACGACCTCGACATCGCCGATCTTCCGCTGGCTCTGCGCGCCATGGTCGGTGGCTTCGAAGCCCAGTCCCAGCCGCAGGTGCCGATCGCCTCTCGCGGAAGGCTGAAGAACCGACTGAGCGGAAAGCCCGGCGCCGCGGTAGCCACGATCGGCTCGCGCATCGCTCGCGGCAGTCCCTTCATCGGGCCCCAGGGTAACATCGGCGAGCTCAACAGGCGCATCAACGACCTGAAAATGGAGACGGGCCCAGCGGCGCCGGTGGGCCACGCCAAGCAGACCAGCCTGGCCGACCTGCAGATCAGGCTGCAGCCCCTGAGCGATCCGCGCCGCGACAGCAACGGCACCGTCAGCACCTACTACGGCAGCATGAAGTCCGCGGACTTTGGCAGCAGTCGCCGGAGCAGCCAGACGAGCGCCGTCAGTGCCATAAGAAACGGCTCGCTCGGGCCCGGCAGTTTCTACGATCCCATCAGTCCCGGCAATTCAAGAAGGAGTAGCCAGCTCAGCAGTGTCTCGGCGCGCGTCAACGCCTCCGGCAATGCTCTGCAGATTCCCTACTCGACCAGCAATCTCGTCGTGCAAACCCAAAACATGTCCTTACAGGTATGACTAATTTTATCTTATCCGCTTCGTCGTGTATAAAAAAAAAACACCAAACTTCATTGTTTGCAGGGCGCACAGGCAACGATGGGCAACGACTGGACCGTCATGGGTCAGTGGCCTCCTGGCGCAGCCGGCGACAGAAGAATGTCCGCCCGCGAGAACCATCCACAGTCAACGAGTCTCACCGGCCATGCCGCCCAGACCAAGATCGGCTCAACTGCCGGAATTGCACCCCAACCAAGAGGTCATCCTCGACGAGGTCGGCGAAGGAGAAATGGTCGAGAACAAGCTCGTCATTCCTGACGAAATGATGCAGTACTTGAACCAAGTTCAAGCCGCCGACATCGTACCGTCGGGCTATCGCAACAGTCCCATGCCCAACTGTCGATCGCCTGTTTGCATGAGCGCTCAGCATTGCCAGCAACAGCAACGTCAACAAGCGGCCTGCAATTACAATTCAAACAATCAAGCTGCCTCCTGCAATTTCGGACAAATCAATCAAACTACTGGCAGCGCCGCGCCTCAGGCTTCGAATTGCCCGGACTACGCCGCGGTCGACTCGCCGCACTCGATATACTCGAATCCGCGCTCCAATCAATCGGCTAACTACTGCGCTCCAACGAGTCATGGGCCGGTCCAAGCTTGCCCCTTGCAGTCTAACTCTGGCCAGGCAGTTTTACCCGATGCGCCGCTCAGTAATCAAAGTAATCCGAGCGAGCAGCCTATGACATCTCCTGCTGCTGGGGCTCTAGCGCCGCCTCAAGTTCTCCACAACATGCAGCAAACCTCGGCTCAAATGACCAGAAATTGCTCCAAAATCACGTCGGAACAAAACACAACTTTCTATCCTACCGGATACTCTTGTTCAGCTCAAATGAATAACAATTGCACTAACATCCAAGTACAGCAGCAGCAGCAGCAACGACTTCAACAACAACAGCCTCAAATGGCCAATCGAGTAACTGCAGTAGCCCCTTGTGTTCCTGCAAATTTCAATAATATGAGCAACCAGCCCTGTAACGCTTATCATTCTGCCAGACCACCGAGCAACGGATGCTCAACAGTCGCGCCACATTGTCAGCAACAAGCGGTGCACGTTTATCCTCATCAAGCTACGAGTAGGCAAATGGGACAGAATCAAAGTGACGTGGCCATGAGCACTGACCGATGCTCGCTAGCTTCGCACGATAACAATTCGATGCTCAACATCCGAAAAACTGCACAGAGTAGTCTTAAAGCCAATGTCATGAATCCTATGATGAGTCCAAACACAATGGAGCACTGCCCACGCCAAATGGCATCTCCTCATTCAATTGTTCCTAATTCTAAGCCTGTCAACTCTGTTGGCATGATGGACGTACAAATGCAGAATCCCTGCTCACCAGGATCAGCGAGTAACTGCTCTCATTCCAATCCTATTGGACCTCATCATCCCATGGCCAATCCAAATATATTGCCAAAGGACCAAACATCAAAAAATTGTTCCTATAATAACGTTCACACCCAGTATTGTTGTCACAGTCAGGCTCAACATCAAAATATGGCTCAACAACAGCAATCGCAACAAACACAACAACATCATCATCATCATCACCACACCAACAGCAGCAGCAGCAGCAACAACTACAACAACAACAGCAGCAATTACAACAAAACAGCAGCAGCAACAACTACCACAACCACAATTACAACAGCAACAAATTCTACAACAGCATCAACTAGTTAACAATTCTCATTTTGTTGGTTGTGGCAGTGAATGTCCATGGACTTTTAATGGAGGACAGTGCCAGATGGCTTCGAATCCACACCATGGTCATAATGGTGGCGATGTACCTGAAATTCAATGCCGAGACATAAGTCAATCTCAAGGCTCGCCCATGAAACCCCCACAAGGTATGCAGCAAGATTCCTACCGAAGGACATTGGAGTACGTGCAACAGTGTAGGAATTGGTCGAGCAATGCGTCCATGATGTCAAACGCTGAATCCAATGTTTCTAGTTCTACTCATCCTCTAACATTGCCACAACCTTTATCTAGCAGTACCAACATGATTGTTAATGATATGACTTCTTCGCTTAGTTCTTTGTTAGAAGAAAATCGTTATTTACAAATGATCCAATGATCTCGAAATTGCAATTAATTATTAAGTATTTATTATGAATGAATAATCAATTTTCGTGAGTGTGCTTGAACGTTGAAGGAGACTGTCATATGAACTATTCAACAAAAGTTATATTTAGAGTGTTTAGCCTATTACAATATATAGTGAATTAAAATATTTAAAACTGAATTATTCAATTTATTATAAGAATTGTAATTAAATTTATAAATATTTATCGGCTATATAGTATCCTTAAGTTGTATCAGTAATAAAACCAGAGTAATTGTCTAATGAAATTTCATGTAAGATCTGTATTTTGTGCAGATTGATGTTTTTGTATTATTTTACCATAAGAAGTGTGAATGGAAACGAAGCGAAGTTAATTGACAGCCGCTTGATAACAAAATGTCTTAGTTTCTAAAATAATGGGAAAACGAAAATTTCGATAGTGCTTTTTCTCAAGATTTTTATACTAGGCGACGACACAAACTGTGATATATTTGAAAAATCAAAGTCGACGCTGCAAAAAAATGAGCGGTCTTAAATGAACTCTTGCTGCAATACTTTCATAAACACAATTAGTTTAGATATATAATTGTAGATAGAGACGTTATTCTACTTGGGTGAACATAAATAAATTTCTAGTTTCTTTTTGTACTATGAACAATTAATTTATAATTATATATGAAAATCAGTTATTGAGATTTTTAATATGTACACATTGATAATTAATATAACTGTGTTATTATTATAATACATTTATTCGATTTTTTCACTTTGCTATATTTTTACTCTATTCTAAATGTAAGATCTTTTATCCTAATTGTCTGTGAATTTTTAAGTATGACTGACTACTTTAAATATATTATTATAATTTTCGCGCCATTATCTACGTCAATTTTCTTCATGAGTCAACGCAAATTTCCGTAGAAATTGTAAGCAGTGCAATTGACAAATAAGGAAAGTTAATTACACATATTTTGACTCTGATGTAGTTGATTAATTGCAAAACTGTTATACAGCATGTTTCACTATTCCCTAATCCCATTATTATACCATGACAAGTTGAGTAGTATTCAAAAAATAAATTTGATTAAAAAGAAAACTGACTTTTGTGTTACAATCATTTCAAGAAATTATGCATTTATTTAAAATAAATTATAACGATGCCTCATAGTATCAAAATCGAAAGTATGTATAATAATTAAACAATCATGGCAATTAAACAAACAATGGAACATTTACATTTCATCAATTTTATTATCACCATTAAAGTATAAAAACAAACAAATTATTCTTACAAGTGTACATTGTGACTGACACAAAATAAACTCATTATGTTATACAGATTAATTATTCATGCAAGTATTTTTTTTCTTTTTCTTTTGTTGGTGGAACATTAATATTACATTTATAGAACAGATATTTTATCCCCAAGATCATTTCAAATTTAGAATTACTTGCTTTTTTCGTGACAAATTGTACAGCTTTTACCGAGTACATTATCAGACGTAAGAATCTGTAGTGCATCGTAAGTTGATGAACATTTTTCGTAAGTAGACGATCAAACTTTTAATCTTACAATTAAACATGATAAAACAATAAAAATACAAAATTCAGGTGGTACCTGATTGAAATCTAAAAAACTCACACTGTAGCTAATGTCAAAAGTCATTGGCTCATATATTACACCTTTAAACATATAAAACTGGAATTGAACAATGGTCAGAGTTTTTTCAACAAAACCAAGAAAGAATCTTTCTTGTTCTCTTGTTTTTGACTAAAGTAAAAAAAAATTTTTAAAGTATTAATTAATTTATTCAGTCAAAATGCTTTATTTAAATTTAAAAGAAATAAAGTAATTTTAATCATTAATTTTTATTCTTTACCTGTGTGCTAGTTTAAAATGGGCATTAGTTCATATTTTCCAGCATTGTAAATTACAGTATAATTTGTTAACACTTTCCTTTTTTTTATTCTGATCAATAAAAGTCTAAACTAAACTTAGATCGTCTTGTTTCTTATCGTCCTCTACGTTTTGATCGTTTTCAACTAATGGCTCTTCATGTAATTGACTAGATGGTAAAATATCAGGCATGAGAGGAGGCATCGGTGCACAGCTTCCGTGTAGCTTTTCAAGTCTTGTATTCAAATCAGATCCTCTCTTATTAGTATCACTAACTTTTTTTACCAACCATTCAGCTTGTCGCTCTAAATTTTGTAATCTCACAGCACGAGCGTCCAGCATTTCAGAAGTCTGACTACTGACTTCAGGCAGTGTACTTATATTTTCTTCCGCCTCACATGAGTTATCGTTTGAATGACAAGATTGCTCGATTAAATTATTATCACAATTCATGGCAGGTAATAAGGTTTCCAAGTTGTCAACTATATTTGGCAAATCAAACTTTTCATCTTCTATTGTAGTGTTTGAAGGGTTACACATTTTTATATTTCCATCATCACTATAATTACTTGTTAAATTGATCACTGGTACTCCGTGACTAGAATCACTTAAATTATTATGAAATACCAGCACTTCGGAATTGATGTTTTTAGCGTCTATTGAACTCTCAATAACATTGAAGGGTGTATTATCATTTTGATTGATCATCTGATTTTCAGTGGTTAAAGGCTCCTATTATAGTAAAAAATTAAACAATAAATTATGCAAGAAACATGGAAAATAACGTTTACTATCTTAGACTTACAGTGATATTCGGAGTAAATTGGAAATTATCGTTCATTTCTAACACATTGTTTTCTATTTCTGATTCCGGAGTTAAATTACGTTCACCCGGTGATGAAGATTCTTGAGATTCTTCAAAAAGTTCGCAATCAGTTTGTTGTTCTGACTCGATATCTGGTATAATGGATCTCGATGCGTCCTTGGAATAATTTTAAGGAGTTTTGGACTTATGAATATTTCAAAAGATAAATAAGTCAAAC
The DNA here is from genome assembly GCA_034770305.1 of Trichogramma dendrolimi. Taxonomy (NCBI): domain Eukaryota; kingdom Metazoa; phylum Arthropoda; class Insecta; order Hymenoptera; family Trichogrammatidae; genus Trichogramma; species Trichogramma dendrolimi. The sequence goes on from JAPMIB010000045.1 coordinate 297,876, forward strand.
GAAGTATGTGGTCTACTTACTTTTATGTAACGTTTGCGCAAAATTATGGGTCGAACTTTGCTCTCATTGTCTTCGTCTTCATCAGATTCTCCTTCGTCGATGCTATCGCTAAAGCCACTTTCGCCACTAAAAAGTATTATTACATTTTTTTATCAAACATTAATAAATTTTTTTAACTAGATAATTAAAGATGTACCTATTGTTGAATGAATTTCCGTGCGTTAACATCGATTTTCTAGCGGCAAATTCTCTGCGCAACGTTCTCCACTCTATTTCTGTGTTGTTATTTTTTTGTCTTGCTGACGCCCATTTTTCTCGACAATATTCGAGCTCTTTCTTCAATTCCTGTAACATTTTTCTTTTTTGCTGAAGCTCGTATCGTAAAATTTTTTCATGAGTATGGAGTTGTTGATGCTGAACTTGCATATGTCCAACAACTCCCCAAGTTTCATTCAATTCATTTGAAACTGTCGATAGCCTTTTCTCCTAAAATGTATAATTCCACATTATTAAGATTGAAATGTTAATTGTATTATGTTTTATAATCATCAACTTACTTGTTCTGATAGTTTATTTTCAAGATGGCAATTTAGTTGTTTCATACGATTCATTTCTTTTTCAAGATGTTTTTTTTCAAGAATAAGATCTTTGAGCCGTATATAAGTTTTACTGACTGATATCACTAAACGTGTTCCACTTGGCGTTTCTACTGATTTATAGCAGCTATCTGGTGATGGTTCCATAGTCACGTTTGCAGTTGAATCCAATGTTTTAGTTGCATGACAGCTTAGTAATTCCAACAAAACTCTCCAAACCTATAATAAGTTTAATCGTTTAATTTATATTTTACGAATTATTTTCCATGAAAGATGAAACACAATACCTTTGGTAAATTATTAGCAATGTTTTCTTCTTGAGTATCTTCTTTTTTTGTTTCATATTGATGATCTCGACCGTCAACCTGTTCAATTATATCCAATAACAATTTTGGCAATGCCGCTGCTTCGGTTCCATTTGCTTTAGCTATGTCACTTATTAAATCATGATTCTCCTACAATTAGTAAAACATTATTTATACTTTGAGGAGCAAATTATTTTGAACAATAAAGTGTTGAAAGTAATTTCTCAAATTAAATTAATATTATAAGGCCCTAGTCTAATTGTTATACGTACTTGCAATAATTCGGTTAATCGATCGAGGTTCATCTCAGCCGATGAAGCACCGAGTAGCATTTGAGTGAATAAACTATTGATGATAGTCATTTGATTTTGTAAATCTCTGCATTCTGCTTTTGTTAAACCTAGTTGCGATTCCAGATTTAGTATCTCCATTCCTTGACCATTTACCTATGTAAAATATGAATCAAGTTACAAAATAATATTTTGAAAGAAAATAAAAATAATTTTTAAATTTATTGCATCATGATAGGCTTTGGTTTTACCTTATCTTCAGTTTTATTTAAATCTTCTTCTAAAATTAAGTTAGATTCTTTGCAATTTTCAAGTTTCGATCTCAATTCCTTAATTTCCTGAAAATTTATATCCTTAAGTTCTAAGAGAATTCTGGATCGTTCGTTAGAGAGAGTTCGTGCTTTTCCGATATCTTGTACAAGGTATTCAGTCTCTCTTTTTATATCATACACTTTGATATCATCAAAATCATTCTCCAATAGCAAAGATGAGCGAGCAAGTTTATCTTTAAGCGAGTTAACTTGCTTTATTCTTTTAATCAAATTCGAACGAGTTTCTTCAGACAACTGTTTGAGTGAATGTATTCGTAAACGATGTTCATCAGGATTGTTTTCCAACTGAAAGCGTAAATCATCGGTGCGTTCCAATTGAACTCTAAGTTCATTCATCACTTCGTTTGATATCTATGTAGCATTAAAATTAACAGGTATTATTATTTCTGAAAGAACCGAAAAAATACCAAAAAGTACGTACTTTTATGAGGTCTGAAAGCCTTAAAGCTTCGATAAGCTCCTTAGCCTTATCGTCAAGTTTTAGTAAACAATTTTCAGTCTTGTCAGAATCTGTTGCGTCGATAGATTGATTACTTTTCAATAATTCCATTTGCCTCGCTGTTTCGGAATGGGCAGTTTTTTCATTCTGTAACTCTCTTTTAATCGCTCCATTTCAGATGAAATATTCGCAAGGGCTTGTTGCCTTGCTTCGCGTTTTAACAATAAATCGTGTTGGAATTCTTCCATAGTCATCGTAGAACCAGCATGATCAATCATTTTTACTGTATTTAAAAATGTTTATTAAGTAAATAATCGATTATAAAAATTAAAAATAAAAATGAAGGGCTTACCTTGCTGCTGATCATTTTTAATAATATTTTCATCCATAGAATGAATTGCTTGACCAGAATCGACCATTGTTACAGCGCTGTGATTCTTTTCTTCTTTAAAAACTACTAATTCAGCTTTGAGTTTGTTAATCTTTTCATCTTTATCCTTGATTTCTTTGTCTGCGTAAGTTTTTTCGAAGAGATATGAATCGCGCTCAGCCAAAAGTTTAGAGTTTTCGTATTCTAATTCCTTGAGTTTTTTTTCGAGAACCTCCATTTTCTTGTCTGTTTGTTCATCATCGATCTTTTAAAATAATTTAATGTTCAATATGTTTCAAGTTACATTATATTTTATAAACAGCTTCAAGGAAAAATTACCTTATGATTGTGCAAAAATTCTTCGTTTTGTTCTACTTCAGTTTTTGCTGCAGGCTCTTTTTTGAAAAAGTCTTTTTGATTTTGTGTTTCATCCCTCAAACGTTTTCTTTTTTTATACTGCTTATTTAGAAGTCTATTAGAAGTCTTTTTTTTCCTTGTAGATAATCTTGGTTTAACTAGTGAAAGTAAAATATAAAATATTATATAGACTATGAAACTAAAAAAAAGCTTTTTGTGACAGATTTTTATTCACCATTTTTTGTAGATTCATCTGGACTTTTTGATAACTCAGCTAAAATATTTCGAAAATGATCAAAAGTGAAATTGTAAGCTGTAGCTAGTTGCTGGTTAGCAGATGCTAAACATTTTATTGTCTGAGCCAAGCTCAAATTTTCTTTGAGAGTATCCATTGCCGAACTCTAATACAATTTTATGAAAAATTATTATCTGGAAAGTATAAAAGCTTATATTAAAGCTGAAAAGTTATTAATTCAAAATTCTACCCAGATCTTATTATTTTTATTTATATAATTATAAAAATCAGAGCCAGGACGATTCTTGCATTGCAGTATGGCAAAATGATTTGCAGATATTTATACAATTTCAAAAACCGATAATAACCGATGGATCCGATCCGTTACAGTTTTTATTTTAAACTTTTAATGGAACAGTTATATTGATATATTTTTGGTGAAAATTATTGAAACAAAGAGTCCTAATCGAATAAAAGTTACACCGAATATTTAGATAAAGCAAGTTTGTAGGAATTTTCGTCGGTTACTTCGTCTATGTGACTAAGCCGTGTCTGACTGACGCTCAAATAATGAAAGTTTTAGTTTGAGTATAATACTGATAAATTTCTAACGTTGTAAAAGGTATGTCATTTTATAAATAATGACGACAGAAAGGATCGAAATTGTGCCAAAAAATTTAATTAAACATTCAGTTCGAAGAAAGAAGCTATGACTATAAATGAACAATTTATAAATGAATGTACTCATTTGGCGTAAGAGATTTCTTTGTGTCGTAAAAGCCGGCAGCACGTGATAGATTCCGACGAAATCGAGTACATGACGTATGAGAATCTCAGACTTTTTGTTGAAATGTATGTTTAATGATGAAACATCGGAGGTATTGAAATTTTTAAAAAATCGGCAAATTCTTAAATTTAAAATCGAATCTATGTATGGTATATTGTAATTTATAATATTTTTTTCATTCATCTATCAATTTTATTTGAAAAATTCTTAAAGATGTAAGAAGAATGCGAAGCTCTGAAAATTTCTGACGTCTTTGAAATTTTCAAAGCGCAATTTGCGATCACGAGACTTTACGAGTAAATTGAAAGTTTTCAAATTAAATGACTCAAAATTAATACTTTTTATACTTTTAATTGTGTCAACTCAATATATACACATATGCTGGCTCTATGACAAACAGTTACTATTTAATGATTCAACCCAAACTTAAAAGTTGAATCAAATGTATTATTAACTATTGCGAACATCTCTATGGAAATCATGACTTTAAAAATAAATATGAAATGTGGTATGAAATTTTCTAGTCAATAAAGCATTGAAAATAAACCTTCGGTAATATCAATCAAGCTAAAAATAAGTTAAGCCGTATACAGAGATGAAATTTTCATTGTCGTGAACGTACATGAATTGCAAAGACAAAGACTTGGTGAATAAGACGAGCTGGAAAATACTCTTAATCATAAAAAATTTAACACAACTACTTGTTCTCTTTGATGATTCACGAGCACTGGTTTACTCACTTTGATTTAGCCAGACACCTTTATATGTGCTGCGTTTCGGACGCGGCGGTACACGCACAGTGTGGATGAACGAGAATCACGACTCAAACCGAGCGCGAAGGCATTTGTACTGGTGCAAAGTAAAAGGTTCACTTATTGCAATAACAAATGAAAAGATTCGCTCGGTGCTGAATCCCCAAGTCTAGCGGGGAAACTGATTAGCTTTTGGCTAAATTCCAAAAACGTTAAAGACGCCTTTTCTCGTTACAGCCCTCCTCCACGCGCACACGCGCTAAAAATAAAACGTTATGCCTACTGTTAGTCTGCATTATTCAGGGGGGTTTTCTCGCTCAGTTCCACATTTCTTTTCAATCTTTTTTTTATACTTGTAAAATTTGTATTTTACAATTCTCTTGTGCGCAAAACCAAAAAACTGCTCATAATTTATGCTTATGGCTCTTATGTTTTACAGCTTTCAAAACCACTGTTTAACTCGTAATAGATTTGATTCAATCTCCCTCAGAAGTTTTTCTCGAGTTCGAAGTTATTAAGTTGATAAAAGTTGCAACATTCGTTTACATTAATCACGTTGGCTGATTGAATTTTTATTTTAGAAAAATCAATATTGATAAGAATTTTAATATGATGGACAAAAAACATTGTAGAGGCGTAACTTGGAGTAATTGGTTTTTTTTAATTTTAAAATTTCTTTCATATGATATAATAACATAATGTCTTAAACTAAATTATTGAAACGAAAAAAGCAGTTTTTAATTTCTTTTGTTTCACTGAGGAAAAATTAAATCTATTCAAATGGTACCTGAACAATCTACCGCAGCTTAAAGTATTAAATTTCATCATGAATCTTCCTTACCGATTCAAAACTGCCTGATCTTCAATCGTCATTTTAGAATTGCTGGTAACATTTATGAATAAATATTAATTTCTGTAAAGAGTTACACGAATTTTAACAAAGTCATTACGTATAGAAATTGGATATAAACTTTATGTGCTTATAAATGTTGACCAAAAACTTGATTAACAAAAAAAGATTTCTCTTATGGATTTTACATTAATTTTATTAAATTTAATAATTTTAATAAAAACACGATGACTGGAGTTGAGGAAAAAAAGAATAAATCTAGAACATAAAAATTGTTTCATACGAGCTTTTATTAAAGCTCGAGAATGAATGAAGTCCACCTTACGATGTTAAATCCAATAGGTTTATTGCAGGTTAATTCGGTAAAGCAAAAGTCAGAGTGCGGTGATTCGACAGAGGTAGCAATAATTCAACTCGAGCAGAATGCAATTTATTCCCTAAAATGACTGGAACGAAAAAAATGAAGAAAAAAAAACAAAAATCCAAAGCAAATGTTCAGAATGCATTTTGGGCGCGATCGCAGCTTTGCCACTCTACTCCTACGCTCGCACGCATGCACTCTCGCGTGCTCGAGTCCGATGCGCGACAAGAGCGCAAGAGCGAACGAGATGGCGAGATAGAGAGAGGAGATATAGGCAGAGGAGAGAGGAGGCTCGAGCCGAGCGACTATACGCTGACTGCTAGTGCGCTGCTGATGCTGCCTACTGCTCGACGAGCTCGAGCTCGCTCGTGTGTACATACAAAAACATATATGTACAAGTGTAAACGCACACAGCAAGCCAGTCGCTCGCTCGCGCTCGAGTACTCGCGCGCAGCTGCCGCTCATAAGCCTTGACGCTAAAATATCATCTGCTGCAGAAGCAGCAGCAGCAGCAGCAGCAGCAGTAGTTGCACCACTACTACCTACGCTGCTCCTCCACCACCAACCACCACCACCACCAACCAAAAAGAGAAAGTGCACAGTGCAACGCGCGTACTCGCCATTGTCTTTGCTCGTCGTTCTTCTGCGCCAAATTATTATTAAATAAAAAAATTATTTTACCTGCCCGCCCGATATCGGTTTGACAACAAAATAATTCCTTACGGGGCCTGCGAATGAGCCGCGCCACAATTGACAAGTGCCAATGTGCTAAGGAGAATCAACGAGCCACCAACAGCTGACAAGACCTACTTTATTTGGAGTATATACACGTATATATATACATATATATTCGGTGTGAGTTTGCTATACCTATATATTCATATAAAGCATACATGTATTGAGATGTAAATGTGCGTGTGTGTGGTGTGTGTGTGTATGCAGCTAGTCAAACGGGCCAACTTTTGCTCACATGTACGCGTCTTTATATTGCACCAGTCCTTCCGTTTCATGCATATAGCTATTCGCCTTTTTTTGTCTGTATCATACAAACGTTGGATCTATAGACGTAGGCTGTGAAAGGGGCATTTTTTTGCACCAAGTTTTCAGTGATGCGACTTTTCCCAGTGACACTTGCGACAACCCCCTGCGTCACTTGATAATAATGTGCGCGCTGTGAATTTTTTGCACCTTTTTTTCTGCACTGGCTCTGGAATTTCAGGTGAACGGTCTCTTTTTCTCTCTCTCTCTCTCTCTTTCTCTTTCACTATCGATGGTTTGACTCTTTGTTTTTCGCATTAATCATTATTTGCACGGCTTTTTATCAATCTCTCGTTTATCTGATTTTATATGTACATTACAACATTATTATGCAGACTGGCACGTGGACCCCGTTACCAAGCACAGGGTACTGTTACCAAGGTGTACTTGTAAGCCACATAATGAATAGTCATGACAATTGAATGTTATTATGTCACCAAATTCACTGAATAATATCTTCCTCGTTTCGGTCTTAGAAGTCTTTTTCACGTGCGGGCCAAAAAAACATTGACCATTAAATCATCATCCAACGAGCGAGTTTTTTTTTTTTTATTATGTGCTAAACCATTTTGACTTCACAGTTCATTGATTCGCATCCAGTGATTATCGCATTTTTTCTTGCTATGCTCGATAACTCATGTGATATATAGCTGCAGCATTCTAGTGTGCATTAGCTGTTTTTTTTGTTCGTTGAATGCTTTTTCTATTTTTACGCGCTGATGTCATACATGGGTTTTGAGAGAACTTGGTACGCTTCTACTTATTGATTACAACTACTATAGAAGTTGACGATGCACAGCGGGAAAAATTGAATACAGCTATAAAGTTTTGCGACCAGTGCCAGCGAAATTAAAACATTAATTTTCTTATTTTATTCATCGCGTGCATTAAATAAGAAGGTAGTGAATGAAGAAATCTTGCATTGCGAAACTGACACGAATCCAGAGAGCTTTTAAAACTAAAATCTATGATTCATTCATTTAGTCGTATTTGAGGCTTCAATAATCTCGTAGGACGATAAAGGTGGTGTCGATTTATCTTATCGGATAGCAAAGTTTAAAATAATTGCAACACCAGCTAGTAAAACAAATTTAGAATATACATTTTCATTTTTCCCAAATGTTCGTTTAATGTAAACCATTCATATAGTCAAAGAGTGACGAATCATTTTTGTATTGTGCAAAGAGATAATATTTTCAAAGATAAATGTTGGTCACATTAAATTTGTTACCTACTTTGTTTTACGCGTTACGTCTTTGTTAAATCATAATCTCGCGATAACATCGAAATACTTTTTATTTAATGTTTAGTTCAGAGAACTTTTTTTTTTTAAGTAACTTTTTATAAAAATTAAGAAAAACGAAAATGAGTAATAAAATAAGTGAATATAATTAGTGACGAAAGATGCATTGATCATTAATTCCACAACATTTGATGCCAATTAAAAATTTGTTTTGAAAAAGTAACATATACTTTTTGAATATACATATAAGTTATTTTTGAAGAGTTGAATTCATTTTTAAATAATAAAGTCTTTTCAATTTTAGAATGTTTGAGATAAAATAATAAAAGCCCAATAAAATAATGATTAACGAATCGACTCATGTTTATTATAATAAGAAAAAAGAAAAGATAAAAAAGTCTGTTTAATGGCAAATAACTTTTGCATTTGTTTTAAAAAAGTCGATGTTTAATCGCTCTGCTATTTAATATAATTGTATTTCACCTCATACAATAATACACCTGTTACATAATGCTACAATTATAACAATTTTACTGCGACACCTTTTCTTAGATGCAGTTTTAAATAAATTACCAGAGTAAAGTTACGCGATGCAAAATGGTGTTTTTCTCACGTTCTCGCAATTAGTCGTCAAATTGACATTACAAATATTTCCTTCTTTTAGCGAATCAGCGATAATAATGGAATACCTTGAATTATAAGTAATAAAATTTTATGACAGTAATGTATTGTTTATATTTTATATGGAGCACTAGTGATACGCTATCATTTTGAAGTTAAAAAAAGTATATATTATCCACAAGATTACGGTTATATCTGGAATAAAGCAACTCGTGTAAAAAGGTGGTCAGTTGCGCGAAGGTTTTTTTCTTATAAATAAAGTTATCATATTTTTGTAAAAATATTATGATGGAAATGAAATGAAAAAATTGAGCTAGCGAAAATTCGTGTCCCTGGAATTCAGTCAAAACTCGGGAAAACAGATTAGCTGTAAGCCGCGAAAATGGCTGTCGAGATGAACAGGAAGATTCATCGTCGCATATTGTACAGGAGAGCCGTTTCATCGATGTATTTGGCATTGGCATGCAGGCGAGCTGCACACAGATATTCCAGCAGTGGCTTCAATGTAAGCAACTTGCCTATATAGATCGCGTTCTCATATCGCACGAGCCATTGGCAACGTGCAACAAATCGATCTTTTTCATTCACATGTAAATTATTGCAGAGATCTTAGATGTACTAATAGTTCCGAATTGGAAAAATAAATACGCCGATACTTGTGCGAAAAAAATAGCCATTTATTCAATGGCAATACACCGATGTAACTTAATTTCATTCGCGTCATTAGGCTCCTTTCATCTATTAATATTGCATCGCGATCGATTGGATTGGTCGAATAACAATAGTTGTTAGTAATACGCTGTTGTTGATAACGGTTCTATAAATTACTATGCGTGTGCTTAGGCTGATTGTAATCAATTACGAGAATACAAATTTGAAGTTATTTGAAAATAAATGTACGTTCAGTCTAAAATGTTGATTAATATTGGCATTTTTGTCTTGTGCAAACTAGTTTTGCGAATAAAAAATAATTTTGAAATGAAAAAAAAAACTTGAAAATCAATAGAAGATAGGTCGTTATTTAGAAAAATATTCAATAATAAAGGTAAAAACGTGTTTGGAAATGTTCATTTTCTCCTTGGCTTCGGTATTTTCTCGGAGTAAGTTTTTTCAAATTCCATTTGAAAAATTTCAAAGAATGCATGAAACTTGCAATGTTTTAAAGCGCACGAAAAAGAATGCAGAAACGCAGCTGCATTTCGCATCATAAAAATGTTTCGTCTTGTAAATTTTCATTTTTTTCGTTGTTGTAAATAAGCATAGAAGAGCCGAGCTATATAAAAATGTAAAAATAGCAATGTTCTTAGGAAGGTAAATAAGAGCCGAGTCGAAACGAGTAAGCAACAGAGACAATAGCGTTGGCCGGCAAAGAAAAAGCGAAAAAAAAAGAAGAAAAAAAAACGAGGTTCCTATATGCTCGAGTATCGTACTCGGCAAAGATGAAGAATCCATGAGATGTAATATAAAAAGAGGGGAAGCCAATATATCGAGCTTCGTGTGTCCTCATAGCTGCACGCAATTGACAGGTATGCGCGGCTCTCTTGAGTTTGATTGGTCGCCTATACAGCGAGGCGTCCGCGCGCGGGTTACAGCTACCATGCCAGAGCGAGGTATTTGAGGTCGGGGTTCATCACGCAACACCTCGGCCGACACACACGGTGGCGGATGCCGCGCTTACATTAGCTTCGTGCACGATAGCCGCTGCCGCCACTGTTTAAGTATATTATGCTCATTGCATTTCTTACGTAGCGGCATAGAGGCGAGTGCAGCACTTTTATTTTTTTTTTTTTTTTGCATAGACACTTGTGAATATATTAATACTTATTGTCCATCGTGTTATATCCTCGTCGCGAGCTGGTCGTCCGGTATCTTGGGCTTCGAGCACAGACAGACTCGTCGAGCGTGTGACCGAGGAAGCCCCAATAAATCGAGACTAACGTATCGAGACGGGCTTCCTCTTATCATCGATATGCGTCTCTACCTGAGATTGTCGCTTGTTCCTAGGACACAAGATAATCATATAACCACTTATAATATATTATATATATACTCGGCATATCAGAGAGACTTTTCTAAACGAATGAACCCGCCGCTCGCTCGGAAAGTAATTAAACACGCAATATATTGTTTAATCGATATCTTGCAAACTGGCGCGAGAGAGGCACATAGTCGAAAAATAAGAGTGTATTCGATGTATCGTTATGTATAGGCTCGATACTCGCGCGGCAATTTCATAGACAAGTTATTATGTTTGACGATAGCGCGCGCTGATAAATTAGCCGATCGTATCGTTTACGTGCTAATTGGCATTAGTCGCGTCGGCTTTCCTACTTCACTTGACTCTTTGCCTCTTGTTATCATTATGCGCGATATTTCTCCAAGTCTGCGCCCGAGCATTTGTCCGTGGAACCTGTCTTTCAAGCGAATCAACGAATTATTTTAATGCATTTTTATGCGAGTCTGCTAAAACGCGCCCATACATACATACGATACATGTGCTATCAGATGTACGAGCAAGTAGGCCAATACGCGTACATTGTTCTACGTATTATGCGCCGAGCTACCATGTCTATGTAATAATTGCATTAGAACAAAATATATTATAACTGAAATCATGTACAACTTACTCGACCGTGACTTACTTTAAATTCAATATATTTATAAGCTGCTACTATACTATGTGTACATTTAAAAATCATCGCCAGTTTCAAACTTCTTTTTATTTACCTGCAAAATGTTTCTCTTTCTTCCAGCTAAATGAGGCTAATGGAACCTCTGGATATAGATTTAGAAGCAGTAGAAATTTCGACTCTCAAGCGATGGGCTGATTACTCATTGCAGTATCTTCGATGCGCCGATTATACGATTCCTCTAACGGATCATAATGCTCCCTATACAGTCAGTCCATTTCCTTGCCAAGCTGAAATAAACAATAAAATCGCGATATGGTCAGTATTTTCAAAACTTGCTTTCAATATTTTTCTTGCACATATTTTTTCCATTTTTCTTGTTATTAACATTGCACCCAACTCAAGACTAAAACGTGAATTTCCAATAAATTTATGTTTTCGTCTTTTCTTACATTGTGACTGCAGGACCGGCGATATAACTGTGCTCCAAGTAGATGCAATCATAAATTTAACTAACGAGTCCATAGACAATGCCAATAATCCATTGTGCCAAAGAATTTTTCCTCAAGTTGGACCAGGTTTTGAAAAAAAAAATTACAACGAAGTTGAAGGTAAATAGGCCGATCATTATCTACAGAACGCATGAACCGACATAAAATTTAGTTGAAAGCCGTAAACCCATCTTTCTTATTCATAATTCCTCTTCTGCATATTTCCAGTTTTTATTCCAAACGGTACCATATTTTTATGGATACAAACGTAAAATCATTGCAGGAATTAACAAATTAACAAATTAAGAATAATTGGTGAATTGTGTCACATAAATATAATTATCATGATCTACGTGTAAATCGAAAATAATGTTTAATGAGCGTAACATAGAATATACTATCAGATTTTTGTCGTTTTATCTTTTATAAATAGTTATAGTTGCTTAATATATGTATCTTTTGATCATTACTGAATTTCGACTTGATAAAATTTTCATGCAATTAAAATATCACATTTTCCATTGTAGAGTACAACGTCGGAGAAGTGAAAATAACACAAAGTCATAATTTACCTGCTCGTTTAATTATACATGCCGAGGGACCTCTTTACAACGCAAAATTTCATTCAGCAGCTGAACGTGGTCTCCATTGTTGTTACAGGTTGGCAAATATATTTATTTTTTAACAAAAGAAGTGATCAATTTAAATGACACGAATTACGTTGCTTTATCTCTCCAGAAACATTTTGCAGAAGGCACAAGAACTGGGATTAAGAAGTTTGGCTTTACCAGTGATAAATTTAGTTTCTCGCAATTATCCATCCGAAACTGAAGTACACATAGTTTTGAGTAAGTATATTAAATATTTTTTTAATCAATACATTTCCATTTAATAATTTTATCTAATTTTACATTGGCAAACTTTTTGTTATAAAATTGGAAAGATACGCTATTGAAGTTAAAATGAACATTTTTCCTTGTTCGAAATGATGTAAAATATCGTTGAACATTGTATTTGCAATAGTATAAGTTTTAAAATTTGAATCATGCGGATTTTTTTAACAATTCATGATTTTTTTCAATCTTCCTTCTACCTACTACTGAAAACAAAAGTTGAAAAATAATTATCTTCTTATATAACTTAAATTTAGAAAATAAACATTTATCTTTACAAGTAAAATTCGTAAGAATTTACAAATATACGTTTTTACAAACTAAATCAGCACGTAGATGATGAAATCAAAAGAAGGCAAAGATGATAAAAGTAGTTTTGGATCATTGACAGTCGGTAAAGAAAGTATTTCGCAGGCAAAAAGATACGAACGCTTTTTAATTTCTGAATCAAAGATAATTCTTTGTGAAAACGACCTATTATTGAATAAATGTTGTCTGCAAAGACTTATAGAATTATAATAATTTTTTGTTTTTTTATAATTAAAAAAACTTAATTTTTGCAGGAACCTTACGTCAATTTTTGGATACACACGGTGGCGATATAAGTTGTATTGTATTTGTATTATCACCAACTGAATTGGAATCGTATGAGCGATTGTTTACCTACTACTTTCCTCGCAATTTGTCAGAAGAGGCAAATGCCTGTTGGCACTTACCAAACAATATCGAAGGCATTAACACTGAACAACAAAACGTGGATCGACAAATACGAATAATAGATAATCCTCATCATACTCTGCAAGGTACGATGAATTCTGTGCACCATACGAAACAATTATCATTCGAATGTTTTACATAATAATTTAATCCAGCTGAGGAAAGTATTGAATTAACCCCGCAATTGGAAACGTCTATCAACATGGGGGATTACACATTTATGCAAATGCAGGGGGACCTGGACCGACAGCGACTTTTGGGAGAAAAACCAGTTAGCGAACCCTTAACGGAAATTATGCGCAAAGAGATACAACAAAAAGAAAGGTATGTATTTATGTTTCAATTTTACTTTCTTACTACAACATAATGTAACAAACTATCCATTGAGCATTGAAAAACCTGAAATCGGAAACCGTTAAATTTGCTAATCAATGTTGCTGTAAGTGGTTTAATGAAATTATACCATGAACTTTAGATAATCTAAAATATCAAATAAAGAATATTAAACTTTTTACCGACAGTAGATTGCTGTATATAAATTAGCTTTATCGCGGTAAGTAGGTAAACTGCAATTCACAGGATCTGAAACATTTATTTTGTCTAGTTTCCAATATTTGAATTTTAGAATTTCTAGTCATGATAGTACGAAAAATAGTATTAGAAGTTTACGTAGAATGAGCCAAATCCCATATTTCCTACCTAGTTAGTTGAACTGTTTTTCTCTTATGTTAATATCTTGAACATTTTTTCAAATGAAAATTTATAAAATAAAGATAATCGTTTACTAAAACCAATATTTTAAACTTGAATAAAATTGTTGGAAAATTGGTATTGCGATTTTCTGAGAAAATTTTTATGAAACACAAGAGATGCAATCATTGATCAATTAGGTACTAACATGGAGCAATTTATTATTTATTAATAACCATTCTTTTTAAATGTTATCAAAAACATAAATGAGCTCAAAGATAATGAAACGCCACGAATTATACTTTTAAAATTTTACTCTACGTTCATTTTTTACTACAGGCTTGCAAATTGGGGTCAATTAAAAAAATAACCGTTAGTTTTGCAGATTTTCTCATAATTTCTCATAATTCTATTCCTTTAGACAAAGTAAAAAATATTTGAGTAACATCACAATAACCACATTTTTATTCACTAAATAGTAAATAAATTTTGAAATAATAGTTTTCCTTTGAAATTTGTTTATATTATTTTAAATTCAATGATCCTAATTATAAGCAATAGTATTAATGATTTAAATTTCCGGGAGTTTATTAATTCTGAACAAGAAATTTTATCAACAATTTGCCATTTGAAAATAATAAACAAGTGTTAAATTCGTAAGGTTTAGATAAATAAAAGTTTATCAAACTTAGAGATCCAAGAAACAGCACATGATGTAGATATTCGAGATATTTCAATGATTTATTTATCATAATTGTCGTCAGTCGGTGCGTAAAATCATAACGAGTTCACGTATCTGATGTCGCAAGCATGAGTCTACTTGATTTAATGCTTCAACAAAATTTCTCTGACGTCAGTTTTCTACCTAAATTTTCATCCGATAAAATTGAAAGTAGTATAGGATATTATTAAAAGCTGCAATATGCCCAAAATCTATTCGTTTACGTTTTTAAGCAAAATTGCCTATTTTTGATATTATAACAAATACATTATTCACATAAATTCTTTGTAAAAATATCTTATTAAGTCATTTTAGAGAAGTATAAAAAAAAAATTGACTCATTTTTTATCAATACAGAGATGGAGTAAAAGTAGAGTATGCGCAGTATAATAATATTCATGGTCATAATTTGACAAAATTTTCAATAAAAATAAAAATTTAAATGCACATAAATATGAAATCAGAACTATAGCTAGGTACAAGTAAGCAATGACTTGATTGCGTGCGGTATATAAAGGTAGCAAATTCAGTATCTATAAATAATGAGCAAGTAGTACTGCGCATGCCTATAAAAATACTCTGGAGCTGCTGAGACCGAGAGCTAAAGAACTTGAGACTGATTTGGCAGGCTTTAGAGTGTGTGTAGTACTACGTCACGCTTGTCTGTGCATCAGCCTTGTTTCAGCAGTTGTCGCGTGGTTAGTCGTACTTGCGCATCGCATAAACTTCGTCGTTCCTGTAAGCAGGAACTGTCACAGTCGCGAAAGAAACATCGACGTCTCTTGATACAATCTTTTAGTCTACGTTTTATCAAGTTTTATAAAGCATCTTTGTAATAATCTTTACAAAAAAGTAAAAATTAAAAAAAACAACGATCGAAAACAATTTTCCGCGACGCATTGCAATTTACACAAGTAGATTTTATCAAAACAATTGCATTGAGCTTAGTGAGTCATAACTAGTGTATTGTTGTACAAGACTTTTTATTGATCGAGTTTCACAACAAACGAGCTATAAATACGCCATGGTGATGATTGACATGAGTGATTATGTTGCTGAACAGGATAAGGAAGACCCGTGCGTACATTATTTTAATTTAAAAAGCTTATCGGGTCGTCATTCTATTTCCGGAACGAGTGATTCATTAAACCGTCGGATTTGAAACCCCAAATAACGCAGTACTAATTTCATTTTCCAAAATTGCACAAGTTTATTTACTTTCGAAAACATCTACAAGATGATGATTCACTCCGTTCATGGTCATGTACGAACGCACGTAGTATATACACATTTAATCACCCACACACACACACACGCACACGCACACACAAACATGCACACACCGCGCAAACAAGTGGGATCTGCGACGGGGCGTCGTCCTTCATACGACTTGACGGCAACTATATAGTTGGGCGGCTTATGAAGGGTGTGTTATTGTCATGACTACGTCGCTATCTTACTCGCTCTCCACTAATTATACTGACACAGTTTATCTACTTACATTCACACTCGAGTCCACAAAACCTTTAATCAATTTTTACAACGATTCATTTTCGTCCATTCAAATCTCAAACTACATCGTAATTAATTGGTTTTTTGAAAGATATATAAGTTGGTCGTCAAAACGACAACGACATATTTAAATATTTACTTGACTTTAATTCTATTGTTTTTTAAATTTTTGTAGTAATAAATAAAAACTGTAATGGTTTTGAAATGACCAAAAATATATTTAAATATTTTGTTTGCAGTTTTCTACCACTCAGCTATGCAGTTTTATATTACTTTGAAATTTTATTCCACTCATTATTTGATAATAACTTTGTTGTAGTTTTTGAACTTGAATGAATACTTAAACCTGTTATACTTGGTTCAATATACCACGCAATCTCATATTATATATTAATAATAAAAACTCACTTTCGATATCCATGCATTATGCTATTCAATGTAAGAAGACAGATTTTATTTCTCTCTAAAATGTAAAATTAAAAATGCTTTTAAGGTCATCGGCGTGTATTGAAACATCAAAGCAAATAAATAAAAACACGAAAGTAAACAGGCAAAAATGAGCTGACTGTATACAAATTTTTTGTTGAAGTGTAACACATTTTGAAACCAAATATAACGAAGTAAAAGATTTTCGTAAATTTACGCTGAAATGAAAATAATTTAAACGTACATTGCAATAAAATTGTAAAAATGCATTAGCATTAATTAATCAAAACTTTCAGTTTATAAATCACCAAATTAATTAATAAATCATACCTAATTTAAAAATAATACTCTTTAGGTATGAAAGACTTTTAAGACGTGCCAAAACGGAAGATTTATCAGAAGTATCGGGGATTGGTTGCCTCTATCAAAGTGGAGTGGATCGGCAAGGAAGACCGATTGTGGTATTTCTAGGAAAATGGTTTCCAGCAACAGAACTCAACCTAGATAAGGTAAATATATACAATTTTGTTTAAATTAAAATTTTAATTAAACATTTTCAATTTAAAACGCAATAGTCTCTTAGCAGCTTGTGTGGATAGTTTTCTGTTTTCATTTTCATGGAAATATTGAGTAGTTTGATGAGTAAAAATTTGCAGGGTCTTTAAAATGACATTGAATTTAGATATAGACTGCACAAACCCCTTATTCTCAAAGTGAAAAAACGAGTTTTACATCGTGAAATATTCGTTAAAAAATTTGTTGGACTTACTCGACATATTTCTAAAATTTATGTATACCTATACGTAACATATTCAAGTATTCATTGAACGTGACGTATCTTGTTCAAGATATTGACGAATTCACCTTTTACGTGCAATATTTTTATGAAGAATCCAAATAAGAATGAGTATAATGATTGGGTTACGAATATATGAACGTTGTATTGTAAATAAATAATAATTAATTGATAATTTGGTTACGTGTTCAATACATTCAATTGTTCATAGGCTCGTATGTCAGAACCGCATACAAATTTTTACGGTCAAATTGAAAATAATTTGAAATTTTCTTTTATCGAAACTCTGTTGATTAATTGTAGATTAATAATAACTAATTTTCTAATTACCTTTCAGGCTTTACTATACCTAATTTTATTGCTGGATCCCATAGTACAAGGCGACTATGTCATTGCTTATTTTCATACATTGACTGTAAATAATAACTATCCCAGTTTTCACTGGATAAAGGAAATTTATAATGTTCTACCATACAAGTAAGTTGTTTTTATGAAATTATACTTCTACTAAAAAATTTTAAACTACGCCCGCCCGCGGTCTATATTGCTCACTTGTCAAATACTTTTTTTTTATTCTTCATTTCAAAAGTGGAATAATTAAAAAAATTTCTTTCAAAGCCCAGATTTCAATATGAAAAAATTATTTTTTAATCAAATGTCATTCTGTACAACTTCGAAATAAAAATATTTATAAGCATTGAAAATACATTTCAAGTATTATATTAAAATGGTTCTCTTTTTAACAGGTATAAAAAGAATTTGAAACAGTTTTATATCGTCCACCCAACGTTTTGGACAAAGGTAATTACAATTTTTCCTGTTTGCAACGATTGAAGAGTAGTTTCATTCATCTATCTATTTTAAAACTTTATGTGCATCAAGATTCTTATGAAATCACTGAATTTGTATTTCATTTTCAAAGAGAATTCTTATTTAATTAACATAAAATGTTTCAGATGATGACTTGGTGGTTCTTGACATTTACGGCTCCAGCTTTGAAAGAAAAAGTACACAATCTTCCAGGAATCGAATATCTGTACGAAGTCATAGCTCCTAATCAACTAGAAGTTCCAGCTTATGTCACAGAATATGACATGACGGTATATTTCAATATAGAAAATCGGTTTTTTTAATTCAAATCTAACTTAATATTTAATTATTTTCAGATCAACGGATTGAGATATTACACACCGAATCAATACGCTCAATCTTCCACGTAACTTTTAGCTGCTCGTTTTATGTAAAACTAAACTGTTAAAGTATTTTCGTTTGGTACGGGACAATCTTGGTGTCAATGATGCACTCATGAACAAAAGGTCAAAAAGAAAGATAAGAGAGCATTTATCATATTTTGAAGAATGAGCATTTCATTGCCCTTTAACTACCGATATCAGAACGAATGTTAAAATTTTTTATGTTGTTGTTTAACATTTTAATCAAATTCTATTTGCTAAAATGTTTATAACTGAAATGGAAAATCTATATGAAGAATTGAAATTAAAATTCGTATACTTTTTGATTTCATGTGGTACTTAAACAATACCCATTTTTGAAAGTTCTTAAAGTTAGATTATTATTTTTGTTGATTGTTTTGATATTTCTAATAGCTTTAATGTCCCGAATAATGACGATTGTTCAGACATATTCAGTCATAACAAAAATGTTTCTTGATCTTAATGAAAAGTTACAGCATAAGCAAACAATAGCAAGTTTACTAACTCTAGTAAGTTTCGTTAAAAAAAAGTTTATTCTATGGTTGCATGAAGTATGTTTTCCCAAGAAACTAAGGAACGAATCAAATTCCTCTATTTTAAAATTGAAAGAAATTGCCATCAATCATAGTATATAAAAATATATTTATCTGGTTTATTAATTACATTAATTAATTGAGTGAAACTTGTTATCTTTTGAAACTTTACAAAATAATTTCCTACGCTGACTTATTTTTCCATCAAAAACTAATGATATTGTTGCAGAGCTCATATATAAAAAATGTTATCAAAATTAAATGATTCATTCCAAAAAGTAAATTTAATTCTTAAAAGTAATATTCGAATGGCACTGAAAAACTTAATTTAAAAAAGTGAAGATTCAGATTTAGTCAATATTTCACCCCATTGATATTAAAATATTAATAGCATGACAAATTCATGTTATGTTCTAAATGTAGATATATTATTCATACACGCATTGTATTACATTTATTTTATATAACAATATTGTTTAAAAAAATATTGATTATCGCTTAGAAAATTTAAGATTAACATGATGATCTACTACAAGGAAATACTTGATCATGAATAAGGCCTATTATAAAATGATTTGTTTATCAAATTAAATTTGTCATTATTGACCTTTGAAAACATGAATGATTCAAATTAAAATGAGTTACTTCTTTTTTTAAACATACCGATTGGTAATACAACTTAATTGCAATTAAGGCAAATAAAGATACTACCAGGTGAATTTTATAATATTATGAAGATCGTGTGATTGAGGAGTTATTAATAATCATTATGTATTATATGATATTCAAACTATCAATTTGATTTCTTCAGTTCATCAATTCTTCACCAGTCATACATGTGGATAGAGCTTTAGTCACACCGTTATAAGTTTTTACTTTAATTAATTTTATAGATAAAACGTGGTCGAAGAAAAGAAATTATTGGGACAGTACATAATTATTTTTAATTAATTGGTTAAATATAGAGTCTATTGATCTAGTATTAGTTTTTCGTTAATGTTAGACAATGTGTTTATAGTGGCCTATGAAAACTGCACCTGTAAAGATGATGATTTATAGAGAGAGAACACAACTCACTAATGATATATATATTTAAAAATAAAAATCTAATATATATATAGTATAAAAAATATGACTAATGAAAATATAATATTTTGATGATAGTCGTTATATTTTCATAGCTGCCGAACCTCAAAAATTGAGAATATACAATTTGGAATAGCATGGTCAATTCTTAAAATTTATTATTAGTAATTAAAGAATATGGTAAAAAATGTCCAGTACGTCGTTGAATCAAGTTGAATAAGAATTTTCACAAAAATTTATCGTAAAGCTATAAATCTTCATCACATTAAATAATATATACGCGTGAATAACTGTATCGTTTAAAAAATGTATTTTTGGTCTGTATCAATTTATAAATTTTAATGTTAAAAAATTGGAACATTGATCGACCTTAAATTTAGTTCAAAGCGCTCAAGTATTTATAATATTTCTGTCAATTATACGTTTATAGAAAAACTATGATTTAAATCAATCAATCAGAGATCCTTTATTTGAAAATAATATAATGTATTATTCATTGAAGGGTGAAGGAACGAGAAAAATATGATAAATTTATAATAGATCTATTTGCAATACTTAAATGTTGGCTAGAAAAATAACCATAAGCAATACATTATTTATCCAATAAATGTTGAGCATTTATATTGGACGCATGTATATTGTATAAACATATATTTTTTCTCAAAGTCTTCTTTTCGTGAACAAGAATGGAAAAGTGATAATAAAAAATAACATAGATTTTACTAGTATAAAAACTGTCTGTAAAAACACGTTAGGTGTTAAATTCATATAAGTAGAACCACTCTGTTTACTGCGGTATATGGTATTTTTACAATTAAACAATTAATGCTCACTTTTATTATTCTATTTATGTGATGACATTTTTTTAAAAATAAAGTATGTACTTTTATTGATGATTTCCTGAAAAATATAAAAAAATCATAAAAAGTTTGGAAGATAAATAAGTCTACAACATCTTCGACATTTCAAATCTTCAAAAAGTAAATGGTTATGTATTTAAATCGATAATCAAATCACTACAGAAAAATATTTTAACCGTTTTCTTACAATATTTAATTTTCCAATGTGCGAATTTTCCTCCGCATGAATATATTACTGTGATTAGTTATGTTCCAGAATATAAAAATCAAATTACATTGAATAAGGTGCGTCACATTAGATATCTACATCCACCAACCTACTAAGTAAGAGCCAAGAAAACTTGTTACTCTTAGAGCTTAAAAATGTATCATTAAAAACTTCAATTTGTAAATAATATGTCAAGGGCTGCAAATCATTACTGCATCATAATAGTTCGTACTTTCAAATGGAAAAAAAATTATTTCAACAAAATTTTTATTTCATCATAATCAGAGGAAAAGCTAAAAATTCAAATTTTTGACGATTTTATTGAAAAAAGAAACAAAAACTACTTATTTTCCAATTATGAAATGTGGATTAAAAAATGCTTGACAATCGTTTATTATTTTAAAAATCTAAAAAATATATTTCGTTTTTTTTAACTTTCATCAAAGAATGTTGAAATAATTATTTTTTACTTTTGAAGGAATTAACTAATTAAAAAGAAGTAAATTATCGCTAATAATGTAAGAACGAGTACATACAAAAATAAGAATATGGTCAAGATGTCTAAAATTTAAAATGTTGCATGTGAACGAACATGCTTGATTGTCGAGGACAATCCAAAATTTCATGCATAAATTCTATGAAAAATTAAAATTTATCAAATTAAATTGTATGGCATTTATAGATCTTACACAAGGATGCTAATAATGCGTTGTTATTTTATTAGTAAAAGTAATATTTATTGTTATTGTTGAAAATGTATTTACTAATACTGTACGATATAAATGATAGAGTACAATTTCAAATCATATTTTATCATACATATAAAAGGTCGTTCACTATAATTGTATGAATAATGCTTACAATTTATGTAGGGTATTTTTACTAGAATATATATATATAAATATATATTTGTAAAAAAAATTTTGTTTATGATTTGATGCATTTTAACACGATGCTCAATAATTAGCAAACGAAGAAAAATTAAGAATATATTTTAATATGATTTGAAATATTATTAGAGGGCAAAATTTACCTGAAAAAAGTCATGTTTCCAAATTTCCAAATCAAGCTTTATACTATTGTTAGTTACTCAAAATTGCGTTATTAAAGCATTTTTGAAATGGTTATTTCATGGAAGATGTATAATATAGTATACTTACTTTTTAAATAGATAAAAAAGTTACATGTACCTTTGTGTTTGTGTCTTAACACAAGGGAAAGACCAAACATTTAGAGCTGTTAAAAATACTTCATTTTGTTAATCTGTGTATTATATTGTCATTCATAACTCTGCAAGACATGTAATAAAAATTTAATTTTGCTACATAATCGATTTTTTAATTTTATACATTATTGGTCACTTTGAAAACAATTTGCAGAATACTTTTTCTGCCTACTGTTATTGAAAATGTTGTGTATCGTACTTAAATATATACATTTGTCTAAGGTTTGTAAAAAAATCAAAAGTCGTTCTCCCTTTGTCATGCGATCGCTGATAAATCCAAAAAGAGTATTTTCAGTATCACTCCCCCACTTGCTTAGTATTCTGCGGCTTACTTCTCAATAGCTAAGCTTCATTATCTTAACATTTTTCCAAGTCTGTTTTTATCTCGAGTTTTTATCAAGTGTGACTTGACAAATCGAGTCGAGATTAGTTTACTGGATTTTATGATCTAAGCTTTACCTCTTTCATCTTGCTTGGTCATTCGTGTCATTTGACTGTGATAACTTTTGCATATGATTAATTTCTAATAGCGTAAAATTAAACTATATTTAGAATATATTTGTGAAAATATTGAGTCAATTTTATCTCTCTATATTTATCTGTGTTCAAATTCAAGTGTATCGTACTTGTTGTGTATACTCTTAAGTGAACTGTGTACGTGCGCGTGTAACAGAATTTTTTGTCTCCAAAAAGTATTACGCGAGTGTAATGTTTTTTCTTCAATATTCAAAAGTGTTTTACTTATAATTCTTAAAAAGTATTTATTTATATGATAAATTTTAGAAGAATAAAAAGCTGAAATTAACTCAATATGAAAATACAATCTTTAAATCGTGAATTAATTCATACGTCATTAAAAAGGAGTCTTGAATTCTTAGCGGTTGCAGCATGGTTTATCGCCGCAATTTTTGCTGGGCCATTCTGTTACGGTCTTACAGTATTTATTTTTTTGGGTGGTTTTCCATGGATAAATATTTTAATCGTAGCTTATTTAGCTTTTCTATATTACGATAGAAACGTGCATTGGACAGGTGGTCGAAGGTATGAATTCTTACTACTGGAAACTTCTTTCGTTAATATTTTATGTAATAATGAAACAATAATTAAACTAAATAACAAAAAATAATTTATTTCAATTCAGTGAACGCATAACATCATGGTTTAAAAATCTTATTTGGTGGCGTTATTTCTGTAATTATTTTCCAATAAAGTTAATCAAAACTGCCGATCTCGATCCATCGAGAAATTATTTATTATGCTCATTTCCTCATGGAATACTTGCAACCGGAGTTACCGGAGCATTGGGAACTAATGGTGCTGGCTGTTCGAAGATTTTTCCTGGTTTAAATTTTAGCATCCTCACATTGAATCAACATTTTTTGTACCAATATTTAGAGAATACGTTCTTGCTTTTGGTAAGTTAAATGCTCATTTTACAAATTTAATAGTATTTACGTTGTTGACAATACGTAAAAATACATTTATTGAGATGCAATAATTAATGCAATAACACATCAACGCAAATTAATTTCAGGAACGTGCAGTTGTGATGAAAAAAGTATTAATAATCTTTTATCAATGAACAATGGTAAAGTAGGAAAAGGACGCGCAGTAGTTTTAATTGTTGGTGGAGCATCAGAAGCTTTTGAAAGTAGACCAAACACATATAAAATTCTTCTGAAGCGTAGAAAAGGATTTATCCGAGTTGCATTAAAAAATGGGTAAGATGCTTATGAAGCCTGCGTTAGATTGATAAAGTCCAAGATTATTTAAAAATTATTATTGATTAAAAAGTGTATTGAAGTTAAGCGAATATGTTGTGTAATTGAAAAAAAATTTATTATCGTTAAATTACATGTAATTCATTTAAATCAACGGTATAAAATTCAATTAATTTAAGATTTTTTAAGTTATATAAGTAGTCTAATTATCATGCAGCTCTACATATTATAATTAAAAATGGCGATGAAAATTAATATGGATAATTTATTACATTCATTTTAGTGCTCCTCTTGTGCCGGTATTCTCTTTTGGAGAAACAGATATTTATGATCAAGTTAATAATCCGGAAGGTTCACTTTTAAGAAGATTTCAAGAATATATTAAAAAAAAAGTTGGTATCGCACCTATCATACCTATCGGTAGAGGATTTTTTCAATATTCATTTGGGTTTGTTCCAAAAAGGAAACCAATATTTGTAGTAGGTACGTAATCTTTTTTGAAATTTATGAAATGGTATTAAAAAGTTTTAAAAATTTTAGTTGGTCGACCAATTGAGACTCCTAAAATTGAACGTCCAACACAAGAAGAAATTGACGAATACCATGCGAAATTTACGGAAGAACTCATTAATTTATTTGAAACTCACAAAACTAAGTATTTAAATAATGCTGAAAACATTTCTTTGGTTTTGTGTGATTAATTCAAATAGAGTATGCAAAATTTGAAATTTGATTCATCTTTTTCTTTTTTCATTATAAATGAATAGTTTGAAAATGAAATTTGGTATATGGTACTTAAAAAGGAGTAAGTTATAGTTAGCACTAATTTTTTAACAAATATAAATTATAATTAGAGTCATTCATTTGTAATCACTTATGATGTACTTATTGATTTCATAAGAAATTTTTATTTTGTATCGATAATTTAAGTCAAAGTTAAGTCTTTATTATTTAATTTACTCTATAATCTATAATAAATGTTATACAGTTGATAAATTTTTTTACTTCGAAAAATATTAATAAAAAATTCTTCAATGAACCTGAATCACATTTAACTTTATATGTTTTTATCTAAAATTATTATGAGTGTTTCAGTAGTAACACTATAAAATACGAATGATTTATAAAATAAAATTGTTGACTTGACGAGAAAACCATAATTAGTGGTAAACTAAATAATTATAATAAATGAGATAAATCACATATTTAACCAAGCTTATTTACGTTGTTTAAAGTTAATGAATCAATTTTATTTTTTTTTTGACTCGAGTTTAGGCTGATGAGTAAAGTCATCAAAACAGATATCAACTGGATTTAAGAAGTATAAAGCTTCGATGACATTTTATTTACTAATATGTTCGTTTCGATTTGGTCGATAGACGTTTTCTAATTCTTTTTCGGCTTTCGGAAAATATTAGAAAAGATTGTACAAATACTTTGGAAAGCAATAAAAATTTAATATTAAAAATTTTGAATCAATATTTATGGATAGCAATAAGGTTCATTCTCACGAAATGAAGTAAAATCGGTTGAAATCGTTCAATTAATAAAAACTTTTATTAAGAATAATTAATAAAAAATGCATTTGTATATTAATGTCATTCCCAGTCTTGCCCATACCTTTTTACTATAAACAGAGTTAAAAGATTTTCCTCTACATATAAAGAATATAGCTGACATAGGGACCAGCACTCATGAACCATGACCTTATAATATTTTATCCATTGGATTATCTACTTCAATAGTACATGTTCAATTTCGAGTAGCTATCATAAAAGTAATTATATAGGCAAAGATGGTAACTCCGACACAAATTAATATCTTCTTTAATACCTAAAAAAAAATTATGTAAAGTAATTGAATCTGGTAAATTGACTTAAAACCATTTTTAATATAATATACTCACTCGATCTTGCCAATCTTTGTTATAAATGCAATCGCGATATTTCATTCTGGAGAAAGTCACAGTACTGTACAGCGGAATCCATTCATTTGGAAATAACCAATGCAAAATTGTGTCTAAGTGTTTTCGAACTAAGAAAGACTTTTTAGTTACCAAATCACGCATCTGAAAAATGTTAAATGATTTTATGATGACCTTGAAGTCTATCAACTTAAAATAGTATACGATCGATCTTACTTCCAAATAATTGTACATTGCCAAATCACAAATGGCATGGGCGTCATCGCAGCGAACTTTAGTGAAGTTCGGAATGGCTTTGCTCAAACTATTATTGTGAAAATCTAAAAGTTCACTCAAAACCAAAACATCCTCAAATCCCTTAACAAATTTAATTACATGTATTTTCATTAGTTTGAGATTATTCAACTGCAAAATACAAGTAAAGTATTACTAACGGCATTCATTCCTTGAGCATAAAACGGTACCATAGCATGAGCAGCATCGCCTATTATTAAAGTTCTACTTCCGACATTGTAAGGATTACACTGAAACATGAGTATATTAATATTTGCCATTTTCAAAAAATCTTCATCGCATAATTTTTTCTATATCATCACCTTAATGGAAATTAAAGTTTTTGGAGAAGTTTGAAAAAATTCTGATACTAATTTCTTTTCACCAATCAAGTCAAGTGCGTCGGGAAACTGATCCTTGTAAAAAGATATCAATTTTTCTGGTGTATCTAGAGCCTCAAAAGTTGCAAATGGAGCAAACACATTACCCGTGAATGTACCATCTTCATTAGGTAAAGCTATCATCATAAATTCACCACGTGGCCATATATGCAGATGATCTTTGCTCATTATAAACTGAAATTAGTTTGTCCATAATAAGTGTACAAATATAAAAAGAATTAGTAGCATTTTTTTATCAAGTCAAATTTGTAATTTACAGAGTTGTCGGGACCAACTGGAAATGAAACTTCAACGTATCCATGATCTATGTATGTTTGGTTACAATTAAATCTAGGTCTTTTAGCCATTGTTCTTCTGATATATGAATAAGCTCCATCGGCACCAATAATAAAATCGGCATTTGTATTTATTGTTTCTACATTTTTGACACTTGAACACGATAAAAAAAAATAAATATAGAGAAATGTAAATATAAAGAATGTTTTATGATACTTTAATTTTTATCGATCATCCATTTCAGAAAAAGAACTTACTCGACAAATTGTAAATGCCCTTCCTCCAAATCGATATCCATCAATTTGTGGTTGAAAAACAAGCTTACATTCGGGTATTTCTCAGCAGCTAAATTAAGTTGACATAAATGCATCAAAGAAACAAATTTAATATTTTTTGATATTAAAGTTTTTAGAATTAATGTGATCTGAGTTCACAAAATCGAAAAGTATTGTTATCATTTTTGAAATCGTACAATAAATCAAACAATATTTATGTATAAGAAATAAGTGTGGTCATATTTGTTTTGTATTTTGCTTTTGATATTCTCCGGTTGACTCCCACACACTAACTGTAGGCTAGTGATGTGGCGATCTTTTTTAGTCCTTTTGTGAAATCAGATATTTTCATATGCATGTGGCTTCCCACTACGGATTACTTGGACGTAAAAGTACTTTTTTTACCGTTGGCATAACTATCACACGCATAGTATATTTACGTAATATCCTTACCATCTAAAAGAAGCCTGTTCAGATGAGATCTATTGACTGAATAAATACACTGAAAAAAATTATATTTATAAGTTACATGGGTACTAGATTTTGAATAAAAAATTTAGAAATATTACATTTTTATTGACGCTATCATAAAGGATTTCTTTTAAACCTTTATCTTTTGAATGTAATAAGCGTCCTTTCATCGCGATCCCATGATGATTAACCACAGCATCTTCCAAATCGATCTGCCTTAAAGCTTCTCTACCTCGAGCAGACAAAGCCAAATCAATACTCACGCCTCGAGAAACTTCTAATCTCATATCTATCATTTACAAATATTTACTTAAAAAAATGATTTTTTAAAATAACATCATGATAAATTAAAATTAAATGGAAATAAAAACCTGATCGATATTCATAGAGTCGAACGTGGTGACCTTTTTTTGCAAGAACACATGTTACTAAGGCACCGACCTAGAACAAATTTTATTATCAATTCAAATTTTTATTGAAACAATTAGATTCTTTTTATTATTCCTCTGAGTAAATGAAATGTATTAAATTTTAACATGCACCACTTCATTTGACAGAATGTGTAATTTTCATTGTGAAACTCATCACGATCTTTGACGTGAACAAAAAAAATTATAATTCTCCAAATGATGAACTGTTATCCAAGATATAAAACGATCGATTTATTTTTTCAACATGAAAGTATTTTGAATTATCATTTGGTGAAAAATTTAATACCCGTAATAATTATAACAATAAGAGTTAATAAATCTTTGAAATAATAATTACCAAATAGTTGTTAAATCAATGAAAAGGTTTTGATTTCAAATTTATTTTTGGTTCTTAGATTAAAATGAAATATATTTGATTTTAAAATATTTTTTTATGCAATTTGAAGTTACACAATGTACTGGTAAAGAGAATACGATTATTATGAAATTATTTTATCAAATTTCGTTATCTCTTACGGAATAGGACAGAAAAGGTTAAGCAAAAAAAGCAGATGTTACATTACATCGTGAAACGATAGTGAAATTTATTTAAAAAATTCTCATACAAACTTGAATTTTTAATTCAGTATTTTTACACTGTCTAATCTAATTTCTAATTTGTCTTACTCGTCACTACTTTAAATGTAGATGGCATGAGTTATTGTCTAATAGTTGTTTAATTTGCATGTTATATTTTAAAAGCAAACGATCTTTTGTGTTTAAAAATTAGAATTGAAAAAGTGGAAACTGTGCAAAGTAAAACTAGAAATGCACATTAAAAAATAATTAATTTACTTACTAATCCGCCTCCAACGACAACAACATCAGAATTTTGACCGTCACGCATGGTGCCACAGATAAAACTAAAGAAGCAGCATACTCCTCTCGAAACTGAGTACTCTTATCTTTTTACCCTACTCGTTAGGGGAAGCCAGTTTATAGGAGCAAGAGAGTAAACTAATACCAAGGCAACTTTTCACGAGTATAGCATTTCATTACGCGTATCGAAGATCAGATTACAGTATTGACTTTTATTCATCTATAGGTTGGATTTTTTTAAATGCATAACATTCTACATCATTTAATAATACTTCATAAAAAAATTTTTAAAGCTCCAAATTTGAACTTTTATTTCAATTCCCAACCATAAGACTATTTATTTTTTTTAATGGGCTTTACTCAACGGCTCGATTATTAGAATAAATAAATTCATTTTAATAAACAAGAAATGTATGTAAAATAAATAAATAGCGTACGTAAAAAATCAAAGTTACTGGCACTTATCTTATTTCATCATTGTAGAGTTGATAACATTTGTTTACTTACTTTTTTAAATTTAGGCTCAAAAGTTGTATGAATTCAATTTAAGACTCAACTAACTATTTTTAACAAGCATCCATATGTGGTACCCACGTATTCTTCGGATTTTTATTTTAAGTTTGCATAAAAAAAACACAAGTGACCTACTAAAATTACATTCTAGATTTTATGAAAAGTTATCGAATGAAAATTTTTCAGTTTAAGTTATTCATCGTTTAATTTGAACGAATTTTCTTTAAAAATAAATAAGTGCAATAAGAAAGGAGCTTTTTAAGCTTAGATTGATATTCTAACTTCAAAAACTAAATGAGAATAATTTTTAAAAATTTTCGTTTATCAGCGATTATTCTTGTGCGGTCAATTGTACAAAAATATTTGTATTTGAGTGAATCATTTTTTCTTATTTAAAAATCGTCGCTTCCCCACTACTGTTCGACTCACGTGATGTATACGTATTTGATATGTGCAGATATATGGAGCGTACAAGAAACGCGACATTGCAGCACAAGCCGAAAACGAGTGCTGTAACGAGTTGCATAATGTATCTTTGATGAATTTCATGAATCACAAAAGTAGCTGAAAGAAGAAGTTTTAGAAATTTTGAAAATTATTCCTGCAATAGACAACGATTTTTTGGAACTTGATCGCGTTATTTACTATTGGTTTCTTTACGTGATGGAAAACAGCACAGCAAATCTCAAAATAACTTGAAACTGCAACAAGTTGATCAGGTATCTCAAGGTCACTCGATATGCAGTCCATGAATTGTGATAGAGTCACTAGAAAGATAGAGATTTTTCAAAATTGACCAATTCTTTAAGTATGAAGTAATTTCTTTAAAATAAGTTTGTTCGAACGTTATAAAAGTAGGTTTCTATTTGGCAATCCATCCAAAAGAAGCTATTTTTCCAGCCGTAAAAGCATCCGAAAAATAGATTACCTCACACTTTCAAGTGTTAGCAAGCGCATAAAATAAAAGCATCATATTTATCAATATAACTTTATGTCGTGTTGACTAAATAAAATCTACTTTTTGTTGATATTTTTCTTGATTTTTTCCAAGTGTTTTATTTGACAGAGTACATGAGCGGTCGATGCAAATAAAACGAAACAACATAGTTTCAATCGTAACAGAAAGAGCGCCGAGTGCAAAGACAAACTGGACGTACATTGGTATCGCTAACTAATCACCGCCACACGACGATTCGACACATAAACGATCGAGAGAAAGAGAGAGAGAAAGAAAGAAGAACGAACGGGGAAGCTGGCGGGAAATTTCTCAGCGCACGGGGCTGTGCGGCAACAACCAGAAGAGAAGCAATGAGATGGTACATCGTCGTCGTCGTTGTCAACGACGCACCGGTTCGCCTGCTACATTCAAAAATAGACTCTCTGAGGCGGCTTGCCTGCTGCTGTTGATGCTGCAAGCTCGGGGCTGTGCAAGTGCCGTAGCAAACACGCCCGAAGCGTTAGTGTGGGCTAGTCAGTGCGGCGATGTCGACGACGAACGACGTTACGAGGGGGCAGCGGCACCGGTGGCTGCTTAACTGCAGCTGCTACGCCCTGCTGCTGCTCCTGCTGACGGCGACCTGGCCCGGGCCCGTCGGGGCAGCTCGTGCCGACAAATCAGTTACGAATTCAGCCACCAGTGCCAAGGACGGACACGGCGCCAAGTCGGGGGGCCGTCACGCCGAGCCCGTCATCGAGGAGGTCACCAGCAAGCAGCTCGAAAAGCTTCTCAAGGAAAAAGATTATGTCGCCGTCTATTGGTGTGAGTACTCTATGCGGCCACTTAAAAATAACATCGTTTGCGTTTCGCGCCTCGACATGAAGCTCCTTGTAAAGCTCGCGAGCCAGTCCGAACGAAATCGATCCCCTTGAAGCTCGATCGCTGATTTTTAATAACGCATCGTACGACTCGTCGCTGATAAAATATATACCCGATCGACTTGTGCTGCTACTGCTAAGCCTGCTAAGCTGACTTGAGCTTCTGCTACTCTGTGTCGAACGTTCGCAGTCATTGTCGACTTGCAACTTCTACTAAAAATAGGTTCTCTTGAATCTTTCGCAAAAATACATCCTCTTCATGTGCTTCTCCTTCTTTCTAGTTCTTTCTCTAAGTCTCCATCGATGTTCAAAGCTCGTCGATGATCGAATCCGCATCTTTAATTTATAACTAATTGTTGGAGAAAATCTCGAACGACGGTAGAAAATTTGGTAGAGCCTAGTTGGGATTACGTTTCCGCTACGGGAGCAGCTTTGATCTAATTTAACTGAGATCATGAAAGCATGAATCATAATTATAACATCGCTGTTGCTAATGCTACTACAGCCACGGCTAATACTACTGCAACAACTAAGAATACAACTGTTGAATAATATCGTAAAGCAAGCGAGTTATATGCAATCTGCGCCTCGAGCTTTTACCTAAATTTATTTATCGAGGCGACTGTTTACAAGTTTTGTTTGTTTCGACGAGAAAAATGTCCTATTTATTTACTGTGACAATTTTAACGATGAAATTTTAGTCGACCGACAATAGTTTCCAAAATATTCAAATTATGTATAGATATAGTAATTACAAGCAAGTTCAATGTATACAATGTACGCGTGTACAAACGTGAACATAACTATATTTACTACAACTATGAAGGGTTCGACTGAATTCATGTCACAGAGTAAATGTTTTGGGAAGAAAACGTTTCTTAAAAGCTATTGCTACACACATGACGAAAGAATAGCGTGGTATTTTGGTCGAAATACACCCACGAAAAAGCGAAAGAAAACTCGATGGAATAAAAATGAATACTCGTATGATGAATTGGGATAAATGAGCCCGTTGCGTTGCGATCTCAGGTAGGCGTTGGTGGACAGCGCAGTCGAGCCAGAATAGTTGAAAGTAACGGCAGCAGCCAGTGGCCGTGATGAAGCGCGAATGCGAGCTTGATAGCTCGAAATCATTGCCAACGTTAACTGTATTTATGCCGCAGCTTCACTTACTCTATGCACCTGGCCGTTGCAGCAGCAGCAGCAGCAAGTTCGATGAGCGCGCCAAATGGAGGGGGTCGCGTTAATAATAATCGCATATCAAATAGTCAGACAACACGGTACATCGCACTACGCACGCACGCGCACCCACATGACCTCACACGCATATACTCAGGCGCTTCGAGCCCGACACAATAATACATTTAACGCGTCTCTCTCTCTCTCTCTCTCTCTCTCTCTCTCGCGAACGAATAGAATCGAATCGTCTTTATTAATTCAACCATTTGGCGTCTATTCTTTTCGAGATAAATACCGAAAAGCAGGAGAAATGACGTTGCTGCCCGTACACTTCATGAAATTGATCATTTGATATTTCTCAACAGTTTTAAGGTCATCGGAGCTGAGCTTATTTCGACCGACGGCAAATATTTGACTCTTCCATTTCGATGAACGGCGCTTGCTTATTTTTTTCAATAACACTCTAAACTGACAACGAGTTCCGACAAATCGATCGTGCTTTTGTTTTCATATGCTGTTTCATAGCTTCTATCAACGACATGGTCCTCGACGCGGTTTTTAGTCGGGCGCCACTTTTAGAAAGCGTTCGGCTATTTTGGCTCAAGCATTGCCACCTCAAACACCACTCACGCGGCTAAAAATTGTTCTGAAAAACTGTGCCTACTTCAAGCTTTCATACCTGATTTGTAGCTTCCATTTAAATTGTTTCATACATCGTAATGCATTTAAAATCACTTGAATTTTCTGAATTAAGAGCAGCAAGTGCTCAATATAAACCAATATTAGACATTCATTTGAAATCTAACAATATTAGTATTGAATAATGAACCAAATTTAGACATTTTTTTCATCAAAATATTTGCAATTATGCCGATATTACATTTTAATAATCTTAATATCCATTTTGATCTAATTGAATTTTTAATTAGTCAATCACGACCTGAGAAAAAAGATGCATATTTTATAATAATATATTTTTAAAATATCAAAATACTCATATATAATTCATAAAATTTGAAATATCATATCTTTTGATATGACTCCAGTAACTTTCGTGTAAAATCTAAATTAAAAGATCAAATTATCAAAAACTTTAAAGAGTTTTTAGTTTCAAAAATGTAAATACAATTCGAACCCAAATAATTTAAAATTTGGAAAAAAAATTGCTACTTTTTTCAAGTTAATGGACTTACAAGATTCTTTTTTTATTTTATTTTCGATTTGCAATGTCGAAATAAATTTACTTCGTAGTTTTTTGTTTTCTCTGCTCAATTTTCAATGAAAATTTTTGCACTATTCTTTTAAAGTATAAGAGTTGTTTAGTTTACACTTTTTATAAAGAAACAATTGAGCAATGTTTATAGAAAAAATTATTTTCAGATGCCCGAAGTTGCACAACATGTGATAAAGTCTTAGCGGAATTAGAGAAAATAGATGATGATACGGATAATTTTGGTGTTGATTTTGTTAAAATCAATGACAAACGGTTGGCCAAACAGTATGGTATTAAAACTTTTCCAGCTCTTACTTATTTTAGAGAAAAAGAACCAATCATTTACGAAGGTGAGTACAATTTTTATTGTAACTTCATTTCAAATCCTTTTGTTGATCACAGTCTCATGAATATACATAACGATAAAACTTATTGGAATTGAGGAAGGTAAATAAATTAATGAAATGTTTAATTCGAATCATGAAAATCACAAAAATCTCTGAAAGAGATTTTAAAGGTCAGCGCCCTAAGCTGACGAAATAATGCGACAAATTAAAATTAATACTTTTTTTGACCCTCAAAAATTCGTATAAACATTTTTTCTGAAATATAAGTTTTACTGGTTTTTAAAGCTAGGACTTTATAATTAAAAAATTTATTTTTCATCTTACAGGAGATCTCATGGACGAAGAAAACGTTCTGGAATTTTTGACAAGCTTAGAAGCAATGGATTTACCAGACCGAATCGAGGAAGTTAATGCTAAAATCCTCAATAAAATAATTGAGGACTCAGATTTTGTAGCTGTCCTGTTTTGTAAGTTTATAATTCAATATTAGATTAATTAATATTAATTTTAGATATATAAGATTAAAATCATAGGCATAATAAATGTGATTAATAAGACAAGTTTTAAATATTGTGCAAGTTAATTTTCTTGCGATATTATTAACGTAATAATTTTTCTATATACTGTAAATATTGAAATATATTCAAGTTGACTCGTCAGAGGTTGCTGCATAACGACACTGATTGTATATAAACATTTTAATTCAGCTACATATCCTCTTTCGACAATACTTTTTTCGAGCTCGTTGTTCTGTTCTATTTGTGTGTTACAGTTATCTTGTGCGTTGTGAATCGCGAATTTTGCTTTTGTGGAATATAGATATTTTTCTTAGTCATTTTGAGATCGAATTTGACTTTATAGCTTACTTTAAATCGGGTGCAAAAAATACTTCTGAACTATGAAACTCAATAGAATTATTTGGTAAATTTAGGATTAAATATTCCCACGTGAATCGAAAGCCGATATTTATTTCTACTAATATGATTATCTTTAAAATTTTAATTCGTTACAAAAAATGCACTCTTTTATTCATTCATTAGACATCTAAATTTTTATTCTGTTATAAATGAATTTAATTTCGGGACAGTTAAATTTTATAACTTCCACATAAGCTTATATATATTTATCTAATAAATATAAAATTAGTATTATGGTGGATCAAAATTGATTTTCACATGTTCTTTAATCACAAATTATCTCATAGTAAATTCAACAATTAACGTAGATTTTTACATAAAAATTTAGTACTTACTCAGAATAATGAAGGAAAATTGAGTAATCTTTTAAATGGCTCAGGCTTCGCTTTTATTAATTTTCACCTATAAATATTTTCACTGAAAATGGCATTCAAATTATTTGAAAAAAAAAATAAACAAATGTGAACTTGTTTTCGCGTGCGCCAAAATGTATAATAGGTCCGGAATCGGAGAGGTGTGCTGGTTCTGATTTTAGTAAGTATATTAAATACAAGGCATTGTTAACGTTTGGCAAATGCATAGTTGCTTTGTAGATTTCAACACGTTATTCATTTTCTTCTATTGTACATGTTCTTTAGTAACTATATTTTAGTATTAAATAAATGTACATTGAAGGAAGGTAAATCATATTATCCGAAGCTTAGTATACAGCTTTTGATTATGGCGAGCTTAAGATTGTTTTACATCAAAACTACTAATATGATATTTATTTAACGATTGTCCTTTATTTTTAGATATATATTATCGTTGTATATAATGTATATAGTTGTTTTATAAATGTAGAACTTTATATAAATGCAAAAAATTTAAGAATTACTGAAATAACAATTTTCTAATATACCTCAAATGATTGTACCGATTTTTGGGGATAAATGACATTTAACGATTATCCGATACGTTGTATGCTGTAGAGGGATTTACAAAAAATTTAATTCATCCGAGAGGAAAATTTTATTTAATTATTCTTTCATCATAAACTTATCGACCTTGTTTATGAAACTTGAATTTCACAGAAAGTTGTTGTTTCAGAAATCCGATGTATTTACCTTTTATCAACTTGGCATGCTGAATATTACCTTACATGTTTTAAATTATCACAAAAGGATTTGATTGAAACAATCGTTTCCACTACTTTGACACTCAGTATAAGAATTTGATATCGATTCAAAACACAGCTAGTAATATACATTTAAAATTTAATTCTATAATACAATCAATATATTTAAACATGTAAAACAAAATCCTTACGATCGTTTTTTCTTTAAAAAAATGTTTCATCTAGAAAAATGAAGAAACTCAAAAACATGATTTGTTTATACAATAAATAAAAATAAAAATGCTTTGGAAACTATTTTTATATTTTTATTTTTTATTTGAAAATGGGACAGATAAACCAGAATGTAAAAAATGCGCTAAAGCTCTTCAAGAATTGGAAAATATTGATGACGAGGCGGATCAACTGGGAATTGGATTTGTAAAGATTGCAGACGAACGACTCGCCGAGGAGTACAATCTCGGATCACTTCCGAAACTTGTCTACTATAGACATCAAATACCAATCATTTACGAGAGTTCGTAGACTACAATTAATAAACAGTTAAAATCAGGGTAAATAGAATTGATCGTAATAAAAATAAATTTTTTATAGGCGAACTTAGCCGTGAAGAAGATGTGCTAGAATGGCTGGTAGCAAACAAAAGTACTGGCGACGAAGAGGATGTTATAGAAGATGTAACGTCAAAAACTCTTCATACATTAATCGAAAGCATTGATAATTTAGTAGTACTATTTTGTAAGAACCAAATAAATCTTTTCAAAAAATGAATGAAAATTCGTAAAACTAAAAATTTATATTTTATTTTTATAGATCATCACGATGATGAAGAATCCATGCAAGTTCTTTCAGAGTTGGAAAATATTGACGATGATTGTGATAAACATGGAATTCAATTTGTAAAAATTGATGATAAAAAGGCAGCCAAAGATTTCGGAATAGATGATATTCCAGGAATCGTGTATTTTGAAAAGCAAGTTCCAAATGTTTATGATGGTAAAAATTCGGAATATTTATCATTTAAATAAGTTTCAATATAATAATGATGTACTAGTAGCATTAAATTACTCAATAATATTTTAGGTGATTTACAAAAAGAAGAAGAAATATTGGAATGGTTGCTATCGCAACTTGAAAAAGATGAAATTGAAGATGTCACTGACGAAATGCTGGATACTCTGGTGAAAGAAGGAAAAACTTTAGCGGTTCTTTTTTGTAAATATTCATAAAATGCAAATGATACTTAAAATTTTGATTCACATGAAATTACCTATTAAAAAATAAAATTTACAGATGACAATAACGACCGTAAATCTCAACGAGTACTGGCTGAACTTGAAAATATAGACGACGAATGTGATTCATTAGGAATAATTTTCGTGAAAATTGATAACGTAGATGAAGCAAAAGAGTACGGAATTGATAAGATGCCAAGTTTAATTTATTTTGAAAAAGGTATACCAACCGTTTATGAAGGTAATCTAGAAGATGAAGAAAAGGTACTAAAATGGCTTGACAGTCAATCAAAAGTGATCACATTGAAGATATAACGGATGAAATGTTGGATATGGTCATTGAAAAAATGCCTTATGTGGCAGTTTTATTTTGTTAGTAAAAAATATTTAATATACATTCATAAGTGATATCTAATTTTACTAAATTATAAAATATAAATTTTAGATGATAAAGATCAAAAGAAAAGTGCAAAAATCTTAACTGAACTTGAAAATATTGACGATGATTGTGATGAACATAATATTGCTTTTGTTAAAATTCATGATGCCGAAGAAGCTAAAGAATATGGAATTGATGAACTGCCTACTTTGGTTCTCTTCGAAAAAAAAATTCCACACATTTATGATGGTAAATTTTATAGATTCTAATAAACTATAAAAGTTCCTCCAACGGAATCATGCACAATTAATATACTAAACTATTCTGATTTCAACTTATTTTAAAATTTTTACAGGAGATTTGATGAATGAAGATCAGCTGTTGGGATGGTTACTGCATCAAAAAAAACATAGTGAAATTCCAGAAATAACCGACGAAATGATGGAAAAACTTATTGAAACTACACCTTATTTAGCAGTTTTATTTTGTAAGTCACTCAGATACTTGATAGATAGTAGATAGATACTAGATGTATACATAGCTATTCGTTTAACACCATATAATTAAAATAAAATATTTTTATCATTTTATTGTTGAATAGATGACAAAGATGATAAACAAGACATCAGAGTATTAAACGAATTAGAAAATATTGATGACGATTTAGAAAAAGAAGGAATTGTACTTGTTCGAATGGACAACGATGCTGAAGCTAAAGAATACGGTATAGATCATCTTCCAACCCTCGTATATATTTTGAGGATAAGATTCCTGCATTGTATGAGGGTGACCTCATGAATGAAGATGAAGTTCTCAAATGGCTCGTAGAACAGAAACATTCAGCAACTATAGAAGAAGTTACCGATGAAATACTTTCAGACTTGATAGAAGACCATGAATATGTGGTCGTTTATTTTAGTAAGTGTTTTATTCAATTACCTGAAAATGTTACCTAAAGGTGTGTTTTAATACTGATTATCAATTAACAGGTGGCAATTGCGATGAAGGTGATGCTTGCGAAAAAGTATTACAAGAGCTCGAAAATATCGACGATGAATTAGATGAAGCGGGTATTGTTTTCGTCACTACAGAAGATACAGGTTTAGCCAAAAAGCATGGAATAAAAAACTTACCAAGTCTGGCATTTTTTCCGAAATAAAGAATTGCTTCTCTTCAAGGGTGATATTGAAGATGAAGATGAAGTTCTTTCTTGGCTTACCGATGAAAACACTCTGGAAATTCCAGGAAAAATCGAAGAAGTAAATGGAAAAATGTTGGAAAATATTTTGGAAGAAAATGATTATGTTGTAGTATTTTTCTGTATGTTAATGAACATTTATATATTCTTATAGAAATCTACTCCTGAGTATTTATTTGCATATTGATTTCCAGATAAAGAAGGAGATAAAAAAAGCCAAAAAATTTTACAAGAATTAGAAAATATTGACGATGAATGCGAGGAGAAAGATATTGATTTTGTAAAAATATCAGATGAGGGCATTGAAGCAGAATACGATCTTCCGGGGTTACCAGCTTTAGCGTTTTATAGACATAAATTTCGACAAATTTATACAGGAGATCTGATGCACGAAGAAGAAATTTTAAAATGGGTCCTTGATCTTCGCACATCAACGCCAGACGTAATCGAAAGTGTAGATCGGAAAACACTTCAGGTACTCATTCACGACGTCGAACACCTGGCTGTATTTTTCTGTAAGATACAAATATATCCATTCATCTATAAACTTCTAATCTATTGTTCTATCTTGAAATGTATTTTGTAAATGCGTACTTACATTTTTCGTACGAAAAACTTGAACAAAATTGTTTTCTTTTGAACTATTTGAAAATCTTCAGCTAATAGAAATGTTTACTAACACACGTAATTGTTTCTATAAAAATTAAAAATATATGCAATATTATATTGTTTAATAAACACAATATAGCATTTAGTAGCTTATTTCTCTTTTTTTTACAGATGGCGATGATTGCGAGTCTTGCAAAGAAATTTTAGAAGAACTTGAAACAATTGACGATGATACAGATAAACATGGTATTCAATTTGTCAAATCGAAGGACTCAAAACTAGCTGCAGAAATAGGAATTTTTTCGGTGCCAGCTTTAGTGTATTATGAAACTGGAGTTCCAATTATGTATGACGGTAAGAAAAAAAGCTTTTTTCCCCTACTTTTCAAATATAAATTTTTTAATTACTTTAAAAAGCGATAAATTTAAGTAAACATACCTGCATTTGGAGAAATGAAATAGATTCCCAAAAACTAAGCT
This sequence comes from Trichogramma dendrolimi, assembly GCA_034770305.1. NCBI lineage: Eukaryota > Metazoa > Arthropoda > Insecta > Hymenoptera > Trichogrammatidae > Trichogramma > Trichogramma dendrolimi. Next base: position 338,082 of record JAPMIB010000045.1, read on the forward strand.
TCATCAAACTTATTGTAGATAATAAGTCATGATTAAGATAGGTTCGAATCATTTTTCTGGAAAATATAGATTCTAGAAAATGTTTTCATCTTAAATTTTTAATTATTTCAATTAATGTTTCCAAGAAGATCTTCATAAAGTATACTATGAAATTTTCCTTTCGAGTATTCAAATGTTTATGATCCCTTGTTTGTAGGCAATCTTAAAGATGAAGACGATGTTTTGGAATGGCTAATCGAACAAAAAAGTAAGAAAATTTCAAAGATGATTATTATTATTACTGGAATATTATTCTTTGTAACTCTAATATCGATTCTGGTATTACCACCAGATTATGATATCCAAATATGAAAATATGTAACAACGCATAAATACACTTTTAAGGCTGCAGAAAAAATAATTTTAAATCTATATGAAACGTATAGTTCAAATTCGCGTTTATGATTAAAATGGAATCAGCTTTGATAATATTTAAATTTACGGCTAACTCCACTCTAAAAAGTGATATTTTAATCATTTGGGCATTTATAATAAAACGCGAACATATTTTTATGGTTTTTCATTAATTTTTATGTTTTACATGCATCGACCTCATCACAAAACTTCACCCGAATTCTCAACTAATTTTATTAAAATACGCAGCTTACTTAAATTAACCATAACATACTTTCAAATTATACAAAATTAAAATGTATGAAACATTTTTTTCATTTAATTTCTACACAAAGAACTTCATAGTATTTCTTACGGCAATGACCAGAAACAACACGTTCTATTTGAAAGTGAGATACATAGATTGTCACCACATTAAAATATAGAATCAAAGTCATTTTACAAAAAAAAAACATTAAATAATATATTTTAAAGTATATATAAATGAAAATGTTCGTACTGTTCGTGTGTAGGTAGTGATGATGGTGATAGTGATGAGGATGAGGATGAGGATGAGGATGATAATGATAATGATAATGATGATGATGATGAGAATGGTGAGAATGATGATGTGGATGATGAGGATGAGGATGATAATGATGAAAATGATGACAATGATGAAAATGATAATGATAATGACGATAACGATGAAGAAGACGATGATGAAGACAATGACGACGATGAAGACGATGATGAAGACGATGGTGATGAAAATGACGATGATGACGATGAGGACGATGATGAAGACAATGACGAAGACGACGATGATGAAGATGACGATGGATACGATGATGGAGACAATGACGAAGATGACGATGATGAAGACGACAATGGAGACAATGACGATGATGAAGACGGTGATGATGATGATGATGATGATGATGATGATGAAAAAATAATGATAGTGGTACTAAAATTAAAAAGAATGGACATAAATCGAATGGTATATCTAGCAATCTAAAATCAACCAACAGTAAAACTGCAAAAAATAACGGCTTGAAAATTCCAAAGAAAGATTCAAATACTAACGAAAAAAATATAAATAAAAGAGGAGCTCACGGTTATAAAAATGTTAAAGCTGATAATGATAATGATGACAACAAAAACGGCAACGATGACGATGACGATAACGATGATAACTTATCTGATGAAGAAAACAACAGTAATGAAGCCGAAGACGATGAAGAAGACGATGCAGGTGATGAAGATGACGATGAAAATGATGAAGATGACGACGATAACAACAAAAAGATCAAAATATCAAGTAGAAAATCGATGAAGCGCTTAACAAGCCATAGCATAAACAACATAGAAGCTTTTGCAGGCAAGATAAGGATTAAATAAAACCAATATTCATGGTTATTGTTTTTGTGTAAAATTCAAAATTATTTTAAAGAAAACGCATTTTGGTATTTTTAACTTTCCAAGAAAAGACTACTTAGATTTTTATAATTAAAAGTAACATTTAAGACAATATAAATGCGCCAAAAATCGTGAATAATTGTTTATTACCATAGGCTATAAGGAACATAAAGACAAATTATTTACGATTATTACAGGGTTTGATAAGCTAAGAATTTCGTTGCGTATGCATGATTTACAAAATCTTTTTATGATTTTAACTCACTGTGAAAGTTTAAACTTATTACTAGTTGTACACTAATATTTATTTAGTTTGACCTATACTAATTTTCAAATAAGCGAGGCGATGAATTTTCAACCCAGGTTAAATAATTTTGAATTTTTGACAGCCAGTCACCTGTAGAAAGCATTACGTTCAGAAATCTAACATTTTTATTTTTTATTCATGGCCAAAAATTATTTTCACTTATAATTCAATTCAATCAATAGACATGAAAATACTGAACTCGGTATTTTTCTTGATAATAAAAGCCAAAACAGAATGCATCTAAATCAATGGTTCAAAAAGTTACAAATTAATTTTTTTAGCATTGTGGTCCGATTTTCATTGTATTGATTAAAATTATTTGCTATAATAATTTTTACAACCAAACAAGTAAATTCCTCGACTTGCTAAGTGTTCGAGTTAACTAAAAGCATCTTTACACGATTCATTTGAATGCTCTCGAGTTTGATTGCAACTTTAATGCTAACTTTTTTAATTTTGAAATTACTTATATTATTATTATAATAATTTTCTACCATAAAGAGATTTTTCAAGTTATTTATTCCTGTGATAAATACATAATGATTGTCAAATAATCAATCTCCGTAATCAATACCTTTAGTTTGAGATTTTTAAATAATTAACTTATTAATTGAGACAAAAAAACTTTCCATTTAAATAAGTCCAGTTAATCAATGTTTACATTAGTACTCTAGACCAAGTGTTAATTTTTTACAAGTATAAAGAGTAATGGTACCACAATGTTTTTTCTGACTATCATATTTGCTTACTGCAGGCGACGGCTGTTTCTTCATGGGCATGGGAGCTAAAAGCGCGAAACCCTCCATTCCTTACGAGCCTTATCAATGCTGTCCCTCAAAGGTGGCACGTAACTCCAAGATTGCAAAGGTCAGCCCTATCGATAAACCGAATAAATTGCAAGATAAGCCAAGTAAACATGATTTAAAGAAGGAAAAAGAAAATTCAGCCAAATCTTTACAATCTGTACCAGCTCTTCAAGCCATAAATAAACTTTCGGCTAAAGATATTCGCAAATCCCAACGAGAAGCACAAAAAAAAGAAGATAAATCTAAAAAAGACAAGAACAAAAAAGGATTTTTTAGAAGCGGTAAATATGATGCATAACAAAATTTTAGCTGAAAAGTCGCAAATAATCTTATCAACTTCTATATTTACCTATAGATTGAAAACGCAATAAAGCAAGACTTTATTACATGGCTCTTGGCACATGACTTACCATAAAATTAAAAACGATTCAAAAAATGTGACAATATTTATTGTTACTTAATAATAACATGAACTGATAAAATTAGATTATTTCATAAGAGATTCAAAAAGAGTTCAATGTTATTTCTTACAGTGTACCATACAATTTAAGAAGCGTCCATAAAGTAGTTTAAAAGTAAATTAATTCTCTTGTATCATAATTATTTTAGTTAATATTAATATGTAATATTAATGTTGAAAATAAGTCATTTTGATACTTTTAAGTTTTTTATCTCTTTTTGAATTTCAAGCGCTTTGCTTGTTTTTGAATTGTTAACAATATTAATTAAATGTGCTGAATAAATATCTATATCTTTATAAGCGAGCAAAAATTTGAAGCTAAAAGATACTAAATGAATTTTTCAAATTCAACGAATAACCATTTAGCTACATGTAAAAACTTCAAGATAGAACAATCTATATCGGATTTTACAGTGGTTGCCGGTCTACCAAACTTCATCAAGATATAGACAGAAAAATAAAACAGGAGCCAATCATTCATCATTCTTCATCTGACAACTTTGATATATAATCAAATATGCTTCTAAAGTCGATTCGTGTACGCAGACGAATTGTAACTTTTGAATGTTTCAAAAGAGAAATATTTATGTTTACCTTACATTTACTTTTCATGTTCAAAATCGAAAGCGACAGCTTCATGAAATTTTCGTTAATGTATTCACAGGATGAGTGAGTGAAAAATGACATTAATGTTTTTTAAACTGTATTTTTATATGTCGATACAACTTTCTGCTGAATTTTTTATTCTAAGAATAAAAATACGATGTAAACATCTTTCTTGTATATGTGTTGCATCTAGCAATAACACGAAAACCAAGATATACGAACAACAAAATTTGTTAAAGCTGAGTTATCAATGTTAAATATTCAAGTATTGAACATTAGATAATATGATGAGTACAAAAGTCAAACTATCAATATACAAACACATTGCATTGCATTTTCTTTCTTCTTTAATTTGTAATTTGTAATTTGAAATTTTGATATAGTTTTAACTTTACATACATTTTTCAAAATAACATTAAAAATATTGCTAGCATACAAGCGGTTTGAAAATAGCAATGAGATAATAAATGAAAAATTGTGGTCAGAAGTTTTCTTTAAAAAAATTATAACTGTTTATATAAATATCCAGTTATATTCTCATTTTCTTTTTTCTTTTTCTCTTGAATTATGACGTGAACCTCAATAATGAATAGTAAGTCAATCCCATTTATATTTCACATTTTCTTGTTTGTACATATATTTTATTATAATTGTTAACGCAGCTGTTACTTGAGTGTATGAGAATAATTGATAATTCACTTCTCTGTTACTATTATTTTTCCAAACTCAAATATATTATTATTAATAAATTTTGGATTAAATGATTAAAAGTTAACTAGAGAATAATTGCCTGACGTGAAACTTACAATAAAACATTTGACTAAAACATAAAGTTTTTTAGTACTCACTTAAAGTGTAAATGTCCCACAGTTAATAAATAAATGAAATGTTTTCCACAAAATAGTTTGACTACTTTATTAGTAATCAATTTCAAATATATCATAAGACTTTTTATTAACTGAATGAATGGTATAGTAAAAAAAACTGAAAATTACAAGAAGATAATGACGATAGAATTAATTAGTTCTATTAACAAGGACATTCGATTAGCCATTGCCAAACATCTTCTAGAAATTATTATGAAAAGAAATTACAGTAAGATGTCAGTAAAGTGTGATTATTTTGATTTTCTAGATAAATGAAATTTAAAAATAATGATTTTCTTCATCTCAGGTAATCTTCTCGACGAAGCTGAAGTACTGGATTGGATGACAAAACAAAAAAATGATAAAAGTATTGAAGAAATTGATCGGGAAACTCTCAATAAGTTCATTGAAACCAAGGAATTTCTAGCCGTCGTTTTTTGTAAGATTATTTAATCATTTATATTAAAAAGTTTTATCAATGATTTATTTGAATGCAAAATTATCTATACGTAGGTTCTGATTCAAAAAAGTTTTAGATCTGCAATAATTGGGGCTTTTCATTGATTTTGATGAAATTTTTTATAAATAATTTTCATTATTTCCAATACTATCAAAATGTATTCTACTTTCATATTTCCATGTATAATTAGAACAGTAGTAGTCGTTTAAATTTTTCTATTACTTTTTGCAGTCATCGTAAATTGAAAACAACACACCCCAGACAGACTAAAAATGAAAATTTTCAAAAAAGATTATTAGATTTTTACTGGATATATTTCTAAACAATTATGAGAATGTCTCGAAAACAACGAAATTAAGATATCCACATGACTTCTTAGAAAAATATTCAGTGGAAATCGTTGAATGTTTAAAAATATTCATATTTACCTTGGCTGCGATCTCTTTGAAAATACTCAAATTTAACGAATTTACATAATTTTATATGTAAATACAGATAAAGATGACGATCCGGAAAGTCCAAGAATCCTAAGACATATTGAACTAATCGACGACGAAGCGGTAGAGTATGGAATAAAAATTGTAAAAATGAGCGATCGACTAATGGCAAAAAAATATGGATTCCGAAATCCACCCGGAATCACTTATTTCCGAAAAGGTAAATACATCAATTATGACGGCGACATTGACGATGAGGAAGAAATACTTGATTGGTTAACAAACCCAGAAAACATGGAATTAAATGATCATATCGAACGCGTTAATAGAAAAATGTTCAAGAAAATTCGCCAAAATTCTGAATACGTAGCTGTCTTTTTCTGTAAGTCAAATTTGAATAAATATTTCACATTATTTACTGGGCATTATAATGGTTTCGTAAACATTTTTTTAAAATTTAGATAGCAATGATTGTAAACAGTGTGGTCGAGTTTTAAGTGAAATTGAACATATTGACGACGAAGCCGATGGCGCTGGAATAAATTTTGTTAAAATAGATGACAAGCAAATGGCCAAAGAATATGGAGTTTTTGCACTTCCTGGAATTCTTTTTTTTAAACTGGGCTCAAAAGAACCAGTTATTTATGCAGGTTTGATTTTTATTTTAACATTAAAAATACGCTGTGAGATAAGTATACTGTTATCATTAATCAAATATGTCTTGATAGGTGATCTTTATGACGAGGATCAAATTTTACAGTGGTTGATGACACAAAAAGATCCATCAGGTGAAATGATTGAAGATTTAGATGGTGAAGATTTATTACACTTGATTCGAGAATCACAGTCACTTGCTGTATATTTTTGTAAGTAAATTTTGTTTTCTCATAATAGAAATTCGATGACGGTTTTTTTTTCAAAAACACGACAAATTTTAACTGCTCATTTTCAAATATCAGTAGTTTTTAAAAATTATTTTTAAATGCGTTTTGTATATTCAAAATTATTGATCAGTGCAGATTAAATAGTGCTGAACTCTAAAAATACCGTTTCAGAAAAGTAATTGCAATATATATTTAGTACAAAATAATACATGTGTCACTTGAATATACGGTTAGAATAAGCTATATGAATTGCAATTTAAATTTTTTATGAAACAAAATTTTGTAACATGTTGGATATTTTTAACAGATTTTTACAAATAGAATCAAGAAACTTTATTTGTTTTTTGAAACATACATAATAATTTTTATCTGTTTCGTGATACAAATTTTTTACGGAAACTAAGCACAGATAATATTTATTTTGGCTATTTAATATTTTTTACCATACTGCTTTTAAATTTAGGAAATGACTCGTATCACATCAGTTCAGGTTTTCGATTTCAGTGGTTGATTTGGCAAAAATTATGAATCATGATTCTTTTCCTTATTGTACCTATTATCCAATGACGTTTTCAGATTCTTATTATCTTATGAATTTTCAAAGAAAGTTTAAAAAAAAATTAGGAGCTTAAACGTGATTTATATGAGGAGAGCGTGTCGCCACGGCTTTTACTATGTTTGTTTTATGTTAATGTTTTACTGTCATACTTGACATGTGGGGCGCGACACGCGCTCCTCGATTAAGATCCAAAAATGTCCATTATATCCAACTTTTTCATTTATACATTTGTCATTAACCCCGTTAATGGATTTAATTTAGGGTCCAACTATGCAGGGCTAAAAAATTTTCATATCGTAAATGAAATTTCAAATATTTTTAAACGTTAGTTTTTCCTGAAAAATTGTGATTTCCGTCTTTCAAAGATCGTTCGCTTACTCCCCTAAATTTACACTTCGTTCACATATATACAAGTTTTCAGTGAGCTTTTAATACAGTTGAATAGTCATAGAAAGTTACGTTATGACAATTGCAGTGATTTTATAATTGTTCTGCGAATATGTTCAAAAAGCTATTTCATGTAATGATGTCGTAGGGAACAAAACTTTCTGCGATATATGTCAATCAAAAAGTTATCGCAAGCAGAAACGGCATAAACAAGAACAGAAGACAACTGAAAATGAGACGAACGAAGAAACTACTGATGGTACAAGCATGACCCCGATATAGTTTCTCAGACCCTATGTACGCCCCAATTTTTTTTTTTTTTTTAATTTAAATTTTATTGTGAAAAATGTATGATTCATCCAAAATATTTATTTTTATCCTGATCACCACTTTGTACCTAAAAGTCGAAACTTTATCTTGATTTTTATAATACACATAGAATATTGAACCACTAAAAATGTAGTTTGATATGCATGTAATTTGAAAAATATCTTCGATCATTGTAGAATTTAATTTAATTTTCATACTCGTTATTGAGTTCTTTAGTGTTGATTGCTTAACTTTTCAATCTACCCGAGCATGTACAATGTGAGCTGAATATTTCCACGTCAAATAATTATTTTTGATTATTGTATGATATGTCATATCGTAAACTAAGTTCTTACTACCATAGTGTTATTATAAAAGTAATCATTTTAATCTACAGATACCGATGATTGCGAACATTGTGCTGGTATTCTTGAAGAATTAGAAAATATCGACGATGATTGCGATAGACATGGAATCACCTTCATCAAAACTCAGGTTAATTTTAATTCCATTCAATTATTAATATTGACAAAGCTTTGTTTAATAATTGATAAATATAATAGGACTACAAAGTCGCTGAAGATTATGGAGTTATGGATTTTCCTGTTTTGGTATACTATGAAAATCAAATTCCAAGTGTTTTCGAAGGAAATTTATCAGAAGAAGAAGAAGTTTTACAATGGTTAATTACACAAAAAACCGAAGATCGTATTGAATTAATAACTCGAACTATGTTGGAATCGTTTGTCGAAGATACTCAATATTTGGCTGTATACTTTTGTAAGGAAAATTTGATTGAAAATTAACTAAGTTAATTTTAAATCTAATATTTTCATGTTATTTTAGATAAACAGAATTGCTTCATTTGTGACGAAATTTTAGAAGGTTTAGAGAAAATTGACGATGAATGCGACGTTTTTGGAATACATTTAGTAAAAATACAAGATATACAATTAGCTAAAAGATACTCTATTAAAACGTTCCCAGCTTTAGTTTACTTCAGGAATGGAAATCCATTATTATTTGAAGGTCGTTAGAATATTATGATATTTTTGTTTTGTATAAAATAAAAAATAAAAATATGTTGATCATTTTCAGGTGATTTGCAAAATGAAGAATCGGTACTGGAATGGTTAATCGACGATGATAATCGTGAATTAGCCGATGAAATTGAATCAGTAAACGCAAGAATGTTGGAAAGACTCCTTGATGAATCTCCTTTCTTAGCCGTTTTCTTCTGTAAGTTAAAATTAATACGTCCATAACTAGTCTTTAAAAGTAAAATTCAAAACTTATAAAATTCAAATCTAAATTTCTTCTACCATATTAACAGACGACGAAGACTGTCCAGAATGCGATGATATCATGGAAGCTTTAGAAAAGATCGACGGAGAGGCTGACTTGTTCGGAATTGACTTCGTCAAAGTTTCAGAGGTGGAAGCCACTGAAAAATATGGCATTATAAATGTACCGTCATTGGTTTACTTCCGAAAGAAAGTACCCCTAGCCTACGACGGAGATCTTACCCAGGAAGATAAAATTTTGCAATGGCTCACGTCCCAAGACGTTTTCGAAATAAAAAATGAAATTGAAGAAGTAAATAAGAAAATGTTAGATAAGCTTCTCGATGAAAATGAATATTTGGCAGTATTTTTCTGTAAGTGAAAGTTGAATCATCAATCCTCTACGGATTAGTTTATTATTTTCATTTTCAGACGAGCACGGAACTAAAGAAAGTGACGAAGTAAATGAAAAATTGGAGAATATCGACGGTGAAACTGATAATTTAGACATTACTTTTGTAAAAATGGCCGACCCACGATATGCAAGAAAGTGGGGTGTGACCAAACTTCCAGCTTTGGTTTATTTCCGCAAACGGTTTCCAAGTATATACAGAAGTGAGCAAATCAACGTAAAAATATTTACTTTTGTTTTACTTTGTATAACGGGGGAATTCAATTTATTTTCAGATGATTTGAAGAACGAAAACGAAGTACTGGAGTGGTTGCGCAAAAATCGTTTCAGACAACCTGATCTGAACATATACATGTACATGCTGATAGCCGTCGCAGTACTATACGCCATGTATACGTTTTTCTTGTTAACGTGCTTCAAAACGGAACAACCAGCTCCCGTAACTCACCCAAAGCAAACGTGAAAAACTCATAAAGTATCTTATTCGTGACTAAATCGACATTGGCGATGATAACTGAATATTCCTTTGAACATTTATCTTTCTTTTTAAATTACTATGTGACTATTAAAATATTACCTCTGTTTTGTGGTAATTAAATTACGACATAATATGATATTCAACGTAATAATGATGGTGCCTTTATCCGTTGTTCTAGTCAAATTTTTTAAGAGATTTGACGAATAAATTGAGTGTACCAATTATTGTACAATATTCATCTGTTGATTTGCAACAGCGTTTTATAAATTTTTCATTTTTATTTGGCATTGACTTTTAAAAGTATAATATATTATTCGAGTGCACAAAATAAATCGATAAGAATATTGTAAAAGTATTGGTATTAAAATGGAAAATATTCGAAACTATTAAACAACTTTGGGACCATCACACTGACTTATAGATTATACAGCTATTTTGTTCAAACTTTGGTATATGAAAACTTAATAAACAGTTAAAACTGTTAATTGATATATAACAAATGAAATAGGCTTTTCCTGAAAATCGATTAAATATAAATTATTCATTCATTCACACACGAGAGTACTGGAAGAAAAATACGCACTCATACGTATGAAGTAGACTGGTTGTAAAAATTTAATTACTTGAAAAATCGTTTTTGTACCTTGAATTACAAGTTACTGTTATAATCGTTGAGGAGTCTTCTCAAAAAGTCATAAAATTTTATTATAATTCAAAAACTATTAATTTGTTGGCAATAAGTCAACAGTTATACAATTTAATTGGTTGTTTTTTAAATATCTTTGATTAAAATTTATATAGATTTTACGGGAATTCTAAGAGAATTTTTCAACGGTTTTCGCTACTTTTTCCAGTAACCTGAAGTTTCATAGTACTTAATGGTCAACTTTAATTAAGTCAATTTAGGATATAACAGCCGCTCTAGCATACTTAAATTTCTGTAAAATGGCATTAGTAAAATTATAGTTTTTGAACTCGAAATACGTAGTAGATATTTTCGATTTCATGTGAAGTTAAAGTAAAACTATTTATAAATCCGACTCCTACTTACTTGTTATTGGGCTTATTTTTCATTGCTTTTATTAGATGTCAGCAAACGAAAAAAAAATTATAATTAATTGTCACTCAACATGTTTTATAATATAATTTGTCAGATACTATGCTGGTAAACAATTGTCAATCCTTTGAGTAATGAAAAATTCAAATATTTCAATAGATATGAACACATTTCTTTCGCAACCTACCGTCTTGAATTACAATTTTATAAAACTTAAATGCCAATAATGCAGTTTTTATGAATGAATGGTTATACTTTCTGAATCTGTTACGAAGGATATGATATTCATAAAACTAGAATGAAATTTTTCGTGAGCATTGAGATTATATATAATTTTTAGAAAAAATATTCAAAGTGACCGAAGATATATATATGAAATTCTCATCTTAATATTACCTTTGAATCTTTTAGATACTAGAAATGTACACATGAACTTTTTGTTCATTTTTTGTATGTTAGAATGTAATTTATAAATATTTTGTACTTACAATTGCAACAATTGAATGCATTATTGTTCAATGCTAGATTCAATGTCACACAAGGATCCAAATAAAGCCAAAAACGAACATGACAACTTCAAAAAATAAATATATAAAAAAATAAAATTACCAAAATAATAAATATTGTACTAAAATTAAAAAAAAAATTAAATGGCGGAATAATTTATGGTATTCAGAATTTTGATCATTTAATTAATACTTCTTTGAACAATGTACATGAATCAATCCATTGTAAAATTTATTTTTGTGAAAAATTAGAGCGATTTTGAATTTTCTCGATAAATTAAAATAAAATAAGCTACAGTTTATGCTGCAGCTCACAAAATCAATGTACAAAGTTTCATTAAAAGATTCAAAATATCTTAAAAATAGTTTTAGTTAAAAATATATCATGTAAATATACTGACACCACTCAACTGTATAAATGTCCAATAGTTGTAAGTTTGTTGACTACTGAAATAAACTTTATTTGTATAAATCTTATAAATGTATCTTTCATATTATGTAGTTGCACGAGATAATATTGATTAATAAGAATTGAAAGCAAATAAATTATTCAATAATGAAATATATATTTTATTGAAACCTGATGAAATAGATTGATTGAATTACAACATTTATAAATATTATAACAACTGATGGTTTATTCATGAATGGATGCATATTACGACTTCAGATTCATTCATTGAGTTCAATATTTTTTATTTATAGTTTATGAAAAATAGTTGATATATCTTGCAAAATTAATAAAAATAACTATAAAATATTTTGAATTTTTAATTCATATACTTTCCTGTAATAATAAAATAAATATTAATCAAACAAGTGATTGTATCCTTTCACCGTTTTTTTATGTAACTGTTTCTGAACTAATTAAATTCGACCAAATGAATTGTTAATTATTCAGATAATAAAATTTACGCACAACAAATGATAAAAATATCGATAACACAATTTTTGATTGTCAGATAAGCAATTACTGGCCTCTAAAAGTGACAGAAACTGTCACTGGTTTTGGTATTATTCATTTGATCAATTCTGGCGGTCTCTGACATTGCAAATTTCATCTTCGCAATTGTAGACAACTACCTAAACTAACCTTTTGAAATGAAAATTGTTGTTTACAGTTTTAAATATTGTTAATTAACTGTGTCTTTTTATGATTCATATTTAAGTATTGATCTGATGGACTTTACCCTTTTATCAACAAACCAATGCTTACTCACCTCAATTTATGTTTCGCCTACTCTATTTATACACGAATCTCACCTCTTCTTTACGATGTATTTCGTCAGTCGTTTACTGTACCGTGTCTAGTGTCCACGTGCGTACTTACACAGTGTACAGTACGTTCTTATTCAAAATTGTGAACTAGTATATCGAGAAAACATATTGCTATTTTTTCTTGCGACAGTGACATTTGTAATCAATAATGGCTGAAAAACTGCCGGAATCGATTAACTTTCCCCTTGAGGAAACAGCAGTATTGGAACTTTGGAAAGAACTTGATGTTTTCAAAAATTGTTTGAAACAATCTCAAGGCAAACCACGCTATTCCTTCTATGATGGGCCGCCTTTTGCAACTGGGTTACCTCATTATGGTCATATTTTAGCTGGTACTATTAAAGATATTGTAACAAGGTAATTTTGAAAATATTCATAATAGTCTAAATCAAATATTGACAAATCTTTCATTGTATTTTATATTTTTCAAATATTTCTAATATTTGTAATATTATCCACAAAATTGTAGGTATGCACATCAAAAAGGGTTCCACGTTGAACGAAGATTTGGATGGGATACTCATGGTTTGCCTGTAGAATTTGAAATTGACAAAGCTCTCAATATTACTGGTCCAGATGATGTAATGAAAATGGGAATAGCTAATTACAACAAAGAATGTAGAAATATTGTAATGAGATATGCCAATGAATGGGAAACTATTGTCAAAAGATTAGGAAGATGGATAGACTTTGAAAATGATTACAAAACTTTGTATCCATGGTATATGGAATCTATTTGGTGGGTTTTCAAGCAATTGTACGATAAAGGTTTAGTTTATCAAGGTGTTAAAGTGATGCCTTTTTCAACTGGCTGCAATACCCCACTGTCAAACTTTGAATCTGGACAAAATTACAAAGATGTCGTTGATCCTTCTGTAGTAGTTTCGTTTCCTTTAGATGATGAGCCTGGAGTACACATGTTAGCTTGGACAACAACCCCGTGGACATTGCCTAGTAATCTAGCAATTTGCTGTAATCCAAACTTTGAATACATTGAAATACTTGATCACAAGACAAACAAAACATTTATTTTACTGGAATCTAGTTTATCTATCATTTACAAATCACCTGATTTGTACACTGTGAAAGGAAAGAGACAAGGTTCAGATTTACTTGGAAAAACGTATGAACCAATATTCCCGTATTTTGCACATTTAAAAGAAAAAGGTATTTATTTATACTATTTTATACTATATAACTTGAATTAGATTTCATGAGAGCAAGTTATTTATTATATTTAATTTTTTTAGGTGCATTTAGAGTATTGAATGATCCATACGTAACAGCTGAATCAGGAACTGGAGTAGTACATCAAGCTCCTTATTTTGGAGAAGACGATTATCGTTGTTGTTTAAAGGCTGGTATCATTACTAAAGATCAAGAGAGCATTTGTCCTGTAAATAGTTCTGGATGCTTCACAGAACCTGTCACAGATTTTCTTGGAAAATATGTTAAGGCCGCCGACAAAGAAATAATTAAAAACCTTCAATCTAGAGGTAGACTGATACATAGTGGTACAAGTAAACACAGTTATCCATACTGTTGGCGCTCAGACACACCACTTATTTATAAAGCTGTGCCATCATGGTTCATCAAAGTAGAATCTATAAAAGAAAAATTGCTGGAAGCCAGCGCTCAAACCTACTGGGTACCAGATTACGTAAAAGAGAAACGCTTTGGCAATTGGCTGAGGGATGCACGCGATTGGGCGATCAGTCGCAATCGCTACTGGGGCAATCCAATGCCACTTTGGATTTCCGAAGACAGAAAAGAAGTCATGTGCATAGGCAGTATTGCAGAATTGGAACGATTGACCGGCAAAAAAATTACGGATATCCATCGAGAGAGCATCGATGACTTGGAAATCCCATCGTCGCGACCAGGCCAACCTCCGCTACGTCGCGTTCCCGAAGTCTTCGACTGTTGGTTCGAATCCGGCTCGATGCCTTACGCACAAATGCATTATCCGTTCGAGAACACGAAAGAATTCGAGGAAAGTTTCCCGGCGGACTTTATCGCCGAAGGTATCGACCAAACGCGAGGTTGGTTTTATACCCTGCTGGTCATCTCAACCGCATTGTTCGGCCGACCACCTTACAAGAATCTAATAGCCAACGGCTTGATCCTGGCGTCGGACGGCCAAAAGATGTCGAAGCGAAAGCGCAACTATCCCGACCCGATGGAAGTGGTGACGCGTTACGGCGCTGACGCTCTGCGTCTCTACCTGATCAACTCGCCGGTGGTGCGAGCGGAAAATCTGCGCTTCAAGGAGGAAGGCGTGCGCGACGTGGTGAAAGACGTCCTGCTGCCCTGGTACAACGCGTTCCGCTTCCTGCTGCAGAACGTGGAGCGTTTCGAGCGCGCCGAGAAGCGCAAGTTCGTCTACAAGCCGGACGAGCTGGTGGGCGCGGGCACGGGCAACCTCATGGACCGCTGGATCCTCTCGTTCACGGAGTCGCTGCTGCAGTTCATCGAGACGGAGATGAAGGCCTACCGGCTGTACACGGTGGTGCCGCGACTCGTGCACTACATCGAGAACCTGACCAACTGGTACGTGCGCATGAATCGACGCCGGCTGAAGGGCGAGAGCGGGCCCGGCGAGTGCGAGCGGGCCCTCAACGCGCTCTGCCACGTGCTGCACACGATGACCCGGATCAACGCCCCGTTCACGCCCTTCCTCGCGGAGTTCATGCACCGGCGGCTGAGGCCGCTGCTGGCCGCCGACAGCGAGCTCCGGGCCGAGAGCGTGCACTACCTGCAGGTGCCCGCGCCGAGGCTCGAGCTCGTCGACCTGCCGACCGAGAGCGCCGTCTCGGGCATGCAGACCGTCATCGAGCTGGGCAGGCTGCTGCGCGACCGGCGCACCATGCCCCTCAAGTACCCGCTGCCCGAGGTCGTGGTCATCCACCAGGACCAGGCGGCCCTCGACGAGCTGCGCACCCTCGAGCCCTACGTCCTCGACGAGCTCAACGTGCGCAAGCTCACGCTCACCCACGACAAGAAGGCCTACGGGGTGAGCCTTCGCGCCGAGCCGGAGCACCGCAGCCTCGGCTCCAAGTACAAGGCCGACTTCCGCAAGCTCACCGAGCTCATTCGCCAGCTGAGCGACTCGCAGCTCCAGGACTTCCTGCGCCGCAAGTCCATCGAGCTGTCGTCCGGCCACGTGATCGAGGAGAGCGAGCTGCGCATCATGTTCGCGTTCGGCGGGCCGCGCTCCGAGGAGCTGCGCCAGCGCTACGAGGCCGAGTGCCGTGGCAGTCTGCTCGTGCTCCTCGACTGCACCCAATCCGAGGAGATGGTGAACGAGGGCCTGGCGCGCGAGTTCGTCAATCGCGTCCAGAAGCTCCGCAAGAAGGCCAAGTTACAACCCCACGATCCGGCTCGCTTGTACTTCGAGTTCGGCAAGGAGTCGGAAGCCGACCAAGTGGCCAAGGCCGTGGACATGCACAAGGACTTGATCGAGTCGACCACCAAGACGCCCCAGTTCCCCGTTTCCGCTATGCAAGCCGACGACCCTGTTCTCGAAGAAGAAAAGTGCGATCTCAAGGGAGTCACTTTGCGACTGCTCCTCGTCTCGGCCAAAAATCAATTGGACAAGCCCAAGTACTTGCCGGAAGCCAGCAAGTACGTCAACGTCGAGCTGACGAGCTCGCTTCAGCCGCGCTACGGAGCAAAGTCGCGCTACGCAACTCTCTGGCTGCAGGACCATCTACGTGGCGATGCACCTCTGAGCTTCGGCCAACTTAAGCAGGAAGTCGCTCGAGTATTCGGCATACACGGATGTCATTACGACATTTACGATTCGACTGGAAAGATTCTCAACGACAAAAGCGATATCTTGTCTTATCACAAGAGTCTTCTTAGCGTCGTCAAGACTGGTGAAAATTGTCCGGAACCATCGCGGAAATTGGCCTGGCCCGCTTGCTGCTTGATCAACGTCTCTTACGACAAAGCCGGCAAAAAGTCGAGTATTCGGTATTCCTAGAAAATCCTAAACAAAGCTACGTACTCGATCAAGGCAAAATTCGAGCCAATCTAGCTGGTGTACTTTCGAATTCCGATGTCAATGTGCCTAATGAACCGATCGACAAACTCAATGGTTTTGTGCTCAACGCTTGATGCCGTCAACATTTTAATAGGAAACACTACGTTCAAAGTCATCTTTTTTTTCACGTTTGTTAATAACGAGCTTTTGTTAGTACAATTGGACAATTCTTTAGTATGGTATAATTTACATGTATATTGTACGTATTTGAATAAGATAACAAATTGAATTTACAACTTGGAGTGTCCTTTCATTGAAGAATCAAAAACCTTATTTTAATCAACGAGCAGATATATATATATTTTTAGCACAAAAAAACTTTTACTACTGGTAATCTGTTTATTAAAAAGTTATACACGAGGTAACGTATCTATGAGGCATGCCGCGTAATCTGGCAACTCATTGAAAATCTGTTTATATGACTAGTAAGTATCAAAGTATTAATACGATTGTAAAAAAAGAAAAGAAACTTAAAAACAAGACTAATTGATACGCTCAAGAGACTTGAGTTGAAAAATGTGACGCTTGAGATCGATGCGGCGTTGCATTATTACTACCCAAGTATATAATGCGCCTCTGCTCCTCCGGATGTATGAGTTGATCGGTATTTTTCCAACGGTACTTCTTCTCGGTATCTTTGAGCTGTCGCTTGTCGATATAACTTATGACGCAGCTCGTGGGTATCCAAACGATCGCCGTGCTTATTATCACTGCCCCGACAATATTGTCTTTGAGAAAACGCATCACTTTGTTAATGTTAATGTCCTCGATGATGTCCCAGAAGCGCTCGACGACGTCTTGGATGGTTTTTTCGCAGGTGCCCTTGTTACAAAAGCCTTGAATGCAGGGAGTTCCATCGGGCAATATGTCCTGCGGATCGATCGGGAAGCAAGTATCGTTGAGGCCCATACGACAGCAGCGTTTGCACGCGTCTCCGGCTGCAAAAGCAATAAACGAGAATCGGCAAATTTGAAACTAAGCCAAAACATGTAATCGTAGCAGTCAACGTACTCGTGTCGCACATGCAACTGGTAAGACCCTGAGTTTCGCAGTAGGGCACGCATTTGCCCTGATGGCACTGGCCTCGCTCGAGGCAGCTCGTGCCGTCCTTCATGGCCGGTGAGCGCGGACACTCGCTGGAGGCGCCGGTGCACCTCGACTCCTGCTCGCAGGTGGCGTACTGCGCGTCGCGACACTTGACGCCCGGCCCCATGAAGGCGCAGTTCTGGCAGCAGGGCGAGTTCTTGTCGCTGCAGACGGCGCCCTGGTTGCGGCGCAGCTTGCAGTTCTTGTCGCAGCACGCGTCGTTGTCCTCGGTGCCGAGCAGGCCCGCGTCGCACTCCTCGTCGCCCTCGACGCGCAGATTGCCGCAGAACGACTCCTCGGGCTCGCTGAAGCATCTGCCCGACTTGGCCTGCAGCACGTTGCGGATCGCGCGAAGACTGCACGGCGAGAATCGCTTATTGTTCACGTCGTAGCCGCTCACGCTGTACGTGTACATGAGGTAAGAGCCACCTTGGCTCGCGCTTGGGCTGCATTCCTAGGGGCGACAAAATCAATTGCACGCGCTACTTTTTCACGTTGCGAGCGATTGTGTGTAAACTTACTGTTATGTCTGGATCGTGCTCCGATCCCCAATTATGACCAAATTCGTGAGCTGTTACTAAATCAGCCTCTCTTGTTATTACTCTTTGACCATAATGATTTCTACTTGAACTTAATCCCGAATTGAGGTACAAGGTGTATCCGTTTTTGAAGTATTCTATAAATCCCAAATTATTATTTCATAATACGTCTTTGTTGTTTTTTAAAATTAATTAATTTTTCTTAATTACCTGGTGTGCAAATACCCCCCACAGAATTTCTTCTTGGTGAGCCTACATATGCAAGACCTAAAATACCTCCTTCAAATTTTAAATCTGTGAATAGATGTGCTAAGCAGAAATCTTTGTGACTGTACTCTCGACTGAATACCTTCGATTAAAGGGCAAAAAGTTTCATTGTTTGTAATTGTTAATAACAATCAATTAGCAGCAAAGTTAAATCGAATCTTCTTTACCTCCAGTAAAGTTCTTACATCCCACTTTTCTCGCACCATGTTGTAGTGATTATCGCCTCCTCTTACTCTAGTAGGTTCACTATGAACAACTATTTTTTTAATTACAAATCCCATCCCCTTGAAACCATCCTGTTCCTTATGATCTTGCCACATTGTATCATTATAGATTTTATGAACTCTGTCAATTAGACTAATCTGTAAATTCATTATTACATTTATAATATAGAAAATTAAAATTTCGCCCTAAATTATGAAACATGAACGTCATACTAAATAATTTATGGTTGTTTTAGTGCTGCTTGCACCCATTTCTTGATAAAATCTATAATCGGCTACAAGAAGTAATGGACACCTCGTTTTAGTTGGAGTATACTCATATGATTCCGTTTGCCTTCTGCTTCTGTTATGACTAGTTTCTTCAATTTTTAAATCTACATCTATTGGTTCATTGTCTTCTTTTATATAACCGCAGGTTTTTGGAGCACCATGAGTATGTCCTTCTCCATTGTGATAATGTTCCCAACTTAGCTTGACATCAGATGCTTTATATATAATCATAGTTTCATTGCTATTTTCTGGTAAATGCCTCCACGAAGGCTGAAATATTAAATAAATATATTAATTGGATCGATTGAAAAATTCAATTACTTTTATAAAAGTGTACATACTTCTATGTGATAAGTATCATCAGGTACAGAAATACTTCCTAACAAAATACCATCGTCATCTATATTAAGCTGAACATGTGAGTTCGATTCACCAAACACTCTACCATGGTAAAAGTTATCATGATCTAAAAAACCAGGTGTAATACAACATTATTTTAAAATGTGCATAAATTCACTTTTAATATTTCAAACATACCAATGTGAACTGACGTTTCTCGTCCATTGCCATCAACTTCATACGCTTTAAATTTAGAATGAATTACTTCTTTTCTTGGTGTTAAAATCAATCGGAAATTCCTGAAAAAAAATTAATGATTTAAACCTCTCATTTCTATATATTTTACATCAAAAGTATTAACATTAATAAAACTCACCGGCCGTGTGTGTAAAAATCCAATTCGCTTATTTTGTTGTAAGGATGATAACTATGTTGAGCTCCACGTTTTACAATTCTATGTTGAAAACTTGAAGAATGAAGTAATTCATAATACTTCAAATTTTTATGAAGTGCATCTGCAAAATCAATAATCAGTGAGTTTCAATCACAAAATAGTTTAATTACATGAAAAACTGACCTGAAGCATCAATAGAAATAACTAAAAATAATATCACGAATGTAAACCCTTCCATGCTGATGTTAACTTATATAAAACGTGACACAACCGTTTTATTGTTCGGTCCATAATTAGAAATTAGATTATTTATTATTTTAATAAACTCATTTCACTGAAGATAGAACCATTTTAAAATGACGATGTTTGAATAGCAATCGATTCAATAGAAAGTTTTGTTGACAACAAAGGAACTCGTCATAATTGTTGCATTTTTGTGTTAACACAATTTAATCGCTTAGATGCACATACACGTCGAGATTGTATGCATCGTTCTAAGCATCATGTCACCAAAACAACGATCACTGCTACTGGACGCATAACTTTCGACGACATAATCCTTCCAAAACAACACCCGCAATGTTTAGGTCATGAACTCGAAAAAACTAGATCTACCACTGACAGTTCTCAAGGCGCAAGTCGCTCAATACCTACCTGTCAAGAGTAGAACAATGCGTTCTGCTGCAACTGCATGAGTCTGCTCAGTGTGGGATAAAGCTGCGTAACAGAATGTAGCCAATCACAGACAGAGTTGAGTTGGATGAATTTCAGCGAAAAACTGCGATTGGTTCAACGAAACCGAAGAGGAAAAGGTAATGAATTTCGCATGAAAGTAATTTTGCAATTGCAAAAAATTATTATAAATAATCGCGCGTCGCAGTAAGAACCCCTGGTTCTTATGCCCTTAAATACTAGGATAATCAAGGAAGTTTCTCATTGGGTAAAAGTAATTACTTATTAAAATAAATAGTATATTACTGTCCAAGGCCGCGAAAAACAGAAAAGTCCCAGAGTACGTGTAATTAGTGGCCGAGGCGAAGCCGAGGCCGATAAACACGTGCTCTGGGGCTCTCTTTTTTTGCGGCATAGGCCTGTATACTATTTTTCATACACAGTGGCCCGAAAATCGCTCTTCCAGCTTTGTGCAGCGGCAGGGAAGTAGTCACTTTCAGGCCGCTGGTATGAAAATGTAATTTTTTCAAGGATTTTCATCAGTTTTAAAGGTAATGAATTTTCAAATAATACAATAAATGGTCAAAGTAAAAATACATTTGACTTTCTATTGACAATATATTGACTCGACAATTAAATAAATAAAATAAAGAAAAAGAATCAAATTAACAATCATTATTTTTTGAAAAAAAATATGAACTTTGAACTAAGTGTTACAAACTAAAAAAAATGTTTATGAATTTAAAATTTCTCAAATTCATCATCTTCATAGGACAAAATAAATGGTTACTTTTGAAAATAAAAATAATATGAAAAATTTAGTTCTTTTAATTTTTTTATTAATGTTTTTGTATATATTTTAAACACTCGAAATCACATGACTCTCGACCAAAATTTTTTTTAAGAAATGGTACTTAGTGTAGAAAAGTAATTGAACAAAAGAGTTGATAATTTGTAATAAGTTTGACTGTTTTGTTTTTTATATGTGTATATATATTTACACACATGCATGTGTAAATATTTTCAAATGAATGTATAGACAATCATGTAAAAATGTTAAGTGTTTATGAAGTTAACTCGAGTGTCTTTATTGCGATGCAATAGATCAGTAATGTCGTTCTCTATTTTATGATGACATTTATTTTCTTCATTCAGCTAACTTGATTTTGCAGCAAATAAAGGTGCAAAATTAACGCTTCACTTTGCAAATCTTCTCGTATTTTGAATAATTAACGCTTCAGTCCGGTGATAACGAAAGTCTCTATTTACATTCTCAACTGACGAAACGATGATTCAACATATCTCAATCGTTTATATATTTCATATTATTCAAGTCAATCTGAATAAACGTCAATATCGTCATCACCATTATTTATTACTATTATCAACATCAATATTACCATTATTATTTTTATTAAGATAATTACCATCATTATGCAAAATTCATTTTCAACTTTTTTGTTACATACAAACTAAAAATAAACAAAGCACACTTTAATACGACAACAACCAGAACGCGATTATTGCACCGATATCCAGGCTAATTTTTTTTCCATATTCAACGATCAACCGGGCTGAAGGTTAGTTAAGCAAATGCCCAGATATATAAATGAAAAAATTTGTTGTATCGTCTCAACTCGCTCGCAAACATTGTTGTCACTCGTCTGTTTTATAATTTTTTTTTTTTATAATTCTACTATATTTTGTATTGTTTAACTGCCTTTTCTAAACATATTTAGAAGACAAGTCTTTTGCATGAGAAAAATAATAATAGTAAAAAGGTTTTAAAATTGTTTAAGTTGTTGATAACAACGAGGATTATTCGTTTCCCGAATAAATTCCATCAAATTTTGTGAATAAATTTTTTTTAACATGATTTAGTAACTGTCTCTAGTTTTCGCTAAATTATGTTACTTTTTTATTGGATGTGCTATTGGCTGGCTGGTTGTATAATGTATAAAATTACATACTTATTTCTGAATGTATTTTTCCCACATCTCTGTGTATTTTTACTCTTCCACACGTACAGTACATAATTACTAGTTCGTACTTTGATTCAATACACAGGTGGAAATTGCATTTTGATTCATATGTTAAATTAATAATAAACTAAAAACATTTCATGTTTCATGGACAAAGAACGCTTTGAAAACATCATAAAATTCTATTTGATGATTCAAGTGGTTCCTCCATGCTCAAACGATCAGCACTTCCACTGAAATTTATAAATTTCAAAGTATCTTTGGGTTAAAGGTTGAAATTATTTTGCCAGGAATCTCGATATATCATTGTTCCAACACCCACAACTGAAAGTCTCAAATAATGCTTATACTATAAATAATTTGAAATACGCAGCAATAATTCATGATAAGTGTAAAAGTTAGTACACAGAAATAACAGGCTTTTTTCTATTCGCAGACAAAAATACTTATAAAAAGTGGCACATACACAATACTAGACAAAAACTCGGACAATACAAATCATCAAACTACCTTTTTTCTTTAATTCACCTTATTTTTAATAAAACTACTATTTTTTTTGTTTTTATCATAGCTAATTGATTTTTTTTTATTAGTTGAAAGAAGTTACTATTTTCAAAGATGATTTTCACGCGACGAATTGGTATCTACTTTTTCTTAAATAGTGTAAGTTAGAGCATTATAAAACGTTCAATTATCTAAGATATTGAAGTTCCAGCCACAGACTAAGTCTAGTGCCACTCATGATTTAAATTTGATAATTAATTTAATTAAGTTTTTTGTTTCACTCTGTTGAACAGAAGAATTTTACAAATTCGTCGAATAAATCTGATATAGTATTTTTCAAGATACTCTTTGCACGGACGAGGGCACCGACAATCTTAAGGTCGGTTGTTCATTAGTTTTTTTTATGGAGGCAACTTAATCAAAAAAACCAAAACCTCTTGCTCTACTAATTGATTATGAAGTAGTGATAATTTATCACTAATCATAGACGTTATCTCCTTCATCAAAAAATCATTTTTCCTTGGGGGCTGCTGACTTTTATTTAATTACCACTTTTCTTCTTCTTCTTCGTCATCTTCTTCTGATTCTGATGGCTGATCTGCCAACCATGTCAACCAAGCATTCACCTTGTCGAAAAAATTAAAAAGAGCATTAAAATCAAGAGAATACAACATAATCATATAATTAAAAAATTAAAACTTCAAATATACCTGGAAGAGAGCCTCGCCTTTCCCAGGATAAGCATCATTGATATCCTCTTTCCAGCGCATGAAAGCGTCTTCGTCGATAATTGAAAGATCATAAAGAGCTATGAACCAACGGAGTAGCATTCCTTTAGGGAATTTATGCGAGTAGCAAAATACTTGCAAAGAGTGCACGGCAGTGACCTGGGAATCGATTGTTGGCAAAAGTGTTTGCAACATTCTCTGATATTTGCCCAGCAAGGCTAATTCTTTCTCTTGCAAAGCTTTACTAGGTAAATCGTTTGGATCAACCCCTTCTGGGAATGTTGTTTCCTATAATCAGAAAATTATATATTTAATAATTAAGATAAACAAATAAATATATAAAAAGTGTGACTAAAAAACTTACCCGAGTAATATATTTGAGCAAAACGGCAATGAGTGCGTTTATAAACGCAGGGTCAGAGTGATGAGACGGCTCAAGTTTTTCCTTGATCCACTTGTAAAAGGTAGTAGGCGAAGGATCTGCCTCGAGTTGTCGTCCCATATCGCCCTGAATTCTCAACAAAGGATAGAGGAAGGTAAGATCGCGGTCCTCAAGAATTTCACCGAGACGTTCCTTGGTTTTTTCTGCTTCAGGTAACTGGCTAATAAGGTTGATCTTGCTCTCGTTGAAAATTCGAGAGAGCACCTGCTTGCCTTGGCTCTTATGCAGTTGCTGCAGTGTGAGAAGAAATAGAGGATAGTGTTGACCGTTCTCCGTCACGGAGGCAAGGTCATTCAGCTGGAGCATTTGATCAACGATGGCTCGGGCCGTAAAGAGGGCGATGTGGGAAAGGACACATGGAACGTCTTTATCGGCCATCGAAGTGACGAGCTCCTTCCAGCCATCGTGAAATTGGTTGCTGCTTATTATGTTATCTTTGCGCAATTGAGCAACGAGATCGGCAGCAAGAGTGCGCTCGGTTTCGTTGCGCTCCAGACAGTTGGAGTAGATGCTGAGCACGGCATAACGCAAAAAGCGCTCAGGAATCTTGAGTTCTTTCAAGGCTTGAACAGCCTTTTCCACATCATTCTGGCTAATATGTTCGTCGAGCATGGCATGGACTTTCTTCATAACTTCTTCCTTGGTCAAACCTTTGTCTTTGCGCTCTCGGGCTTTCTCGCGCTTGTCAAGAGGGCCTTGCTTGATAACAATGCTACTGGTAGCAGCGGGGGTTGGTGCTGCTGCTTTTGGAGCAATGGTTGCAAGATTGACAGCGCTCGAGGCCGGAGGTTGCGATTGCTGCTGCTGTTGCTGCTGCTGATTCTGCTGTTGTTTGCGAATTGTCGCTGCACGCATCAGAGTAGTCTCGGACATACCACGGCCCGGGAACAAATCTATGCCATTGTCAATGGGGAGCTGTGGAATGATATTTGGCTGCTTGTAAGTCATCGAGTTGGCAGAGGGTCGAAGCGACACTTCCTCTGGTGGTCCAATGAGGATCTTGTTCTTGTTGAAGCGCGGGGCTTGCTCCTTGTTACCGTTGTTGTTGTAATTATGACCACCTCGATCACCAGAATTATGCTGCTGCTTACCACCGTGTTGGTTGTGGTAATTGTTTTGCTGCCTATTCTGGCCGTAAAAACCTTGATTTTGCTGGTTGTTACCGCGGCCACCGCGTTGGTTGTTGTAACCGCCGGATTGCGAGTCTCGTCCGCCGCCGCCAGAAAATCCATTGGGCCCGCCAGCTCCGGTGGGGCCGAAGGGCGAAAGCGCTCCGAAATCTGACGAGCTAATGGAGATGATGGAGCTAAAGTCGTTCATAGAGACGCGGCCCATGCGTCGGAAAAGATCGCTGCCGGGCCGGCCTTGGTCGGCGATAGCGTGATGATCGGTCAGGCGGTTGGATGGGGGTCCGCCGGAATTACGACCACCGTAGAAGTTGTGTTCCGAGTGTCGACCCAGTACACCTTGTCCTCCGCTCGGACGATGCTGGGACACATCGTCGTTATCATTGCGAATCTGATTGATGGGCATGGGACCCTCGGTACTGGTAGCTTTGCGCGGTACCCAGCCGTCCCGGCGCAGCTCGATGACGTCGAGCAACATGAATCGTATGCGAAGCGGTAGCTCCTGGCTCTTGGCCAAGCTCTTCATGCGCTTAAAGTACTGTTCCATGAGCTGTTGGCCCTTATCCGTGTCAAGGATACGGCCGCAGGTGCGCATGATCTGGCAGAGACATTCGATGTCCTCGGCTGGGTCCCCCCGGGATCCACCACGCCTCTTATCCAAAAGCTGTTGTATGCACTTGTGCAGAATCGAGTTACTGATGATCTCGAGCTTGCCGAGCTCGCCGATGAATTTGATGTTGCCGAGCATCTTTCTTTTGACCATCTGCCGGCGCTCCTCGTCCTCGGGACTAAGCTCGCCGTCCTGGCGCTCGAATGCCTCGTGGGCCTTGCTGCGGTTCTCGAACTCGAAGCGGCACTTGTTGAGCAGCAATCGCGTGAAGGTGTTGTCGTTCGATCGAACCTTGGCGCTCTCATTGTTGTGGTTGTTGCCGTTGTTGTGGGTAGGGCCGGTGCTGCCGTGATGGCCGCCTCCTCCAGCAAGTCTGGAGCTTCCAATCGCCCCATGTAGCTTTTGCTCGTTCTCAAGCTGCGCGGCCTCCTCTGACAGCCGCTTGCACAGCTGTGCATACATAGAACTGTATTTCGGTTCATCGAGAGCTTTTTCAAAGATCTGTTAACATAAAATATCAAGGTATGTTTATTCGTTCGGATGGTGCGAGCGAAGGAATCGATAGACGAGCCGATCGAACGTCTCGTTGATATACGGATCGAGACATTTGGTTTACATAGATGGTTTATGCGAGTTTACGTGAGTCGCGGGCCGTACTTACCAAGAATATGACGCCTTTAAGTATTACATCGGAATTGAGCTCAAGGTTGAGCAAGTCGTTGCTCAGCTTTGCGAACTTTTCCGGTGTGAGCTTGTTGAGCAGGCCCCGTACCTTGCGGAAGATGACATCGTTACGGCTTTCTGGGGTGAGCGCATCGCGTCTAATAGATGAAGGAGGGATCCAGCGTTGCTCAGTGGATAGGGAGCGATTATCGTCCCTGGAAGGCATCGAACTTTGTTAGTTTCTTTGACTACTTTTACAGAAACACAACACAAGTTAGCTCAGGGAGTTTTTGGACGCAGATGTGAAATTGATGTGATATCTGTGCTTTTTTCCAGGAATGAGTGATTTTCGGATAGATCGATCGATGCAACAGAAAAAAAGTAAATGAATAAAAACAATAATAAAAACGATTATCGCGAGGAATGTAAAAAAGGACAGGACAGGTGTACGTGCACGCGAATAATAATATTCTGGGCAATGATGTGTAAGGGGCAATGTGTGAGCAAGCTAGCAGGGTGGTTCTTTATCTAGGCAAAGACCCTGACCTTCCTCCCGAGACACGAGAAGCACCCCCCGGTCCTGTGGGGTTGTCCGTTGTTGCGCGTGTTTTGGCCCCCAGAACAACAAATCACAGCACGCAGTACTTTTGACGACGGTGAGCTGTAACATGGAAGAAAAAAAAACAAATTATTATTTTCAAATGGCTTCGCTCCGCAACGACGATCATCGATTTAAACAGGAAATAAAATATAAAGCCAGTTATTTTTCGCATTGACTCGTAACGCGTAAACAGCTTCGCTCGCTGTAACGTTCGACGTAACGTTCGGTAACAATGACGTTTAAGAAAGTAGCAGCGCAGCAAATTGAATGAACGATCGGGAGAGGAAAATCCTCGAGCGCTAGTGTGGCTTTGATCGCAGTAGTAGAGAGAGAGAGAGAGAGAGCACTACTTTTTTGCCAGAGTCGACGCAAATTAATGCAACTGCGGCGCGACTCGAGCAGTCGAGAGCGATGATACGTCATAGACGAAGAAAAAAAAACGTACTATCAACGATGAGAGACGCAAAAGAAATACGCCAATTGGATGGTTGGAGAGATAGAGCGAGAGACGAGGAAGTTTGGAGCGAGGGCAAAAAGTGAATGAAGCGAGAGCAAAATGACTGTTCGGGCAGGTATTTGGGCGAAAAAGGACACGAGAGCACGTAAAAGCGAGCAGCTGAAAAACGTTGGCGTCCTATATGCCCCGTGCAGCTGTACCAATACACCAATAGCCACCACGGCACTCACACGTTTAAAAGGTATATCTACTCGCAGTGCTCGAGGCAGCTATATATATACGACCGAGCTACTGCAAGTCCTATGCGACGTTTACTTGGCGCGACGCCTTCCTTTATACCTAATGCATATGAATGTATGCAGCGAGCGAAAGAAAGAAAGAATGAAAAAAAAGTCGTCGACTCTCCGAGTATACGCGGACAATGTTACACTTGTGGGCCCGCAGAAGAGTCTCGAGTCGAGCCGAGAGATGTATATGTAGGAGAGGATGTATCTCTCTGGTAATTAGCAATTATTTCATGTAGCCCTCGTCGGGATGCGCACGCGCGCGCGCCCAACTCTCTCTCTCTCTCTCCTCTTATGCACTATTGAAAATATATAGTACATGTATGTATGTAGATGAGAAATTTTTCGCAGTGCACGACGAAGAGGTGTAGTCGCTATGATAGGTAGTATATATATATACGATGCACGGACACACACACTCTCGCGCGCGCGCGTTTATCGCACTCCCCGCAATTGTGTACTGGCGAAGCTATATCGCCGAGACGACGTTTGTGTATGCGCGAGCGAAGCGAGAGACGACGAGAGAGTATCTATATACATGCGCACCTATATATAGCTATATATCGCGAATGGGTGTGCGCGCGCGTTCGCTCGCTCGCATATGTGCCGCGTATACGTATACGAGTCTTTTATGCGCGCGCGCGTGTGTGTGTGCGCGCGTATATAGCCGAGGTAAGATGGAGCTGAACCAATGTCCTCCATCTCACGAGTCCCCCGACTCGATTTATCAACTATCCTTTATAGTTTGCTCGCTTTCGTTGGCTCTCGTAGCGCACATACGAGACTGACGCAGAGAGTCGCTCTGCTCTCTCGCTCGCGAATAATTTTGCGCCTCGATTGCCATTGTCAAGTTTCGAGTATATATATATATGTATCGCTTGCCTCACGGACGTGACGCCCGTGCCGTTGGTGTGTAGGAAGCAAAGACTAGGCAGCAGCAGCTCTCTCTCTCTCGCACTCGCGCACACACACACGCACACACGCGCAGGGGCAATGTTATAAACGATGCTTACGTTTGGGCCGCTGTTGGTTGCTCCGATACGGTGCACTACTATTCGGTCGACCGATGCACACCGGGAAAAGAGACCTTAGCCTGGCTTCGGACTTGTTTCCCGATGTTATAGTAGTAGTGGTAGAGTCGGAGAACGACGACGACGACGACGACGACGACGAAGCCTAACCAATATAAAACTACTCACTCGATGCGTGTACGAGTGGCCAACGCAGACACGCGCACACTCACACGCAGACGATTAGACAGAAACACGCAGCTCTGCCTGTATAGAGTATATAGGATAGGTGTATATATACTGTATACGGGGACACGCACGCACACAGACGACGACGCCTACTATATACAGCGTCGACTGTGACTGTATATATATACGCGACGAGCTTGGCCGAGCGTGTGCACCTGGCTCCGATCGTTCCTACGTTACGACTACTCCACGCGAGACACAAAATATTTATTATAAACAATTATATCACTGGCTTTACGTATATTATATATATCTTGTTGCTCGCTTACTTGCTTGCTTACTCGCTCGCTCGAGCGCGCGCCTGTATGTGTGTGTGTGTGTCTGTTTGTGTGTGTATATGCGTGTGTGTCGGAGCTTTATTAATGCGTATACTACGGAGCAAAGCTGCTGGTGGAGCAGCAGCTGCCTCAACACTACGAGCTCTCTGTGTATATACGAGCTATGCTACGCGCACACACACATATACGCGCACTGCACAAGTCGAGTGCAGAAGCGGACGAGCCACGAGAAGCAGCACAAGCGACTTCTCTCTCTCTCCGTCCTTTTCCTTCCTCTCCCCCTTGCGGCCTCGGAACGAGTCGGCGGCCAAGTATAGGTGGCTTCGCGTCTACGCTCCGGTCACGGGACCATCATTTTTTTTCCAAGTCTCGTACGCGAATCGACCGGCTGCGAGCGCGCGACGTAGCGATTGTTTATACGCGCACCCGAAGGTATATTTTCCTCTGCAGTTTTCAATCAGCGAGCATACATAATGCAACGGTCGAGAGTGCAGCGCATGACCGTCGCCCAACGCGACTCTTTTTACGCTCGTGCTCGGTGCTATACTACTACGAGCGCGAATTCGTCTTGTTTATTATCGCGCGCACGAACAACGTCGACGTCGGAGAGCGCCGCGGTTCGTAGTTCGTGCGTGGGTGGCTGAGGGTTATTGCCTGTTGGCGTCGCGATCGCGACAATGACTGCTATAGAACGTATATATATATAAATATCGCATCACCTGCTCATTCACGAGTCCCGCATCTATGTGTACGCGTATGCTGCTGCCGTGCGTGCGTTTGTGTGTCTGCCAAATCCGAATACACACACATATAATACAACGAGTAGCATTGTACGCGGTGCCTACAGGACATGACGCATACATGCGCCAATTCGCTGCTTACAAACATTAATTGCTCAGCTGACGATAATAGTCGTTCCGATGCATTTCTCCGACGTTTTTTTGTTCAAAATATTCTCGATACTCGATAGATTGTTAACGCAAATCTCGCTCCTTTCGATCATTCCATAGACGAGACTCGTTAGCCTATTTTCGACTTTGTAATATCAGCCTTGAAAGTAATGGAAGAAAGATATATTAAAATGCGATGATTCGAGTCGAGCGATCGGAATTTCTTTATAAAAAATAAAAACACCGTCGTTGAACGATGTTGTGGCGGTCAGCAACAAAGAATAAAGGAAGACGAAAATTGGGCAAATATTTACGATCCAAAGTATCGTTTGCAAATATTCTCGTTGCACCATTAAAATGTCTTACTAATTAAAATACATTCACACGTGTAAATAAATTGCGATAGAAAGATTTGTGAAGAGTAGACGCAGAGAGAGAGAGAGAACGAGAAGTCGCTAGAGTGTGTGACGCGTTGGCAATTGGCAAGAGAAGAAAAAAAAAGCGAGAAAGAAGCAAAATCATAAGGAGATGGCAGAAATCCGATGGCGACCGAAGGAATGTGCCGAGTGGCGGCTACATGGAAGAGAGCTCGTACGAACGCGAACACACATAGTAGATAGGCTTACATAAACTGGATAGAAATCATTATCGACACTCGTTTGTTCCCATCGAGCGACAAAATCAGACTGCGAAAAAATTCCATCGGATGCCATTTAATCCATGTAGAAAATTTGCAAACAAACGTGCGTGTGTGCTCGAAAAGACAAAGCCTCCGACTCGTGCGTATGCAGTACGGAGTCGTCTTGTTTTGCTCGGACAATCATTGGATATATATTTCACTCTTTTCTTTCTTTCTCTCATAAACACACGTACATCTAGGCACGATCGAGCGAGCGAGTCACACGCACACACCCTCGCACACGTATGTGTAGACACATCGGAGTTCTTTCTCTCGCGCGCGATGACACGCACACACGTTGGCTCTTCATCTCTTTCTCTCTCTCTCTCTTTCTGCAAGTCTGAATCATCGTCTCTTGTACGCAGAAAGCAATGTAAGAAAGAAAAGAAAGGTTTCAGGAGAGGAAAAAACGAACTTGTACTCACGTTTTCGATGAGTCGAATTCAAGCCCCGAGTCAGTTGATCCCGACCTTGGAACTGCGTTTCCTGCTACTACACTTTTCTCTCTCTCTCTCTCTCTCTCTCTTTCTCTCTCAGCTGCGACGACGACAACTGAGGTGCAGCAGCAGAGGCAGATTATGTGCTGCCCCTGGGTGTCGCCCTATATAATACGTGTATGTACAAAAATATGTACGTTGATGGCTTGCGTGTGCAACGTGCGCAACTGCCTGACTGCCGGCGGTTGGGCAGTGCTGCTGCTGCTCTCTCGTATTCCAACCTCTCAAATGTATGCGTGCTGCGAGTTTAATAACGGGAGCAAAGCAGAAGCAGCAGCACTTTGGCTTTAATCGGCAGCAGCAGATCTACTACTACTATACGGACTGCGACGGCCGTCTGGAACACTTGCATTCGCGCGCGCCACCACCGATGACGACGTCGTGTCGTGGAGCAGCAAGTATGAGCGGGGGTGGTACAGCCAAGTCTCTCTCTCTCTACAAGCTCTCCCTTCTCTCTGTACAACTCCCTCTATCTTTGTCTATCTATCGGTCCTTCTCTCTCTCTCTCTCTCTCTCTCTCGCTTTCTTTACACTCGAAACGCGATTTAAATGAATGCTGTATGCTCAACTGGAGCCGCGAATGAACACACGAGCAGAGGCCAGAGAGCGATACGTTGAACTGTTGATTCGTGAGTCAGGCGACGACGAGCGAGGACCCCTCGGTCGCTTCTTTATGTTCGACCGTCTGTTTATATTTGTGTGCGTGTGTGTTATTGTGTGTTTTATAGGCCTTTTAATCGAGGGCTACATATTTTAAGGCTAGCCTGCTTGTACTGCCCGCTGACATCCGTGGCCGTCGGCAATTTTTTCCGGCAAGCGTCCTCTCGAGTCCTCGCCTCGGCGATCCTTGTCCGCACCCAATTATCGCCAATCTTCGGCTGCGCGGCCGAGTTCTGAACTTGCAAAAAATTATACGCGTTAGGAATGTAAATTATTTACAAGACGAGACAGTGAAAAATTGCAAATTGCCGCAGCAACGACAGCAGCGCTGCACACAACAGCAACAATAACAACAACAACAACAACTATAGTAACTAAGCAAAATCGCAGTCAAAGCTTCTCGGCTTTGCCACCGCTCGGCCTTTCGTTTTTCGCGCTATATCTTGTCTAGAATCAAGATATACAAACTGCAGCTTGTGTATCCACGGTAGCTTTCAACATTGTTCGCGTTGACTATTCATCGGTATATAGTAAATGTGTAGCAGTACGAAAACTTTTAATGATTGACGTGCCGTTGAGCATCGAACGCCATCTCTCATTCGCGATTATCTTAATCGCCGGCCATCATCGTGGCTCATTTGCTTTCTCTTCAAATGTATTGTTTCGTGTAATAATTACTACTTTATCAATTCACCTGTTGGTATGTAAATATCGTTCAATCGGTATCTAATCGGATGCAGGTCATGTATCTAGATATATGCGAGGATACTTAGATCCACGAGTAGAAAAATTTCATTTTACGATATTTGTATAGGTATAGATTACAATTGACTCGAATTTGAGATGCGGAGCGTATTTTCTCGAATACAACTGATTATACAAATAAAATAGCCAAAAAACGTAAAGTTTAAGCTTATTGAAATCAAAAGAACAAAACTACACTCGTTATGCACAATAACGATCGAGAGCAAGTTATTGATCAATGTTGAATATCAATGAATCAAGTAAGAGTAAAACATTCGCGATGGTAAAAATGAGTCACGAAGAATCTCCACCATTCACGTAATAGCTCTCATCGTTGCAAATATCATCATCGTAAAGCATAAACAAGAGTGTGCGCAAGTCGCGCGTAAACAAATAATGCATCGATCTGTTCGATCGAGTTTTGGATAAAACATGTTTTTCAATTCACTCGCAATAGGAGCAAGAAGCTCGTGCGAATGTATATGCTTTGTTTCAATCTCCTTTTGGCTTTTTCACTTTTTATTAATATGCAAGGACAACTGGTTCTGCGCGTCTCAGCTGCACATTATAACAGCGCAGAGACGTCGCGTTCGATCGGACGAGTCGTGCGCGCGATCATCAGCGGGCAACTGCCAAGGGCCTCTCCTTTTTTCCTAGTATATGTGAGTATATCGAAAAATAGTTCTCGCTCGAGTATCGTTATCAACTGCGTGCTCGTATCGATTCTAATTGCTCTCCTCGTTACTTACACTGCCTGAAACACGACACTTGACGCACTTCGACATCGCTGCAGCTGAAAATTCTTGTGTACATTAGTCGGAATATTTTGAGATCTTTCGATTTTTAAAAAAGAAATAATACGAGTAACGCATTGAATCGTTTTATCTGCAATGCTTCGGTTCAAACACGATGACTTGAATATAATTACATTTTTCTTTGAAAAACTATATACGGTATAACACATTATTACTTACTTCGAACTAAGAAAATATTGGTTGAAATTATGGAAATTTTTATTCAAATCTTCGTAAGGATTGCATTTACATATGTCAAAATCGTGTCAAAATATAAGGCCGTCCATTGATATACATTTTTCATTTTTATGCCACCTACAACTTGATCAGAACAAATAAGAACAGTTCAATGACCGATTGATTCATTTCATTTTTGAATTAAAAAATATGAGGCCTTTCGACTCCTTTCCACTGCGTATAAAATAAAAAAAAAATCTATAAACCATAAGCTATCAATCAAACATAATATTGAGCGATACATTATAGTAATCGGCTAAAGATCGCGCGCAGAATCATTCCAGAACATCCGAATTATGTTTGGTAAAATCATGTACAAATCCTTATAGCCTACGCAAACGATCGAAGCATATATAGCTAAACGAATTAGTAAACAAGCTTAGAAAATCACAAGTCTAGATATTTTCCACTTGGGTGTGTTTATGTATGCAGTGTGCAGTGCAGTGCACGATTCCTAGGTAAAAGTATACATGTCCTATTATGCATCGCATATACATACTGTACGTATACGTTACGTACTTAAAACTGCACGACGGCCTGTGCAATGTGCATTCTATTTCTCTCTACTCCCAGTCTTCGCACAATCTTCGGCATACATATATACATTATACATATCGCAGATGCGCGCGCAACTCACACCCAATTGCAAGACTTGCAACTTGCAAATAAAGTAACAACATCGCCGATTGCGCATAAGCCTATAAAGCACCGAGTAATGAGTACTGTCATCCGTCAGTGATCCATTGAAAGTCGCTCGAGTCGTTCTGCATGCTGTGTCTGGGCATTTTTTCAGTAAAAACATGAAAAACCAATCTTGATTTTCGAATTTTCATTTTCTCGTACAACAGCTGTGATTTTTCTCTTAGTTAAATAGCTCATTTTTCCTGGCCAATCTTATGCTGAATCGTTTTCCACGGTTAGTTATGCTTTTAAGTATATCATTTTTATAACATATATATATATATTCGTTCTGCACATAAATCTTTAGGACATTTAATTTACTAACATTATCGTCTATTCGGAGGAGAATTTTGCAACTTTTTACAAATTGTTATACTTAACTTTATTGTCGCAATGTATTCATGCGCTGTGCAGTTGAGTGAGATATTCTTTGTATGACTAATTAACCAATACACTCGCATAAAATGCTTGACTGTAATACCGAATATGTCGCTACGTACCAATACGTGTTTCCAGACATACATCATTGTTCACACGCCAAAGTATCTTTCGTCGATTTTATCTGTCTATTAGTAAATTGAATTTTTCCTTTCATATACTACTTGCTTAACTGTATGTAAAGTGCTGTGCCATAACTTTTTTATCAAGTGTAGCGGCAAGAGTTTTTTCTATTTGACACTGTGAGCAAATTATACATAAAATTCATCGGACTGTGAAAAAGTTTTGACAATGTCATGTTGCTTTATTAATTGTTTAATCCTTTCATAGGTAACATTCATCATGGCGCATTCTTCCCATACCTATGGATCTACGGATCAAAGATCTGATCTGCCGATGTAGGCTTCAGTCCTACAGAATTGTATAGTCTTAGTGAAAATATAACAGCAAATATCTATACTATTAATTCGAGTTACAAAACTCTCTCGCGTTCTTTCAAATTAATTGGAACAAATAAGGATAATCAGGCTGTACGAGATAGAGTGTAAGTACATGCACAAACAGTTACATTATGAGTATTAAAGGTTTCTTGTAATCCCAAATTTTACTAATATGTATAAAATAATTGTTTTACAGGCATGAAACACAACTAAGTACTAATCAGTTAGTTACCATGACCAGTAAAAATATTGCCAGATTAACTGTGCTCATGAGACAAGGGGACAAACAACTAAAGTTACAAATTGAAAAATTAACCAGTGACTTTAAAGATGCTGTTCAAAGATACTCCGATATGCAAAAAGTAAGAGCCTTCTACTAATGCTACTCTTAATATTTTTGGATTAACCTGTTTGGATATGTTCTTTAATGTTTTTACAATACACAATTATAATTCAGTTTACTGTTATTTATAAATATCAATATAATTTGATGATTAAAGTTTATTTCTTAATTTGGTCTATGGATTTTTACAGTCAATAGCTGAACGTATGAAGAGACACATGTTAGTTGTCCCTAGCCCAGAAACAAGTGAAAAAAACAACCCTGATGATAATCAAGATTTGATTCAAATACAAGACGAAATAAAGCAAAGAGCAGAACAAAGGTGATTTTGCAAATACTTCAAAGAATGTCATAGCCACAGTGAAAAATCATTAGGTCCTTTTACCTAATTTGTTTTAAACTTAAATTCGGACTTCTTCTTTTAATTTTTGCCTAAAAACACACACTTATATCATATGAAGAAAGTACTTATAGTAAAAAAATCATTCTTTCTATGTTGTCATTTATACATATTATGATTAAAGCAGACTCTTAGCAATTCACATATTTATCTACAAATATATAAATTGGTGGTTCATCTATTCATTTCAGAACATTAGAATTTGATCACGGGTTGATATTGGAACAGGAAGAAAGGATAAAACAAATTGAAGGAGATATCTTGGATGTTAACCAAGTAATGCGAGAGCTTGGAGCGTTAGTACATCAACAAGCAGATTCAATCAGTATGTGTTTTAAAAAAATTACTTTTGTTGAATTCACTTGTCTTATTTTGTTTTTCTATTACAGATAGTATTGAGAACAATATTGAAAATGCTCATGGCCATGTTGAGCTAGGAGCACAAGAACTCATTAAAGCTAGTAATTACCAAAATAAATTTCGTAGAAAAATTTGTATACTTTTAGTTGTAGCAATAACATTTGTAATTATTTTGATTTTGGTTATAGTATTATCCAAAAAATCTAGTTAGCATTTCCATGTACCTTGATTATATAACAACGCAGTACGTACCCACAAATGCATTATGCAAGAATGTAAACACAATGTATCAAATCAATTGATATTTTCTTAAAATTTGTAAAATTATAAATTTGAATCAGACACCTGCGTTTATTTGAGGATTTTTGTGGTATTATATTAATTACATTATTACGATAATGTCGAAAATTGATGCTTTAAAAACATTATGAATGAATTGGAAATTTAATTTTATAGAAAAAAGTAAAAGAGTGAATCAAGAAACAC
Source organism: Trichogramma dendrolimi (assembly GCA_034770305.1). NCBI lineage: Eukaryota > Metazoa > Arthropoda > Insecta > Hymenoptera > Trichogrammatidae > Trichogramma > Trichogramma dendrolimi. The sequence goes on from JAPMIB010000045.1 coordinate 375,391, forward strand.
ATTGTGATCGTAAATAAATATTATTTTATTAATCTAAGATGCATAAAAGATCTGGAAGTTTCTCGCGGGTTTTTACATATTTTGAGTATTTCTATTTTGCAATTACAAGAAAACTAATTTATTTTACATGAAAAACTTCATTGGGATAAAGTATTGAAACAGCACAACTACAAGTTGAAAAATTTGAGATATTCCCATGTATTTTTATAACTAATATTAGTATTAATGTTATTATTATTACTATTATTATTATAAATGTTATTGTTATAACTATTATTAATGTTATATAATTATTGAAATAATTATATCATTTTTATCACTTCTAACGCAAACTACATAAAACAAAACTTGTTGAATTAAAATTTGTATCAATAATATCTGATTGAGTGAGAATATCAAATTTTTCAAAAGAAGATATAATTTTCTTATAATGACTTTAATGGTCAAATTTCATTGAAATAACACAAAATTTACCAAAAATTGTATAAATTGATTAATTTGAATGGCTGTAGTTAGTATGCGTAAGGATTTGTTATTTATATACATATATGAAAATAAAAATATGAAGAGAAGCAATTGCTAACAGGTTTCAACAAGACGAAGAACAAAAAATTCACGTTTTATATTACATTTGAAAAATTAATTTTGAACTTCGCTTGATCTATACACATGAAATTTTGGTGCCGGAATGAAAATAATAATTAAATTGATCAATAAATTTATTTTTCAAGTATTAAGCTGATTGTTGTAAGTCTTCTTTAGAGATAGGAACATAATTTTGAAAAAATTTTACTTTCTTCTTCTAGTATGATCTATCAATAAAATTAATAGGTAACTATTATAAACTTTGTAAAAAATTGTAATTAAAGGTTTTTTTTTTTTTGAAACTGAAACTTTTATTATGATTTTTTTACAATGTTTGATGATATTTCGATAATGTCGAGTACTATGGCCTTTTTGCTCTCACTCTGCGTTGCAACGTCGCCAAAAGCCCCGAGAGTACGTCATGGTTGGGCAATTTTTTAGAAAACAGTAATCTTTTGACCGATTCATTGCAAGTTAATAAAGTAACGAGATTTTGAAGTAAAAATCCTTGACAGTACTCGAGCAATCGCACAGCATTATAGATCTAAAAAGTAAAAAATAATGGGCGTTCAAACGAGGTAAATTGAATTGAAAAAAAAAATGAAGGGTGGCATCGTTAGAATGATCAACCTCGGCGTGTATGTAAATGGAAACGACGTTATCCAAAGCGAGTATCTTGGTAGTTTCGATTTCGCAAAAGCGCAGCAGTCCGTCGAGTTGAAAGAAATTAGCCGCGGCCATCAATTCCATGAGATCGTTGCGATTAACTTGGCGCCCGGTGATTCGACCGTGGTATAAAAATTCCATGACCAGCTGCGGAAGAGAAAAGAAAAGTAGAGGCGGAAGAAGGAGAGAGAGAGAGTAAATTGTCCGATAATCGATTACAAGTTACCTGAAAGATATGATAACGAATGTCGTTAATTTGTATAATAGGCGTCGTCGCAGCGGCTTGATTATTGGACGTCGAGTCGAACAAGCGACGAAATCGCGGCGAGGACGTGACGAGAAGAATCTTGTGCCCGTAAAAGAGTCGGCCCTCGACGCGAAACTGCACGTCGCTCAGTTCGGGATTGTTGACGAACTCGGCGTCGATTCTGGAGTCGCTCGCGAACGAGGCGCCGCCCGCTTGAATCGGCTCGATCGGCTCCCTGCCGTAGCAAGCGCAGAATATGTCGGCCAGCAAGAGAATCGTCGATTCCTTCTGAAATTTTATTAATAAACAATCGTAACGCAATATAAGTCGAAGTCGTAATCGTAGGCAAGGCTCTCGTATCGTACCTCGCCGAAGCGGAAAATGTCGCAGAGCAGAGGCAGGCAGTCGTCGACGAAGCAATTGGAGCAGTCGTCGAGGAAGACGCGCATAAAGTCCCGCAGCAGCCGATCGACGAGGTCGTCGAGCTGGGCCTCGTGGGCCGTGGCGAGGGTCTGCATCCAGCAGTGGAGGCTCCAGGCGAGCCCGAGCGAGCGCAGATCCATCGTGACGTCGAGTGCTCGTTCTCGGCGCTCTGGTACATGGCCTCCTGGAGGACCTTGAGCTGGGCCTTGCTGAAGCGCATCGGCAGCTCGCCGCTCGAGTCTTGGTTAATTTGTTGCTGCTGCTGCTGCTGGTCCTCGGCCAGGATCTCCTCGAGGGACAGCACCTGCTTCTCGTTGCGCCTCGTCGAGAAGTTGAGCGGGTGCGACAGAAGTTGGCGCAGGACGTCGCGCTGGCCGTGCGCCGCGGCCACCGACACGGCGCTGCTGCTGCAATTACCGGCGTAGGAGGCCGAGTAGCCGAAGCTGTCCTGGCGCAGAGTCGAGAGGAAGGGCTGAGCCCCGTGGGCCAGCAGCAGAGACACGAGGCGGGCCTCGCCGGAGGCAGCCGCGGCCTGGAGGGGCGTCACGGTGGACTCGTCCTCGCCGGGCCGGGCGCCACCCTCGACCGAGGCGCCCCTGTCCAGCAGCATCTTGGCGATGGCGCAGTGGCCCTTGAGCGCGGCGTAGGTCAGCGCCGTCCAGTGCTGCGTCTCGCCGCCTGGGGGAGTCTCGACGTTGGGATCGGCGCCGGCCTCCAGCAGGGCCCGCACCGCCTGCTCGTCGGCCTCGAGGCAGGCCAGCATGAGGGCCGTCAGTCCCCGCTCGTTGAGCGCGTCGAGGCCGGCCGGGCTCGGCAGCAGAGCCGACGCCAGCGAGATGAGCTTCGGCCGGCCGCTGGTCAGCAGCTTGAAGGCCGCCTCGAGGCTCAGGCGGCGCAGCGCGCGCTCGGCCGACTCGGGCTCGTCCTCGCGGTAGTCGAGGCAGCAGGAGCTCGACTCGGCCAGGCCTCGGACGGGAAAGTCGACGCCGGCCAGGAGCAGTCGGGCCGCCTGGCCGATGTCGTTGGCGTCGACGAAGCGGGAGTTGCGCTGCTCGGCGTGGCCGCTGGCGACCCTCAGCCACTCGCCGAGGCCCGGCAACGTCTCGTACGCTCGCTCCACCTCCAGCTCCACGTCCGTCGCGTCTCCCAACTGGGAGCAGTGCATGTAGTAGTGAAGGGCCCGGAGAGCCTCGAAGGTCAGCGGCAGCGGATAGAGCGGCTCCAGCCGAGCCAGCAGATGTCGAAGCTGTCGCACGGAGCCGACGCAAGTGGCCCGAAGCGCTTCCGGCTCGCAGCGGTCGGCCCCTGGGGGCTTGGGGCCCGGGGCCAGGTGGGACCAGGGCTGCAGCAGGCCGGCGAACTCGGGGCTCGAGGCCAGCAGCCGATCCAGCCCCGAGGCGGTCAGGCTCGCTCGTCGTCGTCGTCGTCGTCGTCGCGACCTTGGCTAGCAGCAGCAGAAGCAACTCCTCCAGGAGGTTCTCCAGAGCGGCGGTGAGGTAGAGGGCCGCCTGATCGAGGACCATGCGACCGAGCCGGGCCCCGAGCATCCAGGCGGCGAAGCGGCCCACCCCGAGCTGGAGGCCCGCCCGCAGGCCCCGAGGCTGGCGCAGCTGCTCCGAGCTCGGGGGCGTCGCGGCGAACATGGCGGCGGCTCGCAGGCACGCCTTGGCGCACGAGTCGGCCAGCCGCGGGCAGAGGACGATGCGCAGCGCGCCCAGGATCTGCTGTCGGCCGCAGAGGCCCAGCGGCTGGGAGAGTCGGCGCGCCTCCCGGCCGAGCCGCACCAGGCCTCGCTGCGCCAGGTAGGAGAGCCTCGGCAGGGCGTCCGGGCCCAGCCGGCTCAGCAGCGGCTCCGAGTCGGGGGCCGTGCGGGAGCCGTGGCGCAGCAGCCGCAGCACGTCTCGCTGCTCCCAGGGTGGCCGGAGCAGCTCGACCAGCCGAGACCTGGCCTCGAGCCAGACGAACTCGTCGTCGGCGGCGCTCGTGGCCGCTACGCTGAGCAGCGTCTCGGCCGAGGTATGCCGGGCCAGTCGCGGCTCCTTGCCCGAATGAGGACGACGAAGCGAAGACGAGTAGGGCGAGCAGCGAGAGGAGGAGGAGGAGGAGGAAGAGCTGCAGCTGGAGCTGGAGGAGGAGGGGACGAGGCTCAGTCGTTGCACGGCCAGTCGAACGTCTTCGAGGCCGGAGCCTTTCCAAGGCGGTCGTTGAGGACGCGTTGCGGAGGATGCATCCTGCGCGAGCGGGACGAGCAACGGCGAGTTGCTCATGGACGGAGTCGAGGACGAGGACAGAGAAGAGGTCGGCGCGGGAGGCTGACCCTGACTGCTGCTGGTTCGGTCGCCGGGATCGGACATGCTGGCGTGACCCGAGGATCGGTTCTCGTCGGACGAGCTGCTGTTGCGCGTCCCGAAGCTGCCCCTCGGCCGCTAGCCAACAACAAAATAGCCTCGTGAGTTATTATTATTATTATTTTAATTAGCCGTCGAGAGGTAAAAGGAGTAGTCGTGGGGTCGGATGTACGCGCTACCTGGGATGCTCGAAGATGCTGCTCCTGGCGAGCGGATGCTCTGACGGAGATGGGTGTGGCCCGTTCGGTGCGGCATGTTTGTTGCTGCACCCCTGCACTTCCCTCTGCCGCTGTTTTGGGTGCGACGAGCCGATGCTGCAGCTGCGAGCTCTGACTCGTCGGCGAGGCTCCGCTGCCCTCGTTCGTCCTGATCGCACGTATACCGATTGTTTCAGCTCTTTTTTCATCGCTCGTTATATTATTCAATTTTATTATGTCTAATAATAAACAAACGCTCGTCTGCTCTTTTCACTTTTCCGTCTTTAATTGTAAAATATTTGCTCGACTATTGTCGAGAAGGAAACATTTTCGATACCCGATCGATTTGGCTTCGCTTGTAACTCGATCGAAATCGGCACGACGAGTTGCACCAATTCTATCGCGACTATTATAAAGTTACAATTTTGGTTTTAATTCAATATAACATACCCTTTGACTCTCCAGTGCTGTACGAAACTCCAGTCGGCCTCGTTGGCCGGACGAGGAGGCGCGTAATCGACGACGTTGGCGTGATCGCCGAGGATGCGCATCACTTGCTCGCGACAGGGCTCGAGGCCGAGGACGATCGAAGCCGCGTCCGTACCTCGAGCTCGGCGCTCGCCCTTGTTGTTGTTGTTGTTGTTGACGAGGTGGCTATCGGGATCGTCGCTCTTGGTGGCCGGCTTGGATCGCCTGGCCGAATCGCCAAAGTAGACGACGGTCTTGTGCTGTCGTTGGCGAGGTGTCAGCAGCAGCTCGTCGTCGTCGTCGTCGTCGAGCTCGGCCTCCTGCCACTCCTTGGTGGGCTTGGGACTGGCGAAGGGCAGCCGCCGACGGGCCGGCACGAAGTGCGTCGCCGCGTCGCAGCCGCAGTTGCTGATGCCGAGGCCGGTGCACGTGCTGATCTCCTCCTGCGTCATCGTCTCGGGGGCGTTCAGCAGGTCGCAGCAGGATCTTCCGCCTCTGGACTCTCCGCTCGACTTGACTCGCGATTGTCCTTTGCTCTCCCGAAGCGTCAAGCGCATCTTATTCGCCGATCGCGCAACCGCACCGATTCGATCTGGCCCGCGGGCATCTTTCGCGCACTCGCATCGGAATTGTCTCACTCGTCGATCGCGATCGAATTTAGAAAATGCGACCTGCGTTCGTTCGTTTTGGGCCGCGCACTCGAGGCGCTCGCTCGCTTAACTGCAGCCAGGACGCTGCTTCGCCTGCGCTCCGTGGCTCTCTAGCCGACTTCCTCCTCCCCCTCCCACTTCCTCCTCCTCCGACGTATTCATTCATGGAACCCCTTCTGTGCGTAAGAGCCACGCTCCAGCACATTCGTGTTTTTGCATGAATTTTACCAAGTGCTACCGCGCGCGTACCTTTCAAAAGGTGCAGTCATATATAATTGCCGTACGTAGGAAACGTACCCAGAAATTATCTTATTGTTGTATCATATCTTACTTATTCGTCTTGTATACGACTGTCCTTACGAACGAGCAATTATTTACGATTCAATTATTACTCGACGACAATTTTCAATTTTGTCTCGTTTTTCGATTCGGACTTCGCTTTACACGCGTCTTACCCTTGCAGATGCAAATCACCCATGGCTGTAAGTTTCGTTGACTACTTCACCGAGAACAGTTTAATTCAGTTCTTTTTTGTTGTTGTGCGTGTTTTCTCGAGTTAACTGCGGGTGTGCTGTTTACGAACCGATAAAGTCGAGGAGACCCTATATCGTCATGCGTGACGCGCTCTTATAACTGACTCTTCGCAATTTGCTTTACCGTAAAATTTCCTATTCCTTTGTTCGCTCATTTTTATAACTTGCTCGTCTTCGGTTCGAGATTTTTTAAAAATTTGTTAATTTTAACACAAGAAAAAAAAATAGAAAGAAAATATTACCAGAATGAAATGTTCAAAGTCTCGCATACCGATAAGTACCAAACACTGTTTTCCAGTAAATTTGTTGTTTTTTTTTTGAATTACGATCGACAGTTTCACTATTTGTATGCAAGTAAATTTTAATTTCATATACAACTTTCGATGTTGGGCAGGTTTAAAAAAATACACGGATTCGTCGAAGCAACCGCTACGACTGACTATAGCGCGAGATAAAATAGAGAAGAAAGTTATTTAAGAGATAAGAAGCAGGAGTAGCTGTAGCTCTATTTCAGTAGACTGCAGTGTATACATTGAATATACTTCGGTGTCTCGTGTGCGGTGTTGTCATGAAAGTGCATGGAAAAAATACTTTGATCGCGGCTAAGGTTGTTGTAAACAATCTATTGTGAGAACGCGCACGATCGAGATAATAATGCCTAGATGGGAAGAGGCTTTGGCGCGCGCGTGCGACTCTTGTCGCGTTATAGCGCGCAGCCGCACGCATGTATACTTTTTCAATAGAACAAGTGCAAGCGTGCGATTAATGCGATTAATAGCTTTTCCTTTCTCTTGCGTCTTACAGCCGATTCTCTACTTTTTCCATTCAACTCGTCTTCCGAGAATATGTCAAAATTTTCCTTTTCTTTGTACGCTCGACCGCGCGCTACATAGCTTCTGCCGTGTTCAACTTATCCGCGATATTGATTATCGAAATATTTTCACCTGGCTCTCGGTCACAAGTGCGATTCATACATTTTTTCATTTGATTATTAGTTCGATACCTCATAGCTATCTTAAATAAGATCCATCGGCTCGCTTGCAAGTACATAAACCATTTTTATCCAGTCGATTTATTTTTACTAAAAGCTTGAAGAAGCTGATAATATTTTCAATCGCACGCTGCTCGGTGCAAGCCAGCTTGCCTCTTTCGACGCTTTATAAATCGGAAAAGCCGGAAAGAAGCAAATATATTTTGTCTATAGTTGCACCAGTGAGAATTAGATCTATATCTGATAAGGTTCCACCAATTTCATTCAGTTACTTTCTTCGTACTATTTTTAACGTGACTCTTGATGCAAAAGTCTCACTATTGTTCACGATCCAGAGTAAAAATTTCAAGTGTAAGATCGAAATTAAACCAATTGAAGCCCTTGCAACCAATTAAAAATTCCTCGATTGTCCTTCTGCAAGACGAGGCGTGAATAGTACACTCGCAACTATCCTACCAATGTTTCAAGATAAATAGTTTAAGGCGCAATTATAGAACTTGGAGGTAAAAAAAAGTCGCGACAATTTCGACTTGATACTTGAAACGACAAAAAAACCCGAATAGACGAATTTTCAAGTTGAACGTGATGAGGTAATTAGTAATGAACTAAATTATATATATATATATATATAAGAGCTGCGCGAGATGTTTGTCTGATAAAGTTTCACACGAGCCGTTGAATTCCCGCGAATGCGAATAGTATCCGTGACTCACATACTTTATAATGTGAAAATATATAGATCCGTTTGTATAAGCATGAGACGAAATTTTTCTCTGCCTTCGTTTCAGGTTGAAAGCGCATACTTGATATTGTACCTCCAAGTGCGAAGAGTCGCACGTTCCGAAGCTCGTACATGGCGAATTTTCACCTATACACCGCAATGAGAAATTTTGCCACAAATTCGTGCAGTGTGCTGGTGTTGAAAAATCTACGCTCTATTTGCTAGTGTGAGGCAATTGCAGCATGCCTATATGAGTATAATGGGCAAAAGTCGTTATAGGCATTGGCGCTACATTTTGAAAAAGGTAATCGTCGAGTATCAAAAGGATAGGAAACTTTTAATATTAATAAAAGCAACATCGCGATAATCACATTTCGTCTAAAAAGAAAGGTTGAGATTGATTTTTTACTCAAACCCGACGCAAACGTTCCTAGTTATATAGTGATACTTGCACAGTTTAAACTATATAATTCAAACAGGTTTCGAGCACAGATTATACTTTTTGGAAAACCGTCGCAGCCGAAAAAGAGTAAGAAGTTACCTTTTTTAGTAATGTTAGATAATCGCTGAAAAAGTGAAGCTTGTGCATCTTCCAATTTTTTCGTTATGACGATTTCCATAAAAAAGTAATCTGCGCTCCACCACAGTTTAATGTCAATCTACATTTTCAACATAAAATTTACATCTTTGAGCCCTAAAAAATATGAAAAAGTTACAGAATAGGCCTTTTCATCTTAACCCATTAACGATCAAAAAGCTTGATTTTCTTGTTTTTCGTACAGACCTATTTCGATGTAAAATTGAAAGCCCTTTCCAAAACTAAAAATTTTGATTGTTTAAAAAGTAAAAAAGTTACAGCTATTTAAACAAAAAAAAACGAAAAAATTTTTGCAAAAAATCAATATCTCGATTTTTTCTAGCCATCAAAATTTTTAATTTGGAATGGGCATTAAATTTTACATCGAAATAAGTCTGTGCGAAATTTTTTTAAAGGTTAAAACTACAAAAAAAATCACTGTGAAAACCAACAAAAAAACCACTGTGAAAACCAACAAAAAAATCAAGCATTTTGGTCGTTAATGGGTTAAGATGCAAAGGCCTATTCTGCAACTTTTTCACATTTTTTAGGGCTCAAAGATGTAAATTTTATGTTGAAAATGTAGATTGACATTAAACTGTGGTTTATATAAAAAAAATGACAAAGAGGAGTGAATTGGCGTATGACTCCCCTTAAGTACAAAAGGCGAACATATTACGAACAAGCTATGAGATATGTAGGACCTACATTGTAGGTACTAGAAGGCCTCCCACTTACTGCTTTAAAATGTGACCTATCGAAAAATATACAATGGTAAAAGACTATATGAGAGGATCTAACAATAGGAAGCATGAATTAATAAATTCCATTCATTTTTTTTAGTTTCTTTATTTGAATTTTATGATAAAAGTAGAATATTCAACAACAGACATAAAAACATACACCAATTATGCCTATGTCCATCACGAGCTTTGCTCGCCAGCCGCCACGAAAATGTGATACAAGTCCTCGTTCGTTAGATCGTCGAGGATCATGTCACAGCACTCAAGCGGCAGCCGCTTATGTATCAGATCCCAGACGGGATACAACGTCCAGTTCTGGACAAATCTTCTGGATAATTTCTCGCACAGATGCGCGACGACTCACCCCATAAACCCTTTTTCCCGGAGCATCGACAATATTTTCGAGCAGCGGGCGAACTCGAAGTATTCCTTGAAGGTGATTCGTTTCGCCACCTCCTCAGGTCGCATCTGGAGCAGGTCGTAGAGCGAAAGCCTCGGACTTATCATCGTCTCTTTAGCTTCTCTCGTGACCTCCTCGTGTTCCTGCCAATTGGGCTCTTCGAGATCCGCCGACTTGACGAACAATTTGTACTTGGCGAACAGTTTCATGATCGTCAGGGCGTCCGATCGGCTCAGCTCGTATCCTTTGGTCACTAGGCGCTCGACGACGGCCAAAATGCCAGACGTTATTTTTATGTTTATGCCGTGGTTCGATTGAACGCCGAAGTCGAAGAGACTCTCGGATGGGAAAACGAAGTTGGACAAATCGGCGCCGTGATCCAGCAGTACATCGACGGTATTCGGCAATAATGTCGCTACGGCATACTGCAGTGGGGTCCGTCCGTACTTGTCTGTCGCGTCGATCGGCACTGTTTCGCGTCTATCTTCTTTCATTATCTTTAAGAATACCTCCGCCACATCGTTGCCGGAGGGAATCTTGCAGATCAAGTGCAGCGGCGTCGATTTATCATGCTTCTTGGTCAGATTCGAGTCGGCGCCGCGTCTCAGCAGCTGCTCGATCATCTCCTTGTTGCCCTTCGTAAGAGCAAAGTACAGCGGTGGCCTACCGCACGAGTCTCGGGCATCGATCAGCAACTGCTGATTAACTCGTCGCTAACCTTGAAGAATATCTCCACCAAATCTTTGTTGTGAGAATCCTTTGACATAACGTGCAAAGCTGTATTTCCGAAATAGTCAGTTAATTGTGGATCTGCACCTCGCCTCAGCAGAAATTCGGCCGCTTCCTTGTTTTTGTGATGCAGAGCCAAATGCAGCGGTGTCATACCCCGATTGCTCTTGGCGTTTAACTGTACCGAATGGTATTTGTCGTTGCTAAGCTCGAATAACATCCTGAGCGACTCAACGTCGTTACCTGACTGGCTGCAAGCTATGTGCAGGGGTAACTCTCCCGCCCCATTGGCTACAGTTGGATCAGCTCCTCTTCTCAACAGCAATCGTGCGATTACCATGTTGTCGTGCATCAGAGCAAATGCATTATGCAATGGTGTATTACCCTTATTGTCCTGTGCATCGATTCGCACACGTCGATGTTTTTCGTCGCTGATCTCGAATATCATCTCCACCAAGTCATTGTCGGGTTCCTGACAAAATGATATGCAGAGCTGTCTTTCCCTTTTTGTCGGCCAAATTCGGATCGGCGTCTCTTTCAAGAAGCAACTGTACTAATTCCCTGTGTCCGTTCTCCAGAGCCAAGTGCAAAGCTGTTTTACCCTCCTTGTCCTGAGCGTCGATCAACTCGGATTGACGTTTTCCGTTCTTGAGGAGTAACTTCATTAAGGCCGTAGGACGACCCAGCTTGCATATTTGGTGCAAAGCAGTCGATCCCTCTGGATCGGCCAAGTTGGGGTCGGCGCCACTCTTAAGCAGCAATCGTGCCACTTCGCTTTTTATCATAGACCAAAGCCAAGTGTAGCGCAGAATAGCCTATCTCATGCACAAGCAGATTGGGATCCTGGCCGAACTCGAGAAATTTCTCGACGACTTCATCGCAGCCGATAGCGCAAGCCAAGTGAAAATGCGTCAAGCCAGACGAGTCGGTGTAATTCACGTCGAAATTATTGTAAACTTTAAAAAGTTCACGAACCATGATGTCTTTATTGAGAAATCCGCTCCTAGCCGCATGGTGCACTGCCGTAGTTCGACGCTTGAGTGGCTTACCGTCTTGCTCAATTTTAGGCTGTTATTGAGGCCGCAGTGGCTGTGGGGTTAGCGCTCTTGCTTCTCAACAGAGAAGTCAAGGGTTCAAATCCCGGCGGTGGGCTGGTTTATTCCCGAGGGTTTTTCTGCGGGTGTGCACCATTGGGGTATACGTGGAAATTTTCCTTGGGGGAAAGCTAGTGCGCTTCACTGCGGTCTCTGGTGTTCGGGGTCACACCATTATCAAAGCGTAACCTCAGTGGTATGGGAGGCGCAACCATATCGACTATAGGTACACGCTAATACACTATTACACACACTTACATACACACGCAAGACCCACCGTTAAGTAAAAAGGTGAGGTTGGCCAATTAGCCTCGTAGCAGAAAGGGCCGTAATCAACTAAAAAAAAAAAAAATAGGCTGGTCTTTGTAGCCGCTGTTAGCCACGAATTTGATAATCAGTTCTCCTGAACGATTGTGACCCTCTTCGTCACGGAAACTAGTTGATTCTGTGAGAAGCCAGTCGATTTCTTCAGCCTGATATTGACACTTCCAATCGCTGAATAAGCAGTTAAGTTGACCGACAAATGCATGTCGCTCCTCTTCACTGTCCCAATTGACCTTTTCACGTATACTCCTCAAACTGTCAAACTTTTGTTGGTGGAGATGACAACCCGAGAATTCGTTTTTGTACACGTTCATCGTTTCTCGCACTTATTCACGAAAAGCACTTACTTCGGTTAACTTCGCAACGTGTACTGACCATGTGCATGTATATGATCCATTGACTATGCGCGTAACCCGTGGGGCCTCCGCACGACTGGTGGAGGTATAGTTATATCTGAATTTTCATGCCTACTACTTTTATAATTCACTTCAAACTCTTTTAAATTATTCAAATTGTTGTGCTCTAAATGTACATTTTTTTAGCTATTTTCAAAAGTAGTTTCTTCATTTTCAATGACAATAATAAATTCAGACTTTAAATTACATTTTGGCACTTCCTATTCAATGGTTTTTATATTAAAATAAGGGTTTACTTTCCTTGCTGGGAAAAATCATATGATTAATTATGCCAAAACTAATACTGATTTATAAATTATATAAATTAATAAAAATTTATTATATAAAATATGATGAGAATCAAGTAGATATACACTCCGCAACAAAATTATCGCAACAAAAATTTCATCGAAATTTGTCGATTTCAAATGCTTCTATCTTGGACTATATTTATCGTATCGACACGCTTTTTTTTTAATTTCTTGGAAATTTGTCTTCTTTAAATCTAGATAGACTACGATAAGATTTGAGTAAATGTCCAGTTACCAGCAGTATTTGAGCGCGACACTAAAAATTACTGAAAAAAATTGACTGTTTGAACGTGTACCTGTACCACAGTAATTTTTTTATCGAAATCTTACTTACACCATCGCAAAGTACTCTTTTCAACGAGTAATTTAAAAAAAAGACCTCTCTACGTTTTTTTTAACGCCCTGTAGGTCGTTTTGAGGTACAATTTGTGTACGCAAAATGCCAGAAAATCGTTGTTGATTTCAGCTAAACCAGGGATTTTACGTACTTTAAAGGTACCTTCAAAACGACCTACAGGGCGTTAAAAAATCGTAGAGAGGTCTTTTTTTTTTAAATTACTCGTGAAAAGAGTACTTTGCGATGGTGTGTAAATTTCGATAAAAAAATTACTGTGGTACAGGTACACGTTCAAACAGTCAATTTTTTCAGTAATTTTTAGTGTCGCGCTCAAATACTGCTGGTAACTGGACATTTACTCAAATCTTATCGTAGTCTATCTAGATTTAAAGAAGACAAATTTCCAAGAAATTAAAAAAAAAAGCGTGTCGATACGATAAATATAGTCCAGAGAAGCATTTGAAAATCGACAAAATTTCGATGAAATTTTTTGTTGCGATAATTTTGTTGCGGAGTGTATATATTAAGGTATATGAACGTATATTATCATTAACCGAAATGTATTTCAATCGTCTGATTTTACTTTGTTTGTAAACCTTCAATTTAAACTGGCAAATGGCAATTATACATTATGCAAGGTATGCTCGAGTGGTAAAACAGTCACCGGCGGCGCGGCCACCGTAATAATTTTCTCTGAAGCAAGAAAGCGATAGAGGTTACATCTTCCGCTCTGACTTTTTGTTATTTTATTAAGCTGTCATCAATAATTACTTCCTTCTGTCATCATGTCTACTCGATGGTAATTTTAGTTTTCAGTTTTTATGCTTTTTGTTGTCGTACCAAAGCAATTGAATTTGTTTTCGTTACAGGTATCCCATTTATCCAAAAGGAAATCCACAGTTGAGAGTGTTTTTACCTAATTTCTGGCTAAAACTTGTCAAACCCGAATTGAAACAAAAACCCAATGTTGTTGAGTTTCATTGTTCTATGGAAATGATATAGAGGATGTCAAGAATTACATAGAAAAAATTTACAAAGTTCCAGTTGTCAAAGTAAATACAAGAATAGCTTTAGGAAAGTGTGAAAGAAATGAATTGGGTTACGTTGTTAAAAGAGACGATGTGAAACATGCATATGTAACTTTGGTAAGATCATTTTCATAACTAATAATTTTTCTAAAAATGGGTTTTTCTTTCAATAAAAATTTATTAATGAAAATTTACTTTTAGCCGAGGTATGAAAAATTTGAATATCCAAAATTATTTGATAATGAAAATCGTCTGAAAGAGAAAGAAAAGGATGATAAATCTTACAAAGAAGCAACAAGCGAGCATAAAAATGAAATGGACAAACTTAACAAAACAACGCCTGGTTACTCACCTTGGTTCACGATTTAAATGTTTTTATATAGTCAAATAGATTTTTGTTAAATGTGAATGAGAATAAGTCAATTTATCTACTTATTAGTTATAAGGATATTTTGATGAGAAAAAATTCCAATTATCAAATCAAAGTATGTTATGATATTTGGATGAAATGCTTTTATCGCCTAGTTAATTTTATTGTAAACAAAGGAGATTGCATAAATAAAATGATAAACTGTTTAAAAAATATTATTGGTGTTTTATTCATTTTGATTTTCTTTTTATTAAAATTTTCTGACTGAAAAAAGACAAATAATAAAACTTACAATTGATTGATTCAATATTAAAGATTTTTATTTTGTTTTATTCAAATGCCTTAGATCTATAATGTACATGTTTGTACATTTGTTTAAAAAATTGTGAAAATGTTAATCCTAATGCCATTAACAGTCTTTCAATAGAATTTTCATCGTTCTAAATCAATGAATGCGCAATACTCATTTCAGATACAAATTTGCATTTGACACAAGATGTTAATGTTTGCTTTTTATACAATAGTAGCATAAGTATGTAACTTTTGTATACAAATGATGAACGAAATCAAGTGAAAATATATATTAAAAATAGATTTTTAAAGATGCGCCATTTAGCTATCATTAATTAAATTTATGGCACAGTGTGTTTCATGCTCATCACAGAAACAGTTATTTTTTGCATAACTACATAATAAAACTTTGAATAGTGAAATTTTACTTCATTCAACGATTTAACAATTGAAATTTTAAAAAGAAAGTATTTATATCATGAAATCCAAATTATAAATTATAATAACAGTTTTTGAATTTTATTTTATATTAAAAAATTTTTTCTTATGAAATAACGATTTCATATAAAATTTGTACAGTCGTAAAAAAATTCCAAAATTACATCAAGAAGTAATTCAAGTAATTTTTTTAAAGGCACATGTTCTCCCTTGCGCAATCTTATTTCTAAATCATTTTTATCTACTAATTTTATGTAATTAATTTGATTGCCTAAATGAAGTGGGTCAATGTAAGGGAGAGCAGGGAGCAGTTGGCAGGAGGTGAGTTGGCAACATGAAATATTTTTCCTTATCAATGGTTTGAACCGAAATGGTGTATACAAATACTAGATATTATGGTGTTAGGACTGTTCATAGTATCATCTCCATAAAGTCATTGATGAGGAGAAATATTCTATTTTGCCAATTTACCTCTTATGCCAACACACCCCGCTCTCCCCTATATTTGTTACAAATATGACTTAACATGAAAATAATAATAATTATGATTCAATAGGTTTTATACATATATACTTTTGTGAATAATTCTGTAATATCAATATGTACTCAATAAATCCAATCCATCTATCAAAAAGTTGAAAATACTCTACATAAAATTGCTTTTTAAATCTTCAAACTTTTGAAACTACTTTGTCAAAAAAAAAATTCTAATTTTAATCGATTTTTCTATAAAACGTTTTCAAATTCATATTAATTACTTTTTTATAAAAATACAATTAAAGTATTATGTATAGTATCCAAAAGATTATATAAATTTCATTTATTTTAAGTAATTACTACCGTTCATTGCACACATGCTTAAATTTACTTCGTATAAATAGTCTTTACATTTTATTTAAGATGCATGCTTATTTTTAGGCACAACGGTATTTTAAACCCCTATTAAGAGAAAGATGAGAGGCAAAATTAATTTATAAATTAAAATATTTGCACTATATTAACGGTAAACTTTTTTCATATCAAAAGACACTCACACATACACACACTTTAGACACGTAAATAAATACGTGCCAATATATATACTTTAAAAAAGAGTTCAGTCATCGGGAATATTACAATTTAAATTGTAACTCCGTTATTATTATTCAGTATTATTTACCTGAAAGAGAATAATCATGTTTCAAAAATAGAAATCATGTTCCGACCAGTGTACGTTAAATGCATAGGATTCTTGTGCAATGTACTAAGTCAAAGGTTAATCACTCAACATGTTTACGACGGAACTAAGGTACAGGGGATGGAGGGGGTGGTAGTGGACTAAAATATGTCGATGAACGTGAACTCGGTGACGGAGGACAGCTAATAGCAGCGTCACTCTGGTATACCGATCTCGGGGTTGGAGGTGGTGGAAAAGGCTCTCTTGCATTACCGTACCTTGATCGTGGCATTGGCGGGTAATTGCTATCTGATTCGTCGCAGATATCAGTACTACAAGGTGTGGGTGGTGGTGGTTGATTAATACTACGGTAATTTCGATAGGGACGGTAACGCGAGGCATTGCTGCTCGAACATCGCGTTGAGTTCGCTGTGGTCGCTGGACTCGGTGGTGGGTTCAACGTTTCTTGCGGGTAACCTCCGGCAGAGCTCCCTTGAGTTGAACTAGATGGACCTAAATGATAATCAGTATTAATATATTAATTTGATTATTTTTATTTATTAAGGTAAGTACTACTTACAATATGAAAAACCAGTAATATGACTACGATCATAGCTTGAGCTTATGCTGCTGGCGTTAAGCGTAGACATACGCACAGACATACCAGGTTTCAAATCTTTACGACCATTTTTTTGACTGAGCATAGGCTTAGCCGATAGGCGGCCATTCTTAGGCGATAGTGGATCACCAGCAGAGTCATGCAAAATGTCTGGCAGTTCTTCATTACCGCCCATTTTTCGTCGACAGTAATATACCCCCAGTGCGGATAAAACCGTGACTATGACGACAACAATAACAGCAATGACGTAACTGCTTTTACCCGATTCCAAAATCGGTTCTGCAGCCTGACGATGACCATTGTTTACAGAAGCGCAGGGTGGAGTTGATTCATCGCTCCCGTCTGCACAATTGTTCCAGCCATCACACATAGCTATTGCACTAATACACATACCGGTTGAGACGCATCGAAATTGTCCCAATCGACAACAATTCAGCTCATCTTCGCCTTGGCTGCACTGAGACCGACCGTCGCACACTAACGAATTATCTGAAAGAGAAGGAAATAAAATGAATGAATGAATGCACATAAGTATATTGAAAATTTTAAAAACTAAAACCCAGGAGACTCACCTATGCATTGTCCATTGTGACACTCGAAATGTACATCACGGTTACAAGGTGGACACCCGAGTTCATCGCTGCCGTCGGCACAGTCTCTCTGTCCGTCACATTTCCAGGTCTCAGGAATACAATCTTTCGAGTCTGTGGATTTGCTCGTCAAACACGTAAATTGGTCTGTACCGCACGTTGGTGCTAGTCTACAATTTTTGCCATCATCGGATAGTATAAGCGACTGCGGACACGAGCACAACGGACTGCCAGTTGGACCTGTTCCAATACATATGTGCGAACAACCTCCATACTCGTGTAAAGGACTGCAAATATTAGTTTCCATATCCGAATTACTCGGCATCTTCACTGAATCATATCCGTTAGAGCTCGATTGTTCATCACGATTTTACGTCCGGAACCTGTTGTTTTATCTATTCGCTCAATCGTTTGACCATCGCGTTCAAACCTAGTCATATGAGTACGAAGTGTGATTAATCAATTTCCAAACTTTACATTAGTGCTTTAATTAAAAACAAGTTTAATTAAAAACGGTGACTTACCAGTAAAGATAATTAAAGAGAACTGATAAGTGCAGTGCAGGACCTGGCAGATTATTTAGAAGAATACGTCGATTTGATCCATCTAAATCTGAAAATTCTATTTGACGCCCATGAGCCCAATACACTAAATTGGCATTTGTGTCGACGGTTAAACTGGAAGGATTTTCCAAGTCTGAAGCAATGACGATTCTGTCATTGCCGTTCATCGAAGCTCGAATTACACGCATTTCGCCAATGTCTGTCCAAAAAAGAAGCCTTTTTTCCGGATGTACAGCAATATTTCTTGGTTTTTCTCCATTGCCTTTTACAACAACACCGACACTAGAATCAGAATCGAGCCTGGTCACGTTAATAGCGTCGTTCATTGCGCACGACCAAAACAATAAACGTCCAAGAGGATCCAGCGCGAGATCGAAAGGATGACCAAGGCCACCGGGTATTACGACTGTAGCGTGTGTGCGATTTTCCAAAGCTTTTCTAATGGAAGAACTTCTACCGTCCCCGGTACGAATCCAATAAATGTACTGAGTAATCGGGTCGAACTCAATTGCTCGTATATTTTTCAGACCTTGAACACGTAGACTAATGTCGGGGCAGTCAGTTGTATCGGGCAAAAAACGACCCATAACATTACGGAAGCTGTATACCATAAAATTTTTGGGAGCTGTAAATTAAAAATGATGCTTTATAGTTAATGATTTTTAATAACAGTTGATCATAAAAAATGATTAAAATCTTACCGATACAAGTTTTATTATCGGCGGCTAAAACGTAGTGCGTCGGACAAGCGCACCTGTGTCTTCTTGAAAGTGCATCGGTGCTGTTACCTGGGAGAGCAATACAAAGATGACTACAATCGCCGTTATTGACAGCACAAGTATTCCAACCGGGTTGACGGGATTTATGTACTACTAAGAGATCAGTTACAGATTCTAATTTGTCATGGATTTTTGTCCTATTTGCGCCGGTTGTTTTATCGGCTCGCTCAATATCACCGGTATTCCAATCGGTCCAATAAATATTATCCTTGTACTGAGTTATGCTAAATGGGTAGCCTATGTCTAAAGTGATAATCTTTTTACGCTTATTAGTCACGAGGTCATAACTATCTATGGCCGGTGTGAATAAATCGGCCCAATATAAACGCCGTGCAGAATGGTCGATGGTCAAGCCATTAGTGCGACCAATGTCCGTCACGATAACTTGACGATGAGTTCCATCTAGCCAGGCGCGTTCAATTCCACCAGTATTGGCCCATTCGGTCCAGTACATGAAGCCTCGCTCGGGATCGAGTGCAAGGCATCTTGGCTCGATGAGATCTTGCCAGATTATAGCTCTCCTGCTAAAGCTCTCCAAGTGAATCACCTCGATTCTTCGAGTTCCCGTATCACTCCAGTAAAGGTTATGGGCGATCCAATCGATGGCCAAACCATCCGGTGTTTCTAAACCAAGATCCACGACTTTTTCCACTTCCGATCCATTCATAAAGGCTCGGGTTATGGTTTTCAATTTGACATCGTCCAGTAGATATGATTATTCGATATTTCAAAATCTAGGGCACTGTAAATGAAAAAAAGGTCTTTGTATTAAAGGTCTGTGTCAGGAGTTGAAAGATGTAATGTGCGAAGTGAAAAGAGCACAAACCTGGCGTCTTTGATACCAGTAATCGGTATAATGTTGTCGTTATTCGAATTTTCTATACTCGTGCGACCGATTTTGTCCTTGCGCGTGAAAAGCAAAAAGCTCTCGGGCACAATACAGCTGCGTTGATCGGCCGTAAGTTCGTAACCGATCTGGCAGGCGCAGACGTACTTGTTTTGCGGTCGATTGAGGCAAAGATGATTGCAGCCGCCGTTATTGAAAGCGCAAGGATTGGTGCCGTTGGGTCGGCCCCGTTGAATAGCCTTGAGGCCCATGACATTGGGAAACTGCTCGACAATGATTTCGCGATCGGCGCCGGTGAGCTTGTGCGCGCGATCGATGCTGCGTCGCTGCCAGTCGGTCCAGTACAGATAATCGCCGAGCAAGCTGAAGCCAAAGAGATGAGGCAGGTTGTCGGTTATGACCTCGCGGCGCTCGCTGCCGTCCATGTTGCAGACCTCGATCTTGTCGGTTTTGGCGTCGCACCAGTAAACCTTGTGACGCTCCAGGTCGAGGGCGATGCCGTTGGGCCAGGCAATGTCCTTGGAAATGATGACGGAGCGCTCGCTACCGTCGAGATTGGCTCGCTCGATCTTGGGCCGCTTGTCGTCCCAGTCGGTCCAGAACATGCGTCCGAGCTCGAGGGCGAGGGCGATGGCGCGCGGCTCGCCGAGGTCCTCGTGCACGAGCACCTTGCGGCAGGAGCCGTCGAGGCGCGCCACCTCGATGCGGTCGGTGCCTGTGTCGGTCCAGTAGAGGTTGCGCGCGATCCAGTCGACGGCGATGCCGTCGGCGCTCTTGACCTCGGCCGCCACCACGTCCTGCTGGCCCGTGCTGTCGAGTCGGGCGCGCCTGATGACTCGGGCCACCTCGTCGGTCCAGTAAAGCATCTCGTCGACCGGATCGAAGTCGATGGCGATGGCGTACTTGATGCCCTGCAGCGGCAGCACGAAGTTGGTGTAGTCGGGCGTGTCGAGCGATATGGTGGATATCTCGTAGCGCTGGACGATGAGCAGCAGCTGCTGGGGCCCGTCGGCGCAATTGAAGCCGTCGAGGAGGGTCACGCCGGTCGGGCAGGCGCAGCTGTAGCCGGCCTTGTTGGTGCTCAGCAAGCAGAGGTGCGAGCAGTTGCCGTTGTTCTTGGCGCAGGGATTCTTGCCGGGAGGAGCCGGTGGCTGGCGTCGCGCGTCCCATACCTCGATGTCGCCCGGTATGTACTCGCCGTGAAGCAGCTCTCGGGGCTTCTGCTGCACCTGTTGTTGTTGCTGCTGCTGTTGCGTCTCGCGATGAGACACGGACATCTGACCGACGGTTTGAGTAGGCGCGCGCAGATCCAGACTGTGTATGCACCAGGTGCGCCAGTCGGTCCAGTAGAGCCGCTGCTCGAAGTAGCTCACGGCGAACGGGTACTCGAGGCCGCTCTCGAGGATCTTGCGACGATTCAGGCCCTCGTAATCCATGACGGCGATGAACTTGTATCGGCCGTCCGTCCAGTAGACCAGCTCGTTGTCGTAATCGACGGTGAGGCCGTTCGGCCAGAATATGTCGTTGGACACGAGGACGCGACGGGAGCTCGGCTCGCCGTCCATGTCGGCTCGCTCGATCTTGGGCACGTCGCCCCAATCCGTCCAGAAGAATATGCTACGCTGCGGCGCCAGAGCTATGGCGCGAGGCTGATAGATCTCCGTCCAGAAGAGCACCTTGCGGTGGCGCCCGTCGATGCTCGTCACCTCGATGCGATTCTTCTCGCCGTCCGTCCAGTACAGTTTGCCCGTGTACCAATCGCAGGCCAGACCGTCGGGCGATATCATGCTCGAGTTCACCACGGTTATAGGGTCCTGAAAGTAGTACATTTTTACATTTTTACTCAAATTAATGTGCCTACGATAATGCGAGGTAAATTAATAGTTGTTTCCGTGCATACCTGCGTGTGGGTGCCATTCGTGTGTACACATTGTATCATTTCGAGGGAATTGTCGGACCAGCAAACCAAGCCCCGCTCGTAATAAAAATCTAACGTCACTCCGTCCGGCAAGTCTTTGACCAAAGTCGTTGCGAGCTTGTTGGATCTGGTGACATTGGCCACTCGTATATCTTTGTTGGTGGCGAAAAGTAGCGTCGGCGAGCCTGTGAAAATTCAAATTGACGTCAATTTCTTATTAAGAATAAAAGTTTTAATGAGCGATCTTTTATTGCCAACGAGTTTAAAAGCTTCAAAGCTCAGCTGTATGTATCGATATACGTTTAATATAATAACATAATGATTTATATTTTTGAGTATAATTATAATGAAATGAGTCAGCTGCGAAAGACTCAACTCGAGCTTCAGTAGTTTTTAAGCGTCACGAAAATCACGATTCATCCGAGTAGTCAATATTTGATTCAGATAGACAAATGGAAACAATCCCTGGATGACTGCACGACAAACAAGCATTAAAAATCACGAGAAAACAATTTCAAGAAAGAAATAATCAAAAATCATTTGTAGATATAATTATGAATTAATGTTTAAGCGGTCAAAAAGTTTGGCAAATAAAAAAGCAACGTGGATATGCCCTAAGAATGAACTCAAGGATGGCAAGCGAAATAACGATATGGATTGGGTATGAATTACGTATAAAGTGTGATTTAAATATAACGAATGCGAATGCGAGAGTGGCAGAGGGCCTCACCATGGCTGTAGGAGACCAACAAGGCAAGCACGACGAGCGCCAGGAGCTTCGGCACGGACCCATTATTTGTCGGAATCTTGTCATCGTTATGGCACTCGAAACTAGGGTGTATTGTCAAATCGCCGCCTGCACTCGTTGCTTCTCGCGCTCTTGGCGTTGCTGGACTCGTTGCATTCCTGACACCGACAAGGCATGATGCTTGGGTCCGAACCTCTAAGTAATCTGTGCAATTCGGACACGCGTGATTCGTAAACTTTTTTTATGCGAGACGATGTTAATTCGGAGTATAGCCAGGCACTTGACGATCAGCAGCGCACAACCTCTTCTTTTCTTTCTCTCGGTCGAGCGGCGGTCAAGCCGCAGGGCAGCCTCATACTTGCATGGCTCTGCGACTTACGCTGCTATATAGGTACTTGGTAAGTATATGCACTTTATGCGCCTATATACACACACGCACGCACACACTGACGCGTATACAAGTGGCGAGGCGCACGTCTTGTAGGTATGTTATAGGGACTGGCCGAGTCCTTCAGAAATCACAACGAGGTATACACACCGCCTCCCTCCCCCTTCTCGACTCCAAGTACTTTATATACACTCGCGCACAACACACAAGTATAGAGCAGCTTCTTATATTATCGATACGTCCTGCATGTGGACAATGGCTATTCGGCAAGAATCTATCCGAACGCACGAGATGATATTGACCACGAACACTCGATGTGGCGTAGGCAGCGACGGCGACGAAGCATTGGTCTTTGATCACTGTCCTGCGTGTGTACACATATACGTACGCACTCCACTTGATTCGGCGCGACGTTTACTTTTTTAATTCTTGCACACGATCGTCCGAGCGATGACACTTGTTCGCATCGTCGTCGGATTTGATTCGACCAAGGCAATTCGATGACAAGAAACAAAAGACTACAACCAAAATCACTGTGCATATCATGTGCAGCACCTACACGCACTTAACGCCATTAACTTCACTACACCTGTATACATAAGAAGAGTATATGGCTATTGCTCGTATATGGAGTTTGGGACCGACGACGACGGTGCAGGAAAGTGGGAAGAAGAAACGATGCTGCGCAGAACGGAGTCGAGCGGCGAAGCGGGGGCAGTGCAGGAGAGGAGCAGAGGAGCCTGCGGGGCTGGGCTGCAGCAGCTATAAGCTGGCTCGTTGGCGTGACGCGTGAATTGCCGGAGATTGCGGCGGCAGACCTAAATATTATAACGCGCTCGCTGCTACTTGCAGAGAACTGCCATATACCTATATATACATTTACCGTCAGCGGCGTGCGCTAACTAGCCAAGTGAGCAGTGTGTATATGCTGCGCATATAAATGCACATGCTGCAGCCCTCCTTCCATTAGTTTTCCTTTTTTTCTTGAATCGTTATTCACGCATCTATGCACCGGGTGAAAAAATGCAACCACCACGATACAACATAAATATTTCACTCGGCACTATCGATTTTCAATAAATTGCTTTTGAATAGGCGAATTTTCCAATCTTTTCGAGCTTCAATTTTATTGCCGCAAAAAATTTGAAAATCAAATAGATATCCTAGATCAAAATTATATTAATGAATACTTTATTTTACATTCAATTACGTAACAAAACAAACAAGTATTATTGTTACATTTGAAATTATTTACAAATTAAATTGAAAAATTAATAAACTTGTCTAAACAAAAATGACGCATAATACATGCACTTTTCAAACTGTTGGTAGAAAATGTTGTAAAACATTGTTGTTCGCTATCGAGCGTTACACTATGCACCTACTGTAGGCACACCTTAACTTTGTATTTTCACATTTAGATCAGATTCAAAATTTACTCACTTATCATTCGGGCAATGCAATACACGAAAATATTTCAATATCAAAGAATTCATTGGTTATGACCTGATCTGTTTAATTGTACTTAAAACGAACGCAATTAATTGAAGCACGACGTAGGTTTTTAAAATCCTCTGTTGAAAACATGACTGAAATTTAATCAAGTTGAAAATCAAACGTCTCAAAATGTTTGCAATAGCACTGAAATGTCTCATAGTTCCTAAAACCAGTTGTTATAGGTCTATAAATCTTACATTAAAAATTTCAACGAATGTTGAAATATTTCGTCAAATTCATAACGTACCAAAAAAACAATTTCAGCAAGGTCTTTTTCTTCATAGTGAATCAAAATCTTATTCAAAAAAATCTTTTTTAATTGGTACTAATGAAAATGTAAATAATATAAATACTCTCCAAATGAAAAAGAGGCCAATGAGAAAAAAGAAAATTCTTGAAGATGAAGATAGACCTGTGCCTGGAGTAAGAATTCATCAACAAGTATAGAGTAAATATTGAATAGTAAACATTAAATAATTATGTTAATGTTACAGTACTGGAGTGTTAAAGCTTTAGCAACTGCAGATGAATATGACTTGGAAAAGTTGATGGAAGGTTTACTTAAACAAGACTTGTACTATCCTATGGAAATTCAAACTCCTGCAAATTGTAATCGTAAGCATTATTTTTAGATAGGTACATGAATCTTGACTATTTTAAATCCAATTATGAGACTCATCTTACATTAATTACTTGCATATCATTGAAAATTAAAACAATATATTTTTTATATTATTCTAGCATTCCCTGATGCAATTCAAGCAGTGGCAAAGTATGAAGTGGGTAGTGAACCACGAGAAATTTATTTTTTTCGTGAAGGTACAACTGTGATGTGGAATGTTTCTGAATTAGAATGTAGTAATGTACTTCAGTTTCTCAAACAGTACGAAGAAAGCAGTTATTCATCAAAAATGGTTCAAGATGAAAGCGAAACTATGCTCTACACATATGCAGATCATGGGTAATCATTTTTGGGTATATATTATAGAAGGCTGAATTTCGCACACAAGACTGACAATATTATATATTACATATTCTTACAGAAAACAAAGTCATATCCTAGATGGTAATATTCTATTGTCACACGATGCAAACTTAGATAAATATACGTTTTCAAATGCTATTTCTCAATCTGTCAAATTGGGAATATGGGAAGCATCTTTGGAGCAATATATAGAATCTATTGAATTTATTACTAATGATTTAAAAGCTGGACGTAAAATACGTATGACTAGACCATCTGTATTAAGAAAGCAAGGTGAATTGTTTGCTCTGAGACACTTCATAAATCTCAGCTCTGATCTCCTGGATACACCAGATTTTTATTGGGAACGTGATGATCTAGAGACTTTATATCAGCAGATATGTGGATATTACAGTATTGCAAAAAGAACTAGGGTACTTGACAAATTATAGTAAATGATTTTTCAAAATTAATTTGAAAACTAAAATTGAAAATTTATTTTTGCTTCTCTGCAGGTGATGAATGAAAAGCTCAACCATTGTGTTGAACTAGTCGAATTACTTTCTTCTCATTTAAGTGACAGGCATCATGTACGATTAGAATGGATGATTATTCTTCTGATCATGGTTGAAGTTGGCTTTGAAACTTTGCACTACATTGATCGTTACTTAACAAAAGAAAATGATCAAGAAATTAATGAAAATAGTCATTAATACTGCTGTAATTAAATTTTTATTTAAACTGTTACTATTACTGAATTTTTTTTGTAATTGTTGTATTATAAACATAGATAGTTTTGTTTATATATTAAATCTAAATAAAAATGATTATTTTTAAGAACAACTGTTGTACCTGGAGTAACTTTTGGATATAAGAATCTTATTTTTATCAATGATTGTCAAACTTCGTCAATGATACGTCAAATTTGATGTTTGTTCTTGTTAAAAGTAATTTTCATAAGATGCTATATGCATATAAATGTTGTACTTTTGATAATACTTTGTAAAACTTGACATATACTTGTGACAAAAATGTATAAATTGTTGATGTTTATATTTAGCGTAATTTCTTTTCAAACTGAATCAAATTTGGCAAAATGTCTATTGTGGCGCCTTGTATTTTCCATGAAAATTGCTACCGTTCCTCATGAAAGCTGTTGAATAATTGTCAGTGACGGCATGCATTGGCTCCAGTTATACAACGAAGCTTCAGGAGAAAAGATTTTGACTCAGCAAAAAGCTCGTATACTCGTATATAGAAGATGGTTAGAGAGCACAAAAAATCACAGGTACATCGCAAAAAAGACATAATCATATAAGGTATATTTAGGTAGATTGTGCATAGGTGCTGGATATTGGTTTGTGTCGTCGCGTTTTATATAGAATAGCCTGCCAATTCAGACATGTATGAAAGTAAAGGCGCGATTGTCAATAGCGCGTGGATTGCAGCGAGTAAAGCTTCATCGTGTATTATGTAGCTACGGAGAGTGGGTATAAGGCCAACATGTTTAATATTCGTAGTTGTTATTCAGGCATAAGTATACAACAGACAAATTGTGTGTCCAACAACTTCTCGCAGTCCGAGTGTTGGTCGCGAGCGCGCGTGCTCGACAGGTTGTCATAAAGTTGACTATATATTTATCGCAGTGCATATGCACGTATATAATATATAGTATAGATAGAATAGGATATACAAGTGTTAGTCGTTGTGCTGTGGTGTGCTACAATACAATCTACATGCGAGTATATACACATGCAACTGCGACGATCGTGTCAGTGTGAGTGTATGCGCGCAATGACGAATGTGTGTAGCTTGCCTTATATACATACAATGTATAGTATGCGAGGCATAGAGTGTGTGTAGTGTGTACTGTGCTGTGCTTTGAGAGGCAGAGCAGCGGCCAGCCGCGGCGAGCGTCTATTAAACACGCACGCACACACATCGTCACGGCGCCAACACTCACCTATTATTCACCAGAGACAGAATGACAGAGGCACTCCCATCATTACTGCTGGCAATTATTTTTCATTCGAAATACTTGCATTTGTAGAAACTCGAGGAGGATGAACGTCTTCGCGTCCAGCGGCAGCATCCAGCTCGTTATCAACCTCGAGAATCGCTAAGGGCCTGCGGAGACTCTTCGATTCACACATGCCTCTAAGCATAAAGCCAGTGGATCGTCGTATCGCTCCAGGAAAATCCCAGATAAGTCGTTATCATGAGTAGCTGGACTGAAAGGATGCACAAGCGTGCCGCGACCCTTGGCAATGTTGTCACCAGCTGTGGTCATCCTTCCTCCGTCTCGCCTTATCCCAGACGACTGGAGAAGTTCGTATTGTTTTTCTACTTTTTTTACGCTACCTACTTACGATTGTCTTTTTCTTACGTTGCTTACGCTTCGATGCTTGTGATCGTCGCTGCATTCTTTTCCAACTAAGTCAACTGTTGTTGATAGGCAAAATCAAACTCAAACAATCTACTTACTTATTTTCTCTTATTCTCTATTTAATTTAATACAAAATAACAAATAGCACATGAATCTAATTTTCAATCAGTTTCTCTTATTATTATTTCTCAGTATTTACATTTAGGCATAAAGCCACTTTTACTTACATTCATCAACTAATTGCCAAAAAAATTAACATTTTTAATCGAGCGCTCATCTCATTTTCAGAGTCAAATTTGGTGTACCGCTTGATGAAGTGTGCAAAAATGATATTCCTGGACCATTATTGGTAAACTTTTTTACCTTTTCTCAACTTCTTCTTTGCTATTAAGATAACAACATTTTCAATATCTTATCATCTATTTATTCAGGTTCTTATATTAAAACTCAATAAAGAAGCACCACTTCGTAAAGATGTTTTTAGAGCTCCAGGTCACCAAGGAAATATGAAAAAACTGATTCATTTTCTTCAAACTGGAAGATTAGTCAATATGGATAATTTTAGTGTTTATACAATAGCTAGTGTTCTTAAAAAGTTTTTAAGGAAAATACCAGGAGGAATTTTTGGAAAAGAAGGAGAGCAGCAATTGTTTAGTGTTATTCAACTAGAAAGTATAGAACATCAAAGAGATCAGATTCATAAGTAAGATTTTCAATTTTTGATTAATTTAAAAACATACACACTTTATTTCATATTTTTTCATTTTACAGATTAATTACCTCTCTCCCTCTGTATACTCAACGACTGTTAGTATTATTATTTGGAACTTTCAGAGTAGTGGCCGTTAATAGTGAAAGAGCAAGAACTGGAATGACTAGTGAAGCTCTTGGAGTTTCTGTTGCCCCATCATTTTTTCAAAGTTGTGTTAGTGATGGTAAAACTGCCAAGATGGAAGATGTCTTAAGATTTAAGGTATGCTAATTTTTAATTACCAAATTGTATCTCATGTTATTTATTTTTTTCCAACTTAAAATATCACAACTAATATTATACATCAGTACTGGTAGAATGTTGATATAATTTGCACAATTCACTTTTAAAAACTTTTTCTTTAAGCTACAAAATTATTTAATACATTATGATATTAAAATTGATAATGATGTAATTAGTACTGCTCATCGCATGAAACTTTTGTATTGAATAATCAATGAGCTTGAAAAAATAATTTAAATTTAAATTTCATTTTATTTGATGTATGAATGACATCAAGTCTAATTGAATGAATCATTCACAATACACTTTTTGAATGAATCCATTACACTGTAGTAAGATAACATACTTTTATCTTTTGCTTTCAATCATCATCAGGCAGAAGTTTCCGTAAGTTAATCATACTACCATTAGTAAACTAAGTTAAAGTCATTTTGAAAAATTAAGAAAACTTAACAAAATTATAAATTATTACGATTGAAATAAAATTGAATAGTATAGTTTAATTTCAATAAACTATGATATTGATTATCAAATGTTTAATTTTTTTCTAGGTAGCCACAAGAGTAATGAAATTCATGATAGATAATTTTGGGGTATCTAATTTGTTCGGAAGAGAAAATTATGAATTCTATGCACGAATTACTGGTAGAATTTTGAAAGTTGAAGAAGATTGGATATTCAGTTTCAGATACCCTCCAGATACTTTAGTATCTCGTAAGTATCTTTTATTAATTATAAATGTTTTAAGAATATATAAATGTAAACATGCTTTTTTATGTGTGTGAGTACATATATATTCATAAGTGGGCCCCTGATTTTTACATATTCTTTTTATTATATATAAATTGAAAATGCTCTGTAATAATTGGTGTTCATTTTTTAAACGTAATTGCAACCTAGTTAAAATTTTTCATACTATGCTTCATATATATTGTACAGGACAATTGTCTCTAGAGGCAGAGAAAACTTGGTTGCAATATGAATGTGAGAGATGGGGCCTGAAGTTTAATCTAGAATGTAAGTTGGCATTGTTTAGGGAAAATTTTCGCGCAGGCGTTTATAAAAAAATTAATTTCATTGTTAAACATTACCATTTTTCAGCGATGTCACATCAGGAAGAATCGCAATCCACACCAGCATTGATTCATGTACCTGAAGCATTAGAGCTTACATCATCTCTTGGAATGATTCCAGAAAATACTCTCCTAGAAAGTTATACGCGTCTTTCAGTCAGTTTAGAAGAAAATGGTTTTTTTCAAGTAAAAGCAAATATTTTTAAAATAATGAAAAAAATTATACCATTCCAACATTTTTAATATTGATGAATTTATAGGCTTCAAGTAGATCCTCGAGCAATGGCAGTCATCACTCCCGTCACGCTGAAATGACACTGGATGAACTTCGGGCTGTAAATCGTTATGCAGAAAGTACAAAGAGCCTCAGCTATTTGCCTCAGGTAGGCGTGAGCGAAGCTTAAGCAAACTATTGATGCACTATTTAAATAATCTCATTTATCACACAAGTGCTTGAATGGCTTGTAATTGTAATATATTACAAAGCACTTTCTGATGATTTTGCAACCCAGAATATGCTTCTAGTAGTATATTTCAGTAAGAATCTTTGGAACTTTTGAAATATGGACATTTTAAGTACCATCTTGTAAAAATTATGAATTCACTATAAACAAATAAGATTAACATTTGTAATTAAATTCAATTTAACATAGTATTTTGAATATTGACAACTCTTTTCTATTTCGTTTTTACTTGTGTTCTTCATGCATTTCATACAAAAAGGTGTGTGTATAACTTTGCACCAGTTTTTAAAGACACAGTCTTACTCATTATGTATCTTTGATTTTACAATTATGCACTCTTAAAAACTCATATCACTTTGCACTGAGATATAAACACAGTATTAAATGAGTGGATGAAAAGGTATTTTATTGACTCTTAAAATCTGCTTTAAATTCTCTTATAATTTTCTAATTAACAAAATATTTGATAACTGATCATGTCCTTGACAAAATTTAAATCAATGGTAATTTGTTTAGATCTATTGTTTAAACAAAGTTAATCATGAGTTAAAAGATAAAAATAGACTGTTCAATACTTTTTATAAAATTCTTTGCGTCTTTATTATAATAATTTTGTAGCCTTTATTGAACAACTGAATATTTGATTTTAGTTGTAATTTACAATGAAAATTGTACCATTTTTGTTATAACTTATTTTAATCTTACTAAATAAATTTATTGTGATTTACTTGCGTTCGTTTTTCGTTCACTTTAGTAAATACCACTTTACTCTATTTTAGAGAAATTGATGTATCTTAATTTATTTGAATATTACGTACATTTGATAGCTTCTTTTAAACTTTTTATTACTATCACGAGCGATTTTTAACCAATTAAGATTAAGCAAGCAGCTATGAAATTGCTGTTGTTATTTATAAATATTTTAACGATACTTTTGTATATTTGTTTTCAATTCGTGTTCGTTGAACGGTTTTTCTATTTTGTTTGTATACTTTTATGTAGTATTTGAAAATTAATTTAAAGTAATCAATTAGCGTTATAACCAGTTATGTGAGGCTTTTATACTTATTTATTCGCTGTTCAAAAAACATTGATGAAATTATTTCTGTTTTAATAATAATTAATCATGTGTAATAATGAACAGTGTTATGGCCTTTATTGATCAAAATAGTAGAATATTTATTTGTATATTTGTAAAGTATACGTATGTATCACAGTTCAGATAATATAACAATAATTGACACGAAAAATGCGCCCATTTATTTTTATTTCAAATTGAATAGCACGCAAATTAGTTTACTAGTTTTCTTATTTACACGAAGATAAAAAAAGTGTGTACATCAGTGGGTTACAGAAAAAAAAGGATAATAAGAAAGTAATTTTAGCAAACTGAAAATATAACATAAGGTTATTATGATAATAGTAGAGTGGGTTTGGATATCGCAGGTTCACGAGAGGCAAACTGCTCGCATGCGGACAAGATCAGAGTGGTTTTTAACTCCTGTCGGGGAAAGAATTTCTGTGACTGACAGCGATTCTTCTGCGCTTCATGTATTACGGGGTTCCAATCGGTCCTCTTCTGGCAATATCGGTAAGCCGTTGAATATTTTATAAAATATTGTAATAATGTAATGCTGCTAACAATTTGAAGTGGTCAGACCAAATTTGTGCACATTAAATTGTGAAATTTAATCGAGTGGTTTTACTTTTAACAGCATCGGGACTGAGTGCAAGCGCCGAGTCGGTAAAGCGTCAAAGCGTTCGTCGCAATTCGTCGCGCGAAAAATCAAGACTTCAACGCAGCAGCTCCCGGCGCAATAAAGAAAATGGGGCCAAGTCAACCAGAAACAGCTCGGATAGCGCAAAATCGCGTTCGCTCGAGACGGTCAAAGCAAACAAGTCGGTTTCCAGAGTCAGCGTACAAGATCACCAACCCGCTGAAAAAATTCACAAAAACGAAGCGGAAGCGTCGCCAGAACAACTAAATCAGCAGACTAACAATATTGGACCGCAGGATTGCACCGAGATGGACGTACAGACGTTCCATGTCACTCTTACGTATAAGCCCCGTATTTAAAACGGCTCTTAATTTCGATCGACACTAAATTTCTTCTAATATTGAGACTGATGCTCTTGTACTCCTCTCTTTTTTCAATTTTCAACTCGTCTATTATCATTGATTCTCTTGCACCTGTGAAATGAATTTACTTTTTCTATTAATCGTGGGTATGAATTTAGAAGCAATTTTTTCACTCTCACTTTTTATAATGATATTAAAAGGCATTAACATAATTCACCTAAATATTTAAGTAGAATGATTATTTAGAGGGTACACGAGCACATTTACAGCCAGTTTGTTAGGTGTTACATAAGTGAGTTGAACTATGAAGCCAAATTTTTTAACGAATCGAGTTTGTATATTATTATACAAGTTATTCCAACATAATTTTTTATACGTGAAAATTTTTATATGAACTTTATCCTTTATTTTAAGCCCTTCGTGTATATATCCTGGACCTCTAGAAATATTTGGAGTGTTCGGTAATTCTACTATTCCCAGCTACTTATATTTGATTTATGTGCATATAGGTACGAATTAGAATTGTCTTGTTTCCTCAAATTTTGAAAAAAATTAATCCAACATCTTTTCAATCTCTCAACGAGCGTTATAAACTAAAATTCAATATTGATTGAAATCTGATTTTGGCATTCCAAACAATTCAAGAGCGATCTCTTTATTATCATAATAACATAAATTAATACAAGTATGAGGGCTTGTGAATAGATTCCATAATAGAATCGAAACTGTTACGAGAAATTTTCCGGTGACCTAGT
This sequence comes from Trichogramma dendrolimi, assembly GCA_034770305.1. Classification (NCBI taxonomy): domain Eukaryota; kingdom Metazoa; phylum Arthropoda; class Insecta; order Hymenoptera; family Trichogrammatidae; genus Trichogramma; species Trichogramma dendrolimi. The sequence continues at coordinate 408,078 of JAPMIB010000045.1, forward strand.
AAAAAATTATGTCCTATGCAGCCGGTAAATGCATATCTTTTATCTTGGTCATTAAAAATATTTATCAGTATTTTCATAACGTGATTGAAAATTCTGCATAATTGGAAATTTTAAGTTTATTTTTACCACAAAAGATGAGATTTAGGAAAAATGTGCTGAAAGATTTGTACAAGGTTATTCAATGTCGAAAAATATAAAACAGAAAACTATCTTAAAATTACTTAAAAATATGATACCTAAATAAATGTAATGTTATTGAAGTATGCAATCGACTGAAACTTGAGTCTTGAAAAAAATAGGTCTAATCGATCCAATGAGCGAGTCAACAACAATTTTGAACTTTTTTTCTTTGAAAGATTAGAACATTTTAATACTGAGTTTGGATAGTAATTTTCCTGAATCTTATTGTGTAAATTAAAAAGTAGTAGATAAATGCCAATTTTTGTGGGGTCTAATAAAAATATTTTCAACGTTTACGATTGGATGCAGAACAACTGATACATTATGTATAATTTAACATACAAATAGGATCTCAAAACGATAAGGATAGTATGGACTATTTATATTCGGACGTACTGCCGAAAACCTGAAAGAGAAAATATTTATTATAAATGGGAATTTACGAATTATTCGTTTATAACATACAGCGTGAGTGTGTACTAGTAACAAACATCGTGTCGAAAAATTTATTAGTTAAAATTAAAATTGTAGATCAGAGATATAAAAAATTATTTCACTGTTTTTCTCGTTCACGAAAAACAGTTGAAAGTACTTCTAAAGGGAAAAGCTAGTAAATTAGTTATTATATTATTACAATTAATCTTCACTGATGTCGAGATTTAATTGTTCGCGTATATGTATGGTCATTTTTATGAAGTGCAAATCTTAGTTCGTACTAATGAATCCATTCCACTAAATCTACCTAAACATTCTATACTTTTAACTTTTTTAAAACACATAAACATATGATTATTTATAATATGTTGTTATACACTGTACACCATTCCAAAAATATGCATTCATGTTTTATTGTCGTGCACTTTACAATATACTGTTTTTTATCATCAAATAAAATTCATAAACATTTAATCAGATCTAATTTAAAAAATTTTTATTGCTATTTTTTCTAAGAAACCATGTTTCTTACTATTTAATTAGACTTTCTTAAGACTACCATTGATAAACATATATTTTTCATGGAACAATTTCTCATCTTTCATGATGATAAAAAATTTTTAAAAATACCTCAAAATTATAATGTGTTTACACTATTTGAAGACAAATCGATGCTTTGAAATCAGATTTTATTTGAATTTCATTATTTCAGTAATGAGCTACGTTTTATTATTATGTTTTGAAAAAAACGTATAAAATCTTAAAAATAGCAATTGCCCATTCCAGCTTATGCTAAACAAACTGAAAGTTGACCAAAAAGTATACGTTTTTTGATGATGCTTTTTAGATTTTTTAATTTCGTAAGATATATCGCATTCCCAAAACCCTTTCGAAATTTCACTGCAATTTTAGTAATTATTTTTAAGCGTGTATAAATACAATCACTAAGCCGATAATTATCATAAAAATAATTTGACTATTGAAGTAGAGAGTAATTAAATTATATCAAATCATGTCTATTGAAAGTTAAATAATTTTAAATTAATTTAACTAAGAAAGTATATTATTGCAATTGTGTTCCACTAAAGAATAATTTCCTTGAATAAAATAATCGTTGAAATCTAATATTTAATATCAAAAACGTATAATTTTTTTATTTTTGAATTATGGCTATTATTTTTTTGCAAGTATTATTACATTGTACCTATTTTTTAAATTTAGGCTTTTACCATTTTACGAAATCATTTTTCACGATATTTTTGTGAATCATTTTCTAATAAAAATGTCTATGGACGTTGTGAAGTATTATGTTTTATATTTGAAACTATAAAAAGAGAGTAATATCAATTACTCGCATACGAAAGACTTATTGAAAATTATAATGATAATGATAATTATAACATGATAATAATTATAATAATATTTATAATGATATTGATAACAATAATAAGTATAGAGAAAGTTTTTTACAGTAAAATTTAAAAAATATTTAATAATTACGTTCGATCGAAAAACGTTCGTCTTGGTTTTATTTATTATGCGATGTTTTATAAGCTAATTTTAAAATTATTAATTGATATGACAATTACATGATTGTTTAACCATAGCTACAATGCTAATTTTATGAGTAACATTTTTAATTCCAATAAACTTTCAATTAAATTTTTTAAAAACATTTATTTTTAGTATAGTTATTTTAATATGGACTTTGGATGTTAATCATTCAATCGCCGATAAAATAAGTGTACATCCCGAATAAATAAAAAATGTAATAAAATGTAATGAATCACGAATAAAAATAAAAATACATATGGAAAAAGTGAAAACAGAATTGATTTTTTATTCCTGCTTCTTAATATTTACGTAAATATATATTAAATTTAAAATTTTAGAAGTGCGAAAATATTTTAAAAATTGTTGATAGATCATGAGGCGTTAAAATACGTTTATTAGAGGTGATGCGATAAGGTTGATTGGATTTGACCGAGCGTCAAGCTCATCGTCGATGTGGCATGAATAAAAACAAATTATTTGTAACAACAGATTATCTTATTAGTAACAGATTTTTTTATGAAAAAAATATTTACAAATTATTAAATTTTATTACTTCTTCATTACTTTTATAAATGTTTCACGAGGCAGTGCAATATTACCTATCATTCTCATTTTTTTCTTTCCTTCAGCTTGTCTTGCTAATAATTTTTGTCTGCGTGTTATATCACCGCCATACTAAAATTATACATTCATTTAAAATTATTATAAATTGTTATTTGAAAATGAATAGGCTGATAGACTTACTAATTTCTGAGTGACGTCTTTCCTGTAGGGTTTTAAGTTTTCTCTAGCTAAAATTTTTGTACCTACACATGCTTGAATCACAATAAGAAACTGCTGACGAGGTATTATGTCCAATAACTTTTTACACATTTGTTTTCCCTTTTCAGTAGCTTTAGTGCAATGCAAAATTGTACTCAGCTCTTCTACCAATGTTCCATTTAATAATACATTCATCTACAATAAAATTCGAGTAAAAGAATGAATCTTTACAACTTTAATTATTACATTGTCATAAATTCCTGTTGATAAAATACCTTAACTATGTTTGAACTTTCATATCCATAATCTTCATAATCAAAGCTTGCATATCCTGAAGAAATTGACTTTAATGTATCATGAAAATCTATAATTATTTCATTTAAAGGTAAAATAAACTGCAGCATTATTCTTTCATTGTCTATATTTTTTGTGGATTTCTCTTTTCCTCTTCTTTCAATGCATAAAGACAACACATCACCCAGGTACTTATCTAGATTATCAATAATTAATTGTCATTTTTTGATATTTTCACGAATGATTTATAAGACTTACCAGGTGTTATTATGGTACCTAAGACCATTGGTTCAAATATTTCTTGAGTAATCACAGGATTTGGAAAATCACTTGGATTACTAAATATAACTTCATCACCTCTGTATTTAGCAATATTTTTACTACCAAAAATTTTTGCTTTATAAGTGACACCTGGTACAGTAAGAACTGCTTGTGCATCATATTCTTGATCTATCTTTGACTGAATACCTCCATATGAAGTAATCCAAGAAATCCTAGCCGCCAGCCTTGGCCTAGAGCAATGCTGAAAAGATGAATTGTTAATAGGTCATCATTTAAATTTTTGTGAAAACTAATTACCTTGATTCTCTTGTTATTGATACAGCACTATCATTCAAAGTTAATTTTTCAATGGCCGCTTTTAATGAAATATATTGTGATTGATCCATGGGATAGACACCAGCAAAAACCATTGGTTTAGCTCTTTTGAATTCAGGAAGTGCTTCTACTGGAGAACCTTTCAAATAAAATGTATCTCCTATTTGAGCTTCTCCAGATGTTTTCATTCCACAAATAACACATCCAATTTGTCCAGCAAATCTGTTGGATATTTTTTTTTATTCAATAAAAAATCATTCAAATTTGCATTGATCATAAAAAACGGAAATGTCACTTGCATCTTTTTAACTTTTTCTTCATCTGGTCTTAAAAAAAACAAACTCCTCACTTCATATGTTTTGTTTGTACAGCAAGAAGTAATTTGGTCTCCAGTAGATAAAACTCCCTCTTTTACATATACCATAACAATAGCACCCCTGTATCGATCATACCAACTATCAAAAATGAATGCTTTCAATGGTTTATTTCTGTCAACTGTTGGTTCAGGAATTCTTTCAACAACAGCTTCTAAAACTTTGTCAATGTTTGTTCCATTTTTTGCTGAAATTTTAATGATATCTTTTTTTTCTAAATCAAAAAGCGAATTTAATTGATCGACTACTCGCTCAGGATTAGCATTTTTTAAATCAATTTTATTGATGACAGGTATTATAGTCAGATCTCTACCGAATGCTAGATAAAAGTTTGCCACTGTTTGGGCTTGAACACCATCATTGGCATCAACTATTAAAATTACTCCTTGACAGGAACTTAAGGAGCGATAAACTTCAGATGCAAAATCGACATGACCTGGTGTATCAATTAAATTTAATAAATATTCTTCTCCATCGTAAAAATATTTTAAAGTAGCAGTTTGTGCTTTTACAGTTATCCCTCTTTCTTTTTCGATTTGTAATTTATCTAGGACCTGCATTCCAGAATTGACTTTTATAGCACCTGTCATCTCCAGTAGCCTATCAGCCAGAGTACTCTTTCCATGATCAACATGTGCAATGATACTAAAATTTCGAATCTTATCGATTGGAGTTTCATACTCTTTCACATCCTTTTCACTGGTGCAGTAATGGTGTGATATAAAATTTGGGCACAAACTTGGGGAAAATTTCAATGATAATATAAGCTTTAACGTGATGTTTATGGTCAGTTTTTAAAATTATTAAAAAAAATTATTTTTACCTTCGTTTATAGACAAATTTATTGATTTGATTTAGTTTATGAGACAATAATTGTCTCAAAATAATTCTGGACTTCATATTGCAAAAGTTTTTATAATTATCTCAATAAATAAATGTGTTTATCATCATGAATAATTACATTTACAATAATCTTTAAAGTGACAACTAGAATTCATTTGGAATTCGAATAAATTCATAATATTTCATAGTAGTATTTTAAAATTTTTTCGATACATGCTTTACTTGTGTCAGGGCTTTAATAACCTTAAAAAAACAGCTGATCCGTAGCAGAAGCTTATAATTTTTAAAGTCATAACATAACATAGTAGTTGAAGCACAAAAATGACTTTGAGTGGGTTAATCCGAACTATTGGATTTCGAATAATTTCAAGTGTGCCCATTAACCCTTTAAGTGAAATTTGTGTTACAAATCAGACTTGTAAAATTGTTAGTTCAACTTTACTATCAAGAAGATGTTTTCACAAGGAATACGAAGATTCAAACAAAGTGCCAGAAAGAAATGCTCCTTTGAAGCCAAAAGTTAAAAAAGGTCTTACTAGTCCAGAAATAATGCTAATAACACCAGAAAATGAAGTTAATTCAGTGACTATGGAACATGCTGAAAAATTGGCCCTTCGTAGAGGCCTTAAATTGATTAAAATTATTGATTATGATACAAAAACTCAAAAACCTATTTATAAACTTATGAGTACTATCCAATTCTTTGAGGCTGATTTAAAAAATAAACAAGAGAAGAAAAAAAATAAAGATGAATCTTTTAAGGAAGCTAAATTATTTTTAATGTCTTCAAAAATCTATGAACATGATTTACATTTCAAGTTAAAACAAATGAAAAAATTGCTTAAAAAGAAGCATGATGTTAATGTTTACATATCTCATGATGACAACCCCACAAAAGCTGTAAGTTTTATACCCTTCATTATTTTATATTTATATAACAAAATTATGATTAAATTTCTGTACATTTTTATAGGAAGAAACAGCAGAAACCATTGGAAAAGAATTAGAGGAAGTATCAGTTATAAAAAATCGTGTTAAGAAACAGAATACCATAAAATTATTTCTTATACCAAAAAATGTCACTACAGATGTTGACAAAATTGAAAAAGGAGATAATTTAGAAACTGATAATGCTACAACAACTGTTAAGGTTTAAATAAAGCTTTTAAATATTATAGACATTTTTAATTTTATTACCAATACATTTTTTTTAATATATATATTAAAATAATAACTTAAGATTATTAGTCATTTTTATTAGTAACGTTTTACATCTTTGATAAGTTTACTTTTTGCTTGATTTGTTTCTCAATGATATTAAAAAATATTCTATTTAATTATGTCAATAATCATGATTATTATTATCATTTAACTGATTAGTCTCATCATACAATACACATTTAACTTCTTTAAACAAAGTTACAATTTATCAACATAAAAAAAATTTATTTTACAATATTTCTGTAAAAATAGAGTCAAATAAATTATTTTTATCAATACCATATAATACATTACCATTTGTTAATTCAACTATAGACTCATATACCCAGTTGAAAAAAAATTCGTGGATTTCTATGTGGATTATCCACGCAGATTTCGCGAGGATTCTGTATGGAATATGTCGATTATTTCGTGAAAACGGATATGAACGTGAAATTTAGTTTTTAAGAGATGATCAAAAAATCTTAGTAGCTTTTTACAAAAATCATCCACCCTGATTCTACGTGGAATCTATGCACTTTTCACTCAGAATCCACACGGAATCGAAGTGGATAATCCACGTAGAAATCCACGTAATTTTTTTCAACCGGGTAGTTATTTCACTCGCAATATAATCATCATATGGAAGTATAAAATAAATTGTGTGCCAAACATAATGTACATTTTTACGTGAAAACTGTATTTTACGAACAAAATCATGGCACTGTCTTCTCAAGTTCATTTTGTGCAATTAAAATATCAAAAATGACACAAAGAAACGTCTGACTAACAATCCTGAAGATACATGGGAGTAGATTGAGTATGTGCGTTGATCCGTACGAAAAAGAAAGTTCGATAAATGAAATTTTTTTAGCAAACTGGTACGACGCAAGTTTCAATTTCAGCAAGTGGTGGACACAGTTGTCCAAATGGACCTCGAGGAGCTACGAGGATATTTCGTATTCGTCGACGTTGAGAAAAACCGCAGCTTGCGGTGCAACTAGACCATGGTCCCCAAGGACTTACTTGGCAGTTGATAGAGACTGTAAGAATAGCAATTGTGATTATTATTTAAATGTTGTGAATTTTTGTCACAGAATCAAACTTACCTTCAGATTTGCGAGTAAGATTCGAAAGCTCTACATTTGATCGATTGTCGAGCGCCCGCTCATTTTTTGTATCTTAAAAGTAACGATTTAGTTCAATTTATGATCGTTATACACTTCAAGAGTTCAATGTTTTTTTGTAATCTTACCACATTCAGACATGACTTTGTGACATTTTTGTCTTCTGATTAATTTGGTGGGACAAAGCTTTCCTCCATTACGGGGATGAACCTATGAAAAATTGATAATCCCGTTAATTAAATCTAAAATAATTTCCGTCCATTTTGATTAAACAATTAGCCTCGTAATTTTTAAGCACCTGGTTAAAAGTAATTGTAAATCATAATATATAAAATGTAGGGGGCCATATAAGTAAATTTGTCATGATATGTTGGGCCATATATTAACTAATAATAATGTTCAATGATTAAACTTTTAAATTAATTTTTAATAAATCCTTGTGTCAAAAATTCAAATGAATAATTTTCAAATTGAGTTTCTCACCAATATGTCTCGACTCATGGTCCTGTAGCCTTTGCAACTGTAGCATGGAGACCAGTCGCTCCACTCAGAAATTTGACAGTCAACTCCCATTCCGTAGTTGCTGCTTTTAGTTTCTCCACGCTGTTTTTTTCTTTTCTTATTGGTACTTTCTTTACTTTCTTCTGTTTGCCGAATTTGTAATGATTAATTTTTTTAGAAATTATATGACGAACCGTAAATCCTTATAAATTCTAAAGCGTTTATCATTTGCTAAACTTTATCAAGTATATAGATGTATATAACCCTCAATAAAATACTTTTAAACATTGGTACGAGTAATAATTAAACTTGATCTCTATAATTGAATGGCATATTATTATGTACCATATTATTCGCGATATAAATTTTAGATTCAAAGATGCGGGAAATAAGTGAGGTATATAAAGCGAGCCGAATATAAAAAACGTATTTATAAATATAAATATATTTACATTACATATACACCTATATATATTATGATATGTATAAGAAAAAGTGGAAAAAAGTCGCACCGCATATTTTAATGTCGCCATTACGAGGGGCGACGTTGGTGACTGAAGTGCCCATTCCCTGATTATTCTTAATTGCACTATAAGTGACAATACTGCTCAGTTGTACTTTGTAATTGTGTATTTTCCATTTATCCAATGCTGCTTTGCATAGTTGTTAGTAGTTAATAATAGGCAAGCGGTGACAGCACAAAATAATTAATTAGTTGCAGACAAGACTTTATATCATTCGTTTACGCGCAACGTCTGTACTGAAAAAAACTCATGAAAAATCCCCGTTTATGTCAAACTACGCAGTTTCTCACCACATTCAATTAAACGTAGATTGCAAGGTTGACATTTTGATGCAAAATCATTAAAAGCACCATTAAAGAAAAAAGCAAGAATATCTTTTGGTTTTGCAAACGTGGGCAAATTAGAATTTTTTTCAGCAAAAAGCATATTTTTCAAATTCAAAAATGATGCGACGGCAATGAAATGTTGGCGTTTCGTCTTAGTTCTCTAGCGTATTATTGCACAGTAATGAAAAATGGACGTTTGCATGAAAAGTAATGTAAAAATTTACATAAGCTAAAAATTAATATTTACAAAATCTGAACTTAACTCAATTCATTTCACAATAATTGAATGTTTTAATCGCGTGAATTTCAATTCAATTAAAATTTGATGTATGGCTAAGGGTTCTATTAATAATAAGCCCTCGGATATTATCTAGGTATTGTAGGGGAAATCGCGATACACAAACCTAGAGACACTGTTTGGTAATACAGTGATAATGTATAATTATTTCAATGAAACAACTATTATCAGTCGAAAGACATTACTGAATCAATAAATAGTGATACGGAACGAAAGCGGTATAAGGGATTCAATTCAATTTAAAAATCACGTCTCTACATATTCAATATTTAATGGCATAAAATGAATTTAGGTTTTGCATGAAAATTTTTTACAAGGATTTTGAATACTTGCTTATGAATATTAGCACATCATTTAAAGTTTTAGGTGTATTTGTAATTTTCGTCTAAGATTTGCAATAATCCAAAAAATTCAAGCGTTATGTTTTTTCTTTATCAAGATGAGTATGTATCAAGGAAAAACTTCCAGTTCCAATGTGATTTGGATGGTAAGCAATGATTGTATAAAATTTTTCGAGCATCGATGAAGTATGGCACTATAATATGCATTGCACGAACTAAATTGAACAGTTTGACAAGCTCATTTAATTTGTACATGATGATATGAAAAATTACACGAAGTCGATAAAGCATTATAGTAAAGACACCGTGGCTTACGTGACTGATTGCATGCAGTTTGGCATTCCTGCAGAGTTCTGAAATTGTTCATGTTGCCATTGCAGCCGGTGTAGTGAAAAACGACGCACTTTAATTTTGTTTTGTCATAATAGTATCTCAATGAATTGTCGTTGTGGCCATCGTCACAGTGACCCGCTTCTTTTGGCTCAGAACATATGACTACACAGATGAGTAAAAAAATCGTTATATAGCTTAATTACGTCCACATTATGTTTCCTTGCATACGTATGCAAGCAGTTCATTGAACGGGTTTAAACACTCGAAAAATGGCCAAAAAGAATGAAAACCAAAATGTTAGTAAAGCGTTTAGTGAAAAAAAAATGTAATGCAAATTTAAACCTTTCTGTTGTTCTTTATCGAGCTCGCAGGACTCTGTAGCAGCGATACAAGTTGTCGTCTGGTATTGGCATTCGTAAAGTAATTTTTCCGTCTCGGAAGTTCGCCAACGGGTCGGTAAAAGCTGTCTCGAGCGGCTTCTAGTTCCACGACCGCAGCTGACCGAGCACGGCGACCAGAATGACCACGACGAGTACTGTTCATCAACGCACTTCTCTTGCGTACAGCAACAAATTTATTAATTAATTCATTCATTTATTTATTTTGATTAATTTATTGATCACAGAAAAATAATTTAATCAATGAGTTTTATGCATGAGTTTAGCGCAAATGCACCAATAGATGTATTAATTTGAAGTGGACAGACGTAATCTAGGCTGGCTATCTAAGTGATTACAAGCAAATGGAGCGAGAACTTTTCGAGTGTGCAAAGAAATTCGCGTGAAATGAATTTTTCGTATATTCAATGAACAAATTCTCTTATTCGAGATGATTAGATTGTCAAGGAAATACTCTGAAAATTACTCGATCAACATCGAAATTGATCGATTGCAATTATGTTAAATTCAAAAGTTCCAGTCGTCAATTATGTGTGTTGAGAATCGATGAAAGCTCTTTTTGTTATTCGTTCGGTTTTTATCAAGTTTCGAGGAGAACGATGTATCGAAAAGCGAGAGAAAATGAGTTGAAAAATGGTTCAATCGATTGCCACCTTAGTTTGTAGGGAATGTTTAGTCGACGCTACTAAAAGGATCGGTGAAAAATAGCCAAACGATTTACTTTGACAATGAGAATGAAAATTCATAGCCGCTACACGTGTTCACGTATCAGGTATTGTAATGGCGATCCGAGACGACTTATGAAACGTGTGAAGTCTAGTCGTTTAGATGCTACCTTGAGAGGCCGATGCGGCCGTTGCGCCTCACCGAATCTGACTCGCCAATCGTTCTCGCTCCCGTACTTGTCGATAGTCGTGGCATCGGCCACATTGTCGTCGGAATCGTCGCTCCGATCCGAGCCTGCCTCGTCGGGCTCGTCTAGGGTCCTCACCGTTTGCTCGTCGCCGGCGGCTCCCTGGCCTTCGTCGCCCTCTTGGCCTTGGCTCGCCTCGCCGCCGTCCGTCTCGCAGGCCGGATTGCCGCAGTCGACCGTCTCCTGCAGCCTGATGTGCGGATACTTGTAGCGGCACTCCTTGCGCTTCTTTTTCAATCGATAGTTGCGATCGCGAGCCTTGGGTTCGCGACCGCAGCTCTTGGTGCAGGGCGTCCACTCGCTCCACTGAGTCAACGCGCAGGACTCCGGATCTGGCTCCTCCTCCGGACTGCGTACAAAAAATATTCCTCGCTGATTGCAAATCGCGTCTGTTCCTCGTCTCTTTTCTTACCAATCCAAGCTCTCGGGATTCCAGCAGGCTACCCGGTCGGTCAGCTTTACGTTGCATTGGTGCTTCATGGCCGATCGTTCGTTTTTGAAGTAACGCTGGCGCAGTCGGCTGCCAACGCCGCACGTTACCGAACAGTTTGTCCACTCGCCCCACTCACCGACACGGCAAGCTTCTGTTCGTTTGTCAATTTTTTGCAATTAATTATTTTTCTCGCATTATCCTAACAACAGCTTTCACTACGATCAAGCTCGTGCTACTCAAGTCGCTTTTAATTGCATTTTTACTTGACATTTTCTTACAACATCACGATTTGTTCAAAAAAGTTTTTCCATTTCTTTAGCAATTAAAATTGATTCATATCATTAATAATCGACATCATTAATAAATCATTAATTTTTGGCTGGCTTAATCCGAACACGATTTCGCATTGGGAAATAAGTTATTGCTCATTTTTTATTTTTTTCCATTTTTTACGTGTGTCAAAATTATATTGTAAAACAAAATGCAGCTTAGAATTATTCAAATTATAAGCAATTACGTGAAAAAAAAAATAATTTCGCTGCTATTCAAGCCTTTTTTCCCGACTCTTCGCAATCACTATGCAAGCAGTCTTAATTTATGCTCAAGCGTTCACTAATTTGAATACACTCGTGGCCAAAAAAAAAATTCTGTGTCAGGAAGTTACAATATTTTTAAAGTAGGAATATTCAATTTTTTTGTCGTACTTGAAGTTTTTTTTTTAATTCTGATTAGACTGGAGCAAAAGAGCAACGCTTTTGAAGATAATCTCAAAAGAAACTACGGCGGTTGGAAGCATTGGTTTAAAAAGCTCTACGCGTTCGTTAACGACTGCAACCAAAAAATAAGGGCAAATAAAAGTGGGAAGGATACTTGCTACGATTATCAACGGTTTCACTATTAGCATCGGCTTCTGCATCACCTTCGCTGCTCTCGGTCACGTCGAGACGATCGCAGTGCTTTTCGTAAATGCGTTGACGCTTCAGATAAAGCCGGCCCAGGGGCTTCATGTCGATGGCCGACTCGTCGTAAAAAGGCGAGCGCTCGTCCGCGGGCCAAGTATTTGTTATGCGTCTAATAACGTCTCGCGGTTCCGTTGGCGAGTCCGATGCCTGAAACGATTGATAGTCCTCAACGAATTGTTAAAAAGAAAATAAAAACTTCAAACTTTTATCAATTGTAAAATAATTTCGAGGTATGCTACGTAAAAAATAACGAATGGTACGAACGCGAACCTCGTAAGATAGACCGTCATCGGTGCCGGCATCGATCGGGTAAAGATTAAGTTGTTTTTGATCGACCCAGGAACAGTTGTCCAAACACAGCTCTAGTCCAGAAACTCCCAAAAACCAATCTGGGGATGGATCTGAATGAAACATTTGTTTCGTTAGTTTACTATCTTCCGCAATTTGTCATACACTGAATGAGTACGTGTATCATATCACAAGTCTAAGGTATCCTAGTTATAATAGGCTCGTCGCAAGTTGTTGAATTCTTACCGATCATTGAAACAACCGACACAAGATGATGCTGTTGATCGACTCGAAAGACAGCAAACGTCTTGCTAGTGATGTTTGGAAAGTTGATTCCTCGAGCTTTAATGATTGTCCTGATGTGCTCGCTCTATCGTAGAAAATAAAAACACAGTAGTCGTTAGAAAAATTATAGCACGAATAGAATATATATGAGATATTAATGAATCTGTCAGTCAACGACCTGATTCTTGAGCTCGGACTCGAGAAGACGCGTGTTGCCGTTCTCAGCCACGAGTTTCATTCCGTCGCTGGCTGGCACGTCGAGCTGCCAAAAACGGTAGGCGTTGGTGTGCGAGGCTCCGATGACGTCGGAAAAGCGCGCGTTCCAGGGCTTGGTGGGGAAGCTGCGCGGATGAGTGTACCTGGACCAGAGGCCTTCGAAGGCCAGCTCGTACTTGGCTTCGTCGCAGGCGCAACACTCGGCCAGGACCGGTCCTGGCTCGTCGATCTTCGCCTTCGGATCCTGACAGAATTTTTGCTCCAGTGTGCCGTCCATGTACCATTTGGATGGCGTTTCCATTATCGAGACTCTGAAGCAAAATCATCGAGAGTGCTTGCCAATTTATTATTAATGTTTGCGGCAATCTATCTTACCTGAATATGACGCAACCGTTGCCCTCGCTAGGACTCGTCCAATATGCCGACACGTTGTCTTTGGCTACTTGAGACACTTGAATTATCGAGTCCGGACAGTCCTGTGAAAATCTTGACACTTGCTCATCGTAAAGCTCCAAAGTACCGCAGGTAATATTTTGTCCTCGTTCTCCACAGTCAAGAAAAAGCGTGTGAAAGTCTCGCCGTAATCGTCTTTCACGAAAACTGTTGATCAACGTACGAGTACCATTAGAAGAATTTGTCGCTTTCCGCAGTAACATATTTTTATATTTTTAATCATGACATATATTTTCGAATTTAAACGATTCATCAAGTAGTACCCTTGCAACGCATTTTTGAAACATATCCAGATACTCGTACACGAGTGAAAATGTATTCGAGTCAAAAAATGTCAATTAAACATTTGACATTCAAGCTATTATAAAAGACGAATACAAAATTTGTATAGTTCGGCTCACATTATTGAGGGTGGCAATTGGTATTCGGCCCAATCTGGAGAAATTTCTCATGACATTGTAACATCTTGATGTCATGAAGGTTCTGTTTCGTACGTTGTTTGACGATAATTTAATATTATTTTTCAGCGTGCGTTCGCACACTAATAGAGTGTGACAATTCCTCACAGTCAGCAGGCGTAAACAAATTTCGCTTCAAAAAAATTTGGAACTTCCTTGGAGCAGACAGATTTTTGTCGTGCAGCAGTCGAGGATTTCAAATTTTCTTGCAGCATAACGAAAATCCTACTTCTTAGGGTAGATTTTTTATTTGTTTCACGAAACTATACATTTCATTAACGAGGTGGAGCATTCTGTGTGATGTAGTCTTTATTTTTTGCCAGTGTACCAAAAAAATTGCAATAATTTTTTTGTCAAGTGACTCTGAGTCGACCAGAGTTTTCAAACGTATTCTGAGGTCCATAATTTACATTTAAATCAAAATTCAAAGCTATACCGACTAGTCTCCCCCCATGACACAATATGGCTTCCGATGGTTCTGCATTTATCGCGAAAACAAACAAGTGAGTTATAGACTCGCGAAATTCATTAATTAGGTGAAAAATACGATTAACATAAACTTACTTTGGTACTTGGTTGAAGGCATAAAACTTCTATATTCATCCGTTAAGTTGATTTTTCATTAGGTGAATGCGATAAGTTTCAGCTACTTCGTGTGGACCTTTAATATCGTCCCATTTCTGTTCGCAATGAGCCCGTACTTGTGTGATGTTCACCAAGCACCACATGAATACCACTCGAAGAATCAAATGCTTCGGAATCATTTTTCTGCGTAAAAGTTAATAATTAAATGAACTCGATATTTTTTGCCCAAATGAAAAATAAAACATTTTTCTACTAGTAAATATTTCTGTTCTTATTTAAGTATGTAATGTATGGATTATTGAATTGAAAATTTTGACTTTGGTCAATAAAAAAATTTCAGTTTTGACAATGAAAAATCACTATCAACATGTTCTGATTAAGAACATGAGATCTTTTTTTAACGAAACAAATTTTTTGAATTATGTAATGAGCTTTTTTATTTACTTTTTAGTTTATTCTAGACTAGAAAGAAACAATGCTTTTGAAACAAATAACTTTGGGTGCAACTTTATGGTTGTGTACAGGTTCAATTTTACTATTTTTTTCGCCTCATTTGTGTACTTAAAGTTTGTCATCGACGTGCTGAAATTTTAATCTGATCCCACATTTAGTTTATGTTCTCATATTTATATGACGCGAGATCATGTCTGCGTTTATAAACGGCTGTTGACATTCATCTACACTTTGCAGGTCGGATTAATATAAACTGCAGTTTCGTAAATGTTTGTAATTGTCGTTCAAAAACATATGACGCGCATATCCTTCATAACTGCAGTAGTTGAATTTTTTGATAAAAACTGTTTCTTCCAATGAATTTTCTCGAATCGAATACAAATTTACGATTGTTTATCGCAGTCTTTAAATAAATTACGAATAATACTTTTTTGAAAGTAAGAATAAAGAAATGAGGTAAAAATGTTTCTTTTTTCCCCTTTTCTATTTGATCGAAGCTTTGCAGCAACATATAATCCGATCAAGGCCAATCCAATAATCCGTGACAATTTGATTTGCATCTTCAAGTCAGAAAATCTTCTCACTTGGAGATGATTCACAGTTTTGGAAGGGAAAAACAAAAGGAGGCTTTTTTTTAAATTGAATATAAAAATAAAAAGACAATAACTAGATACGGCAGTGATGAATAAGCTTTATACAAATTATTATAAGGTCGATCTGTTGCAGATGGTTAAGTGTTGGTAGATCGAAGATTGTTCACAACAGATAATTGCGGCAAGCGATGGTTAGCCGATATGAATATACTACATATATGTAACATAGTTATAGATATACATAAATTGTTTTCAAAATCCATACCTGAAAGTATGAATAGCTTCTAGAAGAATATAAGCTACAAACTTGGACTTACAAAACTTGCTCGAAATTGTTCAAACTTGAAGCTTGCGATGACGAGGTGTTTCTCCGAAGCTGCACGAAGACGCGTAAGCATTCTTACTGTACTTGTTGCCTTTCATTTCGATCATGGTAAGAAAAAAAAAATTACTTCATACCGAGCTTTACTTGGCGCGATTTTGTTGTTCCTAGCCGAACCTATTCCGATCGATTACGTACGTTTAAAGCGAGGGCCGATAAAAATGTTAGTATTGTCGGATAGTATGCATAAAACTATCGATTAATCTCACGGCAAGTGGACAAAATATATTTGTCGATGCAGACCTAGCAATGCATCGACCTAACAAAGGACAGAGAGGCAGAGAGGCAGAGAGAGAGAGTGAGCGAGGCAAAGAGAGGGATGAAGCTTATAGCAACCACCGGCTTGAGCTCGATAGCTTGACTGAACGTCGCGCGGCCGAGCACAATGTGCCTGCGACGACACGGCTGCAGCACGCTTGCACGCAAAAACTAGAATTGTATATACGCGCGCAAGCGCCGCTTAAACTAATATCGTACTACGTATATATATACTGCATGCGAATACCATGATGCACTTTGCGTACACTCTTGCAGCGCGACTGGTAATAAAAAAAAACAACACGACCTTTCATTATCAATTCTCGAGCTTTCAGCATCGCTAAAAGAAATGCTAAGCACGAGTCAAGACTATTTCAATCAAGCGTATCGTATCGAACAATCTCGATATACGGCACACGATAAACATTTTTCTGATAGATAAATAGCTATGTAAATGCGAATAATAAAATATAACTATGAACAAATTTCAGCTGGTTGAACGATAATTTTTTGCATATTTTTACTTTATCCATTTATTATTTTCATCGGTACCCCTCAAGCATTTGCTAATAATTAAGGTCCGCAAGAATTAAGGCAAGATTCATAAAGAAAAAAGATTATCAAAATATTAAACCATGTGAAATTATTATTTATTTAATACATTTAAATAAATAATTAGTTTGATTATAGTCGATGAACCATTTTCAAGATTTTCGCAAGCCCAAAGAGCTCTGCAGCTACTTATAGATACCGGTAAAGCACGAACTTCGCTTATGAATGTTTTGTTCCAGTCCTTGACATTCGATACTTTATGTTAACATTTTAACGTTTGGTTCATTCGCGCGTATGCTCCAACGTTTTAAAATGTTTTTAATTTCAGCAATTTTTAAGAATATTTTTACAAGACTCTCTGTGTACTTTGGTAAGAGGACACATTCTGCCACCATTTTCTGGGTGAACCTGGAATAAAAATTTCATTTAATTACAGAAAACCATCGGAATAATTTGTGTACTTTTAAAACGCAATCTGACCAGAACGCTTTTTTCTCTGCTCCTAAAACCAATGCAGCTTTTGCACTCGGACCAGTTGCTCCATTCGGACATGACGCAATCAATTTTTTTCCCTAAAACATTTAAAATTTAAATTGCTTATTTACTGTTATCTTTGTGATGATTTTTGATCATTGGGCGCGAGAGCAAATACCGTGAATGATGCACTTGTGAGCACAAGTTTTGTTGTCATTAAAACGATTGTCATTGCCACCGCAGCCGGTGTACTTGAACGGCAGACACTTGGCAAGTTCATGATCGTAGTAGTATTTGTGCGAGTTGTCGTTTCGAGCGCCCGGACATTGTCCACTGTCGGGCGGCAAGAAACAAAGACCTGCATAAAAGTTTAGATCAATTCAAAATTGTCAAAGTTTCTAGTAAAATATGTGATTTCAAGCTCAATAATTTAAATACTTGGTCTTGAGCTGCGGGATGAGTACGATGGTGGTACGATGAATTTCCGTCATTATTAAAATTGTCGTGCGTTTCTTCTCCATGTGGGGCCGTGGCAAAATCTTGACAAGTATCTTTTTCGAACAAACACGCGCTGTAACCGTAATCCGAGTCGCCATCCAAGACATCCAGATGCGCCCTCCTTAAATTTTCCTGAGCAAAATTAATAGAAGTTGCTAATAGGAGGATTAACATTTGTGTCTGCATTATTGATTTCTTCGATTCACCTTGATGGTTCGGTGACGGAATTTGATTGTCTTATCTCGAACTCGCCTGCAGGGGCTCCACTCGGTCCAGCTGCTGTATCGATCATCGACGCAAAGCTGTCGACAAAAAAAAAAGTTCAAAAAACACGGCGATCGTTTGTTTTTTTTTCGAAAGTGAATAATTATTGACTCACGTAATTGTCTTCGGGGCAAGGCGGATTACCGCAATCCACTACTTTTTCGACTAACTCTATCTTACCGAATTTCTCCTGGCAAGGTTGGGCATTATCGCGCCACTTGAACGAACGAGATCGAATAATAGTCTCTTGACCGCAGCTCTTCGTGCATTTTGACCATTCACCCCAGTCGGTCACTGCGCAATCATCCCTTGACATCTCCCTCAAGCTAATAATTATTAAATTATTCTTCACATCATTTATCGACCTTGAATTCTGCCATATTTTATTAAAGTTCGTTACCATTTTGGTTTTTCTCCTTCACAAATTTTTGATTCCTCTAGGGGAACATCGCAGAGTCCTATTTTCGATTGTTTAATTAATCGACGCCTTTTCATTGTTCCGGCGCCGCAGTCGACCGAGCACTCGCTCCATTTGCTCCAGGCTTCGGTACAGTCGTCTTCGCATTTAATAAATAATAAGGAGAAGAAATTACGTCAACCGCATATTAGTAACGATATTTTTGCAACTATATTATGCAAGCAACTAATATATTTTAGCATTGATTCGGATTTTTTTGAATTAACTTGAAAAAATATAAAGTAATTATTAACGACCACGAGGTTAAAATTTAGATTTTGATTGGAAAAAAACTTCGAGATAAATATTTGAAAGATTAAATATACGAGTGATTGAGATAAATGGAAATTGATGAGCTCCATTGAGCTGTTCATGGCAATGAATAATATCGTTTAACCGCTATTCTCCTCGCACCACCCACTTGCAGAAACTGACTGTGCTCAGAAGAATAATTATTATCAGAGTCGTCAAGCAGTCCTGGGCTGTATCGATTTAACAGTTACTCCGATAAGTCTACATCGAAGATGTTATCTCGATAATTACCTTAGCGAAGCGCGCTGGTAATATCGTTTTGGGAAAGTCTAAGAAGCCGCTATTATGCCATTATCGCGATCGAATGTTTTTTGCCGCTTCGCCGAGCATTCGAAGCGCCAAAGATAAGGATAATCTTCGCTGAGAAATTCGCTATTACGAAGAAAATAGGTACTAAATTATTCTGCTCTTATCGCGTTTGTGGACCAGCGAATTTGCACTTTTTGACTCTTTTTGGAGCAAAAAGAATGATTCCATTGATAAATGAGATTTTTAGAGCTAAAGATTGCGACAAGAGTAAGACATCGAGCTTACCTATGCGACTGCTTGAAAGACAACTTTTCTCCGAGCCTCTTAAACGAGTCAAGTGAATCCTTGCCAATGGCCGTATCTCGTGGGCATTATTAGTTTCATCGTAAAAAGGAGATTGTTTGCCATTTGTTTTTACGGGCCATGATGAATTTATGTTCTCGATATGACCCTGTGGCTCAGTTTCTTCTCCTATGTCCTTTTTTATGAGAGAATTTTAGACAAATTTGGTGATTATATTTACAAATTAAATTTATCAACGCAATGGAGATTGACAACTTTTTTTTTGTCAACTTCTTTAGTCTTTTAACCTTCCTAAAAAGTCGGATTGATGCAAAAAAAATCCAATCGGTTATAAGCTTTCCAATTTTAAAATTAGTTACTCGTATAGATAGAAAATTATGGAAAAATTGGTGTACTGACTAGCTGAAAAAATTTTGGAAAATTTAAGTTCTAAAAAATATTTATTTAAAGAGCTACCCATTGTAATCCTCAAAATAATTTTGAAAGTAAGACTGAGAATTTTTGTAAGAAAAAATTTTTCCAAGGACTAACAATTTATAGAGACGACAACGATGTTTACTCAAAAAAATATTGCTGACAAAACGACAATAGGAACACTTACTTCGTACCACAATCCATTTCGCACTCCTGCGTCATAAGCATAGAGATTTAAGCTTTTGCTTTCGATCCAACTGCAGTCCGAGCGGCACAACTCCAACGCTGAGACGCCAACGAACCAGTCCGGTGAGGGATCTAATCGAACGAACATGTCCTCGCATTTCATTAAAAATTATAGTAATCAAATTAGCGCTTAAAAATATTCCTTACCTATTTTAGCAACAATTGATAAAACGTGTTGCTTCTGATTGACTCTGAGTAGCGAATAAGACGTTCGACTTTTATTTTGATAGTTAGTACCACGGAACTTTATCAGAGTATTGATTTTTGCAGACTATTGAAGGATAAAAAAAATAAATAAATTAATATCGTTGAAGATAAAACGAACAAGTTAGTCAAAGATTATGGTGGTAAAAAAATGGTCAATAATTGAGTTTCTAATAACTCAAAGTCAACTACACTACAATATAGTTAATAAATGAAATATGTCTGCGTACATGAGACTTGAGTTCGGTTTCCAAGTCATGCGTGTGACCAGTTTCAACGAAGCTTTTTAAGCCGTCGGTGGCCTTTTGGTAAGGCCGCCAAAATGCATAATCTTGACTGTGCGAGATGCCAATGACAGTTGGAAAAACGGCGAGCCATTCTCGGCGTGGAAAATACTGCAGAGTTTGAACAATCGATTAAAAAAGTATCCGTGTGAATTATCTAAAAAAGTAATGGGAGTAGAAACGAGTAGAAACCTTTGGATGAGTGTATCGCGACCAGAGGCCTTCGAAGGCCAGCTTATACTTGGCTTGGTCGCAGGCGCAACAGCTGGCCAGTGGCTTACCCGGATCGTCGAGGGTCACCTTGGAATCGGGACACACCGTCAAATTGGCCGTGTGATATCTGAGCTCCGTCTCTTTGATCGCTGCCCTACTCTGATGCGTGGGTGGATAATTATCGTAAAATAAAATAATCGAGGAACGATCGAAGGGGTGGTGGTCGTCGTTATAGAAATTACCTGAATTCGACGCAGTGCTCGTGACTCTTTGGGCTCTGCCAGCCGATGCTCAGGCTCTGCTTGGCCAGCGAGACGGGCCCGTCGACCACGCGATTGATGCAGTACGGGCCGTTGTGGAACTTGGACAGCTCCCTCTCGCTCAGCTCCAGGGTGCCGGCGTTGTTGTTGTTGTTGGCTTCCTCGTCGCCGAGGCTCCACACGCCGAAATAAAATTGCGTGAACGTGTGGCTCTTCAGTTTCGATCTTATGCTCACTACGGTACAGAATGCGGGTTTTTCAACATTGCAACGACGATTCTTGAAATTCGCATCGATAGCTCTGCCAATTATTATTACTCACCGTTGTAGCGGGCGTTGGGAAAATAAGTACGCAGAGCTCCGCTCGATTTAGAAATGGACAGTTGAATGGTGTAGAGAGAATCGACTACTTCCTGCCCCGTCTCCATCCAAGATACTTTGCAGTTGTCGCTTGCCTCGACCTTTGCAAACAAGCCCGACAACAATTGAAACGACAACAATCTTACGAGCGCAACGACGGAAAAATATTTTCTGATATCCATTTGATCGATTGTAAAGTTAACGAGAGCCTCCAAGAACGTAGTGCATTTATGAAAGCTCAAAATTTGAGTCTCATCGATTGTCAAAACATCGATGGCTTTTGTGGCTTTTTAAAACTACAATCTTCCTTTACCAATTTTATACACGATGAAAATTCATTCGATAATTGCACAATTATCAATGTACGGCATAGAATAGAAGATTCGGAGCAATTTTCGGTCAGCACAAAATGTCAAAGATGAAAAGTGGCAAAATCGATCGATGCTTTCGAAAGAGAAAATACGAAGCTCTTTACGATAGCGTGCGGAAGACTGACTGAAAAGTCCCGACAATGGACAGCGTTACGCCCCCCCTACCACAAATAATACCATGGCTAATTTTAGAATTTACGCGCGCGGGAGGCTTTAGACATTTTTTGCTTTTCGATACACACATCTGTGCGCGCTCGACGACTCGAATGTCGGTCAATTTCCTCAGCTCCAGCCTCCAGTGCGCGCGGGGTTACCTATACGCGACTCGCTGCGCGCAAAGTTTTCTATCGAAAAATCTTGACTATTTTTAGCATCGAAACGTGCGCATACGTAAAATACGTCAATCGTGTTGCATACGAATAAATCGCAGGTCTATATAGGATAAAAGATAGAAGCGAAAGCTCGACGAGTATATATAAGCTATCGTTCGGTTTAAAGAATTGGCTATAGGAAATGTCACTGGAAACGATGAGGGGACCATGCGCGCCTAAACGGCCAAAATATTATTCGCGAGGATGCGCGAGAAACTAGTCGGATAAATTGGATTGATAAAAGCAGGCACAATGTGAAATGAAGTAACCTGCTTAGGATCTACTTATAACTTCACATGTTTCGCCGTGGTCTGGCTGGGATCGAGCACGACGAGGTTATAATTGAAAGTCGTTGACCTACTTGCATCGACGAGGGAAGCATCGGCTACATGCGTTAAACATCGGCAAACGGCACAAGCGACAATTGCATTGCTCGAATGATGGGATTGGTCGGCATACGTAGCGGTGTCTAGTACTCGAATTTTGGGCATATACATCGCGATGTCCGCGTAGGCGTCGGCGGCGCATTTTGGAATCATCGCCTCGAGTCGGCGGTGCGCAGTCGTCGTGGTGGTGGTGTTTGAATATCGCGCGTGCTCCATGTCAGGGAACAAAAAATTGAACGGCGAAGTCAAAAGTAAGGAAAAGAACGACGCACTCGATCGATCGAGTCGGTCCAAGGCAGCCGATTAAATTCGCCGTGTGCGATTACAGAGACGGCAGGAAAAAGTATGATACCCAGAGGGTCCACGGCGTTGAATCAAGGGGCTAATGCAGACGGGGGTGGTGGCACGGATGCGGCATCAGCAGCAGACGGAGTAGGAGGAGGAGGAGGAGGTTGGAGCGACGCCAACGTAAACTCGGCCGAGGTGGCGGCGGCGGCGGCGGACGATAAGAAAGAGTCGAAATCGTCGTCGAGCCTGGCCAAGGGCGCCAACAAGAGCCTGCCGACGCTCGCTTACAACATGGGCCACGGCAATCAGAAGCGGGTCCTCGAGAACCAGTTCAACACGAAGAAGAAGGGCTACATCACCATCAAGCGCGACATCGACGACAAGAAGAAGTCCTGGTACGCGATATTCGAGGAGCTGCTGCAGCTGCGCGACAAGATCCTGGCGTGCGGCGCCAAGGACCCGGGCAAGCTCGAGGACGTGCTGCCGCCGCCGCTGCCCTGGAACCCGGCCAGTGGCGGACGCTCCAACGGGGGGGCCTGCGCCGACGAGCTCGAAGTCGCTAGAGCTCGGGACGAGCCGCTGCCGCCTCATCCCAAGTCGGGCAACGAGCAGGCGCAGCTCACGGGCCAGCTCAAGGCGATCGCGAGCAACGTGACCGAGGCGGCTCTGGCCTTCTGCAACGAGGTCCTGGACAAGCGCGCCGAGATCTACTTTTGGCTGGCCAACATGAAGTCGCCGAGCCAGGACGCCCTCAGGCAAGCTCGACAAAGACAATAGCAACAACCCATCGGCGGCTAGCTAACGGATTCGATTTAGCTTCGCCGAGGAGATATCGAACCAGCTGGAGGTGTACCAGGCCGACAGCAACGCGTACGGCGAGCAGCTGGAGCGCATCAGGGCCGAGCAGCAGGCGCGGCTCTCGGAGCTGCTGGGCCAGCTGGAGGCGCTGCTCGCGGAGCAGGCCGGCCTGAGGAAGGAGCGCGACGAGTACAAGTACCGGGCCAGTCGGCGGCCGAGGAGATCGAGCAGCTGACCCGCGAGCTGCGCCAGGAGAAGGAGAAGGGCCTGAAGCTGCGGGGCAGGCTGCGCGAGCAGGAGGCCGGCGCCGCCAAGAGCGAGGAGAGGCTCGAGAAGACGAGGGAGCAGCTGCGCCAGCTCGAGCTCCAGCTGCAGGAGCGCCAGAACAGCATGAAGAACAAGGTGAAGGAGCTGTCCAAGCTGGAGAAGAGCCGCGAGCTGGCGCTGGGCAGGGTCGACAAGCAGAAGGAGGCCGTCGAGCAGAGGCTGGCCAAGCTCAAGGAGGACTTTGAGTTCAAGGAGACCGAGGCCAAGACCATCATCTCCGAGTACAAGAAGCAGGTGGAGCAGCTCGAGGCGCGGATAGCCACGGAAAAGTCGTCGAGGCAGGAGATCGATAAAAATTTCGACGACTTGAAGAAGCGATACAACCAGCTGGAGGACAAGTGCAAGCAGCTGCTCGACTCCAACGACATACGCAAAGAGCCCATCGCCATACCCGGTAGAGCTGCTACATTGCTATTTCATTTCAAAAGTTAATAATGACGCGAGCGACGCGAAATAGGATTGGACGAGAGGCAGCACTCGGACTACGAGATCCAACTGTTCAACGAGCTCAAGGAGGTCCAGCGCAGCCTCATCGAGAAGGACCAGCTGATTGAAAAGTTACAAAACGAACGTCAGGAAATCATATCCTCGGTCAAGGAAGCTCACGTGAGTAAAGAGCTTGAAAAACAAAAAAGAAAAAAAAAGGATCGATTTGTAATGCGCGCACATGAAAAATTGCTCAGGACGAGAAGAGCGGCGGCGACTCGTCGAAAGAGCGACTGACCGCCGAGCTGCTGAAGCGCTCCAACGAGTTGCACAGCGTCAGCGGTCAGTTCCACCAGCTGCAGAAGAATTACAAACGCGCGTGAGTATATTTGTGCGCGAGATCGATAATTCCTTTATTATTATTATTATCTCGAGTATGGAAATTCGAAAGGGCCGCGAGACGCTGCGAAAGTAAGAATTGATTTGAAATATCGATAAGAGCAAAACGTGACTAAGATGGAGAAAATGGGATCTGGCGCGTGTCGCATCAGCTCCAAGAATCGCAGCTAGCTCGTAAGAGCGTACAAGGCATAATGGGGGGCTTTCAGCGTTAATAGTCTTCCCATCTTTGCGCTCGTTTACTCCATAGACATTTTTATAGGCATTTTTTTCTTGCTGTAAGCTCTGCGCTTCTCGGGATCGCGTGCATATATTACCACGCCATCGAAATAAGCCTTAACGCGAGAAGCCGCACGACGGCACGGATAACGTAACGTAATTTGCTAGAAATATAAGTACTTGATCAGCCGTTACGTGTAACTTGGTTTTTTTTTTTCTACCCTATAGAAATCTTGCGTAAATATTTGTAAATATCGGTAATTATTTGGGGGGCGGGGACGGCGATCCGCAGGCAGACGCGAGTCGAGCAGCTGGAGAAGCGGCTGGCCGAGCTGGGCCGGCTGCAGAGCAAGCTCAAGGACGGCAACAACAGGGCCCAGTACGAGGCGCAGCTGATGCAGCTCCAGCAGCAGCTGAGCGACGCGTGCGTCGAGCGGGCCGAGCTGGAGGCGCGCAACCAGGAGCTCGAGCGCCAGTGCACCCAGCTGCAGATGCACCTCGAGCACCAGAAGCGCCATCTGCGCGATCTCAAGGTGCGCCGGGAGCTGCAGCAGCTGCTCCACCCGAGCGGCGGCGGCGGCGGCGTCGAGTCGGCCGGCCTCGCCAACTCGTCGCAGCACGGCAACTTCCTCCAGCAGGCCGCGAATCAAGCCGATCAGCGCGGTCAGGACTCGTGCGAGCAGATAGAGCAGCTCCGCGCCACTCTCGAGACCAAAGAGCTTCAAGTGGCCAAGCTCGAGAAGCTCGTCAAGCAGCTCGAGAAGCACGAGGAGTTCTCGCAAGCTCAGCGCACTCGACTCGAGGCGCGCATCGCCAAGCTCGAGCTGGCGCTCAAGCAAGGACAGCAGCAGCACCGGTCAGTCTTACTATCCTCCTCCATCTTTTTCATGGCTAATTTGTACTTCATCGTTTTGGCCTGACTTCTCCGATTGCTCTCCAAACGACCGATCTTATTATTGCCATTGCCAGTGATAAAAATCGTTTTTGTAAACCCGTATATATTTCCTTCGAGTCGTTCGATGATAAATTAATCCGAATTAACCGACACGTCTACGACGTCGTGTATCGATCAAATTTACCGCTCCGGCATTCACAGTAACATTTTATAAATAATATTTCTATTAATCGTCTCGACCTTTTTTTTTACAGATATTTACTAATAAATGACAAACAATTAGCATTTATTGAGCTATTCAGGAAAAAATCGGATACAAAAATACAAAAATACAACGATTCTATAAATTGTACCATTTTTTTTCATTACATTTTTATTTTCAATCGTTTACAAGAAAATTTATTTTTTCTATCCGAAAAGTCCAAATAACTCGTGTTATTGTATCCCGTCGACCCCGAAATAGACTTTGTGAAAATTCATAACTTTCATCGAATTTTTCAATAAAACCTTTTCAAAACTTATCAACGGTTCAATTATTTCAATTGCAAGATGATTTTTTACAAAAACGTTTTTTATTTGGATGAAAAATATTTCATTATTCTCTCTTTTTCTCTCTATCAAGTACTGAGTTTTACCTTTTTTTCTAGGGACAGAGGCTTCAGCTTCATTAACTGAGATAACTGCAAATGTAACAGTAACAAGAATGGTCGTACTGAATAAACTTATTTTTCTTATAACTTGTAGAACTATTCATTTTATTTACATGGTATTATTTTATTTATTAACATAAGAGCTAACTTTCATCGTCGTCTTCACTGCTAGCTGAATATTCACCTAATAAAGAAAGACCACTTGGTAATAGAGGCTTGCTACACGAAGATGAAGCGCTATTATCCGCCCTAGTCTCAGTCTCTTTTTGCTTCGATTTTAATTTAATACCAAACTTTTGTCGCTTTTCTTCAAGGTTTACAGGTGGTTTTGACTCATCAACTAGACTCACACTTTTTGCAACCTTGGGAGCAGGTTCCGAGTTATTTTCTTCTATCTCTATTGTTTCTTCTTCAACAACTTTACCACCCATTTTCCTTTTTCTAAGCATGGCTTGAACTAATTTTTCATCAAGTTCCTCTTGCTCTTTCAACGTCCTCATTTGTTCTGGAATTGGGTTGTATTTTTCCAACATTTGGTCATAATTTACTTGTTGTTGACGTTTATTTAAATCTTTCAATTCTTCTAAAGATTCTAGCAGCTCCAGTTCTTGTTTGGATTGCTGCGTTCTTTTTTCCAAGAGTTTCATAGGATTCGTCGCATCGTCTTCTTTCTCTTCATCTTCTTCCTTTTTGGCTTGCTCTTCAGCAAGTTTGAGAGCCATGAAGTTTCTTGTTGCGCCAGCTTCAATCTCATAGTCAGTATTTTTTGGATCCGTTTTGAAGGAAATTTCTTGTAACATCTTGTGCATTTAATGTAAAACCTATATATTCTGATTCCCAAATACGTATCACCTTCTACATCTTCTTTGCGAGCATTGAACTTTTTACCCTTATAAATGTACTCTCCACATGTAGCACATCTCATATTGAATGGAGCCATCAGTCTAACTGTATATTGCCGGTTTTTCTCCAACTTCATACGAGGTATTTTGGCAGGATCAAAATCCGGAGGGTAATATTTCTAAAAAAAAAGTTTTATTTGTGTTAGTTTTAGTTGAATAAACGGTCTCTTATTTAATTAATTTTTTGAAGTAAAATTTTAATGGAAGTACTGTAACGCTCAATCGAATACTTACGTTTAATACTTTTCGTTCAGACATTTTTTTGGGTAAGTTATTAAACTTGTAATACTAAAAATAATAAACTTATACTGGTTATTGTAACCTAATTGACAGAAGCTTATTGTCAAACAAACACGACTGACTGAGAGGGGTAACTGGCGAGCTCTAGTGAATAGAATAGAATAATCGGCACAACCTCTGCCGACATTCTATAGAAACACACTAGCAAACAGAGAGCGCGAAATTAAAATTCGTCTAAACATGTAATTTAAAATATCTATTGTAAAATTTTTGTTGGCATTTAGTAAATCAAAAATATAATTGCTAACACAATATTAGAGTGTTAATCATATTTTTTTTTTAATAGATACAAAAAAAAATTTTACAATGGGGTCTTTTCAGATTGTCACGAAACAGTCACTTTACTGATTTGCCTGGAGGAATTATAACAACTCTCTATTCTTTACTGTAATGCGTCGTAAGATGACAGTATCGCACAACACTGCTGCGCGCATATCATAACCGAAGTGCGCACATTTTTTTTCAATTCAGTACCGTAAAAATAACATAACCAAAAAACATTCGACGTAACATAAATATACCTGCTTGTTAAGGTGAGTAAATAATCTTCATTTTACATCTCATACATTATTTATTTAACCACCCCGTTAATTTGAATGTTGAATCAATATTTCGGGAATAATAGTTTTAATGAACAATCGATTGTAATTCTAAAACCACCAAAAGGTAAGAATTTGACAAGACTGTAAGTAGGCGTGCAATATTTTTGACATAGCAAGCAGAATTTCCCGCGCTTTTTTATTGTTTTTGTTTTTCATAGGTAATAAAAACATATAATTTCTTGTTATTATTGTAAAACTAAGTGTCATTATTACTTGCATTTATGTAATTAGAATCTATTTATTTCAATTACTCATATATTCGTATTTTTTATCCAGTCTTCACTTTGAATCTAAAATGGTTGAGCCTGATAACCAAGATAGCAGTGGTGCTAAAGAAGATACTAATAACGTGGACACGAATCCTCTGAAGAGAATCAGAGAAGAAATAGTCGACGAAGTCTCTACTGTTTTATCTAAAAAAGCTAGAGTAGAGCAAATTGTGAATGATGATGATAAGCTACCTTCAGCTTCTTCTGATAATTCAAATGATGTTGATACTGAGATGACTAAATCTGAATGTGATAAGTCAAAAAAAGTGTGAAAAAGATACTATGGAATTGGAAGAAATTTCTCAAACAGATAAAAACGATTCAGACAGCAATGAAAGAAAAGAAATTGTAGAAAAGACTGATAGTATTACTGACTTAAACTCAGGTAGTACTGAGGTGAGCAATGAAGGTTCTACGGCAGAATCAAATGAGAAAGAAATTGAAAAAGAAGTTGAAAATCCCAATGATTGTGCAAAAGTGATTAACGATGAAGGTGAAAATAATGTTGATGAAGGTGAAAAGAAAGAGGAAAGTTCTGAGACAAATGTTAATGAGAAGAATATTCAAGATCAAAATGTAGCAATGGAAGTTGATGAAACAAATAATTCTGAGCCAACTGCACTTGAAACAGCTATCAGTGATGATCAAACTAAACAGAATGATGGTGATGATTATTCAAGAAGATGCACAAAAAAATGAGGATAATCTCAAAAAAAGTTCCAAAGAAACAGGAACTGATCCAATGATCACTGATAATACTGACGATGAACCAAAAGAAGATTCTGTACAAAATTCCAATGACAAAAAATCAGTTCCTGATAAACAAATTATAAATGGTATTGAATTAATAGTTGAATGTGCAAGTGACAATGAATCCATTGAAAGCAATAAAAAAGATGATGATATTGAACCTAGGAAAAATACTGTTATCATTTATGAAAAACCAGTAGAAGGCGAAGTAGATTGTACATCATCTGAAGATGAAAACAAAGAGCCAAAAGAGAAAAAAGCTAAAGATGATAATAATGAGACATCTGAAAATAATTCTGAAGACTCAAATAAAAAGCTGCAAGAAGAAAAAGATTCTCAAAAGTCTGTTAGCCCAAAAAATATTTCTAGCGTTGAAACTTCACCTAGCACTCAAAAATCACCCAATTCAAAAAAATCACCTGAAGCTGCTGAAAAATCATCCAGCCAAAAATCACCTACGGTTGAATTGTCATCTCCCCCAAAACAATCATCTCTTACTGAAACATCTTCTAGTCCTCAAAAATCACAGAGCCCCAAAGAACCTCTTGAAACACCAGAGCCACCACTTAAAAAAAGAAGAGGAAGACCCCCAAAATCTGCTAAAAAAATTATTATAAAAAAAGAAGTAAAACATCAAGAACAAGTTGAAGAAAAAACTGCAGAAGATGAAAAAGATGCAAGTCACAAAAATGATAAAATAGATATTCAAGAGAGTAATGATAATAATGAACTCTTAGTAAGTGACTTATCAGGTAGTGATACTGAAAGTGATAAAATTGAAAAAGCTGATGTAAGTGTTTAATTCTTTAAATTTTTTTTTACTTGGCACGTATGTTTGATTAATGTAATTTTTTTAGGAATATTATATCAAAAAAATTGAGAAATTGAAGAAACTCATAAGACTAGCTGGGATTAAATTGTATAATTATAAAGTTATATGCAGAGATTGTAAAACTGATGCTGAAAGAGCAAAACGTTTGCAAACTTATTTAGAAGGAAAAGGAATCCAAGGACGAATTACAGCAGAAAAATGTATACAATTAAAAAAGAAGAATCAAGAATTAAAAGTTAAAGAACTTGTAAATGTAGCAATTGAAGAACCAGATAAAAGCTCAAACGTATCTGAAGGTATGCTTTAACTTGAATCATACAGGCAATTAAGTTTTCTGTTAGCAATTTTTAACAAATATTCATTTTTGTTTATTTACAGGACGAATGACAAGAAGAAGCAAGAGAACGGAAGAGCTACATCAAGACACAAAATAAACCTCACAATCAAAATTCAAAAAAGGTGTAGACAATGATTAATAGTATGACTTTAAGACTGCAATCAAAATTTAAAAAAGATAATTATCGAAAGTGTTAAAAGTACAAAAAAGTTTATGCTCCTGATACAAGAAAAGGAAAAACACTGCTTTCCAGAATTGGGTTTGTCCATGGTGTTTTTTCTTTTCTTTTAGAGTAATGTTTTTGTAACTGATTCATAAGCTTTAAATGTGTTCTTGTTCTCTGTTGTACTTATTTCGTTAAAATAGTGTAAAAACTATAGAAATGTAAAATTGATCTATTGAACAATTGGAAATTCTTTAGTCATTGAAATGATGATTGGAAAATATTTTTCATTATGCATAAGTAATATTTTTGAAGGGCTTGAACGAGGTTAATGCAAAACCGAATGACAAAATTTGATATTCGTTGAAAGTATTTGTTATAATAAAAAAAAAAAAATTATAAAACATTAAAGTATCTTATTAAAATGTACAAAAATAATTTTTCAAACAAATTATGAATAACAATTTTGTGATTTATCGACCCATTGCCTTGCGGTGCAAGTATTCGGCGATGCACTCCTTGCTGCAGAGTATCTTGTCGTCTTTCACAGCCAGCTGTCCCTCCAGCAGAGATTTGCGGCAGGTAGCGCAGCAGAAGCACGACTCGGTCGCGTGGAAATTCAAATTCTTAATGGCGATTCCCTTCTGATCGGCGGCGATCACGGTCCTGCAGGCGGCGCACATCTTCGCGTAATTGTTCTGATAGCAGGGCAAGCACAGCGGCCTGTCGTTCTCCGAGACGTACTGAAGACCAGCCAGCGGAATGTCGCAGTCCCAGCAACAGAAGTGCTTCACGTGATAGTTGTGACCCTCGGCTACGGTGTACTCGCGAACGAAGATGAGCTGTCGAACAAAAAAAAAAAAAAAAAAAACATCGTTACAGAAGCCGACTATAATATGATCGAGGCAAGTTTTCCTTACCTCGTCGCAAGCGAAGCATCGCGGAATTTCCAAGAGCTCGGCGAGATCACGGGCGCAGTAGAGATTTCCCTTGTGCGTGAAATAGATGAGATCGACCAGGAGCTCGCTGCAAGCCGTGCAGGTGAAGCACTCGGGGTGCCAGACGGCGTTCTTGATCTTGTCGGCCGTGACGACGACGCCCCCGGAGACGATGCCGGCCTTGCACTTGTAGCAGTGGCGAGCCTCGCTCGTGTTCATCGTCATGGCTTCCATGCCCTCCTGCAGCTGCTTGATGTTGTCTGGATTCTGTTGCACGAAGGTAGCACCGCCGCCGCCGCCGCCGACGGTCTCCTCGGGAAAGACGGGATTGTTCAAGAGCTCAGACTGTATCGTGCTGCTGTGCACCGGCAGAGACGAGCTTATCCGAGCTTGCAAGTAGTCCGGATGGTAGGCGTTCGTCGTTCTGTTATTTTCCGCTTTATAGGGTAGGCCGGAGATGCGTTCGGGATCGAGCCTCGCTTCCTCGGAACTGATCGACATGGACGGGTAAACGCTCGAGTGTTGCAGTGCTCCGTGTATCAGCGCGGGCTCTTTAACGTTATTACTGTTGTTGTCGTTCGAGCCGCCTTCGTAACGTTGACCATGATCCGCCGGATCGCGAACGTTGTTGCTCCGATCGTCGAAGCTGCCTGGATAATTTCCGTAAGCATCCGCGCTGCTTGGCGCGCTCGAATTTTGTTTGCCCGGCTGCGGCGAGGCACGATCGAGCGGACGAGTCTCCGATCGGATTCCTCGCGCGAGTCCGCTCGAATTTTCCAGCTTGTTTCCGGATTGCTGCGCCGCGGCGATCCGATCGATTTGGGCTTGAACGTAATCGGAATGAGCTTTGCTCGTTGGATGATGATGATGATGATGAGCCGACCCGGTTCTGGCCAAGTCTTGATCGGCCATCATCGCTCGATTGCGAACGTGCTCCAAGTGGCTCGGGCTCGCAGCCCCGCCATAAGCTTGAGCAGATCTGCCGTGAGCAGCTCTCGGCACGTCGTCGAGTTGCTGCTGAAGACGATCGCCGTCACCGCCGTGATGATGATGATAGCGTCCCATCGGGCTCTGCTCCTGACTAGCTTGCAGATGCGTCGTCGTTCGCATCGCGTCCTTTATCGGAGTGATCGGCCGATTATCTTCGCTCGGCGCGTAATTCGGCAGCAAATTGGACGACGACTTTGCTTGCGACGAGTATGGCACTTTTGGAATGAAACTGCTGGGGGTGCGTAGATTCAAGGCTGCTCCGTTGTTGGCGCTGTTCGACAGGGACTGACTGTGCTGCGGACTGTTGCGCTGCACGTCCGTGGCATTGGCCGGTGTCATGAGCGATTTATCGAACGGCTTGATGATCGAGAACTGCGCACAAAAACGCGATATATAAATGGCCATTAAAAAAAACCCAAGTAATCATCCGCGACGATGTTATACCTTCAAGACTCTGCCTTGGCCGGCGCAATTCTTCAAGTTGTCCAGGTACTTGTCGAACTCCTTCCTCTCCTGCTCGCTCAGAGCGTCGCAGGCCTTGTGATCGATGTCGTGCAGCGGCAGTTGCTTCTTCAGCTGCTGCCGTCTGACGGCGGCGCCGGCCGAGCTCGCGATCGGCCACTTGTCCGCGGGCAACGACTTCATGTAGTCCGCGGCCAGCTCCTCCGTCGTGTTCGGCGGAATCCATTCGAAATTCGTCGGAGGGCTGTGAGGTTGCAGCTTCTGGTTGATTTTCAGCGCTGTTTGCGGACGAGTCCAATATAATCGTAAACGAATATAAGCTCTTTGACTTGTGAAAAAAAAAAAGAAAACTTACCGAACGATCGATTCTTGCGATTTTTCGTACTAGGCCCGAAGAGCAGCTCGAACTGGGGAAAGTCTTCGTCGTCGATGACGTGATCGTCGCCTCGGCACTTGCAAACTTTGCAGATCTTCCGCCAGAAGTGCAGCTCCAAGCCCGGGCAGGCGTCCTCGCAGATCAGGCACGGGGCGCCCGCTCCAGTCTCGTGGGCCAATTTCGGCTGAAAATCGATTCGAAGATCGTTGAGTGAGGATATCGATCGGCAACGATAACGAACAAAAACTATATCGATTTTTTTCCTAGTCAAGACGAGAGAGCGTTCATTCGAACGATACCGATTTTTATCCAGACGGATGGCTGACTCATCGATTCGAAGCAATAGAGTCGCCTATTTGACTAGAAATAGTTTAGACGCTCGCATGAATCAACAATTGGTTGTTTTTTTTTTCACGCGGCTTCGCAGTGGAGTAGGAACGTAGGATTTTATGTCGCGTTTACGCGAATTACTTCTGCCGGTTGACACATAAACATATCCTGCGCAGTCAAAACAAAATGCTGACGGACGACGAATTTCCTCGGAACGTCAACGAAATAAAAATAATCATTTACACGGGGGGGGGGGGGAACGTATACGCAGCATTTGTATCGATATATAATATAAGTTAAAGTACAACGCAGAAAAGGGGAAAGCATCGGTCGCGCACTCCGAGTAAAAGTTCTTATTCGAAGAAGCGCACATATCGGAGTCGAAAAAACAAATAAGAAAGAAAGAACGAGAGAGAAAGAGAGAGACAGAGAGACGTGTGTAGGGTACCTATATATAGATCGAGAAAGGAGCTGTAACAAGGATGTGTGTGTGTATATGAAATAAATTAAGGCGTAGCCGCGCATCATCGAGCACACGTGAGACTTACGATGTATACATCGATGATGACATGACACATACCTTTCGCTTGCGACTCTCCAACTCGAGCAACCATTTGGGTTTATCTTCCTGCGCTTGATCGCACGACATGACGTTAATAATAATATCGTTGTATACTTGTTGCGTTTCTTCTTCTCGTGCACGCACCAAATATGCACACACACACGGATATCGTCCTTAATCTCTTTACTTTTACAATTATTTTATATCGCCGACACTCGACGCACTTATTACATCGATCGCGATCAATCGTTATCTTATAATATGTGCTCCGCGCCGCGACAGCAGCAGCAGCAGCAGCGGCAGACTCAGCTGGCCATGATATCGGCCTAGTGCGCGAGCAGCAGCGACTCAGCAGTCAGCGCGCAACGTTCGGCCACGCGCGCGACTCCAGCAGGACTGACTAAAGGCGCGCTTATATCGCCTCTCTGAATCATCCTCGTCGTATTGTACAAACATAACACACATCTTTACGCACGAATTCGGAGCTTATGTGCGGAACAATGTGTGTGTGTGTGTGTGTGTGTGTGTTGCGAGCTGCTTTGGCACCGCAGTCGCACACACATGTATTATACACATACGCATGGAGTCGCGCGGCGCCCGCCCATATGTATTTGTAACGAAAACATATACTACGTATGCGTTGTTGTATGTACACGCGCGTGCACACACGAGCGTTTATAAAGAAAGAGACTACTCGTCGCTTGGGGCCGATTATACTGTATTTTCAGGGTGAACGGCTTTGTGTGTGCGAGGCGTCTCTCTCACATATATACTAACTCGTATCGGTCTCGGCAGCAGCAGCAGCAGCTGAGCTCGCGAGCCAATGGCACGCGCATATTATATGCTGATTTTTTTTCCCCGCGTCCGTGCGGAGACATGCATATATATATACGATCACTGCCTGCATATACTAAAAAAAGGCGAGAAACGGCCGACAGATGCTTCGATGTATGGGCCGGCTCTATTGTCTATTTAACTTGCCCCGAGAATTTTCGGCCCTATAGTCATATATATAAAAGCGACGATGACGCGCTGCTGCTTTCTTTCGCTTCCTTTTTTCTTACTTCTCGATTCCGCGAAGGTATTTTTTACCTTTGACTTGACGTTTCGCGAGCACCTCTCGCTTGATCGCCAATTTCTCCACGTACCGAGATCCTAAGATTTTTATTTTCATATATGTTTTGCACTTGGTGAGAAGAGAAATTATTTACGAAACGCTTTAATAAAACCTTTTTTTATTTTTATCGATCGATATTTACATATTTACAAATTCGAAGATATAAAAATTATGGTTCGATAATTTACAACAGAGATGCATTATTTCATTCCCATAGCTTCTTCGAATTCTTCATCGGTAATCTTCTTCTTTTTCAACTTTTTCACCAACGCGTATTGATCGGCCAGTTCTTGAATTTCGTCTTCCGTGAACTTGTTCTTTCGTTTTCTTTTCTTGCCGATGTCTGGATTATTGGCTTCGCGTCGCCTTTGCTTATCCTTGCGTATCTGTTTCCTATCCTTTTTCTCCACCTTGTTCTTTTTCGCCTCCGACCATGCTTCCGTCGGCTTCATGTGCTTTTTCTCTTTTCCAGGCCAAACGCCCGACTTTTCGTATGTTTTCAGCTTTTGCAATCGCACTTTTTCTCTTTCCTTATTTTTGTACGGTATTGCGTTCAAATCGATCTCGACCTCTTCGAAATCCGACAGATCGCGGTTCTTTGTTTCTGGCATACGAGGTACTTTTAATAATCCGTAACCCAAGAACAATTTACCAAGATTTAAATCTTTCAATTTCAAAATTAAATAACACTCGTGTTTTTGATATGCTTGAATATATGAGACGACTGCTTTATTGGCTTTGTCAAATATAAGTCTGTCTGTTGTTTGCATTTCTCTCATAGTTTTCAAACATTCTTTGACACTTTCATCATCGACACTAATATCTAAAGCATTTAGTTCTACTTTTTGGTTCCTTTTTATAAATTCAATGTAAGCATCTTCGCTCTCTGAAACCAATAAAAGTGAACTACCTTCATTTCCAATCCTAGCTGTTCTTCCACATCTACATAAAAAAAAATTCACATTTTAGAGTTACCCAATAAAATTCAAAGTAATGAACAATGTAAAAAATTAATATTAACCTATGAACAAAACTACTTGCTGTTGAGGGTGGATCATATTGAATGACCCAATCAACTCTTGGTATGTCAATTCCTCTTGCCATAACATCTGTACAAATGAGAAGACCACTTTTGAGCGTTTGAAATTCTTCAAAAATCTTGTGTCGTTTGTGTTTCATTTTCCCATGTAATGCCAATACTTTTATTGAAGAGAACATTCTGTAAAATCAAATTTGACGTGAATATTTTTATTCCTTATGATTTATGACTTTTTTAAAAAGTTTTTACTTACGTCTTCATTACTTGACCAAAGTAATCTACACATGCACAAGTTGAGAAGAAAATCATGTACTTTAAATTTGTTCCTTTACTTTTTATGAAGTTAACTGTTAAAGCAAGTTTTTGATCAGGCTCAACAATGGTATAAAAATTAGTTAAATTAGATGGCGTTGAAAATTTTTCATTTTCTTTTATGGAAACAAACGATGGGTTTCTTAAACCAGCTCTGATGAGTTGTTCCAATTCCTTTGTTTGAGTAGCAGAGAAA
This sequence comes from Trichogramma dendrolimi, assembly GCA_034770305.1. Lineage (NCBI taxonomy): Eukaryota > Metazoa > Arthropoda > Insecta > Hymenoptera > Trichogrammatidae > Trichogramma > Trichogramma dendrolimi. The sequence goes on from JAPMIB010000045.1 coordinate 445,140, forward strand.
AGACCAGTTCTGCGTAAACGAGGAAGAGCACGTATAATTGTATCAAGTTGATCTGAAAATCCCATATCTAGTAAACGATCAGCTTCATCCAACACCAACAATTCCTAAAATTTATAAAAATGTTCTTGCTACTCTGATCATTCAAAAATTTTAAAAATTTAGATAGTGAATTTATAACTTACCAAAGATTTTGCAGCTTGTTGTAATTTGACTTCTTGATGACTTGATAAAATATCAAATAATCTTCCAGGAGTAGCAACAATAATATTTGTACCATCGAGCAATCTACTTATATCTTCTTGCACTGTTGTTCCTCCAAGTAATAAAACTTGTTTGAGAGAAGGTATCTCTTCTAAAAATTGGGCAAGTATTTGGCTAATTTGAATGGCAAGTTCTCTAGTTGGAGAAATAACAATAGCCCCAACTTCAAACTCTTTCCATTCTTCTGGTCTTTTCTAAAATTAAAGTGACTTTATTGCAGATACCGTTAAATAAAAAGTAATGTAACTTGATAACATACCAGCATGAGTTCCAGCAACGGTATTAAAAAAGCTAATGTTTTACCACTGCCAGTAACAGCTTCTGCAGCAACATCATGACCAGTAAGAAGTAAGGGAATAGATGCAGCCTAAAAGTAATAGCAATATTTTTTTTATAAAAAATGAAAAATTTTTACTTTTTAAACCGGAAAAAAATAGGCGGTTCGATGTTAAAATACCTGTACTGGAGTCATTGTGTGAAACTTCAATTTCTTCAATGTCTTCAAGACAGGATCACTGAGTTTGACACTCAGTTCTTTCCAACGTTGCATCTTGATTTTGATATTTCTTTTATTAGTAAAATCTAAAGCTTAGTAAATAATCTCTTCGCGACTAGTGACACGTGCGATTTAAAATGACAATTGCTTAGTAGGTTATGACATGGCAGTTGTGCTCCGCAAGCGTACGACTTTTCAATCAGTCCATACTCCATGTGCTTCACCAACACATTCATAATTCAGCTCTGTGTGCGATGCGCGCGGTAACATGTTCATTCACAGAGAAAACTTCTGAATTCATTTCAAACTTTTCCTTAGTATTTACCAATCAAATCGAGTTTATACATGATCAAAATAGGTAAAAAACTAAGTGTAGAAACAAGCGATTATTTGCATTAAATTTTAGTAAAATGAGGAGAAACTTTACCGGCACGGAATGAACTGCATCTTGAAATAATCTTTATTTTTTCAGTATCCAATTGTTTAATTACAAGAATGCCTTTACGATTGACTGAATAATTCATATGATGCATTACTAATAATTTATAAATGAATTTTCCAGAGAAATTTAGTACCAAGCATATTTGTACTTTTTTATGCAGAACTATCAGCTAAATTATTTATGTTTGTAAAGACTAGTTCCTATTTTTTGTTAATTAATTCATTTTATTTGTGATCATAGGTATGGAGATGTTGGAAGATGTACAAAAATAAAAAGTTCTTGAAATTTGGTTCTTAGTGAATTTATTTGATGGTTTTTTAAATTTTCTTTTGTTTGATGATAAAAAAATTTCAGTTGAACAGTACCATGCTGTGACTTATCAAATCTTCATTCCCTCACTTATTCTATACACACGACTAGGTGTAAGGCCGTACAAGATTGATTTCTTCATCCACATATTTCACATAGTTTTGGTAATTGCACTCATACAAGAACAATTTTTGAATTTTTTATGAAACAATATAGGTTATACCCAAATTATTGTAAATATCAATTTTAACAAAATTCGTGATAACATAAAAAGTGAAAGAATAACCGGAAATTTTCTACGAATACATTGTGATCAATCATTTTAGCATGGTTTAAGAGAAAAATGAATGAATTTTTTTTTCATTCACGAACTTAATAAACAAATATTTTCGGATGTATATATTATATATATATATATATTTATATATTTATTTATTTATGTTAGTTTTAATCATTTATAAAAATTCAGAATTGAAACCTCTGTATCTAAGGAAAAACTCACTTTCCTTCATAAATTTTTTTTACGCGCGATATATAAAAGCATCACTCATTCCAAGCATTTATATTGACATTCAACTTCGTAGAATAACATAATTACAGATTTGATACTATCGCTGCGCGCAAGCTTCGTATCTTCAATGGTGTCATTCTGCGAATAACTTGAAATAGCGATATCATCATCGTTCGTATTTTTTACTATTTTTTACGTTTGATAGAAAAATCCGCCATCAATAGTCCTTCGTTACCACTTGCATTTGTATTTGCATTTGTATTTTTCGCAACAAAAAATTATTTATAACAATCGCAGAGCAATCGTTCCCGTTGCTCTAACGCAATATACGCTTACATTAACATCTTGGTAATCGCATTTATTTCGATGCGTGAATGTTCATTTGCTTACGTTAATGTTCTTTGCTTTGAAGTATAAAGCATGCATGCCTTGAATTCCGTCTAGTCAATGTCGTTAACATTAAAACAAATAGTACTTTTCAATTTTCTTCGTACCCCCAAACTTCTTGGAAAAACGACTTTTTTGAAATTTTACATTCTATATTGTTTTCTAAAAGGCATTTGAATCAACTCGTTTAAACTTCGTTTAAAATCGTCAAGCTTACAGTTTATCCTCGCGGTTCTGAGCGCCTTGAACTTTTTCTTCACTTTGGCATATGCAGTTACTCCTTAAATCGAGAACAAGGCTCGCATGTGTTTCATATCAATCATCTTCATCAATTGCCTATTTTGATATTATTCTGCTTTTTTACCCATATATATTTGCAGAATAAAATGCGAAGGAAACGAGAAAAATTGATTTCTCAATATCAACTTCATACGATGCAGTTTTACAAACTGCGGAGTTGAATTAGTTTATCAATTGTTTATTTCCTAGTCACAATAAAAAGTCACTCTGAAGAGTCTTGATCACCCTTGTTTGGAACACAGCAACATTTTAACGATCACTTTATGTTTTTAATCTTTCCACAATAAAGTTGCAAATGTGATTATTACAAGCTTTTTAAGCTTCACCAACTTTTTAAATTTTGCGCCCAAGAAGCAAACGGTTGAATTAACAATGAGGAAGAATTGATGTTACCAATTGCTATCGATAAAGAAGCTCTAAACAGTTAGAATAAGACGCAATTATAGAAAGTATAAGTGAAAAATGTTACCGGCCTGATTTAATGCGGATCCTAATATAGGGTATTTTCTAAATATGTAAGTTGACAATGGTCACACTTTTTAGGCATCAAGCATTTATGAGTTCATCGCATCAACGATTAAGCTCTCAGAAGGAGCTAATTAGTTTTGTGAGTGTCGTTCGAAAATTCTACTAAGAGTATCCTTGTCGACGACTGTCTCGAAGATGCTGTTGCTGTCTGCCCAAACGGGCGTGGGACTACTGATTGTGAGGCATTATGACGGGGAGGTTCTGCTGTCCAGGTGGTGGCTGGGGAGACGGTATGTATTGAACGTGTTGTGGTGGTATGCTCATATGAGGAGGCATTATGGGGCACATAATCGGATAGCCCGCAGGAGCTCCGTGTCCTTGTGGAGGGGCCTGCGCATACGTTGGCTGCGGCGTGCCGCCTGAAATATTAAATTCCATAAGAATATGTCCAAATTGTATCTGATTAAAATATAAAATTGCAAGTGAACATTTATTTACCGGGTTGATTGTAAGATTGCGAATGCGGTTGATTAGGATTTGCTTGTGTAGGTGTTTGACTTTGTTGCTGCTGACCTACATGCGCATGTGGATGATGAGGACTCATGTAGTGAATACTCTGTGTCTGTGGTCCGGGGGATTCTTGAGGATGATGATAAGGGGTGGCAGTCAAGTGAGGCCCTGGATGCGCGTGTGGAGGGCCTGGCACCATTCTAACCATCTGGGCTCCATAAGCTGGTTGACCCGAGTATGGTATTTGGAATGGTGGATGCAGTGGTGCAGGAGCCAGCAGCGGTTGACCTGTAGCTGCTGCCACTTGCATTTGTGATGCTACATCTGGAGCTCGGTGCGGCATCATAGGCACTGTTAAATAAAATATAAATTAATTAGGTGAAGTAAGTTAAAATTGTTCATTAATGTCATGATATCTCAAAGATTATCATATTTTGAGAAAAAATTGTTGACTTACCGAATATTTGTTTGTTTCGGTACCTCGTGACCTGCTGATTAGGTTGCTGTGTGAATGCGGTAGGGGGTTGACTTTGCATAATGAAAGTTGGCATAACTGTAACTGCAGAAGCCATTGTAGCAGACACATACTGGGGCGTTTGAGGAGTATGTGGCCTGCTTGGATTCGGGGTACTCGGCGATCGCTATAATGAGAATATGGTCGTTAATCATGGTACTTTTAAAACAATGAATTTCAATACGTTTAAAATAATAAATACTCACGGGTGTAAACGGTTTGGCATTAGGATTGAACTCCTTAGCATTTGGATTGAGTGTGGATTTTTTTAGGGAATTTGCCACTTGATCAACACTTGATTGGTCTGCAGGTGATTTGGAAACAGGTACTGCAACCTGGGGTGGTGGTTGATTTTGAGTAGCTTGAGAGCTAGGCGGTGACGCCTGTATCTGTTGTGACGGTTGTTGCATTTGTTGCTGTGGTTGAGGAGGACTTACAGGCTGCGTAGGCGCCGGAGTCGATGATGCTTTATTCGAAACAACTAACTCTTCTTGAACAGGAACCTGATGCGGTGGTGACTGTTGTCGAAGAGGCTGTGGTTGTTGGTGAGATTGTTGTTGCTGCTGCTGTTGTGATTGTTGTGGCGGTTGTGGTGGAGGTGATTGCTGTACCACTTGTGGGGGAGAATTATGTGAATGTGCTGATGGATGATGAGCAGGACCCTGTAAAAAATTTTATATTTTGAAAATGAAGTTATGAAATTAAGTTTCAAGACGAGGCACACATTTTGAAAAATTAACGGAAGCTAAATAAAATTTAAGTAGTTTTTTTATCGATTCTTCATGTAAATAGGAAATAAACACGAAGAAATGATATGGTTAGTTATAATTATAAATTGGACAAATCACAAACATTCAAAAGAAAAGAAACTTAAGTATTTATAAAATTTTATTGTGTTAACACATTTACATCACAAAATTGTTTGATCATGAATAAATATAGCTTTTCAACAAAATGATCAAACAATAATAATTATTTAATAAATCTTTGGACCTGATAACTCATTTTAAAGTTATCGTAATTAACTATATTTTAATTCAAAAATTAATTTGCCGAACTTGAGCATAAAAAAATATTTAAAGAAAGTAAAACTATTTTCTTAACCATTTATGCAATACTTTAATCTTAAATCCTATAGAAGTCAAAATAATAACTGAATAAATTTTAAAGCACTTTTGTTTTTGATTTAAAATATAATCTAGCCAATGGTTGATTTCATAATTCAGATTTAATAGATATTTCAATTCTGAAGTTTATGTCAAATTGATTATACTAGATGTATATTTGCATATAATTTTTTCACTTTTGTAGCTTTCTTAAACTGATTTTGGATTATTCTTCTGGAGACTAGAATTTATAAGAAATAGAAAAAAAAAAAAATTAAATGAAAAATAAGTATACAAAAGAGAAAGTTAGTGCTCATGCAAAAGAAGGAGCCCCTTTAATATTGCAAGATCTTAGTAGCTAAAAAAATTATATACAAAATTGCTAGTAAGAAGTTGCAGAACTTTTAAAAAAAGTAAATCTATAATTATATCATTATAATGAATGTCCAAATCAATGTTAAAAAAACTTAAAAGTAAAGCAGTTTGTCAAGACCCAAAAACATTAGGTACTCATCCTTTAGCAAAGCAAGAAAAAATAATAAATATCTTACCATTGGTGGGCCTTGTGAAATATGCGCTTCTTGTGGATGCTGCTTCCTACTATGGTTCGGAGGAGCTTGTTGTGGCTCTTGATTGGATTGAGACTCGCCTAATTTGAAGTCTTGGGCAAACTGTCTTAGTTCAGCATGTTGATCATCACGATTTCTAGATGCATTAGGTTTTCTATGGGGTAGCTGTGGCTCTTTTGGATGAGACATCATTTGTTGTGTAGATGCTCCGTCAGTCACGTGTTGCTGAGACTGTTGTGGTTGGGTCACTGAATGTGTGGTGGTAGTTGGAGCTGGCTGAGGCTGTTGTGTGGCAGGTTGCATTGGAGCATGTGGCGAAGGTTGGGAATGAGGTGGGCCTGCATGTGCTCCTGGGAATGGAGCAGGGGGAGCTTTGTCAGATTGATAGCCTTGTTGCCTTCCTGGGCGTTCACGTTTTTCTAGACCCATTTTAACCATTGGAGCCTGAGACGGCTGCGCACCAGAGAATGGTGCTTGAGGTATATTTGATGCTACTTGAGATGGTGGCTGTCCTTGTGACATAGCTAGAAAATAAAAATTATTGGTTAGTAATAGTTTGAATTGAATATAAAAACTTTTAGTTTACTATGAAAAAAAAGTCAAGTTCTAAATTAAATAGTTAATTTAAAAAATAACTTATGCGCGCAACATCATAGTTTATCATCAATTGCAATATTGTATATATAAATTTTTTATTCAGGTTCAAGTATGATTATATTAAAATAAAAAAAAAATTTAGTTTTTCAAGCTTTTTGTAGAACACTGAGACTAATATAAGACACACCACAAACATGGAAAGGAGCAGTTGTAAATTATTAATACATGATGGTAATTGAAAATGCTATTTTTTTCATAATCTTTTTTAATTGATTCTTATAATTGAGACATTAATTCTAATAGAAACTAATTGAAATTTAATGACCCATTTAATGAGATACTGATTTGATAGTTACTTACCAGAGACACTTGTTGGAGAAGGCTGTGAGCTTGGAGGCGGAACAAAAGGTGGTGGATTATAAGAAACCACGACGCTAGGTACACCACTCGGCATTCCACCTATGGTCATCGGAACAGTGTGTTGTTGCGTTACTGGAGGATGTGTCTGTATGCTGCTAGTTGGAATGTTGCTCGTCTGAGTAGTAGTGTTAGGAGCCGAAGCAGATGATGGTGGCGGTCCCTGATTAAAACTTTTACCAGAAGCTGAACTAGGAGACTGTGGTGGCGGGGTGGTTCTCATTAGCTTGCCAGCATTCCCATTTTTCCTTCTTGCTGGTGGGACATATTTACCTTCACTGTTACCGGGTCGAGACTAATAAAAAATAAAAGTAAATCAGATAATGTATAATGTCATAATTAATATTTAATACTTATCGTAGAAAAAAGGTTACTTACAACTGCAGCGAATCGTTCTTCTTCATCGCCGTTTTCTAATTCTAGTCGGGCTCTGTGATCAGGTTGTGATTCAATTTCACTTGCAATTTCAGCTGCTTTCTTTTCTTGTTCTTTCCAGTCTTTTGTGTCTTTGCGCTGCAAAGTAACTGTGTACTGACTCAAATTTGGCTCAAATGTAGTTTGAATACCAAAAGTTTGCTCATTTTTTCGGAACATTTCATTGACATCCCAACCATTCTAATGCAGAAAAAAATATTTGGTTAAATAATTGTACTTTCAAAAGAAACTAATATGGATCAACTTTTTGCGTTTATAAGTTATACTTACAGCACTACGATCCAGTTCTAAATTTGCTCCATTTGATGAACTTACTTCATCCCAAGGTTCGAGTTCTCTCTCTTTTACTACACCATTGAATTTACTAATAGCTGTGTCTGTTTGGAATGTGTCTTTTGTAGCATATTCTAGATCAACATTATGCGCAGAAATTGTGATAATATCATTTGGCTTAAAAATTAACTTTTCTACAACGCTGTCTACAGCCATTTTGCCTGTATTATCTATTTTATGAGCCATTTCTAAAACAACTTCAAATTGACTAGAAAAAGTTCTGAAAACTCCCTCATACATAGATCCATTTTGAGTTTGAATCTATAGAATATCAGAATATTAAATATTACATCATCTTTTCAAATATGATAAGAATCAAGATATAGGATAATGTACCTGAACAAGATTTCCAACATTGCTTGTAATAATATGCATAAAATGGGCATTATTGTATACCCCATCAGTAGTTACATTGCGCTCTTGAGGGCCCCGTGCCCGCGGGGATCTGAATTTGTGAGTATTCATATCACTAAGAATGGGGTATAAATGATTACAATGAAACGATGAAACGATATTAGCAAATTTGGTAGCAAAAATTGATTAGTGAAATAAAAGGTTTACCTTGGTGGATTGGAACGGTTCTTTCTTTTATTGTTCATTCTGTTGTCGTAGAAGGTGTCGTCACCAAAAGGTGGATTCCTGCCGCCTGTCTGTTGGGGGCTTTCTGGTTTCCTAGTAGGGACCGGAATTTTGACGACTTTTGCAGTGACTCTCTAGAGATAATAATGTGTCCTTAAAGGCCTGAACTCCTTCTGTTAGTGAAATCTAGTGCTTCTTGGATTATTCAACCAAATGAGTTGTCTCGAGGTTAATCGCTATAACCGAGGCACAGAGATCGGCTTGGATCTGAAATAATAAATTGAAACACACTCGTGAGCAGGTGATTACGAAATCGAAGCCTTGGGTAGCTCTCGTGGAGCTATTTAATTTTTAAATGCCACGCGTCGACGAGAAGGCAACGACTAGAACGATCTTTCGTAGGCTGAGGCACGAGCGATGGGCGACTCGCTTACCTGATTAAAAGAGAATCCTCGATGCGAACAGATGTGACTAGCATCTGATCTGAGGTTTCAAAACGAGAATGTAGAGAAATAGAGAAAGGCGAGCTCTAATGGACAGCAGAAGCGGTATATATCCGTAGCTTCGATATCCGGTATACGCGCGTGCTATGTGTGTGTATATCGTTCGTATTATATATCGTAATTACAAGCGCCGAGTGCTATACAATATATTATATAGGCGTTTTCTTATGTAGGCGACGGTCGGCGTACGGAGATGTTCAATTGGTGAACTACTGCTGCTGCTGCTGGGAGAGCCACGAGTATGTTCGCGACGAGGATTTCGTCCGTTCGTGTGTCGTTAAGAGACTCAAGAGAGCTCGCTTGCCCGCGCGCATGACGTAACATTGGCTATCGCGCATATAGCGAGTCAGCAGCGCAGCAGTCTCTTGGCCTGCCTCTCTCGAAACGACCTTTCTACGCTCGCGTTACAAAAATTGCGTGCGTGTACGATACACAACGCTCGGCACTTTCATCGCTCGCTATCTCCTTCTCGCGCACGCATGCATGTTAGAGCGCGCGGCGGTGAATGCACCAGCAGCAGCAGCAGCGTACGAGTACAACACACTCGCACACACACACACACACACAGGACGGTCAACAGGACATTGCCGTTACAGAGCTACTACGCGCGAATGTGTGTCGGAATGCGCGTTCGCGAGATTATTTCGCGATTAGTCAGCCAACTTTTCCGTGGTGCATGGCAGGGTATACGAGCACGCGAACGAGGTTAGATTTTCCGCAAAATTCAAGTTCGTCGACTTTGAAGGAAGCTCTTTTCATCGCATCATTATTGTTATGATCGTATACATGAAAATCATGCACGTCGAGGAGTCGTATTTCTCTGTAGACGAGAGTAGGGGGATACGCCGTGGAGGACGATGCGGGCCTGTAATGCGAGAGAGAGTAAAAGGGGCATGACGTCGCGAGAAAGCGAGGGAGCCTGCGCGCGCGCGCGCGAGGCCATGTAGCCGTGGCGAAATAAACACTCGAAAACGACCGAACGAGCGCTTGTGTATACTACGCTATACGCTATACAGTCGTGTAGCATAAACGTAGGGCAAAAGAGCAGCAAAAGGAGCCGCGAAAATCGCGCGCAATCCAGCACATGCGTATGCACAAGAGAGAAAAGGGAACGAGAAGTCGAGAACAGGCTGCAGCCGTTGTTGCTCGGGCCCCCTATATACAAATAGCAGCTTATATTACGTGCTGCTGCCAACATAATCAGAGAGAGAGAGAGAGAGAGAGAGAGAGAGAGAGGCGCGTTCATACGCGTGAAAATTGTCGTCGTATATATCATAAAGGCAACGCAGCTCACCTGCTCCCTGATCGTTTCGGAAATTTCGCTCGCTCCTTCTCCTCCTCTCCTTCTCGTATATACTGCACTCGCTACTACGACGACGACGACGACGACGACGAGTCCCAAACGGAGAGACGTGGTGTACACATACGACCCACTACTACCAATAACGAATCGCGACTTTAGCCAATGGACATGTAATAGCTTATATATTCAGATACACGGAGCGCGCGACGAGGAAGAAGAGAAAGAGAAGACAGACGTGTCACACGACGGATTGTAATACGAGCAGATAGCAATGCGTGTACACCACCAATGCTCGTGCGGAGAGAGAGAGAAACGAACGTGTGCGCGATGTGAAGTGACTGCTGCTGCTGCTGCGGTTCTCGCAGTCGCGCGACACAGACACATAGACACTCGCACGCACACACCTCGACGGAATCTGGACTCGCTTACATATAGATGGACGCACTGCAGCGCGCGTTATATATTATATTGTACTATACGACGACGACGACGACGACGACGAGGATCGATGCACTTTCCCAATCTATGCATGCGCTGCTCTATCGCTATTCCTCGCTTGCTATATATGTATACAGTTAAACAACATTCTCGATATATATAATGTAATACCACACATTGGCGAGCGTTGCCAACGCTAACTATATACGTCTGTATTATTATAACGTCCCGCAACGTTGGCTTAGCTTATTATATATTCTCTCTACCATAAACACCAAGTGGTGGTGGTGGTGGTGGTAGCAGCAGCAGCTACCGAGCATGGCACGAGTATAATATGTACAACTCTGCGGACGTGGTGGTGCGCGCGCGAACCCTTGGTATTATTATTAAGGAATACCCACACACACACACGATGTGGCGACGTCGCCTCGGCGCACTTGGAAATATTTATTTATTTATTCGTGCGATACGCACACGCTGCAAAAGGCAGGCAGGATCGACGACGACGACGTGGAGCATCCGAGCGAGCGACGCGAACTCGATATCTTATATTTTGTATATGGTTTACGTACTGTGATTGTTATATACCTCTTGTATTTTTGTTTACGTGGACGAGTTATCAACAACAACAACGCACCAACACACGCGTATCACTCGTACACACGATGTGCGATGAGCTGCGGGGGCTATTCGCTCGGAGAGAGAGAGAGAGAGAGTGAGAGAGGCGGTATAACATAAGAGACGAGGACGGCTCGATCCCTTACTAACTACCCGTGAGTCGTCGACTTGCGCGGACTACTGTACTTTGGCCTTTACTACGATGCCTCCTAGCGCTTGCCAAATGCCACAGTCTTTCTGTCTTGCTCTCTCTCTATCTCTCTTTCTCTCGCGCATACGTGTACTCGCATACATGTGTATGTGTGTATACACGCAGTATATACAGCGCTGCCTCCTCATAGGCCCGCAGAGGCTCTCGTAGCTTAGCTTCTCTTTCCCACTTATTTGGGCAATGGAGCCTGCTTCGATATATATATATAGCTATACATCAGCGACTGGCAATTGGCGCTTGTGTCTCTCTGCAGTGCGGTGCTGGCCTGCAAGTGCTGTATACGAATACGAGCGGCGCGCGCCTACCTTCTGCGCAACTATATTTTCTATGGAATATTCTGCGGCCGACGACGACGACGGTGCGTAAAACTGCCGAGATGGGTTGTACTTGTATATAGCTTCTGGTGTGTGTGTAATGTGTATGGCGCTCGACGTCGCGGCGGCCAAAAACACCGATGGCTGTGAACTTGAAGTGGCTTTTGCAATCGTTTGCGCGCGCCACAACTGTGCGAGTTAAGCCGCAAGCTAATCAAATGTATGCTCGTCCCCTTCGAGCATGAGATATCCCCATTAAAAGATCGTCAAAGAGAATTACTCGTTGAATAAATGGCTTTTGTCAAATCATCGATGTCCATGACGATCCATTATTTTTAGAAAGTCATTTTTACAAATCGATAGAGAATGGACGATAATTTTTTTTCCATCCAAAAATTCCTCCCGATCGCGCGCGATGCAAAATGCGGTCCACTATGCGCGCATACCGATACAAACGCACCCTTATTCCAGCTACTTTATGCTGCATTCTTTGATAATTTCGCTCGACGGTGCATACCTATAGATATATGCGTGCGTGCGCGCGAGTCTATATGCAGCCGATAAATGCCGTTAAGCAATTGCATCCGCGCAAAACAGGAAAAAAATCAGCATCGCCGTCGAGTTATGCTGCGCTGTATGTGTATCTATCGAGTTCCGCTACATTGGGTCCGCATCGGTGACAAATCGAAGCGTATATATATATATAAATAATATCCGTAGGGTACTTTTACATATAGGCTTCAACTTGTGCATCGCTGAACTCGCGTCGAGAGTTAATTTTTTATACTTGCTGGCTGGAGAGACTTGGCGTAAGCAACGAGGTGGTCGAGCACTGGCATGAGTCATTTTGGGCGTCAATGAGACGCAAGAATATTATTCATCGAAATCGTATGTACGGACGATACCATTTATTTCGAATTAATTTCACATTAATTTGAATGTCGACCAGTGGCAACTCGTCGTACACCTGCTTGCGATCGATTATAAGATCGGACAGCTTTTTACTTATTTGAACATTTCGTCAATTTACCTTGATAAATCTCAAAGAAAATTTTCAAAATGATATCCACTTTTCAAGTGGAAATTGTTAAAACTTGGTTGGGTGGATGACTCGTTGATGAATCATGCGAATCGTTTTCCGGTTGCATTTAACTAAGAGGAAACTCTTCCAACGTTTTTGACGCGCTACAAAATCTATTGTTCTTTGAAATTGAAATAGATTTTGTGATAAGACATTCGTTTGAAAGTGAATGATTCTTTTGTTGTATTAATGAATATTTATACAATAAATAATTTATACAATCTAAATAGCTTGAGATAAAATTAATCACAAATTAATGATATAAGATTACGCGATAATGGATAACGTCGAACTGATAATTTTCGAATCATTAAAAGTATTAAAAGTATCAAAGCGATACTTTCTTTTTAAAAAGTACAAACTTTCGATTAAAAATCATTTTTTAGACTTGATTAATTGGTATCGATATCTCTTCCGGGAGCTTTAATAAGCTTTCAATAACAGCACTTCTTCGACATTATACACATGCATCATTATTTTTGCGCAGTATACCGCAGGCACTTATCAGGCGACAATTTGTGTTCACTGCCAACCAGTATCTCTAATTCTGCATGAAGATGATCGAAATCGTGCCAGGTACTCGATGCATATTTTTTATGAATTTTCACTCTTGAAAATGCATTATTCTTTATTATTTCTTCGAACGAACTAGTGTAAAAATTCGTAGAACAATCGTCTGTGTGACTGTCATGTACGTCTCTCATTTTCACACTCACGCACGCGAACGGCGCTTGAATGATGCACTACAAATCCGATGTGAAAGTGGCCTCACCCCTCTCAGTTGGGCATTATATCTATATGGCCGCAACATCATTTGAAAGTACACATTTTCGAATGGTTTGTTTTCTCGACAATAACATTGTAAATCAAATGTTGCGCATTCATGAACATCGAGAATCTGGCGACAGAAGCTATTTCAACGTTATATGTAACAATTATCGACATACGACTGACAGTATCCCTTTAAATATTTTCTCTGGCGGTGGAAGCTTTTTAAATTTAATTATTGAATTATCTAATGAATGGCTAATATTTTTTATAGACAATTAAAAATTAAAATAAATTTCAGATTCATGGTACTAAATGAATGAGAACCAAATTGATAATGAAATCATCTGCATGTTATCGATATAAAATAATATTTTCAATATTATTAATGTACACACATTTTCTAGAATTAACAGAATTAACACATTGAATAGAAGAAAAAAATGAGCGAAACAAAAAGCTAATGTGGATAAATTGGATAGAGCTTTAATTGCGAAAGAGAAAAAGATGATAAAATTCAAAGGCTGAATACATGCCGAAACAAAAATGGAGCTAGCGTTGGAAAGAGTTCTACAAGACTTAGTAGCAGCAAATCTTGAAGTACAAAATTATAAAGAAAAATGTGAGAAAATAAAAGTTGAATACAGGAGCACTATGCTAAAAATGGAGAAGAAAATAATATAAAGTATAAGTCATAATTATTTGTGGGTCAATGACATATTACGTGTCTAATCACTTCGTCCATATCGATCATATCCCGCGATCTTCTGAAACAGAATAATCAACAGCATCAGCAACAACAGTAACAAACAACAAATATAGTCTAATCAACTGTCTAGAGGGTACAGTTCCCCGCAATAGCAACAACAACCCGGAGCAAATATCCATACTCCAACAACAAGAACGGGACGTTTCTAACGTTCTTTAAACTGAATTGCAAGGTGCGCTGCCCAGCAGCAACAAGTTTTTAATGGACAGTCGGGTATTCTTGTGTTTCAACAAAAGCCTGTTCAGCAGCAGCAACAAATATCTAATATGATACAACCAACGTACCTGTTTCGGTAAGTTGAGCATTTAAACGATACTTTTCGGCGAGTCTTTACAACGATTTTTACTTTTCAGCAAGCGGGAACGTTGAGCAGCGCTTGTAGCATTTCGGCGAAAACAAAAATTGTTGCAATACCTGCCGATGGCAAAAATGCCAACAAAAGGGACTGCTTAAAGAGAGTACGTACATTGCATTGCAACTACTGTAACGCCGTTATCAAATGTCGTTCACCGATGAGGTATGCAGAATTTGTGAATTGGCTGTGATAAATAACAGGGAAAATGTGAACGCTGGCGGTCAATCTTGAAAACACCTGCATGAAGTTTTCTATGAAACTGTGAATGTTCACAAGAAGAAAATGTTTTATTACGGTATGTAAACCGTAAAAAGCATAATAAAAAACAAATCTTACACTTATGCTTACCGATGTTTTCACCCATATCCATAATAAATGTAAGACTAAGAGTGCTATGATTTAATGAAGGTACTTATGTAAATTATTATTCCTATAGCAATGCAGTTTTGGTCAAATCTCACGAAACCATAATATCAAAAGAAAATTGAATGATAAAAACAGAGGGTATACCGATGTATCGTGAGTTGATACACGAGGTTTCTTCTTTCAAGTTGTATCTTGTTAAATGTCATACCCAATAGATGGAGATCTCTGCCTGAGTTTTCTGAAATAAAATAAATTATACTCTACGTTCAAGTAACAGTAGTAAATTGTAGTTAAGAATTAGATTGATTATGAGTTGCATTTAATAACTTAATTAGACAGATCAATTTCACAACAACCGGCAAAATTACTAACAATATTTGGGCACATCATTTTTATAGAAAATATGATAATATCAAATATCTAAGAATTAAGATTATGTAAAAATAAAATAGTCTCTGCGGAGTGTTAACAAAAAACGACAACGAGTATCGTTGTTAAAAATTATGAATCAAGGATAAAATGACAAAGCGCGAAGTCAAAGTGATTTCCTCGGGATGTAATAAGTATTAAATTTAAGTTTATAAATCACATAGCAGTACTTATTGTGCTTGAAACAACTTAATCTCCAGAGTTAATTCGAATGGGTTACTAGTGAGCTTAGCTACTTTCATGTGTTGGAAAATTAAAAAAATGTTTAAATTGAAAAAAGTCATTTTATTCTCGAATAATACTGTATATTATATTTTTTTTTACAAATCTTAATGCAAGTAATTTATGTATACGCTATGCAAGATAAAATTTGCAATTCATATGCGAACATTTTTTTACGCTATCTTATAAAACAAACAAACAAACAAATATATAATCATCAGAAATTACAATAGTCTGAAATATTTTATACAATTCGTCTTGTACATGTATGAGAATGCTCAATGCAGACTGTTCCTTCTCGATCTTTCTCGCTCGTCGACGTCGTAAACAGCGTTGAGCTTCCGCACGAGGCTCTTTGTTCGGTCAGTGATAAAGCTATCGACTTGACCCAGCACACTGACCAACTGTATCATCTTCTCGAAGCCGCGGTTTATCCTCTCGGTGCGCTCCATCTCCCATTGCTCCCGGGTCAGCGGTATGCCAAGGATGGAATTGCTCGACGACGACGACGTGTCCTCGATCATTCGGGAGATTCGTCTCAGCAGGTCGCGATCGTCCTTGGTGAATTTCGTCGCCAAGTCCTCGGGGGCTCCCAGGCTGCAGCCTACCTTTACGATACAACGACAACAACAACAACAACAACAAAGGAAACTTTCCATTAGTTCGTTTTATTTTTTGGACCTGCTCTTTCCGTATATAATAATGCAAAAACTCGATTCAAGTTTATCGAGACGCGACATTATGCAACCGTTATATATCGATTTGTTAAAAAACATCTCAAATTGAATATATAATGCTGCCGCATAAAAGCTGTATATCGATACACAAAGGTCACAAATGAACGCTTAGAATATACATACGGAGCGATGCTTTATAATCATGTTTACTTACTGATATTAATACTATCGTAAAAAACGTCGCGATTACGGAAAACGCCATTGCCAATCGCTTCTAATGAGAGATGCTTTAAAAAAGAATCGAGCGAGAGATAATACGCGATTTTTTCGAGAGAGAAGAAAACTCGCGAATCAATCGATCCTGAGCATGGCTAAAGTTGACTATATGTATTTATGCGAGTTCGACGAGACCGCGTGCACGACGCGCGACAATGCGAAATTAATGCCGATTTTTGCCGCAGCTTTATATTCGAGCGCAATAAGTCAAAATGAGCCGTCATCAGTAATTCGAGCTGTCCCGAAAAATTTCGTGTCCTACATCTTGCGTTATCGATCGAATGACATTTTTGCACTTTATGTTCGTTGATTTTTTCGAAGCTCCTAAAATGATCGAAATGTCAATGCAACGGCAAGGAACGATTGGCTATGATATTCGACTCGTGTATCTCGAGGAACAACTCAAGCCGATCTCTCGGACTTGATTTTATTAGAGCAATGATGTTTGAAATGTAAAATTTTATTAGGTCATCGGTGTCATCAGCATTATAAGCGAGCGAAATTAGCACTCAATATAATAAAAGAGCTGCGCGACTGAAAAACTGCTGACTTGGTCCCTTGTATATCGATTACACATCTCTCTCTCTTTTGCGCGACGGTTCGCGTGAACGCGCGAGCCGAGACATTTTATAATATGACACATGCGCGTGACACTTGTTGATGATCCAGTTAGCGTCTCGCGCTGCGTCTTGAGTAATAAGCGCAAAATTAAATCAGACGTCGGTTATATTGCGAAATTACGAAATAATCAATCTCCGCCAATTTTTATATGCGCCCGTGGTAGAAAGAAGAAGAAGCAGAAAAAAACTTTAACGATCGCCCGCGCCCGTCGGCATGTGTGCACGTATAGAAATTAAATTCTTGATAATCGATTATCCAATGTGCATGCACGTTTTACGTTTTTGGCTCTCGATATATACGTCAATGTACGGACGCGTCTTACGCAGAATCGAGGACCGTTCGTAGGTTTTACGTTATTGTGTGCGTAACGAGACCTTTTGGAATTCGATTCAAATTTAGCATATGCAAACTCGGTTAGCTTTTGCTTGCACGAAAAATCTGAACAGTCCTCTCGTGTACGTATATATGCAGAATCGAATGCTCCAAAATCGCCGCGGTAACGGTCCCATTCGAAAATGGAACTTGAAAAGTAATTTTCCGTAAACGCATTAACATTTGTTCTTATGATTCGCCCTCGCATAAGTAGCATGCGTATACCAAGTTTTCTGCGCACGCATTATATATAATATATAAGAATGCGGAAGAATATAATTGATACGCTACTTGTAAGACGCGGATCGAGCTCGCTGGCAAAAGCGGAAATGGCTCTCTCTCTCCGTACGTGCGAAATTAATCATTGTAGACGATAATGTTTGCGCGCGCCGCAATGGCGTGTTATATATTTTGACAAATGTTCGCCGCAACACACGCACACACACACACACACACACACACACAATGCCTTAGCTGCACCGCTATCGATGGCCTTTTTTTTTTGTTATCCTCGCCCGAGACGCAGTGTGGAAACGCAGCCGCAAAAAAGGATGAAGTTGCGAGCGACGCCGGTCTTGCTTTTGGGACTCGCTTTGGTTTTTTTACTCGCCCAACGAGCGCAGGTAAGCTCGGAACTTGTAATATATATATATATATATATTCTCGAGTACGAAGCTGAAAAAATAATAATGATAAATATTTCGTCACCTATAGGCAAAAACAACGACGAATACTCGAGCCGGTGTTGCTGCTGCTGCTTGTCGAGCCGCTGCCAGAGGTCCCCGAGCTCCTCGCCACTTGTCGCACAATCGGGACCCATAATCATCGAGCGTGAAGAGGAGGACGAGGAAGAAGACGAGGAGGACGAGGAGGAGGACGAGGACGCGGATAGCCTCGAGTGCGAAGTCGAGAGGTGTCGTCGGGTCGGCAAAGTGGCCAAAAAAGCGTTTCGGGGCTTCGTCAAGTGTCGGATCTCGTCTACAAGTGGGTGCCCGTCATCAAGGATCTGCTGAGGCGGCCCAAGCATCATCGCCACGAGTCCTTCGTCATACCGGCGGAATTGTGCGACTGCTCGGACGAGTGCGAGTACTATTGATCGATTGTCTGTATAGTTTTTAGACATTTTTGTACAGATTTTTTTTGTAATAAAGATTATTCACCAAAAACCGTTTGTTACTAAACCGAAGTCTCCTATTTATGATTCATCGCTGACTTTATGTCACTCGTTTTTTTTTTTTTTGCGCCACTTCGTCGTTGCAATTATTACGTTACTTTTTACAGTTAACGAAGGAGTAAAAAAACAATAAAATTTGAATCGTGCAGCACACGAACTTGCTTTTAATCTTTGAGATGTTTCTTCTCTCCGCGCGCGATGGGAATTGGTAAATAAGATAAGTCTCTCTGGTTTTTTGTCAATTATTTTTTTTTTAAAAACGTATCAATGCTTGATATTTTATTATCAGAGATTCTCTCCTCTCCTCGGATCGTTCGGCCGAGCGCTGCGTAAATGCAAAATGCGAATAATAATACATGTGCATATAATGTAAGACAGAATATTCCGACGAAACAAACAATTATAAATGGACTCGATGGGAAATATATTATATGTAATTAATAGAGACGTTCATAATATCGTATGAGTTTTACAACAAAAGAAGATTCGAATAATATCACATTGTTTTGGTATATCTCGATGCTATTTCATATGGAACTCGTTGAGTTTTTTTATCGAGTTGTAGTATTAGATTTAGTCTTTTTTGGCGGCGGTGGCGGCGCTCTTGAGCTGCTCGTTGAGGCTGTGAGTGGCCTCGACGGCGATGTCGACGGCCTTCTTGGTGAACGAGGCGATGTCCTCGCGCACCTGACCGCTGTTGGCCTTGAACGCCTCGGCGATGGTGTTGGACTCTTTAACGAGGGTCTCGACGCCCTCCTGGAACTGCTTCTGCAGCTGGTCGGCCGACTCCTTGGCGTTGGGCACGTTGGCGTTGATGTCCTCGACGACCTTGCTCAGCTTGCCGCGCACGTCCGTCCACAGCTTCTCGAGCTCGGGCGTCTTGCTCTTGACCTGTCGTTGTCGTTGTTACGCGCAAACATTAATCCTCCATTGTCTATGTGAGCGCAAAATTTTTACCTCGAATCGCGAGCAACCGAGTCCCGGGCGCGCCACGTAAGATATTAATTTTAACGATACGATTGAGCTAAATTGCCGGAAGCTCTCTCGGCCGAGAGCTCAAGACTCGCGCAAAAGAGGCGTCGGCGAGCACACGATTCGATTATACAACGCGCGCTCGGTTCTTTATTACGATCGCGGTAAACCTGTTTATTAACCGAAAACAGGAGCGCGAGAAAAAAAAATTACTGACCTCCTCGGAGACGGTGCTGATGTAGCCCTGAACCTTGTTGACGAAGTCGCTGCTCTGGGTCTTGAGGGTGTTGACCACCGTCTCCTGGTCGGGCAGATTGAGCTGGGTCTTGATCTGGGTGGCGAGCTCGTTGATGTTCTTCTGGGCGTTGCTGATGATCTCGGCGAGCTGGAGCGGCTGCTGGACGGCCACCTCCTTGTCGCCCTCGGGCGCTGCCCAGCAGCTTACCGCCAAGCACGCGGCCAAAATCGCCAAGTACTTCATGATGATATTATTGGTATTTGGGGGGGTGATAAAAAAACAACACAGTTGGTAGTGGTAGTAGGCACGAGACACGCGACTCTCTAAGAGGCAGATTTTAAACTGACACGGACGCGTCGGCTCGCAGGAGCCTTTATAGGAACTGCGGCTTATCACCGAGTCTCGCACACAGACACGGACAAACACTGGCGAGCTGCCATTTATCTATATATATATACACATATAATAATGCCGTCGTCTTGGCAGCGGTCAAGCATGGGCACGTGTGCGCCGAGCTCTTTGGAATATAAATCATGAGACACTGCTCCCCTATATACATAGCTATACCGCAAACGGACAGTAGACGGAGAGACATTTAATTTTCGCGAAATATATTATTCGCAACATATTCGTTATATAGTTGTCGAGCGCACACTGCCTCTATTGCCTATTTGTGCCGATACGAGAAAGTAAATGAGCGCGAGAAGATGCGTGACTTTTTGCTGAGTAGGCGTTTTTCTGAGGGGGGCCTTTTTTTTGCATGATAATGGCCGAATCGCCGTGAATCACTCGCCATAGTTTATTTTTACAAAACAGACGTATACAGAGCGAGCGAGGAATTATATTAAACGCACACGAGAAACTCGTGTGCGCGAACGCGGCTTTCGAAAATTAGTGCGTGTCATTCGTCGGCCTAACGAGAGCTAAAAAACCCCGTGTACATAGCACAGCGATCGGTACGATATTCTCAAGGGTCTTTTTGTCTCGCTCGTCAGCTGATTCTTCGCTCTCTTTGTCGAGATTCGTGGATGGGACATATGTTCATCGATTAAAATTTGGTTTTTGACTCGTGTACGCGATTCACAGGCGTATATGTATGTCACCCGTAAATTTTCCGAGAAGTTCTTACCGAGCCGAAAAATCGATTCTGCTTTTTATTTTCAGTCTATCGGCTGATATACTTACAGACGCACTGCTTTGTTCGAGAATAAAGGATGCTCGCAATTGGAGGATGATTCGAGCAGGAAAAATTAATGTTTCGCGGTCTACGGTTACGCGGGCTGCAATTATTTTACACAAAGTATCCGACTAGTCTTGAAAAATATAGCCATTTTTATTCCTCGATGAAAATGATACGCTCCGCGTTAAGTAATTATTACAGGCATTACTCCCAACGTAACAATCACTTAACTTGTTTGCTTATAAGAGTCGAACACACACACACACACATACACTGCACGCTAGGCATCCTTGAAAAAACATATTTTAGTTGGCGAAGTGTATCTGATTATTTAGAATAATTTTTAAATAAATCATTTTCAAAATTTTAAATATTGAAATCATCATTTTTAATTGATAAATTCTATCTCTTCATCATTTTACAAATGTGCAATATCTCTCGATTGCGCTAATCGTCTTCGACTTTTATAATCGTAGTATACATTGACTATTCTTTCGTTCATTCATTATTTATAGGTTTGAAGCTGCGCGGAGAAATTTCCATGAAAACACAGCTCTTGAAACTGCACTCGATCGATGAAGCTACGAGGCACGAAAGCAAGACCGTCTTATTTTATTTTTGATACGAAGCTATGCGATCAGTCCAAAAATACAGCATTATGCAAGTCGATGATAAAAATCGTAAATGGAAGTGAATTTTCGCATACACCCATGTATAATATGTGCATGTGTGCTTGTGGTATGCATAATAACGAAAGGAACTCATTCTGTTATCGGTATAGTATACGTATGCGAAGACAAATTTAAGTGGCTTTTTATCAGCTGACTCGTAATGGCGCTGTGCCGCTCGCCTATACAATACAGCGAGTCAATGAAAGCTCGATTCTGCACGCAGTCTTCTGGGATTTGAGTCAGCCTTGGCAAGTGCGTCAAATAAAGGTGCCTTCTTTTCTATGAATGACGTATGATTATTTTCGTCAAGGATTAGATAAAAGAGTCAGTTTGGTTTCACAATTATGTAAACATATAAATTAACAGAGAAAAAATTAAAATAGTGTATCCTTTGCTATGTAAGTATTTTTTTTAGATAAGAGATCATTTTTGCCTTTTTTCATTAGCTATAGACAAGGAATGTGCCGATCTTCAAGGTTCTTGTTCTTTTATCAATTTGAGCAGGATTCGGTGGATTTGAATTTTTATAAACAAGTATTGAACAATTTTTTTAAAGTAATATTTTATTCAAACAATAATAACAGCATATTTGTTGAATATACTATTTTTTTTTATAAATCATAACAAAAAACATTTTGAAAAAATTAAAATGCCTAAAGAACAATCTTTCTATTTTCAACAAAAAAAAACAATGAACTGTCTAGCTAAAAAGCATTTTCAATCATTATATCGTCGTTTAAGCGGATGGAGCGGATTTTGGGATGATCTTGGATGCCTCCTCGGAGATCTTCTTTCCAACGGAGTCGAAGAATTCCGATCCTTTCGACAAGATTTCGTCGAATTTGGGCTTGGCGTCGTTGAAGGCTTTGGAGATGCTGTCGCCAGCGGTTTTCAATGCCTCCTCGATGGAGTTTGGCGTGGTGACTTCTTGTGGGGCTGGTGCAGCGTATGCCTGTTGGAAAATTCATGCAAGTTATAGAAAACTAATAAATTTCCACTTTTATCGTAAAATATTTTGGATCGATAAAGTAATAAACTTTATTTTGGAGAATGATCCTTTCTATTTATCAAAAAGAAAAAGACATCGCTCAAGATTTACTCAAGATTTACTTTAAAAAACTTTTAAAATCCTCAATGAAAATCAGTCATCGCGATAAAAATGTACAGTAGGTCTGCGCAACGAAAACAATATTACGCCGAACTGTTTCTATTGTTCGACCGATGCATGACTCATGCGAGTAGTCTACACGTATACCGCGTTCCCATCGATCGTCATTCATTAAAACGCGCAAAAATCAAATACACGAAACAAAAAAAAAAAAAAAATTCAAAGTTCATGAATAATTTGAGAAAAGTTGTCTGTTGTTTTTTTTACCTGAGCCAAGCACGCGACGACGAAGGCGATGCACAGAGCTACGAAGAGGTAACGAGCCATTATTGCTGTGTACGTAGGAGATTGGTTATATCGATCGGAGACTTTTCTGAAAACTATCCGTCTACTTTGATAGATCGCGAGCAACTGAGCAAACTTGGATTTCGAGTCGCGAAGCGTTACTATACTCGCTTGTAAAATCACAGAAGTGGTGATACGTTGGCTTCGGGGTCGAAGGCCAAACACTCCGCCTCACACATACACACATGTTCTATGTGCCTTCACACACATGTGTGTTTGTTTCTCTTTCTATGCGAGTATGTGTGTGCGTGTGTGTGTGTGTGTTGTGTGGCCAATACACGTACATATTGCTCCGACTCATTATACATTCGACGTAATCATCATTAATTCCCCTCCGAGCAAATCTCGACAAACTAGAAATCTAGTTTCAGTTTCGTACAAAAACTCGAATATCCCGCTGGTGTAATGAAGCCGACGATGATGCGATGACGATGATGATGATGATGACGATGATGGCCAAGACGAAACCTCTGCCACGATAAAAGTCCGAGTTTCCAAATAGAGAGAGAGAGAGATTTTTTTCAACGATGATCGTTTAGCAATATATGCGTTCCATATTGTCGAGTGAAATTCTTGCATCTGAAATTTTTATTGGTCGAAGAAAAAAAGGAAAGGAAAGAAGTTTTTGATTGCATGAAATTGAGATAAGCGACGAAAATTGTGCAAATCATAGCCAAAACAAATCCAAGAATTCGTATAAATAAACGCGAATAAATACATTCTTTTTGCTCTATCCATTATGCATCGTTGAATTTTTTCTTCTAATTGATACAATGGAGTCTGCGGAAATGTTTATAATTGCCGGTTCGTGACAATGCTCGTTAAAAGTGGAAGAATATACGAGACAAAAAAGTAGCTCTACCGTTAAAGCAGCGAACGGAGTGTGTTTTTTTTTCATCGCTCGCAATTAAACCGTCTTTGTCATTTTTAATGCTCCCTGTTTAAATGTTAAATTGAAATAATTATTCACAACGCAACCGATTCTCTCTCTCGACGCAATCGTTTATTATTCAAAAAAATACGTTTTTTATGCCATTTTACAAATGATTCATCGTCGTCGTCTCGTCGGAAACGTTGCCGAGGACGACGTCGTGGTCGCGACCTCGGACCACTTGGCGTGACGCGCCTGGATCCTCTTGAGATCGGACTGGCTGGACGAGTGGACCGTGTCGAGCACACCGAGCACCAGCTCGATGATCGGCCGATGCTGGGCCAGCGTCTCGCGCTGTATCCGCACCGGCATCTCGATCGAGCCCGAGTCTTCGTCGTCGTCCAGCTCCTGACCGGCCTCGTACTCTCTCGTCGACTCTTCCGACTCGAATTGACACGTCGATTCTCCGACTAGTAGGAGCAGCAGCAGCAGCAGCAGGAGGACCAGCAGAGGTAGCGAGTGTTTTCGTGAAAACTTCATCTGCCCAATTTCGAATTTATCATTGTATGGTCGTTATTGATCGTCGTACAAATAATCCGTTTACCTTATTGAACATTTCGTTGTTGGAGGCCTCGAGGAACGCAGCTGGTGCACGGGGATAGACTGTTTTGATGGCCTTGTTTTTATACTAAATAAAATTGATCGTTATACGCCTGAAATTAACAAATTTTCACTTGCACCAGCAAATTCCTCCGTTGCTCTGGGTTAATGTACCGCGTGTCGGTGCATTTTTTGGATGAGTAATGCAACGGCTCGTTTCCAACGTGTCAGCAAAATTGTAATCATCGCGTTAAATCGAAATGGGTCGTACTTCAACCATTACATACGTACTAATCGATGTAAATAAAACAACAACATTTTTTTTTTGCGTAAATAAAAACTCTTTATTTCGAATCAAAGTCTCGATGCGTATGTTCAGTCTTACAAAAAAAATAACTAGCACTTGGACTGGCTCGAGGATCCCGAGGGCTCGACCAGCAGCGTCACGCACGGGCACTGCTGCGCCGGGTCCGCAGTCTTTGCGCCGCACTTGTCCGTGTCCTGGTCCATGCTCAGTACTTTGATGGCGTACTGCAGCGGCGACGAGCAATTGAATTTCGGCGCGTCCCTCGATACTTTGGCCGGCTCCAAGACGTCCTCGTCTTCCTCGATCGGCTCGTCGTCGTCCGAATCGATGGGTCGTGCCTCGGCCTCGTCCACGGGTTCCTCGACCTTCGACGCGTTCGGGCTGCTGTTCTCGCGCAACTTCTTCGACACGTCGTCCAGTATATCCTTCAGTTTGTCGATTATGTCGCTCACGTCCTTGTTGAACTTTTCGATGTTCACCAGAGACTTGAGCAGGCCCGTGAGCTCCTTCTGAATGTCGGGACTGTTGAACACGCTTTGAATGGACAGCGAGGCCTTTTGTATGGCGTCCAGTTGCTGATTCACGGCTGGTTTTTTGTTATCCACGGACGTGTCGCTCTTGTCGTTGCTGCCGTTGTTATCGCCTTTGACGGAGGCCAGCAGATCGCTCAAAAACTTTTCCACCTCGACCGTCGCGTTGTAGATGCATCGGCTCATCGATTCCAGCTGTTTTTCGTCGTTGCCGGGAAAAGCATCCTCCAGAGCTCTCTGTATGGCTTTGAGACTGAAGTTGGCCTCGTACGTTTCGCGCTTACTTTTCACGGTACCGTTATTACTCTGTGGAATAATTATAAATCGAATCAACTTCGTTTCGATTCGGTAATTTTTAACAATGCAAGTATAAGTTTTATATTTACCGTATCTGCGCACGACAAAATAGCTTCGGCTTCCTTCGTAGAGTTAATCTGTGAATTTTAATTCGATCCTCGATGGGACTGACTGTGGTTTCTTGCTCGAGAGTACTCGAGGGTTCTAGCGTAGTTATTTCTATAATTTGATCGTCGATCGGACTAATTGTAGTTTCTAGCTCGAGAGTACTCGAGGGCCTTAGCGTGGTTATTTCTGAAGTATCGTTCGACGAACTCTGACATAGCGCGGAGTCGATTAAAAATACGAGCAGAACAAAAGTCGCAGCCCGCGACAGGACCATCGTCGAACTGTGGCGAGTCATTCCGCGACTGATAAAAGTCAAACTCCGTCGAGGATACTTTTTATAGTCAACGTAGTTTGGTTTACGTCCGATACGTGCATTTTACGATCAACATCGTCGGCTGCCGTACCCAAAACGATGTTCCATGAATGACGAGCGTATTTTCATTTTGGTAAAGAAGCCGAATTTTGTTTTGAAAAACAGACGCTCGCACGAAATAAACACCGATGCTAATTTCCTCGTTCGCTCGAGTATTATTACTTTTCAGGAAAATCTTGTAGATTTACTCGTGCAACTTTATCAAAATCACGACAATTCTTATCGACCGAGAGTTTTTCATAATTCGTAAAAAGCAATCGAAAGCAAAATGTAAAGTAATTTATGAAAATGTACTTTTTGATCGTTCTAATTGATGAATCTCCATTTAGTCATCAGCTTGTATAATTCACAGTATTACCAAACGAGAGTATATTTTATTTAAGTTAAAAAATCATAATCTCATATGCAATTTTTTTAATAGTTTTTTGCTTTTTAAAAACTCTATCATATAATAAATTGATAATGAACTGTGCTATTATAAAAGCGTGATAGAAGCTCGCGTCTCATTATTTTCAATGAAATCTTGTGAAATAAAATTTATATCGATCATTTATTATTTATGGTTTTTGTAGCTAATGACTTTGATATACTAATATATGACCCGATAAAATGAAATTAGGTCATTATTCTAAACTGGATTTTTATTGCATCATTTGCAACTGAAATTAAATTTTTCAGCAAATACGAGCATATGTTGTAGTGCGCGCACTCATTAAAACATATCATTGATTTAATAAAACTCTAAACATTTGTATAAATATTTTTACTTTTGTAGCATTTCTAAAAAAATGTCATATACCGGTAACAAAATGTTACTCACGTGTAATAATTAATTGAAAAAGTATATGTTGAATTCGAGTCAATTTACTAACGAAAATTATCTTGGAAGAGCAAACGAATTGAATATTTTTCTCCCAAATGAAATAATTGCATCAAGCGTCTCAAACTTGAATCGAAAGGAAGGATTTTGAGCCAATGAATAGAATGATAATTTTGATGAATTGAATTATTTAATTTATTAATTAACGTATTAAACTACATTTTGTTTCGCCCTGGAAAGAGCGATGACTAATTTACAATTGTGTTCCTAGAAGATGTGCGTCAGCGAGCTTTTTTTTAGCAGTGTCTGAGGCAAGGGTGGCATTTGCGCGAGCAGCGTCCGCCGAGACGGTGCGAGGCCTGGAGCTTGACGGGCACGGCCAGGGTGCACTTCTTGCCGCCGAGGCCCTTGTGCTGCGCGTGGTAGTTGCCGCCGCATCCACCTCCGCAGCTGGGTCCGCCTTGCTGGATGACCTGGATGCAGGGCTTGCCGATGACCGAGGGCACGAAGCCACCGGCGCCGCAGCCTTGGTTGCAGTTCTGGCTGCAGGTCTGTGTGGAGGCATCGGCGAAGCCTATGATCTTCTTGCCGCATGGTTTGCCAATTGGGAGGTAGCCCGAGCCACCGCATCCGGCGTTGCATCCGGAGTTGCAGCTGGAGCCGCATCCGGAGTTGCTGCCACCGCCGCATCCTCCCTGTGCGATGATCTGGACGCATGGCTTGCCGATGACGGAGGGCACGAGGCCACCGTTGCACGACGAGCCTTGGTTGATGCATCCCGAGGACGATCCACCACCGCATCCGGCGTTGCATCCAGAGTTGCAGCTGGAGCCGCATCCGGAGCTGCTACCACCGCTGCATCCACCCTGCTGGATGACCTGGACGCATGGCTTGCCGATGACGGAGGGCACGATGCCACCACCGCACGACGAGCCTTGGCTGATGCATCCCGAGGACGATCCACCACCGCATCCGGCGTTGCATCCGGAGTTGCAGCTGGAGCCGCATCCGGAGCTGCTGCCACCGCTGCATCCACCCTGTGCGATGACCTGGACGCATGGCTTGGAGATGACCGAGGGCACGAGGCCACCGTTGCACGACGAGCCTTGGTTGATGCATCCCGAGGAAGATCCACCGCATCCAGAGTTGCAGCCTTGCGACACGCCGCCGCACGAGCCCTGAGATATGACCGAACTGCAGCTCACCACGGGAGGCTGGGCGCAGCTTGCCGAGCACGAGCCCGAGGATCCTCCGTTGCAGCTGCTTGAGCAGCCTCCCGAGCAGCCTCCCGAGCAGCCACCCGAGCAGCCACCTTGGCAGACCTGGGGCCCTTGGCCACAGCCAGCCGGTTGGGGAACCAGGATAGGCAGGCAGCCAGAGTTGCCGTTGGAGTTGCAGTCGGTGCTGCAGCCGGAGTTGCAGCTCGATCCAGCGTTGTTGTTGCAGCTGGACTGGCAGATGGTCTCCTGGACGATGGTGTCCTGGCACGAGGAGCCACCGTTTCCACCGCAGCCGACGTTGCCGCCGCAGCCACCGTTTCCACCGCAGCCGACGTTGCCACCGCAGCCGACGCTGCCGCCGCAGCCTACGTTGCCGCCGCAGTCACCGCCACCGATCTGGGCGGTTTCCTCGACGCAGACGAGCCTCTTGACCTGGCCGGTGGTCTGGCTGCCTTGGGAGCAGCTGCCGCCGGTCTGGGTGCCCACCGAGCAGCCGCTTACTCCGGTCTGGGTGCCGACGCTGCAGGTGCTGGCGCAGGTCTGCGTGCCGACGCTGCTGCTGCCGCATCCCGTCTGGGTGCCTACGCTGCATCCACCGCCAACGGGCAACTGTGGGAGAGAGAGCACAATAATTTTAAGTTATTTTACCTTCTGTTAATTTTGTATCGAAATTATTTCGCGCAAGAGATCACTCACCAGTACTTGGCCGACGTGGGTCTTGATGCAGTGGGCATCGCTGCTCGAGCAGACGATCGCGCCGACCAGAGCCAAAGTGAGGGCGGTTTTCAGGGAAAACGTCATCTTTGTGCTTGTGCGTACCGTACTCGTATACTCGTTGCTACTGTCTAGCTCGCTGGCCACCTCTCGCTTCGTGGCGATTCGGAAAAGTCGCCGGCTTTTTATACTCGATTTTCGGCACTTCCGTTTTTGATAAAATCTCGAGGAAGGCCAAACTTTGGCGAGTCGAATCCATGGCTCTGGTCACGATCCCCAGCCCCTCCTTCGGCCTGGGGCATGCCGCGCTTCCAAGCTCGCCGCGCGTGAGATTTTTTCGTGCTTTCTCGTCTTACTCATCGTCGATGTGCGCGATGTTTACACGTCGTCGGCATTCCATGTCGTTTCCTCGATGTTCCGTGGATGAATAGGTAAACAACACGAGAACGACACTTCCACATTTTGGCCTGTTGGAAAATGCGCCGTTCGACGCTCGAATTAGTTAGCCTGCGGGATCGGTCGTGTCCGATACGCGCGAGTCATGGTGCAGGTAAGTGCGGCAGCATTCGTGCAGTGCGTTGACTTCGATCGTCGATCGACTTATAAGCTCATGCATCATTTTTTACTCATTTTATCATTGAAATGGAAAAGTTTCATCGTTTAAATTATTAAGAAAGAGAGTATTCAGCTTTATTATTTTTTTCGCCTCATTGTTACGTATTTTATCTATCCACTCGTAAATCAGACTAATCCCAATTATCAAGTACTGTTCAAAAATAAAATTGACAAGAGATATTTTTTAACGCTCAGTGATACAAAAACCACGTTTTACGCCCGAAATGTTAAAAATTATGGTATGCAACTAGTGCGTGAGGAGGATGACTCATCCAGGAGTCTTTTCCCAGGAGCCATCTCTTCTTCACGCACTTGTTGCATAATATACTAATCTGGTTGCCTTGACGTTAATTGTCATTCTGATATTTTGAATAATTAGTTCATTTAAAGAGCAGCCTATTAAATAGTTAACTCAGTTGTGTAGATTAAGAAGTCCTAAATGTGGTCGTGATTTTCGCTCTATGAACTTAATTTTTGAACATTTACTCAATTGAAACGTCGTTCAGATAGATTTATAAGTATGAAAAAAAAGTGATCTCAATTCTTCATTACGCGATTCGTAAAAATATTTACTTTCCCGCTCCGCTAAAAAAATAGATCGTGATAAAAATTATTGTAGAGAAAATAGATCGAGCGCGTCGCTGTAAATATATATGCAAACGAGCGCGATGATTCAGACGGTGTGTATATTGTTCGGCAAGGAATTTGAATTGCAAATCGATCGTTTTATATTTCAACGTGGCTGTTTATTTCATTGCGCATCGTGGCTTACTATTCGAGTATACAAAAAATAACATTCATAGAAAAATATCTAGGGGGAGTTTTTCATTATCGAGTCTCGAGCTCTCAGTCTCGGTCGTAGGATCTTCTGCCGTTGGAGAAGAGCTTGGCGACGAAATTGGCCGCGTCGGCGATGACCGTGGCGAAGGTGGACTCGTTGCGCTTGGGTATCCTCATGATCCAGTAGTCGTTGCTCTGGCCTCGGCTCGACAAGTGACGGCGCACGAGCTTGTAGCGTCTCTGCTGCTGCTGATCCACCGTGTCAAGGGAGTCGCTCGTGCTGTCGCCTGACGCGAGCTTTGATGCGCTCGAGGAGGCTGGCTTTGACGGGCTTTTCGGTGCTGCTACTGCTGCTGACTGTTCCTCTTGCGTCGCGGACTTGGTCGATATTGCCGGGGGCGACAGTCTCTTCTTCAGACTCGCCGTTTTCTTTTTCTTGGCCACCGCTCCGGCCGCTGTAAAGCTCTTTTCCAAGGACGATAGAGTCAGTCGGGTGTCGGGGCCTTCTAACGGCTGCCGCTGCCTTGGTTGCTGATCCGAGCCGGTGATACGCCGGCAGGTCTTTTTGGGGACTTTTTTGCTTGCGGCTGGCGATCGGGCTGCAATAAAGACGGATAGAATTAATTGTCATGCAAGGTTTCCGAGAAAAAAAAACTACGCGTTCCATCTAGCAAATGAGTAGTTGTAGCTACTACTCCAGCTTACTTTGCAAAAAAGTCGCTCGCTATTATTGTCATATAAACATGAATTACATTCCTCGATCACAGAAATATTGCAATTTGTATCGTCCTCGCTCTGCAATTTTCCCAGTCTCTTTTCTTTTCATTTTTAATATCGTGCATCACAAGCGCGTGGAATTTTCCTGCGCCGATTTTTAGCTGTTACAGCACTAATTCGAGTCGCGCGCGCGCATTTTTATTTCCTCGAAACTCGCGCGCTTATGTTTATAAATAAAATGCGCGACGTACGGTGTATATCGTCGTTGTCGCGCGGCTCGATTTAAAAATACACAAAGCCGCGCGATATTTATACACGCAGCGTTAATTATTATGACCGCGGCGGGCGTGTGTGTGTGCATGTCACGGCGGCCTATGCATACTCGATGAAACGAAGCTTCGTTAAACACAATTTTTTTTTTTTTTTTTGTATTTACCTGGAGGTGGTGGTGGTCGTACGGGCGCCGCGTGGCCGTTTGTCGGATTCTTGATCCATCTTTTGCTCCTTTCCGTGACGATGCCGCTGCTGCTTGATTCGCTCGGCACCGTTGACGACTCCGCCAACTGCCTTAGTCCGCGCAGCCACTGGCCGAGCGGTCGTGGTGGCGATCGATGCGGCGGAGCCGATGTGGTAGTTGTTGTTGTTGTTGTGTTGTTTTTAAGGAGATTTTGGATGCTTTTATGGCTGTTGGCACGACTGTGCTTGACGCCCGGGTGGACTCGTCTAAGCGGCGCTGTCGCAGATTTGGCGATCGACGGAATTTCTTTGCGAACCCTTGGATGCTGGTCCGGCCGGCGAGCTGCGTCATGCGCAATGGCTCCGAGTCATTATTCGCTCTCGCTTTTCAATGATTTATACCAGAATTCATGTTACACATATACCGAGATTCATTGAATTGATAATAAAATATTGCTTCCCGCGTGCGGATGTTTTAAAAATAATGGATCATGTACGATTCGCGTGTCTTGCGCGCGAGAAAAATCGGTAATCGTTACGTTACACCGTGCGCGATAACTAAAAATCAATGGTACCTTTCGGAGTCGTCGCCGGTTCCGGGATCGGCTCGCTTCCCTTCGCAGCTTCGATCGGCTTGGACTTTTCGAGCGCGGCATTGGGCGCCGCGACCACGTACAATATTATGGGAGTCGGCATTCGCTTGTCTTTGTCACTGGCTGCGTTGTTGTTGTTGTTGTTGTTGTTGTTGGTCAGCGATCCACTCGTCAACAATTTTTGCAACTGCTCGAAATCGATCAGCAGCGGCTTCAGCGTCGTCTCCGATTCTTTCTTCAGTAGCTCTTTCTTCTTGACGATTCGAGCGATGTTGGACGGGACGACCGAGACGCTCGAGATCTGCTCGGATTTCGGCGAGCTCTTAGGTAGAACGATTTTCGTCACGGCCTCTCGATGTTGAGCGGGCTCGAGCCTGAGAAAAAAGTCGTATAGAGTCAGAAAGTAAGGTCGAAAAGCTCGGTGAAACAAAAGATCTCGTTTACCTGATGGTCGTGCGCAGCTCGTTGTTGCCATTGCCAACCTTGAGCTGGCATCTGCACGGCTCCGAGACTCGACGAGCAGCCTCTTGGCGATAAATCTGAGCACTCGAATGATCATTGTTACTTCTCGGCCGTGGCTGATGATGATTATGATGATGATGATGATGATACTCTCCGCAGTCTTTGCACGTGGGAAAGCTGCTGAGCACCTCGTCGGCGACGTAAGCGACCTTTGTCGCTGGCGGTAAATTTGACACTTGGACCGCACCACCACCACCACCCCCACCTGCACCGGCACTGGCACTACTACTACTAGTGGCCGCGTTGGCCGCGCACCGACAGTGCTCGCAGTTGCATACTTTTTCCGACGATGTCCCGCAAACAAAGACCACGAGGCAACAGAGCAGCAAGAGATTACGAATCGTGGAGGCCCTCATTAGAAAACAATTGCGACGCGTTGCCCGATTGTATTATTAATAATCAACGAGACGATGTTTCATTTCGTACTGATCGCGAATGACCGCGCTCGATTATCCGAGCGACGGCGTAATCGCCCAGAGAAAACCGAGAGCGGATGCGACAGGCCAAACACCCGCGATACTTCCGCCTGACGATCGGCCGATGTTTTGCCTGCGACAGATCAACATTTCACGAGGAGGTTCATTGAGCTTTTTCATTTATTTTATGTTTGTTACGCGATACAGCACTCAAGATATTTTCATTATAATACGTGGTGTTAGCTCCGATTAGAGATTCGATTAGACGTCGATTGAATGAGATTCGTTTGCTGACTGTATACCGAGTGCAACATCGATTTTATTCATGGATGCGTGCCAACTCGTTTAACATACAAATTTCTCGCCCGTGTCCTCGATCGGATTCTACGTAACTGTTTTCACTTTACAGAATATACCGATATTAATAGGGTCAAACTTTTACATGATTCTAATCAGCAAAATATACATTTTTTAGGCATTTGAAAGTATTTTCTTTCACTACTTTTATTTTCGCTTGATAATAGAATCGTTTTCGTAGGATACAAAAAATATATCTCTCGGTACGCAGAGATTAAATATGTACAAAGTATTTACATACTTAAAATTAGTAATACAGACGACTATTATTTAAAGAAATCAGCAGCTCGCTGTCTTTGTGGTAAATTCAACAAATTATCTGTCAGAATAGGTGTTTGGATCTTTGCTCCAATTCCATGCCTATTTGATCCTGGAGTGTTCACTCTAGGAGTGTTCGGTGTTCTAATCCTTACTAGAGGAGACTTCAGGGGAGTTCTTTGTGGAGATGGAGTTATAGGTACGCGTAGCTTCTGAGTTGCCAATCTTCTTGCAGCTGGTGATATACTATTCAGCCTGTCTATTGTTGATCTAGGAGACGGTCTGTAAAAAATAAAAATTATTTAATGAATATATTTGCTTACAAATCAATACATCAATCAGTCAAAGATATTTACGTTGCAAATGATTTTCTAGCAGCATCCAGAGCTTTCAATTTTTTATCTCTGTTTCTTTCTCCAGCTTTCTCTGCTAAACGCATGGCTATTTTTTCACGTTTTGGTGGTTCTGCTATTTTGAAAGAAGGTCCTTGACTCGCATGTAACAGGGGAGTATCTCCACCATCCAATCGGAAAGGGGTACCTTCGATTTGACCCCAAGTCATGATAGGACTGTCTGTTATTCCATCAGGCATTGGACTTGGCAACGGAGTACCTAATATAGAGTACCCGTTAACTCTGGGAGTATCAGTTCTAATTATTTCTTTTCCATCAACTCCAATTTTTCCATCGTTAGCTTTAGACTGGCATTTAGCAATCTCACTGATTGCTTCTTTATTTTGCTGTTCATTGAATGGATTATTTTTTAGTCTGGTACTTGTGTGAACTATTTCTTGCTTTTTTTTAGCAAGTTCAACTTGCTCTTCTAGGGTTAATTCAACTCCATCTGGTATGTACATAATGTAATTTTTATTTTTGTAGCCCCATGTATCAACGTTTGGCTTTATTGGTTTTTGACTTGGACCATTTTCAATGGCTAAGGTTTGACTACTACCATTTTCAATTGCAAGAACAGCTTCATTTTTATAAAGCCAAGCATTATTTATCCTGTGTTTTTTTTCATTTTCAGCAAGAATGTCTTCGAAACTTGCATTATCTTCGCTTGTACTTACAGCCAAAAATTCATCCAATTTGAGCTTTTTTTCTTTCTTTTCAGATTTACAACTACTCGCATTGGACTGTCTGGATGCAATCGAGCAAGGCGTATCGCTAGTATTTTCACCATGAGCTGGAGTATCGAACGTTGCAGGACTGGGTAAACGTTCAGTTCTGGGTCCTCCAAAGCTATACTTTTCAAAGAGCTCTCTCATTTTTTTCACATCATTTTGTCCTTCTGCATCGAG
This sequence comes from Trichogramma dendrolimi, assembly GCA_034770305.1. Lineage (NCBI taxonomy): Eukaryota > Metazoa > Arthropoda > Insecta > Hymenoptera > Trichogrammatidae > Trichogramma > Trichogramma dendrolimi. The sequence continues at coordinate 480,239 of JAPMIB010000045.1, forward strand.
AAATTCATTTTGAGCTCTGAGTTTTTCCAGGTCTGGAAAGAAATCTCTTTCAATAATTTCTCCTATTTTTTCAATATAAGTGTCTTCGTCGTAAACCATTTTCTTTTTTCTCACTGCACGACCAATAGGTGTTTTAAAAACTGACAGATCTTTCAAATTTTTCACTTTTTCAAGTGCAGCAGAGCCAGGTGTCATGCTTGGCGAGCTTGGTTCAGAGCTCAACGACGGCGAATACATGATGATTCTTCAAGTTTGTATCTTTCTGTTTTAAACAGTGAATGTCAACACACGTAATTTCAATCGTTTTAAACGAGAATCAAGTTTTTTTATCAAGAATATGCAACACTACGAAATACGCATTATCAATCACAACTCACAACTAACCAAAACATAAGGGTTAATTTGTAATGCGTCAACTGTCGTCTGCTCGGTAAAGTCTACATTGCGCATCGAGTACTGCGCAAAACATGCGTCATTTCAATTTAAAGTTTCAGGTTGCTCAGTATTCAGTAATTGCCAATTGGCATTGAAGACTGCAGTAAGATCAGTCATGGATAATCAAAGGCATAATATTTCAATAAAAGAAATATAAAATGAAAATGTTACAATGAGTAAAATAATGTTTTTTAATAAATAGTAACATTCGATTGATTTTATAATGCTATGATATACAGACGAAAATATCATATATAGATCATGTAAAATCGACCAATTAAAAATTGTTGTATAAACTAAAATAAATTTTTTTTTCAACTGACTTCAATTGTATTTCCTTATTTCATTTTAGCTGCCTCAAATGGTTTTCAAGTAAAACAAGCATAAAATTTCTAGCATTACTTTGAAAAAAAATTGCTTGAAACTATTTTCATTAAAAAAAAAAAAAAACACGAAGATCAAAGTGTAATGGTGATTTTTTAATTTATCGATGCTCATACGGCACGATCGAGCGAAAATATCAGAGGTTATAAATGGATTTCCAAGCTTTATGACGCTGCGCCCATATCATACCGTTGACCAATAAACACACTTGCATCGGTCGATCGGCAGCAAAGTTATGAAAACGATTTTTGCCAGAAGTGCTTCAGTCTGCACATTGCATAAATCGCGAATACGTAAACAACGGCGCACAGAGACGTACAGTCGAAATTCGTTGGTTTTTTTTTTTTTTATTTCGAAACTCTCGTACTTGCGCGCAAGAGCTTACAAGACAAAAACATTGCTCTCCTCTCCGTATTTTTACATTCGTGAGATTGAAAAAAAAGTAAAAACAAAAGAAAATGAATTTGCAAATTGGACGCGCGAGTCGATGTCTCTTGCAAGCTCCGCGCGAGCTTTCGATGCATCGGGAAAAGATGCAAATGGACCGATAAATGACAAACAAATTGAACGATGCGCACACTCGACGCTCGAATGATTAATACATTGCGGATCGATTAACTCGATGAAAAATCGTTTTTTAACAACTCGACAATACGCAACGACACGGAAAAGTGTAGTAGGGATGGAGGAAGATGTCAATCGTCGCGTTCTCGCGCGTGGACTCGCACGCGCTACAACTTGAAAAAAGTTACAAAAGAAGAAAAAAATTCTCTCGTTCTCTCCGATGGCGTCTGTGCCGCGGGGCGAAGACAGACAATGAACGAACGAGCGTCTGCCTGCGTATACGCGAGGAAAAAAAATTCCTCGGTCTCGAGCGTAATTGCCCGTATATTCTTATATTTATATCGATCATCCGCGTGAGCACACGTGCGCGTTTCTCATTATAAATAAAGAAATAGGAGGACGTTAGCTCTAAAAATGAAATCCAATGAAGTCGATAGGCGATAAGGAGTCACCTTCGTTCTTGACCAAAGCTGCTTGCGATATGCGTTTGCCGATTTTTCTCCTCGACGATTTCACCTTCGACTCTAATGCTCGCGGACGTTGTTTATTATACAGCGATCGAAAATCGATACAAAGGCGACTATCTTGGGTCGATGTCACATCCAATCGATACATCATACGACTCGTTCGATCCAGTGTACTTAGACAAGCCGAACGCGATCGTGAAATCCGATGCGCCGAATTGCTATACGGACGTGTGGCACGCGTCAATTATGTATATATTTATATAGTCTAAGAGTCGAGCGATGAGCATGGCCAGAAAAAAAGACTCTTCGAAGGGATAACAGCGTCGATGAGTGAAGCGGCGGATGATACAAAAAAAAAAGAAAAAAAAAGAAAAGATCTAGTAAACCCGAGCGAGTGTCGGAGGTGCGATTTGACGAGCCAAGTATATACACACGCACGAGTGATCTGCCCGGAGCTCTCGTCATAACATAACTTAGTCAAAGGAAGAGAGAAAAAAAAAGAAGGAGAAGCGCAAATGGCCCAAAATGCGACGACGAATACGCGTCTCGATGTATATACGAAAAGGAGCAAAACACGAGGACTCGAGCTGCAAGTTCGAATGCACAAGCGAATAGCAAAGGTATTATACGACGCGTAAAGCGCGTAAATAATGAAAGAGGCCATGACAGAGTGATTAAAAGCGCGAGGTGAAAAATAAACAGAAAAAAAAAGTAGAGAGATCCAAAGAGAGACGAAGTGGTATACGGAGACGTTGCGTACATAAAAATTTTCGCATGAAGAAAGAGAGAGAGAGAGAGTAGAGAGCCTGGAATCTGTAAATCTGTCATTGAGAACGTATTAAAGCAGAATTGCCAGCATCACACGCGCATTTTATAAGTGTATATACCTCTCGCACCCTCGCTATATAACTAATGCATTATTTCATATATATCTCCGAGACGGATAGTGGAGCTAATAAAGCTTCCAGTGCGCGACGACTCGGACGATCGTTTCTCAGCATTGCATTCTCGCGATTGAAACTTTTATGCATATAGTGAAAATCGCAAGTTCGCGACAACCATCGTACTCGCGTATATAAACTTTTTTAACCGATTCAAAACTCAAATTGTAAAAACGAGTAATTATGCGATATTTCGGATATATCACCACGCGATCAATCAAATTTCATTGGAAAAGGATGCTCTCGTAACTACACGTGAAAAAGAATCCGATACGCGCGAGTGATGTTCGGCGGTGTCGCTGATTAATGTCTTTCAATACGCAACGAGTACCGAGAGCCCAAATTTAGAATAGTCGATAATTAATTGGCCAGATGATGCGCGTTGGTTGCGGCTCGTCTACTACTATAGCGGCGGTTTAGAGTATTATGATAAATCGAGCGATGGTTTCACGTGGTGTGGCCACGGTAGTAAGGAGCTCAGCTCGAGCCGCTGAGACGTGGAAACTCGACGTGATACGTACGATTCGAGTATAATGTTTCCGGTTTCGTAGCCGCGAGCGCGATACGATAATTTCGAAAATTTTGCAACCGTTGGTTTTGATTTTCGGCGATTTTTTTTCGCATTATAAATATGGGAATATAGCGTCGAACTAACTTCAGAGCAGCTGCGATATCTTTCTCTTTCTTGGATCTTTGAAAGCTGCCTGCGCGTATTCTCCCTCTCTTTCTATACTGCACGAGCTGAGTGAGATGCCAAAACGATGCGCTGCTGCTCGCGACGATGATGTTTTTAGAGTTGCTTGTATAGCGTTTGCCTCTTTATATTACTCGGAAGAGCTTGAATAAATAAATTATTTACGATAGCTCTCGAGCGAACATTGCAACGCTTCCGACGTGCAATTATTGTAAACATTTCCGAAACTCGTCCGATTTATATGGAAAAATTGCGAACCCAAAATTCAATCGTACGATAGTTTTGAAAATTGATACCATAGATAATCTTATATCGATAACGATTCGGTGCAAAATTTCCAGGTCGGAAAATCTAAAACACATCCGCTACATCGGCGGATTCCGGTGTTTCTTAGGACTCGAGCAAGAGCTGCTGCTGCTGGGCTATATTAACGGCGATGGCGAAGCGCTGACGTATTCACGGCGAGCGCGTGTGTACTTGCTCAGCCTTTAAAAAGCTCTCTCCCTCTCTCGAAATATGCCTCTTTTTACTTCCCTTATAGTCTTTGGCTCGCAGTTGCTATACTCTTCTCTCTCTCTCTCTCTTAATAGCATAAAAGCAAAGTAGGAAATCCTCGACGGAGAGTTGCCGCCGTATACTCTCGGATTTTATGAGCGATGAAGTGTTGAAAGTCGTAAGCGCGAGCCCGAGTATATAGCTCGGCAAACTTCGACGTTTGCTTTAGGAAGCTCGACGCTCTATACGCTCGGGCGAATTTATTATAGCGCAGTGCGCGCGGCTTGCCTTCGTATTATTTCAAGTGTGTTTTGACTTTGATCGCTCGTTCTTTTGAAATATTTCTACCAGCTCTATAAGCTTCTTTAATAAATTAACTGCGCTTCGGGCAAATTGTATTTATTATAAACATCGCGCGGGACGAATATATGCGAGCGACGAATTGGCAAGCGATTATATTCGAGAGGCTGAGTCTCGCGCAGGTGCTGCGGCACGCGGGTCGTGTACGTCAATTTGTCGAAAATTTAGAGCGAATATATAGGCGCGAAGGTGGGATATGCGTCAATTTTTCATCGATGCCTTTTCTTGTACGTTTGGGCTAAATTAGACAGAAGCCAAAGTTCAGCGATCGAACCGCGAGAAATTTTCGATCGGAGCATACCGCAATTGCCGCTGATGGAAAAGTTCGGCATTATTAATGGACTAATGACTAAAAAAATGATCGTTTAAGTTATAAAATTGATGGGTTTTTTTGCGGATTCTCTTTTCCGAACATGTTGTAAATATTAATTGCATTTTGAATTACCCGAAAATGACAATGCAGTTGTTCTGAAACGTTTAGATCAGTTTTCAGCGACTTTGAATACGTTAATCCCACTTTAAACCTCTACCGCTAGATGGCTAGTACCTTTGAATGTGTAAATCTGCAAGTGGCAAAGTCAAATTACTCGTATAAGTCGAAGCACGGGTTCGATGGAGTTGTATTTTCTGTGATATTAATTAATGCACGCGGTTGTAACTCGATCGAATCATAAAGATACACGTAAAGAGCATGAAAGTAAGTAAATCGAGTACATCTCATTCGGGATTGGCATGTTTCAAAAGGCCGTACAAAACTTTGCGCTTCCGATTCTCTCGTTGGCCAAAAACTATAAAGCTAAAAAAATGTCAATAATTTCGACTGGCTTGGGGTATCGTATAGCGTGATACAGAGGCGCGCGAGCAAACGGAGTCGAAAGCCGCTAACGAACGTTGCAGAGGCTGTATATTACTTATGCGCGGCCAATTAGTCGATGCCTCGCATTTACGAGAGAGATCGGCTGCTGCGTGCACTACATATATATATATATATTATATGCCTCTCTCGTGCCTCGTCGAGCAGAGGCGCGTAACATCGCTCATTATAATTCGTGCAGCTCTCATACACGTGTGTGTTTTCTTCTTTTTCATTTCTCGCTCGTTCGCGCGCTCAAGACACAAGAAGCGCAGAGCTATGTGGTGGATATATTACGCTACGTGCGCGACTCATTTGTCGAGTCGCTTTGATGTGCGACGACGACGACGACGACGAACGTCGGAAAATTGGGTAGATTTATCGTGGCGTCGGCGGACCGCTCGCCCGGCGCTACGATATTATCGTGTATAGCAGCACTACTTGCTGCGGTCGATTTTTTTCATTTTTTTTTTTTCTTTTATTTCTGACACGCGACGAAATAATAACGTCGAAGATGCGCGCGTATATGCATATAATTACTCCGTGTACCGCGTGGCTGGAACCTGATTAAATGGAGAGATGCGCATTTTTGTTGCTGATGCCAGCGCGTCTTACTTTTGCCAGTTTCGTCGCTTGGCAAATGTGTACGTGTGTGTGTGTATGAAAACCTTGGGAGCTGAAACGAGCTTGCGTCGGCACCTTAAATTGCGATGAAGAAATCGATGAATACTTTTTTCCCCCCCACTTCTGTATAACTTTGATTAAAGAGAGGTAAACCTCGATATATAAGCTCTCCGATTATTCGTAATCTTGCCATACTCGGTTCCGCGTTGTGGCCAGGGGTGGTACATAAATCCGATAAAAACTAAAGCCAGCACTCGACGCTTCGTTACGTTGAAAATTCAACGATCATAATTCGTCGGCGAGATATCTTACTTTCAATCAATCGTAGAATCGAACGTAGAATCGTAGACTCAAAACAAATTATAAGGCAGCTCGGACAAAAGCTCCGAGCCGAGAATCGAGCGGTCGCGATCTGTCGTCGAACGTCGAGAGAATAAGTATACACTTCAAAGTGCCAATGGGTGGTCCGCTCGTAAAACTCCGAGACACGTTCGGTCGAAGCTTTCCAGGCGCATATCGACTGTATATATATTATATACGGGATCGCTTACTCGCGCGCATATGATCGCAGTGTATAAGCTCGAGACAGTCGAACGAATAAAGTACGCGATTTACTATGCGTAAGCTCTATGATACGTTGTTGTTCGGCTTCGATCCCGGGAAATATTCAAGTGGGCGCGTGTGAAAACAACTTGGGCAATTGGTAATCTTTCCGATCGTCATCATCATCGTCGTCGTCGTCAACGTCGAGGGTGTGCACTCGGCAAATTGAAAGGGAGGACATTTAACACTTGCCAAACGATCAATACATAGAATTGCGTGCTAACGAAGATTCGCGTATACATATAAGCGGGCTTGAAAGGATATGTCACGCACGAAGACAAATTTTCGTACATAAAGTTTCGAACGCCCTTTCTTTTTTTTTGCGCACGCGCGACGTATACTTACATAGCATAAAAAAGGGTTCAGGAGATGCGCGATCGTAAAATATCGCGATCTCTCTGGCATCGGAAACTGCTGCTGCTGCTGCCGCTGTCGTTCGAAGAAAGCTTCCTGCGCGCCTGCGGCTCGCGCTGCATGTGCCATCGTTTTCGCAACGAATGAAAAAAAAGAAGAAGTTGCATTTCTGTATATATATATACTCGTCGCATCGGCAGCGGAGCGAAAAAAATCGCGTGCGTAGATTTTACGAGCGTAATAACGGCCGCCGTTGTAGCCGTTACAGTGTCAGGCGTCTCGACGTTATTGCACACGTGCGCACTCGTATACGTAGTTTATATATATATATATATATACTAATATTTAACTGCGAACGAAAAGTAGCGTGAAAGGAGATCGCGACCGATAATGGAACGCAGACGCGATCGGCTCGTGTACTTGGGCGCTATACTATTTAATTTACTCGCGAAGCGTTTGCTATAAATTAGGATTTTTTCTCTCGCAGCTTCTAATCGCTGCCGTTGCTCGTAATTTTTGAGTATGAAAAAAATTAAACAACGCGCGCGCATCCCGTATGTTCGGCTCGCGCGACGAGAGCAATACTATATACTGTGCTTCGGAATATCATACTCGTGTATCACAGCGCTCCCCAGAGTACCGTATAATGTTTTGGCCGTTGAGCTTTGCGATATTAATTACGTCTGTGTACGCGTACTCGTGCGCGTAATGCATTTTTACCGAAAATCTCGGCCTATAGATACTACTACTACTACTACTACGACTCGACACATAAATCGCGACTTTTGAATAACACACGTGTTCGGCGTACATCAATTCGAATGGTTTCGCGCTTGATTTTTATCGCGGAATCGGTTCCGAGGGGCTCCCGCAAAAAAAAACTATATACGCAACGATTCGTACAAGCGTAAAAATCCGCCGCTCGCCCGCGCGTCTCAAGTACACTCGCTATATATATGTAGCACTGCAGGCGCGCAGTTCGGTTTCGACATTATCATCATCATCATTATGATGCACACCAGCATCGAAATACGCAGTAATAGGAGAGGAAGGAAAAGACGGGGAGGGACGCGGCGCGTTCAAGTAGAGACGGAGAGACGCTAATATGTTTACAGAAAACGACGGCACACGAGCATCTAGTAAGATAGATTTATAAGTTGTCGTTTTCACGCGCGCGCAGCGAACGCATCAATCACAGCTAGGCTGCTGCTGCAGTTGCACGAGCTGTGTGTGCGGCCACGTGAAGCAGCAGCAGCGATTTCTCGAGCGCGTGGGCCATCTTTTTGTTGCTGTTGTTGTCGCGATCGTTTTTTGCGATTAAAGCTCGTGTCCTCCGTATATAGCACGCGACGTAGACGATAACGATACGATCCCCACTTGACTCTCGATCTTCTCGAGTGGTCTGCTGCGCCCAGCGCGAGATGATTTGCCTTTCGAGTCGTGGACTGAAATTGGTTTATCAAGGATCGTTGGAATAAAAAAAAGTGCATGTTCTTAGATCGATATAGATAATTTATTTATTTATCGAAAATAATTCGATAAATTTCGTCGATTCACAATCGATTACAATCCATCTTTCCTTTCTTCCGTTAAAAATCGACGCAATTTATAAATTTGGCCGTGTACTGGCTCGCACTCCGAATTTTTCGCTCGAGCGAATTTTTTGCGCGTCTCGCATAGGATCTCGAGCTCTCGAACTTTTTACAAACTCGCGCGAGTCGAATAACTCATACGCTATTATACGTTCTATGAATCCGCAGAGGGCCTCCTCCGCAAGAGGCTTCCCCATACCGTTCCGATGATAATAATATCGTTAACATTCGTACAGGCTGCAGTCGCCACACACTCTCATTGGTCATTATAATATGTATATATTTCGTACGCGCGTCAGGCTGCGCACAGACTACCACCACACAAACGCACACTGACACACGCGGTCTCTCTCTCTCTCTCTCTCGCTCGATTCTGCGGCGGCCGTCTCGGAGCGGGTGATTTATTGCCCTCCAGACGAGGCACTTTACTCTTCTTCTATATACACGTCGACCCAAAAGAAATAGGTTAGAGCGCGTCTTGGGGCTCTATAATATGTACTTTAGGCTCGTCGTCGTATTCCTTCTTTTTTTTTGCGCCGCCGCCGCCGCCGAGTTTGGCACTTAACGCGACTTTTACAACATAAATAGATAACACGCGTACGGCGTTGCGTATTCATTTGCTCCCCATAGCTACAAAAGGTACTTTGTTACTTACTCTCTCGCGGGCCTCTCCCTAAACGCCGCAATCGGCGCGATGTATAATGCTCGTAAATTACTCGGTACATCTTTCGCTTATACGTAACTATACGTTATGCACATTTAAATGTTACTACGCGCGTAGTAGTAGTAGTAGTAGTAGTAGTTGATCTACTCGACAAAACTAAGAGAACAAAAAAGGATAAGGCACAAAATTGAGAAACGGCTTCGATTATACTTTTTTCTTCTTTGGTTTTATAGCTGCTTTATGCGATGTGATTCGTGATATTTGGTACAATCAGCTTGTATGATAATAATAATAATAATTAACTTTGGTGCGATCGAGTTGTAAGGTATATGAATAATTTCGATTACAAATGAAAGCTCGAGTGTGTGAATGAATACGTATAACGAATGTAAATAAATTATGTCACAGATTCTATGAAAAAAGCCGCAGCGCCTATATTATTTTAATTTGACTAGTTAACTCGAAAATGCCTTACTCCGTAGTCCGTCCATATACTGCTTGCTGCACGCGAGATTCTCCTAAAAGCACAGTACAAGATGACAAAAAATCCCTTACAAACTATCATAGTGTATACAATGACAAACGACTTATTATATAGATCTATATAAATAGGATAAGGCACACACAATCACACAAGGATAAACTCATATATATTACGTAAAGAAAAAACCCCCCAATTTGTCTTAATTTTAAACTATATACATCGATGGTCGATATGGCACCCGTGCGTAATGGAAAAAAAAGAATACTGCTGCTATCGAGGGCCGTAAAGGGCCGCCGCCACCGTCGGGGCCACCACCGTCGAGGGATGGTGATAGTGCGGCGGGCCCGTCGTCGTCGCCGTCACGCCGCTGCCCTGCGGATGATGATGAAGATGATGATGATGATGGTGAACCGGCGGCGGCGGCGGCGGCGGATAGGCGGCCGCCACCCAAGCGGCAGCCGTGGCCGGACTGCTGCCGGCGTAAAACTGATGATGCTCCTGAGCGGGCACGAGAGCCCTCCGTTGCTCTGGTAGTTTTGTTGCTGCTGCTGCTGCTGCTGATGTTGCGTCGCATTCGGACTGTGAGCCGGAGCTCGATGATGCTTGCCCGAAGACGAGACGACGACGACGACGACGGCGGCGAGGACGAGCTGGAGCTCGGAGGGGACGCGGACGTCTGTGCTTGAGGGATCTCGCTGCCGCCGCAGTCGTCGGGCTCGCAGTCGCGGAAGCCCTTGGCGAAGGGATTGCTGGCGATCTTGAGCTGGGTTATGCGATGATTCTGGTAGGCGGTGACGGCCGTGAAGCGAGTCTCCGGGAAGCAGAAGGTCTTGAAGTTCTCGGTGCGCGGGTCGGGCAGCGAGCCCGGCGGCGACGGGGCCACCACCACGTGGCAGCGCGGCTGGTAGCGGTGCATCGAGTTCAGTATGATCTGCAACACGCATTTTTTACGAGGCGTATAGTAGTAGAAGAAGAAAAAAATTAACGCGGCATCGAGTCGGTGCCAAAACTATATGGAGAGAGAGAGAGGAAATGTTTGGCGAATTTTACGATCGCCTTTACGTTTTATCTCGAAATTTAACGATCGGCGTATCCTACTTGAATAAAAAAGAGGCAGCAACATAGCACAGCACCTTGTCGACGAGCAGCAGCGTCGAGTGCGTGGGAGCTGCTCTACATAGATGCGCTGCGCATCTGTCGCGGAGCTTGGAGAGAGAGAGAAATTTATCGCGTCGCAGAGACGCAAAAGAGTTATGTATCGCTGACGAATTATAGCTATACGAGAAAGATCGCGATTCACGAAATTTATATCTATATTTGTACGCGGAGTATATGTACAGTTTGTTTGTTTGTTTCAAAGTAATCGATCGAGAATCGACCGACTGATCCATATTATTTCTCCCTACGCGTATATATATACGCGGTTTCTCGTGTACTTGAAACATTAACACCTTCTAATTGATGAAGGCTTTTCGTTCGAAATATATATGCTACTCGCATACGGATACAATTAGACGAGTTTCCAAAAGATGCTGCCGTACTTTGGCGTCGTACACAGTAGTATCGGGTTACACGGACGCGTCTCGATGCATGATTATTGCGGCCGCGTCGCCTGTGCTTGCGGTAAACGCGCGCACGAATCGCTATGTAGGAGGTCGACGAGGACGCGCAGCATCAATTCGACAATATCCCGCGCGCGCGCGGTCGAGAGAGATGCGCCTTTTAAAATGACTAATTGGCTCCGAAAACACACACGGATAAACGTACATGTAAGAATTTTCTCCTTGCCTCAACTACGGGAAGGAGCGGCTATGTGGCACGCGTCTAAACCCCCCCCCTGCGTGTGCGTATCTCAAGAGCAGGTATTTACGATTTTTCTACTCGCCAAACGGACAACGGTATTTAAAAATCGAATCATTGTTAGTCTTGCTGCGAGTCGTTAAACTGCGTGCGTGTACCCACTTACCGACGTGTTTTGTCTCTCTCTCTCTCAACTCGCGACTCGGAGTATAATTTTCGAAAAATCATAATTACTTTGGCAATTAGGGCCAGCTCAGTTACATACGTGTCTCGATGGAAGCGCGTGTGGCCCTTGTCAAGCTGCGCGTCACATTGTATATATACACGACAAGCCGAAAGAGATAGATGTCTCGCGCGCGATGTCAAATTCTGACGTATGCGTTATTTTTCTCTACACGCCCCCCGTTTTTTTTCTTTTTCTTTTCTTTCGATACCGCCGCATATGATATGCTTAGCGTCTCTACGATATACATATCGTAAAGTGTCAATTATAAGCAACGCAGCACCACAATGTAACCGAGAGCTCAAGAGTTTTAATTATGCGAGAGATGTGTTTTCAAAGTGCGGCACTCGTTGAAAAAGCTCGAAAATCAAGCCCCGGTACGAGAGACGCTGCTGCGCGCGCCAAAATTTTTGTTTTCTAAATATCTCGACACGGGCTGCTGCTGCCGCTCGACAAATTGCCTGTGATTTAAATGAAAAAAAAAACAAAAAGAAACGTCAAACTACACACCCACTATCGGTAAGCGTCGATCGAATCCCTGCGTTGCACATGCACACGAGCTCTCACAGGCAGCTTGCAGTGCGCACACGCCCGTCGCGCAAAAATTAATTCGGATAAACATCTCGACGGTTTGTAGCGCTCACGGCTCTCTTTTTTTTTCTCGGAAGATTCACGCCTGCTCCTATCTATCTCTCTCTCTCTCTCTCTCTCTCTCGTATACGTCTCTTTCGTTGTAACGCGCGTCTTCGTCATTCATCTTTCGCCAAAAATTTACCGTACGCGCGCAAACATTTTTGTCGGAACTCCGGAGCAAGAAAAATGATCGATGCATCGCTGCGTGCTGCGCTGCGCAGCGGTAGTGCGAAGTATTTCGGAACGAAGAGGAAAAAAAAAGCGTAACCCAAAAATTTAAGGACGCACGATTCGCGGGCGCGCATACTATACTTTTCCGGACGATTTCAACAAAATTTATAAAATTATCCACGCGGGCGACGACGGTAGCAGGAGAAATTCTCGGCGGTTGCAATTAAAAATAATCCCTCACTCTCTCTCTCTCTCTCTCTCTCTAAAAGTGGGCGCCAGCGGAGGCAATAACTTTATGCGACGATGCGAAGCTCGCAAAATGCAAAATGTGTGCGAGCTGGGGTGGCCGTCGCGTAGCCGCAGATTTCTCACGCACGATTGAAATATAAATATATCGCGCGAGTTCCACGCGGTTAATTTAGTGCGTTTAATATATAAGTTTTATTATGCACCAAGCGCGCGTATATCCTCGCGATGCGTCGCAAAAAACAAAAAAAAAAATTAAAATACACACGTTATTAAGTTACCGTCGTGGTTGACGATCTAGTCGGGTCCACGTAAACGACAAACACATGCTCTATATAATATGAGAAATCGTACCGCGTAAGGAAGGTAGGCGATCGGGGGATCACGCGCGCATATGCAACTGCGGACCATGCGAAGCTATACGAGCTGATAAATCTCCGCCGAGAGAGTCGAGGGAATTTCTTATGCTTTGTTACCAAAAACGAAAAAGGCGATGCGAGAATTCGAGTCGCGCGCCCGACGTTGCATACAGCAGGCCGAGCGAATTCCGTAGCGTTCTCGAGTTCCAAGAAGCTGGCAAAAAGGCTGGCAAGCCCACGGAAATAATTACAGTAGAGAAACTCACGTGGCCGTTATCGTCGAGCTGATTGTTGGTGAGCTTGAGCTTGTCGAAGGATATGGGCTGCTTCATCCAGTGGCTGCCCGTGGCCGGACTGTCGGGGTGGACGTGTATGCGCGGCGGCGAGACGGGATCGGCCCTGCCCGCCACGACCCAGGCGCTGCTGTGGAAGGCGTAGCGGTAGCGCTTGTCGTCGCACGGCACAAAGTCCATCACGAGCAGGTACTCGGTGCTGGGCTCGAGGCCGTACAGTCGGCACTGGAACGTGGGGAACATGCGTCGGCCGGCCTTGGTCACGATCATCTCGGTGCCGAGCTGATGGAACTCCTCCCAGAGCGGCCGAGCCTCGAGGGCCGTGCCGGCCGACGTCAGGGCCGGATGCAGCGGCCTCTGCTTGGCGCCGCCACGGCTCGTTTCCCCGCTGTCCTGCGTAGTGGCTCCTGCGTTGATGCTCGCGTGGCTACTGCTATTGTTGTCGTTGCTATTGTTGTTGCTGTCGTTGAGGCTGATTCGGCCCGTGGTCGACGACGAACCGTCGCTCGTCGGATTGTTGGGCGTCGGTGGCTTCTTGCTGCTCAAACCGCTGTTGTTGTTGTTGTTGTTGTTGTTGTTGTTACCTGCCGTTTGCAAACAAGCTGTAACAGCGGTACAATTATAGCCGAGGCGTGATTTTTTCCCTCTTCTCGCTCGTTCTCGCGAGCTTTCGTTTATATACGTGTATGTTATTGTTTAGACTGCACGGCAGAGCTCGAGCTTGCGGTGAGCTTGCAGCGCGCGGATCGACCGTGAAATCCGCGCTTTGAAAACGGACCGTAAAAATAATAATCAAGGAATCGGCGAAACCGATCGACTTCCCGAAGACTGTACCTCGGATATAACTAAATACAACGCTATCGTTGGATTCTGCATTCGCGCGAGCCCGAGCAAGACGCCGTTACTGCAAGCGAGAGGGAGCTTGCGGTATGCGCCTCTCGCAAAAACAAAAGCAAAACAATTTGGAGAGGCCATTTATTTTCTCGTTTACAACGCGATGTACTCTCGCGTGTACGACAATGCAATCGAATCAAAAAGTAGTCGCGCTCCAACTAGGGCTTTTCGTTTTTTTTGCCTCTCTTCTCGAGTACGTCTCTCTCGCGATGAGACTATATTTACCCCGGGCGGAACGAGCGAGGAGGTGCTTCGATGACTATTTGCTCGACTTGCGATAATATTTAATTTGCCTTTTTTGAACGAACGTAACCGGTGGCAGTAGCGTGATTAGGCTTCGTGTATCGGATACGAAGCCTATATTGCTATTTCTTCCCATCTTTCGTATCGTTCGTTAGAAACACCTTTTCCGTAAAAGCAGCGAAAGATTCTAAACGAAAACCAAAAAAATCAACCGCTCGAGTGTCTCCGAGTTCTCGCGCGCATAAAGCTCGTGCGGCAATAAAACTCGGTCGTCTATAAAAGAATCGAAGCGAACAACGGTAGAGCGTGCGCAGCTTTTCGAAAGCTCGAGTTAGACTTTTTTGGCAGCCGAAAGGATCCGAGGCCCAACGAGGTCGGGGTGAAGAAAAAAAACATCATCGCCGCGTTGGTTACTTTTCGCTCGCGGACTATCGTGTACGCGCCGGATCCCAAAGTGCGAAAATATTTATCCAAGCGTACGCTACATCCGATACAGAAGTCTATGCAAATATTGCACCGGTCAATTTTTCAAGGTGTACCGTCGAACGTTTCTAAATGCAGATGTAGAGGAGCATTGTGCAATTGTTACACACACGCACGTATACGATAATGTAATCCGTTATGAAATTGAGCCACCGATTGTTTTTAGGCTTACGATTGCACAATTATAGCGTTGTACCGAACGAGAACTGCACAATCGGGCAGGGTTATATCGACACCAGATCGAAAGATGCGTCTCGCGCTGTCGTATTAGACAAAAAAAGACACAAACCTTCCATTTGTTGCATCGGCGAGGGTATGTGATGCTGCTGCAGTTGTTGTTGCTGCTGCTGCTGTTGCTGCTGCTGCTGAAGCTGCAAATGATGATGGGCCTGAGCATGATGGCTGATCCACGGCTGCTGATAGCAGCAATCGCCCAAGGACTCGTGTCTCTGCTCGTGATGCTGCATCCTCGTGCGTTGCTCTATAGCGTCCTATTATATTTAAACGCGCGGCACTTCTTTTTTTTTTTTTGTTATCAAACTCGCGCTCACCCCCGAAAAACGAACGGATCGACGGTAGTAGCAATGACGAAAGCGTCGTGCACAAAAATAAATAAATAAATGGAAAAAACGATACGTCGAGTCAGAGCCGGAGCCGGGAAAAACGTCAACGACTCTAGTGCGATCCACGGAACAGCGTCATATCACACCCTCCTCGGGCTCGAAAGAATTTCGGCTAATCATCACGTGTGCGTGGACCACAAGCTGCTGCTGCTGCTGCTGCTATGAATAAAAGTGCCAAGTTTATACTACGTGCGAATTTGCACGCTGCAACGCACGTCGTCGTCGTCGTCGTCGTCGTCGTCACAACAGGGTTGCCCTATCAACGTCACAGCGAAAAGAAAGAATGGATCCTCGGCTGCACACACGACTGCGTGTTTGACGCGCAGAGAGAGTAGAAGCGCGACTAGATCACACACAGCCCGAGGAGGAGTCGTTATCATCGCTCCGTCATTTCTTTCCCTTTTGCGTCGCGACTGCTGCCCCCCCCCTTCCACCACCGGCATCGCCACCGCCGCTACCAACTTTTTCGACGAGCGACAAGCCTTTCTCGAATGCGTAACGCGAACGGATGCAGCACACCCGCGCACTACACGACGATATATCTCTATATATATATACATCTCAAAAATTTGAGCGCGACGACGACGACGACGATTGCGTATACGGGGCTAGGAGGAGTCTGTCGGCACCACCCACGCAACTCGCAAATATACCTATAGATATAGACGCATATCTATCGCGGAGCTCGCAGCACATGCTAGCGAAGCGAGCCTATGGTACTGCGATATACAAGTGGGGGAGCGGCGGCGGCGGCGAGCTTTTCGACGCGTGCGTGGGCGGAGCTTTTGCTTAAAGCGCGAGCCGAGAGGCGCGATTGCCCGAATTTTCTCGCGGTGCATATCTCGCCTGGTATTTCAAGAGCGACGAGAGAGAGAGAGAGAGAATTTTGCGACTTTTTGTACAATTGGATTTTTCGTCGCTTCGTTATAACATTGTACCTTATTCTGTATCGCTGTTGGTGTTGCGAGACGATTTTTTTAAACTAGATTGCCTGCAAGCTTTTCATGACTTGACCTGCATTTTTTGAATTCTTTTTAAATCAACCTTTTAAGGCTTGTAAAAAAGTTTCGATTAAAATTCAAAATATTTAAATAATGTCAAAATCATCAAAATCATAAAAATTAAAATGAGCTGTTTACCGAGGTGTCAGTGACCCACGTTAATTGGTGTAATGATTATCCTCAAGTACAGAAAGACTCGAAATTGTAAACAGACCCTCGTAAAATCAGTCAAACCGAAACGATCGTCTCATTGGAGTCGTTATAAAATGTATCACTTGAACCAGCGATGCTCCAACAGTTCCCATATGTTCACCGATAAGATGAAAATAATTACAGTTACTAAACCGCTCGAAGACGTCGGCAAGGAAATTTATGAAAAGCTCGAAAACACAAGCACAGAGCAAGCGAGAAAATGACGCATTTGAACAAGAATAAATAAATAATCACTTGTAATGGTGTAAATCATATTAGCGCAAAAATATCCGACGACGGATAATTTAATTGTTACATTAAAAAAAAAAAAAACACGATTAAGCGCTGACGGTCGAAACGGTCTCGGAACACGAAATAAATCGTTCAGTGGCTAATGAAATTCAAATCGACGCTCTCTCTCGCGGGGTTGTAACGGGTGTGAACGATACTACAAAAGGTGCAGCAGTCTCGGCACAGGGTGGGGCGTGAAAATGACGAGTGCTGTGCGAAAATCCGTCACACGCAGACGCGCACCGTACACGCAGCCTAAATAGGTGGGGAGGAGAGAGATGATTATACATATCAGCGCTTGCAGAAAATGCTTGAGTGATTGGCTAATTCGCACGTTGTTGAGTAGATGCTTTGGCGATGCACACAGTGTGGCTACATAGTGTGGCCCTCTATCTCTCTCTCTCTCTCTCTCTCTCTCACACACGCACATGCACACGGGGGGGCATCGAACGACTCTACTGCTTGGGTGAGAAACAGCGATCGGTCAGATTTTCACGCTTCGACTCTCAATCTTTCGCTCAGCTAGCGAATTAGTACATCGTCGTCGTCGTCGTCACCGCCGCCGCGTTATAAGTGCGAATTGCAGCTTTTCTTCGCGCCACGCAGGCGAGCTTGCGCCGCCACTCGTCGTTGTATCCGGATGTTTGCGATCGAGCTTTTTTTCGTATCGACGTTCGATATTCACTGAATTTATGAATGCGGATCGATTTTCAAAATCTTCAATTTCTCAATCAAGAATTGATAATTTGTTTTTTTTGTGATTGATAATTTTTTTTCCTCGAAATATTACAATCGTGGCATTCCGTATATATTTATACAGTTTGATTCTATAAATGTAAATTACGCATAAATTGCGCACACGGCACAGTGCAGCTTTTTCTCGAAATTTATATATCACGTAAGCGCAGTCGCGCGTCCGTGTATTTCAACGCCTTTAAAGTTTATTCCGTTGCTTTTTCGCACACGATGCGCCGGAGAGCTTTATATTATTTTCTCCGTTTGCCTTCCATATCGACGATACAGCTTTATATACATTATATGTATATATACGTGAGCGCGTGCGGCGCGGCGATCTATTCAATTTGTTGGCCGGCGAGCCAAAAAGGCGGAGTTTCGATTCGTCGGACGCATGCGAGGCACAGAGAGAGAGAGAGAGTAGCCACCCAACAAATTACCGAGTTCTCTCTGCGCCCGAGCCAGAATATGCACTTATGTAAAAGCTCTCGAGAGCCACAGCAGCAGCAGCAGCTATTCCCGACGACGTGTAGCATTATAGGCATTGTTTTCCCTCTAGAGCTGCGATACACCACAGGAGTACATTTAGACCCGAGTGACTCTAATTTTTCGACTCTTTTATATTTTATTCTCGTGTACTTCTTTACTTCCTTTGTAGCGGGAACGCGAGCTACGACGACGACGACTTACTTTTATTATACGCGCATAGCGGCTCCGAACTGTTTACTGCTGTTAAAGTCGGAGCTCGTGTAACAACTACCAGTCGTGGTGCGCGGAGCATGTTGACCTTTTTTAAACGCCCCATAATGAGGTGCGAAGAAAATTCAACCGGGCCGTCTTGATATATTTTTCGGAAACGCGTGTGCTTTTTCATTTTCGTTTCTCTTTAAAATTCCCTGCGCGTGTCGCTTTTGAGATTTAATCGCTCTTGCCTCGCCGTGTATGAGCACACATTTTTTAAATAAAACTGATAAATAGCCTTTATAATGATTCAAGTACATCATACTAGTGTCACTTTTCAGCTAGGTAGACTGAATTTTCGTATCATTTCAGGCTTGCAGACGGTATTTTACTGTAAGTATTGCAGTAAGATCATGCCTGTTTTATAATATAGAATTGAATTAAAGTTATAATATGTACAGCAGAATACTAATGAAATTGATACATATTATAATTATTTGTTTCATTTAAAGCGGAAATCATCGTGTATCGAAATATCGAAACGGTTTTTAGTTAAAGACTTTAGTTTGTAAATAAAAAATATTGAAAATTCGGCTTTTTTGTCTGTGATATTGTCAATAATCTCTAATAAAATGATTGTTAAATGTGCTTTTTCGGTTTGCAATACAAAATCTCAAGCGGGGAAGTTTTTATTCTTTCAAATGACCAACGAAAAACCAAGAAACAAGCGTAATTCCGAAAAATTATGAAAATCATCTCGCAATCGTCTTCCAACCCAAGTCTGCTGTTGGTGGAAAGATAATATTCTTAATTACGATTGATACTTATCTGGTATCACTCCGAATACGGGAAGTACCCTAATTCGAACTACATTTTGTTGTTTCTTTCGTGCAGATGTATAGAATAGGTGCGTTACACCTAGCCGATATTTCTTAGCTGAATAAGGCTAATTTTAACGTAATAAACTTATTTTAATCATTAGATTTTTTTATAAACATAATTTTATAAAATTAAGTTATTAACAATTTATTATTATAAATAATTTTTTTTGGAAAATTTTTTTTGTACCATTTTTTTTTATACTTTACCGGCTAGGTGCTTCCACAACTCTTGATTTGTCAAATATAAATGTCAATTTTACAAGTATTGCAGTTTTTGTCTAAAATATTGGCAAGGAGCTTCCTCATAAAAAAATTCTATTAATGAAAGGGTTTGGTTATTAGAAGGAAAATTCCTATACCACTTTTTATTTTCGTATACGAAACTCCAAAAAAACCGAGAGATCTCTAGAATTTCTTGTAAGATTCCCTTGAATAGACACTACTGAACCTGACAACACGACTATTTTAGCCAAAAGGCCGAAAAGGAAAACATACATACAGACATATGTTGGTAAATTCAATGTAGTTTCCAAATATGTAACCCAAATTTTCCTACGACGTCTGGTTCCAAATTTCATTTTAAAGCCTATCACATAGCTTCCTCTATGAAGAAGCAAAAAATGAAAGGTAGTGATTTGACCGGAGGCAAGGTAACAATCAGAATTATCAGCGATATTTTCAGAGACTTATAATTCAAAGTTGTCTGGAGACCACCATAAGAAGTTGAAGGTGAAACGTAAACTCTTTAAAAAATACTAAACACGTAGTTTAATTTTTCAATTAAAAATGTTTCAAAAGGTCTCCCGTTTTTAATTCTTCTCACTGATACAAACTTATTAATACTCGAAAAGTGTTGTACACCTAAAAATCCGCTGATGAAAATCTAAATTTTAAAAAGTCACAGCGTCTGCCATCTGTCGAAGATTCGATACACTTGAAAATCATCCGTCACCGCAAGAAAGCTTTTTTATCAGCATGAATGGTTTTTCTTAATTTCTGCAAATGACTCATCGTTACGTTATTTCACACGAAAACAAAATTTCATTTAGTTTTATTAAGCGCGCATTTCTTCATCAATGACGATAAAAAATATAAATCCATATCAATCGCAAAAACAAACACTACTATTTCTACTTCAATTAAAATTTACTCTCGTCGAGTGTAATTTTTTCCATTTTATGAGGAAGGATAAAGTAAAGACAAAATCATTACAAATGTCTGTCCTGGATTTTTTTTCAGTTTAATAGTGCCTTTAATTCTCGCTGCGCACACCACTAACATGCAGTCTCAAGTTTTCGCACGTTGACATAAATCATCCGCACACATTACGTCCTATTAGACTTCTGACAAACTAATCGCCGCTTTTGTCTTTATACGCTTCCCGTCTCCTCTGTGATTATATCATGTAATACACACACACACACTTGTGAGTACAATCCATAATTCTTGCAACTGTACAGTTACGAGTCAAAATCATTTTTTTCCATCTGGATTTTTATTAAATTATTTAAATGAGTGCACTTTGCGCTCGGGCACGCCACCTAATAACTAGTCCTATTTTTACGAAGTATCATTGAAACTCTTTTGCAATTGTATTTTGTATATTTGAAAATTAAGTCGATACAATCAAAAGCTTATTTTAAAAAAAACTTACTAGTATTATTACAAGATTACTTGGTGTACCAAGAGAAACTGAATTATTGTTGCTGTTTATCCCTATATGTTCGTTTAGTTTCACTAAGGCGTAAAAAAGCTGAGAAAAAACATATTTGAAAAGAGAAAAGATCGGTAATACAAATGTTTTAAAGCTATTCTTAGAAGAATTATTTTTTGTACGATAAAACTTTTGTTTACATTCAAAATTTCATTACAACTATGTATATCATATGCTAAAAAAAATTACAAATAACTAAGTCGTCACATTAACAATATTAAAAAAAAAAAGATTAACGATGGAAAAGTAATAAATTATTTGTATAAATAAGTTCGACTTCTACATGTATGCCTTTTCACAATAATATTGTAATTGTTGTTAAAGATTCATATCAACGGTCGTATGATTTTATTGCTTGTAATATGAAAATTTGTTGTATAAGATTTCAAGTCTTTTCAATCAACCGCAAGTGAGCTTTTGTCATTTTAGTCGTTTTAACACTTGCTTTATGCAGAAATTGCTTTTTAGTGCGTTCCACGTGTAATTCTTAAATTGCGTTGTCAGCGATTTTTTGATACCCATCTCCCGAGCATATCGTTTTTTTTTTTCGTTAATTATGTACTTGGTCATTTAGAGAAAATAGTAGCAAAATTTCGAATTTTTTAGCTTGACATAGTGGCAACATTGATTGATTTTTTGCTTCAAATTTTGTTAAACATGATTGGAAAGGCAGAATTTTGTGTTGGAGCTTTGTTGAACAGGATAAGAAGTCTGGAAGACTGAATGGACAAAAAAAAAGAAAAATAAGTCTTGAAATCGACAATAGAAAGCTGAATCTGAATTACTGTAATCGTTGAATTCGAGCCCGCTCGATTGTGATCAATGAGTGTATAATGAATAAATGACAGATTATGTTTTGACATGAATTTTTATTTAGAAAAAAATGTACAATGATCGGGAGCTAGAAAACGAAGTAGTTTGTGTTATTAATAATTGTTTTTTTCTTAAAAAGAAAAGAAATCTACAATTTGTCGCTGCTGATGGTCCACAATGATGTTTCGTTTGGTTTAACGCAACGACATGAGCAATGAACGAAACTACTTCTACAGTGCATAAAAAACTCAATCATTAATGATTCCTATCATCATTTGAAAATCAGAAAATAGACTTAATTAATTAATCTACAAAAAAAATTTCGCTGACAATGAGAAGATAATGGACGCTGTCGCTTAAACATAGTCCATTCGCCACTAACTAAGTTTATTTTAATATGTATACAGTTATATATCGATAATAACCGAAAAAATTCCAACAGATGCAACTTATACTTCGCGAACACGCACTTATTGTTTCACTGCACGTCTAGGGATCATTCGCGCTATTCTTGTTAGTGAACGCATTATTATTTTACTCCACTGCAAGTGGATTTGTTTTTAGTTGGGCCTGAGCGTATTAAAATTTTGTGCGAGTGAAACAATAGGGCCTCGGCTGATGATACTTAAGAGATGTTATAGTGATACCCGCAACATTTTTACATTTTTTATGGTGACGAGTAAAAGAAGGTTTCGAGAAAAAAAGAAAAAATACCTTCCGATGTTTTCTCTTACAACAAAAAAGAGAAGATTCGTCTTTCTAAGAAAATTCATACATTAGCTCGCAGTTCGTTTGAATCTTCTCTTCCTTGAAAACGACATTGAAACCATGAGTGCCTTTAATCGTTTATATAAAGGAAACTACACTTCGAATACTCTTTCTGTACAACTAGACAAAAATTGTTCATAATCATCTTTAGCGCTCTATAATTTGATCACTATTATTTTTATTCGGTCATCTAGAAAAGAATTATTTCTCTACCTTAGATTAGACAAAAACTATACAAAAGCCTATAGGCTTACCGAATTTCATTATCCTCGCGCTCGATATACACAAATTCTAATTGTCACGCGTACAACATATCTATGAGCTCTTTAGAGGCCGCATTTTCAAATACAAATTAAAACTAAAACAATTTTCATGATTGTAGTTCCGACTCTATCGTGCTTTTTTTCGGCTTCCTCGTTCATGTAATAAAACTTCAAATCAACACTTAAAATATTTGTCAGTATTTCTTTTTCAAATACATATACAATGACGAAAATAGAGTTAAGTCATATTATTGTTTTCGGTATGGATGGCTTCGCGCACATAATTACCCGCATTTAACGAAATCATTTATTCATTTTTTTAAACTTATTTTATGAATGTACTCGTAGTGATAGTTCTTTAAATAACTCTTTCTTACAAGGACTCAAGAGTTTTTTTGCCGAGAGGTGGATGGTAGGATTTATTGGGACGGGAGCTGAAAGGAGAGAGATGCCTTAAGATCCTAAGCGTCGCGTTCGAGTGAATTTAAGACGACAGTTTCACTTCTTTTTGTTTTTATTGTTGGCACCACGTGGCGGCGTCACAGGTCTTCCAGCGTTTAGACCGCCGTACGTGAATTTCCTTTTGTCGGCGGGTTTCAGAATTTGGAAGCTGCACATCAATGTCTCATCAACAGACATCATGGCACCAGCATTGTCGAATTCACCGCAATAATTTGGCGCTGAGAATAACGTTACCAATTGCCTCTTGGCAAAGAATTCATAACCATCTTCTACGACCTGTTAATAATAATTTTTTTATGTTTTAGAAGCGACATTTATATCCATATTAAAGTATCGAATCGTTTTCTATATATTTTAACAAAAATTTAAATAATGATGTTGGTAAACACCAATTATGACGTTCAAAAATCGAAATAAAAAAGAAAAAGTTTAAAGAAAGTTTTTAATGACAATTTAAGCCTGAAGAATAGTTTTACCTGGTGAGCACGACATATCAGATCAAAATCGTGTTTGTGAAGAAATTTGGCAACTACTTCGGCACCAAATGTGAATGAAACGCCACGGTCGTTCTCTCCCCATCCCATTGTGTCTTTATCAGGATCTGACCACAGCAAATCACATAAGAGTCCTTGATCAGGAACATCAGTGGGTCTCATGATACGTCTAATTTGTTCCATACTCTGAAGATCAGGACTAAGACCACCGTGACAACAGAAAATTTTCTCGTCAACAATTGCAGCTACGGGTAAACAGTTGAAGCAATCTGTGAATGTCTTCCACAGCTTAATGTTGTAACGACGTTTACCTGATATTAAGAAATAAAATGTTGTAATAATTCAAATTATTTATTCTTGGCGTATAAGACATTTAATAGTGAAAAAATTGTATACTTACATTCATCATAAAAGCCATATATCCTATTAATAGATGCACATTCATGATTTCCTCTCAGCAGGAAGAAATTTTCAGGGTACTTGATTTTGTAAGCAAGAAGAAGACAAATGGTTTCAAGTGATTGCTTTCCTCTGTCAACATAATCACCTAGAAATAGGTAATTACTTTCTGGAGGGAATCCACCATACTCAAATAATCGGAGTAGGTCGTAATATTGTCCATGAATATCACCTAATGGAGGAAATGTAAGAGGTTAATGGTTATGTTCAATTCTTAAAATGAATATTTTCAAACGCAATACCAAAACTGTTTGAAAAAAACTCATATTGATAAAAACTTACCGCATATTTTCAGGGGTGCTTCAAGTTCCAAAAGAATTGGTTGTGATAGAAAAATTTCACGAGACTTAAGGCAAAGCCCCCTGATTTCTGCTTCTGTCAACTGTACATTTTTGCCTGGTCGTGCTCCTCGGACTGTGAATATAATAAAAATAATTAATGCGTTACATCAAATAAAAATATTGTAAATATTACTTGTTTGAGAAAGTTGCTGACAGTTGTGATGATAGTAGAAATAAAAATCATTAAGTAAAAGAGCATTGTACACATTGATAACAAATCTTATCTCAGCAAAATAAAATTACTAGTTTAGTTTTCAAGATGCTACAGAGACTATTCTAATGTAATTTTATTTCAAAACAGTTTCAATAGTAAACTATGATAGAGCAGAATCATCATTGACTGCAGTAACAAGATATAGGAAAATTGAATGAAAATAACAGATGGTTAAAATTATTACAGAAAGCAAACAGACGCTGAAAGCAAAGATAAACTGCTCTTTTTATTATGTTGCATTATTGAAGCAATCAAATGTTGAATAAATAATGAGCTGTTTTTCAATGTGGCTAATTAAGTAGTTACACAGGCATGAATTGGAAGCACAGAGTAATTGCTTGAAGGATAATATCGAGTTGAATGTTTCTTTGGAGGAGAGCTCGGTGGTCTGCAAACAAGCAAAGAATTGGACATACTGCAAACCTCAAAACGAAGCGTTTGCAAGTATACTCGGTCAGAGGAATTATGTCTGCTTGCTGTACAAGCAGCAGCAGCAGCATCGATGGCGAGCCGAGAAACGCATATGAAAATGTAGATCATCGAAATTATCTCTCGCTAGGAATAATGCGCTCGATTGCCGTGTTGTGTGTAGGTGCGTGAGAATTGCGTAAGAAAATCATATCTGCAGAATGCAGCAGCAGCAGCGAGTGTGTCTGGTTTCTCTCTCTCTCTCTCTCTCGAAAGGTAATGCCCTCGAGAAAGTGCCATATATAGGAATGCGAGGAGTTTGCGTGCCCGTGTGCTTCTGTGTGCGCGCGAGTATGCTGCTGTGGCGGCCCCCCCAAGGGCTTTTGGTGCCCTTGACTCGACGAGCGCGTCGTCGTGTGCACACACCACCACATGCCATCGGTCAACGCTTTTTTGTCGCATTGTCATCATATCGGTTGATTTACAGCGCGCGCCCGAGGTATGCGGCAGAGACAGACAGGCAGATTCGCGGGCACGAGGGGCGACCTGGCTTATAGCATAGTATACGATTTTGATCGAGGAAATATACGTGCAGAGATTGTTTCTCGCGCTCGACCATTATTATACGTGATAATAATTGAATTATCAATCTCTCGCCGAGCGTGTACGAATGCACGCAGATATGGTTGATGAAGAAAGAGAGAGAGAGAGAGAGACCAAAAAAGATGGAGCGCGTATAACACAGAATGCCAAGCTTTATACATTTACGAGAGTGAGGCATACATAAGCCAGAAGCAAGAAACGGCGAGCGCGTGTGCTGCTCCGTGCTCTGTGTTGTCTGGCAACATGGGTGCTGCTGCTGCTGCGCGAGGTGTGGTTCTCTCTCTCTCTCTCTCTGTTTCGCGCGTGCAAAACGACGACGAATATCGCCAGAAAGAGAAATACACGCACGCACACACGAGCTTATGCGCCAGCGAGGCGTCGTACATCAACGTCGAGAATGGCTATCGGGAAATTACATAGCCAGCCTTAATTATTGATACGCGATAGCCGTGTACGTGCCCGCGGTTAATCCGTCGTCGTCGTCGTCGTCGTCGTCGTCGTCGTCGCCGAGGCAGAGATGCGGATACGTATACACGATACTATATAGCTATATAGTATACGCACGCAAAGCCTCTCCACTATGAGCACAGCTCCGCGTCCGCGGGATGGTGGATGTGCTGCTGCTGTTTCGCGCGATCAGAGCACGAGGAGGAAGAGAGAAAGAAGATGTAACGAAGCCAGAGTTATGAAGCAGAAAGGCAGGAGAGCAGCAGCAGCAGCCTTTTTTTCGTTAAACACACACACACAGGCACACACGGGGCGATGGTGGCAAAAAAAAAAGTATAAAACGGAGCCGTTGTGCGATTACTCACCTTCCAAGAGCCGGGCGATGATATTATCGATGTTAAGTTTGTCGGGTTCAGACATCGGGCCGGTTTTGTTGGGCTATCTGCTGCGGTTGACGATGATGATTACGGTGTGTATCGACGTCGTCGACGAAAGTGTGTTCACACGATGATGATGATGATGATGATGATTGGCGATGTCAAACGACGCGTTATCGAGTCGCGGTCGTCGTTCGGGTCGGCTCGGCTCTCTCTCTCTCTCTTTCACTCTCCCTCACTTGCGTATATATGTATATATATGTATAGAGAGTTGATCTCTTTTACGTATCAACGCCGCCGTACACTCGTTTCTCTCGACTAAAACGCGATCGTCGCTCTATGCTAGTTTAGAGCGCGCGCGCGGGTATATCGCACTCTTCTCTCGCTGAACAGACACACACGCGCACACAGACGCACAGGCACCGAACTGAGCAGAGAGCAACAGTAGCAGCAACAGCACAGCAACAGCAGCAAGCAGCACACACACGGCCTGTGCAGCAGCAGTAGCAGCTTAGAAGCTTGAGGCTAGCAGCAGCAGCACCACGACAGGCAGAGCCAACGGATGACGAACGAACGCGCGACGAGAGCAACTCAGCGACGCAGCAGCAGCAGCAGCAGTTTTACGAAACGATCGGCCTCGCTCCGTCTCTGTCTAGCTCTTGGGAATCGCGCGGAGCGGAGAGCCACTATCGGTGTTGCCGTCCTTGTTCGACGCACACGCGAACTCGCGCACAGACACGCTCGCACACTCGATACCACACACAGACGGGCACTTGCGCGCTCTCTCGCCTATACCGTATCTCGTATAATGACTGCACGATATGTGTACGTTGGCGCGTTGTCGTTGTAGTAGTGGTACTATGCTACTACGCTGACTACCTCGAGAGGGCCAAGTCGCTAGTGGGATGACGTATTTCGTACTGTTATTATGATTATGCTACTGATGGTCTCGTGGACGACGACGACGACGACGAGGCTCTGCGTGTTGTATCGGCGCTTTTGCGCGCTTCGTCGGGCCAGAGAGCGGACTGCGCTGTATTGTTATAGCTATATGTGTGTTGTTATAAAGAAGGTTCTATATCGCGCGCGAGCGAGCCGTTACAAAAATGCACCCAATACGACGCCGCCGCCGCCGCTCCCTCTACCGCATATATATATACAAAATGCGCACCCAAGTCTTTTCGCAAATGGCGAACCTCTTGTATCTATATAGGTATTGAAGCGTGTACGGTAGTGGGTACTCTCGGTCCGATTCTCCGATTATAACGAATATACGCGCTCACGCAAAGGCGCATCGGTGTGTGTGTGTGTGTGTGCGAGTATCGTCAGAGCAATTTAGCATTCAGCGCGACGTATACATATGACAAACATATACACGTATACACCACAACATATAGTAGTAACGTACTACAACACCGAGAGCGCACCTCTGCACATGTAGTCATATATAAGAGGAGGAGGAAGTCGGAGCGCGCGCGCGCATATCAACGTCTCTCTCTCTCTTGCGCGAATCGACGCTGTGTGTGCCGCCAATACTTGTCCGTCTTTCCGCGTCTCTCTCCCGCCGTCCGTCCGTGCCGTGCTGTGCTGTGCTGTGCTGTCGAGGAACGCAAGCGCGCCAACAACTTCTCTATCGAGTTACGACTCCGATCTATATAGATATGCGTATACTGTGTATACCCTCCTCTTGCTCTTGTCAGCTCCCCCCGATGACTCGCGCAGTTTTAAATCGTCGCGTTTTAAGCTATATATACAACGCTTCGATATTTCGTGTAATGTATGCGCGCAACTTTTTGCTTGGCTGCAATTTGCTGCTGCTGCTGCTGCTGCAGGCAGTCTGCTACTGCTGCCGATGTTGCCGCACTGCCGTTCGCGTTCTCTCCGTCGATACTACTTGTTTTTTTTCCATTTTACGCGGCGCGCGTATTCATGGAGTGCGAAAAGCTCCTCATTTTTTTCCCATTTAGGTTATAAATTCGACGAGCGCGAGTAATTCGCATTTCCCAGCAGCTCTGTATATATATATATATTTGAAGAAAAAAAATCGATCGTCGATTTGCCTGCGGCGCGCAGAAAATGATCCCGAGAACGTGCGTAGTAATACACAACGAGCTCCGATTATTTAGGTCGTGGCGGCCGTTGCGGGTTTATTTGATCTGGCTCGGAGAGGCGCAGATCAACAACACTTACGAATCGGAGACGCGAAAAAACCAATCGCGCGCTGATTCACGCTTTTATTATTGTGTGCGCGGAGCCGTATTCTATATAGCTAGTAATACTGGTCTCATCTCGTATTTATGCGTACGATGACTGATCTTTATTTCAAAGTTCATCGAGATCTAGAGATATTTCCAAGTTTGACGATTATATCTCAATAACGTTCGAATGACACAAGACGCTTCGCGTAATTTCGAATTTTTTTCCGATTAGAACGTGTACTTTGAAAACATACGATACACAAACCAGTTGAAGCGTATCAAACTTCCATAAAAATGGCTTGGAAAAAAATTAACCGTTAGATCATAACTAATCTTTTTACACTAGTTTGGACGTATCTCTATACAAATTATGCAACGCGACATCGTTAAAAAGCAATCATCAGATATATTTGATGCGAGTTGAACCAAGTATGAAATTTTCCAGAGTTTTAAAGGGGATCTGCTCCGAAAAGCTGCCCTTTAAATTTCGCGCTCGATTCTCGCAATTTTATATGCGCGAAGTTGTGCAATGCCGGAGAGTCGCGATTTAAATTGTTCCGTGGCTAACTTCAGTTCAGTTTTGTGTCGCTTTTACCGTTCACGACGCTTGACTATTGTTGTATATTCCACTCAATTGTACAGGGAAAAAAACCGTTGGAAAGTTTATCTATCGTATTGTGTACATAAATCACGGAGAAATTATTTTTTTATTGACAAATAAACCATAAAGATGCCAGAGATCGAGGTGATTTACTTATCGATATAATTTTACATTTTCAAGTGCACGATTAATAATGATTATTTCGATAAAGCCGTTGTTGAAGTACCATTGTTGTTTTCTTTTTCTTTTTTTGGCATTTAAATACATCAATGTTAGCCAAAAATATTTAGACATTCCTCTCTATGGAAATAAAATGAACATGATACTAGTGAATTTTAAATTAAATCTGCGAAAAAATTAATTTAAAATTTCATCATATAATTAGGAAAAGGACCAAACAAACGAAAATGAAAATGGAAGTGGAGATGAGTCCACAGATCACATTGAATCACCACCCCAATCTCCTACTCCAATTGAACCTATAATTCCATTGCAAGAAGTATCCAACAATGAAGAAGAAGAAGAGGAGCTGATAAAATTGTAAGTAATGATTTGTTTCTAAAACTTTCATTTCATATTTAATAACCATTCATTTTTATTTAAAGGAGAGCAAAGTTGTACCGCTATGACACCTTTGATAATCCTGCAGAATGGAAAGAAAGAGGCACTGGTGAAGTTAAAATGCTTCAACATAAAACAAAAAATACTGTCAGAATTGTCATGCGTAGAGACAAAACCCTCAAACTTTGTGCAAATCATTTTGTATGGCCTTGGATGGAATTAAATCCAAATTGTGGTAGTGATAGAGCATGGGTATGGAGTGCATTAGCAGATTTTGCTGATGACACTCCTAAGCCTCAATTACTTGCCATTAGATTTGCTACTACTGAAAGTAAGTTATAATTAATTTTTCATATAACATTAATTTTTTTTGTTGCAATTAATGTAAATCAATTTATACATTTAATTTAGATGCCAAATTATGGAAAGAAATGTTTGAGACAGCAAAAAAAATTGTTGAAACCAAGTGTCAAGCTTATGTTGGAAGATCTCAAGAAGATGGTGAAGTTGAAAATGCTACAAACAAATCATTCGGTGATACTACATCAGATAGTTTACACGAAGATATAGAAAAACTGAAAGTTTCTGAAGAAGAAACAGCTGCTAAATAGTTAACATTTTTGAACCATTAATTTTAGTTTTTCGAAAAAATGTTTGTCTCATGTGTGGAATCAACATTCCTTTGATTTATTTTAACGAAACAGCATTAAAATTTTTACATGAAATATCAACGTTGCGGTTGATTAATTTTAGAAAAAAGTTGTTAATACAGTTTTGAATCTACCATTTTGTGTGTCAATGTATGAGTGCTATTTATGCATGTAATGTAAATGGTATCTGTGATTTTTTAAACAAAATGTATGCAGCGTCATACAAAGAAAGTAAGATGTTTTCTGATCTGCAACAGATGAGTCACAAAACTTACAGCTATTAAATGTAAAAGTACATAATAATAAATAACAATGATACTTTTTATTTACGTATTTTAATACTGTCAATATTTCATTACATTACCGATTAAAGGTTTTCATCATTAAGAATACCAAAAATATATCACAAATTGATGTAGAAATTCGGTCGACGGTGCGATTCGCACATTTGAGCTTTTTTTTGGTGTGACTTTTAATTCGAAAAATTTGTCACTCATTCTCACGAGTTGAATTATTTATCGGTGCGCGTCTCAGCCTATATGGAATGTGGGAGCGGGTGAGCAAACGACAAACTTGCTTCAAAAAAGTCCCCGCATCAGTAGAAACTAACAACTACTTACAAAACGTTTAAAAATGCACTCGAATCGTATATCACACTGCGGAATAGCACGCGAACAATTAACATAGGTTTTGTATATTCATTTATAATTCATCTCTGTGCGTGAAAGATTGCAAAATGTTTCTCTTCTCCTCCATGGATCGTTTCTTGTCCTTGGACAGTTTACCCTTGAGCAGGCCCTCGATTCTCGTTTGCTCCGTCTGGACGAAGACGTCGCCCCTCTCCAGGATTCTCTCCATCGTTTTGACGTAGACCTTGGCGGCGGCTCGGTAGTCCTCGGGCAACGTCTCCTCGAAGACTTTGGCCTTGTTCAGAATTTCCTGCGATCGAAAGACGTGTCGCGATCAGTCGTTTCGGCAAAAAATGATGGTAATCATAGCGTACCCGTCTCTCTTGCTCGCCGCCGGCTCTGAACTCCTCGGCGAGTCGGTCGAGCTTCTCCACGCAGCCGGGCAGTCCGATGTACATGCCGGTCTTCTTGCGCACGAATCGCTTGATGTTGTCGGCCGCGAAGTCGGCGTCCTTGTCGGCCACGAAGCGCACCGGCTCGCTCTTGCCCTGGACGAAGAGCAGCAGCTGCGGATAGTCGTCCTTGCTGACCTTGTAGCGCTGGGCCAGCTCGGAGTTGTCCTTGTTGCCGAAGTCCTTGACGCCGACCTCGGCCACGAGCAGATCCAGCTGGTCCTTCATGGTGATGGCGACCTTGCTGAACTCCTCGTGCTTCTCGCCGTACGGGAAGGCCACGTCGAATTTCACCACGGCCGCTTTGAACTTGGGCACGACCTGCGAAGCAACAACGAAACGTGATCGAATTGTTGCAACGAATATTATATGGAGTCGAGCTTGATTTTTATTACCTTGTCGAACGTGTACTGATTGAGCTGTACGCAAGCTCGGCAGTCGTCGGCCGCCGACAGTTCCATGTCGAAGCACAGGGCCACGAAGAACCACAGACTCGAGAGAAATAATTTTTTCATCATTTTGGCTGCTGGTAGATGGCCAATTTGTTTATAAAAATGACTGATTGCGCATGTAAAAGCTCTGAAAAGAAAAGTAACGCGTTTTCGTGGATTCGTAAACGATTGCCTTTTTTTCATACTAAATCTACCAATAGGGGTACGAAATGGTCTTTAAATCTAAATCTTTCAGGCCGAGCTTTTTTACAAAACAGAAACATATGTTGTCGGACACGCAATAAAGAACTTACGCGGTACAGTCACGGTGTACGATAAATAATGCATCGTCGTCGCGCGCCTCCGTGCAACGTAAAAAAAATTGAAACAAATAAAAGTGAGGAAAAAAAAGCTCGTGCAAGTCGATAAAAGCTCGTCGCGCGCTCGAAAGCGTGGCATACATTACGATGCACGAGCTTTGCGCGTCGTCGTCCTCCGAAAAGAGCGTGTGTGGCGTGCGCTCGAGCAATGGTCGTGTGTCATTATTATGGATGGATATATGTACGGTAGGCGCGCGTAACTAAGCTGCGAGTTATTTTATATATACATACGTATTGCATACTTCTGCACATGTGTAGTACACGAGCCAACGACCGGTCTACTTTTTCTCGAGCCGATACATTATATGTACGATGCGAGAAAAAGCGAGAGCCTAATTATCGATAATCTCGCGCGAAAAAGTCTAATTTTACCTCATTTAACGCGGTGGTTAAAATCGCGGTTTTTTCAACTAAATTGACATCCGCAAATTCACCTGAACTCGATTGTAATTCAGATGAGAATGCACGGAAAATCCAGGCAATATTTTTTAACATAGGTTACTGCGAGTGTTCAATGAATCCGTCGAAGTAGAACTTTGCTTCCAGCTGTAACTCGGCGATAATAGATGTAACCTACCCCTCGAGTTTTCGACTTATATACACGGCCACCGCCACGCGCGCCGGCAATCGATGCTCCCGAATTTTCCAAGCCAAAGCACAATAATCGCCACTCACCTGTATCGAATTTTTAAGGACGATACCTGCCACAAAAATGACGTAACGCCAACACCGCCACTGCTGCGTGATAATACGTGTGCACGACAATTCACACCTGCAGCAGCTTCGTGCCGGGCAACAAACTTTCTGTATTATACAAGCGTTGCAAATGACTGCACACGGTTCGCATAGTCGTCTGTCGTGGCGGCGGCGGCAGCGGCTTGGCAGCCGCTAGATTTGCGAATCACAGCCGTACACGAGAACACCCGCGTTTGCGCGCGCATATTATCCTCTATGATAACACAGAGCTGTGCATTCGAGGCGGTATTGGGGAAAGAAAAAATCGCGTGAATATTGTGTTTCTAGTTTCTTTGGAGCTTGACGAAATGATATTTTGATTTCGTTGTTGTTATTGTTAGAGAGTATTTATGAACCAGTTAGCAAAACGATTGTCAAACTTAATAAAATGATATTTTTGAGAAAGTAATTATTTACGCGATGAAATTTATTAATTAAACATACTAAATGCATTTACAGCAGTGCTTTTTGAAACAAATAATTATTAATTTTTACAACAATGAGAATCAGATTTTTTTATTCGTAGTATACGTGGAGAAGAGATACACAGAGTATGATATTAGATTAAAAGACCTTTGTCAAAAAATTATTTTCCAATGAAGCAATATTGTTTACATATGATAATTATAAACAGATTCCACGTCACATACATAAAGTTTAGTTTTTACAATACGATATGCGAGTTTTTTCTCATTCTCCCGTCTTTTACCATCTCATACTCGTATGCGACTTGAATGTAAACGCTGTCCAAGTAATATTAAAAGATATTGGTTTTCATATGAATGTTTACGTCGATAAAATTTGAAATACATAATACATCTATA
This sequence comes from Trichogramma dendrolimi, assembly GCA_034770305.1. NCBI lineage: Eukaryota > Metazoa > Arthropoda > Insecta > Hymenoptera > Trichogrammatidae > Trichogramma > Trichogramma dendrolimi. The sequence goes on from JAPMIB010000045.1 coordinate 514,326, forward strand.
AATTCATACAGCAAATCTTTTTTATGCACCAAATTAATATGATTTGTTTGTTATACGAATGCCCACGATTTCATGTCAGAATACTTTGTGATATAATTCACCTTTGTAATGTATTAACTTTTTATATCGAACCAAGCTAAATTTGTAGTTAGTAGTCTTTTATTTTAATATTTACTTCTGAATCTTTCGCGGCTTATCTATGTCCCGTTCATAAGGTTTTAGTTTTTTGTGCACCTGCTTTATATGCTTCTGGACTTGATGTTTACATCCGAATTTTTTGTGACATGTTAATACATGAGTCTTCAAATTTTTATGTACGATATCAATATGTTTTTTTAGGTAATATCGGTGGAATGACTTATCACAAAAATTACAATTATAACGGTTACTTTAACCCATTAAGTCCGGGACGGACACTTTTTCGATATTTTTTTGAGGCGTTATATTTTTGATGAAAATGGGTCCTGAAAAAATTGCGAGTAAACATATTCTACTCGAAATTTAATGAACTTTTTGAATCCGGTGTCAGATTTTCAATATAACCAACCGGTCAAAAGTTATGGATATTTTTATCCAAAAAAACGTGGTTTTGAAAAAAAAATTTTTTTTCTTTTCAAATTTTCACATGGAAATCGTTGAAGTCTTGGCGTCTCGGGTGAAATTAAGCGTCCATGGACCCTAAACTAAAAGTTATCGGGATTTAGATTGCAGAAAATAAAGTTTAAGTAAACAAAATGGCGGTTGGAACACCAAAATTTGTTTAAAAACTTCTAGAATTTTTAACTCGAATAATAAGGGCTTAAGGAAAAAATTTTACTGATGAAAAAGTTCTTAGAATTAATCACAAAATACGCTAGAATTTTTCCAGATTTTTTTGAATTTTTTTTTGATTTTTCAAAATTTTCAATCTTCAAAAATTAAAAAAAATTATTCAAAAAAATCTGAAAAAATTCAAGCGTATTCTTTGATCAATTCTAAGAACTTTTTTATCAGTAAACTTTTTCCCTTAAACCCTTATTTTTCGAGTTAAAAATTCCGCCACCAAAAGATATTGAAAAATTTTCGGAATTTTTAACTCGAAAAATAAGGGTTTAAGGGAAAAAGTTTACTGATAAAAAAGTTCTTAGAATTGATCAAAGAATACGCTTGAATTTTTTCAGATTTTTTTGAATAATTTTTTTTAATTTTTGAAGATTGAAAATTTTGAAAAATCAAAAAAAAATTCAAAAAAATCTGGAAAAATTCTAGCGTATTTTGTGATTAATTCTAAGAACTTTTTCATCAGTAAAATTTTTTCCTTAAGCCCTTATTATTCGAGTTAAAAATTCTAGAAGTTTTTAAACAAATTTTGGTGTTCCAACCGCCATTTTGTTTACTTAAACTTTATTTTCTCCAATCTAAATCCCGATAACTTTTAGTTTAGGGTCCATGGACGCATAATTTTCACCCGAGACGCCAGGACTTCAACGATTTCCATGTGAAAATTTGAAAAGAAAAAAAATTTTTTTTTTTAAAACCACGTTTTTTGGATAAAAATATCCATAACTTTTGACTGGTTGATTATATCAAAAATCTGACACCGGATTCAAAAAGTCCATTAAATTTTGCGTAGAATATGCTTATTCTCAATTTTTTCAGGCCCCATTTTTAACAAAAATATAACGCCTCAAAAAAGTATCGAAAAAGTGTCCGTCCCGGACTTAATGGATTAATTATGCACTGGTTTACTTGGGCGAATCTTCGTGGCTTCATTCAGAAGTCGACGTGGTTTCTTTATCACATCGACTTCTTTCATAATATTTTGCTTGATTTCCTTGAAAGATTAAAGTTTATGCAAATTTGACTCGCATCATTGTAGACAAACATCATCGTAAATTATAATATCTTAAGTCTTATTATTAAAGAAACTGTTTTGAGTTTTCAAAGCTTTTTGCTTCTGACCTTAAAGAGATACCTTCCTACGCCGGGGTGACGATTTGTAAGGATTTCCATCGTAACCATGACTTGGCACCGCTATTCTTCAAGATCATCGACGAACAGCATCAGCTGGTACAAGTTAGGTCATATTCTCTGCACTACTGGGGAATAGGTGCCGATCCAACGCGCATTTTTTGAGAGATACACGATGTGGCAAATCAATTAGTGGGACTCACAAGGCAAGTGCCTATTTGCAAGACCATTCGATTTTTTGCGAAAATTGAACACCGATTTTCACACAGGCCGAAAAGTTTGACTCGGGCCGGGCTCGAACCATCGACAGTTAGCCTCTATAGTACTGCGCTATTCAAAAAATTTGAGTTTGGCTTCTCTTCTCGGTTTTCAAATACGATTTGTATTTCCTCGTCAAATTCGTTTTCAATGTCACTTGGGACTTCTTTTTTAATTTTACCGTGAATTGTGATATCTTCAGACTTGTTATTTGAAAAGCTATGAGTCTCCAAGTCAAGAATTGGAGTATTAAAAAATTCAAGTTTGACTTCTCTTCTTGGCTTTCAAATTTGCTTTCCACTTTCTTTGAAAACTCACCATACCGATTAACCTGTAAAATATTAAAATGGATTTTAGCATTAAAAATCAAAGTCGATTATAAAGAGACACATAATCTTGATAACTCACGACACGATCGCATCTAATCACGTCGTTGTGGAAGTCTATAGTATGAGTGTATGAAGCCATGTTTTTTGGAACGAAATTATTTCCAAGATCCGGTAATATTTCTTCGGGCTCTTCTTTAATTCTAAAAAGTACGACCCATTTAATAATTTATTTTTCACACGGAGATCATATAAAATAGAATAATAGATTACAATTTTTTTGATGTAGTTGATCTTATGCATTTTACTTGAAAATAAATTTTGTTATGTTTACACAATGAAAATCGAGTTACGAACTAAAACAAGATAGCAAATAGTTAAAAAATAATTAATAATATTTTCGAAAAATAGAATACTGGAGAGATTTTTAATTACCTAAGAGGAAAGTAGATCTCAATGGTCGATTCCATTGTTCACTATTGAATAAGCCGCTTGATGCAGACTCAAATTATGGCTTGTTTTACGAGGTTTTCGGAATATCTTCGATGTGTGTATGCTGATACGAATCCAACTCACTATACAGATTGTCACAGTACTTGGAAATGTATTGTATCGGCTATGCGAGTACGGCAATTTTGAAATGTTATTTAAAAATTATGTTTATTTGAATCAATATATCGAGTCAGTTACTGTTGGATGTAACGATAAAGAATTGCTTGCAGTTTTGATACTCAAATAAACTTCGTTTACTTAATACTTCGTTTAATAAAAAGGAAACTTTCGAAAATCTATCGTCTAGGTGTTTACTGCGTGAAGCGCACAATACGAATGATTCAAACGGTGGCGCGCGAGGCTGTACCAGGCGAGGTAAGGGTTTCTCCCTCTTACGTCTAGATAAAGGGTTAGAGCAGGGAGTCGAATGCAGCTCGCGCCGATTGCGCGCACGGGGGAAAATTCCTTCAAAGAATTACAAATACAACTCCTAGTAGCTTATTGAAAAATTAATTTATACAATGAAGTATTACTTCGAAGTTCAAAACGACCTGCAACAAAAAATCATATTTGTACTTGCGATACGGCTGAACGAATTTTGCCGAATATAGCCGCGAGCTTTTTGTCCCCATTGTCAGCAGCTGACAGTTTCATGTCAAAAAAGATGGCCACAAAGAACCATTATCTCAAGAAAAATAATTCTCACATCATTTTTGCGTTATATATTGCTAATTTCGCATCTAGAAGCTGAAAAAATAATTTAAATCTTAGCTAATTTGTAAACGATTTAATTTCCTTCGCATAATAATTTTACAAATAGTAGGATTTAAACCAAGTGAAAACAAGTGCGTACATATGAATAGTTAACCAGTTATTTAGCACAGATTTTAGTGTCCATTAATGATGAGCGTACAAATAATTTTAATCGAGTGTCAACCTTATGCGCCAATACGCGTTCTATCTCTGTTTTCGGTCGCTCGTTGTACAAAGACATTTCACGCCTCTTACAGGAAAAGGCTCTCCAATGTGTCACACACATTACATCATTTACACTACATAAGAGAGAGAGAGAGAGATAAGGAGAATCGGCCGTCGCCGATGTTCGTGGTCAAGTTTCTCTATCTGTCTCTACGAGGATTTAATTATTGTGCCGGTATATAATTTGGGTATTGTCACGCTGGACGTAGATGTAAAATAAACACTTCGATTTAACGCGTGCACGCAGTTGATTACGAAATTGCTAGCTGCAATGTGTTATGAAAGGAAAAAAAAAGAAGAAATTAATTAGACTCCTGAACTCTTGTAAGAACAATATCGAACCTTGTAATGAAAAAACAGTCTGTTTGGGTACTAGAGTTTTCAACTCCTTAATTTTTGTTTTAATTTTCAGCTGTAAGATTATTTACTTAATTACACTTACAATCAACGGTACACATCTTTTTTCTTTAGAATCGCTATAATGGAAGAAAAATCTAGTGAGATGTTTATAAACAGCTGACATGATCGAAATTTCGCATATTGAAAATATGAATCAAAAATGCTAAATCTTTATTTTCAATTTTACAAACTTGATGTAGTGACAATAAAGAATTCACTTGGTTACTAGGTATTTTAGATTCAAATTCGTGACAATAATTTCTCAATTATAGTTTCTTTTCAAAAGATATTCGTTAAAAAATTGGTTTTGAAATTATTTGTGACAACCACTACCAACTTTATACAATTAGAGGAAATGTTGCCTTTAGAATTGGTTTTCATAATGATAAAATTACTTGATAAAAGAATTGAAAAATATTCAATTGGTATGAGCGGGCTAAAAGCATCGGTAACGCACGAGCAGGTTTTCTTCTATACCTACGTGCATTATTCCTATCTTTGAAAGCTCAAATGAATGACTAGTTATAGGAAAGCAGACATGATTAGCTCTTTTGACACTTTAATCAAATATATCACGCGACGTTGAAACACATCTTTTATCATAAAAAATTTATAACAATCTTTTACAGTCTCCATATAAAGTCACATGTTAAAATCAACAATTTTCAATCACCTGTACATTTGGTCGTTTTACCTTAGTTTACTCGATCAAAGTTTTGATTTTTCTATATTTTTATGACTAAGTCGCTTGTGTCACCCTAAATTTCAACTTGCAATGTTATTTGGAAACCGTATAGAGAAATTATGTAAACAATGAATTATCCAATAATTACCATCTTGTGTCTAGGATATTCGTTTTTCTGTCCGCACCATAATTCATAAAGTTTTTATGATTTTTAACGCTTCAAATTAATTGTTGATCAGCTTTAATGGGATACCGTTAGAATGTCCGCGAAGAACTTTTTTGTTCAAAGTGCATAAAGTAGACATTACTACTGAATTTAGACGAGCTTCATTCAAATTTAGTTTTTGCAGCTTGCCATAAGATCTTTTCAATCAAAACTGAAAAAGTATAACATCGTGTGACCTGACATCACACTTGATCTCCAACATAATGCAAAGACGTCACAAATAAAAATTGGTATTATGATTAAGATTATTATTGTTTTATCAAGATGAGGGAGAGTAAAGTAAGTTCAAACCGTTGTAATTCAAAAAATTATATTCTCTGTAACATTCGGTGTAATAGATACTCGACTACATAAATTCGACGTATAAAAACTTGACTTACAAAATAGAAAAATTGGCCTTATAAAGTCAGATAACGAAAGAAATTCACCCACTACTACCGAAATTTATATCTCTACGTACTCGATACAAATGGGTACGTCAAAATTCACGTCTCATCGAATAACTCGCGAGACGAAAAAAAACAGTGTCGCAGACGAACAATCAATTTTTCCGTCGAACGCTAGAATCGCGTAATACAAGCACATGTTCTTTCGACGCGCCGTTTTTTTCTTCGAGCAAACGTGTGTGACGTTCGTGGATGTAAATCAGCTGACGCGCTCGTCCGCCTCGCTCTTCCTCTCGGCGACGTCCTTGTCGGAACTGGTCACTGGTAATTTTTTCGGGTTGTTTTGAAAGCACCGGAACAGGCGCTCCTCTTCTTGGAAGTAATCGCGCAGATCCGCCAACTTTCTGCAGTGCTGCTCTGCAAGTTATACATACAAAACGAAAAAGGCTTATTGGAAAATCGATTCGGGCGTAATGTTTCTCTCTCACTCTCTCTTCTATTTTAAAACATTACAATAGAATTTTTTTTGAATTTTCGTGCACTACGTGAAAAGGGAGGGAGGAAAATTGACGTAAAATCGATGAAAACTTTGACAGAATGTAGTTAAAAAAAAAATTAATTGAAAAAAATCGATCGATGCAAGAGACGAATCTTTGATTTTTTTTCTCAAAGAAAGAGAGAAAGAGAGAGAGCGTAGGTCGGAGCATTTTACACAAAAGCGTTACTCACGATGAAGAGTTTCAATGTCGTCGAGCTCGCCACCGAAATCTTTTGGAAGACACTCGGGCGGAATGTAGCGATAAACCTCGGATACGGATCCCGTGTGCAAGTGCAACTGCAAAGGAAAAAAGAAAAAAAACATCATGCCTCCAACGAACGAGAAAGAAAGAAAGAAAGAAAGAAAAAAAGCAATGCGTCGCCTCACGATATCCATGAGCTCCTTCTTCATGAAGGGCTTGACCAGGGCGAGCACCCGGTCGATGAACCAGACGCAGTTGAGCACGTGGATGGCCTTGAGCCGGACCGGCATCGCGTCCTGTATGTACTCGAAGAAGCGCTTGATGCCCACGAGGGAGAGCCTGGTCAGGTGGCTGATCCCGACGCCCCGCATGTCGAAGAGAAATATGTGGCCGGGCACGCAGCCCACCTCGTAGAGGCTCGCGTCCATGCTCATGAGCAGCAGCTTGACCGAGTCGGCGAACTGGTAGCGGCTAGGCGCCCCGTCCGCCAGCCCGTGGAAGATTATCCGATTGCCCTGCTTGTCCGGCTTTGGCAGAGCGGCAAAGTACCTGTGTGTGTATGTGTTCGGGATGATGCTCGTATAATATATAAAACACGGGTCGTAAAATCAAAGTTACACGCGCTTCTGTACGCGTGTAAGTGTATAAGGGGTGAGTTTTTTTTCTATACCCTTATATAATACGCTCGGGGCGAGCTGGTACAGCGTCGCAAGAGAGCAATCATTTTTCTTCCCTCGCGTATGAAGAAAAAAAAGAAGGAAAAAATCTTTGTGCGCGCTTCGAACTTTCCTTCCGGCTCTTTCTCTCTCTCTCTCTCTCTCTTATATACCGGGCGCCACTACCGCTGCCGCTCTCGAGACCCCCCGGCGGCGGCCGCGTGCACACACGTATCCCAGCGGACGAGGTATTAAAAGTGTTATTGGCAGTTTTACAAATCGCCCGCGACGGACACGACGAGCGAGTCTCGGTACTGCTCGTTTTTTTACTTCACCGAAACGTTTTCTTCTCTCTCTCGCTCGGGTAAGACTTTTTTTCGTCTATATTCGTGAGCGTGTGTGCGGTGGAGATGTGCACTTGTACACCGCACGTATATTACGCCCGGACAAATGTCATTGCCGCCGTCGCTCCGCTCTCTTGTATATATATGGGAAAATTGCGATTCCATTACAGTATATAAGCTGTATCGCAGTGGGCTGTACGTTGAAGAGAGGGGGGGCTCGATCGCGACGACGAATAGCCAAACGTTTCTCGAATGGACGTTCGGAGCTGCACAGCGAGAGATTAAAAGGCGGAATTAAGGGCTTTCCGCAAACGATCGTGAGTAGCGTCTGTATATAAAAGAAAAGACGCTGCCGATATACCTATACATGGATACAGTATACCGAGGTGCAGTGGTGTGCACGAAGCGGAGAGCTGCGCTGCTTATTTATCGCTTCGCCGAGTACACGCTCTGCCAAAAAAGTTCGATTGAAAACGTTATATACAGGTATAAATTTATAAGCGACGCAAGTATGGGCAATTAATTGGAGGTTGAACATATTTTGACGCGTTCGTTCACCTCTCGCAAATCAGCGATTTAACTAAATACATAAACTCGAGTGCGCGAATACGATCCATCGCGGTGGTTTACCTGCGGCTTTCCCCGCGCACCGAGAGTGCACCAACGCGTGCCAGCGCGCGCGCGTAAAAGCCAAGCAATTTTAATAAAAGAGAATGTTTCGGCGGTTTTCGAACAATCGTATAACGAAAGGTACACCAACGCGCGACGAAATCAAAGCAATTTTACCGCGGAAAAATCGATCGAAAAATCGCACTGCTCTTTGACATTCGCGAAAAACGTTTTTTATCAATGTGTATAGGTATAACTTACACGACTTTGAGGGCGCTCAGGCTGGCCGGCGAGGTGGGGTCTCTCGCGGCGAAAAAGTCCGGCACCTGTGCGCGCAGCCTGTAATAGCAGTCCATGCAGGCGAGGCTCGCCTCGCGCTCGTAGTGGCAGCTGTGCGCGAAGATGGCCAGCTGCTCGGCCGGCACCTCGGGCAGGCCGTGGCCGCTCGCCCAGGACTGCAGCTCCGCGAGCAGATCGTCCGTCAATTGAGGCCAGCGCGAGCGAGACTCGGCCAGCTCGTGGCCCAGCTTCATCCTATACTGTGCGGTGCTCTCGTATCTATAGGAGAAATCCCGTTTTTCGTTCGCGCCGATTTGGCCCAAAAAGTAAAAGTTTTTACGAACGCACGTTGTGCAGTTTGATTTCTTTTTTCGTCGAGAGGCAAACTCGATGATTGACGATTCGCCTGTAAACATACAATGATTGAGAATTAGAACTGAGAGTCTAAAGCTTAAAAAATTTGAAGAAACTCGTGTTTTTTTCAATTTTATTCTACGCGTTGTTAGCCCAAACAATTGACGGTGTAACGTCGTAACAAGTGAAGGAAATATACCGAAGTTCGACAATACGTGGCTTGTCTTTGTTTATTTTATTTATTTATGCGCAACTTCTTATGGGACGTTTACGACGTGCAAAAAATGTCTGGAAGGTGTACGTATTTATGAAGCCGGCAATTTAACTTTTTTACGCGTAAAAACGGCAACATTTCCAAGTAGCGAATTAGTTCCTAGTGTTAGCTGTATGTATAAAAACAACACAGTCGAGAGAGAATAAGAAAATTATCACTCGTGATCGAAGGAAAGATCGACCAGTATGAAGAAATTATTTGTTTCGACAATATTTTGCTTTGAAGATCCTTTAGATCAATCTTAATTTAGTTTTGAACTACACTATAAAAATACGACGGAGAATGTCGTCGCGTTGACAGCGTTCGTTTAGAGGTGATTTAGAATCAATAGAAAATACTCAGGCATTTATATGGCACTTGATGTGAAATTCTCAATGCAGAAAGTTCAAGGTGTGCTGCTAGCGAATTTGCTGTATTAGTCTGACGATTCATGAGACTAGCGCTACGATCGCTAGCAGCGGCTCGACCCAAATAGCAATTCGTTGCTCACCAAGCGCTACTCGTGTTTCTTATAGCTTCGCACACATTTTGACGTTATATACATATAGATATAGATAAATCACAGTGTATTTATTCAGTACACGTTACGACGCCCCAATGTAAACAGCTAAATATAGGAAGATCGAATTGGCTACATCTAGTGATTCTCGTCAGAAAAGTGAAAAATATCTTGAATCATGGCGTCCGGCGACGAATCCAATGTGAGTTACCATGGCGAAGGCAAAGTCGAAGATTCTGAAAGTGCGAATAATCTTACGAAAGGCTCAAGCTTGGAACAACTCAAGTCCTTACGAGAAAAGGTCAATTGGGAAAACGAAGAAGATAGATTAGAATTTCTTCGCAAACTTTATCCCTTGATCCTCGATTGGCAGGGTCAACTTCCAAATCTTCGAGACATTTTTCGACTCGAAGAAATCGATTTGCTTATTACGGATGAAATGACGGACACAGAAATCTTCGTGTATCATGCTTCATTCATCGACTTTTTAATCAACACCGGCTATAAGGACGAGCCCGACGTAGACGAAGACGGCAAGCCATTGCTGCTTCGTAGGACTGCAGTTCATCGTGCGGTTCGACACAAACATATCTGGGAGATTGATCGGCTATTCCAAGTATACAACAGGTTCGACGTGAATTACACCGACAATTATGGATTGACGCATTTCCACGTGGCCTGCTACTTTGGCAAACACGAGGTGGTCAAGAATTTCCTAGAACTCGGCCAGGATCCCAATATCCTCCTACCAGAAACAAGTGATTCGCCACTGCACGTTACCGTGGAGTACGATTTCGAGGACGTAACCGAATTGTTGCTGAGATACGGCGCCGATCCGAACTGGGCCAACAAAAGCGGATTGACTCCTCTTCACCTTATAAACGGGGATCGCACTGCAGAAGTGTTTTTCAAGATCAACGATGATAGATGTCAGCCTTTGCAGGTCGACGCCCGGGACGAGGATGGCAACACACCATTGCACTTTGCTGCGTCTCGCGCAGACAAGAAGTTGGCCGAATTATTGCTGAGGAAAGGTGCCAATCCGAATTTGGCCAACGAGAACGGAGCGACTCCTCTGCACGCTTTAATCGAGAGAAATCACTTGTCGATGATCAAGTCATTCTTCGAGATCAGCGACGAATTAAATCAGACGGTACATATAGATGCCCGGGACAAGTTGGGTCGGACACCTCTTCAATGGGCTGTGGCGAATTTTAGTTCGTCTTGTATTGATGTGCTCTTGGATCGTGGCGCTGATCTGTCTAGCTTCGTTTTCCCTTCTGCGAGTGACTTCGAAGAGTTCTTTGAAGCGAATAGCGACGACGGACAGTATCCTATGGATTCATATGAGACATTAGCTGCTCTATCTATCGTCGAACGTCTGGAAAACAGAGGATACGAGCTGGACCGAAGCGACGCCCTCACATTCATGACATTTCTGGTTAAACACATTTTACCACGTGATGATGATAATAACGACGAGGACGAGAAGGAGGCGAGGGTGAAGAAGTTCACGGCAGAAACACAAAAGATATTGGTCAGTCCGGATCTGTCGCTCTACGACCTGATTCGGTTACGACCCAAAGAAGCTGCGAAACAACTCATAGACTCTTACGAGTTGCCTGGCTCTGAAAAATTGCTTGACCTCCTTGAAAGTTGTAGTGAGGCTTGTGTTGTACATCTGTGTGAAGAACTAACGAAAGGATTTTTTCAACGCTGGGCACTGGATCCTTTACTGAAGTTGACCTCCTACCAACTACCTATTCCCTGCTGTGAAATGATCGTCGAGCAGCTGATGAATCAAGATTTATGTAATATTTGCTTGGCGGCTGCGAGTCCAAGCTCGTAATCGTGATCAATTAATTTTAGTATTTTTCAATGTATGATGCCATTTAATGTTGCAGATTGAAATAAATAAATTAAAAATATGAGGCTCGTTACTTTTCTTGACTTAAAATTTTTCGTGTTTTAATTTTATTTCAATTTTATTACCCAACCAATTCACGGCGTAACGTAACAACAGATAGCTAGCAAATATACTGAAGCTCGACAACGCGTAGTTCACGTCTATTTTTTTTTTTCATTGTACGAGAAGATTGTCAATGATCATAATAATTTTTTTTGCATCGGACGTTTAGTAGGGTAGCATAGCGAGCTCGATAACTGTATGGATCATAATACAATACTGCTCGGACACAGTCTTTCGCGCGCTGCGATGTGATTGGCCGGCGCGCCAAGTTGCAACGGTCAACGTCTATTCGAACAGTCTCGACTCTCGTGTATCCTTTGTCTCGCTCGCGCCTACCCGTACTATATGTGCCGGTTCGTGCAGGTTGATCGGTCGAAATGTTAAAACAAATGCACCATCGCGCTATACTCGTGGTTATCTTTGCTCCGAGCCGCAAATCGGGTGTATTAATGTGTGTTAATTAATCAATAAACGTTACGACGCTGTAGCGTGAACAAGATCGCATCAACTGTGGCAAGTAATTCTCTAGTGAAAAAAGTAAAAAGTAAAAAGTACATCATCAATTTGTAAGTGATTGTGTTTTTGGTAGTGGGTAAAACAATGTCCAAAAAAAAATCAAAAATGTTTGAAAAAACTGAAGAAAATGCATGAGAAGGTCAATTGGGAGGTCGAAGTAGAGCATCATAATTTTCTTCGTAAACTATCAATCCCGTGATCACAAATTGGAACGGCCAAATTCTTAACCTCCGAGATATATTTCGGCGCAAAGAAATCGATGGCATAAGCCAACAGTGAGTAGATTAACTTTCAAAAAAACTTCAGTCCTTAATGCGGAGTTTTCAAACTTGACAAATTTTTAAAAACTTTCTTAAATTTTATTCTACACACTGTCGAGCCCAAACAATTGACAGTGTAAGATCATAACAAAGTGAAAGAAATATACTGAAGCTCGACAATACGTGGCTTGTCTTTGCTTATTTTTTAAAATAATGTAAGAGATTTATTAGTTCACGAGACTACCGATATGATCGCTTGCGGCGCCTTGAACCAAATAGCAATTCGATGCTCATCGTATGTTTCGCGCGCATTTTTATTGAACTAAGGATATAGACTGCACTCAGCAGTACCATCAGTACAGGTTACGACGCGACCGGCGACGCCGCAACGAAAACAGCTCAACGTAAAGATCTCTTCGACTGCGTATAGCAAGCGATTCTCGCGAAACAAAGTGAAAAATATCTTGTATCCTAAGCTTCTGTGTGTTGTGCGCGAGTGCACAGAACAATAGTCATGGCGTCCGGCGACGAATCCAATGTGAGTTACCATGGCGAAGGCAAAGTCGAAGATTCTGAAAGTGCGAATAATCTTACGAAAGGCTCAAACTTGGAACAACTTAAGTCCTTGCGAGATAAGGTCAATTGGAAAATCGAAGAGGATAGACACGAATTTCTTCGGAAACTTAATCCATTATTACTTGATTGGGAGGGCCAACTCCCAAATCTTCGAGACATTTTTCAACGCGAAGAAATTGATTTGCTCATTATTGATTACGTAACAAACGATGACTCAATAGATGATTCATTCGTCAACTTTGTGCTCGCGACCGGCTACAAGGACGAGCCTGACGTTGATGAAGACGGCAAGCCATTGCTGCTTCGTACGACTGCAGTTCATCATGGGTATAGACTAGATGTCGACGTAATTGAATATCTATTTGAAATATACAACAGGTTCGACGTAAACTACACAGACGAATTCGGATTGACGCATTTTCACGTGGCCTGCTTCTTCGGTCTTGACGACATCGTCAAGAATTTCCTAGAACTTGGCCAGGATCCCAATCTCCTCGTGCCAGAAACATATGACTCGCCACTGCACTTTGCTCTGAGGTACGATTTCGAGGACGTAACCGAATTGTTGCTGAGATACGGCGCCGATCCGAACTGGGCCAACAAAAGCGGATTGACTCCTCTTCACCTTATAAACGAGTATCTCACTGCAGAAGTGTTTTTCAAGATCAACGATGATAGATGTCAGCCTTTGCAGGTCGACGCCCGGGACGAGGATGGCAACACACCATTGCACTTTGCTGCGTCTCGCGCAGACAAGAAGTTGGCCAAATTGTTGCTGAGGAAAGGCGCCAATCCGAAATTGGCCAACGAGAAAGGAGTGACTCCTCTGCACGCTTTAAGCGAGAGAAATCACTTGCGATGATCAAGTCATTCTTCGAGATCAGCGACGAATTAAATCAGACGGTACATATAGATGCCCGGGACAAGTTGGGTCGGACACCACTTCAATGGGCTGTGGCGAATTTTAGTTCGTCTTGTATTGATGTGCTCTTGGATCGTGGCGCTGATCTGTCTAGCTTCGTTTTCCCTTCTGCGAGTGACTTCGATGAGTTCTTTGAAGAAAATTGTCACAACGAAGAGTGTGAGTTAAGTTTTTTTGATACGTCAGCTGCTCTAGTTGCCGTCGAACGTCTGGAGAATAGAGGATACGAGCTGAACCGAAGCGACGCCCTCACATTCATGACATTTCTGGTTAAATACGGAACGTTCAAAAAGTCAGCTAACGTTGATGAATTTAGGTATGATGATGAGAAGTTTGTGATTGTACGATGTGATGATAATAATGACGAGAACGAGGACGAGGACGAGAAGGAGGTGAGGATGAAGAAGTTCACGGCAGAAACAAAAAAGATATTGGTCAGTCCGGATCTGTCGCTCTACGACCTGATTCGATTACGACCCAAAGAAGCTGCGAAACAACTCACGTATAAGGACTTTTACGAATTGGCGAATGCAGTAATATGGCATGAACTCCCCAAAAGGTATCATGAGGCTATTAAATTGCATTTGTGCGAAAAACTATCGAGAGGATTTTTCCGGCGATGGGCGCTGGATCCTTTCATGGAGCTGACGCGTTATCAGTTACCGATTCTCTGTTGTGAAATGATAATCGAGCAGTTAACGAACGAAAATCTACATCATATTTGTTTGGCGGCTGCAGGACAAGGCAAGTGCAATGAAGTCTATGAAAATCATTGCAGTTTTTAATGTTTCAAATTTTCCATATTATTCAGATAAATTAATTAATAATAAAAATTGAATTAATTAATTTGCTAATGTTTCAATTTGTTGCTTTTTAATTTCATTCCAACTTCATTCATGTCACCAGTTTCACATCTTGCAGCTATTCTCTTTTCGAAAAATCTACAAACGCTCAAAAAGCGCTTGTACGCGGCCGTGACTCGAACGTTTGTTCGGCTGCACCGATTCCTGTGAAAAATCATACGACTATGGCATACACACGAAACACCTCTAATTGTAGCTATTACGTCAACAAATTGTCTACGTGCACACTCGGCGTATACGCAGTCATATATACATGCAATTTTCCGCCGCGTATATCCTCCGTGACTACGCGAGTTTTATGTGTATTATACGCGACGTGTACACGAACACACAAGCTCGTGCTCTCTCTCATACGCTTCTCAATGATATATAAAGATTTACCGTATAGATGTCACAACAATGACTCGCTTCGTGCTTCGTTTGTGCCCTCGCGCGCAGCAGCAACGATTTCGCGTATAATATGTGTTGCGCGCGGGCTCAATTTTCGGCTTCATGAATTTATGGAAATTTGCCTCTTTCTCTTCTCTGTACAAAAGCAATTGTATATCGAGAAAAAGCGGTGGATCATAACAGAAAAAAAACATATATCTATGCTCGCTGTTGCGATACACGACGACGACAACGACGAACGGAAAATTGTCATTCAAAGGCTTTACTTCAATTTGATAGCCTTTTTATTCGATTACGTTTTATTTATGTTTTAAAAGCTTTATGCAAATTCCGAATCGAATGTTTGATACAGTTTAACGGCAATTATAGTCGAAGGGGAATGTGCGACAACGAACACGCGTAGTTCTTTTCTTTTCGCGGGTAAACGCGCGAAAAACACACACGCGCGCCTGCAATTGCGAAATTGAATAAGCGATCGCAGCGAAACAAAACTAAACAAAGATGTACGAATTCCGTGCGTTATCGGTCTCTCCGCTGTCACGAGTAATATAACGTCGAGGTATGAAAATTTCTCGTTGGAAACAAAGAGAAAAACTTATGTGACGCGCGGAACGTGCTTCTTTTTCTCTTTATTTCCATGCACACGGGCTGCTACAAGTTTTGCTCGCGTTTACGTTGTGTATATAGTATACAACGAAAGCGAGCAGCCGGTTCTCTCTGATTTCAAAATTATCATCACACACACACAGACACACGTGCGCACAGGGCCCTATATGACATGCAACTCGGACTGCAGCGAGTCTCCGACTTGCCTATCTTCTATCTATTATAATTACTCGCTGAGACGTTTTACTCACCCCCTTGGGCGACGAAAGCGCACAGTATATTTGTTCGGCGCTGCGCCTATAGTTCGTCGAGAAAAGAGCGTACACACCGTCGAGGCACGCGCGCAGACACACTGTGAAACGCGCAAGTTCAAATGCATATAAATAGCGATATAAAAAAGAAGAGATTTGCACCAAAAAAAAAAAAAAACTGCCTGCGATGCGCAACGAGAACGAACAAAAAAAAATAACTATAAAAAAGAAACAACTAAACTCGACGATGACCTCTCAGAGACTCGCTTCTTCCTCTTCTTTATTTTTTTTCTATGTTGTACGTATGGCTGCTGCTGCTGTAGCACGACGAGCGTAAGAAGCGTAGTATCACAGGTATGAGGCTGCTGCTGCTGCTGCTACACAGTAGCACGTGTCTAACAAAGAAAAAACAACAACAACAACAACAACAGTAGCAGCGGCCACTGTAAGTCGTCGTCCGTATAGCGCGGCGGTAGAGCGACTGGCGGCGTGTACCGTACGGCGTATACGTATAAGGAGGCCCGAGCTGTGCTCCGACTCGTGCCCCGAAAGTGCAACTCTCTTGACGCGTGCTATGTGCTGCTGCAATCCAACGACGTTTTTTTTTCTCTTTACTCCGCTCTGTTTTTTTTTTTCGTCGTCGTCGACTTCTTTTGCGACACACGCAGAACCGACTGTACGCGAGACTTTGGTATGCTTATGTACTACTGCACGAGTATAAGTGTGTGTATGTCGGCAGTTACGAAATAGTAGTTAGCGCGAGAGCAGCTGTAGGACTAATATAGACAAGTAAAGATAGCGCGCAAAGAGAGAGAGACGAGTTTGGCAAGGTCGACTGCCGATTTTTCACGCTACCAACTTATTCGCCTTGTATATATATCATAACTTCTAACTAATTTTCTTCTCCCTCTCCTCTCGAGTAAGTACAAGTATATATACTCTCGGTAGCATATATATAGCGCCGCACGTGGATGCGGAGATTATATTTGCGCCTGTAAGGATCTCGCGCGATACGGTGTGTCGGCGGCGGCATGCAGACTGCGCGCTGCGGTAGTGCCGTGCGCGCGGGTCATTGCATTTGAAATGCAAAGCGCTGCCGCTGCTGCTCGCCGAGAGAGAGAGAGCGGGCAATTAGAGTCTCGCTGTGCATATTATGCATGCGCAATTTTTTTTCGCCTTTTTTTACTGATTTACTGCCACCGCAATAATACTGTGTACTTGCTGCACACACACATACACTCGCAGGTTTTCTCTCTCTCTCTCTCTCTCTCTCGCGCTGACAATGGCTTATTTGGTGCGAACCGCTTCGCAGCTGCAGCTAGAAGAAGAAAAAAAAAACAGTAGAGAGATGCATTATTTTTCTTTTCCAACGCGCGCGTGTGTGTGTGTATACTGCAGCGCGCGCGAGGCGACCTTCGCTGTAAGCGTCGCTGTATAATGAGATCGTTGCCGCGCGCGCTTCTCGCGCCGAGTTGATCCGAAACACTACGCGCCTTGGTTAAATGAATATACCTGCGAATGTGGTATTTATTATAATATACTCTCCAAGTGCGTCCGAGTATGGCTTGATGAATTTTTTTCACACCCGTTTCTTTCTTTTTTATTCCATTTTTTCGTCGAGCTATTGTATACATCGCATCGTGGACGCACGCCCGGTGACATTCGTTGTTTTATTTTTTTTTTCGCGGAGAACAAAAAAAAACGAGCTGCTGCTCTCATTGGCGAAGAAGAGCCGTGTAACGAAAAAATAAAACAACCTTTCCGATCCGCCAAATTTCCTCGTTTCGACAGTGAAAAGCTTTTGTTTCGCGTTGCCAAAGATACACCTGTACGTGTGTACGTGTATTGAGACGTGTTTTAATGTTTTCGCAGGCACACAATATGTATGTGTGCGTATGTGTATGCACTGGACAAACCGACGCCCGAGAGGATACTCGTACATTAAATATTTACACAAAGTATTCATTAAGTAAGAAAAAAAAAGGAAAAAACCCACTTTTGTGAAATGAAAAGGAAAAAGATGTACATAATTAACGAAAACACACACACAAAAAAAACTATTTCAGCGACAATATTAAACAACACAATGAGGTGATTACTATTGAAAAAAAAACAAAACGAGTAAAATATGGTGTGACTCACTGATACGAGTCCGAAAGTGTTTGGTATGCGGCTCGGTACACAGTGCGCGTGTGTACCTATATAGCAAAATTTCTCGCATAAATTCAGAAATTTCCGATGACACGTTTCACGGAGAGTGCAGAATCGGCGGTGTACTCGGCTTTTATGATTAAATCGTGGTTTTTCCGACGATCGTTCGGTCCAAAATTTATTCGAAAAGCTTCGTTAACTAACAAGATAGTTGCGCGAGTGTTCAATTTTTTTTTCTGCAGTAACTCGACGATTACTTTCAAATGATCAAAGTTTGCATCGACATATTGCTGCGGATATATATTACAAACTTGAAAAAATAATTGAACATGTAATTCGTTGAAAAATCGATCGTCGTACTTATTGAAAAGCTGCTCTCTGTCGCACTCTCTCTCTCTGTCTCTTCCATTATGTACGAAAAAAAAGAAGTATATAAGCTTCAAAGTTATTGCCGCGCGCGTGTGTGGCCTCATAACGGGATAATATACACAAGGTTTTGTTTAATCGGCGTAAGCACTTTACGTATCGATTTGGAAATATCGGAGCGTGAAAATGTGCTTAGAGAAACACAATTTGGCGGTGAAAATTTTTTTGCCTCGAACTCGTGTCGATGCATGTACGCGCCTAGTTTCCTTATGCACAGCTGCCAATCAATTACCAAACTTTATGTTAATTTTGCGGCGATTGCATTTAGAATTATCAGGCATAAACGAACTCTGATATCATTTGTGAAACTTCTACGTTAATGGCTTGCAATCAAATCAAATTTTGACTTCAGTATTTTCCAACGGTGTAGATTTTTAAATTGAAATTTTTTTTTATGCCGTATACGGTCAAGTAATAACCATACGATTGCCGAAAAATCAAAATAATACAAAATATCCGGTTAAAGTACAAATGTACGAGCATTAAAAGCCGATCGAACTGAATGTAATCGATGTGGTTTTCGGGCAGAGTATAAATTTAGTACGAACGTTTTTTTGGAGGAAGGGGCTACTGGCTATCGCTATCAATGGGGCGCGCAAGGAGGAGCGCAATTGATCAAATTTTTCCGTTCGATCGAGATTTTTTTTTTTGGCACGAGTTACAACGCTATAATAATGCTCGCAATAAGTTTTCAAACGCGCTCCATATACATACAAATCGTTCATTAAATTCGCTTGTCCGTAAGCAAATGCATCTAGCCGTGTGATTTTTCGCATCGTACAAAATGGTCGTTGTTTCGTTCGCTTTACATTTGATGCAAAAAGAAAAAAACGTAGAGTTTCGTCGATTGACGCAGAGGCATTTGTGTGTCGTGTGGCGCGCGTTTGTTTACACACGCACGACTACTCGCTCTCTTTCTCTCTCTTTCTCTCGTCGACGCGTCACGACTCACGAGAATAATCAATCGATCGCGAAAAGAAGAAAAAAAATAGGGGAGAAATGTGCGGGGGATCGATTCGACGCTGGGCGAAGAAAAAAAGAGATCCACGGCGCAGATATATAGCTCGTCCGTCGTTAGTAGCCACCCACACCCACACACACACATAAATGACCGAATCTAAACGCACATGCACATGTAGGTATGTACGATAGATCGATGTGACAGGTAATAGCAGCAGCGGCAGCGGATAGATACGATTGTGTCGCCCGCCCGTTCGTTCGAGTAAATACGATATCGTGCACGCGTATGCTAGCTGCTGTACCGGTGGTATAAACTGTAAAGTGCATACAGCGAGCTGCGTTTCGTATAAAAATGTCTCTCTCTCTCTCTGCCTGCAGTTGAATTATCAGTTATGAGTGCACGCGCACCTTGGGATCGGATGGGTGGGGGGTTCCCCGAGAAAACCTATGCGTATATATAAGCGAGCTGCTGCCCCGAGAGTGAGTTACACGAGTTTTACTCCTATGTGTGGTATATATGTACGTTATGTGGAACTATCAAGCTGCGACGCGAGAGGGACGTGTATATATATATAAGACGTGATATCCCCCACTCGCGCACTCTGCACACAGGTATCATATATCAGGTGTGTGATACGCTATATATTCCCCGCAGAGTCTCTATATTTTCCGGGTGTTGGACGACTATACTACTGTGTGTGTGTGTGTGCTTGCGGTGCTGGTATATAGTATCGGTGGTAGTGGTGGCCGCCGCCGTCGCCGCCGCTAGTCGCTCGTCGCTCGACGTAGGCGTCGAGAGTGTACTTTCATTGATGAAGCTCGAGTGTAGCAGAGAGAGCTTTTTGTGTGACGTCAGCTATATATAGATCTCTCTCTCTCTTCTGCACTCCTCGATACACATACACACAGAGACAGCTAAAGGCAGCTGCGTGCAATGAATGCGACGTCGTCGTGTGTAATGTATATAGACTATACGTGTGCAAGCCACATAAGTGATGATCGCGATCGCGCGACGGCTGCAAAACTTTCTATACGTGTGTCTCTGTGTGTGTGTGTGTATACACATTCAGTAGATCGAGTATTGCTATACGCGTGTATTATAAAATGCAGCGGGCGTAATACGCCGCGCGACTCGCAACTGTTTATCGGCGTGTATACAGACCGTTTATTGTCTCCCGCGCGCGCGATCGCGCGAAAGAGAGAAAGAGACCGTACAATGATGTATAAACAACGCAAAGCTGCTTCGCGACGCGTACCCACGCATTTTTTGTTTCGTTCAAATTCGATCGTTATTCCTATTAGTTGAATCGGCATAGAATTAACAAAATTTCGTTTAATTTTCACCCATCGATAATTCAAAGAAAAGAACGACGATAGAAATGAAAGCGAGCTGCTGTATACAAGGCGGTAAACGCGTAAAACGTAATCTTATCTCCGCGAGAAAATCGCGTGAAAATTTTAAAATAACCATTTAACCGCTCGTTAAGTTGTCAGATAAGAAATTTATTATTAATGTAGGCTGCAAGCTCTGTGCCATCGCGTATACAGTTTCGAGCTTTTTGTGCCAGAGTACAGAGAGAGAGAGAGCGAAAGCGATACAGAGACTACACGTACGCGTACTACGTTCGCATTACATGCATATGTATCACGTCGACGAATCTTCCTCGTTACAGAGAGCGAGCTCCGTGCGGCAAGTCCATGCTCTCTCTCTCTCTCTCTCTCTCTCGCGGCATATACATATACGAGATACAGATCAGACACACGGGGGGAGGCGGCAAAACTGGGCATCTCTCCCTGTCGTGCTACATATAGGAGGTGTGGGAAATAAGCTCACCAACTCGTCAAGGCACACACGTGTGCCCGTGTATATACAGAGAAAAGCAGCTATATATCGTATCTCTCGAACGAATCGCAAACATATTAGCGCGCGGACTCCCTTAGATATACGTATAGCTTTTATTTAGCGTACAGCGGCCGACCCGGTGTCCTTATTACGCTATCCCAGCTCTCTCTCTCTCTCTCCCTTTCTCGAGAATTGTGTCAAAGTTGAATGCGTATAGCATCGCTTACTATATACATATACAGCACGGCACAGTTGGGCGAAAAATCCGAGTTTTATAACATCGCCGCGCGCGTCCGTTTCGATGGAAGAAAAAAAATGATCGTGCACGTGCTGCTACTGCTGCTGCTGCTGCACGATATTTATTTCGAGTGACAGGTCGGACACACACAGCGTGAGCAGCTATTATACGCGATATAATATAGGTATTTTTCGTTATAATATATATACACGAGTAATCCGATATAATATTTCTCGATGAGTAATTCGCAGCGGCGTACGAGAGGCACAAGGAGCGACGAGAAACACAAAAGCTGCAGCTAGCTCGGTGTAGAGGGGGAGGAGGATTAAAGTCCATCGGGCTTATGCGATACAATAATATGCGCTAGCATTAAGAATTAGAAAGTATTAAGAAAGTATAATCGCGTACGCGTATACGCATATCGTTAGTCCCGCTCCTCGTCAAAAGATCGGATGGAAATAAGCTAACCCTTTGCCACGCTTACTCAACTGACTGACTGACTGACTGACTGGACTTTGGCATGTACGATATGTTCTATACGGATTTCGTTACATATCTCGCACCCATAAAGTACAAAGGTATCGCAGCAGATCTCTACGTTCATCGATCCACTATAATACACGACCATCTCGTGCTCGTCGTCCTCGCGTGTATCAATATCTGGCTGTCCACGTTGCGTACGCTACGATCTATATTACGCGTAACGTACATCATGGAAAGAGAGAGGAAGAGGGACACGCGTGCCCGTACACGTGTGCTTGCGCAAAAGGACGAGCGATACGACACCGCATACTGCCACACGCTGTCTTTCGCCTGTACGTTTATGTGCTCGCAAGCATTATATTATACGCCAAGCAGCCTACGTATAAAATATACGTATAAAAGTATATAGCGCAGGAGAGCGAGCGGCGGTGGCGATGGACTCGCGCGCGCAAGCTCGCAAGCTCGAACTACTGTAAGCTATGAGCGCGCGGCCGAAATTCCGTGCGTAGCTCTCTCTCTCTCTCTCTTTATCGCGCATGCAGTGGTATAGTAAGTAGACGAGTGCACGCGACAGCAGCAGCAGCGGAGTGAGTTTGCCAAAAACTACACGCGAGCTACTATACTTACACATATTATATATATATAGGGTGTATAATACGTATAGGGGGATCGGCTGAGATTCAACCGCGCGCGCCTTATTGATTGGTCTACTGCGCTCGCTCTCTCGCGCGCTGCATATAAGTGCATGGCGCTATACGTGTGTATAAGTAACACACCTGCATACGTACGTGCGCATAGCACACGTTCGTATACATCCACGCTATGCTTGCTATATATACGTAGCAGCCGCAGCGGCAGCTATTACTACGGCTACGACTACTAATACTACTACTATTACTTTTCTACTACTACGAAAGCTACTACTACTACTACTACTACTACTACGAGCGACGAGGGGGTTGGTAGTAGCAGTAGCAACGTACATACACGTATATATAGGCGCTGCTGCTTCTGGCACTGCCACCGCCGCTGCCGCTGCTGCGTGTGTGGACTGTAAGAGGAGGAGGAGGTAGAGGAGGCGTGTGCAGCAAGAATACGCGAGTCGAGTCGAGAGGAGGGTGCGCTGCTATATATAAATACTCGCACACACACACACACACATGCGCGATACAGCGGCGGCGGGGGGGTTGAGGGGCGCCGAAAGAGCTACTGGCGACTATCCGGGGCTGGCACATGCACGACACCACGGGGGGCTCTCTATGTCGTCTCTAGCGTAGAAGGGGTCCACCCCGTGTTCCAAGCAAGCGCCGATAATGATAACGATGTAGGTAGGTGGCCCCGTCTTCGCTGCTGTTAAGCAGCAGCATCGAGACCCTCGCTGTGCGTAGTGTGTGTGCTGTGCGATACACCCACGCACACATACGAGAGCAAGTGAGAGAGAGAGAGAGGAGAGAGAGAGAGAAGAGACTCGATCGATCGCACGGCGGACTGACCCACATCCGCGCGGCGGCGGCGGCGACGGCGTCGGTGGTGGCAGCGGCTTGCGCGATCGCTAAAGAAAGAGAGAGAGAGAGAGAGAAGCGCGCAAGCTCTCTCGGCCGAAAGCACCCCTCCACCAAAGGGGGGACAGAGACAGCAGCAGCAGCACTAGCATCGGTATAGCAGTAGTAGCATTAGAGCAGTATAGCACAGGATAGGCTCGAGTAGTCGAGTATATACGTGTGTGCGCCTGCCTGAGGTAGTGCACGTATAATATTATATAGGTATAGTCGTGCTTTTTGCCGTCGAAAAACGAGCGTCGAGGAAGCTGGCGCCCTCGCGCGGCCCAACCAACACCACCAGCGGACTCGCAAAGAGTAGTAGTAGTAGTAGTAGAATACGCGAGTATAAGAGAGAGAAAGAAAGCACACGCACACACGCGAGCAAAAAGTCGACCCCCCGAGCTAGCAGCAGCAGCCCCGTCTCTCTGCGCCGAGTCGAGAGATCGACGACGCGACTCTCACTTACTCACGCGCGCAACTTGTGTGTGCAGCATACACACACACACACACATTTACACAGACTGGTATGTATATATAGGTACGCGAGAGAGGGTGAGAGAACACGGCCGAGTGCGAGAATGCAGTGTGCACCGAACCTATTCGCAAGAAAGAGAGAAGCGAAGCGAAGCTAGAGATAGCTAGAGATAGCTCTCTCTCCGACGAGAGAGATATATAGCTCTGCTCTCTGCTGCTGTTAGGCGCTAGCCCTAGCTCAAGCGCGTATGTAGTGAAACCGCCCTTGTGACTAACTCGAACGACGACGACCAAACACACACACACACACACGCAAATATATACAGTATATACAGTAGTAGTATCAAGTTAGTCGAGTCGAGAAGCGCTTTTGGATCGGGCCAGCTGCAGCAGCGAGCACACACAGTTCGTATATTGTAACGCGCGAGGAGCGCAGTGTAGTGTAGTGTGTGCGTCTGTGTGCACTGCACATGTATACACGTATACACACGTCCTACGTAGAGTTTAATAATGCGAGCAGCATCAGCAGCTATGGAGCAGCAGCAGCAGCATCGGATGGTGCATGAGTACCAGCAGCAACGTCGTCGTCACGGCTGCGAGTGCTCGACGTCGTCTTCGTCGTCGTCGTCGTCGTCGTCGTCGATAGTGCAAGAAGGTGCTGGTGGTGGTGGTGTCGCAGACGTGTCTAAACGCCAAGTGTGCAGTGTGTACGATCAGATACGAGTTTCGAGCACGATGCAGCGCATCTACGATATTTCCTTCGTCTGCTCGTAATAATTATAAATAAATAAAATAACGAGTGTTCTCTCTATCTTGGCGCTCCGCAAGCTCGCATCTGTGTGTGTGCAAGTGTGTGCGTGCGTGCGTGTCTCATCCCTATATACGTGCGCGCGTGTACATCATCGTACATGTGTCGATGACGATGAGCAGCAGCACATCGACGTAGAGAAGCATAATATAATATATAATGTCGTGGCCATGTACTACGCGCTGCTGCTGCACGAGCCACAGCGACACGCTTATACTACGAGTGCAGCTAGCGATAATACGACTATGATGGTAGTGCGTGCGCGACGACGACGGTAGGAAATAATAAAGGTGCAGTTACGACGACGACGACGATAATAACGAGATCGTCGTCTTGTGGTAGTGCTGGTGGTGCTGCTGGTGCAGGTGGTATAAGGTGCCCGTCGAGGCCAGCCTACTACTCCTCGAGCTGCAGAGGCCAAGTGGCGCCGTCGCCAACGCCAACCTGGCCTGCCACAATCCCTTCGACTCGGTCATCGTAAGTTTCTCTCTCACCCTACTTTCTTTCTTTTTTTTTTTTTACTTCATCCGAGCGCGTATCGTGTACGTCGCGTTGTAATGCGTGTGTCGCTTACACTGATATACCAAAGCTCTGCCGTCATCGTATATATATATCAGGCGCGTGTTTTCTCTCGCACAGTACGCGCGAATGTCTGGCCGGTGGTTATATATACACGTATATAAAATACAGCAGTAACAGCAGCAGCAGCAGCAGCAGCAGCAGTAGTGGTGGTGGCCCTCCCCCCAACTGACAGAGTGTATACGTAGCGTCAGTTGGAGCGAGTCGATCCGCTATTTGCTACTGCTGCTGCTGCGAGCTAGACGAAAGATTGATCGATATAAAATACAAAACGTGACCCATGCTGCGGCTCTCTCTCTCTCGGTATGACACCGCGTCCAGAGCGAGCACTGCTTCTTATAACGACAAAAAATTGATGTATTACAGGGGGCTGGCTGCTGGGCAATTGGGAAGCGCGTGTGCGACGAGGACAGAGAGCGCCATTTTGGGTCCTCTCTCTCTCTCTCTCTTGGTTTGGCATAGTTTTCAAATGCAGTAGCACCTCGTGCACGCGCGCCTCTCGCAAGCTCGCAAGCTCGCGGAGAGTCATAGAGAGAGAGAGAGAGAGCGAGAGCGTATAGCACAGGTGAGTGCCGCGCGACTCTCTCTCTCTCGTCGTCATTTATCTGTGTGTGTAGAGTCGGGGTGCGGGCGGTATAGTTTACACACACACACACACGCGCTCTGGCTGTGCCTCGTATCTATTTATACTGATCTGACTCGAGCGAGCTAGCTACGCACGCGGGTTACGTTTCTACGTATAAACACACGTATACGCGATATATATATAATATACATACGCGCGTACTAGTGGCACACGCTCGCCTCGTACGCCTCTCGTGCAAACGTCAGATATGTGTGTATGTGCGAGCTTGCGATCAGCAGCAGCAGCCAGTCGAGCTTGCGGCGATGACGCACGTACAGATGTGCGAGCTAGCTGCTCGTGTTGTAGAGCACGATGCAGGATTCGCAACTGGCTAGTGGCTATCTGCTGCTACTGCCTAAACTCCGCTGATGTGTGTACAAACGGGCGCGCGTGCTAACTTTTATCTATTCCGCAGTCTTATTACATATATATATATATGACGTACAGCATGTGTGAGCGAGTACATATATATATATATATATATATAAAGTACGTGTGTGACATTAGAGCGAGAGAGAGACATGGACTCGCTGCAGACCGGCTGTGCGCTGCAAAAGCCTGCAGTGTACGTCGAGCAATCGATATATTACCCGAGCGACGAGCTATATCATATGCTCGCGCGCGCGCTACGCGTTATATACGCGCGACGGTTACGCGCTAGATTTATAATGCATCGCGTATATAGCGTACGTGTAGCGCATCAAACGGTGCGAGGGAGATATAAACACATCGTGTGTCCCGCACGCGATTATTTTATCCGTCGTCGTCGTGCAGCCAAAGATACGTAACGCAGCGCCTGTCCAGGTGTGCAGGCGCGAGCATTGCGCCTAGGCTATCTCGCGATTTCTCGTATCGTACTGCATACGCGCGAGCCTGACGATAATGATGTGTATCGATTAAAGTCTGTCCGAGCTAGAGAGACAGAGAGAGAAAGAGAGAGAGAGAGAGAGAGAGCTTGCACATCCGCAAGCTCGGGAGCAGAGCGGGGCCGCGTTACGCACACGCAGCTTTCAATGGACTAACGATATGCTTGCGAGCGTAGTAATGAGTAGTATACGTACGCGAATACTACGATTACTATTACTACTACTACGGCTGCTGCTGCTACTACTACTACTTCTACTTTTACTACTACTACTGCTGCTGCTGCTGCTGCTGCTGCTGCTGCTGCTTTTACGCTTTTGATCAAGACTTTTTCCTCGCTCTACCCGCAGCATATTAACCCTCGAGAGTCGAGCTTTTTTCTCATTTCAACGCGTAACTCAAGTGAGCTTGCGTCGTCGTCGGCAATATGATTGACGCACGCAGCAGCAGCGCAGGCGGGGATGATGTTGTAGGCGTCGAAAAGCTCGCGCGTGGCCCGACCAACCGAGACAATCTCGAGATATTATATACGAGGGAACGAAATACGGCTATTATTATATTGTATTATTATATATATCTCCGAGTGCTATTCTGCACAGCTCGCACTCGACAAAGCAGAGTCATACTTGTATTACTTCAAACGATTTCGTAATATAATTACAAAATCTCGAGGTCGTCGCAATTATACCGTTTCGATTAATTTTTCGGACAAGTGAAACTCTCTAGTGCAGCTGCAGCGGTGTACATATTATAATATGTGCTGTATATAGGTATTGCACGAGAGCAGATGGAGAGTACAACGTGCTTTCCCTTTAATTGAAACAATTTGGCAACGGCGCTGCCAAAGAGAAAGAGAGAGAGAAAATGAAAAAAAAAACTAGAGAGAGAGGGAAAGAGATCAACACTCGTGCATGCGGCCGTGAATGAAGGCGCTTCGTCCGTGAGCCGCTTTTCCGAGGCTAAATAAACGCTCCGTTCTCTCTCTTTCTCTCGTCCGCTGTATACGACTTTTCAACTCAATGCAGCAGCGTTTTGACTTTTTCCGATCGTTTTGTGCTGCCGTACAGCGCGCGTACGTGCACACGCGTTGGGAAATTGTTCAACGAATCGAGCGATTTTCTCTATACGCGCCAACCGATTTTGCGATGGATTAATTTTTTTCGTTTTTTTGTTTTGTATTGCTTTGTTTTGCTTTGTTTTGTTCTTTGATTCTCGCGATCGATCGCAATATATGATGCGCGCGCGAGTACGCGGAGTATAAAAGTTCTTAATAGGTTCATTGACTCGTTTTCTCCTCTCTGGCGTATCGAGCACGTTCAAGTTCAAAATGCAGATCGTGTACACACATTTTTCCCTTTCGCGTGCGCACAACACACACACACACACAACAGCAGTAGTAGTAGTAGTAGTAGTAGCAAAGCACCGCTATTATTTATTCAAGGCGATTGTTTGTTCTCTCGCGGCGAGCGCGTGTACACGCATACACACGCACGCACGAGAGAGCGAATACCGAATTTGCTCTATGTACGCGGCGAGCAGTCTGATCCACCATGCGGTGCGTTCGTCACGCGTGTCCCGAAAAAAAGCTCGGGGCGCGCGACGAGATACACGAAGTACGCGAGAGGTCGGGGGTTTTGGGGCGACGCGAGGATTAAGAGAGGAGGGGAGAGAAAAAAAAGGTGGAAAAGGTTTATACAGGCTATATAGCGTACATCCGGAAATCGATGGTATCAACTTTTTGGCCGGCATTCAAGCCGTTCTTACAGTTTCGAAAGTAGAGCCTTTCCCTCCCCACCGTCGTCGTCGTCGTCGGAGCTTGCACAGCGCAGTTATATATCGCTGAATAGTTTAACGAGTCCCGAATCTCCGCGCGCGCGCGCCGAGTTACAGTATATACGGGCGATTCTCACGGCGCGGCGCGTCGCAAGCTCATCCCGAGCGCGAACTCGAGCTCAACTCGAATTCTCTTAATCGATCTCCAGGCGCGAGGTGTGCTGCTACCCTATAAAAATCATAACGACCGGGATATTTTCCGGACGATCTCTAATCAGGAGCCAGATGCGCCCGCGCGTGTGGCAGACAGAGAGAGAGAGAGTACTAAAATCGTTGAGTTTTCGTCGCTCGTCGCGGTTATATATTTAATCGCGCGTATGCATAAAAATAAGGGTGTTTATAATAAGCACTCGATGAATGCAGGCGCGCGAACGTCTGGAAAAAGAAGCAGATATCTCGAAATAAAAAGTGGAAAAAAAATGACGAGGAGGGGAGCAGACTCTGTCGAGCGACGGTGCACACGCGTTATATATATATATATATATATAGATCGGCAATCGAGCGAAAGGGTAAAAGAGTACTACTTCTACTATATACGGCAGGAGGGTGGCAGCAGCAGCAGCAGCGGGAGGGGATCTCTCGCGGTAAATTATCATTTCTGCCGGAGTCATGTACAGAGAGAGCGAGCTAGCGCCGAGGCTCTCTGTGCAGATTCCTAGTCGCGTCATCCCTAATGAAGCGGAAAGACCGAGCGAGAGAGAGAGAGAGAGAGAGAAAGGTAGGGAGATCTACTGCAGCTGGCAATTATATAGCTCGCGAGTTCTCGTGTACGTGTGCCTCTGCTGCGAATGAAGCTGCTGCGGCGCTTCTCGCTCGGCATTCTCAATGTATTTTATAATATACGTATCTATAGCAGCAACGCGTCTCGTCGGTGATCGTCCTCGGCTGCAAGGAAAGCTGCTGATGCACACACGGTACAGCAGCAGCATCAGCAGCGCTATTATACGCTCCTACTACTACTACTACTACTACCACTACTACTACTACTACTACTACTACTACTACTACTATACTATTAGTATAGCCGCAGCGCTACGACGAGAACGAAGGCCACTTTTACTCGTGCGGAAATGAGAAAAACTCCACACAAGCTGCACGTACATATAGGATAGTAGCGTACAAGAGCGAAATGTCGAATCGAGTGTAGCGCGCGTCTTGCAGATGCAGCATCGGACATTATTACATTATATTAGATGTGGCTGTTTGCGCGTTGGTATGCGCATTAGCATTTGTGAGTGCTCGAGAGAAACGCGTTGAATGATATTCACGTTATTGTCTCTCTCTCTCTCTTCTCTTTCTATACGGAACGATACATACCCGTCAAGATTATACAGCGAGCAGATCTCGAGTAGGCGATTGCTTTTAGGACGCGTACGGCAGGCATGGTTCACTTTGACCTAGTCGCGCGCACATGTATGGATTTCATACTGTCCCCCGCGTCCGCAGTCCACGCGCAGCTATAGCACCCAAAAGCTTCGACAATGGGGAATTTTGTCATCGTTTTACGCATTTCTTCGTTTTAGCTTGCTATTGGCATAGCTCTTTTTGTTACAAAATACGCGCTATACCGCATGCGAAGAAAATTGAATGATATTCGCGCGTACTTTTACGCGCATGGTACATCGAGGGTCGCAGGTGAATTGAGGTGTGCGTGCCGGTCTCGCAAATAGGGAAAAAGCTCGCGCTTTAAATTCAACTAGCGCGTTTGTGCGACTGCGAGTATGAAGTATTTATACGTATATATATATACGCGGTGCGTGAGTTCATATTTGCGCGATCTGCGCGCGCGTTTTCTATATATTATTTATACGCGTCATGTTCATGCAATCTACATTTGCCTTTTTGCATCTGTAGTGTGTACGTGTGTGGCTGTGTGCGAGTGCCGAGTGTTTTGGCAAGCTTTACTGCTCTACGTGCGAGCGACCGACTGATTGTGCAGCAGCAACATCAGCAGCAGCAGCAGCAGCAGTAGTTGTATATGTGCGCGCGTGGAATACGATTCATAAAAGAACGATTACGCGTCGGAGGGCGGAGGCAGCCGCGCCACCACCGCAAATCGTACCGCGCGCGCGTATATATGCAATATTTTTCAACTCGCCCGAGCATCGATTGTTCGGCACATACGTATATATACGTATAAAGATCGCTTGCATGCGGTACGGGTGGGCTATCCTATCCTTCGCATAAGTGATTACAGATCGCACGAGCTCCCGATCGCAAAAGCTCGAGCGCGCGCGCACTAAGTATACGGCATTATACATATTTAAAGCTATATTATCTGCCCCCCTGTGAGCTTTCGTTTTATTTTTGTAAAAATCGTTCGACCGATACGACGAGCGACACTGAGCTTGATTTCAAGCCCTTCGTCAAAATTGTCCAAAATAATACTTCAAACGATCCTGACGCTCCGATCGTAGCGATCATTTTGATTTTGCAGTCGCACACGTACACACGGCGCTACATTGATTATGTCGTGTGCACAGAGCGCGAGATTATCCGCAGATTATTACTTTCTTCGATCATTTTTAACCTCGAGCTGGCGTACCTACATATACATATGATACGCGGATGTTTGCGATATATAAGAGGCTTTATTTTCAAATATATGAGAGAGGACACGTCGCCGTCGCGCGTCTTGCGTCATTATATACGCGCGGGCACGTGAGCGAAGTTATAACGTAACTGCACGACACACACACACACACAGTCGTGTGTCACAGCTGATTCTCTTGTAAGCCCCACTGGTTGAGATTTTAACGATTTTTTTTCTGTTCTTTTCGAGGGTCTTTTGTATAAAATTATTCCAACATATATATTATATCATGCGCTTGCGACGACGTATATACACGGATATACTATTAATAAACTTTTCCCTCGAAACGCGAAACTTCATTGATCAAAATGTATACATTATAATATAGAAATAGAGCTCCGAGAGTTTTGCTCTATACTTTGACGCGGGTTTCGTTGCTGCCGCGCCTCGCAAGATGTATCGTGTATATATGTATGCACGCAATTGTTTTCTTGACAGAGAAATCAATTGCGTTTCTATGTATATACGCTGACTTTTCGTTACTTTGAATTCTCGAACTCTCGCTCTCTCTCGGACACTACCGAAATGCTATGTACCTGTACGACCCGATCGATATATTAAATTTGTTCGGCGAAACTTTGATTTGTGCCGCCAACTCGAGGCAGAGCTCGTGTCAAAGCTGCACAATATTTATTATGTAAGCAAAATTATGGCTCGTTACGCGCATTACTTTTCAATCTCTGTTTCTGATCGTTTTGTTTTACGCGTATGCTGCGTCTTTACATCTACATGGTTTAATGAATTACGCGCACATACGTCACGCTCCGTTACAAATACATTTATTTCTCTATTTTTTTTATATTTACAGTAATAAATTTTCTACCTCGTCCCCGAAATCACGCTCGTCCGATCTTTTTCTTTCTCTCTTTTTTTCCGTTGCTCCCTTTCCTCCTTCGTGTACACGTGTCACTCTTAGCTCGGTATATAATTTTTCGTTCTCCTTTTTTTTCCTGAGAATTTCTACGACTCACTTCGAACGGCAAAAAACACTCGAACCCGAACAATATTTAACTCGTTTTGTATAGGTATATAGTTGCGCATGGCAGTCACACGGGGGTATATAATTTCGTATACGTACGTATATCGCGCGACACACGAGCAAGTTTTAATTGTAAACTTTCTGAAGCGCGCGCGCGCGCACTCGAACGGGGGGCTGTGGCAGCAGTCATGGGTCTCGCAAGCTCACTCTCTCTCTCTGTACCTGCTCCGCATTGACCAAGTATTATTATTACGTAATCAGCTCGCGCGCAAGCACACGTACGTATATATAAAGTTAAGTTATATATACGGCAGGATTGCGGGACGTATGGCGGCGCCGCGATGCAAAACAGATAAATACAACATCATGATCTCTCTTTCCAGCCCCTCGTGAACACACACACGCGCGCACACGTGAAAGGTAAAATTTATAGACGCTGCAAAGTGCAGGTATTGCCCTTCATAAATTACAGCCTAACTTAGCTTATCATCACTTAAGACTTTCGTGCGTGTGTGCCTGCCTGCCTGTATGTGCGGGTGAAACTTTCTCATGATGCTTTCTTCCCCCGCCCTTTTCTCGACACATATATATGTGTGTGTGCAGTAGCAGCTACTATTTCCTGCGCACACACGTATACACACATGCCGTTCGACTGTGCAAGTGTCTTGTCTTTGACGACAAAGTAGGTACTCGCTGCTCGCGAGCTTTTGTAGTTTGCGCTTGTTACAACTTTGAACTTAATGTCACCGTATCCCTCCGCGTATATACCTACGCTGCTGCTGCAAGCTCAACATTTGCTCGTCTCTCTCCCTCTCTCGCGAGTCGAGATTCCGCACGCTGCCAAGTGAGTTCGCAGAAGTTTTGCACTTGGCCAAGGCGCGGCAGCGGCGGCGGCGTCGCTCTACAAGTGACACGCGCGCGAGCTTGCGAGCTTGCAACTAGGCGGCTCGCGCGCGCGCGAGGCATTTATTTCTCGCGTTTTATTACATACATGCGAGCGCGTATATAAAGCGACAAATCGAATTTACACGAGGTGAGGCGCGCGTCGATATTACGTTCGCGCTCTGCACGCGTATATATAACAACGCAGCTGGGCAATTACGAGCTCGCTGCAGCTACCTAGCGGACTAGGCAGTTCTGCTGCTCTTTATCGCGCGCGCTCCGAGCTTTTATATTACGTACTTGTGCGAAGCCTACATAAACTTATATAGCTCGTGTGCCCTAGCCGTGTGTGAATGTACACACGCAGTACGAGAGAGAGAGAGAGACGACGGCTGTACATTATATAGCAACGAGTAGTCGTACTTATATACCCTCGGCCCGGCGTACTTGTCTCTTATAATGCAGACATATTTACACGGCGCGTTGGCCGGAATAAAACCAGCTTTATTAAAACACTTATTGCCAGCGCGCGCCGAGTTGACAAATTGTTCGCCCATGCCTATCGCTGCTCGCGCGCATACACACACACACACACACACACACACATACGCACTAACTAATACGAATGCATTCGCGAGTTTCTCTCTACATATATAATTTCTCCAGCATTATCCCGCTTATTTCGTATACACCGGGGCTCGGCTAGTGATTTACTAGCTGCGCGCAAAAGAGAGTGAGAGAAGGGAGCGGTTGCAAAGTCGACGCGCAGTGACGTACTGTACGTTGGCACAATGGGATAAGAACCATTACGGGCGCTCTCTTCGCAGAGCCATTAAAAATTAATATCTCTCGCTAACGCGCGACTTCGTTCGTTTTTGCCCCCTTCTTTCTATCTTTCTTTCTTTGTGCGCGCGCGCGCGTATATAAAACGCGTCGTTTTACCGCAATTTGAGTGCGTGTGCGTATGTATAGAGCAAGAGCTCGAGCTTCGTTGTTTTTTCTTTCTTTCGCTCTCGAAGCTCTCCGTACGCGCTGATGCCTAAATGTATAAAGTAAACTTTTAGCCCGTAACGGCACGCGAGTGTTTGACGAGAGCACTTTTTGATAAAGTTCGATTTTGACTTTTTTGTTGCCTTTTGGCTTGCGTATATAATGAAATTACGCGTACGTTTGAGCTTGCGAGCCGACGCACACGCGCACTCAACGAGCTGCCTGCGACAGCGCGCAACAAGACGCTGCATCGAATGCGTTTTTACTCGAGCCATTTATGTGCTCCAGTATAGCACATATTTTACATGTATGTTGTGAAATGGTGCGCGCGAGAGGAAACGAGAATTTCAGAAGTAGAACGTCTCTTTTTCTCCGGCAGCGAGAAAAATAGAAAAGATCTACGTGGTGTGCGGGTCAGAGTTACACAAACGCAGGAATCAATTCGTGTTGCGAGAGAAAGAGAGAGAGAGATAGAGATAGAGATATATAGACGGGCTTTGTACACCGGAGACAGAACAAATATATCTATATACAGCGACTACGCATGGATATACATTCGAGTTAGTTTATACACATATAACCAAAAGCAAAAAAAAAAATATGGGGGGTTCGCCGAAAGAGGATAGCTGAGTGAAAAAAGTCTCGCTCTCTCTCTCTCCCTGCACAGCTCTCGCGCAGACTTTGATCCTTTTCTTTCTGCGTGTATGCTTACGTTACGCGGGGGGTGGCGGCGCAGCTCGGGGGGGTTTGTGGTGGCTTGCATCGAATTTTTTATGGATATATGCGTACGCGTGTGTGTCTGTGTGTCTGTGTGTATGTAACACGCTCGAGAGAGCTTTACACTTTGAAGAGTTCGTTTTTCCCTCACTCGACTACCTAAGCCGGATGATTTTTCTTTCCCTTTTTTTCCCGTCTGTTCTTTTTTTTTGTATTTGACCCTTCGATATTGCGGCAGACGAGTCTTTAATTTTTGTCTTTTTTTTTTTATCTTTACCTTTGGGTTATAGTCGCTTTGAAACCACAGCTCGGAAACCCGTAATTTCGATGGTATGAGGCCAACGTCGGTTATGTTTTAATAGATACCCGACAGATGAGATCTTTTGGTTTATTCTTCACTGTGGTTAATTTCTTATCTGGTTAATGACTAGTTAAAATTTTATACAGCATCAAAGTTGATGCATTTTCGAGATTGCAAAAAAAAATTTACCCTTTGTCCCAAAACGCCAATTTGTAATTCTTATAATGATGTCTATCAAACGTTTGATGCTGCATCATTAACGGCATGGCGAATATTCTTGCACCACACAGCTTAGCCACCAATTCAAGCATTTGTCACTCGGCCGAATACTCGCAACGAGGAGTGTGTTTATGTAAAGAAGATATAAAGTATTGCATTGGATGTACAAAGAGACAATCTGTGGCAGCGCGAGTGAATAATGGTATTTTTGACGTAAAAGAAACTCAGTTTTCCATCCAGTTGTCTATATTGCATTTTGCGTTCTTGTTTCACACTTGATGCATCGTCGCGAGCGAGGAAAATTATCTGCGCTCTCGTTTTTCGTGCGACAACAATAATCGCAGCGAAGTCGCGCGCGCGTGTTGAGTGAGAGCTCTCGTCGCCGCTTGGAAAGTCTTGACTGCGTGCTTTTTTTCAGTACGCTTTCAACCTTTTTAATCATTCTCTCGTTCTCTCGCAAACTCAGTGATCTTTGCAACGATATAAATACCGTTTTGAATGTTCGTCAAATTTTATTGCCACTTACTGAAAATTCCAGCCCGCATAAAGCGCTCCACAGTTACAACTCATCATGCAACATTTTTCCGCTTATTACTGTCGAATTTTCATTCCCAAGCCAAGTTTTTTCTTTCTCTCTCTCTTTCTCTTCGGGTGACTCCTGAAACTCTCAAGTCTGTATTTGTACTGCTGCTTCATGCTCTTGACACATATTTTTTTTTTCAACATGCTTTTTTCTCGCTCTCTCCCTCGCGCGCCCTGGTCGTTACGTGTGCACCGCAATTTTATGTACTTTTCGCTTGTTCGTGCCTTCGCCATTCTTTGCTAATTAGTTATCGAGCTTTTTTTCTGCCAAACTTGTGATTTTGCAGCTTTAAAGCTCGCGCGCGTGCGACGGCGGCGGTGGTGACGGCGTTTGCCTCGAAAGTTATATGTATTAATACTCGAGTCAAAATTGTCATTTATATTTTCTCGTGCTCGCGCTTACGTGCAGGTACAACGAAAAATTCTGGATACCAACCCCATTCGAGTGTGCGCATGTAGCTCGTGAAAGTATATAAACGTAACGTTCGTAAAATCTGAAATTCGAAGCGCAACGTACGTATACGTCGCTAGCAAAATTAACCGCTGGAAGGTATTCCATATTGTGATGCCACCGACTTTTGAAAAGAATAATAATGTTGTTTGAGCTCAAAAGCTTTTCGTTTAGTGAATAAAAACGTTGAGAGAGACAGAGAGGAAAAAAGCAAAATTGTTACTTCAAAAGAGCCCACTTGCGCGAGTTTCAGGGAAAAAGTTGATTGTGTTATTTAAAGAGACATATGCACAACAAATTGCTACGACTGAATTATTAATGTAAGCTCGGAGCTTTTTGATTCAATATCTTATGTCGGTGAATAACTGCGCGAAAATATACACGACATCAATCAAAGAACAATTTTTCATCCTTGCGTATAATAATAATAGCTTCCTCTTCTTCTTTCTTTTTTTGTCGTGTACGTATCTCGCGTAACGTCGACGCTTTATTTACGGAGCTACACGAAAAAAAACGTTATTATATCTTGCTAAAGTGGCATGGTTAACTGCCTTGTACACAGTCAATTTATTACTTAATTTTCTTTCAATCGATGCGTCGGCATTATTTCCTTCTCTCTCGCTCGCGATATTAAGCGACGCGTATATAGTCTACACGAACAGGAGCTGAAATAATTAATCATCATTCGTCGCTATTGGCGAGAGCAAAAAAAAAAAGAAGGAAGAAAAGAGCCGAGAGAAGCTGCAGTCAAGTTGGGTATTATAATTACCAGAGCGTATCGATTGAAATGGACGCACTGCAGCAGCCCATAGTACGGAAAGAGGAGCTGGGCTGTACTTATCTTTTTATCCTATATATATCTTATAATGAGTTTTTCATCGTGGCTCTCTCTCTTTCTGCGGCTTGATCTTTTTCAGCCGAGGCTTTATATAAGAATCCGCTCGATTCTTCGTGATACATAGCTGACTTATATACTGCGGCATATATCGAAGGTCAAACTAGCAGAGAAAAAAAAATGACTGACGAAAATAAAGTAAGCAATTTTTCAAAGGTCAACGTGTCTCGAGCGAGCACGTGCCCATATACAAACATACACGCGATGTATATGCTGCTGTTAACTGCAAGCTCACACCGAGGCCTGAAAATTAATCGAAAAAAAAATTGTCATCGCGCAGTGCAGCACGTGATACGAGTTTGGGATGTGTATAGGGAGACAAAATATATCTCGAGCGGATCAGGCCAACACCCCGCTGGACATTTGAAATTATTCTTTTCTATAGGCGCTCTCTCTCTCTCTCTCCTTTTCTTGTTCGCTATGGAGAGCCTCGTTTTCCTATCTATCCTGTGTACGTTTCATCCAGACGTAGGCAGGTGCAGCCTTTGAGAAAAGAGGGTGTCTCGAAGGATTACATCACACAGACGCGCGCGCTCGCGCCACCACCGCAAAAGAGATCAAAATTTAGGTCCTCCTCCTCCGATGCTGTTACTGCTACTACTCCTCCTCCCCCTTTCTTCGTCTCTTTTCTTTTCGATATTTCATTCTTTTGCAATTTCAATAGCTTTTTGAAGCTACTACTTATACCGCTCGTAAAAGGTGTAGAAAGGAGAAGAAAAAAGAACTAGCTTCTTATTCCTATTGTTTCTCTCTTTCATACCGATAAATAGGGAAAACCATTTGTAGTTTCATTCTTTCCTTTTTTTCCGCTGATGAATAAAAACTCTCGAAAAATGAAAAATATTTATCATTCGTTGCTGAGGAATTTTTTAAAGGACAAGGTCACGCCGAAAATCATATAATTTCCACAGATTCTGTCGTCCCAAAATTTACCTTACCTTACTGTAAAAATTATCAGTTTCAGTAATAGTTTGTAAGAAATATCTAGGTCTCTCAAAAATCAAGATCTTTGAAATACGCGATTAATTCGATCCGCAAAATGAGAGTAGCTGTCGGTCAAAATATCACAGAGTCAATATTATTTTTAGTTTCTGACTTGGATCGCGAAAAGTGATCGCGTGTACAGGCAACGATCGGTCAAAAATGTTATAAAAACGGATATAGATTTTTGGTCAGTGTGTGACGCGCGCGAACTTTACATCGAGCCGGCGTAATGCCGCTTTTAGAAAACCTCTCATTTATCATGCACGAGATAATGCTCATGTAAGTCTGTCGAATATCACGTTTATATACGGATACACATACACGAGCCGCGAGTTTACGAGTTCGAGCTCGTAAAGGTGTGTATGTGTATGTGTGTGTGTGTGTGTTTGCAGTGGATGATGGTGGTGCTATTTTGAGTAAATTTCGGGCGAAAAAGTCGTTGGCGAAATTTCAATGACAGCATTTACGACGAGAGCAGCAT
Organism: Trichogramma dendrolimi; assembly: GCA_034770305.1. Lineage (NCBI taxonomy): Eukaryota > Metazoa > Arthropoda > Insecta > Hymenoptera > Trichogrammatidae > Trichogramma > Trichogramma dendrolimi. The sequence continues at coordinate 553,033 of JAPMIB010000045.1, forward strand.
CAAAAGTTTAGGAAGACACGGGAAAGCAAAAAGAAGGGAAAAAAAACTATGGATTTTATGTGCGATCGCTGACACGATTCGACGAAAATGCAATGGTGCAACGACAAACCATCGCGCGCTGCCGGGGTAATAAAACAAAGTCGAAACGATCTGGAGCGAACGAACGAAAAAAAAAAGTAAAATAAATTTCCAACGAAGCGCGACTCACGGTGTCACGCGGTATATATATATATGGAGGAGAGAAAATCTTGGCGCGAGAAAAAATGAACTGTCGATAAATGATGGATAATACGTGCATTATCAGTGTGACAGCTCTCGCCGTAGCCGCCGCCGCCGCCGCGAACGAGAAGAGCGAAGAAGGGGGTCTCGATGCAATGTAAAAAAAGAAGAAAAATAAATAAATAAAGATCGCATACGCGGACAGGGGGTGAGCTAGGCGTAAAAATCTCAAAGTTACGTGTGGGTATATGGAGGGCTTGAAAGGGCCGCATGCTCGAGCTTGCGAATGCGCGCCACGAAAGAGAAGAGAAAGATAGAGAGAGAGAGAGTGAGAGCGAGGTGGGTATATAAGGAAGTACATATATATCCGAGCCGCCGTGAGGGCACATATACACACAGAGGAGGGATGTGGTAAATGAGAGGAGGCGAGAGAGGGAGAGAAGGCGCCAATTAATTAAGATTGCTTGGGGACGATAGCACTCGGTTCGACGTCTCTCTATATAGTAGCATGTATGTATAAAGCTGTATACGTATGTGTACACATGGGCGCAAGCTCGTACACATACACATGAAAAGGTGTGCGGGTATAGATCAATAGGTTTGACGCTGCTGGCCTGATGAGAGCCTATGTATATAACACAATACATTCACATACATAAGTATTTTACACACACGCACACACACACACGCAGACACGTGCCAGGAGGTGCGCGCCTGCGACCATATGAAATATATGGAACGGGCTGCGCTACTGGTTTCTCTCGTTGCGGTTTTACCCATTGCTCCGGGCGTTTGCCCCTTTTTAACGAGCTCTACGCACTTTTCTACTCTTTCATGTCGTGAGAAATCGATCGATGTGTAGCAGTGGTAGTACGCGACGCGAAAAGGCGTGTTACGTACGTTATAGATTTTCCCGCGCGCCGACTTTTATTCATATTTACAGCATGATGATTTACGCGTATTACACGCACATATATATATATATATGTTATACAAATTTATCGTTTTTTCGCATGTGCTGCGCGCAGTGCTGCGGCGTCGGAGGTGGCGCGTCCACGGCACCACAACCAAGCCAGCTGCTGGCCACTGGATCCAACAACCTCGGGGCAGCCGTCAGCGCCCCAAGGCCCGCCAGCAGCATGCAGGACCCAGTACTCGAGAGCATTCTCGAGGTGAGCCACAACAACGAAAAAAAGAGAAGAGTGTCGAGTCGACACTTTTTCTTCTTTCTTAAACATTTTTTCTCTCTGTCTGTCTCTCTCTTTTTTATATCTCAATTTTTTTCTAATATATTACCTCTAGCTTGACTTTTTGCGTTTACCACAATATCAGCTCCGATAATCTCGTCTGTCATATTCAAATTCAGCATATCTCATCATAAAAAAGCCGATCGTATATATATATATATAACAATACACGCGCGTCTACGAGAGCTTCTCCGTTCATCATATATATAATATTAGCTTTCCAAGAGTTAGAAAAGATATAGTGCCTTGAGATGTGCGCAGCTCTCCACGAATGCATCGCGTAATTTTTTTTATATACACTGTTAAAAATATATTATCATTGAAATTGGCGTAATTTGAATTAAATTTGAAAAAAGTAATGATTCATTAAACTTGAATCTTACATTAAATACGGTGTACAATTCGTTCAATTTTGATTCAGATAGCATTAATTTTAATTCTTTTACATGAAAGCAGATTAATATATGAGCTGGAAAAACTTCTTCCGCCCTTATTTTTATATTTTTTACTTTAAATATATAATATTTTTTTTCATCAATAACGTAGGATTTACCGATTCGTGCTAGGACTTATATACAATTATTTTCACTTGGCTACTTGCAGATTTTTAGATATAAAGGTACTCGTCATCTAGTGTCCAAGACTCGCATTAATTATCATTGAATTTCTTGAATTTTCGAGGATTAGCGCAAAAAATGAATCAATACTAAAACGTTAATTTCCAATCAAAATGTTTAAATTTAAGTATGAAATTGAATCTTGTTTGTTTATTTTTGTTAGTAAGTACCTTCAAAAAATGCAATATTGCTTACATTAAATTTAATGCCCGATTTCGAATTAAATCTGCGTTAAATTTAAGGTTTTTTTAACAGTGTATATAAATAAAAAGTTAGCGTTAACGCCGTTCTTATTCACTGATACAAAAATATTAATTCATTTTAACACCTCTCAAAGATTTGCACCTACAATCTCGCACGCTTCCATTTTATCATGAAGTTTGCAAAAGTCTAGCTTTTTTATTCGATCCGCAATCACACATGGTCAGGTGCACCATATCGTTTCGACGAAACTAATTGTTTTCGGCGCATTTAACTGTGCTTGCGCTTCGCGTATCGATGAAAACAGATATGGGTTGAAAAATAGTGAATTATCTGCCGCACGTTTCTGAAATATGTACTCGTTTTTTCCCTCCTGTACCTGCATCTGACGATCGGCGGGCAGAAAATTAAAATTATACAAATTTGCCGAAGCCAGCCTTTACAGTAGCACGAGTAAAACTAGTTCACGCCCTTCGCGCGGGTACAAAAACTACTGCTACAACGACTACTACTATCGCTACTACCACACGGCCGTGCGGTGTTTTGGGCCCCTCGTTCAGACTGCACTCTCGAACGCACCGTGCGGCATATACTCGAGAGCAGCAGCTATATAGCTGCTGGGCTCTAGCGGCGGTGGTGGCGTTCGGAGCTTGTCTCCGCTGCTGCGACACACCACTCGAAGCTTTGTTTGTAATAAGTTTAATTGGAGTGTACGCGCGGGGGTGCGGCTCTCGCTCTCGAGCTTTTCATTGAAAACTATTGCGCGCGCGAGGAGAGTATTATAAGCAGCAGCCATGTGGTAGTAGCGCTGCGCTCTATATGTATATACATATATATGGTCGTGCTCCGGCAGGCAAATCCGCCGCAGCCAACTTATTTTGTATAACGTACGTAATAATACTGGGCAGTAACTTTTCTGCATCGCGGGCGCGTTCGTATATAATACGCGTGAATAAGCTCGCGACAAAGTTTTAATCCGACGATAAATCGCGCTGAAAATTGCATACGTAGAAAATTCTATACGGAAAAGCTGATACTCTGATTAACGCGAGAAACGAAAAGCTCGCGTGTCTGTGTGCGTGGATCGACAAAAAAATGAAAAGATGACTGACCCCCGTGTCCCCCGCCTTGTCTTGTCTGTCCCCATGGCTCTACCCGCAGCAAATGCAAGACACGGAGCGGAGTCGCGCCGATCTGGAGCGCCAGCACGCCGAGGTGCAGCACCATCTGCGCGAGAAGCTGGCGGGCCGCTACCAGGGCCCGGAGTCCGTCGAGGCGCTCCAGTCCAAGATACGCGAGCTCGAGAAGAAGACGGAGCTGCAGCAGGTGCGCCAGGAGGAGCTCAGCCTCGAGCTGACGAGCTTGAAACGAGCCCGCAGTCGGGGTCCAAGTGCCCTGAGCCATGCCACGCAGCGCAGCAGCAGCAGCAGCATATCATCGCGAGTAGTAGTCAGCAACAAAGTAGTATCGGCGCCAGTGCGGCGCTTGGCTGTCATCAAGCGCCGCATCATCATCATCATCTGCATCATCAAACGATGCCGGGCATGGCCACGGCCACCTGGCCCCCTGCTGGCTCAGAGATCGATCGGCTCATGGCTAAAATCGAACTGGACAGGTATCGCACGTACGGCAATATAATTCTAATCTCTCTAACTGTTATTTGTACACTTCTAGCCCGATGCGCGGCGCAGTTCATATATATTTATAATCACGAGTCGATTGTGTCGTACCTTGTGTTGTGTTGTGTTGTGTGTGTGGCATTGTGCAGCGCGCGACAATTGCCCGAGCGCCGCGCCATGCATAACGTGAAATATTAACGGCCCAAAGGCGATACGTAATGATCCATACGATAATTATGCTCGCGCGAGCTAGTTTACATATAAACACACGCACACTAACGCTGAGAGCTGTAATTATATACACGTTGCTGCGTTTAGGCAGCCGTTTAGCTGCTATTATATTACATTATATAACCCTTGTACATAATGTTAACCAACATACACACACGCACACAATGCAAACAATTAACAGTCGGTATACACAGTATACATAATAATAATATGTAATATAATAAATCCACCGATGCAGTTTTGCGAGATCCTTGGCGCGTATAGTATATAAAACAGGGAGGGTTGGGGGGCGTGTGTAAAATACGCTCGGCGAGGGCATGCACGTATTATACACAAAATACACGCTTTTCTGCGCGCCATACAGCACACAGCTACGCTACATAATATCTAGCCGGCTGAGATCGTGCTTTTATTCGAGCGAGCTAGCTTGCTGCAGAAGAGCCGAGCGAGCGAGCGAGCCCACCCCGATCGGCTCTTACTTGCTCGCTCGCAATAACATCGCACGTACCGTATTAACCATTCTCGCTGCTGCGCACATACACACACACACAGCGGACTCGACGCTCGCAAACGCGACGCTTTCAAACAACTTAAACTACGTACACGAGCTTGAGCTTGTCTTTTTGGCGTAATTCGTTACACATATATATTATATGAATATTTTCAAGCTTGCAATTATAGATAATTATTACATGCGACACATCGACAGACATTAATTCATACTCGTCGAACGATATCAAATTTTCATTTCTTTTGTTTCGAGCAGGGAGTCAAATTACGCACGATTTCCGCTCGAAGCTCGCCTCTCTCGCGATGAAATTGTAAAATCACGCGAGTACGCGCGGCCGAGGACACAGAAGTAATGGCAAAAGTGTTCTCAAAGTGCACACCATTACACATCTGCCGCGCGCGCGCGTACTTTTTGATTATAATACGTTTATTCTCGTCTCTCTCGAGCGCTACCTATAATACGTATACGCGCGCGCGTTCAGCTCGCAAGCTCCGTCTGCCGTGCTTGCGCGAGATTCCTCCGCGAGTTGCAGTTTTACCGCAGCAGCATGCTGCGGAGAGAGGGGCTCGAGAGCGCGCGCGAAAAGTGGTTCTGCGAGATACACTCGCGCGGCTAAACCCGCGTATATAGAAAGAGAAAAGTTTTGTATCGGCTATTATAACGTCGACGACGACGGAAAATGCGCGCGCGCTGCCGCGGGTCGCGAGTTGCAGTGATTAAAATGAAGTTTCTGAATCTCTCTCGCTCTCTGCGCAAGCAAAGTTTTTTTTTTGTAATTTCTTTCTCGTTCGAAATATGATATATAGTTACGCCACTTGCTGCTGCTGCTGCTGCTGCCGCGCACGGCACGACCAAGACGCAAAAACTAAAAGGGAAAAAAGGAAATAGCAATACCATCGAATGTGCTTTCGAGCGTCGGTGAGAGCTTTATATTTCTCGTATATATATACAGCCTCCGCGTGGCGAACGTGCCGTTGTTGTTCGTGGGATTACCTCGCGAATTTATAATTTGTAAAATTACGTGTACGCGCGCGAAAACGACGAATTAATTCACGCGCACGGATCCAAAAATATTATTATAACGCGCGCGTATCCGTGCGCACGATCTTCCTTTCGTACTCACGCACGCATACGCATATATATATATAGTCGCAAAGAAAACGTGTGCCTACAGTGTTCTGCAGTTTAACGGCGACGTGTAAAATTTTTTGTCGTCGTCGTCGTCGTCGTCGTCGCGTTGACCGAAAAGCATATTAAATCTATCGCCTCCGGTGGTGGTTCGTGCACCCAAAGACTCTCATTAGCAGCTCTGTAGTCTCTCTCTCTCTCTCTCCCTATATACATACACTATAGTATCGCTCGTTAGAAAGTGCAGTTAGTCGCAGAGTCGCATAGCTCGACACACATAATATACAAAATAGTGGCTCATATTAGAATAAACATAACGTTCGCCATGTAGCAATACCTATATCGCTGCAACACACATATACCATTCGAATACACACACGAGTTCTCTGTAATAAACACGCCGTGTAGAGTTGTTTAGCCTATTTTAAACAACGTAGACATAGAAGTATTTAAATATATTATAAGAATATTTATACATTATACACCCACTACGAAGAAGGCCATATTTATATGTACACATGCCCAGCAAATATCGCTGCGTACGTGTATATATCTCTCTCTTTCTCCCTCTGGTAAACTGCATAAGCCGCCGTCGACGACGACAAAGCGACGAAAAAAAGTTATACCCAGCGAGAGAGAGAGAGAGAGACGAAAATAGGTCGCTGCTGAAATAATATTTCTAACTCTCTCTCTCTGAACGCGAACGCTACATGTGCACGCGTAACATGTACTGCACACTGGTTCTGGAGATTAATACTAACAGCGAAAAAAACGTAAACACAAGCGTATACGCGATATATCGTTGCGTACACGAGTGCGCAGTGCAGCCCTGGCTACGCTTGAGTTACGTTTTTCTTGGGCAATTAAATACTCGCGAGCCGGTGTACACTACGTGTGTGGATATACACACGATAGTTTTAGGCTCCGACTAGAGAGAGAGAAAGAGAGATACGTATACGCTAAAGCTCAGTGGGTTATAATTGTATAAGTATAAGTACAGCAGAAGCACACCTTTATGATATTATAGACACACTTACACCCACTCGCGTTATACGTCTATCAGCCTATAATTCCTGTATTATATATGGCTGAATTCGTATAATCGCGCGATATATATGTATATAATTAATAATGACGATATTAATCGATGGCGCATCGGTGCTGGGCGTTATTTTGTTTGTTTGTGTAAATCGGGCGTGCAGCAGTAGCGGGAGGATACTGCACGACCTCGATCACATGCGTAGCGGCGGCGTGACGACGCAGCAGCCATCCTCGATAAGCCAAAACGCGCTGAGATCGAGCGCGGAAAATTTGTCGAGCCTCGTTCAGCATCAGCATCTGGGACACAGCCACGTACGTATATATATATAATCGAAAAAAAATTCCTTTACATGGCCCTTTGACTATCTCCCTCTATTTAATACGTATTTTTACGCAATCACTTGTGTGAAGCATGCTTTATTGTGGTGCATTACTATTGTAATCGGCAGTATAATTGGCATCTGTGTACGGAAATTTCGCGCGCTCGCGACAGGCTTTTTAATTTCTATCTCTCTCGCTAACTATTTCTAAGCCATTCGTGGGAATCTATTATCCACCGCGAGCCTCGTAACTATATACATACACAGGATAAGTGGCGCATCATTGTAATAACAAAAAAAAAAAAAAAGATCTACACAATTTTCTTTATTGAATCTTGTATCGCCATGGAATTTTATCGATTATGGCCGCCAGTTAAATTATTACCCGAATAAATTACCGATGCAAATCGTTTCGAGGACTGCGTGTCTCGCGGCCGGTGCGCAGTCTATATATAATGCCGCAGCTCCGTGAGCGCGCCAGCGCATATCATTTAGCGGCAACGAGGTGTATACGTTGTATTATATATATAACATCTGTTGTGTACGCGCGCGCGGCTTTAATTTGCTCGCTGCTATATACCGTTGCTCGACCGAGCTTTTCCGTCGATAGTGCACACAGTGTATACACTCCATCAGATTTTATCTCACGCATTCGAAGATGGAATATTGCGTTGCGTAACGATCTCGTAGGCAAAAAAAAAGAATTGCATCGCCTTTAATGTACATAATATCGAGAGCTTTCTCTTCGTGTCGTTCGATGTGCTCCGCAAGTTCATTTTTTCACTCAAAGCATCAGGTCGCGATCGTCGTTTCTCCAGCTGTGCTCGCAGATATTTTTGCACTTTCGCCGCATGCGTATCTAATTAGGCTCGATGTACGATCGTCGTTAAGCTTTGTTTTTCCTGTAAATCTCTCCGAGCAACTGTTTCGAAAACTTTAACTCACTATCTCGCTAATAAAGTTTGTTTTGTTTCATTTCGATGTCAATCTTTTTTCCTTCTTTAAATCCAAACAGAGACTACTTTTGGTATTCAATATTCTTTAAGCTCTTTCTTCTTGCTACAAAGTTTAACTAAAAATGTTGAAATATTTTTCGAGGCAGGTACTATGTATCTAATCTCCTTCTTAATTTTCTAATTTACCATTAATCGATTGAAACTTGAATTTTTGATCTTGCATAGTAATTTGTTTTTATTTCCCATAAAACCCAGTATATAATGCATTGTTTGATTCGTATTTATTATAAACTTACTTGTAAGCTCGTCCCTTGGCATTTTGATGTGTACCTTCAGTATTCATATTAAACATTCATCACGTAGAGACGTTGATTCATCATCATTATCATCTTCATCGTCATTGTCATCGACATCATCCATCTTCATCAACTTATTGTTGTACTCGAATAAATTTTCCAACGAGTAGTAGTTTTGGCTACCCTCCGAAACGATCTTCATTACATATTCCCCCATACTAATCAACGTAACAATTTGGTACATAACCATCTTCCATCTGTAAAGTCGCTGCTTCTCTCTCTGTATATCTGCATTATCAATTTCAATGGACTCTCTCCTCTGTCGCATTGTGGTGCTGCTGCATGCGCGCCAGAAATAAGTCTGAATATTATCTCGAACATTATTAATAACGTAACGTATGGATGGGGGGTGACGCAATGAAAAAAAAAAAAAAAACCCGCAGTACCCTACGTGTCAGTCGCCGATGCCGTTAACGCCGATGCTGCAGCATCAGCAGCAGTCGAGCTGCACGTCTCAAACGCCGAACGGGCCGTTATACCACTGCAGCGACCCGATCCCACCAGCGCCCTCGTCCGCACTACCGAGCAGTCAGTCTCATCCCGCGTTTCAGCAGACCAGCAGCAGCAGCGGCGGCGGCGGTGGCAGCGCGGGTCTGACGTCGTCGAGCCTCGGCAAGCCTTACCAGGACATCGTGCCGACGCACAGCAGCCTCGCGAACAAGTCGTCGATACTCGGCGGTGCCGGCGGTCATCATCCGACGCTCGCGCACGCCCCGCACAGCGTCAGCGTGAGCAGCAGCTACCAGGAGAGCTATCCGCACACCCACACGCAGTCGTCGTACGCGTCGCACCTGACGGGCAGCAGCGGCTCGTCTACGTCGGCGGTGGCGCAGATTCACGCGCCCACCAGCTCGCATCATCATCATCAATCGGCTGCGCTCGGCCATCAGCAGCATCACACGTCGACGGCCGCGGCGGCGGCTACGGCGGCGGCCTCGTCCTACCTCAACAGCCAGAGCGGCTTGACTCATCATCACCAGCCCACGGGTGGCCTCACCACTCAGAGCTACCAGCTTCCCGGTACTCAAACGCAGGTACGCAACTCTCAATTTTTCACTCTCGATACAATTTTTAACTTTTCGTTCTCTCTCTCTCTCTTGCACAGAGCACGACGTATCCAGGCCTGCCGATGACGTCGCTACCGAACAGCAGCAGCAGCCTCTTGACCGGGGTCAGCAGCTCGATACAGGTGCCGACGAGCTACAGCAGCGCCCTGATCGGGCCCCACAATTACACGTCGCTGGTGAGCGGCGGCGGCGGCGGCTCGTCGAGTCTGCCCTCGAGTCTGCCCTCGTCCGGTCTGCCGGCCTTCTCGAGCTCGTCCTATCTGGGCAGCGCCGGTGCCGGCCATCATCTCACCAGCAGCGTGCCCCAATCGGTGCTTCCCTTCTCCACGGCAACGACCAGTAGTACCTTCTCCACGGCGCCGGCCAATACCTTCTCCACGGTTGGGACCAATGCCTTTGGCGCCTCGGCCGGAACCACTGGTGCGTATTACGCATTGTGCGCTGCTGCATTGCAGACTTTTATATCGCTCGATTTATGGACGATTTATATATAATATTTTTGACTTGACTAACGGCGCGCACCTCGCTCGGCATACTAATGCGCCTGGCATCGTTACGTTTGCGCAGGATCGACGGGTCTTCTGCAGACGCTGGGCGATCCTCTGCAGGCCATGCAGCAGCTCTCGGTTCAGTCGCAGGTGAACCAGCTGCAGCAGCAGGCGATCATCCAGCAGATCCAGCAGAGCTTGAGGACGAGCTCGCCGACGCCGACGCCGGGCGGCTCGGCGGCCGCAGCGGCAGCGGCAGCCATAGCCGCCGGCGTCGGGACGCATCACAGCGGCTACCTGAGCTCCGCCTCGACGCGACAGATGCCCAAGCTGCCGTCGAGCATACTCGGCGGCCCGAGCGGCACGAATCCGCTGGATCGGCTGAGCGCCGAGCCGAGCCACCTGCTCGACGGCCAGGTCGACATGCTCGACATACCGGGCAAGGGCCGCTGCTACGTGTACATAGCGCGCTTCACCTACGAGCCGTTTCAGCACTCGCCCAACGAGAACCCGGAGGCCGAGCTGCCCGTCCAGGGTGGCGACTATCTGCTGGTCTGGGGCCAGCCCGACGACGACGGCTTCCTCGACGCCGAGACGCTGGACGGCAGGCGCGGCCTCGTGCCGGCCAACTTCGTGCAGAACTCGTGGGCGACGACCTGCTCGAGTTCCATCAGGCCGTGCTGGGACTGCGCGACGTCGACGACGCCGTCTCGACCAATATTCCACAGGTATCCGTCCGTCCGCACATTATACCCACCCACACCCACGCGCAGGGTATATACCAATACCACTATACTGCGCCCCGACCGATATACGAATATTTTGTATATTTATATACTTTTCTTTCCTGTGTTTTTTCTCTCTCTCTCTATACACGTATGTATACGAGCGCGTTGCCAAAAATGATGCTCGACAAAATTGGTCTTTTTTCGGGTGATTCGAGTGAAAAGCACCTCGCGGCAATTTGGCAACGTCGGAGTTCGAATAGTAAAAAGAAGAAAAAAAAACTCGGTTGCCAATCTCTCTTTCTCTCTCTTTTTTTTGTACAACCTACCCTTAAAACATGCATACGTAATTCCTCATGAATACACACGTACTCACCCCCACCCCCTTACTGCGAGCGCGCGCACGATGCGCAATAATGCATATTTTTGATTTGTTTTCTCTCTCTTTCTCTTTCTCTCTCTCAATCTATCTATCTCACGGCTGAAATTTTTTTTCTCAACACAAAATATCAAATATGCGCAATATATATATAGCCAATTATTACTGTTTGTAAGTTCATACAAAAGTTATTCTCTGGTGATTCATATACGGCTGGGCTTGTGTGCTTCAGTGTTACTTGCAGGACATTGATTTAGAATTAGCGGCGCTGGAGGATCGCGATCGGCAGGTGCAGCTGTCGGCCTACGCGGAACTCGACAGCATCGCCGAGGAGGACGAGACGGAGCCGCCAGGTACGTTCTGTTGCGCCCCGTTGCTTAATAATCTCGATGGGCAAACCAAAGGTGTCCTTTCTTTTGTACGCTTCAAAAAAAAAAATGTTTTTTTTTTTTTCGTTAATTTTATTGCAGGTATGCTTTTATATTGTGTTGTGCGATATTTTTGAAATTATTCTGGATGTTATTTTTCTTTGACTATTTCGAATACAGGTGTAGCATAAGCTGTATGAATTTTACTTTTTCCACAAAGCGTTTCGGGCATAATCTCTTACAATTTTATCAAACGAGCAGCTCTTATGCAAATTAGTCCGTTTCGTTGCGTATATATGGCATTCAATTTCCGAAACAGCGACATAATTACCGAAATATCGCGTTGCACTCGCGCGACTTCAATCGCACTCGATGTTAAGTGAAAACTTTTATTTTCTCGACGAGTGGTACGCGCGACAGATGTACGCGATACTACACACAGCGAGCTTCGGTTGTTCGCACTTTGTGAAAATATAATTGCTCGCTAATTTTCTCCGACTGAAAAACCGGTCGATAACGCGCGAACGTTTCGATAAAAATGAAAACAAACGCGTTAATCGATGTAAACACATTGTTCGCGTTTTTACATATTTCATTGTATTCATGTTTTCAATATATGATGTGGAATGCCGCTATACTCTGTTAATTATGGCAAAAAAAAATTGTCGCACACTCGACTGCAATAAATAATGTATTCGTTGTGTCGAGCATCGCTCGACGAGCTAGCCGAGTTCGATCATTATTAGCTACAGCGTAGGCCTCCCTTGTTTTGTTTTATCGATTCCGTTTCTCGTGATCCGTGTGATGATGAAGAAGTGTGCCTGTTTTCGGACCTAGTTCCCGCGCCGCAGCACCTGACGCTCGAGCGCCAGCTGAACAAGAGCGTGCTGATCGGCTGGACGGCGCCGGACAATCCGCACCAGATCGAGTCCTATCACGTGTACGTCGACGGCGTGCTCAAGGTCACCGTCAAGGCCACCGAGAGGACGCGCGCCCTCGTCGAGGGAGTCGACTCCAACAGGGTAAGCATCGAGCTATGCATAATTATGCGTCGTATATCTCTGTGTGGCATCGTTACAATAAGTGCTTCCGTGCATCTGCTTCAAACATCGTTAACCGTGTGCGAATCGTCGTTCTGTTTTCTGCCTCGTTGTTTCGTCGAACGCCAACAAATCCGATAAACGATTACACACATTAGCGAGGACATTTGTACGGACAGCCCCATCGGATAAGCGTGCGCTCGGTGACGCACTCGAGGCGGACGTCGCGCGACGCCGCCTGCACCATGGTCATCGGCAAGGACGTGCAGATCGGCCCGACGGCGGTGAAGGCCAGCAACGTCACCGCCACCTCGGCCGTGATATCGTGGCTGCCGAGCAACAGCAATCATCAGCACGTCGTCTGCGTGAACAACGTGGAGGTGCGCACCGTGAAGCCGGGCGTCTATCGGCACACGATCACGGGCCTGGCGCCCTCGACCATCTATCGGGTCACGGTCAAGGCCAAGAACCTGAGGGCGACGCACTTCGAGGACCAGCAGGTGCGCGCGGCCAACGATCAGGCCTGCCACGTGCACTTCAAGACGCTGCCCAAGGGACTGCCCGATCCTCCGGTCGATATCCAGGTTTGCGCCTAATTTCCAAAGCTTCGCCTGCCTTTTTTGTTATATTTATAAATGTATATTGTTATTTGTATACGACGATGACGATCTACGATGATAATGATATACATTGCGCCTGCGCGCGCGGGCGGGCACATGTGCGGTACGTGTCCCGCGGAGATTCGTGTTGCGCGACGCACTCGATGACGAGAATCGCGATTGCAATATTTATGAAAACGCCGAGTTATTATTATATATACCTTAGCTCGTCGAGGCGACGCGCAACGTCTCTCACTTTTGCCGGCGCTGCATTTTTTATAAATACATATATATGACCGAGCGCTTCGAAAGTTTCCAACGAGATTCGTAATTCACCGGCGGGGGTCGTTGCACCGCGCTCTTCGACGTAATACTGAAATATATGCGCTCCGACGACGTACTATAGTACGTATACACTTTATATCATTTGCTTGATTGCCTTCGTTGAAGATAACGTTACTGTAATTTTTTTCGAAGCATATGCTTCCAGTCACGACAGCTATAATACTACTATACACGTATAATACGGCTACAACGGCTACATAGAGCGCAGTGCTCGAGCTGAAAATGCAGGGCTGGCAAAAAGCCGATATATTACACGCGACAAGCAGCAGCAGCAACGCGTCTCTCTTAGATGTTTTCCATTATTATATATTCTTTAAAGGAGTCTCAATGACACAATGTGCACACTGTTTTTGGCTTTTGAATTTTTTCTCTGTCTTGTATTCTAACGTTATTCTCCAAACTTATCCATATAGCGATTCAAGGATCGGGTTCAGTTTGGGTGTCAAACTTTCCAAGCTTTATGGATGACTTAGAAAATAAATACTTTGAAAAGTATTAAAATTTTGATAGAATTTTTTTTTTATCAAGTAGAGTCAGAAGCTCGGATTTTGACCAACTTTTCATAACGATTAAAATTAAATTTTTCCAAGACTTTTTAAAAAATGAAGGCCATTTTAACGATTGGAAAATTTCATGAACAAAGTTTGATTTTAGTATCGACGAATATTTTTCTCTACGATGGATATGGTAAAATATTGCATGCATTATTTTCTATACTTTTTCCCTCTACTTCTTTCTTTCGTGCATTTAGAGACCTGCAATGACTATCGAGCGACAATGTGTGTTGCGCAATGATTACGAGTACAGATGCAGGGCTCTAAATTTAGAAAATAAAAAAAAGCGTAGCTCATGAAAACACCAGGAATATCTAAAATTAATTAACCATTTATAACCTTTAAGAGAGTTGAACGATAAACGATATAACTAATTTTAGATAATTCTCATCCTAGTTATACATTGATATAATGAAAGCTTTTTTGTGACATTAACTGCAATTATTTTTTGCACCATTTCAAACTTTCCTACCACACAAAATCACTTTTCAAATAATTATATAGTGTATATTGTTGAGAGGTAGTACTCGAAGTACTCTGTGCGAAAAAATTGATCTGTCTTGTTTGAATAAATGTAAAATCCGAATTGAAAAATCCGCTAATTGGCATTACAATGAAATTTCCAAATGAGAGGAAAGAGAGATAAAACTAACAAAATTAATAAAGTTCGTTTTGATAAAATCCTTGCGCGTATGTGTGTGTGTGTGTATGTGTATGAGTGCGCAAAAGAGAAAGAAAGAGAAATCGATGTGGCAGTCGAAGCTCGATGAAAAAAAAAAAAAAAATAGAAAAAAAGAAAACAACCTTAAGCTTAAATCCGAATGGTGTAAGAGAGCCAAGGGCCCGGCCATAAGGCGTTTGGGGCTCACTCATTTGAGCGGGTATCTGTGACTCAGGTGGAGGCTGGACCGCAGGACGGCACTTTGCTAGTCACCTGGCAGCCTGTTGCCCTACACGGTTCGGCAGTCACCGGCTACGCCGTCTACGCGGACGGCAAGAAGGTCACGGACGTCGACAGTCCCACGGGCGATCACGCGCTCGTCGACATACACAAGCTGATGGGCCTCAATCCCAAGCACATCACCGTGAGGACCAAGAGCAGAGAGAGCCAGTCGAGCGACAGCTGCGCCACCGCGATACCCTGCAGCGTTCTCAGAGGTGAGTCCAATACTCTCTTCTTCATTTTTTTTTTTTTTTTTTTTTTTTTTCTGTGATATCGTACCTCGATTCGTATAATTTCGTATAAGATTAGCACGTATTATTATAAAGTAAAAATGGGACGTGCAAAAATTATACTTACCTCGTAGACGTGGCGATATTCGTTACTCATCGAACACGATGTAACGCGAGCCACGAAATAGTTAAAAATCGTGGTACCGTTTGTACCTGCAAGTGTCATAGATTATAAACGATAAAAATGAAAAATGAAACGAAGATGAAATTTTTGTACACAATCTTATTGATTATAATAAAGGAGATTCTCCAATGCTTAAAAATATCTAGCGACTGTGCCAGGCTGCTGCATGCGCGCACGGACAGTACAGTAGTTGTATATATATAGTATAGAGTGGAAGCAAAAAGACCTAAAACGTTAAAGGCGAGCTCGAGGTTTATCCGACTTGCAGTCACGCAGCACACCTCTCGCGCGTTCTCATTTCCGCTCCACATCTATTTTATCAACTTTATATACTCTCATTCTCCTCTCTCTCTCTACTCATCTCACTGTCTCTTCTTTTACTCCCTCTCTTACTCTCTCTCTCTCTCTCTCTCTCTCTCGAGGGAGAGGCATAGATAGAGTTAGAGAGAGAGAGAGCGGCGGCGGGCGAGAGATAGAAAATCTTAACCGAGCGTATTTATACGGTCAGAAGTGCGGAATTTTAATTGCTTTTGCCTCGGCGCTCTAGCCCCCTCAACGATTAACTATGGCGTGTAAAAATTCATTTATTTCAACCGGCTAGAGTACATACACGTATACTTGCATACATACATACCGATGCTCGCGATGCGATATGCATGTGATAGTTTTGTAAATACCGCTTCGCGCGCTAATTCAATGAATATTGAAGCGTTGATGTGTGTCTGCGCAGTTTGTGTGTGTGTGTGTGTGTGTGTGTGTGTGTGTCGGGGAGCAGTGAAGTATACACGACGCGCGTGTACATTATAGTCTACCTAGCTAACGAACGAACACGAGCGAGGGACGACGACGAGGGCTACTTTTGTTATATACGTTCTCGCGCGCTGGCCCACTCTATAATTCATATACAATGGCGCGCGCGCACGGATTAATTCGACGACAATGGCTTATTTATGGCCAGTAGTAAAGATATGATCGCGGGCTATAGATTGCATTATGCATGGTCTATTTTGCACTTAATTTTATAATAATGCGAGCCACGCGCGCGCGCGCACACACAATATTGCTTTACAAAAGTAGAGCTCGCGCAGCCAATGAAATTGATTCGGCTCGATTGTCGGATCGAGCAAGGCGGTTTGGTGAAATATTGACTCGTACTACTTGGCTCGTATGCATAATTGATCGGTAGTCTTGCAGCTTAATTATCAAATTGCAAATTTTTGGATAGCCTGTGAAGTATCATCGAACAAGACTCGAAGAGAATCATTGAATTAAATTTTATAAAATGCTTCGCATATATATATACAAACCCGAACATTTTTTGTCACTTGCGGATTTACGATACTCCATCTGTGGATGGTATCGAAAAGCTCAAAATCAAACATGCCTCTGAGGAGTCTCAATTCCTACGATTATCTCTCTCGCTCGTTTTTCACGAACAAGCCTCCCCTTATACCAAATTTCCGATAAGAATTTCAACTAAAAACGAAATTCCGTCACGCAGGTGGTGCGATCTATCAGGCCCAGCATCAGCAGATGCATCAGCTGCCGCCAGACCCGTCGATGCAGATGCAGATGCAGTCGCAGCTGGATCAATCCGGAATGATGGATCCGACGATGCAGCAGCAGCGCATGATGCAGCAGGGCAACATGCAGGGCAACATGCAGGTCGGCATGCAGGCTGGCATGCAGGGTGGCATGCTCAATCAGAGGTACCCGAACGCCCAGCAGCAGCAAATGCAACAGCAGCAGCAGCAGATGCAGCAGCAGCAACAGATGCAGCAGCAGCAGCAGCAGCAAATGCAGCAACAGCAACAGATGCAACAACAGCAGCAGATGCAGCAGCAGCAGCATCAGCAGCAAATGATGCAGCAGCAACAACTTATGCAACAACAGCAACAGCTACCGCCGCACATGAGGCGACAGGGTCCGATGAGGGTGGACGCTCACGGTCAAACCATCATCGAGACCGACGAAAATTTGTCCGACAAAGAGATCTATCCTGGTCAAATGGGTAAGTCCTCGTTTTTTACTCATACCCGACGACCCTATATGGTCAAAAGTAGTCTTAATTACGTATAAAAAAAAACCATTTATTTCTTTCAAAGTCGGTACAATCGAGCACATTCAATTGTCGTAAATTCAGCGAAAATACCATTGACCGTTTGTTGGAGTAAACAAGTAGTAAATGTCGGCCTATGGTCAGACGCCGTGCTCGGCTTTCTCTCACACAGATACACTGTCACACAAACTCCCGGTGGGCAGCCGTACTTTTTTCTTTTCCAACTGTACCTCTTCCAAGGTCGCTTCAATTACAATTAGCAGAAACGGATATGATCCGTGCGTCCGTAATATATATATATATATATATATATCGACGCAACCGACTCTCGAAGCTTCTCTTTACCCTTGAACCTATCTATCTATCTCTCGTTCGGTATCGAAGCCGCCGCCGCCCCCCGCCCACTTCCACCTTCGTTCTCCCTTGTACACCCGCTATCACGGGTATACGAAATTATACTTAAATATGCACGCGCAAGCGTGATTCCCCCCGACTGTGCCAAAAACAAAAGAAATTGGGTGTTGGCATCGCGCAGGGTTACCTGAAATCACGAAAGACTCGGCGAGCGAGGCGAACTACAGCGAAGACGAGGCGGACGGCGCGCCCGGAACCAACAACAACAACAACAACAATGGACACGCTCGACGTATCAGCGCCGATCGCGACAGTTTTTCCGGCCGCATACCGTCCCACGATAACAATATGGGTCAAAATCCGCAAACGCCGCAACAGCAACAGCCACCCCAGCAGCAACGTATGCATCCGCAGCAACAGCAACAGCAGCCACAGCAGCAGCAGCAGCAGCAGCAGCAACAGCAACCACAGTCGCAGCAGCAGCAACAACAGCAACAGCAACAGAGACAGGCACAGGCACAGGCACAGCAGCAGCAACAACGAGAGCAACAGCAGCAGCAACGTTACGGACCTTCGGGTCAAGGTCATCCTCAGGCTCAGGCAGCAGCGCAAGGCGGCCAGCAAGTCCGTAGACCTCAATCTAGCGGTCCTAGACCGCCGCCGCAGGAAGCTTATTTTGAGCAAGCGCCACAAGGTATAGCACAGTATATACTTGGAGGCTGCAACCAGTGTGTAATTTTTAATGTCTTTCCCTTCTTTCTCTCTTTCTCAAAATATCATTGTCTATCTCTATCAAAAAAAAAATCACATATCTGTCTCTGTCTATGATTCTCTGCTGATTTTTTCTGCACGTGTCCATTGGTCAACGACCCTCTAATTCTCTTCTCTTCCTCTACTACTAATATACATATGTTCATACTGTCTATACAGCCTCTCGATGAGATAATATCTTCATCTTGGGCCAAAGCATCATCTACTTTTAAAAATATTTTTAAGTGTTCCGATTGTGTGTTGTGTTTGTTTTTCAAATATATATTCTAATATTGACGATTTATGAATTTTTGTGCTTAACTACATATGAACGTTATAATTCTCGAGGAAAATCATAAACTCACGAGCACAATTTCATTTTCTCTCGTCGATGTGTGTCAACGCTTCCTATTTAAGTGAAAATTATTACTTCATAACTTCTCTAACTAAATTTTTACGCTGCAACTTGCTCTTCTCTTTAATTGCATCATGTCCTTATACTCTCGTCTATATATACTTAATAATTGCTGTTGTCGTATTTTTGCAGAAAATTTTCTTGTTAAATATTCTATATTTGCCTTTTTTCTCTGATTGGAATCCGACATTGGCTGCTAATACTACATAAACGCAATGTTCTCTGTCGTAATGATCATTCACTTCTATTTTCTATCTGCGCAGCATCCGAGAAAAATTTATTAAAATTATATACTCACACGAAGCATTTGGCAAAATAATATATTTTGTGTTTATGTATGAATGTTTGTCGTTTCTCCTTTCCTATAATTATAATGTCGTCGTTATATAATTATAATCAAATACTGTGTTTGGAGTGTAGACTTTTTGTAAAATAAATTCATATTCAATATCGATCGAATGTTGCGCTATTGCTATGAATAAAATATGAATTTATTGTATTAATTAAAAGCGACGAGTTTAACACATGCGAGAGCATTGCAAAAATAGCACACAACTACAAAACGTCGGTACTGGTTTGTGACACATATTTGTCCAGAATAACAAATGTATCATACACGCTCACGACTCACCAATTTGAACTTACACTGTGTTACCGATCGACTGGATTTTAAGCATTGAAAAAAAAAGTAATAATGGAAAGCACACCACGTCACACCACCAAATGATTATATATAAATTTTAATAATTATATATAAATCCGCGTCATAATCAGTCTACCCACTTTGTGATTTTCAATGGCCATTATCTTATGTGCACGCCAGTAACTCGGCAGAGGCTTAATTATACAGCTGGTGTTGTTTGATTTGCAGGCAATCAAAGGGGAAGAGGAGGACCCATGTACAGAGGCCCTGGTCCGATGAACCAAGCCCAAGCCGGACCTCATCGCTCTCCCGCCATGCAGCAGGCTAATAAAAGACTTAGATGGTTCGTTGCTCTCTTTGACTATGATCCAATGACAATGTCACCAAATCCCGATGCCTGCGACGAGGAGCTGCCTTTCAATGAGAACGACATCATAAAGGTACTGCCGCGCGGAAATCGCATTACAAATATCACATTTCCCCAGTCATATCGAAATTCGACAATATTACCAAGTTGGCAATTTCTGGCGTATAATACGATATACGATGTATACAGGTTTTTGGAGACAAAGACGCCGATGGCTTTTATTGGGGCGAGTGTCACGGCAGACGAGGCTACGTACCGCACAACATGGTTGACGAGATCACCGATCCGAATCAGATAAGACAGCTGCAGGGCGGCCAACAGCAGCAGCAGCAGCAAGTCGGCGCAGCCGGAGTCAGGCGAGGCGGACCCGGCGGGGCCAACGATCGCTGGGGCGACATCTACGCCAACATGCCCGTGAAAAAGATGATAGCCATGTACGACTACGATCCGCAAGAGCTGTCGCCCAACGTGGACGCCGAGGTATGCGCGTAACGCGATTTTCAATTTCGCAATCGTTCGTAAGCATCTTATTCTTCGTGGACAACGAGATATTGACGACGATTTTTTTGGCCCGCGCACAGCAAGTGGAGCTTAGTTTTCGTACGGGCAGCGAGATCTACGTCTACGGAGAGATGGACGACGACGGCTTCTACATGGGAGAACTGGACGGGGTGCGGGGCCTCGTGCCGAGCAACTTCCTGCAGGAGGCTCCCGGCGGTCCCGGCCAGCTACCCGGCCAGATGCAGGGCGGCATGCAGGGCGGGATGCAGGGCCAGATGCCGCCCGGCGTTAGAAGACAGATGGGCCCACAGGGACCTGGAGTGCGGGGCCCGCCTCCGCCGCCTCGCGAGATGCCCGGTCAGCATCGTCGTAACAAAGGTAATATAGTTTTTAAAAAATATATATATAATAACGAACGCACACTGACGAACTGACTGACAACTGCCAGGACTGTATATATTTATATAAAAAAAGATATATATAACTGACGTGACAATTTTGAGCGCCCTTCACGATTCGCCCCCCCACTTGTGTTTTGTGTACTCCGTTTGTTCCGTATCTATCTCGGCTCTGTCTCGCTTTATATGACGAAGGAATCGATCTGTTCGTGTACATATATATGAGCATTATACATTTGAGCTTCGAATGTCCATCATGGGTCACGCGACTTACGATATGCGTGCGTATATTGTACGATCGATTCTTCGTCGAAAGGGATACGTAAACGAACAAACGAAATGATCAAAACACGACGCGCGACTCATGACGTGCCGTAGAGACGATTTTGGCACACGTATATGACGCAGATGATTCATTTCATTTTATTTTTTCTATCGCGTTTTCAATCCGATCAATTGCAAAAATTAATTGTTGAGATTTCGATGTGATCGTTTGGCACCGACTATACATTTACGTGTGTGTATGCGTCTCTTCTGCATCACGAGTTATTATTATTATATTATTCCACACAAC
The DNA here is from genome assembly GCA_034770305.1 of Trichogramma dendrolimi. Lineage (NCBI taxonomy): Eukaryota > Metazoa > Arthropoda > Insecta > Hymenoptera > Trichogrammatidae > Trichogramma > Trichogramma dendrolimi. Next base: position 574,462 of record JAPMIB010000045.1, read on the forward strand.
ACAATGCAATCATCGAACCCAAAAGAGCAACAGCATCTGTTTATATTAATATATATTTTTGTATTGGACGATGTTTTTAAAGTCACACGATCGATATCACTTTTATTATTATTATTATATACATATGTACTCATATAGAAATTCGGCTAAAATGCTGTATAACGCGTATATAATAATAATATTTTTTGAATATCATTCAAAAAGTAATCGCAGTTTTCAAGAGAGAGAACGTTTGTTTCATTGTCATTCATACATATATTGTGGCCATCGACTGGTGACCGAAGCGAGAGAATTCTTAATCGCACACGAGCATCATAACACACGATGCTCGATGATTTTATTTGATCGATTGATTCTAGTCGTTTTCTTTTGTACATGTTTTTTGTTTTTAAATTAAAACACTGGAATCGATGTATCATTCGAAAAAATAGAAGATGAACGTACTGATGATTTGAGATTATAGCGCGTTTGTTACTAGTACTTGAATCGCAGGTTTAAATCAAGACATGTGTTATATGGGAACTAAAGAATAAATTTCACTGGCATTTATTTATTCATTTGATTTCGTGTTTTACGTGAATATGTCATAAATATACAATGAAAATAGGTCAACACACTTGTCTTTATATATTGCAACAAACACCAAGCTGCTTTCAGTGTATATTCTATATTAACTATATATATATAATTTATATACATATATTATATATTTGTCTGTCTCTACATCTATCTATTTCTATAAGAGCGCTATCAGCTCCATTACTTCTCTCACACACTATCTCTCTCTTTATATATATAAATATATATATAATATATTGACTGTTTTATATTCATATATAGTGTTTTTTACATATTATTATATTTTATAAGCGTACATAAATATATAATATGTATTTTTGCAAATGTATATTATGTACCTCTTTCTACTACGCATAAAAACTTAGAAAATTGATTTTGATACATGAAATCAACTATCATTACTGAAATGCCTCCTTTTTCTAAACGGCAAATTGCTGATAGTACATAAAAATACTATTTTATCATATTTTTTCATATATTTAATATATATTAACCTGTATATGAAATTGCTTCTCTATAGATGAAAAAAGAAAAATATATATAAATATATAAAAATTTACCGGCAAATAATTTGTCATCTCTGTGTGCCTGAACTGGTCGATGGTCGTCGTGTCACAAGATTGTCGTTCGTGTCGTGTTGTCATGCTGGCCATTCACGTGCATAATAACTTTAATTACAAAGCTGTATCTCTAATTGAAAAAAAAAAAGAAAAAATTTACACGCTGATGAATGACAACGTGTTAAAGTCAAGTTGATCCTGACGTAATATAGATATATATATATATATATATATATGTTGCCGACATATAATACAAGCCGCGAATGGGCATGAGTAAAAGGCAAAAGTACAATAAAAGCAAAAGATAAATATAAAGCCGCGGGAGTGGATGCGCCACAGTGCACATGGCAACACGATTCGGTTACTAAGTCTCTGTTGCTAGATGCCTGCATTGTGCCTGTGTCTGTCCCTGTCTGTCACTTAGACTTTAGACAACTACAACAACCACTAATGACTAATCAAGTACAACCACATCAAGTACAACAATATCAACAAAACAATTCACCGCATCTAGCGTACCAACAAGCCAACAACTACACGTCCAATCAGTACGGTCAAGGCTTACCTCCAAATCAAAGCGGGCTCATGGGTCCCCAAGGTCCCCATCAGCCCGGCCAAATGCCACCCCACATGCAACAGCAGGTAAGTGCACATTACTTCCTGAAAAACTGCTCTCTCTCTCTCTTTTTCTATGTTCGTTTCAATCTATCCTCCACATAACTATGATACCTTTGTAACTTATCGTATAAACTGGTACTATGCATTTTTTCTGGAATACAACATTTCCTACAGCTCTTGTGCTCAAAGGCTATATACATTTTTCAATGGATGAACTCTCCTATTTTTGTGCTCGATATTTTTGACCGTTTTGTTTGTTTGTTTTTTTTAAACCTTTTGCTGTGTCTTATGTACTTATTGTGATAACACATGGTGTCTAAAATATACGTAGTTTGTGCTTTACATAGTACATCAAATTGCTCACTTAAGTTTCGAAACCTGCGACAAATGACGAAGCATGTAAAGGTCTATGACGAAAAATATATGTCTGATTTATCAGGACTAACTCAAGTTTGCCGAATTTTTGCATGGTTTTCGTTGTTACATTCGAAGACTCGAGTAGTATCATCGAAATATAATATAATTTACTTTACAGGTCATGTAGAGGTTTTTAAAAACATAAAATGAGTATAATGACATTTTGTTGTGCTTATAATTTAGTCGGTTACATGAAAAAGAACCTAATAGAAATTTTTTTTATAGACAAAAATCAATCTCAATTCTTAACTTCGTTAACATTCTGATTAATATTCAATAAATAAAAGAATTTGGACTGATTTCTTGATTAACTGGATGTTATTCCTTCTCTGTCTTCTATCAGGTAGATGAAATGTTTACGCTTACTGCAAAGTACACAAAAGTGACCTTTTCAATATACAACATAATAGTTATTATTTTTTATGTTCAATTAACAACTTTTAATTAGATCGAAACGAAGCAACATGCCTAACACGTACAGTTGTCCGCCTAGCTGTACCCGAATTCATGACAACTGAAGCAGAATTCGATAAATAACTTTTTCAGGCGCCTAATAATCATTTTGTGTAGATAAAGCTATATGACACATTAGCTAATATTACCTTTGTTATAAATTTTAGAGCTTATAGCTTAGAAATTTGCGTCATCAAGCAAATAAAATAATAAAACTTTTTTGAATAGTTGACAGAATCGATATACCACAGCATTATACAAGCATACTTTTATATAGGATAGAAAAGCATAAAACCGTCTGTATCAATAGCTGCTCATCATGTGGAGTTTTCCAATTAATATTGATAAAAACTTATTTTGGAACATTGCAAACGAAATGTAGAGATTTTTTTTAGTAAAACAAGAATTCGATTTATGTACTGACATATTTTTCAACAATTAATTGAATAAGATTATATACTAAGTTTCAAAATATGTTTATCATTATTAAGTAGGATGTTTGCAATGATTGAAGTTAAAAAATACGCTAATGCTTTTCCGATTTCACTTTACAGGGGAGGGGGAGAGGCGGGCCCAACCAGGTCGTTGGTAGTAGCATGCCGGGTGGCCCGCAGGGTATGCCGGGCCAAATGCAGCAGCAGGGAGGCCGGGGTATGCCGGGCCAAATGGGCCAAATGGGCCAAATGGGCCCGGGCGGCCCTATGCGCCCCGGCCAAATGGGCCCCATGGGCCAGCAAGGCCAGATGGGAGCCATGCAGCAAGGCCAGATGGGATCCATGCAGCAAGGCCAAATGGGCCCTATGGGCCAACAGGGCCAGATGCAGCAAGGTTCTATGCAGCAGGGCCAAATGCAGCAGCAGCAGCCGGGCCAAATGGGCCCCGGTGGTTTCCCCCAGCAGCAGGGCCAGCAGCAGCAGCAGGGCCAGCGCGGATCTTTCCAAGGCCAGATGCCCGGCCAGGGCTTCGGGCAGCAGGGCCCCCAGGGTCAGTACGGCCCGCAGGGCCAGCAGCAGGGTATGCAGGGTATGGGCCAGCAGGGAATGGGGCCCCAGCAGCAGGTTATGGGCCCCGGTCAGCAGCAACAGCAGCAAGGCCCATACGGCCCGATGGGCCAGCAGGGCCCTGGCGGAATGATGGGCGGAATGCAGCAGGGCCCGCAGGCGACTAAGGCGCAGATGATGCGCGGCGTGCCCGCGGTGGTGCCCAACGCCCAGGGCATGGGCCCGATGGGCGGCCCGCAGCAGATGCAGCAGCAGCCGGGTCAGCAAGGCCAGCCGGGCCAGCCGGGTCAGCCGGGCGCGGGCGGGCCGAATCTCATGCAGAAGTTCACGGAGATGGCCGGGGCCAGCGCCGGCGGCGACATTCTGTCGAAAGGCAAGGAGCTCATCTTCATGAAGTTCGGTCTGGGGAAGTGAGTTCGAGCCACGCGCGGCCCGTGTGACGACGACGACGAGGACGATGCGACCGACGGCGCCTACTACTCGCGCGTCTCAGTCTCGCAGCAGTCGGGATCGTCATCAGCAACAACGGGCGCGCGAAAGACCAACGAAGCTTGTTTGCCGATCAGTATTATTAATAATCATAACTTTAGCGTTTCGCGTATCGACGACTACTCAAATAATAATGAAAAAATGATGACATATCGCGTTCCTGGCCGTCGACCCGGAAGCTAATCCGACCTTACACGAATCGTTGAATTGCGTGCGCCAATTAGGTTATTTACATACGTAATATTGTATTTTATTAAATTAACTATCATCGTCATTATTGATAAATATATCGCGCGACGTCGTATACAGCATATAGATTATAATATAAAATCATGCATTATTATACATATAAACTCGTTTATATATGCAGGAAGCTCAAAGTCGAACCGGTGCTGTATTCGAGAAGCAGCTTGATGCTAAAAATATTAACTAAATATTCAATACGTGGTCGTCGTCTATATCCTGCTCACGATGTGTATAAATTTCGAAAAGCCAGAGAAACGCGTATCCGGTGTTGTGTTGTATTATCCGCGAGGCTCGTTGCTTCTAAAATGACAAAAAAACATGAAAAAAAAATAACTGCCAAGTTTCGTCGGGGGCTCTCTGCAGTCGTCCGCACGAGTTGTCGCTGCTGCGGGTATAACGACGTTGATTGTGTGTACAACAACGCGCGCGGTAGCGACAACGGCAAAATCGTCGCCGCAGTGTACATTGCGAGGGTGTTTGTGTGTGTGTGTGTACGAGCGCGAAACGAGTACCCTTCCTCCACGTAAGTGTCACTTTCCTACTCTCTACCTCGATTCTAACGATGTGCAATTGCCACGGATATATATATACGTAAGACCGAATCGCGCGCGAGTGGGCGAATCTAATTTGCATATAAATATATACACATACGAATGTACGTGGTCTATTTTCTGCCAAATTGAATGGTCAAAAGATTTTTTTTTCTTACGTTGGAAATGACCTAGATTTTGGGAGAATTTTTGGGTCCTTTTAAGAACCCTTTGTAGAAGTCCCAAAATTGGCTCTTTTTCAATAAATCTGAATTCTTTGAGAGTTTATTGATAAATTCGAAAAAAGTAGAGTATTTTTTGAATTATTTGTTGGTGAATAGCTTTATCTAATTTGATTTTAAGTTGTATGTTTGGAACAACTACTAAAAAAATATAGTTAGTCTGTTCGATTTGACAGAGAGTCAACCATGTACACAGATGTAATGACGACTTATTATTTTATACGTTACTCACCGACTGATACTTATTGATCGACTATAAGCAACCAAATATATATTATAGAATTATGAAATATAGAATAACGAAAAAAATACCCATGTTTATGCATATAATACCGAGAGCCCGTCATTCACCAATCGATTGTAAGTATATCGCATTTAATAATTAGTCCTTGATACGCAAAGATAGTTAGGAAGCATACAAAATAAATTGTGTACACATGAAAAGTCGCGATCCAGGCAAAGTAGAGAGCTCCATTGAGCATTCCTAAAAATTTAATGCTAAAATTGGGATGTGCAAAGGTTATTAAAGCGCAATGCAGCTTCACACGCAAATAATGGATTCTTTAATATATCTATACCAAAGTGAATCATCGCATCAAAAAAAAAAAAATGTTACGAAATAACGTAACGTACATGTGGGGGCCGATATAAAATAATAATATATGAAAAAATATATTGACACGTTGGACGGACGTTTCACTGTAGTTATTGACTAGAATGTGACATATTCTAGAGGTATAATAAATAGAAACAAAGATAAAAAAAAATTGAAGAAGTACGACGAACGAGAGGCGGGCGTGCCTTGAGATACCTCAAAACCTGACACAAACAATAATCATATCTCAAATATAAAGTTAAAAAAAAATGATGTCAGCTAATACAAATAATTTAATTATATACAAGGCATGGATATATCACGTACTAATTATTCATGCGAAATGGCATTACTAAATAATTGTCATTATTGTATTTACAAAAACAAAAAAAAGTATAAAGCGTATAAACATGATGTATTATCAGTTAAGAATATAAATATAGTATATATCATAGCATTTATATATATCTGCATGTACACATGTAATACGTATGTGCATGTATAATTGTTTCGAATTGATTCGTGTGTGTGTCCCTCTTCGAGTGTCGACGACTGACTTGGTAACTCATAATTTAACCATACCAAAAAAAAAGTAAATAAAAAAGCTATATCCGTAATAACAAATAAAAGTACACGTGTATCGGTATAGACAAGTTAAAATAAGTATAATCAAATGAAATATCAATGCAAAAATACGTTGAATAGACGTTAAACGATGTGCGCGCGGGCGAATGAGGGGGAAAAATCGACGAGGCTGGCGACGTCACTCTCCGCTTCTAATATATAAACTACAATACAATACATAAAAATATAGTACGTGAATACGATTAAATCTCAATATGATATTTATTTACTCGAACGAGGAATATTTGTTCTCTCTTGATCGCGTCAACGAATGCCTTTACAAACTTTCGCTAGCGCAAATTTTTCTATCTACTTCTCATCTCTTGAATATAAAATTATTAGGACGAAACGAAAACGAGCTGCAAATATTCAGCGGAAAATTAGAGCAAAGAAGCGTAATATATAAACTTGATACACATTAGGAGAAAACCTTATCTTATAAATACTGTTATAGTCTCCGGTTAGTCCGAGATTTATTCCAGAGGTAAATTTGTTTAAAACATTTCGGAAACTTCGCAGAGCTCTATACGAAATAATTTTATTGTGTTACGTTGATAAAAAAAATTGTATAGTTCTTATATAAAAAAAAATTATATTGTACATTTTATTAAAAACAATTGTTGTGCTAGATATGTTGTGTTATCGTAATAGGTATTGAATCAAATGAATAGTACATATGTTAGATGTGTGTAACGATAATAATTTTTTCCTGCGATACAGTATGTGTAATATGAAGCAAAGAATTGTTTTGACGTTAAAATTAGAATAAAATAACAATGTGATGTTATGATGAAGTTTGGCACACGAATCTGTGTTTGATTGTTTTATAATTAGCGAGTGCATAGCTAAGGTATGTTTATGTTAACGCGTGTGCAAAAGTGTTTAAAAAAGGTGTCAAATTTCCGATAAAAGTGAACATTAATAATAACAATAATGATACGAGAACAAAACGAAATCATTTCTGTAATTGACCTCTTGAAATGAATGTTGAATGTAATATCATCATGTTATCATAAAAAAAGTGAATTTATCGAATCCTTTGGTCGGATAGTTTTATTTATATCAAATATCTTCGAAATCGCGAATTGATAACGTATAATGTACGGCACGACGCGTATGAAAAATCTACATTGCAAAGTTGATGATAATTTAAAAAAGAAAAAAAATGACGTTAAAAATCTATTAACAAGTGAAGTTTTCGATCGATTGATCCCGTTAAGTATAAATAAAATTTAATATTAAATATATACATAAATATATATTTAGTCTATACAAACGATCATCAACTGCGATACGTTTGTGCGGTCGTTTACGCACGCACCTATTATATACTTAAATGAAAAATTCAAATGATTTATATATACATATGACAGAAGACGACTTCAAAGTAATATAAATAAAGCTATATTCGTGAAAATATATAAATATATACATATAAATAAAAAAAAATATAAATATATACATACAAACGTATACACATTATACATATTATACATACGTATATATATATATATTTAACTATTGCAAAAAATTGTTGTTACGTCGCTACTTGTATCGCATTTTGTACAAAATATTCTCTAAAGCCGTAGTCATTATTTGCCCAGAGTGAACATTCACGGTGGGAAAAAAATATGATCAGTATAAGTATAACGTACGCATATGAAATTATTATTGAAAGAACAAACAAGAGGGTATAAATATAATGATCATTTAAGATAAAAAAAATAGAAACATTTGAAATTCGCCGGCGATTTAAAGGGGGGTAAATGTTTGAACAACTAATAGGCTTTGATGATCATCTCGCTGAAAGTTTCTTAAAGTGTAAGGATAAGTGAGAATAAAAGTATATGATGATGTTGGTTTTCACGACTCTTGTTTCAAAGAAATACGCAAATTGATTATCAATCGATAAGTTGTAATTATAAAAACCAAATATTGCTGCTTGGAGTTTGAATGAATGTGTGCATAATAAAAAAAAAAGGAAATAAGCTGGTAAACCATAAATATGTATACATGATCTCAATAAAATATACCACAGCTAAATCACAAGCCAATGTATATGTATGCTAAAAAAATCAGTACATATACACATTGTGTATTCAAGGGAGAATCCTCGTCAATTTTCATGAGACGTTCGATCAACTTTTTGACGCTACATACGTACACAAATGAAAAGTGAACATTATTTCCACAATTATATATGCAAGTTATTTTGAGTCGTAATATATGTCGTTGTATATACTAACGCTCAAATGTCGGCACCATTTATCATCAAATTAATAAAATCTTAGACAATTATAACATGAACCGTTTTGTTTTTATTTTATTACTTCTGTTCTTTTACCTTCTTTGCGATTAAATTTTATCATGATTTTTTTAGTTTTCAGAAACCAGAACTGCGTGTTTGACTTATTAATCGAACCAATCTTGATGAAGGACTTTCGAGCTTGATAGCAAAAACTTTTTCGTTTCTGTTGTCGTTTGAATCATTAATATTTTTGTTATTGGTGAGATCGAACGTCCTGAATGACGGGTAGTATACTTTCAAAATTGTAAATTACGATACGGTAATAATTAAATAATAAAATATAGTGTCATAAACTCACCTGTCATTTTTCAAATCTGCAAAAAGAAATCGTGTACGCCGGTAGTTTCGTAAATTAATGCTGTCGTCTTTCTATAATTTAAAGGAAAAAAAACCTCGGATGAGTAAAATGTTGTCACGATATAAATATATATTTATAATTTTTTAAAAGAAATTTGGAAATTCGAATCTTACACCGAACACCCAAATGAAGAATCATTGTTCAAGTATTATAATAACAAAAAAAAAATTTTGTACTACTGTTAAACTGCATGTAAATTTAGATATGTGCAATCCTCAAGAAAGTGGATGATTTGCTGGTATTCAATTATGCCTTCATAAACTATTGAATAGTGAAACCTTTCCTCATAATTCTACGTCTAATTAATATTTAATATTTGAGCTACTTGATCTTTCATTTGATAAACAATCCGATTAGAAACGAGTATGGCTTTTTGAGCGGAGCTTATTAGACTACTAATTTACCGATGAGATTAATGAAATCATTTTTGGTAGTAAAGCAGGTATGTTGAGTTCAATTTTATTGTGAAAATGGCTCTACTGCTTTATTACACATCTATAATACTATTAAAATTAATAAATAAGAAAGGTATTGATTAGATTTTATATTGAGACAAACTTCAAAATAAGTAAAGCATTCTACTAAAACGTAGGTAGATCAATTTTTTAAAAGAATTTAAGCCGCAAAAATAATTCAATATCTTATAACATAATATAAAATCCGAAGAAAAAACGATCGAAACAAATGTTCAATAAGGTAATTTAAAACGGATTCTATCAAATTCAGCAAATATGAATAATATGTCACAAAATTGATTTATCTGTACTCATATAATATTCATTTTGTAATAATTTCATTGACCAAATGACTATAGCACGTAGCTCTAAAAAATTGCATCGCTCATCGGAAGCTGTAATTTATACATAACAAATATTGTGTATAACCGTATCAGCTTTTTGTGAATATAACGAGTACATATTATATGAAAAAAAAAAGAAAATTTTTTGACAGTCTGCATCAGACTTCCTAAAGGATAATCTAGTTTTCCTACTTCAATGATAGAGCATTTCAATAGGAATCATGGTCACACCTGTTTACATTTGAACGTTATACATAATGCCAGCTCGTAGATATGGTTAATAATAATAATGAATTATAAAAATCCATCAGTGAAACAAATGAAAAAAAAAAAGAAAAATAAACACCCACAACATTAACTATATAAGCAATGTGCACTCGTGAAAAATAAGTTAAGAAATAAAAAAATGAATCAACAGTAACTGCGAAACTGATTATCATAAATTCATATACTTTAGATTCATCTTGGGATACTTAAGTCGTATCGCATCCACACCATATCAGATAAAGTAAACAAATATAAACAAAGCAGAATCTCGCCAGCTACGTTTCCTATAATATATGTATTAAAAAAAAACAAATGTATGTATCCGACGCATTCGATGGCTCTATATTATTATCATTGAAGGGATGAAAAATATATTGAAAGCTCAAGTGGAAAACTTGGTCGAAGAGAGATAAGTTTGATCTCTTTCTGTACTCGTTGAAAAATTATTGATTCTTCTATAGATTTTTCCTCTCCTCATTCACCTCACTGATGAAAAAATAATTGACAACGCGACGTAATTATATGCAGAAAAAAAATATAAAATGTGAATAATAATGAACGAAGATGCTGTTTTGTGCGTTGAGAAATTTGAAGGAAAAAGAAAATCAACAATCGACGCATTAATCGTTAATTATTACTACAAACAAAGCGACGACCAATCGATCGAAACGCTATGACATACATAAAAACCCTAAGAAACATCAAGTCAAAGTAAATCCAATGAGTTACATAAAAAGTGAGAGGATCATGAAAAAAAAAGTGATTATCGTGCGACGAGTCGCAAAAATAAAGTAAATCAAGAAAAAATATTGAGAAAGAGATTGATTAAATAAAACAAAAAGAATAACATGTTATGATGAAACGATTACTTAATAAAAAAAGACGAATCTTGTCTATTGTTACTTCTAACGCTCCTCCTTGTACTTTGATTTCTCACTTATTTCAAATTTCAAAGAGCATGGAAATATAATTAATTTTTAATTTTATTAAAATTATGAAGGGTAAGTAAATCGATTCAATTTTTATTTCAGTCAGTTGAATAGTTTTTATTTTCTTGAACGACAATACGAATAGTTTATTTCATCTGCTATTTCATAGACGAGATTACAATGATAAATCAATGAAAAATGGAAGAAAAACTCGTCGAGACTCCGCACGCACGGCCATTTACGTATCTTCCTCCCAGACGGTTTCCGTGAGTATGGCTATGTTGTCCAGTCCTCGCATCGGCGCGTACTCGAGATGCCACATGAGATTCGTGAATACCACTGTGAAAAAACGAGGATCAAAAAATGAATTGTGCAAAATTGATCACGAGGACGTAATTTTTTTGTTATGTACTCACGCATTTCACCCTGATGCAAGTCGGCTATGAGCTCGGGACAGGAGCTGTTGCAGGGATTGATGGGGGTGAGGCGCAGCTGGGTGGCGCCCCGGAACTGCGCCAGGGCTATCAGGCCGGAGTCCAGCTCGACCCGCTTGTAATTCGGACTGCTGTAGTCCGAGGACATGAGGACCCAGTTGAAGTGGGCCGGCGACACGGTGCTCGAGAGGAAGTAGGGTCGCTGGTAGTACTTGCGCAGCACCTTGACCGCCTGTATGTCGCAGTTCTGCCAGTGCACGAACCACTTGGCCACGCCGGGGGTGTGCACGCGGCGCAGAAAGGCGGCGAGATCCGAGGAGCCGGTGCGCAGATTCGAGGTGAGGGCGCAGGGCACCGTCTCCATCAGTCGCTCGTTCTCCAGGTACAGCTGCAACAGGACGACGACGTCGACCTTGCTGATTACGGATATACAGAGAAATTTGCCGAATCGATTCGAGAGGTCAAATCGATTGAGATCGCCGCGTGGAGATTGATTAATTATGAGTGTACTAACGTGGGTGATGTTGTCGAACCAGAAAAAGTCCGTGTTCATGGCGGCCCAGGAGCTCATGGCGTCGGTAATGATGACCGGCGCGTCGCGATTCAGATAATTGTCGACCAGTTGACGGTAACGCACGTCCGACTGCCGATCGATCGTTTCCAAAGCTTCGCAGGCCTGCGTAAAGAAAGAAAGAAAATTGCCCCGTCATTCTCGAATTCGCATCTCTTTTTATCTATATATATGGATGAAACGAATGAACCGACCACGCAATCCTCCTCCGTGACGGGATGATAGTCGTTGTAGAAGGGATTGTTCATCATGCAGTTCTCGTAGTAGAGCGGCTGCCAGTTCCACACGGGCAGCATCTTGATCATGAAGAGGCGGCCGATGGCGCTGAAGTGGGTGCCGACGAAGTCGAGCTGGGCCGCCAGGCAGCACAGAGTGCCCAGGGCGACCAGCACGAGGGTCGCCTGAAAGACGAGCTGCAGCCAGGAGCGGCGCATCGCCGCCACCAGCGGCTGGCAGATGATGTCCATCTCCTCCTCGGTGAATCCGGCTTGTTGACAGTATCTGCGGCGGGGCAGGATAATATACGTGATATATCACACGCTTCTCTTTCTCCTTATTTTTGTCGTCGTCTCGAGATATCGCGCGGAAGAAACTCGTGGAAATATGTGCTCGCGAGTGGTCCGGAAAGATAAGCTCGGCGCGCGCCAAACGGTGAGTTATGTATATCCATGGGACATCGATTCATGCTATACACATAGGTATATTTAACTTAGTTTTTTATCTTTTTCGAGTTTGGATTCGTTTATTTCTTGAAATTTAAATGAACCGGCAAATTCTAAGCTTTAAAAATCCACATTTTTTTATTCATAAAAAGCTCAATGCACAAACAACAACAAACTAACTTGTAAAAAGCGTTGAGCTCGTCGTCGATGAGCTTGAGCTTCTCGCCGTGGGTCATCTCGTTGGGCTCCTTGGGCGGCAGCTTGCGAGCCGGCTTGGTGCTTTTGCCACTCGACATCGTTGCTGTTGCCGTTGTTGTTGTTGTTGAGCTTTTTGGCTTCTTAATGTATGTTATATTCGCAAGCACAGACGGACAGACGGTAGCACAGCTTTTGCGCTCGCTGCTGCAGTTCCAGTGAGCGTACTTTGTGTCCTGTGTGTGTGGGTGTGTGGGGGGGGGGGGGGGCGAGTTGCAGCAGCAGCAGCGCCTATCGAACGATAAGCAGCCCGGCGTGCATGCGTGTCGGAGCGCAGCGACTGCTGCTGCCTCTTTGTCTGTGGCCCGAGTCGCTGCTGCGTCTCTATTGATTTTTCGCCGCGCGCGCTTTGCACTCTATGTTGGCCTATAGCTATACTGCAAGCTTGCTGTACAAATTTTACAGCGTAAATGTCAATGTATATATATCAAATTCAGAAGCTTGACTCTTTCTAGCTTTTATTTTGAGATGTTTCATGCTTCAAATTTAGTATTAAAATAAATAAAATAATACCAGTAAACTTTTTTTTTATTCAGCGGTAATCTTGTAAAAAAATAAGTTTTTTTATCATTGGACACCATCATGGATAAAACAAATAATCAGCACAATCCAATTCGAAATCCAAATTCTGACCATTAAAATTTCGCCTCGTCTTTGTAATTTTCAAATCAAAAATACAAAATTCCCGGTGCGCCAATGCCATCTTTGTGCGAACATTGGAAACTTTCATTAATTCGCTACTGTCACACTACGCGCAAATATTCGCGATCTCTGCGAATTACGAAATACATAAGATGTGATCTGCTGCGGCGTCGTCGTCGTGCGTGTTTTCAACTCCGTAACTTGCGCAAATAATAATAAAAAACACAGCTGCCGCCGACGCCGCCGCCGCTGATCTCGGCTTTTAATAATCGGGGGATGCCGTCGAGTCGCTCCCTGGAACTCGAGCCAGTAGTGACATATCGCTGCATATTGTAGCGTTAGTACCGGTCCCCGTGCAATACACAATCGATTCGGTGTGCAGTTATTTTATTTTTATTCCATTTTTTTGAGAAAACCAAGGAGTACTCGTGATGTTGGGTAAGAGGAAGGCAAAAATTATAATTTCTCAGAAATTGAGGCGCAAAAAAACGGCTTGTCATCGGTCAATCTGTTCGTGATCAACAAAGTTATACCAATGAGATAACAAATATTTCTGATGATACAAGTGCTTTTCGAGCTTTTTAGAATTTTAGATTAGTCTTGGAATCTGTAAAATGTTGCTTTTTTGATTGAACTTTTTTTAAAATTATATAATTTTGACAGGATTTCAAAGAGCAGTGGCCAAAGTATGCGGGCGTCGACACATCGCTTCTCTCTCGGCCCTGTCGGAAACTCATCAGATGCTCTACAAAACATGCAGGTATTTTTCGGTTTTAATAACGATATTAATAAATGAACTTTATGAGAATGAGCATTGAAAAAAAATTATATTCATTCCAATATATTTTCTTAGAGATTTCGCAGAAGGAGAATTGAAACCAATTGCAGCCAAAGTGGACAGAGAACATCTTTATCCAGCAGAGCAAATAAAAAAAATGGGTGAACTTGGGTTGATGGCCATGGCTGTTCCTGAATCCTTGGGGGGAACTGGCCTTGATTATTTGGCTTATGCTATTGCAATGGAAGAAATTTCCAGAGGATGTGCAAGTACCGGAGTGATAATGAGTGTGAATAATTCTTTATACCTGGGACCTTTACAACAGTTTGCCAATGACAAACAGAAAGAAAAGTACATCACTCCATTTACAAGTGGTGATCAAGTTGGTTGTTTTGCCCTCAGCGAGCCTGGCAATGGCTCGGATGCTGGTGCTGCATCGACTACTGCTAAAACTAATGGTGATAAATTTGTCCTCAATGGCACAAAATCTTGGATCACTAATGCTTTTGAAGCTAAAGCAGCTATAGTCTTTGCTACAACGGACAAGTCCAAAAAGCACAAGGGAATAAGTGCATTTATAGTTGATAAGCCATCGGATGGATTTTCACTTGGCAAAAAAGAAGATAAATTGGGAATTAGAGGAAGCAGCACTTGTTCTCTTATATTTGAAGATTGTAATGTACCAGCAGAAAATATGTTAGGAGAACCTGGTTTAGGTTTCAAAATTGCAATGATGACATTAGGTACGTATTTATAGTCTATAGTTTTACAAATACTAAATTATCACTTCTTTATAATAAAATTTAATGTAACAGATGCTGGAAGGATTGGAATAGCTTCACAAGCCTTGGGAATTGCTCAAGCTTCTTTAGATTGTGCTGTAGAATATGCCCACAAAAGAACAGCTTTTGGCAATTCGATTTTAAAATTGCAAGCTATCCAAGTTAAATTAGCAGATATGGCAATGAAAATTGAGAGTTCTCGACTCTTGACATGGAAAGCAGCTTATTTGAAAGATCAAAAAAAGCCTTACACCAAAGTTAGTTTCAATCATTTTAATTCTATATTAATTCTAAAATAGAGTTATTAACAATTTTGACCCTGTTAGGAAGCTGCTATGGCAAAGTTATCTGCCTCAGAGGCTGCAACATTCTGCTCTCATCAATGCATACAAATTTTGGGAGGAATGGGCTATGTGACAGATATGCCAGCTGAACGTCATTACAGAGATGCTCGCATAACAGAAATTTATGAAGGTACCTCAGAGATTCAAAGACTAGTGATTGCAGGAAATCTAATTAAAGAATATAATTTATAAAATTTTTAATATCCACAAGTAATCTTTAATAATGAAAATTCTGAAATCGTTGATTGATTACCTTTTAACAAGTAAAATCATGTAAATTGCACTTGACTTGTGCAGTGGTATATTTATACAGACCTAGTTTTTAAATGTAAATATATGTTCAACATATTTTTATGTTCTATACAAAAAAGATGTTTTTAATATATTTTTTCTAATCTAAAAATGAATAAATTTTATATATTATTATCTGGTGGCTTTATTTAACTGTATGACTGACAGTATGTATACTAAATTTCCTCATATATACATTAACATAAGTTCCCTTTGAAAACGTATACGTATACATTTTTATTCAAAATTGAATGAACTTAAGAATATTCATCCACATGTTGAGATTTTGTCTGTATATTAGATCAGAGCCCTTTGGCAGCGCTACAGGGATTTCAACCCTGTGTAATACAAGGAACAACTAACTTTTATAACTAGATCAAGTAGTCTCCATTAGCATGTAAGATAGTTGTTTTTTTAGAATACACATACAATGAAATTCAATAAGATAACACGCGTCGCGTAAGTATTGAGAACCATTGTTACTTTAGATAAAACACTTTTATAACCTTGACACTTAGTAACATATAGAAGTATTATTGATTCAAAAGTATCTATTAAACGTTTTTTCATTAGCATCTATATTTCTGCAGATTTATTTGTGCAAAAGACAATTGATAACAAAATCAAAAGAGTAATTGAATTAGTTTGTCATATATAATTAAAATTAAAATGATCAACATCTTTGCAAATTTAATTGTGAAGCATCTAAAATATCTAATGCAACTGACTTTAAAAAGCCGAGATTTCGAATTAGGCGCATTTAAATTTATGTACACTTTCTACAATTTAACTTTTCACTTGAATAAATAAAACTGTATTTTCATAAAATAATGTACAAAGTAAGTAGAAAAAAATTTATTCAAATAATTGAAATCATATATTAATGTGAAATCATTCAAGTTGTAATAGAATTTCATTGTATGCATCATTTATTTACAGTCAACACATCCTAAAATTAAATGCCCAAACTTCGCTGGTATCCAGAGTCTAAGTTTCTTTCTACATGTAGGTCTAAAACATATCATCTATATGTTATTTAGTTTATTACATTGAGCAATTATGACTGTTGTTTCATTAGAAACAGTAGTCTAGTTTTATACTCGAATACTGAGACTCGAAATTTTCATATTCTAACAAAATCGACGCTTAATAAAAAAAATTATTCTATGCACAAGCCATTATCCATATTATGATCAAATGATCAATAAAAGATGCTTAATGCAAGTGAATAACTTAGGTGTACTTATTATTCGGGTTATCCGAGATTCAGAGCAGAACATCGTTAGAATTGCCTCGGTTTATCAAGTACACAAGAGGTTTATATTTAAAAAAATAACGAGCAATTTTCTAAGGACATGGCGCAAAATTTTAGGAAATTAAGTGCTTTTATTATTATTATTATTATAATTATTATTATTTTATGTTGTTTGTTTTCTTTTATACCGTATTACTTTTAGTTTGTAACTTTGTTGCATATCACACACTAGCACTTTCAAAATACACATAGTTTAATTACATTCAATGTTAGACCACAATTTGGGCTTTCAGTGTAACCATTCATTCATTATCACTTATGCGTTTGCAGCAAGCAAGTGTTCTTTGCTTGTTAACAATCATTAATAGCTAATGTCATTGACTACTTTTTTTTTCAAATGATTATTTAATGATTAAGTCATTTAGATAATCTAGAATGCATTTTCACTTAGCCCTCACCACTCGAATTTCTATTAAACGTCTCTTTATGCTTTACTTAGTCTTTTAAAAACATATAACTGCCTCAAGTCTTTGTCAGTATCTTCAAATTTTTACAATTATCATTATCAATACAATAAGATTTCCTGACAATAATTTCATCTAAAAATTTTTTAAAACCAATTAAAAGTAACGTTGCAAGTAGACACTGAATTTAGATGAGAAAAACTCTGGAAACTGCCCCGATCCGGCAGGACCACTTATGGCTTTAGGTGTAATTATACAATTCTTTAGGTGGATAAGTTTGACGTTTGCAATATTTTGAAATTAAATTCAGTAATATCATCAACTTGTTTTAGTATGATCTTTAATCTTCAGCACGCATTCCTCGTACTTCACCTCTGTGTCTTTGCTGCAAATAAAAAAAAAGTTTTTGAGAATCAGAACAAAAAATTATATTCCAATTAGAAAGAAAATGCCTTTAATTCAATGTACTATATTGATAGTGGAATACAAATATAAGTAAATTACATACCCTATCCAATTCTTCCCTAGTAGCATCTTCAAGTGCACGAATATCTTCCATAGTGAGTCCATGCCAACGATCCATCCAGCAGAATACTTGCCGGTGGAAATTGGTGAAAAGACGCCTTTCAGCTTTTTGAATAAAACTTTCAACACGAGTTTGTAAACCAAACCATTTGAACTCACAGGTAACAAGTTTATAGCAAGTCATTACAGGATTGACAGAATGTTTCCAGTCTCTGCCGACCAGCGGTCCTCGACCAGTTTTTTCAGATTTAAACTTGCTAGGGTCTTCATCTTCTTTATAATCTGAACTAGCTACGGGATCATTGGAAATATCTATGTGTACAACCTCTCTAATTTTAAGCTTATCTGCAGGGAGTTCATGAACCTGAAATAAAAATAAAAATATTGTAAATCACAGATAATTTGACTTGAATTATAATACAATTATAACTTACATTATCTTGATCACCAACATCTCCAATATGATAAGATTCTATTACAATAATGAAGTTTTCTTTCATGTAACCAGGATTCTGAAAATTTTCAAACATCCAGTTCATAACAATTTCGAAAATATGTTATGTATTCTTTTAGATTTATACTTACACTAATAACAGTTTTACAATAAGGGTATGCATTCCATGCTTCTTCATGAACTTCTAAAGAAGTCTTAGGTAAAAGCATACGAATGAAAGCAGGCACTTTGCTCGCTAAGTGGTAAATTTTATATGTATATTGGCCGGTGGAATATCTTCCTCCAAGTAAAGGATAGTCTGTGAAGGGTTCATTTTTCAAAACTTCTATTCCCTCGCCTCCTCCTGTATTGTTTTTACTTGCCTCTGCTACAGAGTACAATTGAGCTACTTGGTACTATGAATCAATAAAAAAAATTAAATACATTAACCAGTTTAGTAGAATCATCATTTAGAAATTTTTCCAAATGGATATTATCAATGTTTTGTTCCATTAAGATAAAATTGGGCAGTGACTCATCAATCATTTTTCAAAGATTGGTGCATATGATTGAAACGATGAACCAACATAAGTTTTTACTGCTCTAAATAAGAATTTAGCCACAAACAAAATTTAAATCCAAGTATTCTTACATCTGCTATTTTCTAAGATTTTTTGAACATGTAACACTAAGTGGGAGGCTTCTAATGACTCACAAGTTAGATTTAACAGTGTTAATTATACCGAGGCAATAAATGGTTGTTAGATGAATTGCAATGCAATAAGTGCAATCTCATTGGAACCAAACATATTATTGACAGCTAGACCTAGACCTTGAACACTTAGACTGACGTGTATACATACCTCTTCAACAGTGAGGGGCAGGGTAACACGGCTGTAACAGAGAAAAAAAAATGCATAATCAGCATAATGGAAATTGTGCAAAAGTAAAAATAAAAATAAAAAAGGATAAATAGAAAGGCAGAGGAAGGCAACGAAGAAAGAAATTCGCGCGTTCGTCGCGCTACTTCGTGCGTTGACCTTGAAAGAGAAAAAAAGATAGTTTCTTTTCTTGTTTTTCTTTCTCCTTTTTTCTATTTTTTTCTTGTTTTCATTCGCCGTTGCGAATTCAAAAGTATAATCATTGCTTTCGATGATCCGCGACGGGAGCAGCCGTGTGTCTCTATGTTGTTGTGTATAAATGTGTGTAATGTGCCGTGCATTTCACTTCAAGGCCCTGCTGACTGCGAAACGAAATTATCGATCTCTCTCTGCACATGCACGCGGTGTTCCTTGGACGTCGCTGCTGCTGCCTTGCCTGCGATGCGACGTGCCTCGCGCGCGTTCGCGGGCTGCTCCGTTTTTTTGGCATCGCTATATCATCGTCAAAATTTGCACGCATTCTAAAAACGGAGCGCGTTACAGCTATCGTTACAGGAAAAGCGAGACGTTAATTGCAGGAGCCGCGCGCGCGTAGGGGTAGTAGGATTTCTCTCCCTTGGGTGTGACGTCATTAACTTAGTCCGCGTCGAGCTATTATATCCTCTCGAGGATGAGGAGAAGGACGACGGGACGTTTCGTCCTCTTATCTCGGGGGCGATGTTGCACAGGAGGTATATACAGAGATAGATGATGCACATGCCTCTCGGCGCATAATATTTGTACGTGCATCGATATGTGTATGTATACATATAGGCGTCGAGCTTGTGTGTGGCAAATACATACGATAGAATATATGTGCCGTCGTGCATATGTAAAAGGCTCCGCGCGCTCGCGTGCATGCCCGATTGATTGCTCACTGCCTCGAGCTGCTGCTGCTGCTGCTGCTGTATGCGAATATACATACATACATAGAGACGTGTGTCCGCGAACGACGAGAAGATAGGTTATAAAATGCGTGTGTGCGAAGAAGAGTCAAAAATTGACTGTACTCGAGACTCGAGACGAGGAAAAGCCTATATCGTAGTTTCATTGAAAAACAAGTGGTTTTAATGTAGTCGCGGCGGCGATAAGCATTTCGTGACCGAACACGAGACAGCTCGTGCTTCTCTCTCTTTCTCTTATCGCGTTCGGTGTGCAAGGGTTTTGAAAATCAGACCATACGACACGCATATAACACTGGCTCGAGGCGAGAGAGAGAGAGAGAGAGGAGAGATCGAAAACGTCAAACGTTTTACATCACGACGACTGGATCATTCGTTGTGTGTGTATGTGTTGTTTTCGTTCTAGTAATAGAGAGAGAGAGAGAGAAAAGAGCAAAAATAGATGAGGCTTGTGTGTTGTTGCCGTACTACTCACAATTCCTTGATGAGCATCTTGTTGGGTTAAATCTCAGAGTGCTGGCTCTCTGATGCTTCTGCTGCTGTACATGCGGCGGCCCGGACCTCGACTGCTTTGTACACCACAACGACAGCTCGTTATATATATAAAACTCGACGAGAGACGAGCACACACACAGACGACAGACGGGGACACACGACGACGACTCACTCGAGTTGCTTGCTTGTCTCGCTGCCTGCTGCTCCTCGAGAGAAGCTATACTACTACTATTTCGCCTAGCGCACAAATATTACAATTGCGCTCGTCGCTGCTGCTGCTGCTGCTCTCGGCTCGTCACACACTCTTGCGTGTGCTGCTGCGTATAGTGTGTGTGTGTGTGTGCGTCCGTTGGTTGGTTGCTTGTGGCGTGTTGTGTGGTAGTAGTATAAAATATACGTATATATATCTGCCTGCTACTGCTTCGCTTGTACGTCGACGACGTATAAATAATAATGATGATAATGCACGCGCGCGTTTATATGGAGAAGTAGGTGTATATAACGCTTCACGCTCACACGCGCGTATCAAGTGTGCGCGAAACTGCGGGGGCGGCCGCGCGACTAGTCACCAGCGACTGCTGCTACGTTGCGCAGAGCGAGCGAGAGAGAGCAGTATAGTTGTGTGTGCTCGTGCACGCATCACCGAACCTGCCAATTCGGAGCACGCACGCACACACACACACACACCGCGCACGAGTCGAAAATCAAAATCGCGGGAATTTTCTGCTCGTCGCGGGTGTTTTTTCGAGGCGAGACACGCGCGCGCGCTCCGTTCTTCTATACACTTGTACCGCTATACTCGAACGCTCGGTGCAGGACTCTGCGCTGCAACTGACGAGCTTTATAACTTTCCTAGCCGATATAAGTATATATAAGATATCGCGACGGAGGAACTCGTATGCAGTTTGCTCGTGTGTGCGCGCGTATATAACAAAGCACAAGTACATGCTTGGTATAAGGTAGTAGTGGTATATAGGTAGGCAGCGACGACGACGACGACGCGGCTGGACGTGTGGCCTCTGCGCGGCCAACGATTCTCCGCAATCCGCATGGCCAATATCGCAGGCGTATACACATATCTTCCGTCTTTGTTCGGCCCGCTTCGAGCACATGTACATAGCAGTACGCGCGCGCGCGAATTGCCTGCATTACGAGATTCTCGCGCGACTGCATTTATATACTATACTACATACGCAACGCCGAGCCCAATTGTGCCTAGTATAGCTGCGATTCACACAGCCGCCCTCGCCTACGCTTCTATTGCCATGCCCCCCCCCCCCCCCCGCGGCGAGCTTGATTTTTCGGAGCTTTCATACTCGAGTATACGGCCACGCAGTGTCTCGTGTACGTAGAATTGCAGCTGCAAGTACATGCGCGCCTTTGCTTTCACGCGTGTGTGCGTAAATAAACGCAATTTTCGCGCTATATCGCCGCGCGATGACGAGCGAGGCACCTTATTCGGTTGCGACTATATGACATTGCGTATACATACGTGTTTACGAATGATAGGCGGCAACGTGGCGCTCGCTGCGGTTCTCGCGTACATACAGATACGTAGCCATACACTGCACAAATTTGCGCGTCGTTTTCGCGTTGTCGTTGCTATATTATTGTTATAGAGTCGCGTCTGTGTACGTTAACGCCGTTAATTGGCAATTATCGAACGAGCGATGCTATACACGCGCGTCTGTGTGTGTGTGTGAGTACCGACGATCTAGTCTCGCGGATCATCCGGTGACCTATAAATTTCTACGATTATCAATTGCAAATTATTCACGGCCGCGCGAAAAGTAAACAGATTTCGTTTTTTTTTTTTTTTTTTGGCAAAATTAGGCTTCTTAATCTTTTTTTTCTTCGTTCGCGATACATGTACCCGCTTTTATCGTTATAAAAACCTGCTGTGCGCGCGCGCGCGTGTAGCGCGGATTATAGGCATTTAAAATTCCGCTAGTTGGGACACGAGCGATCGATGGGCGAGCAGCGCACACACCGCAGCCCGAGGGACACGGGAGACTCGTATACCATTTGATGTTTTTACCTTTAATTATGCCACTGGCATACATATTTTCGCTGCCCCTTTGGTATAGGATACTCGTGTGCACCCACCCACCAAAATGTGCGCGCCTGCAGTGATCTATATAACTACACACACACTCGCATACACACTTTCTCAATGCTGCGAGCTGATACGCGCCACTCCTGACTCTCTACAATATATATATATACACACACCCAAATATACGGCGCGTGCAACATCGTGTCGCGCTACTACCACTACTACTATATGATATCGGAGCATCGCTGCGTCCTTGTCTTTCTTTTCCTCGTCTCTGTTTTTATTCTTTTTTTATTATTTTCGTAACAACAAATTTTCGCCTTTATTACGAGTGTAAAGAGAGAGAGAGAGAGAAAGCCTATTTATGCTTTCGCAGCAGCAGCAGAAGCGAGTTGCACGTGTCTGCACACAATGTGCGCGAGCGGGGGGAGGACGAGTTTTTATGCATTAGATATATTAAAGTAGTTCACTCGGGTTGAATCATAACTGTTATTGTTGGCGCGTGACTTTATTCTTTTCTTTCATCGTCGTCGTCGTCGCATTATACATATATATACTATAATCTACTCTCGCGTCGGACGCGATGGTGTGACAATCGTCGTCGGACAATTAAAAACAAGAGAGAAAGAAAGAAGAAAAAAAAACGGTAAACCGCGTTCTATATGAGCAGTAATAAGAGCGTAAGAGTCATGTCAGCTCTAGATACATTACTAAACGCTATATATATTTCGAATGACGTTTTGGTTTTCTGCGCGAGGCGCGCAAAATATATATATCCACGTGTATATATATAACGAAGCGAGCGGCTTCGCGAAAAAAAATGACGACGAGCGCGCGGGCGATAAAAAAAAAGTAAAATCGAAACTTGATACAACACTCGCTGTACACAGGCCAGACACACGAAAGCTTATCGATGACCTCCATGATTTTTTTTTACACACGGCTCGAGTTGAAAAAAGTGTAACGAACGGGCGGTTTTCTCATAAGAAGGTGAGCAAAATTTCGTATGCATAATTTACGCGCGAGGCGTGCATTTTTTGTAACGTCGTATACACGCTAGGTAGGATATAATATAATATTATAGATTGTCGCGGTTGACGACGACGACGACGACGACGACGGCAGCTTAGGGCTAAAGCGTTAAAGTGGCTCCTATACATACAATATCGCAACGCGACTTACGAGTTTGCGGTTGCACCTCTAGCAGGGGCTCGAGAAGTCGATTAACTGCTGGCTGCGCTTGCGAGCGGGGGGGTGCAAAGCTCCAAAGCTGGCGCGCGCGCCAAACGAGACGAAAGCTACACGTATATGTCTGTGTGAGCCCTGCCACGGGCTTGATTGCAATAAGAAGATTAGGTACATCATAGCGATCTCTTATAAGCACGATGTATATCGAATATATCTATACCTATGTATATAATCTAAGCTCGCTCGTCGATACATCGTATCAGGATGCAAAGAAGCGAGTTCGTCGGGCTCTAAGCTACATCTCCTGCGACGATACATACAGTGACGCGCGCGCGCGCCTCCGTATATGCCTCTGCCACTGCTGCGGGCCAAAACTGTGCTATATAGACGCGATAAAAGTTATGTCATCACCTGCAGGCTCGACCTCGAATTCTACCCAAGATAGCCGCCACTGCTACTGCATCAATTTTGCACTAGGCTTTCGAATATAGATGCGATCGGGAAAAAAAGGGAGAGAAAAGCTCGCGCTCGAGCTTTCATATATCGATTCCTTATCCATGATTGGTACACGCCTATATATCCCTGTTCGATCAGTGTTACGTATTATTATTATATGAATTATTTCGCGTAATCGCGTGGATGTATATATGTGTATATCATTGCCGCGAGACACGTGTATTGTTTTGCGAGAAAAAAATGTCGGAGAATCGAAAAGTTTATGTGTGTATCGTCGATAAGTTGCTCTGTAAAAATATTGAAAATTTCGATAAGCCAACATCGAGTTTTGGGGATAGATCGAGATTCGCCGCGTCTCTTCGCTCGTCGTCGGTGTGGATGTGTATTATCAGTTGTTTTCTCGATCGAGATATGAATAGGTATTGAACGGTGGGATAAGACAAAAACATCAACCTTCATTACCGCGATCGTATCGATATAAATGAAATATTGAAAATTGTTTCAAGAACATTTTTGTCCGAAATTGTTTTATTCATGATTGCCATGTGTACGAGCTGCCCTGTGCTATTTTTACGAAACTGGACTAGACTGCGGGAATGAGTGTAGAACCGAAAAAAAGCTCGAATGTATTACCATTTTCATCACGTAGCCTAGCGATGTGTACTTTTTCGGAACTCGAGCTCTCCTCTTGGCATTCGAATTATTTTAATGCCAAGAAAATTCGACCTTTACCGAGTGCCTCGTACTTTTCTCCGTGATTAAATAAAGATGCTCGTTCGCGATTACTTATCTTTACGGTTAATGATTTAAAGCTGCTCGTTTAATGCGTAGCAGATATTGTATTTATGTAACTCGAGTGTACACGTTTTAACGCGCAAATATGTTAAATAGTTTGCTACCCGATAAAAAGTATGTGCGCGAAAAGCAGATAAAAAAAAAGTCATTACAGGCCGTGAAAATTGTTCGTTTCCGAAAAAACTTCGCTGCTGAATTGTTTAATTCAGTAAGAAATATCCTGAAATCGTACAATCGTCAACGGGAAATCAATCGATTTTTCGAATCAAACAGCCCACACGCGTTGGTCTCCGTTAACACAAATATGACCTCGATTTCGAAAATCTGGGGCGCATTATTTTGATTATATATAGTCGACGAACGCTCGAAAAAAAAAAATTAATAGCTACCGATGCAGATAACAAAGGTACGATTCCAAAATTTCAGTTTACGAATTGGCACGCAAGATGTCAGGCCAGAATGGAGTTGGACCGCCGAAACAATAATGACGAACACGTGTAAAAAAAAACGCCGATGTAGCAATCGGCTGACAGCTGTCGCGCGCGGCGTTAATTTATCTCTCATTACTACTTTCCCCAAATTTCTGCGGCGTACAACACAACAAGTCATCGGTCGAGGCTTAGAATAGATCGAACGTTATTCGTTCCCCCACATCGGACCAAAACAGTTCGGTTCCGGGGAGCAGCTCTCCGATGGAGTTGCGTCAGTGTTTGTTTGATAAAATAACGAGCTGGAAGTTATAGCTGCAAATTTTTGCGTGCAATTTCAACGGTTAATTCGTAACGTGTATACGATAGACAGTGCGTGACATTGTACAGTTGACAGCCGAACTTTTGTGCGGACTCCGACATGTCTCTGTGGCAACACTTTCATGGTAACATAAATTTTGATAGCTGCGTACCAACTTTTAAGAAAAAGTCACGTCCCGCTACGAGGAACGATCCAGATCAACCAGCCTTGGAATCGAATATTGGCAACGACGCGCATCCTTACGCGGAAGCCGAACCTGTTCCTAGGTTTGACACAGATCACGAAGGCTGGATAAGCTATGCAATAGATACCTGGAGATACAGAGGTGATAAATTTCTAGTTGATCCGGACGATTCTTTAAGAGCTCAACAAACTTACCTAGTTGATGCTTTATGGGCGAGTGATAGACAAACCATAAGTAGTATCATGGACGAGTTCATAGTAAGGAAAAAGCGAGTTGGCGTGAAACTACCGCCGAGGCCAATTAGAGATCCATCATTGAAATTTAAAAATTTATCGAGATTACAATTGAAAGAAATTTTTCCGTATACAAAAATTACGGACGAATTGGCTGAAAAACTCGAAGAGATTTACGTACAAGAGGTGAATAAGTCGGATCGAGTTTTTAACATTTTTTTGGTTCTTCTCATGTAATTAATATCGATTTATCAAAAAAAATATTGTAGGCCTATGAACAGTTATTGGATGATGGTCACGAGCCATGGGAAAAGGTCAAAGATTTTATAAATAATTTAGAACCTGGAAGTTTATTGCTGGACGTAGGTTGTGGCAATGGAAACTATCTCAATGTAAACCCAAATATCGTCACAGTGAGTAGTGTTTATTTATAAGAGTGGAGCAACGTTTTTTTCAAAAAGCTGAGCGTATAGTTAATTATTATTGGTACGTATTGGCTATCGATGAATTATAAAATCACACTAATATGTTCGTAACGACATATTTATATACAAATTACCCAAAAATAATTAACATAAACGTCAAAAAATATGAAGTGACAAAAGTTTCAGATCGATCGATTAAAAACCTTTCGAATTCTCGCATGACAGCGGAACACTCGAAAATTAAGGAACCCAGCCATGACACACAGCTTCTCTACGCTCAGCTTATAATTAATTAACCTTTCGATCCCGCACATCTTAACTTATATGAATGAATAATAACTTTGAAATCTTTTTTTTTCAGTTTGGTTTTGATTATAACATGGAGTTCGTGAGAGAATGCCGCAGGCAAAACCATCAAGTTGCTCATGGACAATGCTTGTACTTACCTTATAGAAAAAAATCTCTCGATGCCGTAATTTGTATAAATGTGCTGCATCATTTATCGACGGAAAAAAGACGCAGACAGGCTATCGCCGAAATCATGAGAGTGTTACGACCTGGAGGCAAAGCCCTAATTTACGTGTGGGCAAAATCCGATGGAATTGAACAAAAAAGTGACAAATGCAAATACGAAGAATCAGAATTGCATCGAAATTTCGAAATGTCCTTATTATTGCCACTTTACAAAAAGAAAACAAACTTTAAAGACAGCGATTTATTAATATCAGGAGAACAACCATTATTCCATCATGTTTTCAATCAAGAAGAACTGATAAATTTGTGCTCAAGTGTTCCAAAAACAACGGTGACTAGTTCCTATGAAGATCAGGGTAATTGGTGTGTCGTTTGTGAAAAAATGGATTGATGTTATCAAATGTCTTGATCGTTACGCATTTAAGCTGGTCTTAAACAGCACATTCTTTCTTTTTTTATAATTATATATGAATGTTGAGAACAATAATATTTTATATTTTATGATAATGTGTGATTATGTACTTTCAATTATTTTAATAAAATATTGTGTAAAGTGAAGAATTCGAGCGTGATAAAAATACTTTTAAAATAATCGTAATTTTACAACATTAAATCTGATTAACAAATGATAACAAAGATTATCTTTTATTCATTTATTTCTGAAAATTATGAGCTTAAACAGATAACCAGAATCTTCTGTTTTCAATTAGACTTATATGAAAGTTATGTCAGTAAAAAAATGTTTTGGATACTTACCTTGATCCAATTATTTGCACATTAATTTCTAAACACTTTAAACTCACTTTACTTTCTAAATTTGAAATTGAAAATAATTAAAATAATGTATCGCTATTCTCCTCATTAATTATAAATTATAGAAACTTCATAGATGTATTTTTTTCAATATTTAATTTCCATTTCCATTCAAAAAAGCGCATGGTTTTATTACCAGCGTAGATAACAAAAATTCACAAAATAAACGTCAGGTGTCAGAGTAGCACAGTCACTCGAGAGTTGCGTGATTTGAATTTCGACTACGAGTTTACGAAATTACCAACAGAGTGCGCGCGCAGTTGAAGCAGACGATGTCTCGAGCCCGATGACATGTGCTCCGTACTCCGTGAAATCTAACTTGTTATTTATACACTTCTTAAATTTTGATAATATAATCACAAAATAAGTACACATAACTAATAAGGTAATGACGAATAAATTATCTTAAGTCACGAGTTTTTTTCATCGCTCTATAAAGTATTTTTTGTTCTTTGTCAATAGGACTGACAGGTACATGGGTAATGTAAACATCAAACACGTGTGACTGTATGTGCATGAGCTTAAAACATTTCAAACAACTGTCACACTCTGCCACATTTAATTTCACTACTTATACCAGTAAATACTGTCCATCCTCATGAATTCGGAAGAGTCTTTGTGGTCTAAAGCGATAAAAAGTTGAACCGAGCTCGAAAAAGAATGAGCCACTTGGCTGAATTTTCAATAGAGCCCACCAAGGTAGGTGAAAAAAAAATTCTGCAGCACATTTACAACTTTTAAATAATAATTCATTTTGTTTCACAGAAAGTAATTCTTTGCAATCTTGGATTGGCCAATGTGCTGGAAAAAGAATGTTTTGAGCAATATGTATCACAGGCATTACCAGAAATTAGATATACGCTGAGCATGCCAGCAGGAGAAACTTATTGTTTCTTTGATTTCGATTCTGTAAAAGAAGCTCAGGACTTTTATAGTCAAAGTCATGGAAAACTTAAATTTGTTGTTAATGAACGCAAAGTGCCATTTTGTCTAGGTTATGTGAAATCAGGTATGTTTTTTATTATGAATGTAGAGTTTACGAGAAATTCAGAATAATTCAATGAATTAATTTAATCAAATAGTTGCAGATAAAACATTAAATCATTGTCCTCCACCATCCCATTATCCAAATGGTTTGAGACTAATAGAAAACTATGTTACTCCGGATGAAGAAAAATTGTTGCTAGATGATCTTGATTGGAATGATAATGGTAAGTGATTAAACCTTTATAGTTTTATCTTTGAAAATAAAAAATATCTAACTTCGTAATTTTAGAAGAAAAATCTATTCTAAAGAATAGACGAGTTAAACATTTTGGCTATAGATTTTGTTATGATTCTAACACAGTAAAGAAAGATACAACAGTGTCTCCGATACCAGAAAAATATGGATTCCTGCTAAAATCTTTTGAAGATTTAACAACTGAAAATGTTGACTATAATCAATTGACAATTAACAGATATCTCCCAGGACAAGGTATTTCAAGCTATTTTCATTTTTAAAAATCATAGTGTGTTTAAATCTAACTTCTTTAAAATATTTTTTAGGAATTCCAAATCACGTAGATAATAATGAAGTTTTTGATGAACCCATACTCTCGCTTTCACTTAATTCAAGTTATGTGATGGATTTTTGCAAATGTGATTCATTAGAACAAAGACAAAAAGTATCTATTGATTTGCCACAAAGATCTCTTTTAATCATGAGTGGTGAAGCATTTAGAGAATGGACTCATGGTATTGCTCAACGACAAAATGATGTTGTAGAAACTGACAGTGGTGATGATGATGTAAGAAAAAGAGGCATTAGGGTATCATTTACTTTCAGAAGAGTTAAAAAAAGTTATGATAATTACATAAATCATTTATCATCTGAAAATAAAGATGATTCAGAATCGTTACCTAATCTGATCAATCCAGTTTCAACGATCACAGACAAAGTAGCATCTAAGCTTGAAGAAACTTATGTACATGAGGTAAATATCAGACTAGTTTGTTAAAATTTAATAGTTTGTAAATATTTAATAATTGTCTCATATAAATAATATCACTCATAAAAAACATTACAGGTCTATGAAAGCATATCAGATCATTTTAGTAAAACCAGACACACACCGTGGCACAATGTTGAAACATTTGTAAAAAATTTAAAACCTGGAAGTCTGTTATTGGATGTAGGTTGTGGTAATGGAAAATATCTGCACGTGAATCCCAATATCTGTAAAGTGAGTTATATTATTGAATTTATAGACAAGTTTTTAACCTCCCAAACTTAATTTGTAAAAGAAAAAATAATCGTAATTAATTTTTTTCAGTTTGGTATTGATCGGACGATGAATCTATTGCAAATATGTAGGAAAGAAACTTCGAAGTGGCTCGTGGAGATTGTTTGTATTTACCTTACAAAGATAATTCTCTTGATGCCGTAATTTGTATAGCTGTTATTCATCACTTGTCAACAGAAGAAAGACGTCGGCAAGCCATCGTCGAAATCATAAGAATATTACGACCCGGAGGCAAAGCCCTAATTTATGTTTGGGCGAAACAACAATCGCGTGATTCAGTTAATTCAAAGTATTTGAAATCTGGTAAAACAAAAAAAGACACGCGAAAAAAAACAGGTGAAAAACAAACCCCAACTGAAGTGATGCATCGCGATAATGAAATTTCGATCACACTGCCAGTTCACGAAAATCGCACAGAATTTGATCACCGCGATTTATTAGTTCCATGGAAAAAAGAAGAAGAATCGTTTTTGAGATTTTATCATGTTTTTCACGAAGGAGAACTGAGAGAACTGTGTGAAACAGTTTCAGAATCTAATATCGAAGAAATTTATTACGATCAGGGCAATTGGTGCAATTCTAGAAAAAAAATGATCAATCAGTTGCCTTGATTGTTATTGATTTAAGCTGGTCTTAATAATGCACTTAATGTTTCTGTATTAACTAACGACTTTTGAAAACGATATTTTAATAGTAAAAAATGTACAAGTGAGAGCAGTGAATTGTATATTTTTGGACACTATGTGATTTTGTACAGTAAATTATTTTATAAAATATTGCGATCTGTATATAGTTGTAAAAATGTGCATTTGTTAAAATTTTGATAAACCTAATACCTTCATAGCAAGTAAAAAATTGAAACATAAATCTAATGAAATCAGCTAGTAATTTATCGAATCATAGCTTTGAAAACCCGAAATTTTTTATCCTTCTCAATCAATGGAATAACTGTATGAAAATTCTGCAGCAACGAAAAAAAAAAAAAAAACAAACGGCAAAGTCACTTTTGTAAGTCTCCTTATTGTTTGATCATTTCACAAGGATCTGTTGTACGTACAGTATACAGCTCGCATCCCGATGCAGAATAAAATCCAATCGCAACGCGGACGCAATTCCTCACATACGTAATACGCGTATAAACACAGTCTATACTTTGTACCACACGAGTTACTAGTCGTCTCTTCGGTTGTTGGGTATACATTACACGTCGTTGAAACATAGCGCATCGTGTGCATATAATAGAGGATAGATATGTCAATTGCGTTTCGATTTTCGCAGCAGCGGCGCACACACACAATTACGTGCCGAGTTACTATATTATGTGGTGTACGTCACGAGAGGAGCAGATGAGCCCTCGAGACAACGTAACACGTGCCGCCGATCGGTCTTTTCTCGATAAAAATGCGTCTAATGGCTGCCTCGTTATTATATCGAGATATTAAGCAAGTCTACTTTTAACAATCGGTCGTTTGAAGAAATGTAAAGTACCATAAGAGGGTTTATAGTCACGAATGTTCATAGTTATTTTCAATATAATTGTACTAATTAGCGACCAGATGCGTATGGTTTTTTAT
This sequence comes from Trichogramma dendrolimi, assembly GCA_034770305.1. Lineage (NCBI taxonomy): Eukaryota > Metazoa > Arthropoda > Insecta > Hymenoptera > Trichogrammatidae > Trichogramma > Trichogramma dendrolimi. The sequence goes on from JAPMIB010000045.1 coordinate 606,463, forward strand.
GTATGGTAAAACAACTTTAAAATATATCTGTTTGTCTGTTTCCATATTTAGTCGCTTGAAAAAAATTAAGAGTTCTTAATCTTACTTTAGCTTCTGACCGTTTCAGAAAAACCGGTTGACTTTAATTTTAACCATCCAAAATTCTTTTTCTGCACTCAGAGTTCTTACTCTTATTACAATCTCAAAACGAATAAGGAATGCGATATATTTTTACAATACTGAATCATTCTCTCGAAAATATATATTCTAGAAAATGCAAAAAGTACATTTGAAATTCATTACGTTAAGCGCAGAGCGGCTCGAGAAAATGGACGAGTCTCCTTTCAAGGGCGATACGTATCTTCTTTTCCAAGCGTATATTAAAGCGGCACTTTACGTGCACCATAAATCGAGTAAGCACAGGTGAAAATGTTCACACTAGTGGCAAAATGGTGAAAAGAGCATCGCAGTCGTCGTCGTCGTCGTCGTCGTCGTCGCGCTTCCGCGCACGCGAGCGCATAATTCGTATATCCTATAACACACACGTGTAAAGCTGAATTTCGAAATAGCTTATTTGCACTCGTGCAGCAGCTGTGAAAATCGTTTTATCGCGCACAACACACTTGACGCCGTTTTGATTTTTTGTAACTATGCGAGTGATGTATTGCCGTTTAATATAATTCAACGTGTAAACGGAGTCGCTACTTGTATACTTGTTTCATTTTCAAGGTTCCATATTCTTTTGACATTTTTTTTTCCATGTATCGGTAGTGACGAAACCATAAGATAGCCAATGAGCTCGCGAACGAATACTCGACTGTATGAGCTCATTTGCATCGAGGTAATTACTGCGAGGATAATACTCGGAGGATAGATTGTCCGTTTCGAGACTCTTTTTTTTTGTATTAAATAACTAATAATAATGACGGTGCAACACGGTTTGATAAACATTGCAAGTGGCAGCAGAAGATGAGTCATGGCATTTTCGAAAGTTTGTGGCGCACGAGCGATATCAATTTATTGAGAAACAAAAATACACCCATCAAAGGTAAATTGATGGATCGTATAATTCTTCGACTCACGAGCCATTCAACGAGTCAAGATAAAAAAAAAAACAACGACGACGTGCAAGGCACTCGATCTTTGCAAATTAGCCGCGTATATAATATTTCTCTAGTCAGAGCTACTCTCTTGAGAATCGTCATATAAATAAATGTATTCGTACAGACGAGAGAGAGAGAGCCATTATAAAATCATTAATCCATGGCAATTTTCATTTAACGTCTCTGGTTCGCGGCGGCGTCCAGTCATTCGTCACACTTTAAAGTGTAGCGAAGTAGAGAGAGAGAGGAAAAGTCTCTTTCTCTCTCTCCTAAGAGAGATCTTATAAGCAGCCGCACAGCAATTCGCGCGCGTAACTTTCAACCGGGCAATTAAGCAGTGTGCGCAGCAGCTGAGCGTGGGCTACCTCTGCACACACACATGTGTTGCTGCTGCACACAGAAGCATAGCTCGCGGCGCTTCTTCTCTGCCGATTGAATAGAAAAAGAAAGACGAGGACGATGCATTCCTATCTTTCATAAGAGTGAATTTACAACGCTATACCGTGACTTTGACAAGATGATTGACGCTTGGAAGTATATAGCGTCGCCGATTTTCCTTCGAGTGTCGCGCGAAATTTACAAAGCACGGCATCGTCGTGCAGCAGCGTAATGTAAACACGATCTAGAGGAGCTGCTGCGCTATGGGATGTCGTTAGTATACCTGCAATGGTTTCTTCATTGCATTTATTATACGGGCGATAGCCGATCGTCGAGCGACGACATTTGTATACGGCTGTGCATTATATACATCGATGGTTTACAATTCCCTTTTATTACCGCGGGCCAATAACGCTTATAAAAACGAGAAAGTCCGAGAGTTACGAATGTTGATTCAATTTCGTGTACCTTGGGTCCACCTGTGATGCATAATACGTGTCGATTCTTGAAAAGTCCCGCACGCGATTGAGCAATATGCAGCCGCATCAGTTGCTCTCGCGGTCACACAGAGCTTTTATAATAACATAAATATAATATTCAATTGTCAGGGCGCATTACATATTGGAGAACGCAATCGAAAGCGCAGCGCACTTATATAGACGCACGTAAGATTACGTTTGATATACGCGCGCATGTATCGATATTCCATATACTTCGAATCGCAAGACCATAATGAGCGACAAGAGCTTCCGTTTGACGAACCGCGGGTGCGCGTTACAACGTTTCCAAGAGATTAACGAAGTGCACGAAGACGGCGAATTAGCGGAAACCGAGAGTGTGTGCGGCGGGCGCGATCGAGCGACGATATTCATTATATACATGTACTCGCGTATACAGAGTTCTGTGGTGTACGCAGACTGGCATCGATATCAACCTCGGCATAACCGATGTCCGATTCGCGTCCACTATGTATGCCGGCTACTGCGACGGCTCGATCGGTTCCTGGAACTCGGTATATACAGGCGCTGATTGCTTTTTGCCTCGGTCTATATCAAAACGAATGCAAAAAGAGAGAGAGAAAAAATCTTATTAGATCAGTTCGAGCTTCCTTGTTAAGCGCAGCAGTAGTAGCATAAACGCCAACGAGAGGGAAAGTGTAATATCGGTCGGCGAACCGCGCGTACATTATAGTACAAGCGACGCGTAACGCGCATTCATACACTTATGTTCGCGAACGTATTTTTGAGGAAGACCGCATCGTACACCTGCAACGGATATTACTCGTGTGCGTGCGGTTTAAGATTCGGAAATTGATTAGTATATATACGCGTCTGCGTTTATGAACTTTTTAATTTCTGACTCATTATCTCGCGCCGTACACGCGATTATAATTCATAATATACATCTATACTGTATGATGTAGCGCTGCGCCTCGCGCGGGTGAACCGCAAAATGCTTTACTCCTTTCTTTCTTTCGACTGCGCGGGCGCTCGGCAGGCTCCGATCGTTCATCGGTTGTATTTTATATATTTTCAAGTGCATTATAACGAGTCGTTTTTCGGACATCGTAAAAGCACGCTGCAGTGAATTATGAGGCTTTAATATATATTTTCGCCAGTTTGCGGTCACCTCTGCCGCGCAGGAGAGCGAACTTCTTTATGATTATTATTATTATTATTATTATTATTAAGGCAATTGGCGCGACGCTGCAGCGCAGTGCGACTCATTAGTTATAACTGGTTCGTATATTATAATGTATAAATTCTGTGGGGGTCCCCTCGATGCATTTTTGATGTTCGACCAAAAATCGGACAAAAAGAAATTCTCGCTTCGAAACGACGAGCCGTGCGCGCGCGGCTATTAACATTGGCAATGTCAGGGGCTTTCACGATATCGCGCGTTTATATACATTTATATATGTGCGCGTGTGCGAGTAAGTTTATTATACGCACACGACTTATCGCCGAATTAATCGTCGAAAAAACAGGTTTGCGCCGAGTATTTTTTTGGTACACAATCGTCGTCGTCGTCGTCTCGAGGACCATTCGGCGCAGAGACAATCGATTGAGAAACTGCAGCTCTCGAGACTCTCGACGCGACGACGATCGAGGCTCTCTTTACAAAGCCATCGACGAATTGGATAATGGCGATCGCGCGCAAAATTATTTTACGTAATTGATAATTGCGTACCTGGACGAGCAGTCGTATTATATACATATACCACATGGACCGCGCGAGTGTATGTATAAACATTATATCCTCGCGAACGGACAAAGCTAATCAAGTCTATTTATAAAAAAAGTTTGCAGTCGTTCGTTAATAAGTTAAATTTTCGTACCGCTATAGTACCTATGTACGTGGATCGAAAAAAAAAGTTGATCGAGTGAAAGCCACCCATAGACTTTACAAGCACATTAATAATTAACCATTCGAGCGTTCGAGATTATTGTTAAGATCGGTACGGCCTTACATATTGGCCATTACGTTATATTATCAAACGCACACGATTGTTGGCGCGAAAATATGCCAGGCTGCAACGCAACGAGCCGCCGCCGCACTGTTCGGTGTGTGCGAGCGATGCAGCGCGAAAAACTCGTTGCCGCTGCGAAAGACCTTCGCGGTGGACCGCGCGCGTATATACACGATGTTATTTTTTCTCTTCTTCGCCCCGCGTGTATATTATACATAATATACCTCGAGATCGATTGTTTCGCAAAGGCCGTTCGCTTGGTCGAGTGCAGTTTACTTATACACCACCACACCAGCGTCCAGACGGTTTCTGTATATATATTTTTCTATTCGGAGTTTATATTATATATATCTAAACGCACCGAATTCGCGCGCGCGCGGCGGGGAGATATTGCGCAATCGGTGCTCCAGCCCAGCATATAAGCTGTACAAGCTTGTATTATAAATGCACCGAGATCGCGTACCGTATGTACTCGATCGCACGCGGCAGATAAGAAAGCGCGAACTATCGGCTAGCTGCTGGATAGCCGCGAGATAAGGCCGTGGATATACTATCCGCCGCCGCCGCCTGTATCAGTGCAGCGCGCCATGTTAAATCGGCTGTAATCGGTTCGCGTATTTATAATATATAAATAAATGCATGTGTGTGCGCGAGCTGCAGCCGGACTCGAGCAGCCGAGAGAACAACTATTAACCGCTCCCACGAGGAGACACGCGACCGGCCGAGTAAAGCCCCATGAGCAGCAGCAGACACAGGAATAAGCGTAGTGGGCCGACTGGCTGCTTATGATCTACATAGTATATCTGTATATATAACATCGGGGCCAGCGAAAGGGAAAACGCGTTCGATCTCGCTCGCGAGCACCTCGTGTATAGCAGGTATATACTGCGCGCGAGCAAACACTTTTTACTTCCCTCCTTATAATATCTCTCCGCAACGAGCTGCCTCCCAGCGACTCTGCTACGTGTCTGTGTGTACGTGTGTAAGAGTCCAAGATAAACCGGCCACTCTCTACGGCGCGCGGCTGGCTGGCTGGCTCTGGCAGTACCGACGACTCTGGCGGCTCCTTCGGCCTTTTTTTCCTCCCAAAGTCGACACTTCGTACCGATCGCTCGACAAAGTCAGATCGGTCCCCCTAGCAACGATACAAAATAACTCGTAAGCCCGCGATCTTATTCGTACTCGATATATATCTCGTACCGCAACAAAGTGCGCGCTCAAAAGGAAGATTCAAAGGATGGACCGTTGAGACACTTTTTTGATCAGTGGTTTTTTTTTGTTTTTTTTTTTTTGTTTTTTTTTTCTCGTATCGATATTTCAGTTTCTTTGTGCTTGTGCTACTACTAAGTGTGATATAACCGGCTATAACAGTGTGATTCCTTTTGTGGGTGATTTAAGATTTCTTTGAAGCTCAGTGCAATTTTCCGGATTAAGACCTCCCATTTGGTAAGTTACAAATTCATCTCTTCGAACGTTTTGTATTTTTTTACGAGGTAATTAATGACTGTTTTAGTAAAAAACCGTAAATTACTACTTGTTATTCCGAAAAGTAAATACGCCTTTGAAATGTTCATGAACGACGGAGTTTGAAAGTTACAACTTGACTGACTAAAAGTTCATTTACAAAAAAATCGCAAATGAAAAGACACATTTGCTCTTGAATCGCATTTAATTAGCTCAGTATTTCAATAGAGTACATTTCAATGGAGTTTACAAGTGAACGAGACGTAAACGATACTTGTTTTCAATGAGAGGTATATATTATATCACACCTCATTTCTGAAGTCAATCAAGCTTTTTGCCTGTTTACGATTTCCAGATCATCATTCGTAATAGAGTCGAACGAAAGTTTTTTTTTTTTTTAAATTGCCATCGCTGTTCTCGATCTTCGGTCATTAAATTAATGTAATATAAGGCATAGTATTAAAAAACACTTTCTTTTTTTTTACGACAAAGTCATTTTGAGAAATTCGTTCCTAATCTTTGTTCCAGAAATTATAAAAAAAAAATAAGGATCGACGCTCCGCTTACATAGATTGTGTACCCGATCGATAAGCGCAAAAAAGAGTGGGCCTTCCGATCGTTGTTAAATTCGCAATTCGCTCGAAACTATAAGCGAATTCATGAACAGAGACCTGTGATGTATGCTACCTTAGGATAAAATATTATTTACAGGTAAGGGGTCAACTTCATATGTTTCGTAGTCGTAGAAAATTTGTCATTATCCATATATTGTATCGCTGCTCTTTGCGGTCATTGAAATGAAAGTTGTTTTTTTTCTTCTTCGTCGCCAAGTGATTATATTTGCCCGCGCGCGCTTGTACATCACTCACACACACACACACACACACACATGGACTTTCAATTTTTTTCTAGTAATGACTCTCCGACGAGTGCATTGTACTTTTACGCAAATTGCATTTATATACGGCGCAGCGTATAAAATGCTCGGTTAAGCAGCTCGCGCGCGTTTGTAATTACACGGAATACTTCCTCAAAAAATAAGCAGAACGAATTTATCGGAAGGAGCTCTTGTCCAATTTATCCCTGTAAATTTATTACAAGTGGATGACGTCACTTCACTCTTTCATTCATGTATGTATTTAGCGATCGAGCACACGCTTTCGGAATTCTTCCGTCTCGCATAGGTCGAATTTCAATAATTAAAAAAAAAAAAGAGGAAAAATAAACTTGCCGTAAATTCTTTGCGCGTGAGCTTGAGCCGCGTAGGTACTTTCATATTTAACGATTTAACGACTGTATTAAAAAAATGTTTGTTTGAATAATGAGAAGAAAAAAAGTTGAATAACCAAAGGCGGTGTAAGAGCCATGTTTCGATGCGAAAAATAGCCTCTTAAGAAAGGCCAAGAACCAGTTAAAATAGTTTGTTATATTGTTGAAGAACTGTTCCGCATATTATTGGTTACTACATAATGACGTTGCATAAAGTAAAGGCGGTGCAGTGTCGAAAACACATCGGTCAGATGAAAAAAAAAAGGCATTGAACAATAACCGCGCGTATTTTGCTCATAATCGACAACAAACGGACTTTTATAAACACGCATTGAATTCGAGAAGAAATTTTTTCAACTTAGTCCCCCTAACGCTACGTAACGCAGTCTCGTGTACGAGAGGGAGAGAAAAAAAATAGAAAAAGAGCGTACAAACACATTCTTGCCGCGAGTAATTTTGTAATAAGCCAAAAGCGCACAGCCTGTCTGTGCAGATATACGAAATGCTGAAAGTTAGACTCTGGCATCCTATAATGCACACAGGAGTTATTTTCCGATCCATACGTGCTCGAGTTAGGCTTCATTTATTTTTCTCATATGGCATACGAGCGTCGTCACGTACGGAACGCACACGCGGGGGGGGAATCATAAATTCGATTTAAATTACAATCGCGATGGAAGTGCATACGCGCGAGGATACATCGATTGAATAGGCTCGTTAAGATTGCTCGTTAATCAAAATTAATCCATGGTATCGAGCAATTTTCCATTTGTTCGTTAACACCTGCGAAAAATAGCTTTGTGAACAGCGTGTAATAGATTAGTCGTTTTTTGTTGTTGCATAGATTAAAATATGCTAGACGTTTTTCGAATCTATTCGATTCATTAAAAAAAGCCTTTCAAAGATCGTAAGAGAAAGCCGATCTAAAGATTTATTCTTTAATTGAAATTTTTGAAATAATAGTTTCATTAAAATGGAAACAAAGGAAAAAATTAACTTTTGTCTTCGAATAGAATACATTTTGCGTGCAACGTTGATTAATTCGCGCTGTCAGCCCCGTTGAAATATGTACAAGGACAAAACAAAAAAAGGCCAAAATATTTCCGAGCTATTTTCGATCCCTTAATTACGCATAATACGATCTTCTTCGATCAATTGGACTCTCGCGAACTCTCGCTTTCGAAATTTTTTCGCAAATACCTCGTGTGTAAACTCGACCGACTACTCAACGATCTCTCCTTGTCTACCTTCGTCAAAAAATCATTGAGATATTCGCGCGCTTCGTCGAAAAAATGCACGCGAAAAAATGCGAAGGTTGATAAAAAATAAAACAAAAATGGCAAAGAAAAAAATTCCCCACGTACGCGCGCGAGTGCGCGGCACACACGATACTTGCACGTTCCATGCATATTAAGCGCTCGCGCAGCGAGAACAATTCGAGAAAAGGTCGAAAACCGGTATCGTTCCTCGCGACTTCTTCATTACGGTCGGCTACGTAAATCGAAGAGAGAGAGAGAGAGAAAAAAAAGAAGGAATCGTTCGATTTGCATCTGTATAAAAGCTCGCGCGCGAATACGCGAGTACTTTCACGCGCGCTTGTATTTATTTTAATCGGATTCGAGACGCATGAGATTTACGTAAATTTTTTTTCTTCTCTTTCTCTCTCTCTCTCGATCATCCGTCTGACTCATTGCAACACATCGTGTTTACCTGTGCGAGCCGCAGGTTCGTTTGCTCGATAACGAGCTATTATTGTTTTACTAATCCGATGGGCGCGCAACGATTTCAAAAATATATACCGATCAATTATCGGTCGCGATACTTTTCCCGCGAGCACATTAAAATTTGCGCTCTCTGTGTATTTATTCGGCGAGCAATGAATGTAAGTACGAGGCCATATAACGAGCAAAAAGAAAGTGGTTCGAATTCGCGACTTATGAGGCAGCGGCCTCACATATATAGCCGAGCAAAAAAACTGCTGTACTTTATGATTGTTTCGTGTGCGCGTGTGCACGCGTGTCTGCGCCGTATATAGATTCAACGCCCGATTACAAATTGAAATATTATTTCGCGCGCATATATATATATATATATATATGTTTGTGTGATGTGTATACGATATAATTTGTCAACGATGAAAAAAACCTATACATGCGCGTTCGCGACTTTCTCTTGCGAGCGCTCGGCGCGGCGAGTGTCGCGCAAAACGGCCGCGCACCGAACCTAAAATTACGATATGCGTCGCGCGCGCTATATGCATCGAAATAGAGCGTCAAAAAGATGCTAGAACTTGGATCCAGCTTGATCGCGACATAAGCTATGAATCTTTGCCTCGTCGTTGCCACGGCGCGAGCTCGCGCGCATCTTAATCGAGGCGTCGCGGCCGCTAGTTAGTACACACACACACACACGACGGACATGCTCTCTTTGCTCTCGTTCGCGCGGACACGCGAACAGTCACCGCAGAGATGGATTATACACGAGTATATATAAGTATAATTTACCTGCCGCGAACTACAAACTTTCGAATCGCTGCGCGCGGACTTTTATCGGACTCACGTGGACACGGCGCGTGTGCCTAGACAGCAGCGGCGGCAAGAGCACTGCAAACTACCTTGTTCAACGAAGTTTTTTTTTTTTCAACTTCAATTTTTTTTTCAAGACAAGCAAATGGCTTTTACGTGTTCTAAATCGTAGCGGCGGGTTCGCTCGTTTGATACTAGAATGAAAAATCAATTGCGCAATTGCATATAGGCTACCGTTGCTGCGCCATAAGGATCTATATTATGGGACACGTGATCCGCGGCCTGTGTGAAACGGCCGCGCGTCAAATATCGGGGATAGCTCAATTTATTAATCGTCGAAATTGAAAAATGTCCCTGGGCTTTATGTGAATTTCGGCCTTGTGTACATATTATAAAATATATAAATATAGCGCACGTATAGATTTTTCACCGAGGAATAAATCACAAAAGTTTATTATTAATATTCATGGCCTCTGGCTTGGTGATGCTTGCAATGTGTCTCTCTCTCTGTCTGTCTTGCGAAATACAGAAAGTCGTTAAACCACGGCGGATCAGCTCAGCGACTCATGGCAACGGTGGTCGATACATATTACAATATAACGCGCGAGCGGCGAGAAAGAAAAACGGTTACATGCACTGCAGCTTATGCTGCACTTTACATGGGCACCAATGAAGGACATCTATCCGTACAGCAGGGGCTAAAAATTTCTGCGGTTCTACTCTATCCGTGGCCGCGCTCGAACGAAAATATGGAACGAGCGAAGCTCGTGCGGCTTTTTCCTTTTTTGTTCTCGTAGATCGTCGTCGACATTCGTTTCGCATACGTAAGCGCGCCGGTGCATCGACTCGTGTGCGGTATTTGTGGAAACGCCGACGAGAACGTAATTGTATTGCGCGTATATTTGACCGTATCTCATAATTTTGCGCGGCCGAACGCAAAAGCTCTACCGTAAAAGGCAATGCCTCGGAAAAATTATTGAAAAATTTTTTACCCGATTCGCTCCGAGTGTGTAGCTTTTGAAAAGAGAAATCTATTTTGAGCAATACATCGAGTCCAGGGATCTTCGCGTACAGAAGAGGTCATTAAGAATTAGCATGCGCGCGCATTTCGTATACGGTGCTTTTTTTTGTACACGCTCGAAGCAATTTTCCGGAATATAAAAGCTACGCGTACTTAGTTAATAATACAAGACGTGAATGCATATAAATACAAGAAACAACCTATACGCCACGTATTAATTACGGTATTTATTCTATTTTTTTTATGTTCGAGTAAAAATTTTACAACCGTTGAAATTACCTAGAGAGAGAGAGAGAGGACTAAAAGGATTCAAGTTATCGCGTAAATAAGTAATGGATTAACAAATGGACTCGTGCTCGTGTAACGATGTTTTACGTAACCGAAGAAGTCTCAATTTCGTTCGAGAACCATAAAGTCATCATCTTTCCACAAAACTGGGAAATTGATCACAACAAAATACTTACTTCCGTGTGAAATGACCCAGTAGCGTCGATAGACTCGAAAACCGCGTGAAATTCGTACTTCATAATGGTTCTATTTATATAAAATAAAAGTCCGAATGTGCGAATTTAAATTCCAATACAATCTAATAATCTCGTTACAACAATCCGGCGCATATACGTATACAGCAAAGAGTAAATTACCAACAACGACGCAAAGCTGCCTACAAAATTACGTAATATATAGGCAGTATCTATTTTTTATTTATTCTTTTTTTTTTTTGTGTAAGCTCCCATAAGCTCCGCGGCGTACCTATATGTAACTTGGACTCGCTCACGCAGGCATGTATAAATATTATATACCAACGGTGCTTACGGGTTATTTTATAAATACGCACACACACACTCGTGGGCTAAAATCGGTCCAATACATATTCACGTATACGCGTGTATATATGCATATGGACAAACGAACAAAGCATAATGTATGTACATGGAGCGGGGCGCGCGGACATTGCATTGTAATTTACAAACTGCGGCACACGGGTAGACGTCGGGTACTGTGCTCAGCGCACGGGTTTGACGCCGAGCGCGTGTGAAAGGATCCGGTTGTGTCCATGTGTGCGTGCGTGTAAGTGTGCGTTGGGCTCTCGATCGGGCGGCGCGGCCCGAAAACATCGAGTTTGGACAAAATAACTCGACTTTTTTTTTCATCCTTTCCTAAGCATCGCATGCTCGTGCGTGCACCAAACACACACACAAACACACACAACCTGTCCGAGGAATTTCCCACAAATGCAGTCCCAGAGTCCGAGTTCTCTCTCTCTCTCTCTCTCGGTAAATCGGTCAATATATAGAAAAGAGAGTAAAAGTGCCGGTCGCGCCGCGCGGCCTCTTGCGAAATCAATTCGAGAGAGAGAGAGAAAGAGCAAAAAAAAATGACACGGCGTGCGGCGGCTGCATTATCGAAAAATCCTGCAGGCGAGACCTGCACTGCAGCAGCAGCAGCAACTCTGTCACAACATGCACACACGGTTATGTTCTATAAGCCTCGGCTCTCCACCACGTAGCAGGGCCCAGGCGTCGTGCGCGTGATACCGAGGCCTCGAAGTAAAAGTGATACACACTGCCGGTTCGAGATCATATACACGAGATTTGCGGTGTACACTGCTGCTGCACTGGAGCAAGTAATACTGCTAGTATTTATATCGCGCGCAGCGCACACATGCACATGCACGTATATACGTACGTACGTAAGAACGTGTTTGGCCAATATAACTTTGCCGCTGAACTCTGTGCCTCAAGGATGTGTAACATTACGACTCGAGCACGAATCCTATACGTATATAGACACATACCGGATCTCACATATGTGAATCTTTTTTTTTTTTTTAATTACGTCCAGCTTTCCTGTAAATCCGATATCCTCCGCGTGACTCGTGCGAGGCTGCTAATTTTCTTCCCGCACCTCGGGAGTCGGGGTGCCGCGCGCGACGACGACGGATTTTATTACCCCGCCGGAATATCAATACCATTGTTGGGCGCCTCTTTTCCATTCATTGAGCGATAAACGCGCGACGGGTTCTGTCGTCATTTCGGAGCCATTCGATTATTCGACTAGGTACGTACGCGCGCAAAGGCATAAATATGTCGTTTTTCAACGCGATCCACATCGTTCTCGTCGTCGTTAAAATTTTTGTCTTCCGCGATGATAAGGCTCTGGAAGAAAAATGTCCAACCGGATGTAATACTCGTTTATTTTCATAAGGAAAAAGAGAATGGTCGCGCGGCTCGAGATAAATGACAGAATGTGTCTCGGACGATTTTTTCACTTTACTTTTTTTTTCTTTTTTTTTTTTCAAGAAAAAAAATCTCGCGTTTATAATAAAGCGAAAGGACACTTGGAGCGTCCTTGGGTGCAAAAGACATTTGCCCGTCCTTGAATTCCTTAAATAACTTACACTCTTGAGACTTGAAATTTTTTTGCGCGCACTAAAAAGGAGCTTAATTGCCCGCACGACGTCGAGCGAAGTTAAGTGACAAGCCGCGCGCATTAATTAATCATTTTGCTCCACGAGATGCATCAAGTCACCGTAAAATTTTTACAATATTCGCGTATACGAAATTAAAACGAATAACGAGAATAATGCGAAATTTTTTTTGCCTTCTTTCAGAATGGAGCTGAGATTTTTGAGATGGGCTCTGCTCTTCTTACTACTAACAATTTTAACGGCAGAAGCAGCTCGAACGACCACGACAAAAGTGAGTACAAAATAATAATACGATGACGAAGATAACAAAGTCATGGAGATACACCGCGTGCACACCCGATCATGTGCAGACACGAGCATGTGCACCTAGTAGCAGTAGGTATAACACAGTGGAAAGTATCGAGTCGCACGCATTGAACTTGCGCGCGCGCCCATACGGCGTCTATAGGGAGCTGCTGCACGATAATAATCGCGCGGAAAACAATGAGGTTGCATATTTGCGGCACGGGTCATTGTATCCCGCGCGCGCGCCAGACGCCGATGTATACGTATGCATATGAATTTATAAATGCGAAAGTTCAGTCATGCACGACGTCCTCGTCGCGGAAACGCCGCACACGCGCGCCGGGCACGGTCTAGCCGATGATTTACAACTTTACATACGCGCGCGACTCCTGTGTGTGTGTGTGTGTGGGTCCGTAGCGCGCATTATATATAGATTTTCGTTTCACTTTCGACGTCGTAAATTATAACCTTTTCCTTGTCGCGCGCGCGCGCGCCCGAGCGTGGGGGTCATTATTGGCAATTCGTTTATAATTCATATGTGTGTGCGTGTGTGCACCGGGGGAGGAAAAAGAAAAGAGACAAGGATTGGAAAACTACTGCGCGGTTTATATTAGTTTATTGCTGCGCGTTCGTATATCACAACTTGCGGTAGTTCTCTATGTTCTACAAACTAGAAACGATGTATTGTATCTACTAAAAAGACCATTCGCTTGTCTCTTCTGTCTGGTTTTATTGACATACACGTATTTGTAACGTCTCTTCTTTTCGTCGGTGACAAGACACTGCGCTTATGAAATATGCGACGTAAAATACTGGATTACACGTACACGCTATTATTCAGCCGTCTAACATGATAGCAGTCAGACATGCGGCAAGTGGACGGCGCAATGGCCTCGCATTATGCGCACTTATATTCGGTGAAGGATACGAATTATGTACTTGATACCGGGGGCGGGTCCGGCCGCCCGGGCCACGCCTTGCATCTTTATATTGTAATAATGCACGCGCGAACTGCACATTACCCCGATGAATTCGCACAAATCGCATACAATCGATTCCGCGAGCGAGAGCCAATTAAGTTTTTGAGGCCATACAGCGTGTATCGGTGGCCAAATGTTTCGTGGATTTTTGGATCTATATGCTTTTGAAATATAATTATTATTAAGGCCGAGCGAAATCACGACGCGCGAGCGAGGAAATGTTTTTTTCGCCACAAAATATGAATCTGTACAAAGCCTTGCGCCAGCAACGATCTCGAGCGAGTTCGTAATTAAAATAATTAAATGGCGCGCGGTGAAAGCAAATCGCGGCGAGCAAAGTATATACAATAATAAATAAATACAAAACGCGCGCAGACACACCACATCCTCGCCTTTAATTCAGGCATCGATCGCGCGCTGCCGGTGGCATACGTACAAATTATTTCGATTAATCAAACACGTATTTAATCTCACGTTTTATATTATATAGATGTAACGGTATAGTGCGAAAGCTTTGGCGCGGTTTGCTCTCTCGCCTGCGCGCGTGCGGATAAACTTGACTTCGATGCTGCGTGTTTATAATATTATGTGTGTTACGTTATTATTATTTTCACTCTCGGCGGCCGGCTCGAGGAAGTGCCGATTATCGCCGCGAGGAAGTACGCATTAAAAAGTTCATTAAACGCCGTGATTATAACAATGTACCTTGTATATTGGTAATCGTACACGTTGCCGCGTGCACGTACTTCCGAGAGCAAGTGAAAAAAGAAGAGTTACCGCGCGGAATTGCACTCGGCTTTTTTAAAAATTTTCACTACTCTATTGCGTGCTCGTCGCCATTCAATGTTTCTAAACTAGCAAAGGGAAAACCATCCATTACTCGCTCGAGGGTTTTAAAAAATGTCAAACCGAATCGCGTCACGTTTCGAGGCATTTTTAGCTGCAACAATTTTTTTTCAATTTCGGATCCCAACGCGCGGTAAAATTTTGCAGATTCGAACTCGCGATGCGCAGTACATAAGTAGCGCCTATAACAGTGTAAATAGCACACGATTCTCTGCGCCAAATGGAGTTACATAGCGACACACGCGGTTAGATCACTTTCTCGCGTTTCAATGAGCGTTTTGTATAGTAGTACTGTACGAGGGCAGTGTCATGCAGCGTGAGAGAGCTATAAACGCCGCGCACGTTAACACATTCGTCTTCGTCTGTATAAAAGCCCGAAGAAAGTAGGCGCATACCCACTGCGAAGTTTAACGCAACTGGCTCGCGAAAACATTTTTCGCGCCTAATTGGAAAGAGTTGGCGCGCGCGCGCGCCACCCGTTCCTACAGCTACAGCAGCAGACTATACTTACCTGTATACGTGTGCGAATTTTCCGAATCCGTGCGCTGCTGTATGTATATATGTTGGAAGACGAAAAAAAATGGACCATACGTTACGGTTACACAATTTCTCCTCGCGCAGAGGCGAAATCGTATAAGCTCGTAATAACATTACCGCGCGTACGTGTAATGCGACTTTAACACAGGGATATATAGGATTTTTCGGTACATTATATACTACCACTCGATATCGTACATAACGCACACCGCAGCCATGTATATCTCTGCGAATAACATTTATTAGAGTCCGATCGATTATTATGCCATTTTGATGTATCGCCGCGCGTATACGTATTATATACGCGATCTTATCGCTTTCTCTAGCCGATCTATGCGTACGACTCGCACACACACCATACATAATTCATAAGATCTCGAGGATGTATCGTAATATTTAATTCTCGTGTGCTATGCATCGCAGCTGATATGAGCGTGTATAATATATGCGTAGTCTCGAATTTTCATTTGGCAAGCCGCGCGTTTTTCCGCGCTTTCAACGAGGAGGAAAGCAAAAGAAAAAATAGTCTACTGGATCGGGTATTATATATATATTTAATGTACTATACGTACCGGAGCAGTGCAGTCGAGCGTTACAGATCTTTCTCTCTTACTCACAAGCTATGCTGTATAGCCTCTCTCTCGCAATCGACGTTCTTTCGCGGAAAAACTACGCCGATTGCCCAATGTCTTTCATTAGTTTTATTATAGGAAAATGATTTATTAAGGCTCTGTTTTACTACTGATTGATATTAAATGGTAAATCGATTATGCAGCGTCGTAGTGTGTGCACTCTTTTCTCTATTGCCAGTTTCTCCTATTTAAGATATATATATAGAGAGAGAGAGAGAAGAAAATTACATAAGCGAAACGAACGTAGACGCAGTCACGGGGGCGACTGGTAGTAGTAGTAGTAGCAGTAATATCAAAGTCTCAGTTGTCAAAACAATATAACTAATGCCCTTCCGCGTATGTGTAATACATTCCAAGCCGACTCAGTGGGAGTATGAGGATTTTTCTGCGTTTTTGTATGATCAATTTTATGGAAATATTTTGGACTATAAGCCCGCGCCCGTCCGCGATATCATTCCGGGTGTTCGATGCCGCATGGACCGATGAAACACACCCATACACAGGCCTTGCTTGCTTGCTAGCTACGCTCGAGCTTGGAAAACTTTCATCCGTTGTTTTGTTTTGTTTATTTTTTTTTATCGGCCTCGCTGCTATAAATACCTGCTGCCGCGCCGCTGCACTGATTATCCTTTCTTGCACTTTGTGCGGCAGCGTCCAGTCCCGCAGTCGAACGCAGTGAAAGGTCCTCCAGCGCCGCCGCCGCCGCCGCCGAGCAGCAGCTGCTAATCATGATAAAACATTATACTTTTTTCCGTATAACCTTGTTGCCACGTTTATATCCTTTCGCTAGAGCTATGTATA
Source organism: Trichogramma dendrolimi (assembly GCA_034770305.1). Taxonomy (NCBI): domain Eukaryota; kingdom Metazoa; phylum Arthropoda; class Insecta; order Hymenoptera; family Trichogrammatidae; genus Trichogramma; species Trichogramma dendrolimi. Next base: position 623,184 of record JAPMIB010000045.1, read on the forward strand.
TATACATCTCGAGATATACGTACGCCATTAAATCTGATATACAATGTGGTATATATGTCTGAAAATCGATTATCGTCTCTCTTTAAGAATTTTTGGATTTATTCTGCATTCATTAATAACTAAAAACCGTTTGCTGGTTTATATGCAGATAGAATACGGAGCTCGCACAATTTTGCAGAAAACTTTCATTCGAACGTTTTTAAATCTTTCAAAATCGGTCGATCGGAGCAGATATATCTTTGAAAGACATCAACTTTCAATAATAATAAACTAAAAGCGGCTTTTAAATGTTCCTGCGCGGCTGGCCTGTCTGCGCGCGGAAAAAGAAAAATATATTATACATAAGTAGATCGCTCGCAGCAGCTGTGTGTGTGTTATACTCGATGATGCATATCTATAAGCACGAGAACGTATTATTCAAGTTGCGCGACTCGGTATGTGTGTATATACGTTGTAAAAGCGGCTTATTTCGCTACAAAACAATTTTATATACACACATGCGCGAGGAAAAGTACAAGCTTCCGAGCTGCCTCTAACTTAATTCGCGATCTTTCGCGAAACCGAGGCTTGTATTACGTGTATCGTATGTACGGCAGCAGCTATTACGGGCCCGTTTGCGATTCGTCATTTTTCTATATGTGAAATACATCAATTTCTCGCATATATGTAATGCATTTATTATATTATATTGTGCGTCCAAACGCCCTGGCGTGCGTGCCGTCACCGACTCACGCACACCACACACACATTTACGCAACTTATTACCGTCATACATAAATGAGATTTTACAATATAAAGATATATATTCGTCGACGCATATACGGCGAGAGCTACGAAATAATACACGCACGAGCACATTTTGCTCAATATTGCAGGCGGCTCGAGAGATTCGCGTGTGCATTATGTGCACAATATTCATTTAAATATAATTGCTCTCGACGCGGCTCGAGGTACATATAAAACAAAAACGATCTTCCACGCACCGCTGGGCACACGCGGTACAGTAGTAGCTATGCAGTTTCATTTCTGCAGTCGAGCGCGCGATTTATTTATCTATTTATATAGAGCGCTTACTTCGTTCCTTCGGAAATGCGCGTGTAACTATATATAATATGCCAGCATGACAAAGTGTCCTGTTCCTGCGCACCGTATAATATATAAGAAATATATTTTTCAATTATCAACGCGTGCGTATACGTATACGCACGTACGTTTACGCGTCGAGGGGCGTTTAAACAAATTGCTCCTAAAAGCCCGTTTATGCACCACGTATACGATTGCGCATTTTCTCGAGCTTATATATATATGTGTGTGGCGTCGAGTCGCGGCGCGTTCATAATGACGCGCGTAATGCGTTTAGTGCTTGTGCGGCAGTTCTCTTGGCACTTTCGCTCGGGCGCGGACGAGTAAATCCATATGGAAAGTCAAACGCGCGCATTTATATGTTTATATATATATATCTAACGCGAGCATCGAGTTTGAATATTTTTCTCAGGCTCGAGTCGTTGTTGTTGTTGTTGTTTTTTCTTTGCAAATATATATAATACACGAGTACGGGACTTATTGCCGAGGCAAAAAAGGTATTATATGGGTGTAGAAAGTTTTGCATGAATAGTCGTATATGTACATTCGTCCTCGAAAGCTGCAAAGAAGAAAAGCAAAGGAGATAAAAAAAAACAACCCAAGGATCGATGAACGCGACGATATGCATAAATATAAACGCGCGCATAACTTTACCTGCGAAGGTGTGAACGGTCTCGTATTGATAGTCGCACACAGGAAACGAGCGCGAAGTCGTGTGCGGTGGTGGCCAAATAAGCTCTCGCGAGCGTCGTGTGTATGTACACACGGGCGAGGTGTATATATACCGCGCATGTATGTGTACGCAACGCGCGACCGAAAACTTTCTCAAGGAAATCGCGACCATTGTATAGGAGCGATTGTCAAAGTCCGAAAAATGAAAAAAAAAAATGAAAGAGCGACTGTTTCACTCGAAACGTCAGAAATCCACGAAATCGTCCCGATGCGCAATCGGCTCGATGAGACGTAGATGGACTCGCGCGCGTTAGAGAAAAATGCGCATACGCGCGAGTGCGCAAGCTCTGCACACCGAAAAGCAGCGGACACATCGTAGTACATTATTCTAGTTGGATAATGGCGGCGCAACAGTTGGCCGTGATCGGCGACTCGGTTTATATATATATATTATCTCGTAGACGAAATCGCATCGATGGAATTCGACAATGCAACAATTGAATTGTGTCCGATTAATGGGCTATCCAATTTTTCTCTGCCTCGACGTACGCATTAAGGAATCATTTGTCAAGTCGATCGAGCTGCGAGTCCTATTCGCAAGTATCAATTATTATCGAGGCGCTCGGGCATCGGTCGTCGAAAGTAGAATACACACACAGCATAGCGATTTTTCCGCTCCTCCGCGCGAGGCCAATGCTCGCTCGCGTATACGTATAATATACACGCATAAATACGAATAAAAAACTGGCCGCGCGAGAGAGTACCACAATGCACATTGCAAATAATAAACGCTCTTTATAATTTCACCTGAAAAATTTCGCTACATAGCTCGCGAGCGGCGCCTCACAACGCACGTATAATATTATGTTGCTGGCAAGCGCGCGTGCGAGTCTGAGATAATTGAAAAGTTGAATTTTTTTTCACGCGCGTTTAATGCGCATAATAATTTTTCGGGTGTGAAAAAAAAGTTTGTGGGGGCAGCAGCAGATACATCTCGCTCTGCGTGCACGTTTTACCTATATGGTGTGCCGTATATATAAGCGACAAAGCTTTACGTAAGAGCGCGTATATAAAGCGCCGAAGTGTACCGCGTCTGGATAAACGTATTCTCTCTCGCTTGCTCTCTCTCTCTCTCTAATTGCACGGTAAACACACACATTCACAAAAGTGCGGAGTTGGTTTATCTCCGACACCTCTGGTTCATATATAGTAATAGTGGCCATGCGTACACATAGAGTCTTTGTGAGCTCTATTGCATAATTCGATAAACAGATACTGTCTCGGCGGCGCGAGCGAGCTATACCAAGAGAAATTATGCCGTCCGCACTACGCTTGATCTCTTCCGCGCGCGTAGTATATATATAGTTTACCGCGACCGACCAACCGACCGAGGCACACGTATAACCGTGCTCGGAAGCCGTGAAGAGCACGTGCTGCATCTGGTGTATACGAAAAAAAAAAAATGCGCGAATTTCACGCTTATCGCACCCGATGTGCGCGCGCGGCTTTTTTCGCTTTCTTTATACCGCGCACGAACGGTAAATTTATAATCGTACGCCTCGGAAGACGATTGTAAAAGTTGAACGCCAAATCAGACTTGAATTATATCATCGATGCGAATTCGACAGAAGACAACTTTTCTTATTTGCGTGCCTCGGTGCAATTATATTTCGATCTGCTTCGGGGCGCGATATACACGTTTCGCAACCTCGCGCGCAGTTTAGTATTTGTAATAAATGCGAGATCGAATAATTATACGAATAACATATTTTTATGTACACTTATCGACGGATAATTGAGCAAATATATTGCATTATAAGCGACATTCGTGAAATAATTTCGCAGAAATGAAGTTATTTTACTCCACGCAGCGAACGATCGCGTCGATTATATTCGCTATACTATGAGATATCCCACGAGGTTTGTCTGATCGTCCACGCGAGCTTTAATATATTTTTTATCGTTTAAAACGTCGAGTGCTTTTTGCGTTCCGCGCGAGAGTCGTCCGCCAAGCATAATATACACACACACGTTTTGACATTAATATGCCCAGTTTTCGTTACAGCTGTATAGGCTGGTACATATATGTCTCAACTTGGAAGTCGCGAGTTTCATCGAGATGAATGATCTGGTCTCTGCCACTCGATGGCTATGTATAATCCCCATGCGCAAACGAGACTCCGATATACGCTACATATTTATTTATATTATATGTATAGCTCGACTTAATTTGCGCAAGCAAAAATGCCTTTTTTCTGCACCTCGCACACACACACACACATACACACACATTCGCATATCCAGTGAAAGCGCAAAACACGACCTGACGCGAGCTCGCGCGTGTGTATATATTCAGTATCACTCGGCGAAATTTTCTGGTTTTTCGCAACGAGATCGCCGCGCTTAATTAGTTTTCCTTGACGCGCGCCGTTAAATACGCGCCGCATTTTGATCCGTATACGGGCAGTTTATCAGCGGTGACATTCATGCGGTTAGAATTATGCACACGAGATAGTCATCTTATCCAGCGCAGTTGCGAGCGCGAGAGATGACGGAAAAAATCGTCTCTGTGTATAAGTATGTGTGACATTGATACTATCTACCGATCGCCGCGTGGCTATTGGCTAAATCTAGTTAAACTAGTCTCATTGATAATGACGATATATTTATAACGCGCGTCGTGTGCATATAAATATCGTATTTTTTTTTTCTTTTTGTTAACAGCTATTGACATATATAACGCGTTTCGCAAGATTTCGCGTTACATTATGAAACCCATTGGGCAATTAAATCTTCATAATAAAATATATACGCGCGCGCGCGAATCGATGTCGAATTTGCAAAATGTGTGTATGTATATAAGCGCCTCGAGTTGCTCGCGAAGATGTCGCTGATATATATTTTGTACCTGGCTCGCGATGCATTGAAATGCTGCTGCTGCTGCTCTGCTCATTGAAAAAGAAATCGAGGCCATCCCTTCGCAGATTTATTCTCTTTTCACACGATTTGTTGTGTGTGTGTGTGCACGTAAAGCCGCACATGCGAGAGAAAACCTTCTCGTGCTCCTTGGACGATATTGATATTCATGCGCCTTTAACGCTACTCGTGCAATTGGTTCGTTTTTTTCCTCCTTTTGTGTTCGTTGTATACACCTCGTAAAAAGATTTATTAGAAAATCATAGGCGACGAGTCGTTGCCGCGCGGATTTATGTGAATCGGCTGTGTTGAAAATCGATGCGCCGCAACTTGTTATATTCCGATACGACTGAGACTGTATTATATACGAGACATTGTGTGAATGGTATCGATGAATCCTTGGCGCTGTGAATTGCTTGTTAGTTCCAAGTCGAGCATTATTAATAATTGTGCGATACAAATCGAATCTATCACTTGAAAAAAAAAGAAGGAAACATACACTTTTCCTTTCTGCAATTATTTTCGAAAGGCTTCGCTCCGCGCTCGCACTGCTCAACATTAAGGTCACTTCCTTCGAGATAATTGACCGAAGGACCCTGAGGCATTATGTGCGCTCGCACGAGAGGGATGTTTATCATACGTATGAGCGCGACTCCTTTTACTTTCTTTCATCGCGACTTTGCCGGTAAACCACATACATACAAGCTGACCACACCTTGCACGAACATTGGCTTGGCTTTTTTTTTTTTAGGTCACTGTATCACGTGTTTTTGTGCCCTTAGGCATCGTCCATATTTATCGGATCAATTTTGACATTCGTTCGCGGCAAAAAAAAGGAATAAATTAATGTACAGCTTCTTTCGCGATCTTCTCATAAGCGAGGAGGAATCGAATTGTGTGAGAGAGATTTCGTCAATAATAAAACAATGTGCTACACGCCGCGTCCGTGATACCTCTATATATATATATTTCAACGGAATATATATCTTCTCGCGCGCTGAGAAATGCCGTAAAAGTGAAAGGTTTTTTTTAAACGAAGGTAGACCACTTTTTTATTATTACATATAATGATCATACGTGTACACTTATGTCATTTCGTTCGTAGCACCTGTTACCATCTCTCGAATGATAACGCGCTCAAGAGAGAGAGGAGAGAGAGAGAGAGAGAAAAAGTCAAGTTTGTGTAATAACGATTTTTCGCTCGTCGATATACAATAATTAGCAGAAATTTGTAAATATCGCCTCGGAATTCGCACGCTAAATGAAAAATATATAGATCGGGTCAATTATGCGCGAGTAGTGCGCGCCGTTTCAAACGTATTTATATGTATTTATCGCGTTTAATTAAGTTGTCCGACTCCCAAAGAAAAATACCAGCGTAATGTATGTCGGTCACACATGAAGAACTTTACGAGTCGGTCATTTAAAAAGGGGGGGTCTAATGATTGTCCTCTGGGCTTTTGCCACACGTGGAAAGGATAATTACTCTCTCGCTCGGTGCTTCAATTAGATAATGCCGCGCGGCTTTTACGGCTTTCCGCGAGTGCCCCTGAAAAATAGAGTAACGCTTGGAAAACATTTTCCCCTAGACGTATATAATACGTACGTACTCTTGCGTGCCAATACACGAGCTGTCTAAAACACACACGTGTGTGTGTGCTTCTTGAGCAACTAGCCACCGATCCATTTCGTTCTCATGTATAAGAATTAAATTAATGATTTCTCTCTCACGTGTGTGTGTGTGTGTGTGTGTGTGTGTGTGTGTGTGTGTGTGTGTGTGTGTCTGCCTGCAGCTATTTTGATTATTATCGATGATGACTGCAACCTCGTCTCTCGAAATATCGGCCGAATATTAATTTTTTCTCTTTCAAGTTTACGCGCGTTATAAATTCATCATTCGAGAGGATACACACATGCGAGCGCGTATATTGCATTAATGAATCACAGACAGCATGCAAATTTGTGTTCTGTCTTTCGCGCGCGTCATGTCCGAGAGAGAGAGAGAGAGAGAGATGTGTGCAGGGCAAAGATGAAGCAAAAGGTAAGGTGATTACTCGGCTCTTAATGCACACCGAGAGAGATATTCTGAAAAAGCATTACTTATGTAAGTTGCGGCCTGCGCATTGCGATAGATGTAATGAGCCCTTGTACGACGCAGAAATGTGTAAAAACAGAAGATTCATCTTCGATTTTTTCTTCTCCGATCTATATACACTGACTGTGTTTCAAAATCGAATGAGATATTGGACCGAGATTCTAATTATAAAAATTAATCAATCTACTTCGATAATTCCGTTAGGTAATGGAAAATAGCGTACGATTGAAATGTATTTTTATCGACAATAAAAGAAAACTGTCGCTCACGTATACGAGTATATTATATTCTAGCTTGGCCGAGTCGAATTTCGTGACATTTCGTACGAAAGTCACGATCTTTCTCTTCCGAAAATACGTCCCAACAATAGAGCTATCCGATGTAAAATTCTCGCACACGAGTGAAAATTCATTGACACGATTCGCGTACGGTACACCGCGTGCGCTGCCGTAGAGACTCGTTGTTCACCGTCGAGCCCGAGGCATTGTGGCGTGGTCGGCACTACCAGACAACGTGACGTTTAAGTAACAGAACGCGCAACAGCACATAAGTTCCTCGTGAATACGTTTTATTTTATAATATATATAAAACACTTTTACTTTCCTACGATGCATGTAAATCGGGTAGTAGCAGCCAACACGAAGATACGGTACAAAGGGATACGTATCGGCTCTCGGTGCTCTATGCAATATTATCGCGGCTGCTGCACGAGAAAAAAGAGAGACGCTGGAGATTTTATATACGAGTACACTGACCGCGAGGCAACTTTTTGCTAGTTTATACACACACGTAGAGCTCGATAAAACGAGAGAGAGAGAGAGAGCGATCGGTTGGATGTATCGCATTTTCGATTAGATACATATATTTGAAGCATGCCACGGTCTGCGTATATAGAGTCAAGGAAGTATACGGCGTTTACAAGTATGCGAAGTAGGTATACGCGCGTGGGGTACGCGAGCGAGTTAACTCCGAGCCGTGTAATGGATATAATGTAACGATCTTTGCTGCGAAGCACGTGCCGAGCGCGAGAGATCATCGCGGATATGAATACACACTGCGCTGTTGCCGAGCATTATTATGCACGATCCGCGTTGCATATTTTATTCTGTTTTTTTTTTTTTTTTTTACTCGACGCTCCGCACACGATACAAATAAAAAGGCCTTATTATTTCTCGAAACCAAACAGATGTAAATCGTTGTACACTTCCGATACGGCAGGTAAACTCATAGATGCATGTATATATGAAATAATAAAACCGCAGGTAGCTGCGCTTACCCGCACTCTTCCTTTACGGGCATATACACAGCATCGATAATCGGTGTAGAACACGTTTTTCTGCATCGGTTATTGCATCACCGCGCCGAGGGAGAGAAGCCGCTCATCGATGATTCTATTAGCGTTTGATTTATCAGCTCCACGTGTAATACAAGTCGAATCGCGCGCGGTACAAGGAGGGGAGAAAAAAAGACGCGAGCACGCGCACTGCATTTATCAAACGAAATTAAGGAAAACTCATGAATCTAAATGCAATTGTGTGCCCGATCTCGCTTCTTCTCTATATACGTATTACATATATTGTTGTATTCCCATCGCGCGCGAAAAAAAAACGTGACGGAATTTCCCTTCGATCTGTATATCGGGTGCATATATATAACAATGTGTATATCGCGAATCGAATTGCTACACAGCTCCTCGCGCGCGCGCGGCGCCTGACACAGATGTTCCGGCTATAAATATTAATTCAATGGAGCAGCAGCAGCAACAGCTGTATGTACTTGGAAGAAAAAATAAAAAAAGAATCGCGATAAATCGGAGAACGTGTATATATATGCGCGAATCGGCCGATTTCGTTGAGCCCGGTGTGTGTTGTACTTTTCGTGCGATAGCCGATAATCTTTATCCGTATCGTTGGGTGGGTCTTGTAACCGTGGATATTTATAGGATCCGTTAACTGATCAAAGTTGGCTTGTTATTCAGGACTCGGCAAAAAATATTGGCGGCTCTGTATCGGTGATAATTTTTTTAACAAGACTTTTTTCGATTCAATTTCATTTCAGCAGAGTGATTATTAATTTTGAAGCCAAAAGTACGTTAACGCACGTCTGACTATGATTTGACTCTAACTACTGACTTATTAAATGAAATGTCACTATAGATGTTGTGTATTACAACTTTATTGAGATATATTTAAATGAAACATACAATCCTTTAATCGTATACATAAGAGTGCGTAATATTTTATAGTAATTTTTAGTAATAAACAAACAAATTATTATCTTATGAATGCAATACTCTATTTATGGGCTTTAATAAACATTCAACGACTATCAACAAGTTTTTTTTGGATTGGTTAAGAAAAAAGCAGATAAATTCATAAAAATCGCGCGTACACACTTTCTCCGAGTAATTCTTTATAATTAGTCTATAGCGTCATTGATGCTTTACATTCGCACAATCATGACTGACTAAAATAATTGTACCTTACGTATAATTTTGGTGAGCTAACACTAACTACTCTTTACTATATTATTAGTTTAACTTTCTCGATTTTTATTTGACGGTGCTTTCGATGAGAATTTTATCCCACAATTTCTCACGAAAAAACAATGCATATTATTATACATAATATAAGAAAAAACAGCAAATTATTGAATTTAATTTGTTTTGAATTATTTGAATGATCTGACACACTTGACAAAAGTAGACTTTGAAACTGACTGCAATTATGTTTGGCACCATTACGAGCTTTGGTTTGTAGCCGCTAAGAAAATATGACATAAATCTTGGTTCATCAGCTGGCCGATGATCATTTCACAACAGAGAATCGGCAGCCGATATTGTATCAGCTCCCAGAAAGGATACAGTGCCCAGCGTCGAAAAAATCCTCTCGATAGTTTTTCGCACAAATGCAATTGAATAGCCTCATGATACCTTTCGGGGAGTTCACGCCATTTTTCTGAGTTCGCCAATTCGTAAAAGTCCTTATACGTGAGTTGTTTCGCAGCTTCTTTGGGTCGTAATCGAATCAGGTCGTAGAGCGACAGATCCGGACTGACCATTATCTTTTTTGTTTCTGCCGTGAACTCCTTCGCCCTCACCTCCTCCACGTCCTCATCATCATTATCATCATCACATCGTACAATCAGTAACGTCTCGTCATCATACCTAAATTCGTCAACGTTAGCCGACTTTTTGAACGCTCCGTATTTAACCAGAAATGTCACGATCGTGAGGACATCGCTTCGACTCAGTTCGTATCCTCTGTTCTCCAGAAGTTCGACGGCAACTAGAGCAGCTGACGTATCAAAAAAACATAACTCACACTCTTCGTCGTGACAATTTTCTTCAAAGAACTCATCGAAGTCACTCGCAGAAGGGAAAACGAAGCTAGACAGATCAGCCACGATCCAAGAGCACATCAATACAAGACGAACTAAAATTCGCCACAGCCCATTGAAGTGGTGTCCGACCCAACTTGTCCCGGGCATCTATATGCACCGGCTGTTTTAATTCGTCGTTGATATCGAAGAATAACTTGGCGATCGCTAAGTAATGTCCGTTGCTTAAAGCGTGCAGAGGAGTCGCTCCGTTCTCGTTGGCCAAATTCGGATTGGCGCCTTTCCTCAGCAATAATTCGGCCAACTTCTTGTCTTCGCGAGACGCAGCAAAGTGCAATGGTGTGTTGCCATCCTCGTCCCGGGCGTCGACCTGCAAAGGCTGACATCTATCATCGTTGATCTTGAAAAACACTTCTGCAGTGCGATCCCCGTTTATAAGGTGAAGAGGAGTCAATCCGCTTTTGTTGGCCCAGTTCGAATCGGCGCCGTATCTTAGCAACAATTCGGTTACGTCCTCGAAATTGTACCTCAGAGCAAAGTGCAGTGGCGAGTCATATGTTTCTGGCACGAGGAGATTGGGATCCTGGCCAAGTTCTAGGAAATTCTTGACGATGTCGTCAAGACCGAAGAAGCAGGCCACGTGAAAATGCGTCAATCCGAATTCGTCTGTGTAGTTTACGTCGAACCTGTTATATATATCAAATAGATACTTAATTATGAAATCTAGTTCATACCCATGATGAACTGCAGTCGTACGAAGCAGCAATGGCTTGCCGTCTTCGTCTACGTCGGGCTCGTCCCTGTAGCCGGAGTTGATTAAAAAGTTGAAGAATGAAACTCTATCATACATGAAGATTTCGTCGTTCACCATTTCATCCGTAATAAGCAAATCGATTTCTTCGAGTCGAAAAATGTCTCGAAGATTTGGAAGTTGACCCTGCCAATCGAGGATCAAGGGATAAAGTTTGCGACGAAATTCTAATCTATCTTCTTCGTTTTTCCAATTGACCTTTTCTCGTAAAGACTTGAGTTGTTCCAAGCTTGAGCCTTTCGTAAGATTATTCGCACTTTCAGAATCTTCGACTTTGCCTTCGCCATGGTAACTCACATTGGATTCGTCGCCGGACGCCATGATTCAAGATATTTTTCACTTTTCTGACGAGAATCACTAGATGTAGTCAATTCGATCTTCCTAAATTTAGCTGTTTACGTTGCGGCGTCGTAACGTGTACTGAACGAATACACTATGATTTATCTATATCTATATATACAACGTCAAAATGTGTGCGAAACTATAAGAAACACGAGTAGCGCTTGGTGAGCAACGAATTGCTATTTGAGTCGAGCCGCTGCTAGCGATCGTAGCGCTAGTCTCATGAATCGTCAAGACTAATGCAGCAAATTCGCTAGCAGCACACCTTGAACTTTCTGCATTGAGAATTTCACATCAAGTGCCATATAAATGCCTGAGTATTTTCTATTGATTCTAAATCACCTCTAAACGAACGCTAACAAAGCGACGACATTCTCCGTCGTATTTTTATAGTGTAGTTCAAAACTAAATTAAGATTGATCTAAAGTATCTTCAAAGCGAAATATTGTCGAAACAAATAATTTATGTTTGCTTACAGGCTCCAAAAAATAAGGAACAAAGTACAACAGTTGCGAGCCGTAACTCGCCTCGATTCACGCCTCGAAGCGCAACAACACGAACCACCACCGAAGCTTCGTCGCAGCAGGATGCGACGACCATTAAGAATAGCCGTCAACGGGCCTCGAGCTTCAACCGCAAGACCACCCAGCTGAGCCGTACCAATAAGCCACCGAGCACCACTGGCGCACCGCAGCTCGATAAAGACTCCTCGAAAGCCAATAACAATAATAATGAGGCCGCCGTCGCATCCACGTCGAGGCCGACGCCGCGCAAGGCCCTCTATCATCAGCCGTCGAGGCTCGTCTCTCGCAACAGGCTGATACCCAAACTGCGCCTACCCGAGACTGAAAAAGTGTCCGCCAACGCTACTGCCGTGGAGACCGACGAGACCGGCCACGACGCCGGTAAGAAGTTATACTCGCCGGAAGACTCGAGCGACGATCACGCGGCCAAAGCTCAAGCCGACGAGTCGTACGAAGGCGATGCTGCCGCAAAAGTTCCTGATGTTCAGCGAGTGGGTGCTCGCGCGAGCGCCGGTAGATCCGCTGCCACCGCTACTAACGACGATAAACAAAAATTGGATGGGGAGGCGGCCCCGTTGGCCGAGAACCAACGCGCCAGAACCGGCCGGAAGATTCAACAGCACGTACAGATCAGACCCAGACCGTTGAAGGGTGGATCGGCTCTGAAACTCGCCAGGGAGAAGCAGCAACAGCAACAACAACAGCAGCAGCAACAAAACGAGGACTCGGAAATGGAATCGACCGTGGAAGTGATGGTGACCGAGCGCATCACCGATGCGACTCTGAAGCAAGACATATCGGCTTCCGGATCGGAGAAATTTCACGTGAACGCTGCCATCGACGCGGTGGAAGCCAAGAAGCAAACGACCGCGCCAAACGCCACGGATACCCCGCTGCCTAGCGAGGGGTCCAAAAATAGACTGATGACCTACAAGATACGCGGTAACCGATCGACCACGACGAGAAAGCCAGCGAGCACCACCGAGAGCGGCGCCTCCGCTGCAGCAGCCCCGAGCGCTGCTTCCGCCGCCGCCGCCGCCGCACCGACTCGTGGACCGTTGCGAAGAGGCGGAATCACCAGAGGTTCCTCGCCCACTGCGGCCGCCATACAGTCCCACGCCAATCGCCTCCGCCAGCGTCACAACGAGAGGAAACCCCCGTCGACGACCACCACCACCGAGGCCAGCAAAGACAGCGCGACCCCGGCTCCTACCCCGAGGAGACGTACCTACTTCCCCAAGCCGCCGCAGAGGACGCACCCGGTGGAGCATCCCAGCAAACAACCGATCGAGAGCGCCCCGGCGAGTGCACCCGCCGCGAAGAAGATAGCGGCTCACCCGGTCGACGCCAGAAAGCCCAACAGGCCAAGGAGTCGCTACCGCGCCGAGTTGTCGACCAGCACCGAGGCAGCCGCGACCACGACCACCACCACCGCCAGTCCATCCACTACCGCAGCTACCACGTCGACGACCACTACCACGACGACTCCGGTTCCGTCGACGACCCTAGCGCCAACCGCAGCGGCAGCCCCGGCGTTTCTGAGCTCGGAGCCGACTTACGAGGGCTCGTTCTCTCCCTCGAGCGCGATACCGTCGTTTTGGAATCTCGACGCCTCTGCACGAGGCCAATTTGCCAGCGACTACGTTCCAGCCGGCCATCAGGTGGTCCAGCACTTCGACCGAAGCGACCTTGCTAGACGAAAATCCCATTGAAATCGGCAAACGCAACGACGAGGTTAACGAAAAAGTAGAGGATACCGTCGGAGACAAGCGCAAAGCTACCAAGGAGGATTTTTTTAACCATGGCTTGGGGTTTCGCGGAAGAACACCGGCAGAACCCACAGCGGATGAAGGTAAAGACTGTTTTTGTAAATTCAAAATGGATACAAGTATTTCAAATTTGACTAATTATTAATTTTTTTTTTTTTTTCAGCTCCAATCGCCATAGTCAGTTCATCGACATCGGCACCCACGCTGCAAGCGGACAACGCCCCGCGCGGAAATCCAGGATGGAATCTGAGACGTCGCCCGGGACATTTGAGCGACGACTCGAAAGCGGATGCCGCTCCCGAACAAGCTGTCGGTGATCAAACCAGGGAAATCACGTCCGTTACCAGCAGTACTTCCAAAGTAGGACGAAGAGGAAACAAAGTCCATACGAAGGCCCCAGGATCGGGATTGAAAGACGATGAAACCGAGGGAGATAATTATCCTCCGGAATTCAAAGCGAGATTGGCTGAATTGGTGAGTATTTCAATTTTTCGATATGAAAAATGATGCTTTGAGTTGGGGTTTTCACGAGAGTGATTGTCAAATTACTTTTTTTAATGAATTTCATTAAAATTATCCTACGCTGTCTCCTATTCGATAAAGCTCTATCGACGAAAGCATTTTTTGTATAAAAATTCAATGTTCATCGTATATTCCAGCAAAAGAGTGGCCCCCAATCGAGAACCCCGTTAGAGGTAAGTCGAAACGTTCCAGATTTGAATTACATTAATACCTATTCTGATTTACTATCTATTTTGTTACTTAACTGGAACTATTGACTCACTAAGGGTGTTTTGTCTGTCTCTTAAAAACTTTTTCTTGGGCTGTAATAACCACTAATCACGAGAGCGCTAACGATGACCGCTTTTGAATGCTCGTCTATTAGGCAGGCATGTCCACCGAGCCAAAAAAAAAAACAAAAAACAAAACGAAAACGTTTATGGTGTATGGATTATAACTACTACTACTACTAGGCTGATTGAGACGGATTACAGTGATCTCTATTGTAAAAAAAAAATAAAATTATATTTCAGTAAATTTTGAATCTCTCGTAACAATGTAAGAGTTTTTCGATCTCTTTCTCTAATATTCTTTTTTAATTTTTTCTTTTATAGAAAAATATAGCTTTAACAATTATAATGTTACGTGTACATATAACGAAAAAAAAATCTTCTAGAAATAATATCTATATGTACATAAAATCTCGCTCCAGCCTCGAAAAAAAGGTGCTAATAACAATGTGTTATTTACTCTATCTTTTTGAAACTGTGTTACAGTCTGTTAAAGCTGTATTATTCACATACTCACAATAGTTAAGTAATTAAAAAAAAACAAACAAACAACAACAAAAAAAGCGAAAAAAAGGCCACTGTAAAAGCCGCATAAAGTCATGATTTACTTAGGAACCACGATTGCATACCAGCTCGAATGTTATCGATACAACGAGCGCAGACCTCGCACCCGCCTCGTCAGATAGTGCGTACCAAGTGGTAGAAACGACTTACCCAACTCCTAATTACCCAACTGTCTCATTGTCGAATTCGAGCCCCCTGGATGTGCAGCAAGAGTAAGAAAGAAAAGAAAAGAAACGAAAAGAAAGAAAGAGAGGCGCTCCGATGCAAGAAGAGAATAAAATCATTTTATATTTTAGTGAACATCGCTTATAACGTTAATTTATTGTGCAAATTACATGTTTTTGTGTACACGCATTTTGACGACTTCACGACTTTTTTATTTATTTATACTATGGTTTCTTCGTGGAATTATTTATTTACACTTTTATAATCATTCATAAACAGAAAAATTGTATAAATTTTGCTTGTATACAACATTTGCTATTTTTTCTTCACTTTTCTTGGGATTTTTAAGACTTTTTTATAACTCGACGATTTTCAATGTCGCATTTAATAGGTCATCGCTAAATTGTACATATAATTTATCCTTTAATGTTGTATGTGTGCACTCTTCATGTTTTATTTTAATCTGCTATAAAATTTAATCGAGCCATGAATTGTATGCAAGTAATCAAATAAATATTATTCCATCTTAAGTAAAAAAAAAACAATAGTAATATTTATTTTAAGATTGGTAGTCAGTGTGCTCAAATATTACATTTACATACGAGTGCTCGAAGCAGCACTTGAAAAATTGAAATACAATGATTCATTGTGATGAAGAAAATTATAAATAAATTTAAGGCGTCGAAAGAAATTAATAATGATAGCGACGATTTTACATGCTTGTAAATAGGTATCACGCGTATTCTGTGATATTTAGAATTGTTCAAATTTTAATACTATAAAAGTAAGTATTTGCAAAAATATCATGCTTGAATGTATTTCTTATCTTAACTTGATCTGTCGCCTCTACAATGCATCTCGAAAAAACTTTAGTCTATAATCATACTGTTGAAAAAATTGTTTATGATTCTTATGAACTTTGTTTGTGTATCTTCACATTCGCGAGAAATTCAAAAACGTGCTGAAATTATGTTTCTCTACCTTCAATGTTCTAATTGAATTTTTTTTTCTAATAATTGTTTTGAAAACACCTCTACTGTTACACGTCAAAAGCATTCAAACGTATTTTAACTAAGGGCCTAGTTAATATAGTAACTAAGTTAACCTATACTTCTGATTTTTTAATTTGCTTCCAATAGCAGGAGTTATTTGTATCAAGTGATAGTTTGTTGTAATTAGAATCGTTTCTATGTTGTTTTATTTTAACTAATTAGTTGCACATTAACGGAGTTTCACATTAGCACGAACTTTGTGTTTTAATTCATTAACTATCTGTTTTCCGATGTCCGTAACGCCATTTAAATCTGGTGGGTGACATCATCCATACATATACATTGAAAAAATGTTTATTCATATAATAAATGTCACCTAATCATCTCTGTTTTCTAATGTTCATAATATAATAATGGAATAAATGCACAAACGAGCGTAAACTTCGAAACCGGCGCAGTGTATATAAAAAAAATACCGAAAAATGTTTTGGTGCTTACGTGAATCGAAGTAATATCAACCAAACTTTACAGCGTACTATATGCATGCACACGCACACACACACACACACGAACCAGAGTCGGGCAGTTTAATCTAGATTTTGCAGAACCGGTTCGCCATTCACCCAACTTGGGGCCGGTTGACGTCGTCGTCCAATTTCGATTTCGGGTCTCTATATAATACTTACCTTTCATACAGCTCGTGCTCGCGAACAGAGAGAGAAAGCGGCCGACTCGTGTGTGCACCTTTTAGACGTATATATGATAGGCGTGGTATCGATGTGTGCGTACGTGCATACGCATTTGCGATATGTATATGTGTACAGGTTTGAATATATACGAGTCCGTGATTAAAGTCTCTGCGCGAGTCGCGCGTAGGCGATTACGGTGGATATATGTGTGTGTGTGTGTTTGCGCACGGTATATGCGATAGTTTTTTTTTTTTTTGAGATGGCGAATAATGATTCCACCAAGTAACAATGCGCACATGCAAACGAGAAAACTTTCTTGATGGGATTTTTTTAACGCTACACGCACATACGCACACGTATTCACACACACACACACACACACTTAGCTCATAATTCGACGATTATGGCGTAGTCAGTACCTTTAGATTGATTTTGCAAAGCACTCGAAAACATTCGAAATTATACGCACGCGACTATTTTCGTCATAGATAGACACACACACACACACGATTGCGTAATTTCGTAGTGAGAGAGAGAAAAAAAAGGTCGATGACAAAGCTTTTCCACTGAGTTGTTAATTTGATCCAAAAATGCAATAATTAAAAACTCGCAACGAAACCGTTAGTTAGAAAAGTTTATTTCTAATCGTAGTGGTCAGAATCATATGGTGCGTAATCAACGACGATGCGAACGTGCATAGTAGCATTTCCTGAAACTCGCCTAATTGAACTTTCAGTTTCTGTCGTCTGCGGCAATAACGTGGCTCAGGCTTTTTAGACGTCGCCTCGTGTCATGGACTTCTGCGATACTGCGCTCCGTCCTTAATCTATTCTCGTCGAATTAACTGCGCTCGATGATTATTACACGCACACGCACGCACGAAACGAAAATTGTTGCAGAGAACAATAAACTAAATTAAAAAATCAAAAAAAAAAAAAATTTCGAAGCATCGTACACAAAAAAAAGGTATACCGAGTACGAGAATTATCAGATTATTGGGCAGTTGTTGGGATCACCGACAAAAAAGCCGGTTCGAAGTATCCGAGTATTTATGAGATTCCTAACGATCGTTATTATTTTTTTTTCATATTGTACAAGCACCTTCTGCCACGCGAGTGAATCTCATCGTGTATAAATAACACAACAACAACAAAAAATAGAAAAAAAAAAATGTATACCAAAAACAAAACTAACATAACTCTTTTTCTATTCTCTTTCCTGTAATGCAATGCTTCGGGAAATCTTGGTTAAAAACTAGAATCATAAAGTGTGCAAATGGTGTGGATAAACAAAAAAAAAAATTAAATGTATAGAAAAAACAACCAAAAAAAAACAAACAATCATATTGGGCTGGGCTCTGGAATGCTTGAGAGCCAAAAAAAAACAAAGATCGTTTCTTGTAAAAAAAAAAAAAAAAAAAAAAGTTACTACAGGGCTGCTCAACACGAAACTTTTGCAGGCAAGCAAGACGTCGTCTGCCGAGCTTTTCGCAGCTAGATCGAGAATGAAATTGGAAAAAGCGCGTAAATTGGTCAAGCCCGAGCTGGTGGTTTTCGACGATCAGGGCGCTGCGTCGCGTCAGCCCGTGGCAGCCAGTTTGATCCTGGAATCATTTGCGGACGATCAGAGCGCCGGCGATTCCGAGGGCAACGAGGATCAAAAGATCGTCAAAGTCGCGAGAAAAGTTAACGCGCTCGACGAGAAGGCCGAATCGGTATCGCAGCAGCAGCAACAGCACGCAATCGCACCAAGTCCGGCGACTGGAAGCCCTCGAAGCTGCGAAAGAACTTTAAGGAAAACCAAACGAGAATTTCCAGATATAAACAGGCAAGTCCCTACGTTCCTAAGATAAAAGTGCCATCGTCGGTTAGCGGGGAAAAAAATAGCCCGGAGGAGAATAGCGTCGAGGACGATTTCACAAAGTCGGCTAGAGTGGCCAGATACGAGGAGATCAAGCACAAGTACGTGACGAAGCCGAGAGGCAGCAACAAGAGTCGAGGCCCCAAAGCTTCGCCCGACGACGCTGTACAGGACATTATGACGACGACGACGACGACGACGACCGAAAAACCGCGTAAATCGTCGTCCTTCACGCCGCGTAAAAACGACAAGAATCACGTGGAGGACATCAAGGCCGTCGCGCTGAAGCTGCGCAAGAGTTTAGAGAGCCAGGAGAAGCAGCAGACGCCAAAACCGCCGAGGAAGAGCGAGCTGGAGGGCGGCTCGACGACCCTGCTGACGACCATGCGCACCGTCAAGTCCTTCTCGTTCTCGACGCGTCTGGTCAAGGACGAGGGCGAGTCCGTGAGCTCGTCGACGGAGAAGA
This sequence comes from Trichogramma dendrolimi, assembly GCA_034770305.1. Lineage (NCBI taxonomy): Eukaryota > Metazoa > Arthropoda > Insecta > Hymenoptera > Trichogrammatidae > Trichogramma > Trichogramma dendrolimi. The sequence continues at coordinate 642,262 of JAPMIB010000045.1, forward strand.
TGCTCGACGCCGAGGACGCGTCGTCGTTGTCCTCGGTCTCCACCTCCTCGTCGGTGGTTACCGAGATCGTGACCCCGAAATCGCCGACCTCGACAACGACGCCGTCGACTACGACGACCACGACTACCGTCGGTAGCGACAGTGCCGACGGCATCATGGCCCCGATTTACGAGGAACCGACGACGATGGCGCCCCCGGTAGTAGTAGTCGCGTCGACCTCGGAGGATACGTCGAACGAGATCGACAGCTTGAACGCGGTGATCGCGAGCAGCGACGATAATAAGAACGACGACAATGACATCTGGTCGAAAGCTCGACTGGAGTACCGAGCGATGCTGACCAACGACACGGGCTCGCCGGTATTCGTCGTTTATCCATCGGCAACGGAGAAACCGTTGCTAGCCGTAACGCCCAAGACAACGACGTACCGACCATACAACGACGCGAGTGCAGAAATGCAACTGCGGCAGCAGTCGGCAACGCAGCAGCCCCACCAAGCCGCCGATCAGCCGCCGATGCAGAAATCTGCCGATACAACCAACATCTACAATCCGACCAAGGCGCGGCGAGCCTCGGCACGGACAAGGAGCGAGTCCTCGAGCAGCTGCGCAGTACGGTGGCGCCGCTCCTGGCCGCGATCGCTACCACCACCGACGAGCCGAAATTACCCAACTACAGCGGCTCGTACAGAAATACCAATAGCGTCGTGAGTATTTTTTTTTATGACTTTATACTTGTATAAAGCACTGCTATATTCGAGATCATTTTTTTATCGAATAACGTCGTTATTATTTTGTAATTCTGTAGAACAACGTCACTCCTAAGGCCGCCACCTCGAGCGGGACTCCGCGCAAATTCAGCGCGAGGTACAGAGGTGCGGAATTTTTCGAGAAAAAATCCACCCAATCATTGAATGCCATAACCGAGGTAAGCCCTATATACTTTTTTCACAATGCAATGGATTTGTGGGTGTACATACGATAAGTTATTTTTCAATCGCACTGAAAAAAAATAGTTCACTTATGTGTATGGCGTAAATTCAAATTGTAAGCACCCTCGCTTGAGCATGTAGAAATTATGTATTTGAAATCGTAGAAATTTGTGTAAATTTTTTTTATTAGAGCTTGAAAGCGCACGTTAATTTCTAGAAAACAAAACACACGTAAACACTTTTACTGTATTTCCATGTTTCACTTCTTCGAGGTTGATTGATTATTTTTTGATAATAAAAAAATTGCGGTAAAATTATTTGTTACTTTTCACATACACACACACCCACACACTGCTTCCAATATCTATTCAATGTCGAATGTCTCATTCGAAAGAAATTGCCTCGTCGCAAAAAAGTACATACAGATCATCACTGTAACAGTGTACAGCACATTGGAAAGCACATTATGTTTTTTTATTGCAGAATAACGATCCGGCACCGAATATTGATTTCGACGAGTTCAGTTATCGAACGCTGCAACCCGCTTTAGTAGGGATACGATCGAGAGCACGACTCGCGATATTTTTGACGCTTTGAACGACGTCAAGGATATCACGGAAATAGTCACGCTACCACCGCCGACGATGACGCTCGGTGGCAACGCAGAAGAAGACGCCGTCACTACCATGCAAACTTTTGCTTTTGATCACAAACGCGAGCAGTCGGCGGCCGATTCCACCGATTCCGTTACTGATTTTATGCCATCCAGTACAGAATCGAATGCCGATTTATCGGTGACGATCGGTAATAGCGCAATAATTACCGGCAAATCGGCAGATTTCAAAGTAATTGAAATCATCACGAAACCTCCGACATCGACTAGTATGAAAACAGAGAATACGAGCGATGAGCCAATGACAACGACACTGTCCGCGGATAGCACTGAAATGAACACAGCTAAATCGGATGAAGCTATCGAAATTAATTTGACAAAATCCCAAGACAGTGATAATCAAAATGAATCGGAAGATTCTAGTACTGTAGTCTCAGAAGTAAGTAATTCATTATTTAATAAATATCTAACCGACAGTAGTGATGAATCAAAAAAATCGACTCTCATGGAGATCCAGTTAGGCCAACGACCCACAAAAGCGTCCAAATTAAATCTAGTGACCGAAATAAATCCAACTGTAGAAAGTACGAATAAAAAATTAGAAGTGGTAGCCATGTTAGACATCAAAACAGAAGAAGTTGACGCAAAAGATGATAATGAGCAGAATTTCAAAGATAAAGCGCCGAAAAAAGTTACATCGATAGTACCTGCAGTGAAGTTCGTTTCAGTTCACGAAATGGACAAATCAGATTTATCGACATCTAGAGAAATGTCAGTCTACGAAGAATATAACAAATATTCTAACATTAATGTTTCAAAAACACCGAGTAACGACAGTAATTCAATCAATCCGCACGATGTTTCTAAAACATTGGATTTTGAAATACACGTCTACAACTCGATGAATTCATCGATGTCCACAGGTACTAGACAATTTTTTATAAAAAAATTCTCTCAAATAACAAGGACATGGAATCTATTGTTAAAAAACTATCAGTATTCAGCACCGTAACAATCTATTATAACGATCTTGTGACTGAAAAAAAAATCTGAAAAATTCAGCTCGAGCCTTTTTTGATTTTTTTTGTAAATGAATAAAAAGATAAGATGTGGACAGAGCTCGCCTGATTGTTTTTCCGGCTTTTGGGAAGCTTTTTAGAACGGACCAGTAAGACTCAATCTGTGACTAATGAAAGCACTGTAGACATCGATTCTGAAGCTTCTATAGTTGATCAATCGACAAATATTCTTCGCACCACAATATTATTCAACAAAAAAAAAAAAAAAAATTGAACTTTCTATCGACACCGACACTAATACAAGAATGAACACTTGTACTTTTAGTTATCCTACCAAATAGTTTAGTCTGTCGAGACCGCAACTCTTTTCCCAATAGTAAATCGCTCCATTTTCAATTAATCACTTGACCGCCTTAGATTTAACCAATGTTTTTGCACCGTATTAGGTTACCACCCGCATGCTTCAATTCTATATAGTAAAAATGCACCAATCAGTATAGTCAATGTCTCTCCCCCACCCCATCCAGTATTATCAAATCCTGCTGCGACAGATTATATGTTGTACTTCGCCTGTAGTGAAAAAGCGCCTCGACAAAAATCGCATCTATATACTGGCGATTTTTATTTCATGTTTCTGCTTTCGTTAGGCTACATTAGAAATAAATCGTATCGGTGCTGAAAAGAAATGGCTCTGACTCATGATCTATCGTTCCAACTTTGCTTACACGTTTCCAGGACACTACGCTTCTTCTTCCAATCGCCCAAAGGACGGCAAATCTCAGCAAAAAGCCCTATCAATTAACGATGAAAACAAAGTCAATGAAAAATTACCCCTTATCATCCGAATACTCCTCAATTATCACTAACCTCCTGAAACCGATTTATGATTCTCCAAATTCAATAGCTCCGTTCGAGACGACGACGACGATCTTGGCCAACGCCTCGACAATCATAAAATCCACCACGAAGGATCATCGACAAACCACTACTACTACTACTAACTATCCCAAACTAACGATGCCAGCGAATAAAATCGTCGACGAACGTCAAAATTTGGAAATAACGAACAGTATTACTCGGAGAGCGAGCTCGAGCACCACCACCGCAGCTCCCGTCAGAGATTATTTGATTTACGGAATACTTCCCAACAAAACGATCGTCAGAAAACGCCCAGAAGATAACCTCATTGATTCAAGGAACGTCGATAGTCCGTACGTGATCTTTGGAATCTTCCCCAATGGAAAGCTCGTGCGCAAATTTCCCAACGGCACGATAATACCGGATCCGCCCAGCAATCCTGTCGAAGTTGTTTTTTCCTTGACCACGAGCACGACAACCGACAGGCCCAGACTTCCCTTTGATCAGGTTAATAAACCAGGCATTTTTACTCAGAGCAATAATTACCTTGAAACTCGTCGTAGTCCTATTGCCAACGTAAATACCCAGAAAGTTCGTATCTACACCCTAAATGAACTAGAAACTTTAAGCTCTTTTCAAGGATATTTCAGTAGCAATCGACCGTTTGATAGATTCACGAGTGAATCTGGAAGATTGGTATAATAAAAATACATTTTTATTAATTTAAGAATTGCAAAGTACGTTGTATTCACATTCAAATAATCATGCAAAAATTGTAAATATTGTACAGTTTTGAGAAAAAAATTATTTACATTGAAGTAATTAAAAAAATATCTTTGAGACGTGTAAATATTTAAATAGCTGAACTTGTCTGATCAATATTCAAGAACATATTTTCACCATTAATATCACTTTATTGAGTACTCAAAATTATCGATGAATTATTTCATTGGAGGTATAAGGAACGTACCTTGAAAAATGTTGCAATTTGTATCACACAGGTATTTTTGACGTTGTTCTCATAGTATACGTTGCACTGTACAATCGAAGTGCGCACATAGTAGCACATTATATCTGTGGTGTTCTTAGTTAAAGATGGCACTTTTACAACACCAATTCTGAAAAGCAATTGAAAGATTTTGATTCGTAAATTAATTTAATTTAATCATATAAGTAGTTCATGATTTAATTCATAGGTTACTAAAAAATATTATCCAACTTATTTCATAGGTGACAACGATCCCAAATTTAGAAAATAATTCTAGTCATAAAAATCGATCCAGTAACTCGATTTCTCAAGAAGACAAAAAACTCGTACGACCTGATATTTTGATAGGACAGGTATATTATTGAGCAAATTAAAAAATATTTAGATAGCTTGACATAAAAGTAACAATGACTCGTAATTTAGGATAAATTTGTCAATTACTGGACGACGGAACAAACTAGCAGTAAGAGTTCTTCTTCCAGTGGATCTGCTACTTCTACTACAGTAAGTTTCATTTCAATACAATCAGTTTCAATTTAAATAATTACCTTTACAAGGAGTTACATTATAATCCATACGATAAATCCATAAAAAAAAACATCGTGTATATTCAAGGCTATATCAAACGAAGTGACTCCAAGGTCAAACAAAGTTTCGGACACGATAGCAGATACTATAAACTCCTTGATAAGAATCTCATCTAAAGCAACGACTACGTCAACGATTGCTCCGACGACGACGAAGAAAAATTAGCACGTACTTCGTCGACTCACGAAACTACAACCGAGCCTCCGGTCACAACGACCCCTGCGCCTATGTATATTCGCACCAGAGCCACTACTACCCCATCGAGCACAACGACTGCACGCACTACTTCTACTACTACTACTACGTCGACGGAACCACCAACCAAGGTTGTTCCCTCTTTGTCCAGTTCGGCACCTTTTTCCACGACTGCCAGCCCGATTACGGCTAATCCAAATGCCTTCGGCTCGACTTTCGACGATTTGGCGTTCCTCAATGCATTGGTATAACATATGATAACTTGAAATTCGTACTCGTAACTCATCGATCGTGCCCAATTCATTAACGAGTCGAATATAAATATTTCCACAGCTGGAGAAGCCGAGCCGAGGAGGTGAGGTCGAGACCACACCCAAGACGCTAACAGAAGTGGAGCAGCAGCTCGCTAATAAGGTGAGTCCGACGGAGCGTATACGCGCGCGCGCATACCTACTTTTGCGAATGGCTTAATTGATGTATATGCGAAAATTTTAACTGCGAGAGCGAAAAACGAGTCCGCAGCTCTACGAGTGTAACTAGTCTCAAATCAAATAGGATCGAAATGATTTCTCGTTTCTCGGCCTCTGTGTACTTATACCGATATTAATTGCCTATACATAAATAAGTATGGGGCGCGCGCGTGTAACACCTCATCATTTACGGCTGCACTCGTTATAACGATTTCGCACGTACACACACACATGTAATATAATAATTCATCATCTCTCGCTCGCATATTGTGTGCGCAGGATCATAATGCTAAAGTTGTCATGCAGTAGCGCCCACGCCTCGCGCGCTTCGAGTTAAGTTAAGTAGTCGGCACTACACTGCAGCAACATGCCGCGCATCGTGGATCGTGCCGCACTGATACTCCTCCGCGGAGCACTTCATAATATATAAACTAGTAGTGTGCCTATTGACTGCGATAATTAATTTGTACATTATAGAGTGCTGCTGCTTAAAAGTGTGGCTAATTATTGCCTCGCGTCGCGCACTCGTACGTGTACTTCTTTTTTTTTTATTTACGTATAGAATACGTACTTGCGCGCGAGAAGTAGAGAGAGAGAGCGGCTACTTTTAACCCAGAACTACATTCGCCACTACTCTTCTTCGTGTTTTATCTGGTCTAGCTCATATGGCTATTAGACCAAGAATCACTGGGCGCTAACGAGTAATTGATTTTTCCATAAATTTTGTTAAACCTTTTGGAGACTCGGTACGAAATAGCTGCGTTGAAAATCGGGCCTCGATATAGTAATTGATTTATTCCACACCATATAACACTATAAGTTTCAACATACATCGCGTGCGCGCGTATGCATTATATGCCAAGCATTTGTCAGTGTTTTGTCAGAATCCCATATAGCACCATTATGTCAGCGCGTCGAATTGTTGCCGTTCAAATTTTTCTTTATTAACCCTTCCACGTAAATATATGTGTGTCTGTGTGCATGGGTATGTCGTCGCGACGCTACATAGACACACGTATTCGCGCCGCCCGTATTATATGCAGTCGCGATCTCGATATATGTTTCTCTTTCTTTCGCAATACTGTACCTGGCGCTATAACTTATTCCCTGCGCACATACACACAAGGAGGCGAATAGTTTCTCTCGCTCGCTTTTGTGTGCTCGGCTCGCGGTTTAGCCCTCATGCAAATTCGCGTATAGCGACCTCGACGCGCGCGCGCGCGCGGCGCAATGCATAGCGCAGCTAAATCCAGACACGATCGCGCATATTTTCTCTCGACATCGATAAGGGCCGAATAATATAATCGATGACGTGACTTCGAGTACTGCAGCAGCAGCACAAGCTTATATAGTGTAGAGATTTACAAAGAAGATGATACTTGGAATGCTCCGCGCGCGGCATGACTTCCCATTGCTACCGTTCGCATTGTTCGCTACTGCTGCTGCTTCTCTTTCCATATACCAGCTGAAAAATCGACAAGTGTATGAATGTAATGTAGTCTCACCTATGCCTGCATAACTATGCGCGATACGAGGCAAAAAAAAAAGGCGGCTTACCCTGTATCGGAATGCACGTGTAATACACGGAGAATACGATTGTATTTATTTTCGAAATGAAAAATAACGTATAGAAAGAATCAAAGGCCAAAGGGGCGCAGAGAAGGGTATTTAATTTATTCATACCGTGTAAGAACTACGCAAAAGTTACGAGAGCAACAACGAAAAATTCTCCTCCCGCGCCATCGAAAGATTTACGAGCGAATGCGTACGAGTTATTTCATTAATTGAGGGAAAAAATGCAAACAAGCGCATTATAATATACGTCCATCGCGCAGTGGTGTACGCGTTTGCGCAACAAGTAGTAAAGGGGGTAAGCGAGAGATAACTCGAGTCGCGCGCGAAAAATTGCCGCGCGCGTTCATTTAAATATTTTAGAAGTCTTTTAAAGGGACACACACGCGTTTCCTGCCTCTTTAAAATATATGCACACACACACACTACTGCCGTGTGTTTACAATGTGCTGCACGTGGCGCGGTAGCAACAGCAGCAGCACGAGGTATGCGTGTGGGTCCATATGGTAGTAGTATAAAGCTCGAGTTCGAGCATCGGCTCTCGTATACTGCGTGCTGGGTATGCGACGACGACGACTGATCTTTTTTGCCGCGCGCGAGTCCGATGACACGTTTTCTTTTTGTCCGCGGAGGAGCCAATTATAAACTACAAGTGCACACTTTGCTCGACGCGCGCGAGGATATACATCGGGAAAGCTCGAGTGTGTGTAGGACACGAGAAAGAGAGAGAGAGAGAGAGAGAGAAAAAAGAGATTCTGCGCGAGCTCTGCAGCAGCGTTACATCGGTATGCCGGGCTCGACGAATATAAGCGCGGCACCTTATATAAACTATACATTACGTCGACGCTAATAGCTGACAAATGGAAAATTAATTAATTTTGCAGATCTTAGCCCTGGCTCTGGGTCGATCGGTATCCGAGATGTCGACGCGCACGCCCAAAGTCATCAAGCAGCTCGACGGCGCCAATTCCATAAGCGGTGGCAAGCAGACCACCGCCGGATCCTCGGCCGAGCCGATCGTCATCGATCTGTCGACTTCGTCGTCGACCTCGACGACCACCACTCAACGTCCCACCACTACGCCCTACACTTGGAAACCCGTCAGAGCTTACTCGAGTTACGACGCTTACACGACTACGACGTCGACCACTACCACCACTACGACGACTACCACGACTACGCCTAGACCACAGAGGCGTAGGCCGACGACGACTACGACGACGAGCACGACGACTGCACCCGTTTTGATAACCGCCAAGCCCGTGAACAGGAGGCCGAAGACTACGACGCAAGCTCCGCCGCCGCCGCCGCCACCTCAACCTGCTGGGCCTTTTGGTAATTTAACGATTTCTCCATTAGCGTCGTCTCGATGACATTTATTAGACATTTATTTTTTGCACAGGTTTCGCCGGCAACATATTGAGAAATCTCTTCGGCTGGCGCAATCCGTTCGAGCAAGTTCAGGCTCAGACTCAGAGGCCCGTCGCCGCCAGGAGGCCGTCGACGACGGCTCGACGAGTCACCACGACCACCACGACCGAGTCTTATCCCGAAGCGGATCAGCTCGAGTCGAGTCACACGCCGAGATCCGTGCGCTTGTCCAACTCGGACGGTTCCAGGTCGTCGACGCCGCGAAGTAAATTGTCCTCGACGACTTTTTCACCCGAGGACGATGCCAAATTTTTGGAAGCTCTGCTGAAGGCTACGAGAGAGACCAACAGTTAGTATTTAAAAAGCCAATTTCGATATTCAGAGATCCATTTTTAACTCATGTCAATTGTTATCTTTCAGGCGATGGTACGAAAAAATTGAATCTGAGCAAAGACGACGAGGCATTGTTGAACGCGATACTGGTGAGTCAGATGAAATTGCCCGCTGCCGGTGGTAACGATCAAAACGATGCCGCCGCCTTGGCGGACTATTTGAAAATCCAAGGTGTACAGCCGTCGACGCCGGACTCTTTGGCCGTAAGTTTTTCATATCATATAGAAAAATACGTTTTTTTCTGTTCTTTAGCAGTCTGACTAACAGTTTTACAAAAAAAATGTTTAACAAACGACCCGTGATAATTTTTTTTTACTAACAAACACGAGCGCACTTTGGTTGGATTGAACATTTTAATTCCCCGCTACTGTAGAACTTGATCAAGGAGGCGCCGACGAGACGACCGACGCAACGCAGAACGACGACGACGACGACGGAGGAGCCCAGATCGACCTATCCCAGGCCGTTCTTCAACAATTTCGGTCCGTTCGCTGCCAGTGCCGGCTTCGGCTCGGCCAACAACAACAACAACAAAACAACGGCGGCGACGGCGGCAACGCCGCTGACGACGCGAGAGGCGCAATTCGCAACCAAGTCGTCAGCGCCGCTATCGGCATGACTCGAGCGGTCGGCCAGCTTTTCGGTGCTGTTATCAGGGTCAGTTAATAATTTTCATGTTCTTATGTTTATCGTATCGTTCACTTTCGAGTCATTATTTCATCATTTCAATGTAGCAGACTTTGTGTGTGTGTGTGTGGTTTTTTTATTGTTTCTAATCAAACACGTTTTGTGAATTAATAAAAAATATATGTAATAACAAAAATTCTAATGAATGAGTAATATTATCGATGTTTGCGCACTCATTGCAAAGTTCACTCTCGTATCTAATAACCATCGAATTCGATAAAAAAAAAATTAGAAGTAAAAAAATGTGTCTCTCATTTTCAGGGCGCTGCTCACTCCATTCGGACATTCGTCAACGGAAGCGGCGGTCAGCGGAACAATATCTAGTTAAAGTGTCAATAGTGAAATTACGACATCCTTTCGAAGGAACCATGATATGAACTTTTCCGTGTGAAATTTTCGAATTAAAATTTATAACAATTCTGGGTTATTGATGGTATTTTTAGGAGCCGTTGTTTAGATTCCTGTACAGTCATTATATTAGCGTAATTTAAAAATACAAGAACTCTTCGAATCATCTCCCTCTTTAATGATGATGTAAAAAGTGTAGATGATCTTTTCTTAGTTCAATTTAACTCACTTTTATTAATGCAAACTATGTAATTTATTTTTCATCGCATCACAGTAATTATCCTACTTTACCGATTCAATTGTTTCATGTAACAAATGACGTTGGATTATCGAATTTGAGAAAAAAAAACAAGGCGCTTTGCAAACGTTTCTAGGGTAAACCCTTACTTCATTTGTCGAGCTGACGTAACGAATGAATTATTTGAAAAAATTATTTGTATCAAATAATTTCTTCAATGATGAAATTTTATGTTCAAGCACGATTATAAATCAAAAAGTTGTCTGGGTGAATTTCAAGCATCGTCAGTAGCAAAATCATACGATACCGAGTATGAGAAAAGAAACCATTAGGTGTGGGAGTACTCGTGAAACATTTGTAACGTTTGTGACGATTATTTTATTATTTGCGAAGGAACACTATTTCACTGTAGTATCAATGATCTTTGTACGACTCACACAAAACCCTTTGAAAAATAAGTAACATTGAGAAACTTTACTTTGTTTTAGTTTATTTGTAATAAATAAACAATTAGTTTTAAGGGATAATCTTTTTTTATTACTTTTGTACAGTAACGTCTGGGTACGTTTAATCGTTTAAGTTATTTTGTAAATCATGAATTTTTGTAAAATAAAATTGACTTTGTGAATAAATACTTATTTTCTGTGACAACCTCACGTTTCTTAAAGGTACCGGAAATTCTTTTGTTAATGTAATTAAAAAAATTAAATTTTAAAGTCAACATGTGGCCTGGCGATTACGTATGAGAAGCACACATTTCAATATGCAGCCTGGGAAAAACTGGAACATACTCATGATCGTCGTCGGTAGCGTAACTCGTAAGCGCACCGGACCCGCGCGTCGCTGTACTATTTTTGTCGTCGTCGCGCGAAAAAGCAAAAACAAACGAGACGAGCTAATGCAACCGAAGTTACTGCAGTTAGCCATCGCCATCAAAGTCACGAAACGACAAACAGATGTGGAACCGATGCCTTGGTAGTAGAAATGCGCGAGTTTTCGCTGTGAGAATTTTTTTTCCATCCGTATACGATAATTCGCTGCAATGATCCAAAATTTTTATTGAAAAAGTTTATTACGTATAGCCAATGGTACCACGGGCTTACTTTACAGTAATTATATACTAATAATTTCGAAATATCGTTAGGACCGAAGAATTTGATCGTTAAAGTGGAAAAAATTTCAATTACGCAATAATTCGAGGTGAAACTTTGACGGTGGGGAAGGCGAAAACATTCCTTCGACGGGGTATAACTGCCCAAAAATGCGCGACCTATCGCGACGAGCAATATCGCGTGGCGAATCGACAGAAAAATTACATAGTAGCCAGCAGCAAAAAAGGACACGGATATACGATTACTTACAGCTCGTAGAGTGTCTTTAACTGAGTAATATAAAATCAATTGCGGTGTGCGTCGGGGCTGCTGCTGCTGCAGCGGGAAGGGGCGTGGGGGGGATCGGTCGCGCTCGCGTTTATTGTTATTTCGTCGCAGCGAAAGTGGCAAGTGCCGATGCTGCTGCTGCTGCCTAACGACCTTGTTCGTACGCTCGTTTCGCGCACATCGAGTGGATAAAAAAAAATGAGATAAAAAAAAGCCCGGATGGCAGCAGCAGCAGCAGCAGTAGCATAATTGCGCATAAAAGACGATCGTCGAGAGCTGCGAAAGAATAGCGAAACCTCGGGGGGTCGAAACGGGCTACTAAGCACTATCTACATGTGCTATTCCGGCATGCCGTATAATATACGACTCTTTTTGCAGTTTAAGTCTCCTCTCTCTATCTCTATCTCTTTCTCTTTCTCCGGCTCGAACGATAAATAATGACAAGCTAACACACACATACTGCACAGAGAGGAGGACCGCGTCGTCCCGATCATTTGAATAAATTAACGCACCGATCTCGTGCGATCGTATACAGGTACCACCCACGCGTAGCATTACACGTTTGTATAGTCCCTTAACGAGCTGCGCACACATACACACACACACAGGGCTCGAGTCCTATGAATTTCGATATGATACGCGATCGACGTATACTTTTTTGTCCCTCTCTCTCTCGCTCTCTCTCTTTTTTTCATCTAATTAAGTCCCCGCGAGAGCACGTGATCGTCTGTGCGAGCGTATACAGCAACAGCAGCAGCTGCCGAGCGAGTATTATTATATGTAAAAATTGCGACGGTTTTGCACGACGACGACGATATGACAGCGCGCCTCGAGCACTTTTATATGGCATAAAACGTGGAACCAAAGTCCGCTGCGCGCAGAGCATATTGCGCCCGTGTGTATACGCTCTCCAATTACTCCGTGCGCGCGGCTGATTACGTTTTCCGCGAGCAGCGAGCGAGCGAGCGACCTTGAAAACAATTCTTTAGCCGATAAATCTTGCCCTTCTCTCTCTCTCTCTCTCTCTCTCTCTCTCTCTCTATTCTCTCTTTTTCTTTCTCTCGGCGCGCTGTGCTCTCGCCAACATTTTCGCCCCTGTCATCATTCACATTCTTCTCGTTTTTCTCTTATTCACTTCAATCGCTACACCACTACGTATATATATATATAAGTATGATTCTTCGTTTCGTTCTCGCTCTTTCTGAGCGCGGCTCTTCCGCTTTACTTCTCCGGGCTATGTAAGGCGCTCTATACAAATAAGAGATAATTACGGACTAATAGCCGTTATTGCAATTGCGCACGCCGAGTGCATGTGAACATTTTTATACTTGTACGTCGTACATATTGATACGTAATACTTTAAAACTTTGGCGCTTTGGCATGTCCATTTATTTGCGCGCGTTGCAACGTGTGCGCGCGCGGTGCATATGGTGCGCTCACTCGAGAGAGAAAGAGAGAAAAAGAGAGCCGCCAAGAAGTAGACACGCCGCGAGGCAATGAGCTATTGGCAATTAATTGAACGTCGATTAGGTGGCTTATATCGTGTACCTGCCAGTCGTCGTAGTCGTAGTTATGCAGCCGAGGAAAATGAAAAACAATTCTTACGATTTATTCGAAGAACTAAAGAGAAAAATATATTTGCGTATATTGTAAAAGTTTTCCGTTTGACGATTCAAGTTAAACACTTATTACTTGTCGCCAAACAGGACTTTGAAGCGATTTTCAGTAGATTCTGAATTTTACAAACTGTCAGCAAATATTCATAATAAGTACATTAAAATCACATCGTTCATGTCGGTTTAAGAATTAGAATTATACTATAGCTTGTCATCTATCATCGATTATTAGCCGCTCGTCTTTAATGCTAAAACTTGGTTTTTTCTCTTTTGGTTTTCAAGATTCGACCATACGCCATCTAGCGGCAATTTATGAATTATTTCATACCTGAAAATACACGTAATTTTCAACACCTTTGCCTTAATTCACTACAAATTAAAGCTTTGTACTTTTTAACCATAATTCAATACTCCTAATGCAATTATCTGCTCAAGCTTCAACCAAGTGATATTTCTCAATTAAATCGTCTGATGAGACATGACTAATGTTAATTTTAGTTTTACAATATGTCATTCTTGTGGAGGCAGATACAAATACTTTTGTATTTGTAAATATTTTTGAAGTAGATCAGGTGCCCATGTTATCACTGGCCGTATATAATGAATAATTGATTTAACCAAGTAGCGGCTATAAATGTTTATAAGTAATTATGATAGTATTGGGATTAATCTTCGATATTCGTGTGGTAACGCGGCCCGACACTTGAATCCTGGTAGGGTCCACTCACTTACGGGAACGCGCTCAGAGCTCCGTGGCCATCTAGTGGCCAAAGTTGAGAGTAAGAGTTTGGAGATGATTTCGGTAAATGAAATAGACTTGTAAATTTTACAAGTGGTTTATTATCTTTTGCGTCACAAGAATCTTAATGCACTGGTAAGTTCTAGAGCTAACATTTCTATAGAATTCTAAACGAAGTAAGTGCCGTGTTCTTCAATATATGTATTTCTCGATTTTCATCATCTTCTATAGGAATATAAAGATAAAATTAAAATTCAAAACGAATTTCAAAGCCATATTCAATTTCAATTCAAATAATAATTGAGAAGAACTTTTTCTTATGAATTTTAAGAAGCTTTCTCATAAATTATTAATTAATCGCATTGTCCTTAAATTTCATGAATAAATATACATTAAAAGTGTGTTTAAAGTAAGAACATTTTTTACAGTGTACTTGGAATTTACAAATAATTTTTGCAGTGTATGGACAATTTTTTCGCAGTTAATCTATACGAATGCATAGATAAAATATAAACTCGTCCTTGTACATTTTCAGTCGTCGAACTTTTTTCAACTCACGTCCCATATATACATGCAAATAATGTACGCACCTGTACATAAAAGCAGCGGATTAGCATTGATTTAATAATGGCTTCATTGCCCCTGATACACACGACCTTAAACATTTCGGGAAGAGACGGCGGAAGATCGCGATGCTCGAGTGGGATCCACTGCACACACACACACACAGCTCACGAGTGATAAGTATGTAAAATCGATAGGCCGTAATTATGGTCATCATCATCATCGTTGTCGTCGTCGTCCTCGCTCATGATCATGCTCATCATTAGGTAATGATAAATGCCGCGCGCCGCACAAGATCATTTTCTCTCTCTCTCTCTATATATATATATATATATATATATATATATATATTACACCATCTCGCGATACACGTTATCATATATATAATACAATTCTCGAAGCTCGGGTGGCGCGCAAGGGAACATATGAAAAATCCGTACACATGCGATTTTTTATTTCGCCGCGCGCAAAGAGTTCGGCGGAGCCCGCGGCGCCGAGCCGCATAATCAAGCGCGCGCCGCGATGAATCCACCGGTCGTTCGTACTTATATACTCGCGAGCAACGTTTATAAGGTTCGCGGGGAAATATTGAGATGTACCATATTGTGTATGTATGCGTGTGCGTGCGTTCGCGCACTCGACAAAAATTGGCATGTATGCGCTGTATGTGTACGCGCGATCACCCCGGCGCCGCGAGAACTCGGCAGACCTTCGCGATGTCGATGTACTTTTTATCGTTTTTATGTATCGACTTCTGCGAGCTTCTCGCGTGCGAAACCAAATCACACAGCTGCTGCTGCTGCTGGTGCTGCTGCCGCGAGTAAATATAGCGCCTGAATAGGTGTCGAGCGTTTGAATTGCCGTATCTATTTCACGAGGAAATCTATTATACACGTTTAGCTCGAGAGAATTTATAAGCCGCCGTTTGCGAGTATATAAAACGCAACGAGGCACGAGGCGGGATCGGGTTTAATTTCAGGCGTTACAATACAACTCGCCCGCCGCGAGAGTAATTCCTGACTGCACTCGCAACGCATACACGACGCACAACGACCAAAAATCGAGTAAAATGTGTGTGCGTGTGTACTTTTACGCATCGAGTATAACAACAAAACGAGGCGAAGCTCGCGTACAAGATCGGCCTGCGATCGAGACACCTACAGTCGTGCTATGCATGAACTTTTCCACAGAGTGTGTGTGTGTGTGTGTGCTTTTTATAAGTAGCTGCGCGTCGTCGCGTGTAGCTGCTGTTGGAAACGATATACGACGACGACGACGCCGCAACTTGATTACACATTGCGGCGCGCGCGGGGCCCAAGTGTTAACGAAAGACCTTCACAAGGTAACCTTGCATTTCCGACCCGTACGTACACAGTCCCTTTCTACCTTCCTCTCTCTCTCTCTCTATCTCGAAAGAAGAAAGAGAAAGAAAGAGCTCGGAGCGCCCAGAAGCGAGCAGAGCCGGTGCGCGCGACCGTACATTACATTATCCTGCTACACAGAGTACACCACCCTTTCCAGTTTCTTGGCGCCTATATGTATACGCTATATATATATGCTACGTACGCATCGACAACGACTTCTCTCTGTCTCGCGGGCGCTTCGTATAAAGCTTCGAAATTTTCCGTTCGCTGCGTACTACCTGTACGCGCTGCATCGATGCCGCGCCCTATGCACCTTTCTCATACGATCTACTTGTATGATTGTTTCGCTTTTTTGGTTTATTCGAGCGATTCTGAATATATTTTCATGTGAAACTTTTTACGGGGTGCTTGGTGGGGGTAAAGCTAGTCCGTGAAAAAAGGAGCCAACGAGTACTCCAGTTTTCTCGAAGGACGTCTCACACCGCCCCAACATCGGTGTATAGCAACTCCGAGGAAGCCACGACATCAACGAGTCTACGCCAAATTCAACCATCTCCAAATCCTCGATTATTACTTTGTGGTAGGCTCAATTTTCGTCATCGGAAGCGGAAGAAGAAAGGAAGAGGCACCAACGGCACCGAAGAGAAATAAAATTAAATAAATAGTAAAATAAATTACAATTTTTTGCGAAGCAGTTCTCGAGTCGAAATTGATTTAAATCAAGTATCGCAAAGAACTTCGTTGAACCGCGACGACGACCTCTTCGAAAGACCGAGGATTAAAGTAGTTTGACGGGTCGCCGCTAGGTGGCATAAAGCAACATTGTCATTCCCGCAGAGAAAGTAATCAAGTTGAGCAGTCAAGTCTAGGGAGAATTTGGTAGTTCCGACTGGACTTTTAAATAAGTTTTTTTTAACGAGGAGCGGCGTTCTACTCGTTGGCCCCCGGGCCGAACAACTCCCTCTCTCTCCTAGATACCCTCTCTTCCAAGAGGAGAGGGAACTCCGATCGGTAACTTTTCCAAAGCCCAACGACAAAAATTTGACGCTCGCGAAGCACGTCTATGAGTTACCATTACTGCGTATACACGCAAGTATCACGCGTCTATGTGTAATGGTTAATACGCACCGACGCCGCGATAAATTGCCCTATAACTCAATTTTGACAATGTTAAAAATAAATATTACAATTATTTACGACGAGTGCGTGAGAATTGCAATGCTGCCGTTGTTGTTGCTGTTGTTGCTGCAATAGCCGCTGCGCGCGAGCGCAATTGTTGTGTGTAGGTACAACCCGCGAACGTATATCTCATAAAAAAAAAAAACAACAAACACGCCAATATATAGGGAACATAATGGGATATCCGAGAGGGAGAAAAATTAGTTCACCATCGGCCAGCGATATCGCGCGCACAGCTATATATATACAATATAGCTCTTATAATAAACCTGGGCATAATTAAATTCGCTCGCGCGATATACTCGAAATGTGTATATATACTCGCGCGTTTTCACTTGGCCTCAGCTCGCGATCGCTCCCGTGGATTAAACAATTTATTTACTCCTTCTTTTTTTCGTTGTAATTTATAAATATACACGATAAATTTTTGCCGCGCGTTAGTTTCGTCGATATATGCACGAACGAGCTCGGTGATTTTTTACGCGTGGACCCGCTCGCGAGTGATACCGCAGCAGCAGCAGCAGCAGCCGCGCACAGTCCTAATGGTCTATGTACACACACACATACATAAATGTGATGCAAGTAAAACCGTAGAGCGTATGTAGCGCGTGAATAACTAATATACATCGTTATCAATCGTCGAAATCAAAGAGGTAGCCTATACGGCTTTATTGCGATTTATATATTTAACGTTTACGTTCAAGTGTGTGTGTGTGTGTGTACGCCCGAGTAATAAGTCGTTAAAATAAAAGCTCGAGCCGCGCGTATCTCGGCGTGGCTATCACTCGGCCTGCTGTATGTAATACCTACAACAATATCAACTTTTCTATTATTTTTCAAGAGCTCTTTAACAGCTATTGTTTGTGCGGCGTAATATACATAAATACCGCGTGCATATTATAGATCTTTGGCGTGTATAACGCGCGAGCGAGGCACACTTTTAATAATAAAGGCAGTGCCGAGCGTTTGCAGGCCAATGTAGCCACGCGCGCCCTAGATGTACATTTTCGTGTATTACATCGTTTTAGGAATTCGTTCGTGCATTATTTTGAAGGCATGTAACTAAATTGTGTATCTGTGATTTGTTTATTTTTAGTAAAAATACAAGAGTTAGATCGGTTAATTTCAAAAAGGTACGAAAAGAAAACTGTCATCCCTTATCTCGACCTTATACTCCTGCCTCGTGTGTGTATGCGCCAACGTGTGTAGTAGCCTTGAACTTGCGCGCCCGAACGATCCTGAAAAGTGGACGAATCGATCTAATCGCATCAGGCGTTAAGGTCAGATCGCTCTTTTTCTCTCTCTCTCTCTCTCTCTCTCTCTCTCTCTCTCTCTTCTCTCTCTATCTGTTGCATAAAGGGTGGCATCGCTGCGGGCCCCGAGTTTGGCGCTTGAAAAAGCCCATCTATACAGCAAGATCAACCGCGAGGGAGAGAAAGAGAGAGAGAAAGAGATGGTGGCGGATGCTGTTGGGCTCGCGCCCCAGCATCTCTCTCTCTCTCTCTCTATATATAAAGTAGAAGTAGTAGTACAACACGAGAAAGCCATTCCCACGCTGGAGCTGTACTGGCTGTACTGCGCAAAGTACTGGACTTGCGCGCACACACACACACACACAGCTCGCCTCGAACGCGAATAACGCCCGAGCCTTATATGTCGCAATTGGCAACAATGAAGAAATTGCGATCGCGCGAGTAAAGCGCCCAGCAAGTTTTATATCGATATACGTATAGACAACGAGGGTTAATATGTGTGTATACGAATATAGTGTATATGGCTCGTCGTACGCCCCCACCCCCTGCGCAACCGTTGACCGATTATTGTAACGGCGATGGACGAGTGCGCGCATCGATTGAGACACTCGAGCTGAATCCACCAGACCCCTTGTACTTGTCCGTTTTTCTTGATAAAATAACCCATAATTATACCTAGCGAGTTTACCTATTTTCGCGAAAAAAATAATGATAGAATTTAAATAAATATACGATAAAAATTTCGCCGGTATTTAGGTTATCGAGCGCTATCGATACGCGTAACGCAATATAATAATGTATATCGCCGTTCGATCGACACATTGTACTACTACTATATACTATCGTAGTCGCAGTGGCGGTGCGCGCCAAGAGACAACACCATTGAAATGCGATATATGTGTGCGCGCGCGCCAATTTACGAATGCATAAATTTCACTTTCAAAAACGCGGCTTGTAAGCTTGCGCTAAGCAGCTGTGCTATTTACGTGTAGATAATATTATAAACGCTGCACGCATTGATCTACCCCGGCGAATCATCGAGAGATATAACGCGTCGAGCTTCGAGCGAGGCTCCTCTCTTTTTTGTCGTTAACTGACTTAATTTATCCCGCCGATTGTCCCCTTCCTCGATATATATATGACTCATTCGCGCGAGGCCGTCACTATACACAGATGAAATCTCTCGCGACAGAAGACGAGAGCGATGGGGCGAAGATGCAGTGCGGCGGCGGCGGCTGTTGCGCGATTCGCGAGTAAAAGTCGCGTCGGTGGTGCGAATCACGCCGGTACTATATAAGCCTATATGCAACGTGTGTGTGTGTGTGTTGTGTGTGTGTGTGTGTGTGTGTGTGTGTAGCGTATAGTGGGAGTAAGGTTGTAAGGTCACAATGTATACGTAAGTACGTGTGTATGTGTGTGTATGCTGCGCTTAACGGGTGGCAACTGCATCGCGCGCGGCTTACAAGAAAAAATAAAAAGGAAAAATAAAATAACGCCAGCGTCGCCGTCGCCGCCAGTAGCTCGCAGGGGCTTGAAAAGCTTCGCGCTTGGTATATAAGGCGAGAAGAGGGAAAAGGGGCATCGACGAGGCTGAAAGCCATGGGCAAAGACGCGCGCGATGAGCGCAGCGCAGAAAACACCGGTAGGCAGTTTTGTAGCTGTATTTATCAGCTTCTGGGCATCTCTTCTCTCTCTCTCTCTTTCTCGTTGCTGCTATATACGCTGTGTGCAGCATCGGGGCTAAGGAGCTGCACCGAGAGAGAAAGAGAGACGCCGAGATGTGAGCTGCAACGCATCTTGGGGGGCTCGTGTGGGAACGTACATCTCGCTGCTGCTGCTGCTGGCCGAAGAGCGAGAGTATATAATACACACACATACACATTCGCTTTCCTCGTTGAGCGAGAGAGAGAGAGCCGAGAAGTCGAGCGCGCTCTTCGACTCCTTCACCTCTTCTGTCTTTCGCGCAGAGCCTTATCTTCCGCGCCATTTCTCTCCTTGCTCTGCGCCCCCCGTATACTGGCTCACATTTATAGACGCTCTTTCCATCCTTCTTATGTATACGTTTATTAAGTATAGGCCGCGAGAACGCATCGCCTCTCGTTACCGATTAAGCGTACCGATTTTTGTATTATAGGCTCCAGATTTGGTACGAAAATGACCCAGCTCGCTAATCGCTACAACTGCGAGCTGCAAAAGTGTCGAATACGTATAGATATCGATACGTATAGAAACGACTGCAAGCCGACGACTATTTTCTTAGCGGTTCGGGATAACCGCACGAGCCAGCGAGAAGTAGCCCTCGATCAAATGAGAGATCCAAGTTCTATAGAGTTCTCGAGCCACGAATACGTATAATGCTGGGACTCGATTCATACTTTAAGCTCCGATTCGAACGGCGCGTCTTGTCGCGGCCATGTGATTATCAATTAATGAAGCAAAATTTCAATCTCTCGTCGTCGTCTTCGATATCGCACTAATGTTCAATTTTTCTAATAGTAATTTACGCGACTGACCTTATACATTTGCGCGCATCGCAGCTGTTACATATAACATAGCTCTGCGTAACGCTGCATCGAGTCGTACAACTGCTGCTTCGGTACATCGCGCTGCACGCATGCACACACACACACACACATGGCATTATATACGTATATATATGGAAGCTTTTCCCACAGTACACGTACCGTAAAACGCGCGCGAGTCTTTGGCTCCTGGGCTTACGAGTTATAGCGGCCCACCGATACACGCGCAATGGAGCTATAAGCAATAATTTTTGCCTTTTCTCACAAAACGTCATTGTACGCGCGTCTCTCTTTCTGCGCAAGTACTGCAGCTTCGAGTACTCTGCGCGTACACATACACACACAAGACGTATTTATTATATTTCGACGCGCACATTTTGACTCGAGGCGAGGATGTGCAAGCTGAATGATGCGTGCGAGGATTGCACCGTGTGTAGGATCGATTATGTACGTACGCGTATGTATTTAAGGACTCCCTTCGGGAGAAAATTCGCTGGGATGCGCGAGCGATTAATACGGTTATATGTTGTACGTACGTGTGCTTTTTAACTATACTCGACCTGTGTATAGCATAAGTTGTGGATATACAACGCGATGTCGTTATCACGCGCGCGAGCGTATATAAATTCAGCTTCGCGCGCGTTCAAGCGCACGTTCCGTTGTTGATGTGCGGGCAAAAAGGCGAGCTTTAAAAGGCAGACACACAGACACAGACGCGTCGTTTGGAGTTGGTCATTTCTTGCGATACCTCGCTGCGAAGCTTTCTCTCGTTCTCGCAAAACATCGTCGTACGCCGCATTCGTAATGCGGCCTATACATAACGTATCTTATGAGAGATACCTAATCAACGTTGCGTTCGATCGTGCGTTATGCCTGCGTAGGTATCGCAGTCTGCGGCACTTGCTCCTGGACCAATATATCTAGGACGCGCGCGCGCGAAAATCACAATTGCGAACGTCTAAAACCCTGTATACGTGTATAATAATGCGTTAGTAGGTCGCGACGGCGGCGGCAGTTGCCATGAGCCAGCATCTTGTATATATACGGTGCGTTATGGGGGGCCCCCATACAGCAACAGCAGCAGGAGAGACAACTTGCTCTCCCGAGAGAACACGGCAACGAGGACAAAGCTGGTGCAGTGCAAGAGAAAGAGTGGATTGCATCGTCTGCAGCTGCTGTTGCTCTGGCTCTTATGTATGTTGTATGGCTCTGCGCTATTTTTTAGCGAGCGATAGTTTGATGAAAGTTTGACGACCTTTGGTCTTGGATGAGTTCGACGATAAATGGGAAAGGAAGGAGTTCAGTTTTGAGCTTTTTTCTTTGAATGACGTTCACGAGCTTTTAAACTCGTTGCAAGCTCCTTTTGATTAATTCTATATGTTGACAAGATCTATGTTTTTTTTATACTAGTCGAAAACATGATGAATTATAAACTTTTGAGATAAAATCAATAAGATGAACAAAGGTTTACAAGGTTGGTGTTTAATTTCAGACAATGCTTGAGGAGTTTCTTGATAAAAATTTTCAACATTTACAAGGGTTTTAAATTTTAAATGTTTCAAAATCTATTAAAATAAATTTCTTTTTTTTGGTGACATTTTTTAAAATTGTGTTAACTAAAAATGAAGCGAATTTTAAATGAACTGAAAATGATAATTTAATTGTCTCAAAACATTTAGACCAGTTTTTAACCGCTTCAAAGGAAATGACAGCACTTTGAGACTTCATCGCGAGATGGCAAGTACATTTATCTGTAAATCTGCAAGTTTTAAAGTCAAAATAATGGTATAAGTCAAGACGAGTTCAACGACTTGATTGACGTATTGTTTTTTTGTTAAAATTACTTTACAAATATTAAGTGCATATTAAACTACCTGAAAATGACAATTTAATCGTTTCCAAAAATTGAAACCCGTTTCCAGTACGATAATATAACTTTAGGCATTCATCGCCAGATGGCGAGTTTCATTATCTATAAATCTGCAAGTAGCAAAGTAAAAGTAATTGTACAAGTCAGGGTCTTGAATTATTTTTCTTTTAGTTTGTTCTTTTTTATCGTTTAATGCTAGCATCCGTCACTAGATGGAGAGTACATTTATCTGTAAATCTGCAAGTGGCAAAGTCAAAATAATTGTATAAGACTTGAATCATTGGGCAAATCCGCGATTCGACTGAGGAAAAAAAGTTTGCCCAAAAGAATCATATAATAAGGGAAGTAAAAGAGGATTCCCCCATCGCAAAACGACGAAGAGCTGCGGCGAAAAAAAGCCTCGGATCAATTATGCGTGCGCACTCGCTATGCCGGTATGTAAAGCTCAGAATAGTTGTCCGCATGTAGAGTGCGAGCGAGAAAACTTTCTACGCAAGAGAGAGAGAGAGAGACTAACATAGACACACAAGAACTCCTCGTTCCATTCGATTAACAAAAAACACAGAGCGCTCGAGTAATTGAGGGATTCCATTGCGTATTCCAAGTGCATAGACGTTCGGCTGCCTCTGCGTATTTGTGTACATATACTGCACACACACACACACATTTAAAAAAAAAGAGGCGGCAGCTGCTGCTTAACCGAGTGCACTCAAGCACAGGCTCGTATAATACAAGCAAGTGCCTAACTGACCCAGTCCCGCGCGCGGCTGCGTGACAGCAACTTAGAGAGAAATCGCCTGTATATGGTAGCTCTCTTGTGCATGCGGCAGCTAAGCTATGCTATACATTAAGCTATGTGATCGTACCTGGAAAGAAGTACCGCGACTTTTGCAATTCGAGCGTAAATAGTCATCACTTTTTTAATATTTTTTTTTCATCATCATTACCGATCGCAAATACTCGACTTATTGCCCGTAGACTCTAATTCGTTTTGTAAGATTTTTCGATCGGGTAATTAATTACACACGACTGAATGGGGGAAAAAAATCAGGATCTGTTTTTCGAAGCGCTCGATGTTTACGCGTTATGTATCATAGAGTTAGAGCCTAATATAACATCACCAACGCCGAGCGCGCAATGACGAAGACAAAATCCAAGGATACACTATACGTAGCTTTTTTCGAGCTTGTCACGTAGCGGTGCCTCGAGCTGCTGCGAGATCGTTTCGACTTGTGACTACTATATAACGCAAAGAAGAAGAAAAAAACTCCGCCCGACCCACGCGTAAACACATAGAAACACACACACACACACACACATACACATTTACATTAAGTAAGATCGGCAAATAGTTTTAAGCGCGTCATTCGGCGGCTATAACTGCACTTTCATGACACTGTACGTCTGTCTGTCTCTCTATATATGCGCGCGTGTGTGTGTATTGGTGCAGTGGCTAAACGCGCGCGATAAGACTCGCGCGCTAACTTAACGGTGGTATAGGTGTGCGTATGTGTATGTGAGAGAGAGAGAGAGAGAGAGAGATACCTATAAACTCCTCGAGAAACAGTTGTCAAAGCTACTTAAATTTACAACTTGGCATTTCCAGGCTCTCTACTACACGGCTCGAGTATTTACCGAGTCAGTAATGGCTCGTATTGTTTATACTCGTTTTTCAGCGCAATATGCGTGCATATAATACATCAATGATAATGGCTTAGCGTCCCAAATATATATAATACGTATACGCTCGACCGTATCATCATGCAAATTTTTTTGTATCCACAGAAGCGTCCGATGCTGGACAGATGCACACGCACGAACTCGCATCGTATGTATTACACAAATCGCATTGCTTTATCGAGCGTGAAAAATAGAGTAAGCCCCCGCAAAAATCTATATAATCGCGTCTGTATATACGTTATAATGCGTGTACATAACATGCTCTAACTCGCGCGGAAGATATATTATGTAGGCGCGCGAGCGCGCGAGCTTTAAACGGTGCGGGCCGCGCTTCGGCGCCTTAACAATTTAGAAGTATATCTACGTGTGTTGCGTTTTCTTTATTAAATACAGCGATACACAACCGTGCGGATAATTAGCTCACTCGCACTTGTGTATCAAGCGCATTTAAAAATGAACGCTATGTTTATTGGGATTAAAGCCTCGCTCAAAAATCAATGCACGTGTGTGCGCGCGCGAGCTTATAATTATACGCGCTGTAATACGCGCGTGACATAGATAATGCGTGGAGGGGAAAAAAAATCATGCAGTGGCTATTTGGTCATTGAAAAATATCATATAATCGTGAGTGCGTATATACATACGCGTACGATGTTAACGGTAAATAATTGAGCAGAGCTCGTTCTCTCTCAGAGAGAGAAAGAGAGAACTGCGCATACGAGCGCATAAACGACGACAGCGAACACGCCTTGCCCCGAGTAATGGAGAATGCGTGTATATTTGTGTATACGCATACTCATTGCAGTGGTTTAGAGGCAAATATTCCGCGCGTCCATATGACGTAACTTTGTATTTCGGCTACTCCTGAACGCGAGCTTCGTTATATTTTCATCGAAAACGACGTTTCTTTTCGTTCTCTTCGTTCCACAAATGAAAAAGCTGCCAATATAGAGCCGTAAACGATCGAGTTTTATGGAGCGTCGTTATGTGTGTATTTCTTGTGGGAATTTTTTTCGTGCAACCGAGATTTGTTTTTTTTTTTTAGTGCAACGAAAAAACTGCGCGCCATAACTCGCGCGAATCGCGCGATAATGAAACTGTTCATTCTTTAACGATCTCTTTCAGCTTGTGTTGCGCGAAGGTCGATTGTATTTCGTATATGTATATAATGTTCGCGATTTTCGCGCTCGATTTCCATGCAAAAGGAATCAATTAACGCAATACGAAGTTCATGGCTAGATTCTAATCGAACGATATAATTACACGCGGAAAACGCGCTCGAGTTTTTTCTTCCACGTTGGATTAAAAGAAAAATCATATCTCATAATCGCATAACATTAAATTTTAAAGAAAATTATGAATCAATTATAACTACTCTTTGTTTTTTATTATACTTGTCAAAAAAACACATCGGACGAAAAAGTTCATATTGATGGTTAGACTCGAAATACACGCGAAACATAATCGGCAAAACAGAAATAACACGACAATCGCGTGTGCGCGCGCGAGTTCACAGTTGACTCTCTTCGACTGTACGCGGTGTGTTCGATGCGCGCACAAGGCGCACACTGCATAGCGCATACACATGCCTGCATACATGTGTGTGTGTGTGTGCACGCGCGGAATGGCGTTTAATTCTCGAGATGTGCACGGTGTGTCCAATTAGCAGTGCAACAGCAGCAGCAGCAGCTCCTGTGGCATAGGTGCTCTCTCGCTACACACCCATGTAAATGTATTTGCTTAGGCCTTTTTTCTCCCCAAATATAGGTATATAAGAATATATGTATTTAAAGGGTACGTAAGAGAGAAAAAGACAGAGTTTGCGAGCTCGAGGTTTACGCGGACAGATTGCCAGTCGATACGCCGGGGCGATATACTACTGCAGCTACTACACGGCGATAAAACTTTTCTCAATTAATGCCTCTCGAGAAATGAGAGAACGAGAGATTTGTACCTATACAAAAGTATAAGGTCTCCGTTGCGCGGCCAAGTTGATACAAAACTTGAGAACAACCACGCGTACTTGTACGCGCAAATGTTTCACGCAGTCATCGAACTCTTGAGATAATTTGCCCTTAACTAAACTAGCTATTTAGGAAAGTTTATGTTGCTGGGTCGATTGTATAAAAGTCGGAAATGCCGTGGTGCAAACTAAAACTAAACCTTCGCATAGCTCTGTGCTGTCACTCGGATAATCGTAAAAATTATTAAGGTGATGCCGAAGCCCCGATTTTGACCGTCCGAGCGTTAAAAGTGTAAATTTAAATAACTTTTTTACTAGACCGATTTTTGGAAAATGGCTTTGTGGAGCCCTCCACATTGTTTATGTGAACAACTGCACCAAATTTCAGCCAATTTCATCGGGTAGTTTTTCCGTAAAACAGGATCGAAATTTTTGACTACTGTTTTTAGGATAAAAAATTTTGATCCTGTTTTCCGGGGAAACTACCTTATGAAATTGGCTGAAATTTGGTGCAGTTATTCATAGCAACAATACGGAGTGCTCCACAGAGCCGTTTTTCGAAAATTCCTTTAGTAAAAAAGTTATTTAAATTTACATTTTCAGAGTTCGGTCGATAAAAAATGAGGCTTCGGCATATAAACTTCTAATTAAATAGTCGAAGCTAGCCTTTTACACCTTTAGCATTTTCCCACCTTTAGCATTGTTGAATAAATCGTGTCTAATCGAAACTTTTTGTTCTCCCAATTTTCAGCTTCGCAAACGGCAAGAATTATCAGGGAGTTGGCAGACCAGCTGCGTGGATATCCGGCGTGCCAAGCGTCGTGGAAAGCCAACGTCCGGTGGGACAAAGTGGGGAAAACGGCCGAGGTTGCCAACATCAAGGCCATAAAATGGGACATACGTCAGCTCATAAAATCGTCCACGCCAAATGACCTTGCTAGCGACAATGGCTGATGTTGTCCGAGGCAGAACTTGTCTATGGTTGTGTGGTGAACCGTCAGGCCCCCAAGAACTTGGACAGCGACAGCGCAACTTCATCATCAAGGTAAGACTTTATACTTATCATTTTTTTAATATACATATAAACGTCGACGGTTTCCACCAGATCGTATACGCACGGGAGCGTGCCGTCCAAGCCTGCACGTTCGCCAACGCCGACTCTATCATCGCCGAAAGGGATGATAGAGTTTTACGACGAAATGATGCCAGTAGCAGCACATTAAACAGCGCAACCGCTGCCGCCACCACCACCAGCGCACAACTGCCGTCGATCAAGGTCACCGACTCCAGCGACGATGACTCGTTCGTCGTCCTGGATGAGGTAATCTACATCGAGTCCAGCGACGATAACTCAGTCGTCGTCCTTGAACAGGTCGACGACCTTGAAAAAGTCCGCGAGTTTACCGAGTTGCTCGAGCCTTATATGAGGCCAGCTCTGCAACACGCGCTCGACTTTGTATGCGGCCGAGCAAACGCCACCGTGGAGACGGCCTACGCCGGGATTTGGTGCCCCTGGACGATGGGGTTATTTTTAGAGACGTTCGCAGTGACTTGTGGATGGCACACGAGTACCATCTGCATGAGTGGGGGCTCGCCGTGGAGGAGACGCGGATGATGACTGGTCCCACGTGGACGATGTATTCATCGTGGATACCACATTTGTGGGCCAGCCCAAAGAGCATCTGGGGAAACAGTATCGAGGGGCACGTGTTCAACTACGAAGACACAATGGCGACGTACCCACAGCGAAGAAAATACTGGAGCTAGTCCAGATGTTCGAAAAAATTTTCTTAGCGCCGTTGGGATACCAACAACTTCGATGCATTTGTCGAGTAGCTCCAGGACATGCCCGACTCTTAATCGTTGGTGGGGTCTAGTCACTTGAGGGAGCGCAATCCTTGCTTCGTGGTCACCTAGCGGACGAAGTGAGAAGTATGTTTGTAGACTAAAGAAGCGACTGAACTACTCTCATATTCGGACTATATTCCAACTAAAGTGGTTGTTTCAAGAAAACTTCGTTCAAAGTTTCGTTCTGTAAACATATCGAACCTTTCTTTTAATTTCGTTTGAAAAGTATAAAAAAGTATTTTTACAATGTTACACAACGTTTTTAAGCAAAATAAACTTTTTTTTTCATTTTCAATGAAAATTTCCCCTCAATTGAATATTTCATTTGTGAATTGTCTCGATCATTTTCATAACCCGTGAAACAAGAACTAGCGCAAGTTCAATTATTGTAATGATGAATTAAATTCGATCGCTGTGATTGGCTGTCACTCTTGTCCAACGAGTCTTTTCACTCGCTTCTGCGGTGGCGACTATACTGCCTTTGTATAACGTCTGCGGAACATCTCTGTCTCTCTCACTCCCGCTTGCCTCGCTGGCGCTGTGCGCGTTCGTGCGTGCTCGTCGGACAAATAACGACCGAAACATAGTTCGATCTCGCGCACATTCAGTACGCTTTACGACACCGTTGCGCGAGTAAAGAAAGATCGTATCGACAGCAGTCAGTGATTTTTGTGAATAAAAGTGAAAACTGTTCCAAGACAACTAGACATGGAGTTTTACGTTCAAAACGACGTGGCAAAATTGATGAGAATAGTGTTAAAGTGAATTGGGACATCGAAGAGGACAAACAAAAATTTCGCCATCAATTTTTCAACATGATCAAAAATTGGAAGGGCGAACTCCCTGATCTCGCAGCCGTTTTTGGAAAGAAAAAAATGGACTGGCTTCTTACGCAGTTCGTAACAAACAAAACGAATCGATTCTTTCATAACGCAGACACGTTCATTAACTTCGTGGCTCAGAGTGGCTATCGAGACGAGCCCTACGTCGATGAAAACGGCGAGCCCGTGTCTCGTCTCACCACACCCCTACATCATGCTTACAGACAAGGAGATATCAACGAGATTTCGGCTTTATTCGTAATATACAGTAGGTTCGACGTGAATTATACCAACGAAGATGGATTGACGCATTTCCACGTGGCCTGCGAGTACGGCTTCGATGACGTTGTTGAACTTTTTCTCGAGCACGGTCAAGATCCTAATCTCCTCGTGCCAAAAACGAATGATTCTCTGTTACATTCGGCTCTAGTCTGGGGCCGCACGGAGGTGGCACGACTGCTGCTGAGAAGAGGCGTCGACCCGAATTCAGTCAACAAGGATGGACTGACACCTCTACTCTATATTTGCCGAAATTGCGCTTATGGTTGCGACGAGATTAATATGTTGTTCGAGGTTTGCAACGAAACCCAGCAGACGGTGCAAGTCGACGTCCGAGACAACGAAGGTAAAACACCATTGCATTTGGCATTGCAATTTGTTCAAGAAGACATCGAAAAGGTAGCCGAATTGCTTCTAAGAAACGGCGCTGACCCAAACTTGACTGACAGCGACGGACGAACAGCTTTGCAAATCATTTGCAAGGAAGACACGACGAAGAGTTGGCAGTGCGGTTCTTTAAGGTTATCGACGACATTCAGCAGACAGTGCAGGTAAACGGCCGGGATGATTGGATCGAACGCCGCTGCAATGGGCCGTGCTGAATCTCTGGCCCAATACTGTCGATTTACTGCTGATCGTGGTGCAGATCTGTCTAGCTTCGTTTTTCCCTCTCAGAGTTGTTTCGAGGAGGTATATAACCAGAGCAATTGGATATATGATACCAAACAATTGAGACTAGCGTCTGGCCTGTTGGCCGTCGTCGAGCAACTTGAGAAAAGAGAATACGAGCTTAATCGAAGCGATGCAATGACGATGATAAAAGTATTCGCCAAGTACGAGTTGTTCGAAGAATCTGGGGATCCTCATGAATGTAGGTATGTCGACGAGGAGTTTGATTATCTTTACTATGAGGAGGAAGATATACCATTTGGCTATGGTTATGACGAGGAGGAGGACGAGGGAAGATTTGGTTATCATGATTATCGCGAGGAGGAAGACATGCCATTTGGCTATGATTATAATGTGAAGGAACAAGAGAGAAGATATCGTGCGAAGGAAGTAAAGGATTTCACGACATTAGCGAAAAATACAATGGTGATTCCGACTCTGTCGCTCTACGACTTGATCCGTTTGCGACCCGAAGAAGCGGCGAAACTACTCACATGTTTAGACTATTACGAGTTGTCGCGTTTGAAAAGTATACAAGAACTTTGGCGTTTTCGGGATTATGGTTTGCATCTGTGTGAGATAGCGGCGAGAGGATTTTTCCGGCGCTGGGCACTGGATCCTTTACGGAAGCTGACCTGCTACCGACTACCTATTCTCTGCTGCGATATGATCATCGAGCAGCTAATGAACCAAGATTTATGTAATATTTGTTTGTCGGCTGAAAGCCAAAACTCTTGATGGCGATCAACATAATTTGCAGTACTTTTAATGTTTTGTGATATTACATGTGTCAGATTTTCCATATCACTCCAATAAATAATTATAAAAAAATCAGTTTCGTTTCTTTTTTATTGACAAATTTACCATCATTTGAAGTAAGAGAACTCGAATTGTGTATATATTTTTTTGTTCAACCGCAGCAACACGTGCCATAACGTAACATCGTGTAAGGTGTCTTAATCGAGCGTAATCAAGCGGCATGTGCTGCTATGCCGCTGAACTAGTCCGCACCATATAACACGTAAAATGCAAAATACACCAATGCTCGCGTCTCGTAATAAGCAAACTTATACTACAATATACCTCGTTCGTTTTTATCCTTATGCAATGATTAATGCATTTCATCCGCGACATAAGCCACCGTCGCCGTCCCGATCGCTTATCAATCTGTTTGACCACGTTATAACGTGTGCAGTGCGTGCACCGATTGTCGTTATTAAGTATATATACACATACATACTTGATGTGTGCGTGTGTCTGCATAGTGCATATAGGAAGTCGCTAAAAAAAACTACTCTGTGAACGCTGCTAAAAATGCTCCGATTCTTTCGATGTATATAGGCACAGCGCGAGCGTTAAGTAAAAGAAAAAAAGACGCAAAGCCATTTGTCTTCTGGCTCTCGCCGAGGCAACGGTTTTATTATTATTATTATTATTATTATATACGGCTGATATACATTTCGCTCATTGTCGATTTTTAATTATGATTTTATCGGTTCGTTTATCCGCTCAAATTGCCCAACGATAATAATATCATTTATGACTGTATCATAGTTCTCTCTCTCGACGGTGCAGCGTATACACTCAGATCTGCAGCAGCAGCAGCAGCAGCAGCACTGCAGAGATACACATGCTTTAATCGACCTCATTCAATCTTTGGCTATGATATTTCTCAAACTCATATTTATATGTATATATCACTGTAAGCGCGCACTGATAATGTTGAAGAAATATCACTCGCATTAATCAATGGACATTCGCGAGGCAGCAGCTGCAAACACACATACGCGCGTCGTACTTACTTACATGTAGTAGACGTATCTGGGCACGCGAAAGAATCTTTATTTTGATTTAATTAATAATCCGCGAGTTATTTATAACATATACCTTTGCGTGCGCTTTTACCGCGCTCGCACCTACTTTGCGCCCAGATATATCTTCGGCATTGGGCCCCCAGCTCGTGCACGAATTGCCAAGAGAAAGATGGAAAAAAAAAGAATGAGCTATCCCGAGAGCCGCGTGCGTGCACTTATATGCTGTGGCGGAGGTTCTATGACGAGAAAAGTCGCGCGAGGAATATGACAAAAAAAAAAAAAGAGGCAGAGAAACTCTCAAAGTGCATTAGCCTCGTGAACTTGATCGCGATACATCTGCGCGTGTAGCGCCTCTAATGTGTGTCTGCGTAAGAGTGCGTTTGTACGTTTATACGTAGAGAGACACGTAGGAAGCGCAGAAAGCACAAAGTTGTCGACTTGTTTACTGTTATATACATATAGAAAGAGAGATACTTTTCTAATACAGCCGTACTTGCTATATAACGACACGAACGCTTTCTCTCGCGCCAACTCGAGCCCTTCGGACTTATATCGCGCGAGAACAACGGCAAAACAAAAGACAGACGAGCGAGGCATGAATCTCGTCGCGGAGCAGAGCGTCGAGGCTTTAAAAGCTGCTGCTGTTGCTGCTGCGCCCGTATAATAATGGTTGGACTCGGGAGTCTCGCTCGACGCCGATCGCTAATTAAAAAGTCACGGGCAATTCGAGTGTAAATGTGTTGCTGCTGCTGCTGCCTCCCTTTGTGCTGCCTGCTGCTGCATCATGTGCAAGTATTCAACGTATATATACAAGCAGCGGCTCGTCGAGCTGTGGTCGTCCTTGCCGATATTCTCGAATCCTGTCCGTTCGCTTATTATACACGTATACGTAGCGCGAGGGCGTGGCCATTTTATATAAAAGCTGCTGTACTTTTCATTCGCGTATGTACAACGTAGACATATACACACATACATACATTCGTATCCGCGCGCATTTAATCGCCGGCAGACCAGGACCCGTACCTATAATATACTCTTTATAATACGACTCGACTTTGATGTTTTCAAAAAAATCCCCATACTTGTACGCGTACGACGATCGTCGCGCGACGCACTCATTTTTATACCGATTCTGTAGTATGCCACTGGCTGCTGCTGCTGCTGCCTTTGCTTCTTTTGGAGTTGCGTGCGCGCTTTTTTTTTCTCTCTCTCTCTTCTTACCTGCGAGTGGACTTTCACCCGTGTATAGCGATTCGTCGCGCTTCGCGCGCGCGCGTCTTTGTTTCTTCGGGGGAGCGATCGCAATAAGCGACTTTTGCTCCTGCGCGAAATTCGATCGTCTCTCTCTCTCTCTCTCTCGTGTGTCTCATTGTGGTTTAATACAACCGTATACCATATCGATGTGCTTCATCCTGCACCGAGCAAATTAATTATTTTCACGAGACTTTGTGCGCAGAGCTTGTCTACATTTGTATAAGCGTTGGCGCCCTCGATATAAATTTCTGCTCAAAAATGTAAGCATTTCAAATGAAAGTAAAATAAAAACACGCATTTTTTAAAATTAGAACGATGTTGAAAATGTGACGCATGAACAGAGTGGCAAATTATAACACAAGTAAAAATGAAAAATTACGGAAAATATGCTTATCAAAATTTCTAGCTTTGATAAAAATCTTTAGCTGGTTCGCTGCTCGATGATCGTGTCGCAGCAAAGAATCGGCAAGCGATATCGCGTCGGCTCCAAGAGTGGATCCAGTGTCCAGCGCCGGAAAAGAAGTTTCACTCACGGAAGCCTTTTTTCTCGCAAAATACATTTGCATTATCTATATGATTTGTCTCGCGACGACGACGACGACGACGTTAATCGCGTATACCATATTCGCTTCGGCTACTATGTACACACACACACACATACGAGTATCTAGAACACGAATGTATAACACGCGAACCGACAACTTTTGATACAGTCGTCACTTTTCGCCTCTCGTCGGCTTGGCGCGTTACACGCGGCAATTTTGCGATCGAAGCGAATAAAAAAGAAACTGGAATGCGCGCATGTGTATTCGCGTTCGTTGTACGCGTTTTGTGTCGTATATGGACAATGTATCAATACGCAAGCGCCTATGTCGTTTGGTACATTTTGTTCTTGTATTAACAACGACGTGTGCGTTGCCTGTTGCCTGTTGACGTCGTTGTCGGCCGCGACGCCGCCGTACGCGCGATATTCACGCGTGACGAAAACTGCATCGCGATATATATAGATACGTGCCGCTGCGGGTAGATCGTAGCGCTACACGCGCAAATAAATCACTATTGCTCGATGCTTATTGGATCGATTTTTTGTCTATGTCTAGTGTTTACAGTCGACTATCTAAATAAATATTCGTCGATTAATCGTGATTCTTCGATCGGAAACAATCTCAAATTGAATCGAAATTTCAACGATGTCGAATCGATCGTTGCGCAAATTGCACAGAGGATAATTTTGTTCTCTTCGCGGTTCACACGTTTTGTGTATATACCTTTCGAGCGAGAGACGCTTCTATGTATAGATAATATATATAGGTTCCTCGGTAATAGACACGCATCCATATGTGTGGCATCATTTCGCAAATTCGGTTCTATTCACGAGCTCGATGCCAATAATTTACGCGCGCATCATAAAAGCGACTTTGTAACTATATATATATATCGAGTGCACAACGTACGCAATGGTATACGCGAAAAGAGTTGCGATCTCGTTATATTATTCATCTGCGCAAGTGTATCTGTGTAGCAAAGCTCGCGTCGTCTCGTACGCTAGTACAACGATCGTCACGGACATACTCGTGCATTACTAATGCGCGGGTGAATTGAAATCGCGGGGCTCTTTTCGATAATGCGCGCTATGGAGCATCGACGGCGCGGCGACGCAAGATATATACGTATATGCACAAATATCGCCCCGACTGCGGCAGCATATAGGTACACACACACACACACAATCATTCGAAAGCAATAAAATTTCTACATCGGAGAGGAGATGCATACAGCTGCACGGGGCTTTGGACCATATATATAATATTACGTGTATTGTTGAAGTTTAGCGTTGTTCTTATACACACACACACATGCAATAAACATGCAATCTCTCTCGCTCTCTCTCGGTCAAAAGTCATTGCCAGACAGAAGATTTACCTCTGTGTGTATGGTTCGCTCGCTCGCAGTTTAGCAAAACTACCGGTGGCTTACAAGGGTTCTGTCTCTCTCTCTCTCTCTCTCTTCTCTGCGCGCCCATGCGCTCGCACACACACACACACTTACACATTCTCCGCGCGCAGTGAGTGCAATATCTCTCTTGGAAAACAATGCAACAGGCATAAGCTCTTAAGATAGCGAAAGAGAGGTCGACCTCTCTCTCTCTCTCTTGCTCTTGCTCTTTTCTTGCGCGCGCACGGCTCCTTTTTTCGACTTGGCAAAGCGCGCGCACACACATTATATACGAGCACAATGACGATCGGTATACATATATATACACGTACACGTATATAGAGAGGTACGCGCTCGCGACCGGTATATAGCTCATCCGTCGATGCTCCCTATGTACCACATTTATATACTCTTTATCTCGCAGGGCACACACACACACACACTACTCGCAGAGAGCGACATGTTGCGCGGGTGTATAATACGCCAAAGTACCTCTATGCGCGCTGAGCCTTCGATACTTTGTTCTTGGAATGTTACGTGTGTTTAAAGCCAGCTCGAGTACGAAAAAGGTCTCTGTCTCTGTATCTCTCTCTCTCTCTCTCTTTTCCCTCTATACATGTGTGTGCGTGTGTGTGTGTGTGTGGTACCTCCGCCGTCGCATCGTTATAGTCTCTGCAGCAGTGTGTCGATCGCGGCGCCCTGTGAGGCACTGCTCGTCGTCGACTTGCAGCACCGGCGCTTGCACACACACACACACATCCACACACATGCACACGCGATCGTTCGCGCAGACGGCAGGCTCTCTCTCTCTCTCTCTACCACCTACTACGCCAGATTCACTCGTTTCTTCGTCGTCGTCGTCGTTGTCTTCCTCTTCGTCTGCTACTTTTTTTTTTTATCTCATCATTTCTCGTATACGTATATATAGTGTGGAAGGTGCACCACGCGCCCCTGTGCCGTGCGCGCGAGCAGTACTCGAAATCGCTTAGGCGTATAGCACGAACACGCACAAACACACGCTCGATGCAGCATTTGGAGCTGCTGCTGCTGCTGCTGCCTTTATTTTATTTTTTTTTATTTTTTTTTTTCACAAGGCAAGGGCGATGCGCGATTCTTGCGAGCGCATTATACGCACACGTATATGATTCGATCTACTTTACTGGCACCCGCGTATAAGACGCTCCAATGCTCTGCGACTCGACTGCCCTGGATGTGTGGGCGACGTGTATCGCGAATTTGAAGTAATCATCGAACTGCTTGGAATTCAAATCCACGTTTTGACTTGTATACAATTATTTTTACTTTACCACTTGCAGATTGACGTATAATGGCGTTCGCCATTTAGCGTTGAAAGCTTCAAGTAGTATTATCGTAATTAAAGTGGTTCAGAATTGGTCTTAGTTTTTGAATACAATTAAATTGTCTTTTTTAGTACATATTAAATGTGCTCAATATTTTCAACTCAATTTTAACAAAAAACGCTAAGAACAAGCCAATTAATATTACTAAATTTTTTTTCAGTTGGACAAGAATTTTATAATTGAGCGAGATTGAAATGAAGCGTTTTAAATTAATAAACAAACTCCAACGAAGATGAAAATTAATGCAGATTCACATAACATTTACATTTAAGAAATAAACAAGTATAATATTTACTCGTAGACGATATTACAATTGATCAAAAGTCACATTAATCTGTTATAATTAAAAAAGAAAAAAAAAAATAAACCAAACTATATAAAAAGAAAATATATTGAGAGATCTCGACTTAAATCTACGTGCGCTTGTGAGCTTTTCATTTTTTTTTTCGGACTCTTTCGAATTAATGTATACGGTTTGAACACTATTTTTTATCGGATTCCCGGGAAAAAAAAAAAGAAAGAAAAAAGAAAAGAAAAAAAAAAGGTGAACGATCCGAACGATTTGGTCCTCATTAAAGAAACAAACTGGTTAGCTGAAATCGTTATACGCCGCAGCGGTGGTGGTGGCGGTGCAGCAGTGGCAGCGGCGCTCGCGCTCCAAGTTAGAATAAGAAGACGAAGGCGCACGCGAGCTTGGCGCGCGCGCTGCGCTCGCCCTCCCCGGCTATAAGTATGTGTATTTGCCTCTTTAGCGCCTGCCTCTCTAGCTGCCTGTTGGACGTTATTTGTCCGTTTACACAAGGTTTTGTTCTCCAACGTGAGAAAAACCTCAATCACTCGAGCAATAAATTTCACGTCGTCCTTTGTGAAATTAATTACATCCTTGGGCGACGTAATGGTACGCGCGTTGCGTATGCTTTGCGTTGATTATTTTTGGAACGGCCGGCATTTTTGCTGAAAATGACAAAAACTCTGGATCCAAGTGAGAATTGCAAAAGGAATTCGATCGGTTATATCTTCATTAATTGATTTTCGATCAAAATAGTTTACAAAAAAATCCACTTCAAACAGCAGTACTTGTATACGTTGTAAAGCACTCTACTGACCAGGACGAAACGAAAAATTAAGACGAGTGCGAAATCGGGGGGGGGGCCTCGTATCTCGCGTATGTATGTACGGATAAGGGGTACCAATGCTACGTCAAATCGACACGGCCCCTATACGCGACAAGAGTCCGAATCGATCAAAAAAGAGTCGACAAGTCGCGCCGAGTGCATACGCGTGCGCGCGCGCGATTGTCCTGTGCATTTTACCATATTATATGGACCCGGGCCGAGCTTGCGTGGGTGCGACGCGTTGGTATATACACACGTGCGGGCGCGTATACATGTATAATATAATCTATCCGCGCGCAGCGGAGCCGAGAGAGACTTTGGCGCAAGGAGTCCGCCACCGCCACCCGTGTCTATAATAGACAAAACGCCGATACATTTAGATCGAGCACACGCACGCAACGAGCCGAAAGAGAACGACGCCGATATAACATGTATAATAAAAAGGTTACACAAGCCCCGTATACAGTTGGTGTGCGCACGAGGCAATAGATTTTTGTCGGCGTGTGTGTAGCATGTTTGTAATGGCCACCAGCGCCGCACGCGAGTGCTAAAAATATCCTGTCGGATCCTTTCGGGCGTTACGATGCACGGGGGGGGATTATCGTATATGGTACATTTGTTTCGCAGCTTCCGATCATCGATTAATATAATAACGCGGAGCACAGCGCAGCTCCCTCGATTTTGACGCACCGCAAGCGCGATAAGCGAATCGCAATTTTTTCAGCAACGATGACTCGGGCTTTTATAAGTTCGTGTGCTTGTGGCGGGCGCAATCGTATATATACATATCCAAGCTTTTTTGCAGCCCGCGAGAGAGAGAGAGAGAGATAACAGTGTGTGTGCGAGTGTGAGTGCGCACGCGCGCTGCTCGCTCGCGCCTCGTTGAAGGACAAACGATTCAAAGATTGAAACGAACATTAACGAGATAGGTGAATGCGCGCGGCCGGCCCGAGAGAGAGAGAGAGAGCGGGGCAAAAATAAAGAAAGATTAAAAACCAAAGATGTTATGAAGCAAGAGTTAGCCGTTTTATAAAGCACACGAAGAGAAAGAGAAAAGAAGTATATATGTGTACAAGTACGGGGCCACTATTATAAAGAGGGAGAGAGAGAGAGAGAGTGATAAATAACAAAGAAACGATCGCTCTACATATATATATACCTGAGCCCGTATACCGATCTTATAGGTATATATAATGTGTGTATGTGTGTGTGTGTGTGTGTGTGTACGCGAAAGTGAGCGATCGAAAAGAGGTAATTAGAAAAATAATGAAGATGTAGGGTATGTGTATGGAAGAGCAAAAAAAAAATTTTTTTTTTACCCGTTCGCGCGCAGGGGGAGGATGTATGTAATATCGTATATAGACGAAGAGTAGCTTCTTGTCCGCTGTTTTTTCCTCACATATAGCTGTATACCTTTTTTTTCTGTCTCTCTACTTACGCTTGTATATTACCGGTCGCTTATCGATCGTCTCCACCTTTTATGTTCGATATGCCCCATCGATACATAAATACGTATACAACGGCAGCGGCAGCCGCTGATGATGCTGCTGCAGCTGATGCTCTTTTACTTAATCGATGGAAAAAAATGTCGATAGAGAGAGAGAGAGAAAAAAAAGAAACAGGCCTGTGTCTGTATTTATAATAAAGTGTCGATACTTTGTTGTTCTCACATATCGTTATCTCGATTTCGAGCGAACGAGGCAGTAGCGGGGCGAGCAGGCCCCAAAGAAAAACATGGAAAATCGCCGATATAACGTGCAGCGACGATCGCGCAGGCCGCGCAGCTTTAATTAAATACACATATAATACGATATTAACGCAGCGATGTTAGGATGTATATATACACTTACATACTTGCGATTATATTTGATGCGCTGCTGCTACACGTCGTTTGGGCCTGACTACATGTAGCGGTTGGAAAGGTAAGAGGCGAAGTTGACATGCATCATATTATTATATTTATATTATACACATACACGTTCGCGCGTGAGGTCGTTGATTTGCCTGGCACGGACCGGGCGCCCGGTGAATAAACTCGGCGACGCGCGTCCTTGCGTTCGTTGCCGATGAAAACTCATTCTTCCTTCGTTTCTTTTCTTTTTTTTACTCGCTTACTTGGCTCGCGCGCGAGCCCATGGCTCTCGTCGTTCGAAGGCGCATAATATACAATATGCAATGAATCATTTCTTCCCGTATAGCTCAAGCATTATAATACGCAGCTGCGCAGCGAGACTGATAAAATTCCTGTTTCGCTGTGTATACATACGTGTCGCGAGTGAAATATTTGAGAAAAATCAAATGATCTGGGTCGCGCGCCCGTTCGAAGGCGTCGATGTGCGAATGTATATTGTACGTGTGCAGCAGCAGCTGGCGTCAGACACCGATCGCGCGAGGCTCGTCCGCGCGCCGCGAGAGCGAAGAAAGAAGAAAAGAAAAGGATAAGATGTGTTTACGTATAGTTAAATCGGCGTCACAATATATGTGTACAGCGCCAAGCGCGATGAAGCGAGAGAGTGCGATTGCCTCGCGGGGGCCAAAGGTTTAAAGTTTGAATTCATTTGTGTGTACATTCGGTGCATATATCGGCCATTATATGTATAAGCTCGAGAGCCGTGTATGCGAGCGCAATGTTGACATTCTTTGTCTTGTCGCTCAGACAAAACCTTCTTTCTCTTTCTCTCTGTCTTACCTTGTGGTACTACTACTGCTGCTGCTGCTGCTGCCTGAAGTTGGCACGAGCGCAAAACCCTCACTCCTCCTCTTGTCTTACTATCTCTCTCTCTCTCGTTCTCTTTCCTTCTTTCTCTCTCTTCGTATGTGCATATACACAACTATTGGGTTATGCTCATTTCGAGTGACTTTACGCTCACCTCACCGAGAAAGAGAGAGAGAGAGAGACGCGCGGCGCAAAAAGAAGTGCAGATAAAGGAGTCAACAGTCAGAGAGAACTGCTGCATGGCAGTCTGCAAGAGAAAGAGAAAGGGAGAGAGAAGAGAGAGAGAGAGAGAGAGATGGGGAAAGAAAAGATTCGATTTGCCTTGTGCGCGCCGTTTGCCCTTCTCTATCATCTTTTTCCTTTTTTATTTTCACTTTTTTACGTTCTCTTTTTCATTGCATTCATAAACTTTTATATACACCGCGCCGTATATAATGCGCGCTTTTGTTGCTTTTCTGATCTTATTAATCATCGAAAGTTAGTTTGTCAAAGTTTTTACGATTTCTCTCTCTCTCTGCTGCGGTCGCTTATACAGTGGTGTATGTGCTTTTACGCGGCGATGCGATCACATTTTTGTACGAAATTCATTTATTTATAAGGACATGCCCATTTGAACGGGGTCTGAAGGTTCTCTCTCTCTCTCTCTCTTAACGTTCGGATACCGCCGCCGCGCATTGTGTGCGCTTCGAGTGTATACGTAAGGGAATGTCTCGAGACCTTGGTAGATATTCGAGTTATTCGAACAATCCTTAATGTTCATTTTTGCGGTCTCAAATTGAATGTTTTGAGAAATATTTTTCAATTACCCTTGCAGGGGCAGCAGCAGCAGCAGCAGCGACTACAAAGTTTTATACACAAAAATACCTTTTAACGCAATTATCTTTGACCCGCGCTTTACACAATTTTGTTTAACGAAAATTTCATCCGACGATAAACGAGCTTTAAAAATTCCTCAGCGGTGTCACAAGTACTGCTCTCGGACGCGCACTCGATGCTTTCGTTGCACATCGTGTATGTATGCACGTTGTCCGATGCAAGCGCCTGAGACGGCCGCGCATTGTTCACGATTCCCGAGGACGTTCGAGGTGTGCGTATTAATGAATTAAAAACCCCAGTTTGGGAATTATATGACTGAGAGCTGCCCCTTTTCGTCAAAAATTGTCAAAATTTCCTTCTTTTTTTAAAGACTTTACGGAATTTCGAGGAAATCCTGTCCTCCAGTATCCTCGGATCAATATAATCGTTATTTTCCTCGCCCGATGAATTCTTGAATTATAATTTTGAAAATTTTAAAAATTATGTCCGTTTTATTATTTTTCGCGACGAAAATAGCTCAAGCCATTCACTACAATCTCGGGTATAGGAAACTAATGATCGAAAAATATTTGTTATTATTTTGGTCATAGGTATAGACGAAGATCAGGTTTTTTTTCGGAATGGCATTGCAGCTGAATATGTTTTAGTACTCCTAATTGCAAGAGAGATCTGTTCAAAGGAAATTTGATGCTAGCGGCGACTGACTTAAGTAAGTCACCGCTAGATGTCTTCCAATGGGATTCTTAAAATCCACAAACAATAGAATAAGGTTTGGGAAATAAGTAGACGCAAAAATATGTAGAAAAATAATAAAACATTTATGCTGTTCGGAAAACATTCATATCCATCATGGTTTTGTTCAAATGTGCGGTTCTCAAGCAAAACGTTTAGTTAGAAACGTCACGCTCAAATTTGCGCGTGCTTGGACATTATTAATTCCCAATCAGTTCTTCAAGTTCCATGAAAAATTGACTGCACGTTCGAAAATAAACCGGTACATCATCTTAAGAATCAAAAATTTTAATTATTCATTTTAATTTATATAAAATTTATGCCGACGTTTCGCAGCAGTAGACTCCTGTAAAGGTTCGTCCATTCATAGTCGCGCGAAAGTAGCGCATGCACAGCAAACGGCGTTTTATTATCGCTGGTCTCTTTTTCTCTCTCTCTCTCTCTCTCTCTCTCTCTCTCTCTACACAGTAAATTTTATTCTCTTATTGCAATATGCGGCGGCATAAACGCGCATATAGATATATTCCGTAGTAGATATATGCCATAAGCGCGCGCGAGCGCGAGAGTGGACCGTTACAATCATGCGCCGGAAAAATTACCAATGAAAGTATATTATACATACATAAACACTGCACAACACCGAGCGGTCCTGCAAGTATGTGTACGTGTGGCATTTATAAGCGTATCTTTTTTTTCGCTGTTGTAATTCCGAGTTTCACTGCTATACATCGACATTATTACGATATGACATTATAATGCGCGCGCGCGCATTTATGCACGTCGCGCGCCCGCTTTGCTTTCGTTTTATTTTGATTCTCGCGATCGCGAGGCGTCGTTTTGCGAAAATTATATCGCAAAATTCCACCGCGGCGAGGAAGGCAAAAAAAGCAGAAATAAAATTGAGACTTTTCTCGTATGCGTCCCTAACAAAGTTTGATCGACAAATTTGTAGGTCACGCCTTGTTAAGCGCAGCTGTCTCTTTCTCGCGCACTCGCAAAGTTCATTACGTTTAAGTTCTCGTTAGAATATTTGTTACGATCGTCGCTCGCAATCGTTTACAACAAAAAAGTCCTCTTCCATATTAGTAGCAGCGGAAAGAAAAGGAGCAGCAAGAAGCACAGAAGGAAAAGTACGGCCGTCATCGTCGGCGTGCGGCAATATTTGAGTTCTAAGCCTATACGCGCGCTACCTTAAATATATATATATATATACACAGCCGACATAATTTCTAAAATCCCGATGCGATGCGCTGCTGCTCGTCGGGCAGAAATTCCAGTTCGCGTACATGTAGCTGCCGAACGACGCGAGCCGCCGACTATAACGATCTCGCGCCGATAAAAATATCGGCACGCGTGCGTGTACGTGTAGTACACATCCACGCAGATGTGCGTAGTATTATATATAGGCTAGATACACGCGCAGCAGCAGCACTGCACCGAGCGTATAATATCGGAGCCGTTAGAATTTATAGCAATGAAAATGCTAATTTATGCGCGCGCGCAGGAATATCTATTACATCTACCACGAGACGAATCGAGAATTTGCACGCGTGTAATGTGTGCGTGCAAGTTTATAATACGTATACGTCACTGAACGAACGTGTGTGTGTGTGTAACACTGCAGCATCTGTGTGTGCACGAGTAGAGTAATTGGATTGGAACGCATAGCTCGCTTTTATAATTCGGTTAAAGCCTCTGCTGTACTCTACACGCCATGATGCATATGCACATGCTGCTGTCGATGCTCGCTCCAAGTCTCGAGGATGATGAGTTCTTTGCACGTCATTATTTACACGCCACCGGGGGCTCTCTCTCTCTCTCTCTCTCTCTCTCTCTATTCTTTCATTCATGCCGTTGCGTACACATGCACCTGTTCTCGTTTTTTTTTGCGTCCGACGCGAGGATTCGCACGTATATATATATATCGATTTTAAACTTTCTATTCCGAAGCCCGCGAGACTCCTCTCCGATAAATCCCCGCGACTAATTAGCGCTATAGGCTACTTACGCGTAACTATACGCGTCTGTATACAGGAGCATCGACGATCCACCACGGCCAACACAATCGTCGACGACGAGCAATGCAGGCATTAGAAACAGATGCTAATCGTTACACAATGCCGGCGCACGAGCTGCTGCTGCTGCTGCCGCCGATTTTATATACGTATAAAAGCAATCCTTGTAAAAAGGCGCGCACGCAGCTCCGAGTTGTGTATGCGCTTCTATGCGCTGCGCGCCACTCATTAAATTTCTCTAATTAGCGAAAAACCATCTGACCCAAATGTAGCCTCTTTTTTCCTCTCTTTCTCTCATTCTCTCTTCCTTTTCTTCTCGCTTTATGTGTGCACGCGCGTATATATAGTGTATGATAATCGCTTCTCGCATATATACCTACGCTATTATCCATTCTTCACCTCGTGTATAACACATTTAGGCAGGACTCCATACTCCGCACTTCATAAGTACGCAGAACGTATGTACTATGTATATGTGCGTATATCACAAGCCTTTCTTTCTTTCGTCGCATCCTCCTACTTTTTATTCCGACTAATGTTCTCGTTGCAACAATGCGATTAGCGTTTAAAATACATTGAAGCGTACTTATTCGCGTATATGGGCTATTCCACAACAGGTGTTGCAGGCCAAAATAATGAAGTTGAAACTAACCGTGGTTGAAGTTGAAAAACATAGTTTTTTCCTCATTTTCCATGTTTTTTGGCTCTTCGCAAGCTACCGTATGGTGTGTAATGGTGATTCAGTTACCAAACTTTATCAGAAGTTGTATTTGTATGAGAACATGTTTCAATATTGGCCAATTTGAGGTATACGAACAACTTTTTTTTTTACTTTTATGGTTTTTTACACTATTTTTTCAATTTTAAGGGTTCTGAGGTTATGAATGTCATTTTTGAGTACAGATTTGAATTCCACATCAATTTATATGAAAAAACTGGTTTAGAAATTTTTTCATATGCAACCCAGAAAAGCAGAGTAACAAGCAGAATATCCTCAAAACATGAAAATCCAACTTTGAGCCCCTGTAGATCCATGAGGGTTGGACCTATAGGGGCTGAGATGTTCAGGATTTTCATTTTTCATTGTGTTCTTGAAGAGTACATGATTAGTTTCAACTTCATTATTTTGGCCTGCAACACCTGTTGTGGAATAGCCCATATATATATGTGTAAGAGGCT
Source organism: Trichogramma dendrolimi (assembly GCA_034770305.1). NCBI lineage: Eukaryota > Metazoa > Arthropoda > Insecta > Hymenoptera > Trichogrammatidae > Trichogramma > Trichogramma dendrolimi. The sequence goes on from JAPMIB010000045.1 coordinate 687,216, forward strand.
ACACGGAACGAGTACCCGTGCTACGGTGTAGCATTACGATACTTATTTAGCTAGGCTAGACGCCGCGGCGGTATCATGTGCACGCGAAAATTCACCGTTACTTTTTCAGCAGCGTCAGCAGCAGCAGCAGAAAATTCGCGTATTTAATACCAGCTATTCGTGTTTACACGCGAATGAAGAGTGAATCAGAGTATCGTTATAACACTCCGAGTATAATCGCACGCGCGGCGGCGAGTATCGGCGATTAATGCATCGGCGCAAAAAAAAAAAAAAAAAGGAGAGAAAAAACATTTATCCCCCGGCGGTCATGAACGATGCTCTTCGCATTTATGCATATTATTCGATAATCCGTGAGCGAAGAGCAGATCGCGCCGCAGCGACGCGACGCTCTGGCGAAAAATGCGTCCGATCGCGAGAGCTGCGCGGCAAAAACAGCGAGAGCCGAATCCGTTGTAACGAAGGTGGGTGCTGAGGAGATTGCAGCATTTTCCGCGTGGGCACACGTCTTTCGAATGTAGATATAAATGTTCCGAGCTACTTCTAACGTTGGAGAAAAAAGTATTCGAACGATCATCGAAGGTATAAGAATTGGGTCCGACTTTATTTTTATGTCGTACTTTATGATACTTTGGGAGAGGAAGATTCGAAAATTACTCACCGTTGAAAGAAATCTATAGCATAAACATTCACTCAACAGATAACGTTGCACATCGACGCATGTTTCGATTTATGGGTAGATGTGGTAGAAGCACAGCATTACACGCACACACACACACACACATTTACACAAATATATTATTTAAAAAATTCCCACAACATATTCTGAACAACACTTGCACTGAAAACGAACACAATCACTATCCAAACATCGGAGACTACAACACATTTACTATAACCATACTAGGAAATTGAGATGTATAACGCAGTTACGAAGAATGCAAAATGCCTTCCTTATACGGCATTATTATAGGCAGTGGACTCGAGTCAACGATCGGAGTCAAAAACAAAACAGTAATAATAAGGTCTATTGCGTGCGTAGCCCGGCTCGAGATCCTCTCCCCCTCTATCTTGTCCGCGCGCCCTTTTACGACGAGACGAATAGGCATCGAACGCTGACCTGTGTGTCCGCGCGTAGCATCTCTTCACGCGTTCGCTGCGCCAACGTCTTTTTTTTCTCAAATAGTCGAACGTCTTTTCGGCTGCTGCTGTTACATTAATACATCAACTTTGGTTACGGTTTAAGGGCTTATATACACCTTAAATTTGACATTTTTTTTATTGAATTTTTGAATAGGATTTTTCCTCTTCTTTCCATTGCTTTTTTCGAAATTCCAAAATTTTGATTTTGCACTGAGATACAGCTGTTTCCGTGAGCCTTTTTCCTATACTTTACGTGTTAAATTTTTTCTTCTTTTGCGTTTTCTGGAAAGTCGTGTTTTTGGTCCCGTGTCGTAATATTCAGAGGGTACCGATTGAGCTTTCGCACCAGGGTCGCGTACACTTCTTCAGAACATGAATGGTTACGGCCACTACCACGGGTGAGACGATCGAACTCACAGGTCACTCTCAAACAGTAAATTTATGGCTTAAATTTCAGCAAAAACGAAAAATGAAAAAAAATGTGGGCTTAACTGTTCATGCAGAGCAATGTGCGAGTTCAATCGTCTCACCCGTGGTAGTGGCCGTAACCATTCATGTTCTGAAGAAGTGTACGCGACCCTGGTGCAGAAAGCTCAATCGGTACCCTCTGAATATTACGACACGTGACCAAAACACGACTTTCCAGAAAACGCAAAAGAAGAAAAAATTTAACACGTAAAGTATAGGAAAAAGGCTCACGGAAACAGCGTATCTCAGTGCAAAATCAAATTTTGGAATTTCGAAAAAGCAATGGAAAGAGGAGGAAAAATCCTATTCAAAAATTCAATAAAAAAAATGTCAAATTTAAGGTGTATATAAGCCCTTAAACATTTACAGAATCTTTCTGATTGATATAATCAAATCGAGTATGTTTCTGTTATTTACGGTTACGCATAACGTGCGGTACTTTATAGACTGTGATTTTGAGTGATGCGAATGACTAGTGGTGAGTGCTGACGACGTTGCACGACTCTGTGCTTGTTATTTATTTGTTCGTTACATCTCATTATTTTGTGCGTATCGCATGCGGTCGAGCAGTTCAGTGAAATTTGTAAAAGTGGTACAGAATGTAGTTTACGGGTGTGAATATGTGTGTGTATGTTGAAAATAATATTAGATATTATAAGTTATGCAATGAAGAGCCGCATCAAGATATCTGTAGAAAGAAAACGCGATAGATCTCGCACGGCCGCCGAAACAATCGTCACATTCGACGAACACGAAGAGGACTTGTAACGGATTCAACGATGCTAAATTATAGGTACGTATAAAGAAGCTATCCGTCATTTTTTTTCTACGAATAACTCGCGGATATTAGTTGTAAATTCAAGTAGCCGTTGGCCGAGAGCGTCTCGCGCGTGCAGTGTACGTCGATCGTCAACTTTTTATTCAAACGACATTCGATTGAATTAAGTGGAGATACGTGAAACGCGCTACATCCAAGTAAGAGGCGTTGAAATCGTCGCAACAATTTTTATCGAGCCTTTGCAATCCAATAAGAAGATTGCAATTAAAAGATTATTACTTTATTGTCGATCCATTATCTAACACGAATTTTTACTTATTAATCAACGGGATCGTCCTCGTGGTCTTTTTGTATGAATCGCTTATCGAAAGTCTTTCAAATTTTTTGTCGGAAAGTCATTGTGAGTTTTTTTTAAGCACTATTATGTGCTGAATCACGTGACGAGAGACGTTAACTCGTATCCTGATGTTCGCGTGCTAACGCACAAATGAGAAAAGAAGTGGAATTGTTTTTTTTTTTTTTTTTTTTTTGGCAACCATAACCTTGATGCCCGTTAAAAACAGCATCCCTTGCATAAAATGCTCTGCGTGGGCAGACCAAGTCGCGAGCGAGGTACGCGAACGGTTAAATTAGCATTCGCAACGATGATCATTCCCAAAGCTGTAAAGTACGAAGAAAAGCCTAAAACAAAGAAACCAGAATGTGTGTATTTAAACGCGATCGCCGGGAATACACACTCATATTCAAGTTCATGACTAAGTCGAAATCAATGCGTCAATAGCAGCAGCAGCAGCAGCGAGCGAGAGGGCATATATACACGAATGCGCCGTGCGGCAGCAGGCGTAAAAGTGAAAAAGAAGGTAAGAAAGAGAAAGGTGTGAAAAAAGGCCAAAAGGAGCTGCTGCTGATGCTGCTGCTGCGCGTTTGCAAAAGAAAGAGAAATCCGCAGGTCGAAACTGCAGCGCGGAGGCTAAAAAAAGAAAAAAAAACAGAAACGATCTCCGATGCTTATATGCATATGCGGAGGCGGAAGAAGGGATAGGACACTCGACACCCTGAAAATGGCATGATGCCGCGCGCGAATTGCTCATCCACGCATACACACGTACCTGACACGCTTGTATGGGGCTCGAGTTCGAGTATGCGTGTAATAAAGAACGAGATGCTTTGGCGTAAGCGCACAGCAACGACCTTCGCGCTTTTAATTCTTTCTTCGACTCTTCTCTTGCTCGCGTGCGCTGTGAGTAAGTTTGCGCGAAATTTGTCACTTAACGGCCATTCGCGTGTACTTCGTTTTATCTTTATCCTCGTCCTTTGTTCGATCATTCGAATTTCTATAATTTTAATTACTCCGAAGATTTTTTCGGTAGCCAAATGTTTTTACACGAGCTTTTTAAAAGTGCGTACGCGCACTTGCGAGCAATCGAATTAAATCAAACGAAATTATTAGCCTCGTACAGTTGGATCTGCACACGTGTGGCCAAGTCACCGCTCTCAAAAGCCGACGATTACGTAAGCGAATTTTTCATAAATTTCATTCCAAGTGTTAATTAAAGCGCAATTCTCGTACCGTACCAAAGAACTTTCATTAAAATAGGCGAAACACCAGCGTGGAGGAGCCGCGACGTGTGTCTTGTGGTGCAGCTTGCGCTCGTGCGCGCCGCGATAATCTGCCAACTTTATTAGTGCGACTCTCGGCGCTTATATATGCACAGTAGAGAGTATTCCACGCTTCCTCGAAGCGAAACGACGCGTATACATAATGCCGCTGCTCTCCGCGGAGCTTTTTCCTCCGCCTTTATAAGATGTCTACATAACGTCGCAGCTACGGTAGCGAGATCACCCATTGCGGCAAAGCCGTGCATAGGTATATCCCACAGAGAGGCTCGTTTAAATAGGCAATCGGCGCTGCTGCTGTGCGCCGCGTAATATACATAATATAACCTTCGTACAAAGCTATACCACTGCGCCAAGCACGACGCGAGTAAATAAAATGTATGATAACGCAAATGTGCCGCGTCGCACAGTGCATATAATATATTTAGGAACTCGACTAGCGATCGTTCATTGGAAAAACCTTAACTTCCACGTATATGCGTGAGTATGTTAAGCGTGTGTCCGATCGATACCGATTGCGTTTCGCGAAATCGCCGCCGCGCCATATACGTACGCGTTTTAAAGATTTTCTCATACCGAGTGATCGGAATAAGTTTGAATAGGTGCATAGATCGCTTCGGAGTTTAGCTAGAGATTTCGCACTCTCGCTCGAGCTTACATGTGTACACACATATATAATATAATTGTATTTATCGAGCGCCTCGGTGCAAGACACGAGGGGGAGGGATGGGAGATGGAGAAGAAAACAAATAATACCTGACTAAGCTTCCATTAGCATAAAGTTGAAATATTCATCGAGATGGCAGCGCGGAGAGCCAATGGTAACGGTTCGAAGAAAAACAATCCATACTACGTACGTATGTATGTGTGTGTGTGTATTATTCGACGTGTGTATTCGCAAATGAAAGATGAAGACGTAAGATAAGAATGAAAGAGAAAGAGAAAAAATGCCAGAGAGAGAGAGAGAAGGAGAGAAGGAGATAAGGAACAGCGACAACGAAAAAAGCCCAAGAATCGTAAGAGAGGATTTCATTTGAATAGAATAGGGCCGATGGTGATTTATGAATCTGTGCATGTGTGTGTGTGTGCTATAGGCAACAACTTCTACTGCTGCTGCTGGTTGCATTCAACGTGTGCAATGGCCATTTCCCATCTTTGGCATTTTTATCCCTCGCGATTTTCACGCGCGCATACAAAAATCATACATACATATAGTACAAGTACACCAAAACTTCCTGATATTATAATACGTGTGTTATACGTAGCGCAAAGATCGCGTAATTTTTCAAAAATATTCATCGTTACCTCATATCGGACGCGCGTATATTATTGCTAACGCACGCGGAGATTCTATGAAGAAAATATACGTACGTTCTTAATTTTCGCGGAAATATTGCATAAAACGATCTTGATCGTTTTTTTTTTAATACAAATAATACGTGCATATATAATTGATCGCATTTTTCTCGTCCAAGCTTCTCGTTGGACTTTTCGCATCGGAATATATGGATATAAATGATTCAGAAAATTCATATTGCACAATTCTAGTATATTCGATAGATAATGGTAAAATGAAATATCAAAAATTGAATCGAGCTCGAAGAATTTACGAGTGCCAAGGTCGAATTTTGCAATCAATACCGTGTGTGTGTGTGTGTGCGTGTGTGTGTGTGTGTGTGCGTGTGCGGTGCGTGCACGGATTAAATAGCCGAGAGTACGTAGCGTTAGATTATGACGTTATTTTTTTTCTTTTTTTATTTACCGTCTAGTTGCAAATGCAGGCGCGAGATCGTAATTGTTAGGAGTGGCCACGCGGAAGCGAATTCTCGGTCGAGCGCAAATTTGACAGATCGGGAGGATTTGTCACTGGAATAAATGAAAATTGCTCGAACTCGCCGCGAGGTATTTTAACGAAGTTATCGCGCTCGCGGTAAAAGCTCTCGCAACGACGCGGCCGCACTACTTATTTTTCGTATATCATTTTTTTTTATGATAAACTACGCGCGACAGGACTAGCTCATATAATGCAAGAACTTTTCACCGAACGTATCGATTAGAATATCGTAAAAATAGCGTGTGTATGCGCGACTGCAGCTGCGCGCATACAGTACACAATCGAGCGAGAGACAATATCATAACGTACTCCTTTCAATATAGAACCATTCATTTCCGGACTGTGCGCGCGCGCGCGGAGAGGCGCTACATTAAGAGCGCAAAAAATTCCCCAGCAGCTCATAGACAATGAACATCTATATTATTTGTGCGCAGCGGGCAAAAAGAGAAAAAAAATCGGGGTGTGCACTGTGCAGTCGCGAAAGCTGTGCAGTGGCCAGCAGTAGTAATAGAGTAAGTAGCTTTCACGCAGCAGCAACAGCAGCAGTGCACACACACACACACACACAATGCTCTAGAATCGAATAATAGCGAAGAAAACCCCCCCGAGAAGTCGATATCTCTCGGTCCGTCCCTTCTCGCACACTATAATACAGTTCACAGCAGCAGCAGCAGCAGCAGCAACGCATTTAAACGTTCGCCGCGATACATATAAGTGTATGCGCGAGAGAAGCCGAGAGAGAGAGAGAATTGCGCATATCTAAGCCAAGTCGAACTTCCGAGAAGGGCCCATTACTGCGGCCACAAGTCGGACTGCTGCTGCAGCAGCACAGCTACATCTCGGTCCCGCGCGCGCGCGCCCATATAAAGCTACTGATATCTCAATATACACAAGCTGCAGAGCGTATACGTATATAGATATATATGCAGGAGTCTCTCCAGGTAGATGAGGTGGACCGCTGGAGAAGGAGGTCTTTTTAGTTTGAATCCATTATATGGCCGGGGCAGCTTGCAATGGTCCACCCACGGCGCATATATATATGTAGCTGCAGTAGTCGTTGTATATATAATACACACACACACACACATACACACATATCGGCATGCGCGGCCGAGGCAGAGCACAACTTTAGCTGGAGAGAGAGAGAGAGAGAGAGAGAGAGTATAACAACGAGTAAGCCGGTGCGCTCAGTTGCAGCAGTACCAGCCATTTATATTTATTTGGAAGCTCGCTCGCCCCGAGACTCATTTGCTTAAAGGCGACGCGCCCGCCACATGCATATGCGGACCCAATATAGCGCGCCTAGGTTTGTACGTTAACGTTCGTTTATTCGCGCGAGTATATCATGCAGCTTATGTATATAAATATATAGAGGATCGTGAACACGCGCGCGAGAGAGAGAGAGAGAGAGAGAGAGCTTATTTGTTGCAGCGACATTTGGATTGGTGGGCCTGGGCCTATACTATGCCGTCGCTGCTCGCGAATCAAATTGCGGTCGATAAATCAGTTATATTCAGAAGAAGGAGATGAAGAGAGATGAACGTTGCGTGATTGCTATATTGTGGTAGTATTATGGTACTGTTTATGCTCTTTGTCTTTCTCTCTTGCGTGGATCGCTGGTATACACAGCACCACATAGAACTCGATGATGGGAAACGCATTAAAGACTCGAGCGAGTATTCACGTACGATAGCGAGAGAAAAAAAATTGATATAATTGAACGGACATTACGTTATAGTGTATGTGTGCGTCGACGAAACATTATTAGGTACCGGCGCGCAACGCAATGCAATGCAACGCGGAGAGTAGAGTTCGAGCCTGCGGATGGATGTTTATCATAATATAAACGCGCACACCAGAGGAAAGAGAGAGAGAGAGAAAAGCATTCGGAATGTGTATATGCAAAGGAATGTGCGTTGCCGCTCCGCAGCAGCAGCCACGAATTCGGGCCCTTTAACATATTACACGCAGCGCTGCTGCTGCTGCTGCTGCTGCAAAGAAGATTCGATGATGAGATCGGCCGCCGCGGTGTACAAGGTACATACCTAAACATACGCACGTGTAGCACACATCGTCGAGTCCCGGTGTGTGCACAATAAAATATGACATGAATATTGTACGAGCTGCGGAGTACACGCATACAACTGTGCGGAAGACGCGACAAATGCGTAAAGCGCGAAAACACACGGGGGGCCGCGCAGCGTGTAAAGCGCTGCACCATTATACAAAAGCAGCTGCGAGTTTACGCGATATCGCGCGCGCGCTCGTGTGCCGGTTCGGAGATGATCTCGCTTGCGCAGCACATTTGGCTGCTACGCCAAGACGATACTTTTGCGCACGCGCACGCGGGTATTATTATTTTGAGCAAAAGGATAAATGGTGGCGCTTTCGTCTCATTTTCGCAAGTCCAACCCCCTTCGCGTATAGTACCTATACCTGCAACATTAGAAGAGAGAAAGAGAGAGAGAGAGAGAGAGAGAGAGAGAGAGAGAGAGAGAGAGTACAATATAAATAATACGCAACAATAATATCCGCGCGCGCTTTGTACTCGCGCGTATCTGCGTTGGATCTTGGTCCGATATAACTCGCTCTCGACAAAACATGTATTATAACACCTACACACTGCGATACTATACACGCAGCACTGCCGCACATCGAATGCATATTTATATACACACACACACACGTATATATGTGCCGTTGCTGCTGCTGCTGCTTCTGTATACTTACATATAAACACTGAATTAAACATAAGTCGAGAGGTGGTTAAAGTGTGCTGCGAGTGTGGCTATGCGGGGGTAAGATATGCGCGACTCGACTCGAGAGTACGCTAAAATACTTATATATATATTATTTAGCGGCCACTACTGCTGGATATACACGGTATACCTCTGTACATAGTGTGAATTATATTCCCCCCTCGTTGAGCGAGAAAGAAAAGAGAGAGACGCATTTATATACGTATAGGTATCTAAGAATTGTTTCGATTCTTTGCGGACGATTCTCGCTTGCGAATTCGCAAATTCTCTCTCGCGCGCAGGGCTCGCTGAACTCAGCAAGGAACGCGCGCCAAGAGGAAAAAAGGCATTTCCTAGTGCGCGCGCGCGGCTCCCTTAAATGCCCACAAATGCATGAGACAGAGAGAGAGAGAGAGAGAGAGAGAGAGAACTGAAAAATCAAATAATAGAATCTATCGTAAGCGATCTTTTGCACCCTCTCAACCTCTCCCCCGCAAGTGTGTCTGTGTGTCTTCTACCACTGTGTCCAAGTCTCGCGCGATCCATACGAGCGAGAATAAAGGAAAACTATGTGTCCTCCTGCGGCTGCTGCTACTGCTGCTGCACTTGAAATAGTTGCACGCGTCGACTGCGAGATTCTTCGAGATCGAGGTGTAATTTCGATATAAACTCGCGCGTCCTGGCGAGAAGAGATTTCTGCGATTGTTTTCCGCGGAATCGCACAGCTACTTATACCGCACTGCTACTACTACAAAGCGCGAACTATTCCGAGTATGCGCGGCGCATAATAATGGCATGGGATACGTTCGATTGATTAAGCCTTTATATAATATAGCCGTAGTGGCTGTAAGAAGATGTCGATGCGGGGGATTATATCCGATTTTATATACGCGGCTTTGTTGCCGCTGCTGCTGCTGCAGCAGAGAAAATAAGCTCTGCGCGATGATTGCGTGTTACGGCCGGCCACACACGAGAGCCGAGGCGTACGTTTAGAGGACGTAACGTGTCAATTAAGCGATATAAAACTCGGGGCGAGCAGCCGATGATCGAGAGCGAGAGCTTGTAGAGAGATGCACGTGAGGCACCAAGCTATTACTCGAGCACAGGGGCTCATGCGAGCTCGTGGCGCACATCGAGGCCCTCGCATGCACGAATGTGTACGTATACGTATACGTAAGATCTTGACGTACGCTGCTTCGCGGCCTTCTCTCTTTCTCTCTCTCGGGCTTTCTTTTAATCAACGCCGCAATGCGATGCGCGATGCCAATTGAATTATGTGCGAGAGGCGGCGGTAAAGGGCAAAGGTTTATAAATAAGCGCGTCTGTCTGTCTGTGTGTGTGTGTGTGTGTATAAATACGAATCGCCGAACACCGGCGTCGAAAAACGCGACTCGCTCTTTGGCGCGCTCGCACGCCAAGCGCACTTGTTGCTCGTTAATAAATTTTCTTACCGTCTGTCTCTCTCTCGTGCGCGTTAGAATTTTATAATAAAGCAGAGGATATAATGTACACGCGTGTACATATTGAAATTATTCGCGCCGCGCGATAGAGCTCGACCGATAGTACGCCTGTTTTTTGTTATTCCATCTAGTTGCAAATATTTCAATTAAAAGTTTTCCATTAATGTAATACCGCGGCGCGTACACGGTACACGCTGATATATCGCTCGCGGCCAAATGAATATCAATCGTATCTCAACGACGAGTAATTTTGCAAAAATTCGTCGACGCTGCTGCACTGCACGCGCGTACATTATTATTGCAAGTTATAGAATCATGCGCTGAAAAGCTCCACAAAAACAACGTCGCGTCGTTTCTGCACGGCCAATGCGTTCAGGACTTTGTGTGTAGCTCGTACAAGAAAAGACTATAAGACGCGCCGGGAGCGTTTGCGCGCATATAAGAGGATTTTTTCCATTCCGATAAAATTTATGAAAATCCAAGCTTATGTCCAAAGAGAGAACTCCGCGAGATATTATATCGATATTCGCGCGGCTCGTAACGGGTTTTATAGATACATTTTTCCTCCTTCGCTTCTCGCGTTTGTGATATGTACATTGTGGAACCGCCACCGTCGCGAGATTAAGGTGCCGAGGAAAAAAAAATATATCCATTCGAGTATCGAACGAGCTACTATGCGTGCTTTTACAATTTTAATCCGAATAAAATGTAAAGCTTAACGAGAAAGAGAGAGATTCGTTATAATAATACATTTGCACTTCTTAATGCATATATGGGGATAATACGAAGGGAACTGGTCGATATAATGTATACGTATAAACAGAAAGCGAAAAAAGAGAGAAGGAAAAAAAATGAAAATAAAAGCACGCGATAACTAAATGGTGCACAGATCTTGTGGTCTGTGGTGTGTGTGTTGTGTGTGCTGGGTCTGACGCACACACGTCAGGCAAACGATAAATACCGTTAAGACGAAGAGGCGACGACTATATACGAAGGAGTTCATTGCGCGGCGGCGGTGAGCAGTGCGAAAGTGAAATAACGAAAACGAAAATAAAACGCGTGAAAGGAAGATGCATCGCGGAGCGCACACATATATATATATACACCGAAACAACGAACGAGTCGTGAGCACACGACAACGTCTACCCGTCACTCGAACTGTTGTGGCGCTAATAGCCAACTGCCATCGTGTGCTCAACACTCGATGATCGAGTAGCCGTTCGCGAGAAGCGTGTGTATTGTCTGCTGTGTAGCCCAAGCACGATTAACACGTTGGAACGAGTGCTGACTACGTGTATCTATCGTGCAAAACGTACAATATATTCAATCGCGAGTCGGATCGAACGTCATTGTCGCGCTGTGTCGTTGTTGCTGCTGTGCTCGTTGTTATTGTTGTTAATTATTAAATTGTCCAGTCCCGATTGTATTTGTTTCGGTTAAAACCAAAAACCTGAAAATTTATATGTTTTCCATCTGCGTTCTAAATTAATTTTGTAATCTACTTGTTAATGTATATTTCTTGAAATAAAATTTAAAATTTGATAAAGTGTAGTCAATTTAAAACTTATTTATGCATGACTAATATTTAATAAGTTATTTATACTTGTAGGCTACTTTGAATTATATAAATAAAAATCCATTTGTAATCAAATAATTAAGTAAGCATTTGCTGCAGCGAGCTCGAGGCTCTCTCCTGAGCCATATCGCGCCCTCCAGTACCGACCGCTTAGCACTCGATTTGTCGTGTGCTCAGCACACGATGCGTAGAGGAAAGAAAGAACAACGCCACTCATCGGTGTGTCCCCACTCGAAATTCGATGAGTCAATGCTCATATCGATCAATCATAACGCGAGAACCCCGAGTGTCTGCTAGTAGATTGTCGTGTGAGGAGCGCTCGTCCGTCGTTTCAGTGTATACACACATGAGCGAGGAGCAAAGCGAGTGTGTAAGGAAAGAAGGACGAGTTGTTGTTGCTGCTGCTTCTTCTTCGTCGAACGGTACTTATATGCTCAGCGATCCACGCGTATATATTATAATACTGTAGCATCGAAAGCTACACTTCTTGACTTTGCTTGCCCGAAAAAAATTGGGTAACTACGATCGCAATGGTAATTGTAACGAATTATAATTCAAAATAGCATATAGATTCGAAAGAGCGTTTAAGTGCCGATCGAGTGCATAAAGCGCTGTAGCTCTTTCTCTCATACTTTTCTTTGGCTCGCTCATTTACTACCGCTGCTGCTGCTGCTGGCATATATACATATTGGAATATTTTATATTAATTGTTCGCTGACAGACACGTGAACACGCGTTATATTACCAGTTAAAGTCGACGATAATTGCCATCTCTCGCGGCGGCAGCAACACGCCGGTAGTAGTACTTACACACACACGCACACACATATCGTATAATATACCCAAGAGCACTAAAGAAACGTGTAGTGTGTGTATTATATGCACCTTCAAGGTTAAAGTTATAAATTATAGGAGGTTTTTTGTGGTGGTGTTTTGAATTTTTATCATTAATATGTGACTTTTAGTTTTTCACGATTCGACGTTCACTGGCGGCGGCAACACAGCAACACATATAATAAACTCGCTCTTTTGTAACGATCTCTTGCTCGCGCGCGGGCGCTCAAGTACGCCCGAAGCGAGATATCGAAGATATAATACACGTACGCGCCGCAATGATTTCTCGAAACTTGTATCATATTATATGCGTGTGCAGTGTTACTGTCTGTCTGTCTGTGTGTGTATGCACCAACGATTAAAATGCCCGATAATAGCTTTGTTCGCGTGCCAGAAACGATACATACGTATACGTACACACACGCGTGCGTACAAAGACAGACGGCAAAAATCGAAGGAGTATCAAAAACAAATTAATTACAAGGAGCAGCAGCAGCAGCAACAGCAAAAGGAGCGATCGAGCCAAGCAGCCAGCTGCAATCGGAGAAAAATAATAGAAATCTCGTTCATTGGCAAGTTTCTGAAATCTTTCCGAGCGATAATTTTCAAGGTGATCATCGCGCGCTGTAAGTCGCGTTCGCGCGAGTGTTATATGTAGGTAGTGCGCGAAACATCGACGCGTTATTATTATTAGGGCTGTGCGAGTACCCGATTTTCCGGGTACTCGAGTTTTTCCGAGTACTCACCTTGTATTTGAGTTTTAAGTAAATAAATTATGAATTAACAGTCTCTGTGTGTAAATGTTGATAATGATAACAGCCCGATGAAGCTGTTCTTCAAAATCAACGACCAAAAAAAATCAGATGGTGCAGATAGACGTCCGCGACAGATGGGGAAAAACTCCATTGTACCTGACTCTGAACAGAGACAACATCAAGGCAGTCGAATTGCTGTTGAGAAGAGGCGCCAATCCCAATTTGACCTTCGACAAGGGCTTCTCACTTCTGCACACAATTTGCGACGAGTACTATGAGAATATTACACTCGCAGGTCGTCGTATTAGATTCGCTGAGGCGTTATTCAAGATCGACGACCAACGACATTCGAGGGTGCAGGTCAATGCTCGGGACGAGTCCGGTAACACACCGCTGCACCATGCCCTGAACGGGCCATCGGATCAGCTACAAAATTACTGCCGAGAAACGGAGCAAATCCGAATTCGGCCAACGAAAATCGAGAGACTCCATTGCACGTTATTTGCAAGGGGGTATTCCATTTTTATTACTACGACATGGCCGATGTATTCTTCGAGACTTGTGACGAGAATCATCTGCGAGTGGAGGTCGACGCTGTGGACAATTTGGGCCGGACGCCGTTGCAATTAGCGCGTGGCGAATCTATTACCGAATGCGGTCGATGTACTCTTGGATCGTGGTGCAGATGTCTCTTGCTTCGCTTTTACCACTGAGAGTTACTATGGCGCGGGCTTCGACCCGACGAAATTATCTTCTTGGAATTGAATTGACAATGGCATCTGGAGCTCTGGCTGTCCTCGACAGTCTCGAGGACAGGGGTACGAGCTGGACCGAAGCGACGCCCTCACGGTCATGAATTTTTCGCCGAGCACGGATTGTTCGAGAAATCGCCAGCTATTGAAAAATGGTTAAATGACGAGGAGTTTGCGAAATGCTTGAGAGAGGAAATGATAAAACCGGACCTGTCGCTCTACGATCTGTCCAGTTACAACCCGGGAGGCGGCGAAACAAGTCACGTACAGGTACTACATAAAGTTCGCGCGCGCAAATAATTTCTGCCTCTTCCTTATATGCAGCTGAGTACTGATTGCGCTTCGCATCTGTGCGAGAAACTATCAAGAGGATTTTTCCGTGCCTGGTCCATAGAATTTTTCATGAAGCTGACGAAATGCCGACTGCTACTCGATTGCTGTGAAATGATTATTGATGGATCATGGACGAACAAAGATTTGCTTAATATTTGCTGGCGGCTGTTGGTCAAAGCTCATCAACGTCTAAGTGTACTTAATATCGTATATTTTTTCTATCAACTTAATAAATATATTTAAAAAATGAATTTCGATTTTTCATTGAAGTAAAATATCTCTAATCTCGCGACATTTTATACGTTAAAGAAAAACTCGACTCGAACTCGAGGAAAATACTTGACTCGATCGAGTATTTTCTCGCACTCGCACAACCCTAATTATTATTGTTATTGCACCTTGTTGTTGCATGAAGTTCTGCAGTAATCAAGTAGCTATACAATTCACGGAGATTAGTGATTAGCAGTATACGAAATTTTGTCTATGGTTCATCAATGAACTAATCACTGGGACAGTGATAAAAGGTTTATTAATAGTAGTTGATAGCCCAAGGTTCAGGTAGGATAGAAGGGTCCAAATTTTATTGAAATTTTAGAAAAATATTTATGTAAGTATCAATATACATATTTACATTTGTCAAGAAAAAAATCAGCGCTTTTGATTGCTTTACTCATAAAGTGCACGTTATTCTCTAAGGAACTATGCAGAGCTTATAAACAATGAATTATTCAAAAAAAATTTCTTAAGGACGGTTTTTTTTGTGTTAGATCAACTTAATTAAGTCTCAAATTTCTTCTCGTTTTTTTTGTGGGCAAAATCGTAATAATCTTCGTGAATTGTCAATTGATGTTGGAACAAATTCCATTTTATCCTAATTTCTTCTCACATTTGTCGCATGCGTAGATTTTGCGATCTTTGGGTACGGTCCTTTTGTGCACAAACGAGCTCGATTTTTGTCCAAATTTTTTTTCTCATTTGGCACATTCATGATCTTTGCGACCTTCGTGTACTTTTTTTTGGTGCTTGATCAAATAACTTTGTTTTACGAATTTCTTTTCGCACGTATCGCATGCGAAATCCTTGCTATTTGCGTGTACTAGCTTTTGGTGGATACGCAAAGTCAATTTTCTCTCAAATTTCTTTTCGCAAATCTCACATGAGTATCTTTGCAACCATCATGGACTATCTTTTGGTGTACGAGCAAAGCTGATTTTTGTCCAAATTTTTTCTCGCATTTGTCGCATGCGTAGTCTTTACGACCTTCGTGAACTATTTTTTGGTGCTTGATCAAATTACTTTGTTGTCCAAATTTCTTCTCGCACTTATCGCATGCGAAATCCTTGCGACCATCGTGTACCGTGCTTTGGCAGTAACAAATCGGATTTTTGTCCAAATTTCTTTTCGCATTTGACACATGAATAATCTTTGCGACCTTCATGGACTGTGGTTTGGTGCACCAACAAAACTGATTTACTTCCAAATTTCTTCTCACACTTGTCACATGCGAAATTTCTCTGACCTTCGTGTACCGTCTTTTGGTGCACGATCAAATTACTTTGAACCCCAAATTTCTTCTCGCACTGTCGCATGCGTAATCTCTGCGACCTTCGTGTACTACCCTTTGGTGCTTCAACAAATCTGATTTAATTCCAAATTTCTTCTGGCAAATGTCACAAACGTAATCTTTGTGACCTTCGTGGACTGTTTTTTTGTGCCCGATCAAAGCGCTTCGATTTCCGAATTTCTTCTCGCACTTGCCGCATATATAGTCTTTACGACCATCGTGTACTATTTTTTGGTGGGATAGCAAATTCGATTTTCTTCCAAATTTTTTCTCGCATTTGTCGCATATGTAGTCTTTACGACCTTCATGTACTATTTTTTGGTGTCTTGTGAAATTGCCTTGGTCCCCAAATTTTTTCTCGCATTTGTCGCATGAGTAGTCTTTACGACCTTCGTGGACTGTTTTTTGGTGGATGAACAAACGCGATTTGTCCCTAAATTTATTTCCGCACTTGTCGCATGCGAAATCTTTGCGACCTTCGTGTACCGCCTTTTGGTGCCTCAATAAACTCGATTTTTGTCCAAATTTCATCTTGCAATTCTCGCATGCGAAATCTTTACGATCTTCATGAACTGTCCTTTGGTGAATCAACAAATTTGATTTACTTCCAAATTTCTTTTCGCAATTGTCACATACGTTATTTTCAAAGACTTTGTGCATTGCCTTTACATGGAGGACCAAAGACGATTTGTTTCCAAATTTTTCCTCACACTTGTCGCATGCATAATCTTTTCGACCTTGATAGACTGTCTTTTGGTGTCTTATCAAATTATTTTTTTCCTTGAATTTTTTCTCGCGTTTGTCGTATACGTAATCTTTGTGGTCATGATGTACTCTTTTTATGTGAAAAATCAAACTATGTTTCGTATCGAATCTCTTAGCACACATTTCACACAGGTAATTTTTGAAAACTTCGTGAAATATTTTTTTGTGCTTGAGCAAAGTCGATTTATTTTCAAATTTTCGCTCGCACTTGTTGCACGTGAAATTTTCACGATCTTTATGAACAAATTTTTGGTGCGTAATCAAACTCGATTTTTTCATAAATTTCTTTTCACAATGGTCGCATGAAAAATCATTGCAGCCTTTGTGTTCTGATATTTGGTGCCTACTTAAATGACTTCGAAACTCAAATTTTTCTTCGCACTTGTCGCATGCGAAATCTTTTCTTTCACTGTGAATTTTGTCTTGGTGTGTTATCATGCTTGATTCCAGTGTAAATGCCTCCTGAGAAATATCACAAACGTATTTTTTATTGTCTGGAACAACAATGTCATGTTCACTGAAATCATTTTCCGAGGTAAAATCTTTGAATTTCTTCTTACTTGTATCCATTTTTTGTACCTAAATTAAACGATTTAGTGTTACAGAAAATTAATGAGTAAAAGTTATTTTCTGAGCTTGTTCCATCAGGAAAGACAACATCGTAACTAATTTGTTTTTACTATTAACATGATCAGTGTGCTGTTTATGATCACATTCTATATAGATTACAATTGAAGTACCGATTTAACCGTTTACATATACTAAAATTGGAACGCTTCA
This sequence comes from Trichogramma dendrolimi, assembly GCA_034770305.1. Taxonomy (NCBI): domain Eukaryota; kingdom Metazoa; phylum Arthropoda; class Insecta; order Hymenoptera; family Trichogrammatidae; genus Trichogramma; species Trichogramma dendrolimi. Next base: position 704,610 of record JAPMIB010000045.1, read on the forward strand.
ATTATTCTTATAACATTTGTAACTATTCAAAATTTTAACTAGATTTTAGCCTTCTAAAATTAAATAAATTTCAACAATATCCCGACAGAACAACATCGAGTCCATGACAAAACATTGAGTTAATAGATCCTACACATGTTTAATGAAAAATGTTGACATTCATTCCGAAAATTGCCATCGCTGGTGCCACGTTGGTTTTTTTCAGTAATTTTTTTCAGAAAGAGCATATTGTTATTACCAACTACGTTTCTCGTATAAAAAAGAATTTGTCTGTCAGCGAATTTATCTGAATTTGTCACTAGAGCGTATTTGATAGCAAGATTGAATTCGGTGTTCGAATGCCTGCTCCTTTCACGGTTCCAAACCAGACGTGAAAAAACTCTTTGCTGATCGTTGCATATAAGAGTTTCAGTACAAATATGTGATGATAGTTGGATGCTCGAATTTCAGGTAATACACAATCATTTCAGCTAAATTTTTATTAAAATTTTAGAAAAACGTATGCATGAGTATCTATACATATTTTTAATTATAAATTATCATTTCTTCTCGCCTTTATTACATGCATTATCTTTGCAATCTTCCTGTACTGTCTGTTGGTGTAATTTGCGATCTTCACGGACTTTTTTTATATGCAAGCGCTAATGACAATTTGTCCCAATTTTTTTTCGCAATAGTCCCATGCGTAATCTTTTCAACCGTCGTGTACTGTCTTCTGGTGATAGAGCAAACTATTTCTTTGTGTAAATTTCTTTTCACACTTGTCACATGCGGAATCTTTCCGACCTTCGTGAACTGTCTTTTGGTGGAGTTGCAAAGTCGATTTTCGTCCAAATTTTTCACATTTGTCACATGCAAAATCTCTAAAATTATCATGTACGGATCTTTGGTGTAAGAACAAATGAGCTTTTTGTCCAAATTTCTTTTCACATTTGTCGCATGGTAAATCTTTGCGACCTTCGTGGACTATCATTTGGTGTTTGTTTAAATTACTTGATCCTCGAATTCCTTCTCGCACTTGTCGCATGCAAAATCTCTAAAATTGTCATGTACGGTTCTTTGGTGTGAGAGCAAATGAGCTTTTCGGCCAAATTTCTTTTCACATTTGTCGCATGCAAAATCTCTAAAATTGTCATGTACGGTTCTTTGGTGTGAGAGCAAATGAGCTTTTCGTCCAAATTTCTTTTCACATTTGTCGCATGGAAAATCTTTCCGACCTTCGTGGACTGTCTTTTGGTGGAGATGCAAAGTCGATTTTTGTCCAAATTTCTTCTCACATTTGTCACATGCAAAATCTCTAAAATTATCATGTACGGATCTTTGGTGTAAGAAACAATGAGCTTTTTGTCCAAATTTCTTTTCACATTTGTCGCATGCGTAATCTTTGCGTCCTTCATGAACTATCATTTGGTGTTTGTTTAAATTACATTGATCCCCGAATTTCTTCTCGCACTTGTCGCATGCAAAATCTCTAAAATTGTCATGTACGGTTCTTTGGTGTGAGAGCAAATGAGCTTTTCGTCCAAATTTCTTTTCACATTTGTCGCATGCAAAATCTCTAAAATTGTCATGTACGGTTCTTTGGTGTGAGAGCAAATGAGCTTTTCGTCCAAATTTCTTTTCACATTTGTCGCATGGAAAATCTTTCCGACCTTCGTGGACTGTCTTTTGGTCGAATAGCGAAATCGATTTTTTTTCCAATTTTTGTTCGCAATTATCACAAGCGTAATCTTTACGACCTTCGTGTACGGTTCTTTGGTGTGAGAGCAAATGCGCTTTTTGTACAAATTTTTTCTCGCACTTCTCGCATGCATAGTCTTTGCGACCTTCATGAACTGTCTTTTGGTTTTTTATCAAATTGCTCTGAACCCCAAATTTCTTCTCGCACTTGCCGCATATATAGTCTTTACGACCATCGTGTACTATTTTTTGGTGGGATAGCAAATTCGATTTTCTTCCAAATTTCTTTTCGCATTTGTCGCATGAGTAGTCTTTACGACCTTCATGTACTATTTTTCTGTGTTTTATGAAATTGCTTTGATCCCCAAATTTTTTCTCGCATTTGTCGCATGAGTAGTCTTTACGACCTTCATGTACTATTTTTCTGTGTTTTATGAAATTGCTTTGATCCCCAAATTTTTTCTCGCATTTGTCGCATGAGTAGTCTTTACGACCTTCGTGAACGGTTTTTTGGTGCTTGATCAAATTACTTTGTTGTCCGAATTTCTTCTCGCACTTATCGCATGCGAAATCCTTGCGACCATCGTGTACTGTGCTTTGGTGCTGTAACAAATCGGATTTTCGTCCAAATTTCTTCTCGCATTTTTCGCACGCGTAAACCTTGCGACCTCCATGGACTGTCGTTTGGTGTCTGATCAATATCGATTTTTCTCTAAATTTCTGATCACGCTTATCCCATGCATGATTTTTATAACTCTCGTGGACTATTCTTATATGCGAGAGCAATCTATGTTTTTATTCTGAATCTTTTGGCGCACATTTCACATAAGTAATCCCTAAAGACTTCGTGAAATATTTTGTTGTGCTTGAGCAAAGTTGATTTATTTTCAAATTTTCTCTCGCATTTGTTGCACGTGAAATTTTCACGATCTTTATGAACAAATTTTTGGTGCGTAATCAAACTCGATTTTTTCATAAATTTCTTTTCACAATGGTCGCATGAAAAATCATTGCAGCCTTTGTGTTCTGATATTTGGTGCCTACTTAAATGACTTCGAAACTCAAATTTTTCTTCGCACTTGTCGCATGCGAAATCTTTTCTTTCACTGTGAATTTTGTCTCGGTGTGTTATCATGCTTGATTCCAGTGTAAATGCCTCCTGAGAAATATCACAAACGTATTTTTTATTGTCTGGAACAACAATGTCATGTTCACTGAAATCATTTTCCGAGGTAAAATCGTTGAATTTCTTCTTACTTGTATCCATTTTTCGTACCTAAATTGAACGATTTAGTGCTATAGAAAATTAATGAGTAGAAGTTATCTTCTGGTATTAAGGCTCGTTCCATCGGAAAAGACAACATTGGAACTAATTTATTTTTACTATAAATGTGATCAGTTTACTGTTTATGATCACATTCTATATAGATTACAATTAAAGTACCGATTTAACCGTTTACATATACTAAAATTGGAACGCTTCAATTATTCTTATAACATTTGTTACTATTCAAAATTTTAACTAGATTTTAGCCTTCTAAAATTAAATACATTTCAACAATATCCCGACAGAACAACATCGAGTCCATGACAAAACATCGAGTAAATAGATCCTACACATGTTTAATGAAAAATGTTGACATTCATTCCGAAAATTGCCATCGCTGGTGCCACGTTGGTTTTTTTCAGTAATTTTTTTCAGAAAGAACATATTGTTATTACCAACTACGTTTCTCGTATAAAAAAGAATTTGTCTGTCAGCGAATTTATCTGAATTTGTCACTAGAGCGCATTTGATAGCAAGATTGAATTCGGTGTTCGAATGCCTGCTCCTTTCACGGTTCCAAACCAGACGTGAAAAAACTCTTTGCTGATCGTTGCATATAAGAGTTTCAGTACAAATATGTGATGATAGTTGGATGCTCGAATTTCAGGTAATACACAATCATTTCAGCTAAATTTTTATTAAAATTTTAGAAAAACGTATGCATGAGTATCTATACATATTTTTGATTATAAATTATCATTTCTTCTCGCCTTTATTACATGCATTATCTTTGCAATCTTCCTGTACTGTCTGTTGGTGTAATCTTTGCGATCTTCACGGACTTTTTTTATATGCAAGCGCTAATGACAATTTGTCCCAATTTTTTTTCGCAATAGTCCCATGCGTAATCTTTTCAACCGTCGTGTACTGTCTTCTGGTGATAGAGCAAACTATTTCTTTGTGTAAATTTCTTTTCACACTTGTCACATGCGGAATCTTTCCGACCTTCGTGAACTGTCTTTTGGTGGAGTTGCAAAGTCGATTTTCGTCCAAATTTCTTTTCACATTTGTCACATGCAAAATCTCTAAAATTATCATGTACGGATCTTTGGTGTAAGAACAAATGAGCTTTTTGTCCAAATTTCTTTTCACATTTGTCGCATGGTAAATCTTTGCGACCTTCGTGGACTGTCTTTTGGTGGAGATGCAAAGTCGATTTTTGTCCAAATTTCTTCTCGCACTTGTCACATGCAAAATCTCTAAAATTATCATGTACGGTTCTTTGGTGTAAGAACAAATGAGCTTTTTGTCCAAATTTCTTTTCACATTTGTCGCATGCATAATCTTTGCGTCCTTCATGAACTGTCATTTGGTGTTTGTTTAAATTACATTGATCCCCGAATTCCTTCTCGCACTTGTCGCATGCAAAATCTCTAAAATTGTCATGTACGGTTCTTTGGTGTGAGAGCAAATGAGCTTTTCGTCCAAATTTCTTTTCACATTTGTCGCATGCAAAATCTCTAAAATTGTCATGTACGGTTCTTTGGTGTGAGAGCAAATGAGCTTTTCGTCCAAATTTCTTTTCACATTTGTCGCATGGAAAATCTTTCCGACCTTCGTGGACTGTATTTTGGTGGAATAGCAAAATCGATTTTTTTTCAAATTTTTGTTCGCACTTATCACAAGCGTAATCTTTACGACCTTCGTGTACTACCCTTTGGTGCTTCAACAAATCTGATTTAATTCCAAATTGCTTCTGGCAAATGTCACAAACGTAATCTTTGCGACCTTCATGAACTGTCTTTTGGTGTTTTATCAAATTGCTCTGAACCCCAAATTTCTTCTCGCACTTGCCGCATGCGTAATCTCTGCGACCTTCGTGTACTACCCTTTGGTGCTTCAACAAATCTGATTTAATTCCAAATTTCTTCTGGCAAATGTCACAAACGTAATCTTTGTGACCTTCGTGGACTGTTTTTTTGTGCCCGATCAAAGCGCTTCGATTTCCGAATTTCTTCTCGCACTTGCCGCATATATAGTCTTTACGACCATCGTGTACTATTTTTTGGTGGGATAGCAAATTCGATTTTCTTCCAAATTTCTTTTCGCATTTGTCGCATGCGTAGTCTTTACGGCCTTCATGTACTATTTTTCTGTGTTTTATGAAATTGCTTTGATCCCCAAATTTTTTCTCGCATTTGTCGCATGAGTAGTCTTTACGACCTTCGTGAACGGTTTTTTGGTGCTTGATCAAATTACTTTGTTGTCCGAATTTCTTCTCGCACTTATCGCATGCGAAATCCTTACGATCTCCATGGACTTTCGTTTGGTGTCTGATCAATATCGATTTTTCTCTAAATTTCTGATCACGATTATCCCATGCATGATTTTTATAACTCTCGTGGACTATTCTTATATGCGAGAGCAATCTATGTTTATTTCTGAATCTTTTGGCGCACATTTCACATAAGTAATCCCTAAAGACTTCGTGAAATATTTTGTTGTGCTTGAGCAAAGTTGATTTATTTTCAAATTTTCTCTCGCACTTGTTGCACGTGAAATTTTCACGATCTTTATGAACAAATTTTTGGTGCGTAATCAAACTCGATTTTTTCATAAATTTCTTTTCACAATGGTCGCATGAAAAATCATTGCAGCCTTTGTGTTCTGATATTTGGTGCCTACTTAAATGACTTCGAAACTCAAATTTTTCTTCGCACTTGTCGCATGCGAAATCTTTTCTTTCATTGTGAATTGTGTCTCTGTGTGTTATCATGCTTGATTCCAGTGTAAATGCCTCCTGACAATTATCACATACGTATTTTTTATTATCTGGAACAATAATGTCATGTTCATTCAAATTATCTTCAGAAACAACTTGCTCGGATTTCTTCTCACTTTGATCCATTTTGGTGCTTAAAATAAGCGTTGGATCCTTCTTTTTAATGACATGGAAATTAAATTAGTATAATTTATCTTTTGGTGTTCTGACCTGTTTGATCGGAAAAGACAAAATTCAAACTGATTTGTTTTTACTGTAAACACGATTAGTGTGTCGAGGGACCATGCCAAAATCGTTTATGATCAATTGTTTACAATTAAGATACCGATTAATATGTTTATACATTATCATCACAATTTTGAACCAATTTAAAATTCTAACTTGGCGAAGATTTTTTCGAGGAATTTTTTGACCTTTTAAAATCTTCCATGTACTTTTGAACAAACTTTCGACAGATAAGTCATCTGAGATAACATCGAGATCACATTAAAAACGTCGAATAAATAGATGATCCTCATACACGTATATTAGACTGAAACTAAAACTAAAAATTTTCTTTCGGCTCGAACCAGAAAGAAAAATGTGGAGATCTTTTCGCGAAACCCTGTTCTTTTTTCATGAAAATCGATGACCGAGCCAAGTGTCTTCAGCTGCACTTTCGGCATTAGGGTACGTAAATTTTGGGACGCAACGCGAGCAGGTCTATTATATACCCTGTCGATATCGTATAAAAATAAATCTGTATATCGAGTAAATAGCGCGTACGCAGCGCCGAGATGTGCATACGCGTATATACGCACGCGTCGCGTCTAAAAATAAAGTCGAGTAGCTCTGCACGAGCGGCTACGCGAGATCGGCTCTTTGTCCACAAAACCGATACCTTTCAAGGGCCTACGTGCACACACACACACAGTATATGTACGGCGATTGCCTCAGAGCTTCCATGCTGTGCTATATAAGTATACCCGGAGACCCGTATATATATACGCGCAAGTACAAAGAAAAATTCGCGACTCTCGGTAATGCTCGGTTGCTGCTGCTGCCGCAGACACCCCCGGACCTTATAGCATTTCCCATCGGTGTATATACGTGCGCGCTGGCGACGAAGCGACAACAACAACCGGTCGTCTCTCTCTCCTCTCTTTCTCGATTCTGTGGTCCGCTATCTATACATCTCCTTCTTCTCTCTCCACCTTCTTCTTCTTACTTTTCTGCCTTCTTCTGGTTCTTCCACCCGCCAGAAAAAAGCCAGTCACCTTTCTCTGCATCCACATATACTTGCACGTGTGTGTGTGTGTCTGTGCGTGTATGCACATCGCTGCTGCCGTCAAGCCGCGCGAATCAACGGAATGGCATGTGTACACACACACACACACACACACAAACACATAAACCGAAGTGCAGCGCGTCTTTCACCGGTTTCTGCCACTGCTGCTGCTGCAAACCGAGAGGGAAGGGACGACGACGACGCGCGAGCGTATATTATATATATATATACGTGGCCTTGAAGGCCGCGACTCAAGAATCGAGTTTTCCAAATCCCGTCGCCTCCTCCACCACTGCTGCTGCTGTTGCTGCTGCAAACCGACGACTTCCTGAGTCTATCTCTCTTGGCCGCTAGGATAGCTGCATTATATATACGAAGAGAGAGTGAGGGTAATGCGCGCAGAGTGTGTACGCTCGTTTCTCGGCTGCAGCACTGCACTACGCGCACATATATATACGATGTGTGCCTCCGTACGCAAAATGTATACACACGCGTATATATACTGCACATATCCAGTTTAAGTGTGTCATTAGTTTGTCTATACACATATATATATCTATCCGTATAGGCACGCGACCGTACGCCGCGACGACGATTTCAGATCGATGGATGTCTATAGCTTTTAGCATAATTACGCGCGCTATACGCGACGATATTTCAATCGGTGCTCGCAACGCGGAAAAAGACACGATTTTTAACGTATATAATCGCGCCGCACTTGCACTTATATTTTTTCAAGTTTTAGCGCATTAATCGCGAGCCGCGCGTAAACAACGAGATTATTATAACGTTTCCGAACGCGAGAAACATTGTCACGATGAGTTTCGACATTTTTAAAAGGCGTATACATGTGTGGAGTATACGATATAATGGCATGAAAATATTTGAGTTATGTCGCGCGCGCGCCAGCAGAGCCAAGGAATGAGGAAAACGAAAGGGTCAAAAAATCTCGAGAGTCTCTCTATCTCTCTCTCTTTCGCGTGCGGGGTAAAAAATGAAACTCTCAAGGTGACACGTGTTTCAGTGCGGGTATAATATAATGCATGCGAGAGCTCAAATAAGAAAGAAAGACCGTAGAAGGGATAGCAGCAACACGTAAAAAAGATAGCCTCGCTGGCGTCGCCGTGCACTTCGTCTCTCTCTCTCTCTCTCTTTCTATCGATAATCGGCAATTATCGGCAGTGTGCAAAATTTATTTAAACGTCCACCGCGAGCGTCGCTTTTATATACGTATTCGATATGTATATTGCAGCTGTTTTGCGTGAGCTCGGCGAAACTCTGATAAAAAAAAAACATCGACGAACACACGTATAGACGCAGCACTGACACTTTGGAGCTCGTGCGTCTTGTGTGTGTGCGTGGAATGCGCGCTTCGCACGCGGGCCACACTTGGCCGATAAAAGGCAAAAAGGTATCGAAGCGACATTACAATAGAATCTGTATATTGAATAGCGTGATTCGTTTCACCTCGTTTCTCATTTGCTGGCGAGAGTAGGCGGTGCCATCTCGCTTCGGTCGTCGTTGCTGTTGTTGTTATTGTCATTATATAGGTGTGTTGCACTTCAAAGGTCGATGAATTTATGAATGGAAGAGTTAATTTCTTTATCTAAACTCTCTCTCTCTCTCGAGTCTGTTTTATATGCGTAATCATCCGTGTATGTACACGATATATATATGTGCCAAATGGCAAATTATCAAAATACTGCGATATAATTTTTCGTTTCTCATGTGGCCTTGAATTTTCTCGCGTGCGCTTGACTCTATTCGATCGTGAAAACAGAACACACAGCTCGTATATAAGATTGTCGAGAGAAAACAAATCTACGATGGAAAAATTAAACGACAATATAATGAGTCACAGTGTTATTGATAGATAATCATCAGAATTACGACTGAAGCTTTTATTGCAACTGTATAAGTTCGACTGAAAAAGGGATTTATCGCTCATCGAGATCTTCGTATTATACGTATGAATCTCCCTGAAGGAATTTTTCCACAATATTCCGTAACTTATCTTCTGGTTATCTTGTTTATGAAAGTACTCCGTTTTAGCGCCGCGCGCGCGCGATGCACTTTCACATCTCTCTCTCTCTCTCTTTCCAAAACGAATCGACGAGCTCGCGCATATGTGTGTGCGCAGAATGAGATCCGCGCTCAATGCGAAAACACTTCTCTCCGACAGGCTCGTTTCATGCTGCTGCTTTTCAATGCTCTGCTGCCTATTTAAGGGCAAATTTTCGAGCTTATTCATCGATCCCTCCGCAACGCGCCTCGGATCTCGACGGGACTCGCTATATTGAAAAGAAGCGAGAGAGGAAAAAGGAAAGGAAAAATCAATCACGAAAGGTAAACGTTACAAAGTTCTGAAACGAAACTCGCGCGCCCCGGCAGCAACATACACACACACACGCGCGCTGGACCTATAAAAGCAATACAGCTTTCTCCTCGAGTTCTCGTCCCGTTGACAAAACGATCGACGTCGATCCTCGTCGTCGTCGACAGGGATATATACATGCATATTAAGCATGAAAATCGTGTTGGAGAGCTTACGGGAAGTCGTTATCACGACTCGCAGCTATTCGCAGGATTGGGCCCGCCGCGCGCAACGTCTCTCTTTTGTCGGGAGATCATTGAATATCGCGTATAAGCGAATGACTTTATATATATTCGCTCGTTTAACATGTATACATACATGCGCACATACGAGAATATATGCAGCGATACATGCATCGATAATGTATAAACGTACATATGATCGAACGATAGATGGAAAAAAAAGTCATCGCGTGTGCATATACATTATTATATTTATACGAGGAAAAGAGAAATGGATGCGATGTTATCGTCGTGATCTTGATTTTCGAGCTTGTTGACGTTTATATACTCCACGCGCGAGCGCACGATCTACAGGAAAAATGGAAAATTACTACACGTAGCGCAGAGAGCAACGATATGTATTGACGTGTAGTAGGAACGTGCATTTAACTGCGAGATTGATATATCAAAGCAGCGTGTGTTCTCGGCTGGGCGGGCGCGCGAAAAAATTAATTTCCAACGAATCGATGAAAAAATATTTCCATGTGCATCGATGATACTGAAGTTCGAGGGACTGCGGCGCGAAGACGAGCGAGAGACAGAGACCCCCAAAGCGATGACCTTGACTTTGATCTTGGCCAACTATTGCGCGAGATTTATGACTCGTAATTAATTTTAAATAAAAAACGCATATAATGTTGCGTAACGCGATGCACAGCGTGAAACTCCCTATCGAATTTCATCGCTAATTGACAATTACCGTGCTTTTATCAAACGAAACGCTCGAAAACAAACAATATTATACGACCTCGTCGTGGCTAAGCTCGAGCTTCGAACAAGGTCAAAGTCAAGGTCAGCTGCTGCTGCTGCTGCCGAAGAAGAAGATCTACATTCCTAATTAGCAAAAGTAGACGACGATCGAAAAGCGCGAGACGAGATATCGCGATCTGTCAAACGGTAAATGTAGGAAATAGTGAGAGAGAGAGAGACGCGTGATCGCTGAGCTGCACCACGCACGTACAAGATCGATGAGAGGCTGCCCATAAAAGTATATAGTACGCGGCCAGAAGAAAAAGAGAAAATTTCGCTCGTCCATGCGCGTCCAGGCGCGCGCGTGCAACAACAACAAAAAAAACGAGCGCGCGCGCGTGGAGGCATCGACACCTATTTATAATGAGATATTTTAGGTTCGTTTTCTAGCACACGATACGCACGTAATACGCGATGCGACGCACGTCGCTCGAGAGAAGAACGAAAAAAAAACCCTAATTATTTTTCCATTTTTTTTTTCCATTTTTTTTTGTCAAAGAGAAACTTTGTCACCCGCATTTGGTATGTGAAATTGACCCATGAAAGACGATCTAACGAGCAAGAGCGTTTCGGAGTCGCCGCGACGCCCCTTCTAAATAAACGCGCATCGCCACATCGACCCGCCGCAATTATGAATATCGTCAGCACTCGGACAATAAAATATAGAGCTAAAATTTTCGCGACTGGAAGACCGACGCGTTCCAAGCCACTCCAGCTCTCATGTGAAAGTAGCCTAAAACGACTACAGTACGGACAGATTTGAGCGCGTCAAAGTTGGTGCATGCGTGCATGCGGATTGGGTAAGGTGACGGATTATCGAGTGACCATAGTGACATAGTTGTAGTGTAAAAAGCAACAGCAAAGGAACATCGCATCGACCGCAACGAGTGACGAAAGAGTAAAGTACACAGGAGTCATAAGTGACCGAGTGTTGTTGTTGTTGTTGTTGTGCGCGAGTGCGCAGAACACAAAATATAGACATGTCGTCCAATGCGAATTACGATACCTACGACGAAGAATCGGACTACGAAAAGTACGTAAGTCCCAATGATCTTCATGCAGAAGACGAAATTCATACCGCGTGGGAGAAAGCCGAAATGTTGAAGGAACTGCGCGAAGATATCGATTGGGACGACGAAATCGACCGACTTTTTTTCTCTACGGTCTTGGCTCTTGCATGCATTTCTGGAAGAAAGAATTTCCCGATCTCCGGCCGATTTTTAGCCCCGATGAGATCGACCTGCTTCTCTCGGACGCCGTGAACCGCGGCTACGAGGGCGAGAAATTCATCAAGTTCGTGTCTCGCACCGGCTACAAGGACGGCCTAGTAGTATCATCCGAGCGTCGCACCACGGCCCTGCATGAAACGGCCAGATTCGTGTGCAACAGGGACGTCGTCTGTAATCTCTTCAACATATACAACAGATTCGACGTTAACTATACCGACGAGTCCGGCCTGACGCACTTCCATGTGGCCTGCATGACCAAGGGCTGCAGACGAGCCGTTGGAAAATTTCTCGAGCGAGGCAAGGTGGATCTCGATCTCGTTTGGCCGGAGACGGGCGATTCGCCGCTGCACTTGGCTCTGAAGCACGAGCGCAGCAACGAGGTGCTGCGGTGATGCTGGTGAAAGCCGGTGCCGATCGAGGCTTGGCCAACAGAGAGGGATTGACTCCTTTGCGCGCCATTATGCGCATGAATCGATTTTACGTTTATAACATAGCGAAAAAGTTCTTCAAGGCTGCTTCGACGGAAGGCCAGGTTTGGGTCGACGCCAAGGATGCGTCGGGCGACACGGCGTTGCACTCGGTTTTGCAGTCGTACGAGTGGCCCGATGTCAAGAAGTTGGCCGAATTGATACTGAGGAACGGCGCCGATCCGAATCTACCCAACGAGGAAGGATCGACTCCTCTGCATCTTATTTGCAAGAGAGACCAGGACGAGAAAGTAATTGACCGGGTCCACATTCAACACGAGTTCGCGGAGATGCTCTTCGACGTCGCCGAGGAAAAGAATCGGCCGGTGCGGGTCGACGCGAAGGACAAGTTGGGCCGAACACCGCTGCATTACGCCGTGGTGAAAAGTTTGCCCAACCTGGTAGACGTTCTCTTGAAACGCGGCGCCGATGCGTCGAGCTTCGTCTACCCCACCGCCGATCAATTCGACGAATTATTGGCAAAGGAAAGAGACGAGGACGAGCTGCTTTACTTTCAATTCGAATTGGTGACCGGCCTGCTGCACGTCGCGGAGCGCCTCGAGGAAAGAGGAATTCGACTGGGGCGCAGCGGCGCCTCGACGATCATGCGGCTCTTCGCCAGGCACGGAGTGTTCGAGATAAGGGACGATCCCGAGAGACGTTGGGGAGCCGACGGCGAGTACGACAACGGCCGCGCGACCGAGGACGCGAAAACCAAACAGATCGGCGCCACGACGCTCTACGACCTGATGACGCTGACGTCACCGGGTCGGCGAGCGGACGAGTTGGTCACGTGCAGGGACTACTACGATTTGGCGCGCGAAAGGGGTTGGGAAAATGACGAGTGTATGGAGCACCTGTGCGAGATGGCGGCGAGAGGATTTTTTCGCAGATGGGCACTGGACCCTTTCTGCAAGCTGATACGCTATCGGCTGCCGATTGTTTGCTGCGACATGATCATCGACAATCTGAATAACGAGGATTTGTATCACATTTGTTTGGCGGCTACGAGTGAAAGCTCGTAACGACCTTGATTTTTTTATGTCTTGTCTTGCTAAACAGAAATAAATACATTAAAAAATAATTGTAATCAATGCATCGCTGTAACTTTTCATTCTTTAGCCTATCTGTTCTCAATAAGTTCCATAATACGTACCCGAAAAATCCCGCACTCTCGGCTGCAGGCGCAGATGAAACATTGTATACGTATATATATACGCGCTCGGCTCGGCTTCGTGGGTAGGCTCTCTCGCGCGCAGTCCTATTATACGATGATACGATGCTCGAGCAGGGCTCGGCCAATAGATAGAGGAGAGCGCGAGTTTTATTCCTGTTATTAGAATTTTGTGCCGGCATTATTTATGCGGGGTGTAATGACGCGTGCTTCGACTTGTAGCCCAGCGCGCGCGCGCACATCCACCGTGTGTATAAGCGTAATGATAGATTCTCGCTGTGTAGGAGGGGAAGGGAAATTAAATGCTTTTATGTCGTTATCGATGTCTGCCATTGACCCTTTTTATCCACGTATTTTATGAACCGCCTCGACGTTTTGAAGAAAATTGATCATTAGCATAGCGTATATATATATAATACATTTCTCTCGAGATTTAAACGTTATGGAACGATCTGTAGCTTGGCTAAAATCGAGCGCCGTGTACCCATCGCTTAACGCAGGATTAAACGATGTGTTTCTCTAATGATTTCACCGAATTATTATGATTAAAATTGTGCAAAGTATCTATACAGGCGAATTATTGTTATACATTTTTACTGCAAAAAGGTTGTCAAAGATAAGACAGCAGTAAATTGATATACGTGCCCGATACGTACTCGCGATAAGCTTGACGTAATAATTCTGTACTCGTCGAAAACTTTCTTCTTCAATTTCACTCGTCGAAGAAAAACACAATTACGATAAAGCTCGAAGTTTCGGTGTATGCGAGGATTAGTTCGATAAACATTTGGTCAAAACGTGCCATTCGAATGACAATGCCGCGCAGAATATATTACATAAAAAAACGCGTCGAAACAATATTTTCTCTCCAATTTTCGCGTTCCGCTCCAAGCCCCACGCGAGGAGGTGAGTTTTCATCGAGATCTCTGGAGGGATTAACTTTTGCGCCGCACAGACTTTCCTCAAACGCGTTTCATCATTGTCAACGATGATTTATTTACTTTCGTTTATTTATATATAAATATACACACACGTATATGACATTATACGTGTATATCGAGCTCAAAAATCGAATCATCGCACACGTTTAATCTCGATGGCTTAATTACTTTCGTACTCCGATCTTTACGCGTGTGCAATTATCATCGTCGCCGTCGTCGTCGAGTGCACCGGTCGTTTACACACACACACACACACACACACACACACACAGACACGACATATACGTTCAAAGATTCGCCGCGATATATACCAAAGCAACGAGCTCGTGTATAAATTAACATACAGCGCGTGGTTACCGAAATAGACATATCGTTGCGCGGGGAAAGGTGTGCAACATCGTATCAGTCAAAGTCCGACAGTTTAACAGCTTTTTAACATGAAATATTTATACATCGTATCGATAAATAATCGTGTAACGCGTGTCAAACCGCAACGAGCAGCATCTTCGTATATTAAATTCGTTTAAATACGACTCAAAAGTTGTTTTTACCCGGCCTCTTCGGCTCTGCACGCGCGTTGTTGCCTCCCACCCCTTTTCCCTAGCGGTCAACGCGCATCTTCTTTTATGCATACGCATTAAATTCGCGATCAAAATCTCAACGCACGAGTTAATTTTGTCCAAGTGCATAAGTATTATTATTCGCAATTTTCGTGCATATATGCGAATGTACATAATTGCGGATAATGAGAAACTTACAAGAGTCCCCCTAATTATCCTCAATATATTGCATCGCGGGAAAAAGATTACGAACGCTTTTATCAAGTACGCGCGCGCGCGCGGGCATTTTCGAGTGCGCGCAGTATATCGATACGCGAATCTTCTCTCGCGAGAGAGAGAGATCCCAATCCGAGAGCCGAATGTTCATTGTAATTGCTCATTCGAATGTTATATTATATGTACGAACTCGGCGCGCTTGAAAATTCATGTCCAGATAATATTATATCCGTTGCTGATGGTTTTTCATGAAAAATGACGGATTTATCTTTCGGCTGCGGTCGGTGCGGCATCAGCAGCAGATGAGTATAGTCGCTCGGAAAAATTCCCATGACCCGGCGCTGCTGCTGCTGCTGCTGCTGCCAAGTGCAGCGCCAAGTGATATAGCGGCTGCAATTAATCCATATCACTTGGTTTACCGAGTAATCGCAATATCCATGCGCGGGTCTGGTCGTCCGGGCCCCGATAAAATCGCTCAATGGCAGGAAAAATCTCGCCCCCGAAGGGGCCTCGGCACACCACTATCGCGCTGAAAAGAAAGTTGAGCGGGGCGCGATAGTGTCAGAAGCGAGGGCCCATTACAATATAGGCGTTCGCGCATAACGTATGTATATATAGCTGACTGCATATTATGCTCTGCTCGCGATCGCGCGAGGACAAAAGGCGCCGATGTTAACTCTCCTCCTCCTCCTACTTCTTCTCCTTCTGGTCGAGCCTCGAGAGAGAGAGAGAGAAAGAAGCGAGAAATTACCGCGTGCGATTCGCAGGTATATATATATACTGCTCTGGTGGCATATTATGCTCCATTATGCCGAGTATTATGTTACTACTTAGGCTATCCTGACCAGTGCCGAGTATTTGTCTTGCTCAGTTTTCATTTGCAGCAGCAGCAGTCCCAAGGCGCGAGTGGGCCTTTGTTCGAGCGCGCGATGCATGTACATATAACGTGTGCATGCAAAACTCGACCGTTTCGATTCCGAGCGTGTGAGACGCGGAGCAGCAGCAGCAGAGACTATCCGAGAGATATGTACAGAGAATTTCGAGTTCGAGCTAGCTCCGACGAAAGAGTCTCGCGCGGATACGTATAATAATAAAAGCTTTTCGAACGAGGCGAACTCGATATACGGGGTCAGCCCTCCCCGAAAAATTTCTTATTCAATCTCGCGCGCTGCAGAAGAGCAGGAGGTGTGCGCGCGATGGATAAAAATCGTTCCCGATTACGCGAGGCGCGTTGCACGCTACGAAAGTGACCTTTCTCGGTCACGAGGGAGCGAGCGAGACACGACACACGCGGTATGATGCACACGCGAGCCTCGAGAAAGAGATGCGTGCCAAAGCGTATAGAAGGAGAAATTGTATTCCTGCGGACGACGACGACAAACGGTAAACCCAAAAGAGGTGAAAGTCCATACGAATACGTATAGCGTAGCGAATGATGCGAGCTGCGACGCGATCCGCGCGCGCGCGCGACACACACGCGCCATGGAGAGATATTTATACAATGTTTGCATTAAAATTTCCTCGAGTGGGTGAGAGTCTCTTGCGTGACACCACACACTAGTGTGACTTTGTGGGCACGTGTGTGCGTGTGACGGCTGTTAACGTTTTTTCCTTTCTCGCGCCTTCCTTTTTTTTTCCTCTCGCGTCTTTTTCTTCGTCTCTCGAGCTGCAGCGCACTTCGATAACGCTCGCGTGTGTGCGCGCGGATCGAAGGTCACGCGTTCGCACACACGCAGGAATAACTGCCTGTGAATTATATCGAGAGAGAGAGAAAAACGCCTTCCTCAAGGGTTCGCGCGATCTCATCCGGTTCTTCTCTCTCTCTCTCTCTTTATAGGAGAGAAATAATCGGTATCGCGGCTTAAATTAGCCCGCGTGCGTATCTACGTCATTTGATTCTCGTAAAAATCCGACGACTAACGAGAAAAACTGATCGTCGAGGACGACCTGGTCGTTTTTTGTCTTCGACGATAACACCTTTTTTTTCGTAACCCACCCTCCCGGTAAACGATCGCCACAGGATCGACACGACTCACTCCTCATTGTAATATGTATAAACGATTTTTGATCGTCGCCGTATCGTTATCGTAACTTTGGGCTCGCTCGAGGTTCAAATTGTCGTCATACGGTGAACATTTTTGTCCTCGCTTCGGCTCGGCTTGGAGGATCATCATCGTCGTGTGGCTGCCATACGTAAACGGAAAATAACAAAAACATTTTTCGTATTGCAACAAAAGTCGATATAGGTATTACATAAATCGATACTATCCTGTGCTACGAGCGATAAATCTCTCGCTCGCGGGTCTCTGGCGCATTTTATTCTCATCATACTTGCTAAACGTCTCATCTTTCTCGTAGCTGCACAAATACTATTTATGTGTTTATATTTGAAAAAAAACTCGCGCGCGCGACAAAGTTCAGAGCTGTATGTACGAATACGTGCATCATTTGAACGTAAATAATTGCGCCGCGGTAGCTCTAGTCCACGACGACGTGTAATTTGCCATGCTTCATATATCAGCGGAATTATGAGCTTTCTTGACGTGCGCTATTTATCGCGTCTTAGTATACTCGTATAGAGTGCGTCGCGATTTTTCCTATTTTGTTTTCCTGTCGCCACTCGCTACACTACTACTACTAGATCGTTATTATTGTAAACATTTTGAGATTATGCTAAAACTGCTTTTGTTTCTATATATATTATTCCAGCAGCAGCAGCAGCAGCAAGGATCAAAACACAATGCAGACTCGGAAGCTCGCGTCGCGCAACAGATCGCAATGTAGAACGCGATCGGTCGTGTTTTATGGCGCTGAATTTACATTCGCTCGCGCCGCAGCGATGTGTAATGTGCATTGAAAGCAAAGTGTGTGTGTGTGCGTCTGTCCCCGTTATATTAGCCGCGCGCGTCCTCGGCCCGTGTACTTACAATATATCAATACGAATATTTACGCGAGTTTCTCAATGGTTTCCTGGTACATTGCGCTATTGTAGTGCGTGGTCTAATCTCGCGCGTGCGAATGTATAAATTTGACGGAGCTGCTGCCGCTCTGGGCGTCAAGTGTATTATTGCAACGATTTACGCGTATTATGGCAGTATGCAAAAAAATTGACTCAGCAGCTACTCTGCATGCGTATACGCGTTGACGATCGTATATGACGTGGCGTGGCGTGGCGGCTCGTAAATTATATGGAAATTGAAGCTTTTGAATAGATATCGCGCGCCGATTACGTTTTTAAATAAAATCAAATTGTTCGGCCCGAGAGCTACAGCTAGCTCGAGCTGAGCCGACATAATTCACGATATATCCTTTTTTTTCTTTTTATGCAATAGCGCGCGCACGATTGTGCGTGTGTGTGTGTGTCTTGTGTTACACGGCTCTCTCGATATTCGTTGCATTTTATATAGGATATACAAAGAGTCGTGTGTGCCAGTATACACGCGCTTAAATTGTCTAGCGCGCTGAAAAGTCTCTGTGTGCTGCGGTGAGGGTAATTTATGGTGTGAATTTAAGCCTATACAACCTTGATTAATTACTCGCTTCTTTACGCTGACTCGCGCTGCACTGCACTTTGCGTACGTATAGTGCTCGCGCACGATTAATTAATATGTATCGAGCGTTCGAAATCGCAATCGACGGATTCTGAAAAAAAAGTCGAGTCGTGATTGTATCTATCGGAGCCGTGTCGACGGGAAAACAGATGTTTACGTTGGATGGTGGCTTTTAAAATAGGCACTTCGTGTATAGGTTTGCTTGCGGATGCTACAATATCCCCGATTCACGTGCCAAAAATCGAAAAAAAGCTCTCGATCGGTAACTGCGAGTACCCGTGTTCGAAAAATTCTTATATCAATTTATAATCTCGCGGCGCGGCCCGATTGCGCAAGCTCGCGCTCATTGGTAGGCGCGAAATATAATTTTTTTTGCGATAGATCGATCGGTTATTACGGTGGCAAATCCGTACGTGCGAAAATAAATAAATTTCGCGCGGGGTTCAAAAAAAACGCGTCCCTCGTCCAGCCGTTATATAGCCGTGGCGCGATCGAGTCCCAGTGCGGGCGCAATTTATCGATCGTTATAAATATGGCGCGATCTCGCGCTTACTTATATATAGCTCTATATAAGCCGAGATCGGTAATATAAATACGCGTTCGCGGCGCGCGATTTTCCGAGCGATTTAAAGCTCCGATTGATTGGATATATAACATGCGTGTATGTAGCGGTTTATATAGATCGCTATAGCTGTGGCGGCGGCGTTTGTGTGTGTGTATATATAGGTGACGACGTGACTATATAATTGCCTCACACACATACATACATACATAATATAAAGTGGAAAACAATCCCCTCGCGATTTAGCCTAAGTACACACACAGACTATTCGAGGCGAGAGAGAGAGAGAGAGAGAGAGAGAGCGATTGCGTATTATGTATATTATTATACACACAGACAGAGAGTTAGAGACAACCTTGCCACGCCTAAACTGCCCGCGCTCGCTATATGCACAAGCCATTATAAGCTTTCCTCGCGTTCGCGGCTGTGCCGCTCTTATCATTTCGCGCTAATCGAATTATATCGCGTTGGCGAGCCGGGAGTCGAGCTGAGCTGCCCCCCTCGCGCTGGCACACACGTGCCCGGGTTCGCCCTTATACATGTACGTATCATACGTACTTATACGCGCGTTTTCTATAGCTATTATATTTAGCGCGCGGCGTGTATATATTATTTTCCGCCCTTTCACCGCCTGCACCGACGCAGAGCCACCACCACCACCATAGCCGCGCGATTATACAGCTGCCCATTATGGTCTCGCGCGGCTTAATGAATCACACACAGACAAACACACGCGTGCACGTAAGTGCATGTATAGAAGCGGGCGCGTGGCTAGACCATTTAGAGCAGCAGCGGCGGCAGCTCGTCACGTGTCGATCGCGGACTATATAGCACTACTACTGCGATCGCACGTATATACACACAAAAAAAAATGTCTGCGCGCCTTTTTCGAGGTCAGAGCTGCTGCTGCTGCTGCTGCTGCTGCAGTTGCAAAAGTTTTGGATAAAGTCCGGACTGCTGGCGTGCAGCTCGTTATCGGGTCCGTGTATCGCACAGCTACCACTATACTACTGTGCGTTATGATGGTGTGCACGCGCGTATCGGCGAGCGCGAAATTTGAATGCGGCGGCGGGCGGCGGTGGTGCTACATTATCACTCGCTCGGCTCGCGCGCGAACGCGAACGCCAAGACGCCGAGTGTGTCGAAATAGGCACGATATAATAGCTGCTACCACCGAGAGATCGAAGCGAGTAATCGAGAGCTGTCTCTCTCTCTGTGTCTGCCGTGTGCAACGTATTATCTCAGCACCCGCGGGCCTCGCGTGTCAGCGTCAAAATGCGATCGCGCCTATAGTAGTACTAGTATTTAAGTTGTATAGTAGGCGAGGAAAAGAGAGCCGTAGCGTGTATTTATATACATATATACGCGCGCTCAGCGCGTTCAATTAATTAGGTATACGCCAGCAGAGATCTTAGCCACCATACGTATTATACGTTTGTATATAATGGGCCGCCTGAGAGTCAAGCGCAAACGCCTGCACCTACAGCAGCAGCTAGCTTCGAGTTATTCGATATCGGCGCGAAAATTTCTGTAATTCTCGGCTCTTTCTCTCTCTCTCTGTCTTAACTGCAGTCGCCTTATAAATACGTATATTGTAATTTTGTGTGTGTGTGTGTGTGTGCTGCCAGGCTCGAGTTTTTTCGTTGTTTCGATTCGACACCAACACACATTATTGGCATCGCGCTTAAACGATCTGCTGCTGCTGCAGTATGTGTATAAGCTTCGATCAGCGACTGACAATTGTTTATCTGCTTTATAACGCGCTGCTACGTGTGTTTGTTTAACTTTGCACTGCACTCTTGAGGTCTGTGTATACATATAATATGTATTTGCGCTCTCTCTCTCTCTCTCAGCGATCGTCGATGTGTCGCACGTGTGTATGTGTTAATATCGCATATAGACCTGCCGTGTATCGGTAAATCGTTCGATTAAACATATGTAACAGCGCGCAGTATGGAAACCCACGTATTACGCGAGAGAGAGAGAGAGAAAACTGTTTATACGTGCATAATAATACTCGACGCATGCGATGAATTTCGAATTTGCATCCCCGCGACTTCTGTGTGTGTATATTATCTCTCGTGTAGCGCGGTCAAGGCCGTCAAACGGCAAAATTAGGAATTCTCGGTGTATAGTCCGTACTGCGATTTCGTAATTCCGCAATATGGGAGCTGGCCGCGTGTAATAACGCGTATTTAATAATCGCGGCGGCCGAACGAGAGATGGAACGTTTTCAGGCTCTAGGAGTAAGTAAGTAAGTAAGAGAGAGAGAGAGATAAAGAGGAGGAGAAGGGAAGGAAATGAGAAAAATGCACTTTTAACGGTATGGGCTACGAGCAGCAGCATCACCGCTAGATAACAGAGTGAGAGACGATCCGCGCAATCGTTAAATCTAAACTAATTAACATAAATCAAAACCGCATCTCTTCCTCTCCTTCTCTCTCGCTCTCTAGATAGACTATATATATACAATCTGTGCAGCTTCGGTATATAGTCATGGTATATACGCGGGCACGGGCTCAGACTCTAATTCTCATCGCCCATCATCGTCTTCGTCATCCATCCGTCCGTATATACGTCGTCGAGTATAGTAGTTGTCGGTTCTACGTCGACAATCGCCTCTAATGATATATATATATTCTTCATATATAGACAGCGCCACAGTGCAGAGCTGGCTGGAGTCCATTAAAGTCAACTTCGAGCCATCAATTCAATTATAAATAAAAGATAAGACAAATGCTGTGCCACGGGTATATAATATTATACAGCGATCTCGCTGGTCCCCGTTTAATGCAGTTGTATACGTCGAGACGATGCGATGCGTAGCTGTGTACGATAGTAGTAGTCGTAGTAGTAGTAGTAGTAGTCGCAGAAGAAGAAGAAGAAGAGATTTCAGACTTGCTGCTGCTGCTGCTGCTGCAACGCAAAGAGAGGCGAAACCTCAACAAAGGAAAACCAGCAAAATTAAACATCGGAGCGAACGAATAGCTCGGCGAGTCTTCGGGTCCGACGCGAACCAACGAGCGAACGAACGCGGCACGTCGAGCCGAGAGCGAGCGATAATTCAGACTTTGCCATTAAGCACATTCTTAAACTTTCCTCAATTATCGTGTTTCGCTCACTGCAGCAAGGCTTTTGCGTATATATAGATATAGATAATGTGTGCTGTTTCTGTGTATATATACAAGTGACTATCCCGGCCCGAGGATGGCACTTGAACTCAATATAAGCTGCTCGTCGTCGTCGTCGTCGTCGTCGTCGCGCGAGAGTCCGTGACCGCCAATAACTCGAAGAATTCAAAATTTTTAACTATTCTACGACGCGCGAGAGAGCGTCTTTCTATACGCGCGTGAATAATGCATTCGGAAATTTCAAACTCTCGCGAGCGCGCGCACATCTTTCACGTATCGTTGTATGTACACGGCATATGAGCAGAAAGAGGGGGGGCGAGAGGAGGGAAGATACGTCCGGATTGTCCCATGAGTGTACCACATCGTGCGTAAATGTAAAAATTGAAACAACACAAAACCGACGAAAAAAAAGAAGGTTCAATAGCCCGCGCACGCATATCATTATGAGAGAAGCTGATGCGGTGGTATATCGCGCGGGACATTTTCGCGCGCTCTACAGCAGGTTCAATAATCCTCGACTCGCTCGCACGCTTATACGACGATCGAGATATCATCTCTGCCCGCTCGTTATTATAGATATGTTCGCTCGACGCACAAGAGGCAGGTACACGACACGACGCGACGAAGATCGCTAAATATGAATCATTTCGTTGTTTCGGAGTCGATTCCGATTCTCGAGTCGAGTTCGTGTGCGTTTATACAATGACGAGTATACAAAGCACGACGACTAAGACGCGTTCGGATAATTGGAAAAACGATCGTTAATTAATTTTTCTGCGCGCCGACACATGAGAGAGAGAGAGAGAGAGAGAGAGAGAGAACGAGTGCAATGACACACGGGTTATAAACTCGCAAAACGAAAGCCAAAGAGGTCGTTAATCTGTGCGTCAAATACGGGCAAGGTGCATATATGCTGATGATTTCTCTCTCTCTCTCTCTCTCTGTCTCGCTCGCTCGGACGATTCAGGTTTTTGTTTAACTGTAAAAAAATGCTTAGTAGCTCTGCCTTACGAGCTGTGCGCTGCGCACAAAGACCCACGAGAGAGAAGATGAAGAGAAACAAAGATGTGCCATTGACTCTTGGCAAACGTATGTATAATAGGTGCGAATGAGTCAGAAGATTCAACGGTCCAGGTGAACTGAACTGCACTGCACTCGTCGTGCTTTATTAACGCGCGCAGTGCTTTGCAGATTGTATACACGAGTCGTAATTACGCATAGCACGCGAGTTTATGCGATAAAGCACTTCCCCCCCGTGCGATCATTAAAAGGATGATCATCGTCCCGAACATCGAGAAAACAGAATTTTCAGCAATTTAAACGATCGCAGTCGTTATACGACGCATTCGTGTTTTCGTTCGAAACTCGTAAAAAAGCTCGTTGCTCGCGAGCTGAATGCGCGTGTACCCACTTAATTACTTGGCTCAAAAAAACCCATACATTCCCCCCTTTTAAAAAGATTCTCGAAATTTCGTATCGTATCGCAACTTATTAAAGCTCGACTTGCGGCGCGGGGGCCGATTCGCGCGCTCGCTCGCGAGATAGCTGTCAAACGGCGCGCGTGCATACGTACACGTAGAGAGGATCGCATATACAAAATTCGGCTTCTCTTCTTTTTTGTCTTTCTCTTCTCTCTCTCTCTCTCTCGCTTCCGAGTGTCTCGAGCGTAGCGCTCGAATATATACATACACACAAACGCAGCAGACTGCACGCAGAAAGCAGTGGTAGCGGCAGCAGCGATGGCTTTACTGCTCCGTGCAAAAAAGGTATACACACACGCATACGCTATACGGTCTCTCGCGACTCGAGATTGCGCTCGGAATCGGCAAGGCAAAGTAGTAGTATAGTTGTATATATATAGTAGTGGTGGTGGTGGTGGCGGCTGCCTCGTGCTCTCAGTGCTGCTGGTGGTGGTGGTAAAAAAGAGAGTCGAAAACGGCCGAGGCATATATATATATGTATGTGTATACGCGAGCGCAGCAGCACGCGCGAATGCAGCGCAGCGGCAGCGGCGAAACGAGTATAGCGGTGGTGGTGGCGAACCACAAACATTGGCGCGCGCGCGCGAGCGAGGCACATGAGCCGTGAGCGGAGGATGAGCCGCGCTGCGAGCCCTCCTCAGATCAAGTCCGAGGACCGAGTCGAGCTGACGCAGTCTTGGCACGCAAGGCTCTTTTCTCCTTCCTATATATATATATAATATAGCATACACTGCGAGTAAACGTGCGCCGTATTCGACTCGTGGCGCGTGACAGCAGCCACAACAACAACAACAACGACAGCGAGGAATATAAATTTGATTCGTAATATCGATAAGGATCTCGCATGCGTGGGTGGTGCTCGTTGCAACAATAGTAATAGTAGTAGTGTTGTGCGTGCGCGTGAGATGAGCCGACGTTGACAGTGATTATTCGAGGTGTCGGTGAGAAAGAGAGAAGAGAGTGAGAGACCCCCTGCAGCGTGCGCGCATATATGCACCTAGAGTTGCTGCCGCTGCAAGCGCATCAATGACAATATACGCGCGCGAGAGTGCATCATCGGACTACCTATACACCCATTGTCGTGTGCAAAGCCCCGCAGCCGAGTGTGTGTGTGTGTGTGTCCATCTCTCTCCCAGCTCTCGTCCAGCCGCCTATATGATCGGTATGTAACCGATCGTTTATCCGCACGGCTGTAAGCTCCGAGAGCTTCGAGTTTTTAAAGGACTGAAACTTGTGTGCTGACTAATTGACTAGTGCGCGTGTACCAAAAAGTTTGTAATTACTCTTGTTCGAAAGCTCGACGCGTCGAAGTGAGACTCGTGTGCCGTTGTGGATTTCTGAGCAACGACCGAGCTTTTCTACCTCGAGTGCGCGTAGATGGCGATTTCGTCTACAGAGATTCTCGATCTTACGAAGCTGCAGTAACTCACACACACACACACACAAATTCAACGTAAGTTTTCAGCTTGAGCTTTTTTTAGTCGTCTTCACGATTCGTATTTTTGTTTCGATCGTCGTAACTCATATAGAACCGATCGAGTATTCGAACGGTATGTGCATATACATTACATTGGCATTCCGTATCCCGTATCCCCGATAATTCTTCGCTACTCTTCTGTTTTTTTTATTATTATCAATCAACTGGAAACACACTTACTCACGTAATTAATAATTTCCAGTAATGTACACAGATCGCACAGGATTAACTATTATCGATTTTTTTTTCCAATGATATATATAGATCGATCTCCGCGAGCTCGACGACGACGAGCAGCGCGTTTTTATACACGAATTCCGCTTAATTAGTCATACCGATTTGTACTTGAATCGAGATAAAGCGACGACGTGCCGATCGCGGCGCTAGGCAGATATACAATATTATAATGATGTAGCACCGATTCGCGGAGCGCGCGCACAAAGTTTGTCTCGACTGCACTAGCGATGCGTCTGTGCAGTTTTTGTAATATAATTCGGAGCTGTCATCGAGTAATTTGACCCTAAATGCCTAAAATGTCATTGTGCGTGACATCGTGGCATGGAGAGAGAGAGAGAGAGAAATATTGAAAGTTACTCGGATGATGATAATACCAATTATTACATGAACGGCACCAGAGAGCAGCTTATCGCGATGCTGGCAATTATTATTCCTTCGCCCCGAAGATTTGCGATAACGAAAATTTAAAAGCGACGATACATACAACAAACGCAGCGTTTCCCAATACGTGTCTATCTATATTATATTCGGTTGATTCCGGTGTGTGCAACGAAGAAAAAAAAAGAAGAAGACGACGAAGAAGCAAACCGTTATCCGAGAGACATTCTCTCTACTCTCTCTCTCTCTCTCCTCTCTCTCTCTCGCGATCGGCATGCGCTTATAATTTTTTTTTTCTCAAACTAAATCTCTCTCGGCTAATGTTATATTATTATACGTATATTTTTTATTAAAACAAAAATGACGTAAGTCTCGATCGGCATTGCGGGGCCCGCAAAATTCTCTCTCTGACAACTGCGTCGACGATCACGCATGCGAGAGAGCGCGTAAATCATTTTTTTTTTTTAATGTTTTGTATCACCGCGTCGCGATACGCGCGAATTCCGAGTAAACAATTACCAGGCGTTTTCGTACGTATACCACGGCAATTATGTTACATCGATACAATTAATATATATCGTCGTTTTGTTATTAAATGTATATCATTAGCGATTACGTTGGACATACACACACACGGATCAAAAATAAAACATATATATATACGAGGAAGCAGCTCTCGGGTGGCTGCGCGCGTGGATCTCCTGCGCTGCGGTATATGCACTCTCTGCGATCGCGTGCACGAGCGCAATTACCGCATCGCTCGCTCGAGCTCCTCCGCGGCTATACGAGAGAGTATTTACTTTAGTGTGGCATATTTTTGACGCTATACGGAACGTTTAATCATATCATATATGTATTGTTATATTATATATATGTACCTGTGCTCCGTACCGACTCTGTATCTCTCTCTGGTGCTCGCCGCGTTATTGCATTGGAATATTGTGTATATATATGTATATAGGCGCCTGTTGTGCATTCTTCGCGGAGCTGACCTTGATTCCTCTTCTTACTTCTTCTTCTTACTTCTTCTTCTTCCTTTTTTCTCTCTCTTGCCTGTTATTGTTGTAATATTTCGTTAAAAGCCATTAATCATCGTAGGAGCTGCGCGCGCGGTTAAATCGAGAGACGATTATATTATTTATACTTAATTAAGCCGCGAGGAAATGTTTCTCGCGCGAGCCCGCCGATTCATCCGCGCGGCAGAGGCAGAGGCAGGCATAAAACGCTTCGAGGGATTTGCATCATCCGCGAGCGGCAAATTCACATACGTTAGATATGTAGCGATGTAACCTACGTTGCCGCGGCCGTTGAATTTATATCGCATCCGAGTTGCAAATCGATCCTCGACCATTATCTATCGAATAAATTATTATACGCGAAGGTTTCCTCTTTTTCTTTTTCAATTGCCAACGCAATAGCGCAATTCGACGATCGGTAGAATCGGTATACATACAGAATGTCATCGGCGAGCGAAGCTCGAAATAATATTTGACAGTCGCGATTGATCTTTGCCAAAACATCGTTTAGTGTCACGCTCCGCGCACATGTGTGTTCGCAGCACTACACACATTGTATAACGACGGAAGGTCAATGATTTTCCCAAAAATCATCGGCGTTTCGCTGCAGTTATTATCGCGCACAATTAGCGAGAGAAAGAAAGAAAGAAAGAAAGAAAGAAAAGTCGTCCTTGCGCGTCGATGCCAATGTCAAGGCGAAATTTATGTTTCTCGATAACGCGAAATATATATCATTATCTCTCTGCGTTCTCCGACGCAATCAATTTTTAATATTATATATTCGCTTATTTTTTTAACCTCCCTCCGTCGCCCCCCTGTCTCTCTCTCTCTCTCTCTAGCGAGTTCAGCGAGAGCAAAAGAAAAAAAAAGATAAATTAGCGTGCGCGCTTACATTGTATACAATCGGCAGAAAAAAAAAATAAAAGCAAAACATTGGAGCCACAGGGGCTTTATCTAATCTCGCTTGGCTGATCACAAATATACACATATATTTATACAATTTACATTATGTGCGCCTCTCATGCTCGCTCGCGTGCATTCTGATATGATTGATTTCCTCAACACCCAAATAATCGTTAATTGCTAAAAAGTCAAAAGTCGATATCGTATATGCGTTTTTGTAGTCGTCATCGTCGTCGTCGAGTCGACTCGCGATACGCAAAAAATCTTCCGCAAAACATTTGGCGTCGCGTAATAATTGCATGTAATGAAATCGCACATGGAGAGCTGCGCGTGCAAAAATTCGTTAAAACGACCACCAAGTACCACCCCTCGTTATAATACGGTATTATTCGCTTCTCACGATTTTCGGTTTTGTGGCGCGCGGATATTTACTTTAACAGCGCGCGAGTCTCGTATATGGGCGACTCTTATCCGAGCTCATAATCGGCGACGGCGCGCGAGGCGATCGCGGCTGAATTGTTTCTCCTATTATGTGTAGCTGATGGTGGTGGCCCCAGGTGTGACCATGATACACCCGCAGCTTTCTTCCAGCTAGCTATATAGCTCTGTAAAACGAAAATCTATTTTCGCCCTCTTATCTCGCTCTCTCCGCGCGCGGCCCGAACGATGGGTTTTTGTTTTGTTTATCTTTTCTCGCGCGTATCCTCGAAATGAGATTTGGCCTTTTCTTGAAAAGTTTTTTCCATTACTGCCTCTCTCGAGATTCTGATGCAATATCGCGATACTCGATTATATGCATCG
The DNA here is from genome assembly GCA_034770305.1 of Trichogramma dendrolimi. Lineage (NCBI taxonomy): Eukaryota > Metazoa > Arthropoda > Insecta > Hymenoptera > Trichogrammatidae > Trichogramma > Trichogramma dendrolimi. The sequence goes on from JAPMIB010000045.1 coordinate 733,075, forward strand.
GAAAGGATATAACGATTAATTCAAGTGTGTGCCTGATGTTTTCGACGTTGGGTACCACTAATAGCTTATAAATCGAGCGAGAAAGTCCTTGATTCGTAGAGCAAACACGGCGTGCGCCTCTCGCACTTGTCAAAATTTCTATCTGTCATTCTAAATCTTGAACGGTGAGCTTGAAAAGTACCATGACTTTGTGCATAAAATTTGAATATCTTTGATTAAAAGTTCTTAGTGCGCATTTGGGCAAATTCAGGTTGCCGATCGAAATCTATACGTGACAGAGAGCGCAGCGGCCGATTATATTACATCGGAAAGATTTCGATCGACCTTGACTGTGCGCGCCTCATCGGCAGCTATGACGAATCGATGGCAGGTATATATGCACACACATACACACACGAACGCGGAGAAAAACAAATGTCCCGTCGCGAGCGTTCGTTGACTCTTCCACGCCCGCTGCTGCTTCTGCTTCGTGCGGCTTTGAAAAATGAACGGAAACTTTTCTCTGGGTGTGCATCTAACGGCAAATCTGCGTGTCGAGTTCGAGATCGGAAGATGTGGAAATGAACGAGAGAGAGAGAGAGAGAGAAGACATTCTTTGTGCGAGCGCGTAAATATACACACGCGGTGTTGTGTATGTGCGCGTCGAGTGAAAATTTGTCGGATAAACAAGTCAAGAGTAGATTCGTAATCGGCGCGCTAATGTAGTACACACAACACACTCCGAGCTTCTCTCTTCCGACATCAACGTTATAAACATTTTTTTTCATAAGCATGAAATGAAAAAAAGAAAAATTAAATAAATAAACGAGCGAGAGGGAGAGAAAAAAAACCAGTTATATAACTCTCTCGGTAGCATTCGAAATAAGAGCGGTGAAAAGCTGCACGTATGCCTCGCGCGCGCATTAAAACTGTCGGCAGATTTAATTTACTGTTTATTGTATAACATCGATAAAAATCATGTTTATAAAGGTTAAATAAATTTTTCTTTTTTTTTCTTTTTTTAATGGCTGAGTAAATATTTTAAATATGAATTATTAATGACGATGATTATTGCCAAGAATTACGTGAACGCGCGCGCGAGTTGACGTGCACGTCTGTGTGTATTCTTACAAATGTGTAAGGATTTTAAATTTATATATAACAATCACGAACGTATATATACTTGCACACACATACGCGCACATGTACACGCGTTTATATGGCCATGACTTTGGCCTTGCAGATCGCTTTTATAATACCGTAAGACTGGCGTTGGGAATTTATATATATGCGCCAAAGATAAAACTCATATACGCGCGCGCGCTTACATATTATTATTGTGTTTATATATGTACTCATTAGATGAATTATCATGCGCATAATGAACAATTGAAAATACGATTTTCGACGCGTGTCCGTTTCTGTGTGTGTGTGTGTGTGTTTAAGTATATCTCGACTTATCGATCATCGCGTAATTTTTTTTCCCAAATGGAAAATCTTATCTCCGGCCCGATCGTGTTTATTGCCTAATGCAGCCAAAAATGCGAAAGAAAGCCATTTGAGATACGTGTGTGTGTGTGTGCATTGTGTGATTCATGAATTACATTGTTGTGGCCCCAAGTTCATCGATAGGATCGGCAGCGGATCGTGTTCAGCTAACAGCAGCGGCAGCGGCGGCGCAAATTTCGATAGGCGAAAAAATAATAAACGAAAATCGAGCGGAGATAAACATTACGTATTATATGATTCACAAGCGCGCGCAATAACACATATAATCCGCACACACATATAAAGGCACGCTTATATAGCTGCACACGTTATAGAGTAGTAGGCCTGATACGGAATTCCTTAAAGAGATTCTTGTCTCTCTCTCTCTCTTTTTTATTCCCTCTCGTCGTAAAGGAGATCACGCATGAAAAAAGTTGTTAGCACGTGCGCCGCAATGGAACACATAGACACAAAGGCATGCAGCGAGCGAGCGAGCGAGCGCGCGTACGTACGTACACGTATAGTGCACGGCGGCACAATATATTCGAGGCGAAATTAGAAAGGATTGCCTCCTGGCCTATAATGACGTCAGCCGATTAGAAAACGCGGCGGCGCGCCGTTTCGCGCTCGATGTCTGTCTATGTGTGTGTGTGTGTGTGTGCACTCTCATAATACGAGCCAGAGAGATAGAGAGAGAGAACCAACAAAGCGCGCTGCAGCTCTCACCGAGTCCTTGAACCTCCATTTTTCTAATAGGTCGACGAACTATCATTGCTCGCTCATTTCTAATGGCACATATAAGTCGTCGTCGTCGTCGTCGTACGGCTGTCGTTTTTTATAATGCCCCAGTGTCTGCGTCTCTGCATGTATGTGTGTCTCTTTCTTCGAGCAAGCAAGCAAAAAAAAAAGGAAAAATAAAAGCGCGTCATTATGTATGTAAGTGGCACAACGCATGCTCCAACTAACGCGTTTATCAGGCCATTTAAAAATCGATCGAGCGCGCGCGTATATACCGCAGCACCGTAACGTAACATTATAATTAATTAGACGCACACGAAAATCGCTCATTTTTACGACTGCTCTTTTTTCTTTCCTATGCATTATATTATACCCCAAATATGCATCCAGCGATTCGTGCGAATCGCGCGATTTTTCTTTCTTTCTGTTTTTTTTTTCGTTGCGAGTTCGCGCATAATTGAAAAAGTCGCGTCGCTCGTATACTCGGATTGATAAACTCTTGTGAGCAGCTCCTAATCTCAATGACCCGCAGTCGTCGTCGTTCGGGGATGCGACGACGACGACGACGACGACGACTACGACGACGTGCACATTGTCGGGAACGTCATTTTCTTTCTCTCTCCTCTCTATTATTAATCGAAGCAATCGGGCGGTCGTGTGCGCAGTGACGAAATTCAAGAAATTATTTTTTTCCGTGTCATTCGCGATGAGATTTATCGCAGCAAAAATTTCTCGGCAATTCGGAGCCTATTTATCGACCGGTTCCAAAAGTAACAAATACATCATATCCATAACGCATATATACGGTGTGTGCATATAGCGCGCGAGAAATCGAACTGGGGCCGCGGAAAAATAAACGCGAAAACTGTCAAAGCTCGCGGGCAGAGTTTAAATTTAGTCGCGTATTCGAAATCTGTCACTGATGATATAGAAGATACGCGCGCGCGAGGTTGCGCGGATTTCGACACCGCGATTAACGATCGTCGCGTGTATTTACGTAGGCGTGCGGCGATTCGTTGTTTTTCCATAATTTTCATGGGTAATTAAACAATATCGTCGGTCGTCGTCGTCGTCGTCGCTCCACGAAATAGCTGTCTCGACTGTCAAATAAATTATTCTAGCCGACGGTATATAAAACGCGATCTACGCGCTGCTGCAGCTTCAGCTGCCGCTAGCTCCAAGAATACGTGTAGACGCCCGCGCGTGGATCGTCCGGCTTATACGAGAGAGAGAGATATTTCCAGATGTTTACTCTACACCTCGAGGCGCGGAGTACACGGATCGTGTGCAGTGCAGTGCTACCGGGGTGTCGGTAGTTTCAGCCGCAGATCGAACGCGTGCATAGGATTTACATAATGTTCGCACGCACGCACGTCGCGGATGCCCGATCGCGTAAAACGCGCGTGCCAAAAATGATCGCCAAGATTCGCCGAGTTCTATTACGTATGCGTATTACGGTGACGTTTCGTGATTTGGCACTTTCACGCCTCATTATATACAGTTATAGCTTGCAAGCTTGCGTATCGCGTACGTGAGATTATCACGAGTTAAAAATTAAAATAATATATAATTTCGCGAGTTATTCGGCGGTGGCGCGTTACTATCAATCGCTCTTGGGTGTATAATGTTTAACGCGCGTATACAACAAACTCGCACACACACACACACGCTTATATATTCGGGCCCAGATAGCGCGAGAAAGAGAGAGAGAGAGAAAGAAGTCCACCGTCGCATATAGCGGCAACGCGGAGCGATTATTGCGCACACGTGTTCGACGAGAAAGTAAAGTCGTCGTCGGCGGCCCCCCGAGAGTCGTACTTGCTGCGCGTTATATTTTTGCCTTTTATGCGCTCTATATACACACACGCTCGCGCGGCACAGCGAAACGCTTCGATGCTTATTACGGTGGGTATATAGCACCTACCTATAGTGTATACGCGATGTGTTCTGACTGACTCTCTGCGTGCGCAGCAGCAGCAGCAGCACACCGTGTTTATATCGCGCGAGGCATAAAAGCGCGCGGCCCCCCCAATGACGTCAGTAAAGACAGGTAGATACTTTTTTTTACTCTCTTTCTGGTTGTTTCTTTTATTTTATATTTTTTTCCATCATTTCTTTCTCTCCTCTCTTTTTTGTTGTTGCCGTTGTTGTTGTTTTACGCGAGCAGGAAATAAAAGAAACATATCGAGAGGCAGCAAACTTGAACTTTCTAAAGTCAAATTTGTTCTAATTTCCATTGGTATCGCCTACCCATAGCTGGTTGGGCGCGTGGCTCGCGAGCAATAATTCAATAATTTACGATTTCATAGCAATACCCAAAATCGAAGTTATAAATTTATTTTTTCGAAGACGTAGGTATCCAAAAGCTCAAAAAAGCTCCGTCGCGTACATAATAGTCCCACGCGCGGGAAGCTGCGTATGAATATTGAAAATATTCTCACTTATTACCTATCGGTGCTGTATACTGCCTAACTCTCTCGTGCCATCGCTTATACATAGCGCAGCTCAAACGAGAGATGGAGCTTTTTCTATCTATATATCTCTCTCTCTCTCTCTCTCTTGCGCTCGCGCGCGAAAAAGAGAAGATGAGCGCGGACGATTCGGCCAGCGCTACGTACAAGCTGGCGCACTGCAGCTAGTACATAACGTCAAAATGTCAGTACACACATACACACCACTACGTCTATAAATGTGTGTGTGTGTGTGTGTGTATGTACATAGCAGCAGCAGCAGCAGCACATGGAGTCGCGCTCGCAAAATGTTTCCATGGGAAAAGTGCAACGGCTGAGTTGGCAGGCGCCTTCACGGGATAATGGGTTTACAAAGCGTAACAAACTCTCGGGCGCGCGCGACTCTCTCTCTCTCTCTGTGTAGTATGTGCTATGTAGCGTACTTAATGGCGCGAGAGAGAGGTCAGAAAGAGAAAGAGAGAGATGGGCAATAAACATACGCCAAGATAAATGGCTCTGCGCGCTAGAGGTCTTCACTGCACCCTCGCTCTATAATACACACCACACACACACACACACACACACCACACACACACACACACACACACACACACACCACACACACACACACACACCACACACACACACACACACAAATGTACATAAAACGTTTATATGTGTATGTGTTATTCTAAGGGCGAAAGTGTTCAAGTCCGAGGTTTATATTATACGTATTGTGCAATGGACGAGAGAGAAAGAGAGTATATATAATATTTATACATCGTTCGCGGATTGATTTTGCGCCTAGCTATAAACGCCAGAACAGAAACACGAATTACGTATAGGTACGCGTGTGTGTGTGTATATTTACTCACAGTCCCCGCGGTATACATAATACTGTAATATGTGTGAGATGTCGGACTATTACTGTCTTTATCTACTTGCATCGTACTCGTAGTGTTTTTTTATGTACGTATGTACGAGTATGACCGCTCAAAACTTGTCCGTTTGTTTTCCCTCTCTGATTCCATACCTTTGAGCAATGATCTCGCTTTGCCTTTTTGTAGTACTATACCTTGGCAATATGCGCGGCGGCGGCGGCTACACGACGTCTAGACGCCCTTCTCGTCTATATATATATATACGCTGCACACCATGTGATTCAGCGATGATTTCTCGGAAAAACATTTCGTTCTCTCTCTCTCTCTCTCTCTCGATCGCGCGGGGCCCCGTACACACACTGAAGAAGTTTGAATAATTCAATATTATATATTGCGGATAGATTTATTGTACGAAACATTTTTATTATTATGCAGCTCGCAGTACGTACATGCCACGCGAGTCTATTACATGTATCTCGAGCCCCGTATCTATCTCTTACTCTTTCTCTTTCTTTTCGCCGATACTACTACAGCTGTGTGTTGTGTACTCGCGGTGTGTGTGTGTGTTATATAGCTCCGAGATATAGGTGTATACACACACACACACACACACACGCATGACACTTTATTTGATGATCTCAAAATCCTCGTAAACTGACAATAACGATGTATTATATCTCTTTCTCTTTCTCTCTCTCTCTCGCGCGTGTAATTCCACGTGTACAGCGGCCTTTATATTTTATATATATCTATACACGCGTCGTGTACACAGATACACAACGAAAGAGTAGAGAAGAAAAAAAATCCCTAAGCACCCCCCGAGACAGGACTAGGGATATTTATCACGGGGCCTGTATATACAAGTCGGGGGGCTTCCCGCTCGGAACTTCCGATATATAGACGCAACGACTGCGCGCAGCAAAAATCACTAATCCGTTAAGCCATAGCTCGCATGCAGTCTGCGGCTGTGCTGCAAGTACATAATATGTACAGTGCAGATCTTATCCGCCTGGTCGTGTGTTGCACCACTACACGCGTCGAATGAGAAATAAAGAGGTTATTCGCAAAAATACTCCCGGGTACATAATAACGATCGACTTCTTTATTAATGGATATTAGGGAATAGGGGAGCAGAGATCCTCCCATGTCATATTTTTTGTCCCGGCTGCACGCTTTGTCGAACATGTGAAAAACGCGACGATTCTCTACGTGTGTATGTATTATCGTGATTATCTTAATTCTGCCTTGTTTCGCTCGAGCGGATTAACTTTTTTTTGCCAAGAGTATAATGCGTTATGTTTTTTCGTGTAATATATAGACGCGCTACCGTGTGTGCGCGCATCGAGTAGCTCCCACGAGCTCGTTTCGCACTTTCTCTCGCGCACACTATACCGCCTAGGCGTTGATGATATTATATACTTTATCCGTTACGACGAGTGTTACACTTATTTTTTTGTCGCGCTTCATATCGTCATCGTTGCAATTTTATATTGAATTATTGATAAACAATTGGGATCTCGTTTTTTGTTTTGTATAGATGCCGCAAACGGTACCACAAGTGGCGGCGGCGAGCTTCTCGCCGGCCTTCGACTACAGTGCCTTCCAGTTCGATCTGTCCCTGCTGTCGGACGACTACTCCAACAGCAGTCCCGCGATGTCGTTTCAACAGCAGCAACAGCCACAGCAACCACATCAACAGATTCATCATCAACATCATCATCATCATCATCAACTGCCAATGTGTCAGCCACAACAGCAGCAGCAGCAACAAATACCACAGCAACAACAGCACAATCGATCTCAACAATTGTGCATGAGCCATTTACACGTACCACCCGGTGGTGGAGGAGAAGGAGGAGGAGGAGGTGGGTTAAAACCTCCACCCCTGACGATGCACATCAAGCAGGAGGCTCGCTCGCCGAGGCCGGGCTCGCCGCCGATCTATCACCCGAGCAGCGGCACCCCCTACAATTGCCTGAGCGCCGGTGGTGGCGAGCAGCTGTCGCCGGGCTACTCCCACAACGCCTCGCCGGCCTACCCCACGAGTCCCTATTACGTGCCCCAGAGTCCGCAGAGTGCCCAGCTGTATCCGACGAGTCCGGAGCCGGCGAGCACCACCACCACCACGACCACCAACAACAATGGTACAATTTTATCCACGTCGTTGCAAACACAGACACAGCAGCAGCAGCAGCAGCAGACGTCTTGCCCAGCCAAGCAGCCCATCAAGAGGGAGAAGAGCTTCGATTTGCTCAGTATACTGCACGAGTCCAGGTGATTACTTTTCTTTGGATCTATTTTTGGTTTTGTTTTGAATTTGGTAGAAAACTGGATTTTTACAACAACTGCAAATTGATACAGACACAAAGGTTGTTCGATGATTACTGATCTCAAAAAATGAACAGTGAGAGATATACAAATCGCTTGTCAAACGATATTATTAATATACGTGATTCGACTGGTCCGACGCAAACCTAAAAATAGCCACGCGAGCTTCTGAATTCCGAATTTAAATTCCACGCCTATAATTTTTTTCTCATACACATATACTCGTTTTCGTCGCGCATTCGAAAAATTAAAAGTCAAAATTCCATCTTCTTTTTTGTTTGCACGCAGACTGCTGGCCGAGAGTCTGGGCTACAAGGAGGAGTCGACGGACTGCACGGTCCCCTGCACACCGCCCCGCACCGAGGAGGACATCTACAACAGCCTCGACGCCGATTTCTTCCCCAACAAAAAGTCCACCTCCTCCGACGCTGCTGCTGCAGCTGCGGCGGCGGCCGACGCGAATCCGCTGCTCAAGGAGATTCTTTTCAAAGACACCAACAACGCGTCGGTGGCCTGCCTGTCGCCCACGATAAGCTCGTCCTGCTGCGTGTCCTCGTCCGCGTCGTCGCCCTGTTCCTCGTCCGCCTCGATTGCCTCGTCGCCGGCGCCCCTACAAGTGCTCGATTACGAAAAGTCGTCCCTCAGAGATTTGTTGTTTTGTAACAATAACAACAACAATAATAACAACAACAATAATAATAATAATCACAATAACAACAACAACAACAACAACAACAACAACAACAGTAGCAATAAAAATAACAACAGCAATCACAACATCAAGGAGGAGGAGGCGAAAATTCCTGGAATAAACGCGACGAAGCAACAGACGAAGGACGATCATCAATTGCTGCGCGAAGTACTGAGGGACATGAGCTTTCAACGCAAGTACAACCTTCGGCCGGTCGATTTGCCCGGTACCACAATCACGAGCAACAACAGTAGTAACGGATACGCGGACGAAGAGATGCCGCAGCAGCAGCAGCAGAACGTCGTCGAGTCGAACGAGTGCGTCGGCGACCTGGCCAGGGAACAGATCGAGCCCGTGCTCAGCCTGGCGATACAGCAGCTCCAGAAGGATTTCGACAATACGTGCGTGGCCCTTGGAATACATCCCGGTGAGTGTGCGATTCGTTGCATAATATGATATAAGTTGATGCACGAAGCGATTTATAAAGCCGCGACCTAAAACTTGAACTTGCCGCGTTTGTTTTGTACACAACATCGCGCGCACAATACATAATCCACGTGAAACGGAGAGAGAGAGAGAGGGAAAGAGGCGAAAAGAAAAAAAAAACTATCCCGCAGCTATTGTCGGTCGGCTCGCGATGTGTATAACAAGCACAATCTCACTCCCGCGAGCGCCTAAAACGTTTTCTTCTCCCGCGCATATATAGCTAACACACAGTAGAGTCGTATAACTCGAAAATATATAAATCGTTATATCTGCCTATCATTGCGAGTCATCTCGCTCCGAAGTGATAGACTTCGTGACTGTGTTATATACCTTGCCCCGTGCACTATGACTATTTAGAAACAAGAGCACGGGGCGTATCGACGTTATGAAAAATAAACGACTCTTACTATGTAGCTGCATTTTTTTTCTTCCTTCTTTTACAATCTCGCCGAAACTCGCAAGGTCGCGTCGTTCGACGTCGAACGTAATGAAAAACAAAGAGATAGAGCAAAGTAATATTCATTTTTTTTGTATCATTTTTAATTATAGAGCCACGACACTGGAGCGCCGCGGACGTCGTGGCGTGGGTGCACTGGGCCAAGAAGCAGCTGCAGCTGCCGACGATGCCGCTCGAGAGCTTCAACGGTATCGACGGCGCCACTCTGGCCTCCTTCAGCGAGGAGGACTTTTGTCGGAGAGCTCCACAGGTAAGCGCGCGCCCGACGATGTATCAAATACCGAGTATTACGCGACGAAGATCGAGGCGCATTGACACGAAAAAAAAAATAAGAAAAAAAATTGAACGGAGCGAAATAATCCATTTATAGTCTTGAGCGCGGCGCCTATGTAACGGTACACGCGTGCCGCGGAAAATATATAAACAATGGCTGACGCGAACACGACAATCAATGAAATGATTTGTCGGGGCGGTGTTACTGAGAGAAGCCTAGTGTAATAAACGCGAAGTACATGACTTTCCGTATAGAACAGCTAGGGATCGAGGTCTCTTATGACACGACTACTGTATATAGACCGCTTATTTTTGCCGATAATTAAATCTCACTCGCGCTCGTGTACTTTTGCAGCTTTACTGCTACATGTATACTGTATTTTATATTATATATATACGCGATCCGCATGAGAATCGACCGCAAACATTATAAAAACACAACGCGATGCAGTACTGCGGCGCGGAATGAGCTATTAGGTCTATGGCTTATTACGCTTCTCTCTCTCTCTGCGCTGCACACAGCCTCTCAGCTGTCCATCTGTGCACTTCGGTACATCTTATATCAACCTTATATATCCCCGGCTTATTTGTGTGCGAGCCTGTGTATACACTGTATCGCATAAAGCACATCACAAGTGTGCGAAAGTCATCGTATACGTGTGTATGCAGAAACTGCAGTCGAGGTGGGCTCCATATAATAGGCCCCCTTGCGCGTGCGATTTTCCTTAAGTGGCGGGTATGCGTACGTACATATAAGGCCGTATGGGGGGGATAAATAATCGCGATCCATAGCGAGGGCGCCCCATTAAATCGAAATTACGCTCCGTTTTACTCTCTCTCTCTCGCGACGGACTGTGTCGCGTTCCGATCCGCGAGCTCGCCGCAACGATACACAAATATCTTGTGTGTGTGTGTGTTTACATCTCTTTGGGCTTTTATTATTGGTGACGATCTCGTCTGCCGATCGTAATATACAACAATAACGTATATTTTTATATGTACGTCGAAAATTGGAGTGTCGAAGGCTGCCGCTGCTGCTCCTCCTCTTCGCTGGATAATTCGAGCTTTTCGGAAAGAAAGGGAGATTATACGAGTTGTTTTTTTTTGTTCGGGCGATGATCTTGCGCGCGGTAATTCGTATGGGAAAATGTCTCAATCGATCGATAATCGGTATATCTTTTCTTTCGGACGTTTCCACGAAGCCAAGTTATATACTGTATACAACGCGCTAATTTGTAAAGCGAAAATTTGTAAATGCGGGCTTGAACCTGTGCAAAGGCACACTTTCTCCATCAAAATATTTCCGTCGTCGTTGCCGCCCAAGTCAGCTGTTAGTTGCTGCTGCTGCAGTCTCGCTCGGAGTCGTAAAAAAAAATATCGTATTATAATATACTCGTATACTACGTATTAAGGGCGTCGAATTCAATCAAGTCGGCATACATACTCGCGGCGGCGGCGGCGGCGGCAGCGGTAGATTTACAATATAGGCGCGCGGGTGCTAAATGTTGTACATACGATATAATACAATATTATTATATTGTTTAATCGAGGCGCATACTCGATAACCTTCGCTTTTGTTATCGCGGCTACCATACACACTTACTGTATACGGCAGCGAAAAGCCATGTTCGTATATATATATACGCGCGAGGCACGCCATGAGAAGAATGAAAATAAAAAAATAAAAAAAGAGTTATAAAAAAAAAGAAGAAAGAAACAACACAACTGACGAACGATCAATATACAGCTATATACTAGAGAGAGAGAGAGAGAGAGTAACAGAGTAAAAGAGTAAGAGAATGAATTGCAACATAGGTGCACACAGACATACATAGTGCACACAGAGATACATAATAGAGCGAGGGCGAGAATGTCTCGGCCGTTCACAAAGTAAATAAATCTCGCGTTCGAATAACAATAGAGCAAAAGAGCTGCTGCTGCGGCGAATTGTGTGTGTGTGTCTGCTCCTTATATGTACTGGGCGCGAAGAAACGATAGTCTCTCACTCGTCTATATAATATTCATGCGCGCCAGGCATGACGCGCGCGAGCGACGTATAACTATATACATATATATATAGGACTAGCAGTGCAGCATACTCTGCGCAGTGCCGGCGTTGAATTCACCCGCGCGCGCGCGCGCGAGAGCCACTAGTATATTGAGTTAGACGCGAGCCACCTCCACGCGCTATACGGCACTTTGGCTACTTATAATATACTCCAAGTGCTGCTATTACATCCATTCCTTGTATACAACAACGAGAATTCGTTTATATACGCACACACAGGCATCGAGAGAGAGAGAGAGAGATATATTGTTAATAAATCGCGCAAGCATGGCTCGCGCTGTGTATAGCTGCCATGCAACTACACGCCAGTCTCGTATATATGTAGTTAATTGTTTCTCGCGTGCGCGCCGCGTCGAGACTTTTTTGCGAGCCCCGTTGAGAGAGAGAGAGAGATTAAGTCGATCAAACGTGTGTTCGAGACCGAGCTAAAGAAAGAGAGAGAGAGAGAGAAGTGATTAACCGATTTTTTGGGGCCGCAGTGGCCGATTGTTGTAAACGAGAGAGCCATATCGCCTGGCACACACATATACTTATAAGCGCGCATATTGGTACTACCACGTATTAAATACGATCGTTATAATGCGCTCGCGCGAGGGATATATTTTTTACGAAGGATTATACGAGCCTAAATGCGAGCGAGTTGTGTGTGTGCCTGTGTGTGTGTGTGGCATTGATAAAGCTGTCGCGTATTATTACATGTAGAGGGATAGCTGCACTTAGAAAGCATTATTGTACGCGTCGCGTTTACTTTATGCTGTTGTAAACGCGCGCGCGGGGGCTTTTGTGTGCGGTGTTGCCCAAACGTTGTGTGCACCGATAATGCAAGCATACGAGATATATGTGCCTTTTTTTTGCCCTCCCGATCGATTCGTCGTTACATTTACAAGTTCGTAAAAGATCGAGCGACTCTTAAGGGGGGAAAGGTACCTAAAATCTCAACAAAAAAAATTTTTTTTTATTGACCTTTTCGATAGGATTTTTCCTCAGCTTTCCAGTGCCGTGATCAGAATTTTTAAATTTTAACTTTACCGTGAGGTACAGCCTATTTAGTACCGATACTTTTATGATTATTACAGGAAAAGTGAATAAAACAACTCAAAAAAAACATTGCCGTTCTTTCATGAATCTCCGGACTTTCATAAGTCGGTAGCGCCATCTAGTGGTACTCATTTTATTCTTTGGTTAGAGTACATCCAGTAGAAATTTGTTTGTTTACATTGGTATAGATGTACAGTAACGCCACCACTCGCAGCACGTGGCTTTAGGTATATCTTCTGTCTCTCTCAGTTTCGTGCGCGAGCCTAGGTCATATCTCAATAACAGTCTGCTGACTGCTTCTTCATTTTCCAATGGCTAATAATTACATTTTTTTTGAAAGTGAAAAAAGTATATGTAGAGTGCAATTATATCTTTGCAACTCAACATAGTGTTTCATAATGAAGCTATGAAGAAGTTTCAATAGCTTTTTGAAAATGTGACATTTTTAGCAGGTCAAATTCAAGAAATACAGTGTACATAAGTAAATTGACATATATACATCAGTGTATATGTATGTCACTGTAAATTATGTATTTGTATATGACTGTGTCATGTATAATTCTATGTTGCATGTGATAAACAAGATTAGTGATAATTGATCAATTTTGAGTGATTTTATTTCCAATTATAGATCCAGTTATTTTATGAATGTTAGTGAATAGGTAGAGGACTGGGTTCAAGTTCTAATGTGAGATTGTGCATATTTGTGTAAAAAGTTGATTTAGACATAATCAACTTAGTTACTAGTTTCCATATAAAACCCATATTAACGTATACTAACATTTTAGTACAAATTAAAAAATGAAATTGTCGCATTTGACTTTGTTTGGCTGTCTGGGATAATTGAACATTGTTCTTGTGGGTCCAATATGTTGAAAATTCAAGTTGAATTACTGTTTTTTATTGTCCAAAAAGTTTAAAGCAGCCTCAGTGACATGAGAGTATCATTATGACATATATTGGTGTATTTTTGTTTTTTTCAACTCTTGGGCAGTTACGTTTCATCTAAAAATTGCTTGCATGCCGTAACTTTTAATGTGAACCGTTTGAGCAATTGAGCTGAAACTTTCAGGAGTTGTTCTACATAACAATAGCTACAAACGCAAGCACTTTCAAAGGTATTGGACTAAATTTGCACTTTTTTCAGACCATATGCTAGCATAATCTGTCATTTTATCTTATTATATTAATGAATAAAATGATATATAGCTGTCAAATTGTGTATAATTAATTAAAATATCTGAAAGTGCTTGCGTTTGTAACCAAACATCTACTGAACAAAATGACACCCCAATGACCATGATTGAATGATCGGTTTTAGCTGGATCCTACGGCACAGGTGTACCTCTCATGTCTGTGGGCTTGCTTCATCGAGGAAGGTTCTATAGGATCTGGGACCTCAATTTTCATATTCCAGAGTGAAAAACTTTGGAAAAAGAGTGAAAAAAGCAGAGTTTTCTCTGTAGAGTCCAAAAAAATTATTTTTCGCAATTTTTAATGAATTTTTTTTAAATGCAGGTTTAAGGTACCTTTCCCCCCTTAAACGATTGCACTTAATTTATAATTTCAAATTTTTACCACCCTGGTAGAAATGTGCAACGTTAAGAACAGACTAATAATTTAAAAATGACCAGTGCAGTACATCGCTATTGAATAATGGGTTGTCTTCGATGACCAATCTCGTAGCTTATTTTGAATGAATGGCTTGAAACTTTTGCCGCTAGGTGGCGAGTAGCTTCATCTATAAATCTGCAAGTGGCAAAGTCCAAATAATTCTATATAAGTCAAACTTTACTTCTTTTTTGCATTTTCGTTGATTCGCAATACTTCTAAATCAAATAAACAAGTTCAATCTGAATTGACATTGTGGATTTCAAATGTAGAAAATTAACGCCACTTTAAATGCGATGGCAGCACTTTGAGCATCCACCGATAGATGGCGAATATCTCAAAAATTGTAAATCTGCAAGTGGCAAAGTGAAAATAATTGTATAAGTCGAAAAATGTCTCGAAAATTTGGGAAGTCGCCCGTCCAATTTTTAATCAATATATTAAAACTATCGAAAAATGTAGATCTTTCTTCTTCGACATGCCAATTGACTGTTTCTCGTAGGCTTTTTAACTTTGCCAAGTTGATTTGACCATAATGTTCCATATCATCATCACCGTGGAAACTATCATCTGATTCGTTGTCGGACATGTCGTATCGCGCACTCGAACAGTTTACAATTCATTATAATGTTCGTAATGAATGTATGCAATGGCATCGCGCGCGATCGTCAATTTCATCATTTAGCTCGCGCACGCATACAAAAAGCTGTACACGCGTGCGGCGAACTATAAAATCACAATTCGGCGAAAGATCGAACGTATCGTGTCAGTGGGGCTCGTGTCAACAAAAAAAAAAACGAGAAGAAAAGAAAAAAAAGGTCGAGCACCGCGAAACCGCTAGCGAACGATGATGATACGCCGCCGCGCCACTGCCATATAGTAATTTATTACATGCATACCGAAGGAATTGCGCACCCGCGTTAAAGCTCCGCGCGCCGATTCTTTCCGCGCTGAGCTGGCTATTCGCGCTGAGTGTGCCTCGGTCGTCGCTGCGGTGAAAGTGAATTTCCGGGAAATCAGATCGAGCCGCTATGACGTCTTTCCTCGGGCCGCGCATACATACTGTATACGTATATGCGCGATGTTTATATGTATATATATATATATACCGATCCTCGCGCACCGATCGACGCACGCCGCGGAATGCATAAGCTCGGGCTCGAGCCTGGGCATTTTCGCTTTTTCTCTTTCTTCGCGGTTGTAGTGCGCATATGTGCATATGGGTTATACCCAAAAACTCGCGCTCTCGATGGGCTGCGGGTGTATCGTATTAATGCACATTTATCTTCGTGCATATATAGTACGCGCACTTACATAATAATGCGCTGGCCCATATTTATTACTACACGCGTATACGGCGCAGATCTTTTTTCGTGGGTACGTGGACTACTTATATACATATGAGCGATCGAGATGCGCAATCGTTTTTACGTTACGACGCGATTAGAGAGAGATGCTGCTGCTGCTGCTGTAGATCGCGTATATTATACGAGCGGACTGCACACACACACACACACACACGAGTTTCGCAACATTTCGAGCAGCGCAAGTACTTTAACAGTAAATAATAGTTCATGAGAGATATTAAACACGCAATATATATACTATATACGTGCCTTGAAATCGCATACTTCCAAGTAGGTCGCTGAACTTGTATATTATATATAGTGCACATACACACATAAAATAGAGTGAGAAAGAGAGAGAGAGAAAGAAGGCAATTATTTTAGCAAGGAATGATGAAATGCGCTGGGGCAATAAATTCGCTTCACTGATCCTTTTCAGACAATATGAGCGACGTACATACACACGCACGTTGATCAATGGCGTCGAAAGAACCGATCGCGAACGTTAATTTTCAATAATTTATCATAACACAAAAGTACTCACAATCGACCGTACTGTATTTATATATTATACACACATTCTCTCGGACGACGAGCTGGAAAAATTTCCTTACACGCGCGTCGTACAGCGTGGGTATACAACAACAACAACCCCGCGCGATTCGAACGAAAGGAGAAAAAGAAAAAGATGCGCGTCTATACGCAAGAAAAGTGCGTCTACTCATCGATCGGTGCGGGTCTATGTCTACGTATAAACAGCTCGAGCTGAGCCAATCTAACTCGCGTTGACGGGTTATAATACGCATGGTACCTAGTAGTAGGTAACGGTCCATCGCGCGCGTACCGATCGCTATACGTATATGACGACTGCTGCCGATATGTGTGTCACACCGATATACACTCGTACACACAATTACTCGTACACACACACACACGCGCGCGCGCAGATATGAATGAAATTCGCAGACAGTTCGACCAGTCGGACACACTGCATATTTATATATACACACACACAATTCGACATCCCAGCTCGCTTAATGCGTCGTATATAGCGTTATGCGTGTGCCTACTATATAATTGCCATCGATGATCGAAACCCGCGCGCGCGTATAGTATACCGATCTAATTATTCCGCTCAGAAATCGGCTGCTCTGCTTTTTGTGTGTTTTACGTTTGCGCGAGCTATCCCCTCGTGGCAGCGGTGGCTTATAAACACGGAAAAGGAGAGAGAGAGAGAGAGAGAGAAAAAATCGGCATCGTTTCGTGATTTAAGGAGGTCACAGACGTGTATAAATCCGTCGATTTACCGGCGTCCGTGCGCCACTGTGCATTATTATATCGAGCCTCGACTCTTTCCCTGTCTCATGAAAAAAGCCCTAAATGTTCCTCTGCGCGTGTGTACGTGTGTGTACGTGTGTGCGTGGGTGTCAGTCAATCCGAACAATATATACGTATATAAAACGATGCATATCGTCGTCGCTGCCGACGTCGTATTTATAAACACGTACACAAACACTTTGGAGGTTTTTTTTCTCTTTCGCTGCGATATATATAGGTGCTGCTTCTCTGCTTCTGCGCGTTCGAGTATATATATAATATACATCGCGTTGTGTGCGCGCGCGATCTCGGACGTGGAAAGCAGCAGCAACAGAGTCGGGAATCAGGAAGTGGGTCAGCAACACGCGTAAATGCAGACGACGACGACGACGACGACGTGTCTTGGGCTGCTTTCTCCGCTGCGCGGAGCGTGGCGGGTAATATACCAGGCCGATCGCAATACGTATCCAGAAATTCTAGAACTCGCGCGAGTCGAGTCTCTTTCATCAACTGCTCGTCGCATGCTTTTTTTTCTTCCTTTTCTTTTTTGTTTTTTTTGTTTTTTTGTTTTACTTTGTTCTGCCCTTCGAGACGTCTCGATTTCCGTATATATATATATATATATACGCGTCTCGATGCATGACTCGTGCATTCGTTTTTTACGACTATCGATTCGAAAATACGAATCCCTCGCAGCTTTTCGATTTGACCGATTTTCGAGTTTGAATCAAAGTGAGAGACAGAGAGAAAAATTGCAATTACTATTAATTTATAATCTCCAGATCTTACATAAGTGACAGGTACAAATGGAATCGTAATTCGCTCTTAAAAAAAGCACTGCCGAGCTACCCCGAAGCGCATTGAATTACCTGGCAAGTTTGTGTGTGTGTACCTTATATATAGCCGCACGTACATAACGTACGTGTGTGTATTTGTGCATTTAGTAATACCGTTACATAACAAGGAAAACTAAATAATCAGTCAATCGATCTCTCTCTCTCCCGCACATAGACACACACACACGTACGGTACGTTCAATTGAACTTATAAATGTCGAGAGGTTTATCAGCCGATGCAATCTTAATTCTACAATGACTGTTTTGACACTGTATATATAAAACCGCGAGAGAGTCGAGAGAGCAGCAGCAGCGCACACACGACGCGACGCTGCGCCCGCGCGAAAGGGGGTAAATTTAGCCGAGTGACAACACACATATAATGAATATACAAAACAACTGCCGCTGCTGCTGCGCTTTATAAGCTCGAAATTCACTTCCGCGAACGATTACGAGAATTGATTAATCAGTTCGCGTTCGCAGCTTTGAGCATGTGTGTGTGTGGCAGCAGCAGCAGCAGTTCTTATTACCGGAGGAAAAATATAATAGATTTATTTGTATTTTTTTCTTCTTTTCAGCGCATATTTATCTTTGAATTTCCACCTCGACGATGTATTATATACTACCTGCGCGTAGCTAGGCCGCCGTTACAATAATAATCGAGAAATTGTAATCGCTCGCGGTTGTTGTTTCGATCGGTTTGGTCTCGTGCGTGCGTCATCGTGCGCGCGTCGACGATCGCGGTCGAGCCTTTTAACGCGACGTTACGACGATCGCTCGTACGAGAGAGATTCGATACGCGTGTGTACGCACTTTCGTTGCCTAATGAATTTTCGATATTTTTCATGTTACGCGCGCGCAAAAAATTAGTCATATACGGCGTAACCAAGGGGTTTTTTAAACGACGACGAATCGTGATTCACTCGCCGAGCTGCGCACGTTTCTCCGAAGTCGGATTATTGGAAGTGCGCAAATCCTACATATATTAAAACGATACCACAGATATGCCATAAAAAAATACGAGAAAGTCGCGCAAAACTTACGAATCGATGTTTTTTGTTTCACGTCACGCGTCGCAGTGCGGCAGTATGCTACACGCCCAACTGGAGATCTGGAAGGCGGCGGTGGAGGAGACGCCCCGAAACTCCGGGGCACTGGTCACGGCCTGGCCGACGAATCCCGGCCAGGGATTGATGCAGCAGCAGTCGTCGCCAACGTCGTCCTCATCGGACCCGACCACGAGAAATTCGCCCAACTCGGTCGGCAGCAGCAGCACGCCGAGTAGCGTCAAGGACGCGGCCAATCTCACGGACGGTGAGGGATTTTTTCGATATCTTATATCGAATTATCCGTATAACTTTTACGATGTAACGTTTTGCGATCGTCGATTTGCAGACGAGGACGAGGATCAGCCGTTACCCACGAGTTGTGCCAACAACAACAACAACAACAATAATAATAACAATAATAGCACATCGTCGGGCAGTCCGAGCACAGGCAGCGGCGGCGTCAACAAAATCCGCAGCAGCGGCTCGCACATCCACCTGTGGCAGTTCCTGAAGGAGCTGCTGCTCAATCCCGAGCTCCACGGCACCTGCATCCGATGGATCGATCGCAGCAAGGGCGTCTTCAAGATCGAGGACTCGGTGCGCGTGGCGCGGCTCTGGGGCCGACGCAAGAATCGCCCGGCGATGAACTACGACAAGCTGAGCCGGAGCATAAGGCAGTACTACAAGAAAGGAATCATGAAGAAGACCGAGCGCAGCCAGAGGCTAGTCTACCAGTTTTGCCATCCCTATATTTTGTAAATATAATATATACGTATATTTTAATACGCTACTTTTACGCCTGTGAATGCGCGCGTCACGTTGTTACTTTTGGATGCACTTTGTGTCCTTAATTGCGAATAAAACTTTCGGAGTCGATCCTTCGAATCGTTATAAAAAAAAACAAAAAAAAACAGAAAACGACTCCGAGAGGTACCGATCTTTTTCGCTAGATATCGCAGCTTCACTGTCCCGTCGAGCTCCGATCCGAGAAGAACAAAATTCAAGTTGAAAATAAAAAGTATAGACACTCCAAAGAGAGGTGAGAAAATCGCGCGATCACGAGGCTAGATCTGACACAAGATCGAAATCGTCCCCGCATCGTAGTATGTGGGGGTTCGTTCGTTCGTTCGTTCGTTGATGGAAAAATGTCCGTCTCGCGAGCATGCAGAGAGAGCCGATAAGAGCCGAGAGATTTTTAAAGCGAGCTTATTTTCGTTCTCTTGACGCTTGACACTTTTTTGCAGCCGACTTTCGGTTTACGTACACTACCGCGAGACTTTTGTGGGAACTCGTCGTGGAAGGAATTTACAATTAAATTGAAAAACTGCAGCAGCTGGTTCTGTTAAAGATTTTCATTTTTTAATCGAGTAGTACTGCGATTAAAAATTAATCGATACGAAATTCACCTCTCACCTCTTTGCTGCTGCTGCAAAAAAAAAATCATTTTGAATGATCGTAGCGCGAACGAACGACGTTCGTGTTCAATGCAAAAGGGATCGGGGCGACGTTTGGTCCCAAGCTTAAACCCTGTATAAATGTTCCGTAAACTATGAATAATAAAATATGAGCTTAGAAAAAAATGTTCGATATTCCTCTACACTTGTTAAATTTGACGAAACAAATGTTGTATAAAGAACTAATTTATTACCTATATTTTAGATTAGTCGAGAGTACTTGATAAAATACTCTCTCTGGTAAACGATCATTGCGCCTACTATGTATCACTATACACAATGTTTTTTTGTAATACAAATTTTAACTTGTAATACGTCTAAAGCGATATAGCGATTGCTACATTATCTTTTTGTAATATTTTACGTAAAGACCTCTCGATGGTACTAATATTGCTCGCTTGTAAATAGTCCGATCTTTTATGCTTCGTAAGTTTTTTTTTATGATAATGAATCTCCAGCCTAGTTTAATATTAATTAGTTCACTAAGCCAACACATGCATCTTGCGCTGAATGTATTTTTCAACCTATATTGTGATTAGATATTACGAGTAATTTTTAAGCTACACGATCGAGTAACCAGGGCTTCCAACATTCCAACCTTTATATCATACGAATAAAATACCTCATAAAGATCTAAAGATTTTGCGCTAGATAGATGTAATTTAAATGTTAATGGTTTCCTCATTGTGATGAACGAGTGTATAGAAAATTTAATTCCTTTTTGTGCAAAATTGCGTACCAACAAGTTCGTGACAAAAAAAATTGTACGTATATTTTTGAACGTACGAGTAGAGCGAAAATTGTGTGAAAATAGCTGTGTATATATCGACCAAATAGTCCTTAAGATTTTTATTGTTGATCGAGTGCGAGTCGCGCGAATGTGAGCGAGCTTCGAGTTTCTTGTAATGCGCGCATACACACGTACGCACATCGTTTCGTATGGATTCGAATTTTTTTTCTGGTTATTACCGAACGCAAAAGTTTGCAAATTGAATGGCTAAATTTTGTTGACAGCAAAAAACTTTATTGTGTAACTTCCTTCCGAGCGACGATTATTCTGTTTGCTCTCGTTTCGAATCGTTTGTTTTTTCCCCCCCTATATTTTTTTGTCGATAAACGATAAAATACATAGATGGAAGAATCGTTACGTACCTGTGTATGCGCAGTGGTAAAATGAAATCACGCTAACATATATTTTTTTAATGCCGAATGACGTTTTACGAATAATTATGAAATTTAGTCTTAACACTAACTATTTTCGGACAAAAATATTTTAATAAAAATACGTAAGTAAAATAAAATGAAATGGTTTTATCATTATTTTAACATTTATCATTCTACTTGATTACATTGTCACCAATTATACGCTTAACAGATCAGGCCTTGTACTTACAGCAATGTAGTATATCCAAAAGAAAAAAAATCGGTACATTCCAGCTGAAGGCTTATCTGAATCCAGACTCTCTCTCTCTCTCTTACTCTCGTTTCGGTGTGAAATTTATAAAGATAGACTCGCAGGACTCGGTGATCT
The DNA here is from genome assembly GCA_034770305.1 of Trichogramma dendrolimi. Lineage (NCBI taxonomy): Eukaryota > Metazoa > Arthropoda > Insecta > Hymenoptera > Trichogrammatidae > Trichogramma > Trichogramma dendrolimi. The sequence continues at coordinate 755,096 of JAPMIB010000045.1, forward strand.
CTCTCTCTCTCTCTCTCTCTCTCGCATAAACTTCGGCCTGGTGCTAGTTTTCGCGCGCGCTTGAGCGGCGCAGTGCAGCAGTGGGCGTCGCCCCCATCGACATTTGATTTACGACGTTTTAATCGGACAATTAATCTAACACCTTGTTGTAACAACACCTCCCCCTTTCTCGCGCGCGTCCACGAAACCAAGAGAGAGAGAGAGAGCTTGAGCATATAATGCCGTGTGCTGCGCGAAAGGGGAGGCATGGGAGTCGCGCACATGTGAGCACGCGCAAGCGCGCGGCCCGATGATAATGTATATAAATATATGTAATATAATAAAAAGGGATAAAGGACGAGCGAGAGGCGCTGCTTATAAACTAAGGAGCGTAAGGAGATAAAAAGGGGCTACACCGGCAGTTCGGCTCAGCGCAGGTAGATCATCGAGGGCGAAACGGGGCGGGCAGAGAATGTGTTTATACTCGCGTATGTGCCGCCGACGACCCGCGTGAACTGCAGCGCGCATCGCGCGAGATCGATTACGTACACCTATCCTATACGCTACACAGACGAGCCTATGTGTATTTGTGCGAGCCTTTGCCGGCCCTCTGTGGCTCGGGCGCGCGAAATACGAATCGCATAGAGATCGTCGTTTTTTTTTTTTGGTGTAATGCAATAAAGGTCAATACGGGAATTGGATCTTGGTGTGTACTATACGCACTGCAGACCGTATGAAAAAGATCCAGCTCGCCGATGAAAGTGTATTTATGTGTAGGAAGCCTCTACTCGTATACGCGGCTCCGATCGCACATTAACGAGATATTTATATGTACGTGCACATCGCACCTATATACAGCGCGTACTTTTTTCTCTCTCTCGCTCTCTTGTGCAAAGGCGCCCCTGTGCGCGATCGCGCTCTATAAATATTTTCTATAATGTATTAATACAGCGATAAAACCTTAGCGAAGGGCTCTCGAGTCGTCGTCGTCGCAATAACAACAACAACAAAATATCAACAATAATAATAAGCAGTCGACGATGATTTAATACGGAGATATACCGCTATGAGGCAACTTGTAATAGGGGTTGTTTATTAAAGGCCGCTCGCGCGCGGTCTTGTGTACCAGTATACCTACTATACTCGCCTCCGCCGTATAGAGAAAAATAGCCGCGCGGAACAACATTAAACACCTCGGCCGCGATCGTGTGCTGTTATATACGTGGTATATGTATTTTATTTGTGTGTGTGTGTGTGCATCTTCGTTCGGCGCGTTTCTTCTGAACTGTAGCGCGGAGCTACGTGTATAATGTTGCGCACCTTGACTCGCGCGAGCTCTGCCCTCGTATTCTCACCTTGTCTCTCTCTCCCTATGGGGAATCATGATTTTAGATTCGTCGGTCCTTTTCTTTTGGAGGACGAGGAGGGAGGGAGCTGGGGCATCGTTTTATAAATTCTGGCTAGATTATTTTTCAATGCGCGCGAAGAAAATCACGAACCGAGTCCACGCGCTCGTGCCTGTGTAATTATATATTCACTTTGGATATCTGCGGAGGAGATTGAAAAATTCGAAAATGTCTGCGTGTAATGTACTATCGGTATGTATACGGAATCGGCGCGACCTTGACTCTGACCTCGAGTGATTTTTCAAGGACGCGTTCAGAGTTGAACTTGCTGCGATGGTATTCAATTTTTTGGCGAGCAATATTTAATTTGAATCAAAGTGAAAAGTTTTGTCGAGCTTCGATACATGATTTTTATAACCAAAGCTCGCTCAATAAAGATTCACGTTTCAATTTTGATATTCATCGGAGCTTGCGTCGGAGCAAACGTTCTGCCTTTCTTTTGCGACGTCGATCGCGGATACTGTACATCGGACCAATTCAACGACAAGCAACAGCGATCCAAGAAGCAAAAGCAAAGAATCGAACAATGCGGAAAGCAGCAGCAGCACAAAAAGTCACGATCGCGTCCTTGACAACTTACGAACTAGCTGCATAAGGTATGCACACACACGCACTGGACACGTTCGCGATCTGTTAAAGGCCACACTCAAACACACTATCTCGAGAGCATTGGAAGGGAAGCGCCCGTATTGTTAATCATAAATTTTATGGATTATACATGTACTTTTCCTTAAATGTCTATGTGCTAAAGCACAAACTGCCACTAATGCATCAGAAATACATCGTTTGACCAAAAATGCTATCTTCAAGGAAAACTCCGCACCAGACGTACCTGGAGCTTGAATTTATCCAACTAACGATGATTGAATGCGTTGGTTATTGACTCACTGATCATAAAAAAAGTCCCATTTCTGAAAGTGTAAAATAAACCAAAAACAATGAGTCACAGGTAAGAGTTACAATGAATAATTTGGTTTTTGGTGAATTTGAATGAATTATTTAGAGCAAAAACGCTTTTTGTGTTGGCGAAAAATTTCATACTTGACGCTTGGTTTTTTTAAAAATTAGAATCAACCCATTCAAGCCAAATGAATTGAAATCATGAAAAATGTTAACCCATTAAACAGGGACGGACACAATTTTGCTACTTTTTTGAACCGTTGTACTTTTGCTGAAAGTGGGGTCTGGAGTAAGCATATTCTACGCAAAATTTAATGAACTTTCCAAATCCGGGGCCAAATTTTTGATATAACAATCAGGTCAAAAGTTATGGCGTCTTCGGTACAAATAAAGCGTCCATGGTTCCTTCTCTTAAACTTATGACGATTCCAATTAGTGAAATATTATTTTAAGTACAAAAATGGCAACTGGAAAACGAAAAAATATATGGAATTTTTAACTCTTAAGATATTGAGCAGATTTAGCCAGAGCCGGACGACGACGAGAGAGTTCGGTCCAGGGATTTTTGTTCAATAAAACGCATAGTTATTGCAAACCCGGCCTTTTCTCTCTTCTACCCTGCCTACCTACACGATACAGCGAGGGTTTGTGAGCGACCGAAACGCGGCGGGATTTGAATACGAATCCGGCCTCTGCGAGCTTCACCACCGACCGCTAGGCGGCGCATCAACTCCCACAAGCGACGGGACACCCGCCAAGGTACTTTTATAATGTTTGATATCGCATTCGTTATCCAATTCGTCCTGAGTCATATCTGATTCGACCATGGAATTTTACGCCGCGAAATAACCATTGTATAAATGCGGCCATGTGACCTCGCAATGGTTCTGAGTTTTGCATTCCTTTCCAATCCGTATCATTCACCGAAACTAGATTGCATAATCGTTTTGGTGGCACTCGCTTTTTGTTCATGCCATCTTTGAATATGTAATCACAGAGGTCAATGATATCCGTGGCTTCCTCGGTCTTTGTACTTTTCAGCGGCCATTTTTGACCACATGATCCAAGACTGATTGACGAACGTCCATCGATGCAGGGTTTTTTTAATAACTGGCCAGGCCGCATAAAGGCAGAGCTTACACTCATCAATTTATACTCAATATTCAATAACTGATTTTCACTCGCATTCATACCATAATTTCTATTGGGTAGTATAAATGTAAATTAACAAAGACAGTGTGTATGGAAAAAAATTGTTAGTATTTATTAATTCTTTATAATTCAATTCTGTTCATTACTAATTAATAACGGATTTTAAGTCCCCACGCGCATCGCCCAATCTTTCAATGCCGTAGCTTTACCTTTATTAATCCCATACCACATTATTTTACTGATCGTGGCTCGTTTTAAGCCACGATTTTGATTGAGACGACCGGACAAGTAGAGTCATAAGTGAGGTGTTGTCTTACGAATGATAACTCAACATGATCAAACGACTTTATCATTTCACTTTTTGTACTATATACTGAAATAATAGTTTCCATTTTCTCACTTTTGCTCCAAGGCGTATTGTAAGGAGCTTTATGCAGATCTTATACGTACGCTCGAGAGGGATATATCGCGCATCAGTGTCTCTGCACAGCCGAGAAAGAGAGAAAGAAAAGAAAAGTCACCCCCCCCCCCCCCCCACGTCCGCGAAAAAGGTACGTGCCACCTTTTAGATATAATAATGCTGCGCGCGCTGCACGCGAGTTCATATGCTCAAGGATAGCTACATTCTCTTCGCAAAACCAAAATTGCACTCGAGACTGCAGTTGCTGCAGTTGTGCCGATGATTAATGACGCTTTTCGATCCTTATATATATACACCCTTGCGCGTGAAAAAAAACTCTCGAACTCGCGCATAAAAATGTCTTCGTTTTAGGAATTGCGCACGAGTGCAGTGCGTGCGCGATGATGATCAATCAAGACGATGAAAAATTGCCGACTTTGAATTATAATTTTTTGCGCAGCTCGAGAACGAGACTATTTTTAAGACGTTTACGCGGTTTTATAATTACACGTACGTGCCGCAGTCAAGAGTATACGCGTCCTTGCCCGACCACCGAGTGATCGACGCCAAGGGTCTAAGTCTTCGAGCTTTTATTTTCTTATTTTACGATGGTGGCCAATCGAATTACACGCGGGGGCTATTACCAAACGCGGCAATCGTGTCGCACAGCTCGTAAATACATTTCACACTTCTTCTTCTCCTTCTTCTTCTCCCGATGAAATAAGTTTATACTAGGCCGATCGGCGAGCAAACGCGCGGCAACCGATCCGGGTGGTAGCCGGTGGATAAAGTGCCGATCTCGCGGCGTCAGCGGCTTGTCTCGTTTTCGCAGCTCCTCTTCTAAATCGCGCGAGTAAGTTGAAAATTCGATACGGACGCGCTCGGCGCTCTCCGTGCCGCCAACGCCACCACCGCCGAGAGAGAAAAAGCGAGAGTGAGCCGCGCGAACACGAATCGAGGGGGGGTCAGGTGTGCTGCAATTGCGAAAGAGATCAAACACACGTATATATCGACGCGACGATTGCTACCGGTCGTCGTCGTATACGTACTTTTAAAGCGACAGAAAGACGTGCGAATGCAAACATAAATTCAAATTAGCAAGCAGCGACTTAATGCGCCGCTGCTGCTGCCGCGGAGTGAGAAAGAAAAAAAAAGATCGCAAGCCTCGCTCGCGCGAGAGTGCGAGAAAGAAAGAATCGCGGGGAGCAATTGCTTTGGCGCGCGCCCGCGAGCGGCTAAGTATATAAGGCCTAATATCGAAGCTCGAAATCACTGGTTTTTTTTTGTCGATTCGCGTGCAAACGTGTATATATGGGCTAAGCTATGGTTAGCGTGATGGTAAAAAAAATTTTTTTTCTTAAATTATGTACTTTTGAAGAGTACATTGAAAAGCGAAAATCCTGAAAGTTTCAGCCCTCTAGGTCCAACCCTATTGAATTTTCAGGGCCTCAAAGTTGGATTTTCTTATTCTGCTGATATTCTGCTTGCAATTCGGATTTTTTGGGGTTAATATGAAAAAATTGTTCAATCATGGTTTTTAATGTAAAATTTGATGTAAAATTCAAATGTGTACTTACAAGTCATACTTACAACTTCTGGACTCATAAAAATGATATTTTCAGGCATTATCATGTCACTCCAAAAACTAAATGTGTTCGTCTCCTTCGATTAGGCCCATATTGTAATATGTTCATCGTCCATCGATACATCAAAATACAACTTCTGATAAATTTTGGTTATCGGCAGACAAACAGAATTCAGTATTGAGCTTAATATGAGTCAAGAATCAAGGAAAATTAGAGAAAAACCATGTTTCTTGCCTATGATTGTAAGTACAAATTTGAATTCTACATCAAATTTTACATTAAAAACCATGATTCAACAATTTTTTCATGTTAACCCCAGAAAATTAGAATTGCAAGCAGAATATCAGCAGAATAAGAAAATTCAACTTTGAGGCCCTGAAAATCCAATAGGGTTGGACCTAGAGGGCCTAAGCTTTCAGGATTTTCACTTTTCAATGTACTCTTCAAAAGTACATAATTTGAGAAAAAAATTTTTTTGACCATCACGCTAACTATGGCTTAGCCCATATACACAGCTTCTTTGCTAACTCGTCCAATTGCGCTTCCGATTGATCTTTATATGCCGACTCTCACCCCCATGGTGTGTGTGTGTGTAAATGTGTACATGCGGGGGGGAGGGTCGATGTGTTGCTGCGCACAGCACCTCTCATTGCGCGAGAGTAGGGCCCTTATAAATACCTAACTATGCACACGTTCGTCTTTGCGAAACGAGAGTCGATCGAGCAATATATTTAGCGGTGAGCCTGCTTAAAAGCTTTCGATAAGAGGGAGAGAAAAGAGAGAGAGAGCAAAGAATTTTTCGTATCAATCGATATCGCGCGTAAGTCGAAATAAAGGTCTGTAAATCACCGCTTCGACCATACGACTCATGTCGCTAAATTAACGACTTGCCGCTACGACTTTTCGTCGGCAATGACATAATTTATTGATGATGTATGAATTAGAGTACAAGTTGGATCCGATATGATTCGGTGTGATATCGATCGTCGGTGAAATGGATAGGAAAGCTGATAGGTTTATTGAAAATTTGACGTTTTTTTTTTAATATCAATCGTAATAAATTATCATTTTTAGAAAAAAATGCAATGATTGTTAGACAAGAGGTAAATCGTGTAATTTTTTCGATACTCAATAATAGCTCGGTTTCGATTCGTAAATATTGCTTATTTCAAATTGTCATATCGTCAGTTGTAAATATTATGGAATTAATTTTAAGTTCGTCGGTCCGATGGGTAACATTACTACGTGAAGATTAGTCACCTACGAGTTTCCGAGCGAGTAAAATGGATGAATATAGGGACCTATTCGACCGCGCCTTTAGGTAATTTTTATATTTTTATAATAGTATTGTATAATGCTACAAACTATTGGGGTCCTTTTAGATCTGAAGATGAGATGAGAGCTCAGTTGGAGCTTCAAGAATTTTTCCAAAACCAAAAATCAGCACTGGATTATAATTTTGAATGTAAGTACTTTTCAAGGAAACAAGGGCCAAGTGAGATTCAAGAATATATCAATAATCTCAAAACAGCACTTAATAACAATTTAGAATTATACTTTCCAATGAAACAAGAGCCAAATGAGCAGGAAAATAAAGAGGAAATTAACGACGATTTCGATTATCATGACAGTTATGATAATAAAGATTCAAGCCCACTTCCAGAGTTTGAGGAGGAGAATCAAGAAACAAGTGAGCTTACAGAGTCTGTTGAGAATCAAGAAACAGATCTCAATGGCGAAGACCCAACGAGAAATTCGGCCTCGGACGGCAGCAGACCGATGGACCCGACGGACGGTGAGCGACTCGAGTTCGACATTTTGTATACACGATTCATATTAATTTTTGCGATGTCAAGTTTGCGATCGTCGATTTGCAGACGAGGACGAGGATCAGCCGATACCCACGAGTTGTGCCAACAACAACAACAACAACAATAATAATAACAATAATAGCACATCGTCGGGCAGTCCGAGCACAGGCAGCGGCGGCGTCAACAAAATCCGCAGCAGCGGCTCGCACATCCACCTGTGGCAGTTCCTCAAGGAGCTGCTGCTCAATCCCGAGCTCCACGGCACCTGCATCCGATGGATCGATCGCAGCAAGGGCGTCTTCAAGATCGAGGACTCGGTGCGCGTGGCGCGGCTCTGGGGCCGACGCAAGAATCGCCCGGCGATGAACTACGACAAGCTGAGCCGGAGCATAAGGCAGTACTACAAGAAAGGAATCATGAAGAAGACCGAGCGCAGCCAGAGGCTAGTCTACCAGTTTAGCAGTCGCTATCGCCGGTGAATGATGCGCGTTACGTTTTTATACTTTTAGATGCGTCGTAATTCGTGCTGTGCATTATAAAAATATATACGTATCGAGATGTTTGCGTATGTGCACTTTGTGCCCTTCGATTGCGGATAAAACTTTCGGAGTCGATCTCCTTCGAATCGTTATGAAAAAAAAAAAAACGACGACTCTGAGGGGTGCCGATCTTTTTTGGATTTATATCCAAAAGAAGCCCTCGGCAAAGAAGTACCGTGAAAACCGCGATATATTGATCTAATGTATTTTTAGAAGACTAATCTATACATTTTTACATTGTGATATTGTAATAACTGGTAAAAAAAATCAATAAATTTTCCGAGAAAATAGGAAAGAACGCTTAATTTCGATTAAGCATTCATCTGCAATTTACTTTGCTATATGCTAACTGTTGTGTTTTTTTTAAACTACTTTTATAATTTGAATGAATACTTTGTTCTTGAATTTGAATGAAAAGTGTAATTCTTGCTCAAACGGCTAACTTTATCTAAGAAAATCTTTGCTATTTTAAAATTAACTAATTTTTATCTTAACAATATCGCCAAAAAAGACTTTCGCGTTTTTTCGCGCAAAAAAGACCCCGAGCGTATGTAGAGAAAAATTACATCCACGCGACGAACGGAGGTGACAGCACAGCCATTGTGTATAAATACAGTCGAAGCCTCGGACGCCAGACAGTGCAGGCATGACATTCGACTGCATTTTTATCCGAGGTACATAAACATCGTCTGCTCTCGGTTTATTTTGATTTCATTTGTTTTTCAAATACTTTAATAACTCCTAAGTTTTTTATGGAAGAGTCTCGGGTATTTAAACGTGACAGCTATAATAGGAACGAGATTGAAATTGTTTTTTTTTGTGTGTACACTGTGCAATTGACGCATTAGAAGCGAGCAATTTTAAGGTTAAATACAAAAGTCACAGAGCGTCAACAAACCATCATCTTATACTCTGTTCTTTATATTTTGTTCTTGCAACTTAAGGTAGATTCAATTGTTTTTAGGTATCAATCAATGGTTAAACATTCGTTCGAGCGGTGACAATGGAAACCGAGTGCGATCCGCTATGGTAATTTTTCATTTACGCCACAAAAAATTTATAAACAAAAGTGAATTTGAATCAGAGGTAAATACTTTTTTTCAGTATTAAAAACGAGAGTCAATTAGCAAAGTCGTGGGTCGATTCGGACGATCCGCACAACCGATCGACCTCCGAATTCGAGTGCGAAGACGTGAAAATCGCATTAGCCGGTGATTCGCAGCCACTACCTACAACGATCGAGCGAGTTTCGCTTCGAGACGGTGTTCGTCGATCAGTGCGTACCGAAGACGATCTCCTGGAGGAGGCCAGCAGCAACACCGACCCCATCTGCACTGCAAAAAAGTCCAACAACAACAACAACAACAAGCACACGTGTCAGGCGTGCCTCAAGTCATTCAAGTCGGGCCACAGCCTGGCCAGCCACGCGGACGCCGTCCACCTCGGCGTCAAGGCCTACGATGCGAGCTGTGCCACAAGTCGTTCGGCTGCGGGGGGGGGGCGACGTCAAGAAGCACATCGATGCCGTACACCGGGGTCCTCTCTCTGAGGCCGCACCGGTGCCCCCGGGGCCCGCGCAGCTTCAGCCAGAAGCAGACGTTGAAGCTGCACCAGGACGCGGTGCATCGCAGGTTCAGGCCCTACCGGTGCGACCGGTGCGATCGTGCGTTCGGCCAGAAGAAGACCCTCGTGGCGCATCGGGACGCGCGCCACCGCGTGCGCCGAGTGTCGCGGGTCGTTCGCCCCGCAAGGACCATCCGAGGACGCACGCGAGAACGAAGCACGAGACAAATTCCGAGAAAGAATGAGAGACGATCGGAAGGCACCGAACATATATATATACTGTGTTGTACATACTACGTTGATCGTTGTAAATTTATTGATAATTCATACAATGCAGATATTATAATCGTGCGATAGTTAAGTTTTAACGCTGCGATGCGCTATACAGTCAGTACAAATGTTATTTAAGCAATAAATACCGTGAGGATTATCTATATATTTTTGTATCGAATTTTTTAGATCTTCGCAGAGAACGAATAAAAAGAGTCGTATTATATTTACTTTATCAAAAAAGAAAAAAAAAACTGTTCAAACTCGTTGTCGTCCTTTAGTCCGTATTTTTTTTTTTTTTTTATCACTGTAGATCCTCCTGGGTTCTTTGCTGTTTGTTGTTGCTGCCCACCCAGTTGTGATAAAGTTGAAAGATCACGACCGCCGTGGCCACGGTGACGCTCTTGACCAGACGCCAGACCGCCTTGAGTCGTAAAAATTCCAACCTGTCGTCGTCGTCGTCGTCGTAGTCGAAGCGAAATTTCGCGTCGCCGCTGTTGTCTTGGAAAATATCATCGTCGTCGTCGTCGTTCAACAGTAACGACGTCGCGTCGGATTTGTTCATCGTCTTGTTCGTCTTGGCCCACAACGACGACGACGACCCGGAGACAAAGTTCCGCTTGAACGTCCAGTAGTTGGGCTGCTTCTGATTGTTGTTGTTGTCGTTCAAGCGCGTCCTCTCGCCGACGATCGTCAACTCCTTCGCCGACTTCTCCATGGAGTCGATGAAACTCCTGTACGTGATCACCCGTGGATTGAGCCAATCCTCGGCCTCTCTGCGCTCGTCGGCGAGCCTCCGACGGCAGAAGCTCGCTCCGCCCGGCATCATCCGGATCGTCGTCGATTTCGTCGTAGACATTATTAATTGTACGATCGATTGTTATACGATTTTTTATTTATTTATTTATTCTTTTTCAATCAAAAAATATCACGCGAACGATTGGCAAAATTGTTTAAGCTATATCGCGCTCACGGGCTCGTGTCGTTGCGAGAGAATTTAAATTACTGATTCCATTCGATAATCTCGCTGTTTACAAACACCGTGAAAATTATGTGTGTTAGTGGGGATTCGACTCTCGGCACACATAAAATCGTGCCGATTCGATGTGCACAAAAATTGTGAGAAAAAAATTGAAACCAGTTCTCCGAGGTAAAAATATTCATTTTCACTCATATTTTATCAATAAAAATTTGATCCTAAATCGATTTTCGATTCGACTCATCGCACAGTGATTTATAAAGAGCACTTTTAAATTCGAGTGATACCGAGCGCGCCGCTCCAAACGCGTCTCGCGTATACCGTCAATGTAAAGTCGCTTGATGTCTGTTATAACTGTACAGTGCCGCACAGTAAAAAGCCGCACGTGTACACTACGGATCTCGTACGGCGTACAGTCTTGAAAGAACGTGTGCGTGTGTCCTTTGCGATTCGAGCAAAAAAGTACTTAAAAATGCCTTATTCCGAGTACGCCCTTTTCGAGAGTCGAGCAAAGGAAGCGGTAAGGGTTTTCTTTATTACTTTTTTCACTCGCTGCACTCATCGGGAGTGCGAAAGTGATTTTGCGGAGGCCGAGTTTTGTAATGTCAAATTCTGCTGCCACCACACAGCAAGCGCGTCGACTTAGGTTAAGCTCCTCTCTCTGATGCAATATTTTCATCGTTTTCACCCTGACTTTTAACATCCTCAGGAGGAGTCGATCATCGAGTTGAAAAAGGAACTTGCAAATTTGCACAAAATCATTAACAGCGATAACTTCAAAATCGATGAGGATCACACGGCCAGTCAACAAGAGCTCGATAACACCAAAAAGGAGAACGACAAATTGCGGATGCAAATAAATATCCTTAAAAGGGTAATTACTTGATAGTATTATTTAAGAAAATGATTGAAATTTTTTGCTCTTCGAGTTCTAAACGTCTACATTGTTAACAATAGGAAATATTTTATTTGTAGACGTATAAGGAGAGAAAAGCTCAACATCTTCTACTTGACACTGACCTAAGCAAATGCAAAAGAATGATTAGTTTGTATGATAATTTAAATGCTCTCTTTGAGAAAGCCATCAACGAGGCTTATCCTGATGTAGTCGATCCACCGGTAGTTATATCATCTAGTAACAATCCTAAATTTGGAGATTATCAGTGCAACAGCGCGTTGCCATTATGTAAACTTCTTAGTATGGAAAAAACTGATGGTATGTTTTTTGTTACATGAAAATTTTCTCATATTAAAATTATGAACAAGTTATTAAAGTTATATTTTCTTGATCTAGCTAAGAAGAAAGTATCCCCTCTTGATGTTGCAAAAAATATATTGTCAAAAGTACCAAGCTCACCTCTTATTGAAAAACTGGATATTGCTGGAGCTGGCTTCATAAATATCTATCTGAAACGAGAGTATGGGCAGAATACTTTAAAAAATATATTAAAACTTGGAAAAGTTAATCCTCCACCAATCTACCAACCAAAAACAGTTCTTGTAGACTTTTCAAGCCCAAACGTTGCCAAGGAAATGCACGTTGGTCATCTGAGATCTACTATTATTGGTGAGAGTATCAGCAGGTTGTTGGAATTTTTGGGACATAAGGTATTGAGAATCAACCATATTGGTGATTGGGGTACCCAGTTTGGAATGTTAATAGCTCATTTGGAAGACAAATTTCCAAACTTTTCCACTGAATCACCCCCAATTTCTGACCTTCAGGTATGTTATTAGCATTACATTACTATAAACTTGATAGTTCATCATAAAATCCATTTCTAATGTGTATGATAATTTTTAGGCTTTCTATAAAGAATCTAAACTTCGATTCGATAGTGATGAAGAATTTAAAAAACGAGCTTATGAGAATGTTGTCAAATTGCAAGCTCATGAACCTAAAATTATTCATGGATGGAAATTGATATGTGATGTGTCAAGAAAAGGTAGAGTAAAAATAGAAGTAATTAAACAATAAAAAACTGTTATTGTTTATTTGATTACTTTATAACACCACATTTTCTTGTAGAATTTCAGAACATTTATGATCGTTTGGACATCACATTAACTGAAAGAGGTGAATCTTTTTATCAAGATCGTATGGTTGCCATTGTCAAAGAATTGGAAGAAAAAGGATTTTTAGAAGAAGATGAAGGTCGCAAAATTATGTGGGGAAACCAAAAAGAAGGCACCATTCCTTTGACCATTGTTAAAAAAGATGGTGGTTTTACATATGATACATCTGACATGGCAGCAATCAAGCAGCGTATTTGTGAAGAGCAAGCAGAATGGGTAAGAATAATATTTCATTCAAATATTTATAAAAAACTTTTTTTTAATTGTATCTTAAATTTTGTAGATTATCTATGTTACTGATGCTGGACAAGCTACACACTTCCAAATTATTGTGAGTTGTGCAGAGAGAGCGAGAATAAAGTTGAGCCATCACAGAGTGGATCATGTTGGTTTCGGTGTAGTACTTGGAGAAGATAAAAAGAAATTCAAAACTAGATCTGGCGACACAATTAAATTAAGTGAATTATTGGACGAAGGTCTCAAACGCGCTGAAGATAAACTCCGAGAAAAGGAACGTGACAAGCACCTTACGGAGGAAGAATTCCGTGACGCCCAACGAGCCATTGCTTACGGCTGTATCAAATACGCCGATCTCTGCAACAATCGTGCCCACGAATACGTATTTTCTTTCGATAAAATGCTTCAAGACAAGGGCAATACGGCGGTCTACCTTTTGTACGCGAGGACGCGAATTCGCTCGATCGCCCGCACCGCCAACGTAACGCAAGAGCAGCTCAAAAAAGCCATCGAGGACACGCCGATCTCTCTGGAGCACGAGAAGGAGTGGAAGCTGGCCAAGGTGCTGCTCAAATTTCCCGACATCATCGCCAGGGTCACGAAAGACTTGTCGCTGCACACCCTGTGCGATTTCTGCTACGAGATCGCGACCACCTTCACGGAATTCTACGACAGCTGCTACTGCGTAGAGAAGAACAAGACCGGCGAAATCGTGAAGGTCAACATGGGAAGAATATTGCTGACCGAGGTGACGGCCATGGTGTTGGAGCAGTGCTTCTCCATACTGGGCTTGAAGCCCGTTGAAAAAATGTGAATAGACGATATAATTGTAACATCGCTGGTTGGTGAACAGAAAAAAGAGAGACAATAATAAAGTAGCTTGTAAATTTTTGATAAAAAAAAATCCGATTGAAATATTTGCATGCTTCGTAGTGTCAAGTTTTACAAATGAGCTGAAAAAAAAAACATTAATTTTCTGTAATAAGAATTTTCAATAAAAATAAATTCTAATTTTTAATAGAAAACAAGCCTGTACATTTATATAACCAGTGTTTATTTAAGTTTTCGCGAACATTTTCCGAGGAAAAGCTCCATTCTAAAATAATATGGTGCCCTAAAATGTACCATGCTTTTAATTTAGCGAGCCACGACGTAAGCAAACTCGTCCCCGCATAAATTCTAATTATAACGCGCGTCCAAGTATTGGTCTACGCGCATATTTATTTCGGTAATGCAGAGAGGATAATTTTATTACGGTACATCGAGAAAAGTGGAAAAACGCGCGATATCGACATTCCGCGAAAAATATTTCTCGATCATTTGCATATATTCATGAGCTGCAATAATCCGAGATAAATCCTACTCGTGCCATTCTAATGTATATTCATAAAATAGCGAGAAACGTGTACGCTGGACGATGACGGTCCCGTGACGCTATCGGTCAAAGTCGCGGCAGCGCTGCACTTTTCTCCGCGACGACGACTGACGCGCGGACGTTACGGAGTGCCTCTAAGCTGCTTGCCTTGCTCCGCGCGCGCTCCTATACGACGACGAGTCGAGTGCGGCCTCAATTAGTACACACAGCGCAGCAGTGAGTCGTATGTCGTCGTGCACAGTGGAGCCAGACGATTTACCTGCACCGCAGTACGTCTGCATCGCATCTTCGATATAAATGCATCGACCAGTTTGCAGTTGTAAACATCTCGTGCACACGCAATATCGAGTCGCAATCCCGAGAGCTCCGAGACGATGGCCGATCAGCAGCAGCGATGTTAGGAGTGCAGTTGTGCGTTCGTAATTACCTCGCGTCGACGACTAATAAATGTTATTCAAAGAATATGTGACGGACCGTCGGACGAGAGATCTTCGCATGTCGAGTAAAAGTAGCCGTAGCAGCAGCAGCAGCAGCAGCAACGGAAGCAGCAGTAGCAGTAGCAGTAGCCCAGAACAAATAGCTTCGAGACATGAGCTGGCTGAGAGGTAGCCCGCTGGCGAGCAGCTTCACCAAGCAACGATCCCGAGACTCGCCGCCCAAGGATGCCGATCCGGTCGCTTGCTACGACAGCTTTCGCGAGCACTGGCAGCAGAGCCACAACATTATCGCCCACTCGACCGTGAGTGCCTTTTTCGAGATATATACATCTGACGTTTATTTATAGCGACGCGCTGTGTGTGTTTGTAAACAACGTGCTTTAAACGTGTCTTTTTTGTGTTTGATAATGCATTGCAGCCCCCAAAAAATAGACCACCTAGTCAGGACGACGTGTTGGGAGTTGTCAATCACGTGGATCAGATGATTAATTTGCTGCAGCTGGAGATGCGCGACTTCTCCAATGTGCAGCAGCGATTGCAGATCCAGCGAATGCAGCAGAAGAATATGGTGGCCACGGCTCAGCTGACGGCGCATCATACACCCTGCCTGGAGCACTTGCTCAGTGAAAATCTGCTCGACAAGCTGTTCGATTGGAGCGAACACACTGGAAGGTATTGTTATAAGTAGAAAACAATCGAGGCCTTTTATTAACAAAATCTGTGTGACACTTTAGGTATGGGGCAGCGGTAAGAGTTGAACAATTGAAGCTCTACGAGTTGTTGATATCACATGACAGTTCTTTGTTGACGCATGAACCTGTAACAAGACCACTACTACATTTGTTAGATGGTTGTGCGGGTGACACAATTTTACCTGAAGTGCAAAAAAAATTAATTACTCTGCTAAATTATATATGCGTAGCACTAGTACAAAATACAGAACTATTAGGATTGTTCTTTAGACCTACAGCTACTGGTAAAAATAGGTGGGTTTCGATATACTTTTATTTGTACAAATGCAATGCATCGTAATAAAATTGTAAATTTTTTCATTTCAGATTTATTGTATTTTCATTGTTAGTATCATATATTCATAAGGAAGGTAGTTTAGGACAACAAGCACGAGATGCAATGTTACATTGCATGTCACTATCCAAAAAGAATGAAGAAATCGGTAATTACATTGCTGAAGAGTCACATATTTGTTCAGTAAGTTTGTGAAAATTTATACTGCGAATTTATTAATACGCTTGAATGTCACTGATTGTTTTACAATTGCATTATAGGTATTAGCAATGGGACTGAGTGGTTTATATTCTTTACTTCCAAGAACGTTAGACATAGAAAATGAAGATTGGCATAGATTAACAGTTGATGATGTCAATGATATACCAGCATTGACTCAGCTCATGAACTCACTGGACTTCTGCAATGCAGTAGCACAAGTTGTTCATCCTTCTGTGCAGAAACAACTAATGGAGTTTCTTTATAAGGGCTTCCTCATACCAGTTATTGGCCCTGCTCTCTTACAGGTAATTTTTTGTCACTGTCTATGTGTAAATGTTCATCGAGTAACATACTAGTTTGTTTTTAGTTTTTTTTTGCACATAAATATATTTAATTTTCATGCACCCAATAATAACGTTACGTAAAATGTTTGTTGCACTCTCTGTTCGTGTCTTTGTGGTGACGGTGTTGCACGTACGCGTCTTTGATTGGTGCTGGTCTTATTCTTGTGTAACGTGAACCATAAAAAAGGAGTCCGTTGGTTTGACCTTGGATGAGCTTGACTCAATGATTTATCGGGTTCGTATAATAGTCTTATCTTAATTGTTATGTCTAAAGTATTTTTTGTTTTGCAATTGTATTGTCATTCGTTTATGAAGAGTGTCAGTGAACTTTCAAATAAAATAACAAGTTTTGCTTTATCATAATAGACATCGGTGGAAGAACTTATAGCGGCTACGGCATACTTCGATCTATTTTTACGATCCGTCACCGAACCTGGACTACTTGGATTGATCTTGAAATTTTTACTCGAAGAGTATTACGACGAAAATCGGATATTCGATCACCTCATTCAAAGGATATCTTCGCAGGGATCGAGGGTAAAATATTTTCCATCGCATTTATGATTTTCAATTCCCAGATACAGATCATAACGAAAGAATTTCCATTCAGCTGAGTCTCGTGACATTGGCTCTATTCGAAACCCTCGTCGATCTCAATTGCGAGGACGTCATGCTGGAGCTCTGTCTGGGGCACTGGCGCCCTGCTCGCACGTGATGCTGTCCCAGCGCGCCGACTGCTGCGCGATCTCGACCCGTTCGGCCACTGCGCCGAGCGCTTTCTTGCCCTGACGCCGTCCTGCTGCTCCTCGTCCACAGTGCCTACTGCCATTCTCGCCGCCACGGCCGGCGTTTCGCCGGTCGCCTCGCCGGATCTACGCCGACAGAATATTGCCAGTGTCAGCGTTGCGCAGGTGAGCCGAGCGATAACGAACAAAAGTAGCACACTCTGTCGAGTTTGTAAGTGACTTTAACGAGCTTGAATTATCCTTAAGCAGCAGCAGCAACAACAACAGCAACAGCAATCAGCCACGAATACAAATGCCTTGAAAAATACGTCGCTTGCCTTTCGAAGTCTGTACAGTAATTACTACGCTTATCTGAGGGATGCCCGACAAAAGATAGCCGCCTGTCAAATTGCCTGCTCGACTTGGTCGCGAAAATACGAAGACGAAGAGGAAGACACGCTCGGCGTCGAGGTCATCGATCCAGATGACACCGATAACGAGAACGGCAATTTCGATGAGTGTTACGAGGAAGACAGTTTGGCTTTCGATTTGAGTCCCGATAAAGGTATAAATACTGTGTTCTGAATATTAGCTAAAATTAAATTTTTATCAATTTTGTGTAAATTTGATTCATTAATTTTTTTTCCAGAATCTGAGCGTAAAAACAGTACGGACGAAAAAGTCAATCGAATAATAGCCAGCTTCTCCCCAAAACCAATAAAAACTCAAAAAGTGCAGTCGGTCAGTCAAGCGAGACACGATAGCGTCGAAGATATTACCAAACGATTGACTCGAGAAGAACGCGAAAAACTCGAAGCCGACATAGCCGAGCTTCTTAGCGAATCTTGCAGCAGTACGCCGAGCGCCAAGAGTCCGTCCGACGAGTCCACCGCGGCTCTGAATTCACTTTCTCTCAGCGGCGGCGAGAGTAGCGGCTACGAGAGTTTCGCGTGCAACAACAACAACAACAACAACAGCAGCAGCAGCAACAATGGCAAAGGTTTGTCGCCCCTGAGCGACGAATTGAGCATCAGTCCCGCCTCGAGTCAGAACCCAGTATCGATGCAGCAGAGACGCAAAAGACTGCAGCGAAGAGACGCCAAAGACGCTCGATTAGAGTCGATCGATGCCAAGCCACCGAGCGTCGGCATATTTTTCGACGTCGTGCTGAAAAAACTGGAAAATATGATGGAAAACAACGTATACGTGAATTTGCATCTGACGGGTTTGATAAGCAGACTTGCTATTTATCCTCAACCACTTTTGCAGTCGTTTTTGCTGAATCACTCGTTGGTATTTCAACCGAGTATCAAATCTTTATTTCAGGTAATGTTTGATCTATTGCCATTTAAATATTAACAATTATGACTTCTCTAATGCAACAATGAATTTTATTTTCAGATTTTAGCAAGTCTAAAACATCGAATCGATGCCTTTATCGCGAAACAATCAGATGGTAATATAAGTTCATTAATCGAGCAAGCCAGAGTATTTTTAATTACACGTGAAAACAGACTTGTAAATATAAGAAAAAACGTGCTTGAGGCTGCCGCTCAATGTCCTAGTCCGAAAAAAAATCAACCAAGTAACGAGTCCGCGTATTCGAATGCCAATTTAACAGGGAAAGGTATGTGCTTCGTATGTTAACGTAGTTCTAAGTTGACTCTTTTAACGAGATGATTCATTTTACAGTATCCGAGCCTAGAAAAAGAAGCTTAACGTCATCTCTTACACAAATGTTTAGAAAATCAAGTAATACTGAAAGTAACTCGTCAACGGATTCATACAATAACAATCACAATGCTTCTTCTCTTACATTAGAAAATGAAAACAGAAATGGCAATGTTAAATACATGTAAGTTTTGCACTATAAATAAGTTATGATTGCCTATTTTAATTATGATTTATTTTATAGAAAACACGTGAATTCGTGGGAAGCTCCAAATAAAATAAGTCGTTTGCAAAACGTCATACTATGTGCAGTTATTTTAGATGAATGGCTGAAAGAATTAGCCGCCATAACTCAAGAGCACACGATCGTCAGTTGGTTTTGCGCTGCATCAGTTACAGATGGTTCAGAACGAAGATTTAGATTAGATAATTTAAAAATATTACGCATTCGTCCATGAAAAGTCAATGAAAGAAAATAGTAATACCAAGTTCAAAGATACTTAGCAATCGTAAATTTATCTACCTATATGTTAATTGTCAAAAATGTATGTGAATAGTGTAGATTGTAGTGTACATTTGTAAAATTTGGTTTTAATAAGATTTTATTTAGAGTCGTGTTGTTTTGTAGATAATGTTACGATTTTGTTAAAAATGTGTACATATTTTATTTATTAGTATTGTAATGAAAAATGAATGTAATATTTACTTCAACAGTATAAGAGCAAAGACAGTTTTACAAATTAATTCTATTATAAAGCAATTTTATAAGAGTTTATTATTGAAAAAAAGCAAGTGCCAAAATTCGAGAGTAAATCATAGTTTTGGCATTAGTACAAACCCAACTAAATACTTCCTGTAAAAATAAATTGTCTATTGAACGCGAACGAAATTTACGAACAATGAATTCATTATTCATTAGAGAAAAAACTTAGAGTCCAAAGTGTTAGACTGTTTATTAATTAAAATCAAATGTTGGTAGGTCACACTCACCCTTCGAGGTTCGAGAGTCAAAACTTTCTTACGAACTGTGTAAATGTAGATTTTTACCGTGTAAACATGTAGTTAGATGATTTTATATCTAGCACTTACCTGTACTGTGTGGTTGCCTGTAATTATGATTAATTATGGCACTGGTATTGTACCTTGGCTCTGCGTTTTCGATGCTTGTCTCATTTGATTCAATATATGTGAACTTATAATTTTACTTATCAAAATGGAAAATATTCGTTTTTTCAAAGATGAATCAATATAAGAAAATTATTGATATAATTTATATTTTTGTAAAATAGTTTACCATTTGAAAAAATGTACATTATTTTAACGTAAGTTAATTTAAGTCTGTTGCAATCCAATCGTCTTCGACTATTTGTCATGTAAACTTACCACTTCAGCAAATGAAGTTTTATTACTTTTGTCATATTAAGAATCAAAAAGGAATTAAAGATCTGCAATGAATCCGTAATAGTTTGGTTTGATTTTAATTGTTTAAAGACTAAGACTCAATCAAAAATTTGCATATTATGTAATATTGTACTAAACAATTTTAAATAAAAGAGCTAGAAAAAGTTATTTGAAGCTCTATTTTTTATATCATAAACGTACAAAATACTTAATATAATTGAATCAATGAAATCATCCTTTACCAGTTGGCTTTTTAAGTAATATTCATCTACTATAACATTGAGTATTCATTTTACAGAAAAAATTGGCGATATAAAGAGACTCTATTTAAGCGTAACGACATTCTTTTCTTGAAAATAACAAATTGTGTTCATCGATCAATCAATTCGATCTTCTCTTGTATTGTATTACACCTTTTTTTGGGCCGTCGATTAGTCGATGTCTAAAGCGGGGAAAAACTAGTGTGTCGCGATCATCAATTAAATATTTATTTTAGAGATGTATTTTAGTTTTAGACCACAAGTGCCACATTATTTGTACACCATAACCGTGGGATGTCGGAGTTAATTTTTTAACATTTCTCTGTGCAGTCGGGCGACAGTCAACGCGAGCTGCTTTATTTGGCATAGACGGTTTCGACGAACATTACCCCTGACTTTGATGGGTTTAACTGAAAAAACCGTTGTTTTTGATCGATCGTAAGTGAAACTAGTTTAGAATAAATTCATTGAATATTATTAAAGATATTTTAAATGTGATAGAAATTTTTAAAAGCAATAAAAGATCGATGCTTTGACGCCCGAATCCTATTCGATAATATCCTTAAACAAGAGTGAATTTTGCGCGATTTAAAAAAAACGTATCAATTGAATCTTTTGAAAAAATACAAGATGATTGTTGAGCATTTAATGCAAAATCTGAAAACTCCGAAACATTTGCATCGAGTGAAGTAAATTCAAAGGTGCCGATTTAATTGTCACACGAGCCGCGGCGCTATCGAACACATGGGTACGATTGGCGAGTGCCGTCGCGACCATAATTTTAAATTTCGACTGTTGAGTATTATGCGAGCTGTCAGAGTTGCCGGTTCGCGCCTTATACCACCTCGCGCTCGAACGAAGAAGAATCGCGTCGACCGTAGCAATCATTCTCGTGAAAAAGAATAAGAAAAATGAATTTTATAACAATGGAGCAATACCGCCGTAGCTGGGCCAAAGAATTGAAAGCTTTTCGAGACCAATTTAATTGGGAGGTCGAAGAAAAATTCATTCACCAACTTTATTCCCGGATACTTGATTGGGAGGGCAGCATCTCAAAAGATCATTTCAAAGACATTTTTCGACAACTTCGGCGGGACGAAGTCGATTGGCTTCTCAGATTGGATGCGACGCGCGGCTTTCCCCATTGGTCACTTATCGAATGCGCGTCCGAGATCAACTACAAGGACAAGCCCGATCTCGACGAGGACGGCAAACCTCCGCAGCGACGCACCACAGCGGTGCACTTGATAGCTAGACTCGAGTCTATTACTCGGTTCCAACCGGGCCGTTTTCTCTTTGACATTTATGACAGATTCGACGTGAACTACGCCGACGAGTTGGGATTCACGCATTTCCACGCGGCCTGCGTGTTCAACCGCGTAAACGCCGCCAGGCAATTTCTCGAGCTCGGTCAAGATCCCAATCTGATCGTGCCGAGGACGCTCGATGCGCCGCTTCACTTGACCACGAGCCAGAAGGTGGTCAGACTGCTACTGGAAAAAGGTGCCGATCCGAACCTGGCCAATGCCAAGGGATCGACTCCTCTGCACAACATGTGCCAACTAAGGATGATAGCAAGATGCTGATGGAGAAATTCTTCGAGATCAACGAACAAATCGGTCGGCATCGTGTGCGGATCAACGCCCAAGACAAGTCGGGCGATGGACCGTTGCACATGGCTGTGGTGCACAGCCAGATGGGCGCGATGGAGGTTCTACTGGCTAATGGCGCGGACCCGAATCAACGCCACGGAAAAGACCGCGCGACACCTCTGCACTTTATTTGCCAGAATTTCATAGACGGTAAATACTTGCGCCAAAACTCGAATCCGCGTGGAAAGATATCGATGGCCGAATTGCTGCTGAGGGCTGACGCCGATCCCAATGCCAAGCTGAAAGGATCGACTCCTCTGCACATTATTTGCCAGCGTCATCACGATCGCGAGCTGTTGGAGAAGATATTCGAGCTCGGCAAGGAGAGGGTGAATGTCGACGCCCTAGACAGTCTGGGCAGGACGCCGCTGTTTTACGCCGTGGTAACTCTCGGCCCGAGTTTGGTCGATGCGCTTCTGGATAATCACGCCGATTTAGAAAACTTCACTTTTCCGACTTTTGATGACTTCGACAAAAATTCGGAACCGTGGATCCGCAACATTAATTATAAATTGATACTAGCGTCTGGCGTTATGACCATCCTTGATAGCCTCGAGAAAAGAGGATACGAATGGTGCGAAAAAGAAGAAAACATCCTGACGGTCGGCAAATTGTTCGCCAAGTACGGATTGTTCCAGCCTTCGTCGGACTCGGATTTGCGTTTGTGGAGAGGAAAATGTTGGTTCGAGGAGGAGGCCTTCGTGGAGAAAGCGAAAACGATTCAATTCAAGGCGGATCTGTCGCTCCACGAGGTGATCCAGTTGCGACCCAAGGTGGCGGAAAAGAAGCTCGACTACTTGGACTACTTCGCGTTCGCTCGTTCGAGCGATTTATGCGATCTCGATAAAAGGAACAGCTGCGCCGTGCATCTGTGCGAGAAGCTGGCCAGGACGCATTTCCATGAATTGGCACTGGAGGCTTTCTCGAGACTGTTTCGCGTTTATAATTTGCCGCCACTTGTTTGCGAGATGATTTTCGACCACCTGACGAACAAAGATCTATGGCATATTTATGGGGCTTGGCAGCAGCAGGTCGAAATCGATAGACAAAATAATGCCAGCTCGTAAAAATCAAAAATAATGTAACAATTTATGATTTGTATATATATTAGTATATATAGAAACAGTCAAGGTAACTAATAAGTCACTTAGTTTGTCAATAAGTGTAACGACTAAAATAAATCTAAATAAATAGGTTGACCAACTTACTTGGTTTTTAATTTCTCATTGGATTCACGTCTTTGGATTATTTTGCAAACGTTAAGCCTTACCTTGCAACCTCACCTTAAAATGGTATCTTATTGAATAGAAAAAAAGAGCAAACGTTTAAAAGATCGAAAAATTTTCCTATGATTTTCGTTCGATTAAAATGACAATAATATTTTATTTTATTCAATTTTGTCAATCAATTATCTTTTTTTAAAAAGTTTTCTAGTAATCGATCCGGTAATACATAAAAATTTTCTCATTTCAAAAATAAAATTGAATTGAATTTGAAACCAGTTTTAACTCGTATAAAGTAATCCCATACCGATGCTTGACCGCCCTATAACAAACCAACTACTGTCAGCTATAATTTATATGAATAATAATTAAAATAAAATGATGTTGAAATGAACATTTGTTTGCTTCTTTGAATAATATATTTTCAGAAAAAATTATAGCTACATTTTTAAATCATCAACTCTTTTTTTTTATGCTATCTAAATCAGGTATTCCGACCACCTTTAATAAACTTTAATAATTTTCATGTAAATGTATCAATTCAATTTTAAAGAACGAATATAGGTTCCTTATGTATTTCCAGACGTTTCCCATTTTTTATTTTTAAAACTTTTTTAAGAAACATTACAAGCTTTGTTGAATCAAGTGTAAGTACTCATTCAAAAGGTTAACTTTTTCGCTATCAGAAAGTTTTTTCAAAAAATCATTTTAACGTTATGTATAATTTTCACAAGTAAACAAAGTGAGAATTTTTCCAAGTGGTCGAGTACTGGTAGATTTACCCTATATATTGTTTACTTTTTTTTTGTAAACTAAAAATAAGTAAGAATATTATGTGATGTTGAAAATTATTTTGATCATTGAAAAACCTCATCATCCAATACGTTAGAATGATATAACACTTGAATTTAAATACAAGTCAAAACATATCAAGTCTACCTTTAAATGCACAACAATTACATGCGCACGCCAAGTCAAATTGACTGGTCAGTGGTCAGTCGAATCAGTGGTCACTGGAGTTGAGCTTGCCACAGCGCCGCAGACTGTTGTTGTCACTTGTCAGTCTGTAACTGGTGTAGCTCTGCATGACGTACGTCGACAGCACTAGACGCATGCGAGATATTTCATTAGTTAACATTTATTCATTTAATCCCTTGTTGTTGGAATCCGAGGCACTGAACTTGACAGGCCGCCAGTGCAGTCGTCATCACTGCTCAACTGTACACAGAATAATACTTATTCTTCTCGTTTGCATCAAACTCGAGTTTTAAAAAAGAAAAGTTCAAAATGAGTGAATCAACCAAAACTGCTGCTGAGAAAATGAAAGAACGTATGGAACGACTGAAAAATCTTCACTTAAAAAGAGTAAGTACCTTTTTATTTTTATTATCTCGCCAAAATATGAAGTATATAAACATTGATTAAAATTGAAACTATAACCTCAATCACTCATCTAATATGTTCGTATTTTTATCCAAGTACTTTATGAGTGTATTGTTAATTATAGCTTTTTTATTGTTAAATGCAACTGTCAAAAAAGATAATCTTACTATAACCTAAAATTCAGTGTTTACGTTTCTTTTCCAAGTACTTTATGAATATATTACTAATTATAACTTTTATATTGTAGAATGAAGCTCGTCAACACAATCATAAAGCAGTTGTCGAAGAGGATAAGCAGAAGAAACTACCCTCGAATTGGGAAGCGAGGAAACGTCAAGCGGACTGGCTCCTGCAAGACGAAGAGGCTAGAAAAAAAGCAGCAGAAGAAGGTTTAGATTACGACAGGACCAAACTTCTTCACATCGATGCCACTGAAGCAGAGCGGCTGGCTAGAAAAAAAAAGAAAACTGCACCCAATGATGGATTCAGTGATTTTGAACAGGCCACTGTTCGTCAATATAACCGATTAGTAAAAGGAATCAAGCCCAACATGGAAAGTTATGAAGAGGCCAAAGAAAAGTTGGGGCCTGCATTTTATGGAGATCCTAACACTATTCTTCATGGATTGCACAAAGACAAAAAAGAAGCCATTGACAAAATGGTAGATGATTTGGAGAAACAGTACGTACATTTATTTCAAATCAAAATTTTAATTTTAAATTCATAGAAATAGCGATCAATGTTATTAAAATAATTCGTTTAATTTGCAGATGTGCCAAACGAGAGAAGTACAGTAGGAGGAGACGTCACAATGATGACGAAGATATTGACTACATCAACGATAGAAATGCCAAATTCAATAGAAAATTGGAGAGGTTCTATGGAGAACAAACTAAAGTTATTAAAGAAAATTTGGAACGTGGAACTGCTATATAATTTAGCAGAATTAATGTGTTATTTTTAATAGCATAAATAAGATATAAGTTATTGTAAATATAGTTGGTTAAGTAAAATTGGGTAACAGTATTATTTCACTGTTCAGTTGGATTACGTACCATTTTAAATATTTGAAGCTTTTAAATAACTAAACAAATCTATGTAAATACATTTGAATCACTAAAATTATGTACACAAGTAATGCATAAATAAAATGAATTATTTAATTCAAGTGTAATCCAAATTTGTTGTATTATTAATATAATACCACTTAAAATCTTAAAAACTTCATTAAATATAAGTTTCTAATTTTTTACTATTCTTAACATTAACTTAATAATTGATGAAGTTTCACCATTACTTGAAACAATATATCAGGTTATGCATTTATAAGCAGCCGATATAGAGTACACACACTCTGCACTACTCATGCATATAGTAATAACTCCATAAATTATTGAGTTGATTGGACTTAGCTAAGCAGATCGAAACATTTTTTAAATCAGTATATCTATCTTTACAGAGCTGATTGCCGTTATAATTCCTTAAATCTTCAACATTCAAATAGATAATTTTATTTTCATTACTACTGCTATTTGTAATGCACTTTTTTAACAATGTATATCTCGTTTTTACCTTACAAGTGTCAAAATCTCACAAAATTTTAAAACATAATGGTTTGAAAATTGTTGATTTTATCGAGTAATTCGAAAATTTCCTTTTTCTAAATTTGCAAAGTAATTTTGAATTTTATATTCTTCATAATTATTACGCATAAATTCAAGTAAATTTCAATAATGATTTTTCAGTCAGATTAATATTAGATCATAGCGTTCTGAAGATTCAGAGGAAAAAAGGATTGATTCGAATACAATTCGATAACATTATTATTTTCAACCATAAATTACAAAAAATTGATCTATCTATTAATTCCCCAAATCGTAATATTAAACTAGCGAAATACCTCACTCGCTAACGCTCGCGCGGTTAGTCATAATATGGTCAGAGTTTTGTTAGAATTTTTAAAAATGCAAGAAATATAAAATAAGTTTTTACAAGGTATCGAGGAGCGCGTGTCGCGCTCCACCTGGCAATAGTATATACATTGTATATGCAAGGTATTTATAATGAATATGGCCAATTCTCTGTCAACTCAACCGGTCAAAATTTTTTTACTATATCTAATATGATGAACACATTGTTTGGGATGTCAGGAATGTACAAAAAAATTTACAGGGCGATTGGGGCCTTCTATCACCCTTATTCATAATTCCAAAGTTGGCCTTTTTCGCATTTATCAAAGATCGCAAATATTTCATTAACCCGTTAACGCCCAGACGGACAGAATTTTTATTTCTTTTGTAGTGACCAATAAAATCATCTCTTATCAGGGCGAGAAAAATTCTAGAGTACTCATTGTCGATGTAAAATTTAATGTACTTTTCGAATATGAGTTTATAATTGACCTACGATGCATATTAAAAAAGTTATAAACCAATTATTGCAAAAAAACATGATTTTGAATCCTGAAAAAAAATTTTGATTCAAATTTTTTTTATGAAAGAGACTTCGATTGTGGCCAATAATACCCAAAATTGTGGAATAAAGATCTAAAGTTTAAAGTACCATAGGTGGGATTGGAAAATTCAAGATGGTGGACACCAAAAAATACACTTTTCCAGAAAAATGTACTCAAAACCTTTGGTATTTTTTACTCGTAAAACGATCAACTTTAGGAAAAAATGTTACTCTACAAAAAGTGTTTAAAATCATTCTAAGATTACGTAGGAATTTTTTCAGAATTTTTTGAAAATGTTTGAAAATTTTTGAAAAATGACCGAATTCCACTATGAACAAAAACATTTTTTTAAATCGTAAACGAACAACTTGAGAAAAAAATGTTACTCTACAAAAAGTGGTTAAAATCACTTGAAGATAACGTAGGAATTTTTTCAGAATGTTTCAAAAATTTTCAAAAATTTTCAAAAAATTCTGGACTTTAGGAAAAACTTTAGGAAAAACTTTAGGAAAAAATGTTACTCTACAAAAAGTGTTTAAAATCGTTCAAAGATTACGTAGGAATTTTTTCAGAATTTTTTGAAAATTTTTGAAAATTTTTGAAAAATGACCGAATTTGAAAAAATCGAAAAATTCTTAAACATTCTGAAAAAATTCCTACGTTATCTTCAAGTGATTTTAACCAATTTTTGTAGAGTAACATTTTTTTCTAAAGTTGTTCGTTTACGAATTAAAAAAATGTTTTTGTTCATAGTGGAATTCGGTCATTTTTCAAAAATTTTTAAACATTTTCAAATAATTCTGAAAAAATTCTTACGTAATCTTTGAATGATTTTAAACACTTTTTGTAGAGTAACTTTTTTCCTAAAGTTGATCGTTACGAGTAAAAAATACCAAAGTTTATTAGTACATTTTTCTGGAAAAGTGTATTTTTTGGTGTCCACCATCTTGAATTTTCCAATCCCACCTACGGTACTTTAAACTTTAGATCGTTATTCCACAATTTTGGGTATATTGGCCACGATCGAAGTCTCTTTCATAAAAAAAATTTGAATCAAAATTTTTTTCAGGATTCAAAATCGTGTTTTTTTGCAATAATTTGTTTATAACTTTTTTAATATGTATCGTAGGTCAATTATAAACTCATATTCGAAAAGTACATTAAATTTTACATCGAAAATGAGTACTCTAGAATTTTTCTCGCCCTGAAGATGATTTTATTGGTCACTACAAAAGAAATAAAAATTCTGTCCGTCTGGGCGTTAACGGGTTAAGCTCTAGCTCAGTGTAGAATGACTCAAAAGTAAAAGTGCACGGGAGCTTTTTTGTTGGAAATTGTCCAATTTTTCAGAAAAAAATGGGTCCCGAAGCGATCTGAGCACTCAGGAGGCTTCTACAATAGAAATAGTCAAGAAAAAACAAAAAACTCAAAATCTAATCAAGTATGATCCGGACTTTCCTTTCCTAAACTATTTAAAAAGCTACCTCGACATGTCAACTACTCTCTTGTAAGTTTTTATAATGGTTTGAGGATTATTACGCTCTGGAGACGCTAATATGTATCGAAAAACGTGCAAAAAAGACCCCTAAAACAGAGTATAGCCTTAGATATTTACATGTTACACATGCTAGGTAAACTCAAACCTCAAACATAAGTACATAAACTTAAAGAGCACAAAATTACCTTTAATTTGGTATATATAAAAGCTTTCTAAGTCCTCTAGAACCGAAGATACAGCTGTTTCAAGTTTCACTGAGAATTAAAGCATTAAAACTGTCATTTTCATAGACTAGTTGACATGATACTTGAATGTTCAGTAAAACTTCAAATAGCTGTATCTTCGGTTCTTGAGGACTTAGAAAGCTTTTATTTATACCAAATTAAAGATAATTTTGTGCTCTTTAAGTTTATGTACTTATGTTTGAGGTTTGAGTTTACCTAGCATGTGTAACATGTAAATATCTAAGACTATACTCTTTTTTAGGGACCTTTTTTGCACGTTTTTCGATACATATTAGCGTCTCCAGAGCGTAATAATGCTCAAATCATTATAAAAAACTTACAAGGGAGTGTTGACATGTCGAGGAAGCTTTTTAAATAGTTTAGGAAAGGAAAGTCCGGATCATACTTGATTAGATTTTGAGTTTTTTGTTTTTTCTTGACTATTTCTATTGTAGAAGCCTCCTGAGTGCTCAGATCGCTTCGGAACCCATTTTTTCTGAAAATTGGATTTTCCAACAAAAAAAGCTCCCGTGCACTTTTACTTTTGAGTCATTCTACACTGAGCTAGAGCTTAATGAAATATTTGCGATCTTTGATAAATTACGGATAAATGCGAAAAAGGCCAACTTTGGAATTATGAATAAGGGTGATAGAAGGCCCCAATCGCTCTATAAATTTTTTTGTGCATTCCTGACATTCCAAACAATGTGTTCATCATATTAGATATAGAAAAAAAATTTTGACCGGTTGAGTTGACAGAGAATCGGCCATATACATTGTAAATACAAGGTATTTATAATATATATACATTGTAAATACAAGGTATATTTATAATGAAATTTTTTTTTTTTTTTATTTAGTCATCGATTCTCCAGATTTTTGGGGAGGCCAGAATTTTAGCGCGAGATTCATTCAACGCGTAATATATAGATTGTCATTCCTACGATCTTAATCTCGCTCACTTGCATACGATCCGTGTAGTACGCGTAAACTCGAGTATAATTACTCACTCCTTCCCCGGTGCACATCCGCAATCATACAATATACACGCGCAAGTTAGTAGACTTATATTCACGCAGGGAGACTCGGAATCATAAAGCCTTTCTGTTCCTCTCAACGAAGGCGCAATTTGCAAACCCGTTTTCGCACTATATATAGAGTTCGATTCGGCGAGCAGTCTCGGACACTACTTCCCTGTTATATGTACACATGCCTCATATAACGCATTTTTTGTGGAAAGCGCTGCATCATCGTCGTCGCGCGTATTATACCGGTCCCACTCTATAGGCGTAATAGTCCAATAATATCGTTCGTAATTACACGTTGAGATCGCACCGATTACGCCGCGTCGCGCGCCGACTTTGCGAGATAATAAAAAAAAAAAAACTACACTCGTGCGTTCGAGCTGTACATCGAGCATGTGAGTCTCAGTCACAGTCCGTAGTGTACGCACCACGCCTCGCCTCGCGCGACAGCTCGAGCTCATTTTATCAATCAAACACAGCAGCAGCAGCAGAAGACGAGATGATCGTCCAAGTGCTCTCCGTACTGCTGCTTGTCTGCGCTTTTTACCACTATTACACGCGATGGACGAGAATCGGGAGACACCTGAAAGTGATACCCGGACCGACGGTCTGGCCCATCGTCGGCTGCCTGCCACGCTTGCTCGTGCCACTGGGTAAATTCACGCAGTGATTTGCGACTCCATTCAAATTAAGTTACGTCGTTTAAATCCTTTCCTTTTTTTATCGTGCACGTACAGAACAACACTGGGATAATGTCATGAAAATGGCCAACGAGTTCTATCCCATCTTCAAGATCTGGGTCATGCACGTGCCGGTCGTCGTTATAATGACCGCCGAAGACGCCGAGGTATACATCATTACTATCTTCGTTCTTTTTTTTTGCGCTCAACGAGGACCGATATCGATTTGCAGGTACTGCTGAGCAGCTCGAAGAACATCGTGAAGGCGAGCGTGTACGATTTCCTTCACAGCTGGTTCGGCACCGGCCTGCTGACCAGCACCGGCGCCAAGTGGAAGCAGAGAAGGAAGATCCTCACGCCGGCCTTTCACTTCAACGTCCTGAAAAGGTACATCGACATCGCCATTGAGAACGACGAGAAGACCCTGCAGCGGCTCGAGTCTCTGGGAAAATCGTCCGAGCAGCAGATCGTGCCTTTTCTCACCAACTTTACGCTCAATGTCATTTGCGGTGAGTTTGATATTCTCGTTGCGAGTAGCTCTTTTTTGTTGTTGTTGCGATCCACCGATCGAAACTGGTTTTGTCTTCTTCTTTTTTTATTTTTTTTTTGGTGCGCGCATCGATAGAGGCGGCCATGGGTACGGCTTTGTCAGGAAAAGAAAAATTACAGAAAGACTACAAGCAGGCCGTTTTGGACATGGGCGACACGTTCATTTACAGGTGAGCTTTCACGATCGGCATGGACAGATTAAAAATCGATATCGTAGTTCTTCTTGAAACGAGGATAAAAATAACATAAAGTGTTGCTTTACTAGACTTCTGAGGCCGTGGTTGAGACAAGACTGGGCCTTTTACATTACGAGCGAGGGTCGTAAGCAAAAACGAGCTTTAGAATATTTGCATCGATTCACCTCTAATGTGAGTCTTCTTTTTTTACTAAAATAATGATGGTGAATAAATGTGTATTCTTTATCGTCGTAGATCATTAAAGAGAGAATGGATTACCATGAAAAAACAGGCGGCCAGTTTTTGAAAAATTTGAACGAAGACGAGGAGTCCTCGGAGGTCAAGGAAGTTTTTGGACGTAAGTTATTTAGCAAATATAAATTTTCCGAGGTAAAGATTAATTTTCGAAATTAATCTCTCGTCATAGTGAAGAAGAAGCGCTTGGCTATGCTCGATCTGCTGATAGCGGCTTACAAAGAGAACGGCGATCAAATCGACGAGGAAGGCATACGCGAAGAAGTTGACACATTCATGTTTGCGGTGAGTCTGCAATTTCTGCCTATTTTTTTTCTCCATACCGATGGCTTTTTAAAGAAATGTTACTTTATACTGTTTATTATTACAGGGACACGATACAACTGCGATGGGCATGACTTTTGCCCTGCTTCTAATTGCCGAACACAAAGATGTTCAGGTAGAAAATTCGATTTTAATTTTTTTCTTTCGTTTTCTTCGTGTACTGAAACTCTTAAAACTTTTCGTATCATATAGGAACGAATCAGACAAGAAGTGACCCAAGTTCTGAAAGAGCACGACGGCAAAATGTCAATAGCGGTACTGCAGCAGCTGCACTATCTCGAAAGATGCATAAAAGAATCGCTCCGAATATATCCCAGTGCTCCTTTCGTATCGCGCAGATTGATCGAAGACGTGAAACTTGGTAAATATTTGATTGTTTCAATAATCTATACAATGGCGCGGAAGTTATTTATAATTTATGGAAAATTTTCATCCGATCTAGAAAAGTACACCATTCCTAAAGGAATAAGTCTTGAAGTACGAATCATAGATATTCACCGAGACCCCAAGCACTGGGAGGATCCGTTGAAATTCGATCCCGATCGATTTTTACTCGAAAGATCGCAGGGAAGACACAACTTTGCCTACATACCTTTCAGCGCTGGCCCGAGAAATTGTATAGGTATATATCTATAAAATGCATTCATTAAACTTTAGGATAATGGATTTCATTGCTCTGAAATCGTTTCAGGTCAAAAATTTGCCATGCTCGAAATGAAGTCATTCATATCACTGATCGTCAAGAACTTCGAGCTGGACATAGTTGACTTTATGGCCCATCAAGTGCCATTGTTGCCGGATATAGTCATCCGTCCGGGAAAGCCTATTCATATTAAATTTACACGTATCGGCGAGAAATAAACTTTGTAAATATAAAATTTAGGATAAATATAAATTAAATAATGCTTTTTGATATCAATTAAAGTCGATGACTGTATTGTTAATTTTTTTATATAAATTTATTCTTACTTAAATATAATATTTGAAAATTTTATGTATACATTAGGGTGGTCCACTTTTTCAAAAAATTTTTGTAACTCGGGGGATCCATCGGAATCTGAAAGTTTGAGGTTTAAAATGAAGTTTCCTTTAAACGAGAACTCAAATAAATGATTTTAGATGGTGTCGATGGATTTTTGAAGTTTAAAAACGTGCTTCTAAAAAGGAGTAAAATCGGGCAACCATTCGATTTATTGCAAACTTTGCTCAGAGTGTAAAAATGATCTTAACGATACATTTTCTTACGTATTTTTGTCTGCGAAATCGAATGCCGTAGTTAGTTTTGACCAAGGAGCACAATTTCATTGAAAAAAATACACTTTTTCGATCGTTCTTTTTCGCAAATTTCGCAAAGTTCATTTTCGAGCGAGCGGCAAATGAACAGAAAAAATCTAGGAAATTTTTTGACACCACCAAAATTTAGGATTTTTTATGACAAATCCAACGGTATATATTAGTATACACTTTAAAATTATTTTAATGCCGAAAAGCACGATTTTATCCCAAAAAACGATATTAAAAAATGGAAAAATGGAAAAATATATTCGTTTCTTCAAGAAAATGGCTGAGTATAATTACTCATGAAAACAGTTGAATACAACTCTGATAGGTTTTTTTCTCACCTTTCAAACGCCGTTTTCAGAGTTAAAAAATTCGCAAAATTCGCCGAGATTCAGCTGTTTTTGTACGATGCACTTTTTTGGGTTAAAATTCAATAATTCTGAGCTGGCTCTATTCATTAAAAAACCAGCAAAGCAGATTTTTAAGCTAAAAAAGTTCATCGTACAAAAACAGCTGTATCTCGGCGAATTTTGCGAATTTTTTAACTCTGAAAACGGCGTTTGAAAGGTGAGAAAAAAACCTATCAAATAGTTGTATTCAACTGTTTTCATGAGTAATTATACTCAGCCATTTTCTTGAAGAAACGAATTTATTTTTCCATTTTTCCATTTTTTAATATCGTTTTTTGGGGATAAAATCGTGCTTTTCGGCATTAAAATAATTTTAAAGTGTATACTAATATATATCGTTGGATTTGTCATAAAAAATCCTAAATTTTGGTGTTGTCAAAAAATTTCCTAGATTTTTTCTGTTCATTTGCCGCTCGCTCGAAAATGAACTTTGCGAAATTTGCGAAAAAGAACGATCGAAAAAGTGTATTTTTTTCAATGAAATGGTGCTCCTAGGTCAAAACTAACTACGGCATTCGATTTCGCAGACAAAAATACGTAAGAAATGTATCGTTAAGATCATTTTTACACTCTGAACAAAGTTTGAAATAAATCGAATGGTTGCCCGATTTTGCTCCTTTTTAGGAGCACGTTTTTAAATTTCAAAAATCCATCGACACCATTTAAAATCATTTATTTGAGTTCTCGTTTAAAGGAAACTTCATTTTAAACCTCAAACTTTCAGATTCCGATGGATCCCCCGAGATACAAAAAATTTTTGAAAAAGTGGACCACCCTAGTATACATACATACACAACCAATTTTTTATTGCAAAAACTTTGATACAACTTATATTTATATTTTATTTGTATCATTAAAAAAATTAATGTTTAAAAGATTGAACGATTTTGCAACGATTTTTTTTCAATTCAAATTACAACGTCGGAAGAGACACACAGTAAATTAATAAATAATTTATATTCTGGCGGGAGAGAATGAAGAAGCTAGATAGAATGAGTGAGAAGGCAATATTCACAACAATGACTTCAATTTATTTATTTTTTTTCAAATTTTATTCATTTAAATTATACGATAAATGTATAATATTTAATAACAATAGACATTATAGATCTACAAATTATTCTTATCCCCATCACGAGCTTTGCTCGCCAGCCGCCACGAAAATGTGATACAAGTCCTCGTTCGTTAAATCGTCGAGGATCATGTCACAGCACTCAAGCGGCAGCCGATTATGTATCAGATCCCAGACGGGATACAACGTCAAGCTCTGGAAAAATCTTCTGGATAATTTCTCGCACAGATGCGCGACGACGCACCCCATAAACCCTTTTTTGCGGAGCTTCGACAATTTTTTCTTGCGACGAGCGAACTCGAAGTATTCCTTGAAGGTGATTAGTTTCGTCACCTCTCTGGGTTGCATCTGGATCAGGTCGTAGACAGACAGATTCGGACTTATCATCGTCTCTTTGGCTTCTCTCGTGACCTTCTCGTGGTCCTGCCAATTGGGCTCTTCGAGATCCGCCGACTTGACGAACAATTTGTACTTGGCGAACAGTTTCATGATCGTCAGGGCGTCCGATCGGCTCAGCTCGTATCCTTTGGTCACTAGGCGCTCGACGACGGCCAAAATGCCAGACGTTATTTTTATGTTTATGCCGTGGTTCGATTGAACGCCGAAGTCGAAGAGACTCTCGGATGGGAAAACGAAGTTGGACAAATCGGCGCCGTGATCCAGCAGTACATCGACGGTATTCGGCAATAATGTCGCTACGGCATACTGCAGTGGGGTCCGTCCGTACTTGTCTGTCGCGTCGATCGGCACTGTTTCGCGTCTATCTTCTTTCATTATCTTTAAGAATACCTCCGCCACATCGTTGCCGGAGGGAATCTTGCAGATCAAGTGCAGCGGCGTCGATTTATCATGCTTCTTGGTCAGATTCGAGTCGGCGCCGCGTCTCAGCAGCTGCTCGATCATCTCCTTGTTGCCCTTCGTAAGAGCAAAGTACAGCGGTGGCCTACCGCACGAGTCTCGGGCATCGATCAGCAACTGCTGATTTAACTCGTCGCTAACCTTGAAGAATATCTCCACCAAATCTTTGTTGTGAGAATCCTTTGACATAACGTGCAAAGCTGTATTTCCGAAATAGTCAGTTAATTGTGGATCTGCACCTCGCCTCAGCAGAAATTCGGCCGCTTCCTTGTTTTTGTGATGCAGAGCCAAATGCAGCGGTGTCATACCCCGATTGCTCTTGGCGTTTAACTGTACCGAATGGTATTTGTCGTTGCTAAGCTCGAATAACATCCTGAGCGACTCAACGTCGTTACCTGACTGGCTGCAAGCTATGTGCAGGGGTAACTCTCCCGCCCCATTGGCTACAGTTGGATCAGCTCCTCTTCTCAACAGCAATCGTGCGATTACCATGTTGTCGTGCATCAGAGCAAATGCATTATGCAATGGTGTGTTACCCTTATTGTCCTGTGCATCGATTCGCACACGTCGATGTTTTTCGTCGCTGATCTCGAATATCATCTCGTCATTGTCGGGTTCCTGACAAATGATATGCAGAGCTGTCTTTCCCTTTTTGTCGGCCAAATTCGGATCGGCGTCTCTTTCAAGAAGCAACTGTACTAATTCCCTGTGTCCGTTCTCCAGAGCCAAGTGCAAAGCTGTTTTACCCTCCTTGTCCTGAGCGTCGATCAACTCGGATTGACGTTTTCCGTTCTTGAGGAGTAACTTCATTAAGGCCGTAGGACGACCCAGCTTGCATATTTGGTGCAAAGCAGTCGATCCCTCTGGATCGGCCAAGTTGGGGTCGGCGCCACTCTTAAGCAGCAATCGTGCCACTTCCCTTTTATCATAGGCCAAAGCCAAGTGTAGCGCAGAATAGCCTATCTCATGCACAAGCAGATTGGGATCCTGGCCGAACTCGAGAAATTTCTCGACGACTTCATCGCAGCCGATAGCGCAAGCCAAGTGAAAATGCGTCAAGCCAGACGAGTCGGTGTAATTCACGTCGAAATTATTGTAAACTTTAAAAAGTTCACGAACCATGATGTCCTTATTGAGAAATCCGCTCCTAGCCGCATGGTGCACTGCCGTAGTTCGACGCTTGAGTGTCTTACCGTCTTGCTCAATTTTAGGCTGGTCTTTGTAGCCGCTGTTAGCCACGAATTTAATTATCAGTTCTCCTAAACGATTTTGACCCTCTTCGTCACAGAAACTAGTGGATTCTGTGAGAATCCTGTCCATTTCTTGGGGTTCAAAAATGTCTCGAAAATCTGGGTATTGTCCCTCCCAGTCGCTGAATAAGTAGTAGAGTTGACTGAGAAATTCATGTTGATCTTCTTCAATCTCGTAATTGAATTTTTCACGCATACCCCTCAATCTTTCCAAGTTTTGTTTATTCAGATGGTTGTCCACGTTGTTGTAGATATTCATCGTTTTGTCCACTGTAAACATATAAGCACAAAGATGTTTATTATTTATGGGGACATTCCTATTGAAAATGAAAAAAAATCTACACATTTTTTTTACGTTAAAACATTCTTTAACATCATAAAAATACTCTGTTAAAATTTTAGAACTAAATTCATATAGGAAAAAAATTTATACCCAATTATGCGAAGCAACTAGCGTGCTCGATATGTACAGAACAAAACTTCGAACGCGTTTTTCTCGAAACCACTTTTCTCAGCTCTTGCCAACGATTAAAAAAAAACTACAAGTCCAATCCTTATGTTTCATATCTCTTTTTAATCTTTACGACCTTCTCTAAAACACAGACCTCTAAAAAGTTTAAAAAATCATCCCTAATTTTTTGTATGAGGGTGAATTCACCCCGAAAACAGCATTTTTTCAGAATAACTCGTGCCAAAATCGTAAACATTGAAAACATCAAATTTTCAGAGGTTTATGTTCTAGAAAAATTTGCAACGATTAAAATGACATATGAAACATGAGAATTGGACTTGTAGTTTTCTCTCAATCGTTGGCAAGAACTGAAACGTGGATTTCAGCAAATTTCATTTGCAGCTATCAAAATGGGTCTTAAGTCCCAAAACAATTTTTTTTGTAGTTTCATATTTAAGGAAGAATACCCAAAAGGTCCGGAATTAATAAAATTTATACACTCCGCAACAAAATTATCGCAACAAAAAATTTCATCGAAATTTTGTCGATTTTCAAATGCTTCTATCTTGGGCTATATTTATCGTATCGACACGCTTTTTTTTTTAATTTCTTGGAAATGTTGTCTTCTTTAAATCTAGATAGACTACGATAAGATTTGAGTTAATGTCCAGTTACCAGCAGTATTTGAGCGCGACACTAAAAATTACTGAAAAAAATTGACTGTTTGAACGTGTACCAGTACCACAGTAATTTTTTTGCATCAGCAATTTGAAGGTACAATTTGTGTACGCAAAATGCCCAGAAAATCGTGTTGATTTCAGCTAAACCAGGGATTTTACGTACTTTAAATGGTACCTTCAAAACGACCTACAGGGCGTTAAAAAAATCGTAGAGAGGTCTTTTTTTTTTAAATTACTCGTTGAAAAGAGTACTTTGCGATGGTGTATGTAAGATTTCGATAAAAAAATTACTGTGGTACTGGTACACGTTCAAACAGTCAATTTTTTTCAGTAATTTTTAGTGTCGCGCTCAAATACTGCTGGTAACTGGACATTAACTCAAATCTTATCGTAGTCTATCTAGATTTAAAGAAGACAACATTTCCAAGAAATTAAAAAAAAAAGCGTGTCGATACGATAAATATAGCCCAAGATAGAAGCATTTGAAAATCGACAAAATTTCGATGAAATTTTTTGTTGCGATAATTTTGTTGCGGAGTGTAGTTTTCAAAAAAAATGTAGATGGGTCAGATTCAGAATTTTTCAAATAAACCTGCGAACGAGGTCTACGGATTTTCCTGAAATTTTTGTATGTTACAGTACATCATAAAAGAGTCCCAAAACCAAAATTTTAGACCCCCTCCCCCGTCCTACCCCCCACCGCCGCTATAAACGTCTATTTTCTATTTATATTTATTCTGAAGCCCTGAAGTAATTAAAAAATCTGAAAAAATTCATGAAGGTACTTTTCAACAATCCAAACAACCCTGAATTTTTTCAGATTTTTCGAGTGCTTCAGGCCTTCAGAAAAAATCATTGAAAATTCAAATTATTTTATTTTCAGTGAAATGGTTCGATATACCAGACCGGAGTATTTTTTCTTAATTCTGACATCAAAAAACGATTCCTTGAATTTTTTCAGAATTTTTCATTCATGCCGATGAAGCCTAGAGCTGAAAAACCGCTTTTTGTGCTACCCCAACCTAAAGTAACATTTTGCTCCCGCTGAGCAAAACCAAAATGTTACTTTAGGCTGGGGGATTCACAAAAAATTGTATTTGCACCTATGTAGCGAAAAAAGAAAGTCTCAGAGCACGTGATTATCAACCTCGGCTTCGCCTCGGCTGATAAATTACATGTGCTCTGAGACTTTCCAGTTTTTCACTCCCTAGGTGCAAAATATACTATTTCTTACGAACATAATTTTTTTAGGGCGGTACAGAGCCTCAAAAAATCTGAAAAAATTTTTTCTTCATCCCATGCTCGAAAGTACGTACTTTTATCTTCAAATTCGGGGTCAAAAGTAACACTTTTGCTCCCTGTCAATATCGCGCGAAAGTTATTATCTCCATGACTACGGCAGCCTACATTTTAATTATCGTTTGGTTTCGACTATGCAATAGATGAATTGTATTGATTTGTTTTATGACGTGCATATGCCAGATTGAATAACTATTGAAATACCAACAATTCTATGAAGTATCAAAACTGAACAGTACCATATAAGCATAACATACCTCGCAGGGACGAAGGTTCGACTTTCGTCCCTTGTCACGTAATATACTATAGGCTGTTTTCACAGTCGTCAGTGACGGTCACAAATCGAGCAGCTGATTTGACTAGAGGCCAAACAAAGCGACCGCCCATATACTTTACATGTTAAAGTTGGTTCGTAAAAATACTTGTAATTAATTGACCGTGCAGTAAAAAAATAAACAAAAAATATCTAGAGAAAGCGGAAATCCTCGTGTATCGAAATATCGAAGCGGTTTTTAGTAAAAGTCTTCAGTTTGTAAATAAAAAAATGTTGAAATTTCGGCTTTTTTGTCTGTGATATTGTCAATAAACTGTAATAAAATAGTTATTAAAAGTGGTTTTTCGGGATGAAATACTAACTCTCGAGCTGGGAAGTTTTTATTCTTTCAAATGACCAACGAAAAACCAAGAAACAAGCGTAATTCCGAAAAATTATGAGAATCATCTCACAATCGTCATTCAACACAAGTCTGTTATTGGTGTAAAGATAATATTCTTAATTACGCTTGTTTCTTGGTTTTTCGTTGGTCATTTGTAAGAATAAAAACTTCCCCGCTTGAGAGTTAGTATTTCAACCCAAAAAAACCACTTTTAATAACTATTTTATTAGAGTTTATTGACAATATCACAGACAAAAAAGCCGAAATTTCAACATTTTTTTTATTTACAAACTGAAGACTTTTACTAAAAGCCGCTTCGATATTTCGATACACGAGGATTTCCGCTTTCTCCAGATATTTTTTGTTTATTTTTTTACTGCACGGTCAACTGATTACAAGTATTTTTACCAACCAACTTTAACATGTAAAGTATATGGGTGGTCGCTTTGTTTGGCCTCCAGTCAAATCAGCTGCTCGATTTTCGACCGTCACTGACGACTGTGAAAACAGCCTATTTCTTCTTTTCTTCATCAAAACACATAATTTCAAATTTTTTCAGATTTTTTAATTGAAGGCGATAGCGTCTATGGCTGAAAAACGCTTTTTTTTTAAGAAAAAAGGTTCCTGGAACCCAGAGGTTCTGGTGAAGCTTTTAACACAGGACGGTCGCCAAGGTAACCCAAGGTGATGCCGAAGCCGCGATTTTGATCGACCGAGCATAAAAAATGTAAATTTAAATAACTTTTTTACTAGACCTTTCACGCGTATGATTAGTTTCAAATTATGGCGCTCTACATGCCTGCTCTGATCGGCGCGCTCGCGCGGCGGTCAGTGCCAGCATGTGCCTCGACTCTCCGAGTGAGTCAGTCGCTCGGCACAAGTGCTCCGGTGAGCAAGCCACACAAAAATCAATCATAAAATTCCCATACTTAATTTAGTTAGAATGTGACGCGATGGCCGCGTCGTGGCCTCGTTGATGCTGGCTGCAGCTTATAGCGCGCCGGAGAAAATACGAAAAATTGCGTGTGCATGTGCAGGTGGGTATGCTGGCCGCGACTCGGGTCGCGCCGGCGATACGAGCGTCGATGGTGTGTGTCTATATGCTTGAGCTAGCTGCGACTTGGGCGCGCTGGCAATGCGTGCTGTGAGTGCGAGAGAGAGCGAGCGAGCCGAGCTGCGCCGCGAGGCGCGCCAGGCTTGCGCGCAGCGGTTGAGCGCCGATCACGTCGAAGTGAGTTACGAGCGTCGGTTTGCGAGCTCGGCGGCGCGGGCAGCGGCGAGCAGCAGCGAGCGATCACGAGCGACGAGAGAGCGCTGAGATCGGGTGCGGAGATCGTGATTCGAGTCCTAGCAGCTCACGAGAAAGCATCTCACCCCACAGCGACGAGAGTAAATAAGTGTAAGGATCTGGTATTGTATATTGTGCGAGTGTGTGGTACGCTTGAGATTACTCGCGCGAGTGTTGTTGAGTGTTGGTTGAGCAAGGGTCGACCTGGTGCGCTTGTAAGAGCTGCACCATTCTACCCGGTGTGAGCGTGTGTGAAGGATTAGCTGAGTGGCGACGTAGTGGTAGGCTAGCGCACGCCCTGGACTTTGTCCTGGCTGCGTGCTGCTGGCGTGGTTAGCTGAGTGGCGAAGCACAGACTACCTAGTGGTCTTGTGCACCTCGTCTCCTCGGCGACACCCAGCGCGCTTCACCCGAGCGTAGCGGAGGAACCCGAGTTCGAGAAAGAGCGAGGAGGTCGTAGAGTTGATACGGAAGCGAGAATTGATAGTGTGAGCGTACCCTGCACACGGCTACGGGTAATACTCGGTGAGCGGGTAGAAGGCCGTGTGGCAGATTGGCATCCCTTGTGGGGACCTCCGCAGCTAAGGCTGGGCAGTGTAGAAGTGAAAGTGATCAGTGTAATTAGTTGAAAAGTGAGTGAAGTTAGTGAAGTGTGTTGCGATATTCGAGTTTGTAACAAAAGGCGCGAACTCGAAGTCAGCCGGCCGTTACACGTTTCGAACGCGCTCTCTTCGAGAAGCAGTGGACGTTCGTGAGCAGGCCACAGCACGTTAGCTTTCGCAGCGGGCACGCTCTTAGAAACAGCGTAGCTGCTACTTTACGTGAGTATACGTGTTAGCGTCAGTGCAAACGACTGTTCACAAAATGTCGGCCGACGCTCATGATCAGCAGATGGAGATTTTGCTGGCCACTCGACCGGGCCGTCGTGTCAGGCGCGAGATCTCCTTTCTCGCGTGTAATGAGATGCGGCGACGTTTGCGAGACATTTATTTTGTGAGTGATCGAGGCGATGAGAGTGAAGTATGCGATCGATTGCTGCGCGTAATGTTGCGCGAGTTTGCCGAGATGATGAACGTCGTGCCGTGGTACGAGAGTGACGAGGTACAGACGTCGCGATCGGACACTAGCTACGGTTCGAGAATGGCGCCAAATATGGCGGACAATCTCATCGATCTCGAAGTGTGCGAGAATGAAGAAGAGCCGGAAGGTACAGATCGCCGTGTGCATTTCAGCTCGCGCGTAAGTACCCCGATCTCGTTGCCAGCTACCTTGGCGCACACCACGATGTCGACGATGACGTGCAGCACAACGTGCGCAACGACGTCGACGAGTACGGTGATGACCACGGGAACGAGATGTTTCGGAGATGCAGCAAATTACTCGCGAGCGTCGATGTTGCCGCAAGTTCGGTTTAATCAGACGTTTGGTGGAATTCTTGCGCACCCGATTCATTTTGAGTATTACTCAGCCGAACGCGTGCGGACTCTGAGAACCTCGGCTCCTGTGCCGAATTATATTCAGCAGCAGGAACTGGGGCGAGTTCGTAACAATGCGGTAGAGAATACCGAGAATTCGAGGGACTCTTACTCACGGCAGGACCGAAGGCGAAGCAACGAAAGTGCGCGGAATTATGCTCGTGTTGACGTGCCAGTGAATGATTCGCGGAATCACACGTCGAGCTACGCAGATATGTCTGAGAGCGAAGATGTGTTTCTAACGCCGCGTGCAGGATTTGACGAGTCGCGCAGTGCGCACCTTGTGGATCGGGAAAACACGCGTGCGGTGAACAACACGTCGATGCAGACACCTTCTCAAGCGGCTGGCTGTTCACGTGATCGCAGCTCGCACATACCTGTCAGAGTACACCAAGAGACAATGGCCAGTTCTACGCGCGTGGCGTATGTCGATCAGAGTCGTGGCCTGCGGTATGTGCCGATGCGACGGAGTATTGTGCCACCTGCACGCACAAGATCTCCTGAATTGCCAAGCTCTAGTGGGTCGATTGCGTGGACGGCGAGTCGTACGAGCTATTCGAGCAGCGAAGGCCCTTCTGGGTCGGCGCCATTCGACTCGCAGAGACGCTCGAAGAAGCGGCGCCGAACGAACGCTCGTGATGATGTGCCGACGAGCAAGAGTGGCAACGCGAAGCAGCTCGAGGCCCTGAAGCTTTTGCGAAGCTGGAACTTGAGTTTCAGCGGCGAGGACGAGGAGGACGAGGCTGAGGAATTTTTGGACAGACTCTGCGGCTGTATTGACGGTGCGGGGCTGTCGATCAACAGCGTGCTCAAAGCGCTGCCTTGTATATTTACAAAGTGCGCGAGCCGCTGGTTTTCGACAGTTAAACGCTACATCACGAGCTGGCACGAGTTTCGTTCAAGA
Source organism: Trichogramma dendrolimi (assembly GCA_034770305.1). Classification (NCBI taxonomy): domain Eukaryota; kingdom Metazoa; phylum Arthropoda; class Insecta; order Hymenoptera; family Trichogrammatidae; genus Trichogramma; species Trichogramma dendrolimi. The sequence continues at coordinate 798,502 of JAPMIB010000045.1, forward strand.
TTTACGAGACAGTTTGTCGTAGAGTATGACACTGGTACTCTGCTCAGCGACCTCCTGCGTCGCACCCGAGCCAAAGGTGAACGGATCTCCGACTTTATCACAAGTCTCCGTTTTATCGTCGATCGTTTTCCGCGGCCACCACGCGCAGAAGAAGTCGTCGAGATCGCATATAATAATTTGCTGCCCGAGTATAGGCGCGCGATCTCAGACCTTTGGTGGACACGTTGGATCGCCTCGAAAGCTACGGAGTCGCGTGGGAGAGGCAACGTGCGATCAACAGTCGTTATGTACCGCCACCCACGGCAAACAAAATGACGTTAAAAGGCGCCGCGTTCAAGCCTCCTGCGAGCCGCGCGAATGTGAGCAGCGCGGCGAGATCGTTTTCGGACGTTGAGAAGACCACATCGACGTGGTCCCGAAATCACGAGAAGTCGCGTCGGGCGTAAGTTTATCGCGCCGTACGTCGCAAGTGCGTTAACCCTGATGCACGACCCGGGCTAGCGTGAACGAGTAGCGCCGAATGTCGCGGTCGCGTGCGGTACGTACGACTTGGACTCGCGTGTACGCCTTCGGACGGGCTTGATTGTCGGGACACGTGAAGCGGTTTCGCGTGCCGGATCTCCAAGCGTCGACTTGTGTGCGGCAACCGACTGCCGTTTAATTCTTGCGTGCCGCGTGTACGGACCAACAGCACGAGCAGGACGAGGGGCGATCCTTGACCAAGGCGACGACAAGCAGCCAGCGACGGCCAGGGCGTGCGCAACAAATGTAAGTACCTCTCGAGTACCAAGCCCTCTCAATGCGTGTGAAATCGCGTCCTGTATGACAGAGTGTGTGATCGCAATTGCGCTGCTGCGTGCCTTATTCACGACACAAGACCATCAGTCAAGTGCTACACAACTGTGGCAAGCAGGGACATATGTCGCGTAGTTGTCCGGCGAAGGCAGCGAAGGAAGAACCGTCGTGTTGTGTGTGTGGAACTCGTGGTGTAAAGTTCCAGCAGTGCAGCAAATGCGAGGAGTTCCGCCGGTATTTGAAAAACCTCAATCAGGGAGGGAAAGCGACTTAAATGGCGTGATCCACGTGATGGTAACTTTATGAATTTTTTCAGATTTTTTAATTACTTCAGAGCTTCAGAATAAATATAAATAGAAAATAGACGTTTATAGCGGGGGTGGGGGTAGGAGGGACGAGGGGTTCTAAAATTTTGGTTTTGTGACTCTTTTATGATGTACTCCCGCGTAGAAAAAAAAAGATCTTAAAAAGATAAAAAAATTTAACCTAACCTAAAAAAATTTGAGGAAAATCCGTAGACCTTGTCCACAGGTTTATTTGAAAAATTCTGAATTTTATATATTTATACAGTGATTTACTTACTATTTGCAATGCAAACGTTCCGTTAAGATAGTTTTTACTTTTTTCAAGAAAATCACTTGATGCAACCAATGCTTAACACTTTATAGCACTTTATAGTTGTTCACGCGTCGGTGTCGTAACGTGTACTGACTCCTTACCTTTTTCTTTTTTACGGCGCCATCGAGCGGCGATTCCTCTTTATCCTTTTTTTTTTCCTTTCTTAAATTCCTCTTAAAAAAGTGATGATCCTAAACGTGAAGCCAATCTATTCGGCCTCTGATTGGTCGACTACTTTCTATTCGGCCTCTGATTGGTCGACTACTTTCTATTCGGCCTCTGATTGGTCGACTACTTTGACTTTAAGACTAAAAGTAGAGCGACCCCTACATGCCGCGAACTAATGTCTCAATTCAAATCTGATGACTTTACTATTATTGTATTGTATTTATATTATATATTTAAGAGAGGATATTTATATATTAATATAATATCAATATAAATATAATAAATAATATTTGTGTGTAGTAATATATCGGCTTAATATATGTAATATGTTCAGAGCTCAGAAGTAAAAGCAAATGATAATTTGTCAATTTTTAATGCTTCTTTTTTGCTGATGAAAACTTAATGCTTCATTTCATAACATCTATTTTAATCCTCCAATATACTGATACACAAAACATTAAAACTTGAATTTACATCAATCTCCTTTATGCTCATAGAATTAGATTTTTTTAAATTACAAACAAATGTTGGAGACTATACTAATTTTTTTTTTTTCAAAAGTGATGGGCATAAACCAGTGTTTACAAAAGCTGCTCCAAAATGTTGGTTGACTACCCGCCATCGTGTGCCTAAGTCATATGGTGACGATCAGTCTACCAACATTTTGAGCACTGGCATAAACTGAAGCCGCATAAAACGGCTTCTGATTGACTGTCGCAATCGTCGCCACATGAGCGACTATACGTACTTAACCACTGCTGTCTGCAGCGGCACGATACGTTGTTATGTATATTATGTATGTATATATTAAATATATAAAATCTTATGTTTACATCAAAGTGACAGTTGGTGGTAAGAGTTAAAAATTCATCAGGAGATATTTGTTGTAGGATTTACTAAAAGTATTAAGTTCAGTAATAATGATTTTATTATTATGCAATGAAGTAGCTGATAAGGGATAAAATTGAGATTATGATAAAGATGCAGCTAATCTATTCTCACTAATTTGACCTGGTAATTTAGCGCTATGTGAAGGACTTTTGATTGGTTTGTAGTCCAAGTATAATTATTCAACTATTTTTAGTCTTCTCTACCATTGAAATGACAAATATTCTAATTAAATATGTTTTCTAGGTTTGAACTTCAAAAAAAGTTATATTCACTAGATCATTCAAATTATACTTGGAATTAGAACCACAATTAAGAGACATGATTTTCATACATTGCTCCACATGTGAATATGTTGTACCCTCAAATACGTAAAATATTTCAGAATTGACATCTTAAGAAACCAATAGCTGTGCATTTAGTGCCTTCAGATGAAATTTCACTAAAGTAAATGCCAGATGAATAGTTCATTGGAAAAATTTATATCAACTGGACTTATTGAATTTTTATTCTTGTATCATTTTAAGTTTGTAAATATTTTGTTCATTGATCACGTTGTAGGAGTAATTAAAAATAGTTCTGGTGTAAATATTAAAGTAAGAGTATGCCTGCTGACGAACAAACTGTAAGATACTCTCATTTCATAAAAGAGCTATGACACAATATTTCTGTTCATATTTGAGCGGTGACATGAGGCGCATGGCAACTGCATTTAATCTTACTGTGACAGCTTTCGAAAATGAACTCACTCAACTGATGCTTGAAGGTCAAATTCAAATTGATTCCCAAGATAAGGTAAATTGAATTGAAATTTGTTTGATTGAACAAGCTTTTCATCCAATTTTTACATGATTTTTTCAGATTTTGTGCACCAAAGATTTTGATCAGCGTAGTACAACTTTTGAAAAGGTTATTTTGTTTAGTAAAGAACACAGACGCCTACAAGAATTTTGATTTTAAGAGCGGCTATGTTAAAAAAATAGATTCAGGTCCAGTTATATAATTTTATTATTGACTATTCAACTATGAACCTTTTGCAGTATCCTTTATGAGAATAGCTCTCCTCATTGATCCTCGAATGAGACCAATTTGCATTCGTATATTGTGAATATAGTTTCTTAGGTAAATAAATAACAATGTTTCTACACTTTAATCAGTTACTAAGGTGCAATTATGATACTGCTTCATTTTAAATGTAACAGTAACATTTGATGTATAAAATAGTCTGTTTCATTGACTGAAATTTGTGAGGGTTCTTATTCTGTTACTGTAATTTTGTAAGTAATTGCACTTGCATCCAAAATAACAGATAGAGCAATTTTTAAAAATCCACCATTAAAAGAGAGAGACTTTTTTCACTGAATTAATTACTTTTTTTCAGTCTTCAACAGTATATAGTAACCTAAATTCCACAATGTCAATAATATCTGGCTCCAGTTAAATTGCATTGCCAAGAAATCAACACGATCACTTGCAACAGATCTGTTCAGATAAATGTTCAATTGATGAAAATGGATGAATACTTGTCATGATTGACTGGACAATACAGAAGACAATATAAGAAATCCAATAATTCACGTACATCAAATTTAAAGGTTTCTTGTAATGATAAAAAATTCATTAAGCTGAACTTGACGTATTTTTAACTATAAAGACTTTTATTATCATTTTAAATTGAAAATAAATTTTTTGTACAACTTTTCATGTAGCATTTGAATATGAATTATTGTTAACATATTTTGTTTGTAGTAATAATAGTTGGACTTACTCAAGCTAATTTGTGTGGATATAATTACAAAAAATACAATAAAATAACTAGACATTTTTTATTATTCTACTAATGAAATAATAATTACTTTTAAAAATATACTGCTGAAACACCATTAAATAGTTAGTTTCCTCTTTCTGGGGTGAGTTATTTTTTAATACAACTGTACGTTATATGAACGTTAAATAGAGATGAAAATGTTTCATGAAAATGTCCCTTCTCTTTTATAGAAACGAACTGCAATCTTGCCAAAACTTCGACGCCATAGAACGCATAGATTTAACCAAATGGATTGAAAATATCGCATATTAGTTTGAATTTTTCAACGCTATGCAATTCAAACTGTAATCGACTTTCAAAAGTGACTTCGATTGCCAATAAGAATCAAAACGAATGCAATAATATCCGCAATCAAGTGTGTAAGATATAACTCTTATGTTTACGTTATATCATTGATTGTTAATAATGTACAGATATCGAATAATTCACTTAATATTGATATTACGAGTGAGTTAACGTTGTTTTTAATTGAAGAAACAACGCCGTTTGTTTCTATCTGCCAATATAGCACGTATTTTGACAAGGATACCTATGCTTATTCCAGCAAATGGAGAGCGAGCAGCAAGTGGCGAAAAGCTCATGCTAGTAGTTATGTTGAAGTATGTTTGATAATATTTTTTATGGGAGTTCCAATTTTACTCATCGAGATTAGTTTGAGTAAAAACAATTATTGATTCAAGTTTCAAAGTAACGACCAATAGTAAACAATCAAAATGTAAATGAAAAAATAATATTGCCAAGGTTTGATTACTATAGCTCAAGTTTAACTTGTAATGAATTGTGATCAATTTAAATTTTACACGTAAGTTACTTCTGTAAATAAAATAATTTTAAAACTAAGTGCTGATGGCTTACAAGTTAAGTTTTATTTTACAAATGATACCCATCGATTTTCTCCAAAAATCAATAAAAATGTAGCTGCATCATGAATTTCAAGTAGCGAAGTAGCAACATGGTCACTCTACGTAAAATTATATTTGTCGTTTTAAGTTATATTTTTAGTTACAGATAATTAGTGTTTATTACTTATTAGAAAAAAATTAAATGATTTAGCCAATCCTGATTCTTAAGTATAGAAAACCAAAAAATTACTTACAGATAAAATTAATTCTTATGACAGATTTGTATCTAGATTACAAAAAAAGTGTCTCTCGTTACAAGTGAACGAGATAGTTATGAGAATAATTTAGGATAGATATAAATTAAATGATGCTTTTTGATATCAATTAAAGTCAACGAATGTGCTGTTAATTTTTTTATATAAATTTATTCTTACTTAAATATAATATTTGAAAATTTTATGTATACATACATACACGACCAATTTTTTATTGCAAAAACTTTGATACAACTTATATTTATATTTCACTTTTATAATTAATCTAGCTATTTAATATTTAAAAAACGCAACAACGATTCGAACGAATTTTTCTTCGATTTTATCAAATGACATATAAGTTGATGACATAAAAATCCTCGCTCTTTTTTCTTTTACGCAGTCAAAAAGTTTGGCGTAAATTTTCTTGAGAAAATACTAAAAAATACTACTATCATCGCATACGTGTGAGTGACGTCACTTTCTTACAATTAATATTATAAATGGAAATTTTGTAGTAAAAATAAAAGAACAGCTTATTAAATGTATTTTCCATATTCGCTTTTTAATATAAATGTAAATCCTAATTAAATTAGCTTCATTATTTACATAATAAAGAGCATTATTTAATGAAATCTATAGACTACAGGAATCTGATTGGTGATAATTTTCGTTTACATGTCTTTCATCAACGTATACACGAAACTTGCTTTTCATTTATATACAAGGTTTTATGCGTTTTGATAGGAAAGGGAAAAGACTCAATAATACAAGAGCAAGTAGAAAGTAGAAATTAAAAGAAATGAAGAGGGATGATGGCAACAAACGATGACATGCAAAGCCAAATATAAAAATTGTAGTGACGTGCAATTAATTAAGAGTCCCTCGACATTGTGGTGCTCCACACAAACAAGGTATTTTATCGTCCTCCAAGGGAAATTTGTAATCGTAAGTTATTTCTTCGTTAACTCCAATCGGTTGTTTACTATAAATCACAATTTTCTTTTGACTTTCTATCGTTATAACTTTAGCGTAACAGTTCGGCTGAAAAAAACATTTAGATTTATTTCAAACACTCTTCGTAATAAATAAATGTATTGGAATTTAAAATACATTTAAATCGTATCAAATTGAAATACTTACGTTACAACTATGATTGATGAATCGAGCCAAATTACCGCACTTGGTGGCATCTATGATAGTTTCCAAGTCAATACGGAACAGATATGAGCTGCCTATTCCGGTAGCTTCATATTGTGTTTCACGCAGATCGGCAACTATCGGCCTTATCATTTGTCCGACATATTCAATAACCATCTCGTCGGCTGCTATAGGCTCCATTGCGAATAAGCCCCAATCGTGGATACCAGATTTGGCAAATTTCAATTGTTTTTTGCGGAACTGTAGGAAAAATTATAGAATTATAAACGAAAATTTTTAGTATTCATTTTACGTAAAAGAAGGTTTATTTCATATTTACCTTGAGTTGATTGAATTTTAGTAAATCACTGTCGGTGTCAATGCCGAAAGCTGTCAGCAAACGTCTTTGGTTGCTTCTGGCTTCTCGAGACAGTGCCTGCATCTTACCCTGAATTGCTCTTGTATTGTCAATACTAGAATTGTTAACAGACAATCCACCGCTAAAACTACTTGGATCTTGCCCTCCAAGTGCTTGGTTGCGACTGCTTGTGGTGAGGCGGCTTTCATCCGAATTCGTACGATGCGTGTATTGATGCTAAAAAAATAATAAAAGAATAATTGTAATAAAAATTCGTGATCGAATAGATGTTAGCACTAAAAATGATTTATTTTTTAAGTACCTTATTTTTCATTTTTTCTACCAGTTCAACCTTGTAATAACCTTCTGTTCGAGCACAACCGGTAGTGTGCACCCTGGAATCGTCTCGTTTTCTTCTCTTCGGGGGCGATCGAACATCGGTAGCTGGATGATCTACCCAATGCGTGTCATTTAACCAATAGCTCTGTTGATCATCGGCTAATAACGCTTCGTAGCTACGCCTGAGATACTCCATGTCTTCGTGATCGATGCCAGATTTCAAGAATTCGAATAAAATTTCCATTTCATCCATTATAGTGCGTTCTTTATAAATAACCGGTGTGGCAAATGCTTGCAAATCTGTCCCCACTTGCGATGGCGGTGCAACAGCTCCGACCAGTGAAGGTGGCATTAAATTTTCGAAATTGATAGATTTAATTTGCATGTTCTCCTTCTCCAAAATTGCAGTATTATTTGCCTAGTAAATTAAAAAATTATTGAGTTAAATTATATTTTTCGAGTAACCCAAACATTTAAAGAAAAATAGAATAATTACCCTAACTTGTTTCTTCTTTTTGTCCTTGCCAGAAGGACTAATGGCAGTTTTGTTAGCTTTATCTTGTTTAGTTTGTTGATCCACGCCCTTTTGAACGTTGGGCAACATGGAATAAGAGTGTTCCATATAAACTTTAGATAATTCTCGTGGTTTTGTTTTCTTAACTTCGACAGGAGCATTTTGTTGCAATCTATTAAAATTGAATTAACAATTAATAAATAAAGTTGTGCTATTTTAATTTTTCATTTTAGAATTATTAATATGTACCGTTGCCTCTTGACTTCAAGACTTTCTTCGTCAGAATCACTTGTGGGTATATCTTTAAACATTTCAATTTTCTCCGATTCTTTCAATATAGGTTCATCATTAATATAACGATCCGACATACTTTGAATTTTTTCAATGAAATGCCCGCCAATAGTCGAGGGCGGAGCGCGTTGTGGTTGTGGTTGAAGTGGTGGGTCTGAAGCAGCAACAATAGGCGGTCTAATAAGTGGTTTATCACTTGCGAGTGACATGAGGGCTTCAATAGCCGACGTTTCCATATTCTCGATGTCTGATCGATGGGGCGATGGTTTCTTCTCGATCGTTGGGAGGATCATTTCTTGCTGAGTCTGCAAAACGAAAGTTTCATTGTTCATCTCCTATCATGATATTTTTTAGAGGTAAAAGTTACTCATTAATACGATCGAAACTTACAAAATCTGTAGGCATATCCACGATCATAGGCTCAACAACCTTCTCTTCTGGTGTTTCTTCAATGTATCCTGCCACTTGATCGATTGTCATTTGCTCTTTGTCTATTACTCCTCATCATCATCTGGAATTTCCGGAAATTCGTCGTCGGCTACAATGTTCATATCTGGTGTAGGTGTGGGAGGTGCATCAAATGGAGTAGGAACCCGCATCGCCAACTGTATTGCAAGCTCCAATTGCACCTCTGGTTTTGTACTGTCTCGTGCCAGCGGCCTGGTATCCAACTAAAACATTGAAAATCAAGTAAATGACGTTGGTTCAAAATGATTTTAAGCAACTTTAAAATTTAATTTACGTACCTCTTCATCAGAGCTTGCAGTGGAGGTAGACGAATCAGTACTGCTGGTGGAACTGTTATCTTCTTCTTCAGATTCTGAAGACGAAGATTCAGAAGAACTACTTTGCAGTGCTGTTGATCTTCTCTTAATGGGTACCTTTACCTTGGGTTCAACTACAGGAGTAGAAATTGGTGAACCAATGTCGCTATCGCTATCGATAGGTTCAGCTAATGGCACTCTACGATCATTCGTAAGAGCTGTGGTCCCTGATTGACGACTGTCTTCATCTTGAACTGGTACAGGACTTGGTGCCTTTATTCTCTTACGCTAATAAATTTAGAGAATAATTTATTATACTTTTGCGATTTGCGTGAACATTTAAAAAGTAAAACCTACCTTAAATGATGGCATTTTCGGCATACTAGCTCTAATTCCTAATGTGAAACCTTCATAATTTAGCCCCAATGGAGTTGTAGCTTGCTCCAATAAAGAAGCAAATCCTTGAGTTTTAATCTCATCTTTGGAAATGACTGCAGCTGCTGCAGCTGCAGCTGTAGCACCTGGAGTTGGAGCTGTCATATCAGCAGTTGAAGCAACAACAGTATTTATAAGCGTTGTTCCAGGCAATGGCATTTGACTCATAGTCTCTTTCTGTTTGCGTTCGTCCCACCAGCTGTCGAATAATTTGAAGGCTGTATTTTCAATCATTTTTTTATTGAAATCCTTTTTAAGAATCTGTTTAAGCTCTTCAACAACTTTATTTAATACCCCATTGATCGTTGGACCCTTTAAAAAAATACAATAAATCATGTTATCTTCAATGCAAGCATAGTATGATAATATTGTATACTAAATTTTTTTACCTGTGGATTATCTTTAGTAATACTCTGACTAGCCATAGCTTGTAATCTAGAGGTAAAATTAGAATAAAAACCAGGATTATGACCAGCAGCTCCTAATGGTAATCCTGCTGGAGGGTTCCCAGGCAAGGCTGGTGCAGCACCAGGAGGTGGATATTGATTGGGTATGTAGGCTGCTGCTGCACCATATGGATAAGGGTATTGACTAGGCCTTAGAGGCCACTGTTGTTGGGGTACCGGCATTTGTGGAGGTGGATATACTGGTGGAGCAGCAGGTATACCAGTTGTGTAGGGTTGTATAAAGCTAGGAAAGATATGTTGATTTACCACTTCATGGGTGGAAATCTGCAAATTTCAAATAAATTAATGGTTGTGTACAATGAAAAAATATTAAAATTCGTATATTTTTGTTACATACTTCTTCAATTTTTTCATCGCCAGAGCTTAAAGGACTGAGAGACATGCAATCATCATCCATTGTAATATCTTTATTTTGATTTTCTTTCGAAATGTCTGTTGCTGCTTTATGTCCTGTTGTTGGACTGTAACTACCTAATAAAGCTTCATCTTCACTGGAGCTAATTACACTTCCTAAATCTTCATCTATTTCAGTTTTAGGAATTTGGTTTAAACTGTTCTCACGTTGACGACGTCGCTCGCGATTCCTCTCTTGAACTTTTTGAAAACTTGCTTCATAAATTTCTTTAGTTAAGTAAGGACTAGGTGGGTCTGACAACATTTCTTCACCAGGGCCTGATTTATTTTCATCTTCAGAGTCACTACCAAACTGCAAGAATGCAGGGGCCATTCCTCCAGCCTTATCTTTTAACAACATAGCAATTCTAGTATCCAAGTCAAGTGTATTGCGTTGTTCATTTGGAGAGTCAAAATTTTCTTTCTTTGACGAACTCACAACTGAATTAATGGGCTCAATTGGAGATGTAGAGTCCTTTTTCTTTGAAGTTTTACCAATGTCATTAACAGTCACTGGAACATTTCTATTGACTATAGGAGGCACATTTAGCATGTCAGGAGTCATGGTACCTGCAGGAGGCCACACTGTACCAGGAGGAGGGTGGGGGGGGGGGGGGGGGGGGGGGGGGGGGGGGGGGGGGGGGGGGGGGGGGGGGGGGGGGGGGGGATGTACCAATGTAGTTAGAAGCTTGGGTTGGGGGAGGATGATGGTGGTAATTACCATAAAAGAATTCATAATTATTAGCTGCAGTGGAGTTTTGTGGAAAACTGCTTGGATACGTAAGTTCAGAAGGGGTTGTGCCATAACCTAATTCACTGTTATTACTTGAGCTCAATATATTACCAGAAGGAGGAAAATCATTTCGATATGTTGTTGACGTTGATGACTTATTTGTATACCTTGAATTTTCTACATGACTTTTTTCATGTGTAGGCTTACTTTTAGAATGCCTACTATTTCTTTCGTCACTTTTTACACTACTTGAAACTTTTTCAGAAGTTAACGGAATCTGCACCCTTTTGTTTTGATCAATGTCAGACTTAAATCAAACGAATTATAAATTATAAGTATCGAATTTTATCAATATCAATTAATTTTTTAAAATAATATAGATATACCTTAATTGGTGGTGGTGGCGGTATAACTGGAATAGGTGGAGATATTTCTTCTTTTTCCTTTTCAGGTACTTTCTTTTCAATTTTTTTTTCAATGGTGTAATCATCAAAAAGTTTTAGACACTTTTTACCAAAAGGATCTAGAAAAACTTCCAGCACTTTTCCCATCACAGATGTGCCATTTAACTTTTCAACACAAGCCTTAGCGGCTTTAGTAGTTTGAAAAACTACTTTGGCTATGCCCAAATGTTTGTTTGTCATTGGATGATAATATATAGTTAAATCTTCGGTAGGGCCAAACTTATGCACCATATCACAGAGAAAAATTTTGTCAATGTTATCATTTAATTGGCAAAATGTAACTTCTATAGGTGGTGGATCACCAACGTACTGGGCATCTATTTTAAATCTAGGCACTGGTAAATCCAACACTTCCATACGAGTCCATATTCTTATTATTGGAGATCTTGGATCCCTTACCTGTACAGGTGGTTGCGTTGGATCACCAGGTACTATCCCATCATATCTATACACTTTTGTAGCACCCTTTGTTATCGCAGGGTCCACAAGTAATTTATAATTTTTAGTCTTTTGTGGGATAGGAGTCTGTGGTGGTCCAGATCCAGGGTCTTTCTGTGCTTGAACTTGCTGTTGGGACAGTGGTTTGGAAACATGATCTGAAGGTGGAGGTGGTGGTGGTCCATGATTGTGTTTAGCCACCAACTGCTGCGATGACTGATGCTGTTGTCTTTGTGAGTGTTGATGTTGTGGATGATCTTGTTGATGGTGGTGATGATGTGGTTGAGAATGAGAACTATGTTGTATATCTCTTGGATGATGGACATCTCTCTGAGAGTGAATATCTCGTTGGGTGTGAATTTCTCTTTGAGAATGGATATCTCGCTGGGGGTGCAATTCTCTCTGAGAGTGTAATTCTCTTTGAGAGTGTAATTCCCTTTGTGAGTGTATTTCTCTCTGTGGATGTATCTCTCTCTGTGGATGTATTTCTCTCTGTGAGGAGTGAATTTCTCTCTGTGAGGAGTGAATTTCTCTCTGTGAGGAGTGAATTTCTCTCTGTGAGTGTATTTCTCTCTGTGGGTGTATCTCCCTTGGAGGATGGATTTCCCTTTGAGATGTTGGTTCTCTGTGATGGTGGTGATGTATGGAATTGTGATATTCTCTGGAACTGGAGCGCTCATGATGACGATAATAGTAATCATCATTGGGCTGCAATCTTCCAGCGTCTCTGACACTGTCTCTTCCACTGTCTCTTCCACTATCTCTTCCACTGTCTCTGCCACTTTCTCTTCCACTGTCTCTTCGCTCGACGGTGCTCTCGCGACTAGAGTCTCTATGATGATAGGAATGATAGTGTTGCTGATGATACGAAGGGGGATGATGTCCCGAGGACCGATGATTGTGGTGCGAACGGTGATGATGATGCGACGACGAGGACGATGAAGAGGATTCGTAACCATGGCCACGTCTCTCCATACCGTTCATTGTCAGGATTCATCATCCGCAATTACAAGACCGAGTTTTCTCACGGAGATTAATCCTTAATCGTGCATGCGAGCTGTCTTGTCTTGTATCACAGCCGCCTCGGACTTTGTTGATTTGCAATCGTTAACTACCCCCGATCACCGGGTCTGTCGTTGTTTTGTCGGTAACAGTCGCTGCTCCTCGATGCAATGGCATTTGTAGCCTTTTGCGGGTGTCCCAGGATGCGGCCGTTATCTGCGAAAAAAAACCAATTCCTGTATTGCAATGCACTCACGGGTCTCTGTTATTTTGATTTCCAGCCGAGCGAACAAGGCGAAACAAGTTTCAAAGCTATCGAGGTCTAACCTAAAAAGTGACGCTTCTGCAAGAGCGTATATCGTCGGACTATTGTGCACGCACTGCTCCGCGAGACAGCAGGGAGAATCGTCCGCTCCCTTTCTCGTTAAAACGACGTCTACTGGGAAAGGTGTCGCGAACGGCTTCCCCGAATTCCTCGAGAGCTCTTATAGCCAAGACTCGGCTTGCTCGCGGCCCCGCAGTCGAAGGCGAAATTTTCCCATTTAGCCCTCTCGAGGCTCTCGAACTGTCCACCTTTTGACTACTGGTAAGTGTGTTATTATGAAAAATGCGCTAGCGAGTTTACTCTCGTGCACAAGTATATATTGTGCGCTATATATATAGACAATATATATATATAAGTATATATATGTACTGAAAGTTCGCGAGAGTGTGTACGTCCCAACTATTGCAGCGCGCGACTATGACTATATTGCATACACAAAGCACGCACACTCTTATACAGGGTATATTAGCGTCGGTGTGAGCATACTCGAGCCGTGTGCGCACGCTATATTTTCTTACGCGCGACTCCAAAAAAGCCACTTCTGTAATTCTCGGTTCCGACAGGCAGCAGCCGCACACACGCGGTTTTGGGCGATCGCGGAACAACTGAGATTTTACGAGAGCTGCTTACTAATTTGCCCTATATCCAGGCGCGCAGGGCCCGATCAGAAGCGCCAATCTTGTGTTGATTTTAGTTCTGCATTTTTCTGTCACAAATGCAAATTTTGACATTCGTTCGTCGAGAAGCTCGTGTCGGTGCATCATTACCGTCAGCTCAACACAATTTTTGCATTTAGACCCGAGTGGCATGCGATAGCTGTGCTGTCCATGGCGTACAGAGCTGAAAAGTATGTTGTAACGCATAATGTATGATATAGCATAATATATAATGTAGTACGTTCAATTTTATCAACTTATTGTGGGAAAGGACAGTTTGATATTCATAAATTATTTTCCAAAAATATAAATTTGTTGATAATTTTTAAATATTTCAAAGTTCTTCTTTTTATGTCATTTCATTTTAGATAACTTGAATTCATAGAACAGGATACAGTTGCAGGAATAAATAAAGCAATTAAGATTATTCAGCAACAAAATTGTTATATTTTTTTCATTATAATTATTTACACATGATTCAAACAATTGATCCTCTGTTGTTGATATAAAACACCAGACATTTTACGTTATACTTTATCTTATTGAATTAATTTTGAAAATCTGGTATAAAATTATTTTCGTTTTAAAACTATTTGGATAATTTTAATGAAACGCATCCATATCATGCAGTGTCTAAAAAATAATTGTATTTTTACATTACAATGACTCAAGTTTAGAACGATGTAACAACAGAACTCGAGCGTTTTTTTTTCTCCATACTTCAAGCCTCGCTACCGCTACCAGCGTCGCTTCCCGACGCCGGCGACGCCGATCTCGATCTCGAGCCCGAACGAGAACTCGAACGGCTGGAGCCGGATTTCTGTGATCTTGCGGGAGATCCCGATCCAGACCTCGCGCTGCGAGAACCAGATCTTGAACGCGATCCCGACTTCGACCTCGACCTCGATCTGGACCTGGAACCGGAACCCGAACGCGAACCCGAGCCCGACCGAGAGCCGGACCCCGAGCGTGAGCCGGAATTCGATCGGCTACGATTCGAGGCCGCCTGAGACACTGATCTTGAACGCGATCTGGACCGATGACTCGAAGCTCTCGAGCCAGTTTCTTCTTCATTATCGTCTCGTTCCTCGTTCTCTTCAGCTTCGTCTTCTTTGTCGTTGTCTTTGTCATTTTTGTCTTCTTCGTCTGAAGCTTCTACAATTACAATTTTTCAGTAAATATTATATATTGATAAACGTATGCTAAAAAACTAAAATTTGAATCAAATAACAAACCTTTATCTTGTGTCTTGTCACTCTTTCTTTGAGTTTCCAACTCTTCTTCTTCTTCTTCCTCTTCTTCCTCTTCATCTTCATCACAAGGAGGTTCTAGTTGTTTTTCACGGAATCGTTGCATACGGAATTCTGGGGCATTAAGTGGACGGTGTTTAACAACTAACCTAGTATTGTTGACAGGTTGACCAATCTTTTGTCTGCGTTTGTTGAGTCTTACTCGAGTTTCCAATTCGTTATAATATACCTATGGCAAAAATTCATAAGTGAAATTTGAAATAAATTTACATTAGTTGATGTTTAATACTGCAAGGATTGAATCTTACCCCGTCATCGCGCACAACAAGGAAATAGTTTTCTTCGTAACCTTTGGATGCTTTACTTTTGACATTCCAGTTATATTCTCTGGCCATTTTATAATCATATTCTTCTTCTTCTGCATACTCTAAATTGTTGACGAAATCTCGTTTCCTCTTTTCCAGAGTGTCTTCTGTAGGTAAGAAGTAGGCAACAAATTGCTCGCCACTTTCATCCATCACACCTCTATAAATTGAATTAATACTACAATTATTTTTTTTGCTACAAATCAGAGTAGAAATTTAATAAAATTTAAAACTTGCCGAATCATAGCTTGAGACATTTCTTCTATTTGAGCAGGAACAGAGAGTCCTTGAGGAGCTGGATCCGAGTCAAATATAACTTGAGCACAGGGATACTTCCATAGCTAAAATCAATTAATGAATTAAATTTTGAATGACCTAGATTTATCATTTAGTAAATAAAGTTTTAAATTTTCAAACCTTGAAATCAGGAAATACAGGGAATATTTCCACAGGTGTAACATTTGGTTTGTTATAATGTTTTTCAATAGGTTTCTTGTTATCCGAAAATGTTTTTTCAATGGCTCTAATTTGAGACTCACGATCCATGTATAATGTATCTTCCTAAATTGATATAAATTCATGATTATTGAATGAATCTTTGTAATTCAATTGTTTCCAAAAAATTACAATCAAATTTACCTTAAGATGTTTCTTAATATTGTGACCCACTTTAGCTTCAACCTTGTCAGAGGTAGTCTGAGGTTGAAATCTAGTTTGCTCAGTAGAAATGTACTCTGTACGTTTGAGCCACGATACACTTCTGGCGTGATCTCTAGAGCGTTTGGAAACCTGTTGGGTCATAACATCTTCTTCCAGTAACTTTTCATCAGCTGGATCAAGCTGAGCATTTGGATCACATGCATAGATGTCCTTGTCAATTAAATCAATTTCAACTCCCAAGTCGTGCTCGGTTAGATTTTCATATTTATAAGATCTTTCTAAAGAAGTTGGATTATACTGCATAAATCTTGTTGCTAAGAAAGGATATGTGATATACTTGGTATCCATAGCGATGTCTGGTAAAGTGTTACAAAATTTGACCTTAGAAATAAGATCAAGTCTGAAAGAAGAAGATGAAAATTAGCATCATGATTGAGTCAACACAACAAAACTTTTTAAATGTAAAAACTTACTTTTTTTCGGCGGTTCTCGAGGAGGCACCCCTTTTGTCGGCGGTACCATTTTGAATGGTTGGCGGCATTTTCGCGTTAATAAATAAAATCCAATTTATGTTCAACCGCGTTAAAAATCAACGGGTCAAACAAATATGAAGCTGACTTCCAAACGACAACAATGATTATAACCTCAAAAGATAACGTTGACAGCCGCCGCGACTTCGTGCTACGCGCAGCTCTGCTCTGGCCTCTGAAACTAGTTTGAGGTTTTGACTACAACTGTCAACTGCGTGGGTGTCTCGACTCTCGCTGCCGGAGCTCGGGAATGCCTACTGCGCATACTCAAGTTTAATGACAATCGAAAGTCGAAAATCGAAATTTGAAACTGTATATTATAAAATTATAGTATAATAAGTGTGGATTAGTAATAAAAAGGGTGTGAAGGTTAAGGATATTTAGTATTCTTGGCAAAAAGCCTTTGAGCATTATTTTTTTCTCAAATTTCAAAAAGCAAGAAAATTATAATTTTTTTTTTCTTTTTTATAAAATTGTTCATTGATGAATAACAAATCCATGCAACTTTTTTGTTCATATTTTGTCTACGAGTTTTAAGAAAATGCATTTTTTTTTTCTTGTGACAGGCAACTTTCAAACGACAAACTTCGAGCGTGCGCACGACGCACGATTGTAGACACCACGAGCTCGAAGCTAAGACGTCTGCTGCGACGTGAAGCAGTGTTTGGGCATCTTTGCGCAAAAAAGAGAAGAATTTGTTCAACCGCTAGACAAGCAGACGCTGATCAACATGTTCTTCAATTTTTTCTCGTCCTTCATGGAGCGACTGGCACCAGTTGTCAAAGCCGAGGAGGAGAAGAGGCCGAGCTGGTCGATCCGCAGAAAATCTTGCGCGTAAGTGTTGTATCCCAGGAACGAACGAGCTCTCTCCGACATTACGTAACTTTATTTCAACTTTTACGCGTGAAAATTGTATCTGAAAATGTTTACCCACGCGGCCGACACCGTAGCGGAAGCGTTGCATCGTTATCGCGCCAGCCATCGACCGACGATGTAACCCGTTCGGACGAGCGCAACCTTGCGAAAAATCAATGACAAGCCCCGTATAGGTTATACACAGTATGCAGCAGAGGCACTAACGATTGCGAATTTTTGTGTGTGTGTGTGCAGGAAAAGTGCCAGGCGACGGCCAAATGCGTAGCTCTGCAGGACAAGCTGAACACGTGCAACGACCGCGTCAATTCGCGCACCAAGACGGAGGAGACCTGCCTCGAGGAGGTCATCGATTTCGTCAGCTGCGTCGATCACTGTGCTGCTAAGACACTCTTCCATCATCTCAAGTAACTGGTTGCTCACGAATGATGTGTAAAATTTATTAAAATTAAATTCTATTATTAGTTAAAAAAAAAAACTCTTTACTATTTTTGTTGTTTTGAACCTTTATGTATATAAACAAAAACAAAAAAAATAGGCACTCTGAGTCATTAGAGATAAAAATTGAAAGGCCAGACTTGGTTGTAAACCTGACATACTCAATGAGTAATGAGTGAGCCATGTTCATCGGTGCTTTCAGTCAATAATCATGATAGAAGAAGTTAATAAAGATATGTTGAACCAATCATAACTTTTATAATTATGTTGTGAAACCCAGCAATGATTAGCATCGTCTGTTGTGCACTAATCAAAACATTCAAATAATGATTCAAAAGAGTATTGCATCGGCAAAGAAAAAGTTTCAAGGGATGGGAACAGCAGTAAATATTTTTTAATCAGAACATCAGGTGAATATTTGTTTAAATTTATTTTATTGATATTTAGTGCTTACTGAATATAAGTATGGATAATTTTATTTACATTGGTTTTTCACAAACTCACTTCCTAACGCAGTGAGAAAAAAAATACGTTATTTTCTTCAGGTCGGTAAAACATTTTTAACAATATAGATAATTCTCTATCTATTGTGCATAACGGTGCAGTTGAAACAGAGCGTAATACTTGAAATATGCATAAAAGAACGTCTTTGGTCATAAAAACTTTTTGCTTTTCATCGTTTAATAAAATAAGACAATATCATTTCCTTTAAAATCTACAAAACACGGAATAACATTGGGAATATCATCAATCTTATACATGTAAATACAAGTACCAATAACGATCACATTATATGTAAATGTTCAAAGTAACTGTCTCTATAACATGCATCGACAATGAAGTCGCGAAAGGTGTGTAGCTCCGAAATTATCATTCCTCGCGGTTACATTTGCACTGCACCTCCTCTCGCGCGCATTCTCGGCGCGTCTCAAAGCTATTGCTATTTGCCACAACGACTTTTATAAAAATAACAATAATAATAATAAACGAATGAATGAATGGACGTTCATTAAAAGATTAATCTTTTTGTTGTTATCTCGGTCACATTTGTGCACGAGATAAGGGAATTATTCATCGAAATAATTAAATCGTTTCTTTGCGACGAGGCGTCGTATCGCGCGAAGATCGCGCGCGCGCTCCACCGAATAATATGATTCAATCAAAGCGCCATTTCCTTTTCCACTTGAATCAACATCGAGAGATTGTACAAGTTAAACAAGTCGACGCGTAAAAACTTTTTTACTTATAAAATACATAATTATATGACAATCCGCTAAAATTTCGACAATCAAAATATATTACACACGTCCCCTCGCGCGCGCGCGATGACGATACTATCTACGCTCGTTAAAGCAAATCTGCAGCAGCAAAATCATCATCATCATCATCATCATCATCATCATCCACGAATGGCAATGATAAACTGTGTGCGTCGCACGTGGCGGCGATGACGCTTTTTTCTCTCGTATTATAAATTATTAAATATTAGAATATATTATATCTACACAATCGATATCTACATTTTTTTTTTACTCTTGCCTGCGGATACATTCCGCGTTACATTATCAAACACACAGTCGCGCACTTTTAGCCAGGAACAAGAACGATTCACTCGGTACGATCGTACGCAAAGACATTACAGGAGAGACGTGAATATATATATAGACAATTGTTGGATCGACGCGCGACTATACGACGATGAGTCAGAGAAGATCGTTATTATAGCACGCCGTGCATGCATCACGTTCCACACGCACACACTCACACACAGCATGAGTAGAATTTAAGCGAGTCAGTACTCGGGATCGTCCTTGTGCTTCCTCCTGGGATCGTCGGCGCCGGCGAACGTGTAGACGTAGACGGGCGGCTTGTCGGTGGTCCTCTGTCGACCGTTATTGTTGTTGTTGTTGTTGTTGTTGTAGCTGGCTCGCCGATCGTTGACGGCGACTCCGTACTGTCTGTTGTTCAAAGGCACCGCGGGACCTCCAATAGCAGCTTCACCAGCAGCAGCCGAAGAGTCACCCGAACCGAACCAGTGGCTGAACAGCTGCAGCTTGCGACAGGCGCACTGCGTCTGGTCGTAATAATAACCGGTGCTGCACTCCCTCAGTACTCCTTGCGGCAGTCGCAGCTGCACGTGGTCACGTTCCAGCGCTGTCGCTCGGCGAACTCGCCCCTCTCGCACTTGTCCTCCTCGTCGCGATTCACGCAGGTGCAGCTGCAGTCCTCGCGCGAGTACACCTGCCTGTCGTTGCAGGCCTCGGGGCCGAATCGGCACATGCACTTGCACTCGAGATGCTGCTCGATGGGCCGCAGCTCCCGCCAGGTCTCCGAGTGGTCCGTGTCCGGGTAGCGTATGCCGAGGATCTGCACGAAGAGGGTCTCGGTCTTGACGGGCTGGCAGGCCTGGCGCTGGAGCCAGCAGCAGCCGCCGCAGCGCTGCACCCGGATGCAGGGCGGACTGAACATGACGTAGGGATCGCGTAGGTGCCGTTGCCCTCGGACGTGCTCACCGACTGGT
The DNA here is from genome assembly GCA_034770305.1 of Trichogramma dendrolimi. Lineage (NCBI taxonomy): Eukaryota > Metazoa > Arthropoda > Insecta > Hymenoptera > Trichogrammatidae > Trichogramma > Trichogramma dendrolimi. The sequence continues at coordinate 818,851 of JAPMIB010000045.1, forward strand.
TCTCGGGCTTGCAGCTGGCCATGCGCGGCCTCGAGATGACGTTGCCCGCCGAGCGCTGATGAATGGAGTTGCCGTCGCCGTCGTCGTAATCGGACTTGCGCGGATCCTCGATGCCCAGGTAATTCAGCAGCTCCTCCTCGGTCTGGAACGAGTTGATGAGCTCGGCCTCCTTCTCGGTCTTGATGATCGCGTCGAGGCCGTTGGCCCGGCAGCCCCACTGGGCCGCGAGCAGCAGCGCGTTGCACAGGACGAACGAGGCGACGATCTTCGTCAAAGTCGGCGACATCCTTCTTCTCTTTCTTTTCTACGATGCACTCGTTGTCGCGATTGCTTACTCCCGTCTGTATCCTGTATTTATGAAATACTCAATACAATTTGCACATCGCGGGAAAAAAGCACACGGATAATTAATTATCGATCAAAAACACAGCCGTAACGAGAGAGAGAGAGAGAGAGCGACGCGATGCAATTTTATTGTATCGAAAAATGTACTCGTATGTTACGTCGTACGATACGTACGCGCGCGTGGGGCACACCTGCCGAGTGACAACTACTATATAAGCGCGACGACGACTCGCGCTCGCAGATAGGCGCCCGGCCACGACTTTCTGGTAGCGGCGGCGACGACGGCGTATACAAGTTCATACATGTGTGTGTGTGTGTGTGTGTGTGGGCAGGCAGGCACCGCACGCACAAAAACCCGACAGAGAGACAGAGAGGAAAAACCAAAGAGCGAAAAAGAGAGAGAATGCAGATAATTATATTGCGGCCTGCGCGTTTCTCTCTCTCTCTCCCGCAATTCCTCACCTGCGGCTCCGCTCGAGAGCCTGGTAGTGCGTGTTTCTCTCGTATCGCTATATATAGATAATATATATATATAATACTTACCGACTCTTAATGCTACCTGCGCCGAGAGCCGTGATGTAGTGTGGCTTTGGATATATATATATGCTCAATTACAAAAGCGTCGCGGTGCGTTCGTGCTGCTGCTGCTGCTGCTGCTCTTAAAGCCTGACAACGACGATGTCGCACGATGACGTGGGCCTGCCAGGCATGCGATTCTCTTTATATATTCGTTTTTTTTTTTTACAACATTATTATATATTGAGTTTTGTATACCGATTCGATCGGGGTCGCCGATACTCACGACTTGTTTGTAGGATATATTGCTTAGATTACGCGCGCACAAACAAATTTGTTGTTAAATTTTTCGTTTCGACGATGTGTGGGTATTACATTATGCACGTATATAGCTCACGATCTCGCGTGAGCGAGCCGAGTAGGAAAAAAAAATATGTTTATGTGTGCCGATCGAGCCTGCACACTCGACACGATTTGTTGTTTGTTTATGTCTTTATTATTGGCGCGGGGGAAAAAAAATTAGGCTAACGCGATCGACGCGATTACCTTTTATTTGTTCATAACAATTGCGATCATCGGCTTCGTAATAGGCGTAAACATCGAGAGAGATAATGTTTAAGGTCGAGTGTCGTTCCGATCGCGGAGTCGCGTCGCATTATTATTCGGAGTCGCGATTCCTGTCTCGACAGGCGTGCAATTCCTGATCGAGCTCGCGTCCGTGAACAAGCGAGCGAGAGAGATATCGGTCAGTGTCGTATCGTTAATTGAATCGTGCCTCGGAGCTCCTTCGCGACGAGCCAAATAAGATACTAGTAAGGTGAGAGGGGACGTGCGCGCAATACAATCGATTACTTAATAAGCCGACACATACCGATGCAGGATATTGTGCAGCGAGCGAGTCGAGATTCCGTGTAATTGACGCGCGTATAATAATACCTACATACGTATGCCGATCTTCCATTGAGCTCGCTTATATACTTATAATGAATGATTGATTGCACACGTATCGTATAGGAGAGATACGATAATTTTAATGCAATTCTCTCGGCGGTGGCGTTGCGTTATTATTTTTTTTTTTCCTCTTAATAAAAGCCGATTTTCAGGAATGAGTGAACGGTAGCCAGGTGTGTATTAATGTATGGAAAGAAGATGAATGCGCTGGAAAATTCTCATAATAATATCGTTATGCATATTGTGTACACAAACGTTCGCTTTGTGATTCTCTCGAACATTTTGTAAAGCCAAGCATTTTTCCTCATCTTTATTTTTTTTTATTGACGCGCGAAGGAGCGCGATTTTCAATTTTTTCGATGTACGCAACGTGTGTCGCCGCGCAATCGTGCGACATGACAATCGAATCAACTATTATCGCACGTTTCTCAATAAAAATACAAGGAATTAATGTACAAGTTTTAAAAAGTATATCGGTGTGCTCGCTGGCGCACGTTCTGAGAATTTCCGATGCGTCAAGCACCGACTACGACGACGACGACTTAGACTTGGGAATCTCTGAAACCGCATAGATAAGGAGATGGATGGAACCTTCGGGTGTATATAAATCGAGAAATGAATAACTTCGTTGTTTATAAGCTGTTTATAATTCATAATATAATTTTAGTTTTTTTTTCCATGGTATTTTCAACCACTTTTATCAATATTTACAAGCAAAAATGTATCCATTAGTATGTGTTTTTTGATAAAAATGTCAGGCAATCTCTGCTGCTGCTGCTGCTGCTGCTCGATGTGCACAAAATTACAAAATATAACATTTACTTATCACGTGCACACACACACAGGAAAATATATGACTATACAATATGATTTTTTTTTTAATATGTTTATAATTGTCTTGGACCTGCTTGAATAATATATATAACCTATATATATAAATTTTTTTATCATATACGTCGATACAAAAAAATGTGTCACTTTTGTTTGTCCTAGCAAAAAAGTTCATTTTTATCATATCATTTGAGCAAGAAACGAATTATAATCATATACGAAAATCCTTATATTCAAAACAAAGTCCAAGATTTCTTGATTTTTAATATAATATAATATATATATTTAATTTAATATATATGACGACTCTGAGACTTAATTGAATGTGTGCTGTAACAATTATGAGCTTAATTTAATTTCTTATTCACTAAGAGTAATTAGGATAGAAGGCTTAGCTAATTCTATGTATAGACTATGATATTAGTGAGAATTGAAATTATGTAGCCACATAATATAAATTAATTAAATAACGATCTCACGGATCTTGTACCATTCTCACTAAATAACTTAAAAAAATTGATTCGGGGGGGCTACACACTACCTTGAGAATGAACTTGAGATTTCACAGTCACTTTGGCACAATCTATCCAATCATTTAATAATTTAGAAATCACAATTGCTAAAATTAATATAATTCGTTGTAGGCCCAGTTAAAGTTTTCAAAAAGTACTTCATCACAAGTAATATAACCCAAACTCATTTTTACAAAATTAATTAGTATTTGTATCTGTGATGAAAGGAATTGATTTTTTTTTCAAAAGAATCGTTAGATCACATTTTTACCTACACACAGGTAATTTGTTATGTCAGGAAAAGCTCAATGTGCGAAATTCAATTTTTGAAAATGCAGTCTTATTTTAAATTGAACTTTTTGATTTTAGGTAGTACACCACCTTCAAATTTTGTTAGTACAATTTTTGTCGTGTTATCGTAAATACGGACTCGTACGATGATTCATTTTTCTTATTAGATATAAAATGTAACATAAAATTCTGTAAGGAGCATAATTAAGTGTAAAAATCTTGATTTGCATAAAAATTTGAAGGTGAGCCATCATAATAAAATGGTTCAGCGAGAATTACAAATACGAAGTTGAAAAGTAGTGCTGATTGTAAAAAAAATTTAAAAGTTCCGTTGATCTAATGCAAGTACCTAAAGTAATAAATTGTGAATTTTTGGTTCATCGATAAGACTTGCGCATAATTAAGACAAAAAATATTTTTCAAATCATCCAATGTCTCAAATGAAAGTTTGACCGTTCTACTATGTGTCAAAAACCAAAAGAAAATAACAAGGAAGCGATGAAAGGCATAAACCTCATCAGATTATCGTGTAATTAAAAGTATATGACAAACGTGACGGTGAATTGATTTCAAAGCGTGAAAATATACAAATTAAGAAAATATCCAATTCAAAGTTCATTTCTAATATCACGTCCAAATCCAAATCATACTTATTCACTATCCACGAAACAATTGATTAATGCATACGCCAATGCGAGCCTTAATAGCTAAAAAATTTTCCTCTCTGTACTTTTCAAATACTTAAAAAGAAAATTTTGTAAATAATGTTATTTGATAAATCACATTTTGAAAAACTTCCCAACGATAATAAAAATGCCGTATTTTTCGGCAGAGATCACTCTTTTGTCTATCGAGTCTGACAAGCTGTACTACTCATTCATTTTTTGGTTTTGTACAGTAGTAGATTCATTCGATTTTTTACTTCATCAATCGAAAAAGTCAATTTTAACATTCAATTTCACCATTCAAATTACCAATTAGTTATGAACTAATAAATATCTTACACATTAATGATTTTGAGTGCGTCGTTCTCCCATTATATTCTCTAGCTTTCTTGCAACAAATGTAGCAGAAGGTGCAGATTTCTTGGAATTCGGTTCACCATCTGCTATCAAATTTGTTTCTGCATCATCAGTTAATAAGCGTTTACCGATGTATTTTCGAGCGTCAGCCTGGGTTACCATTTTGTTGATGGTTTCCAAGTCCTTGAAAGATAATTTAAAATTCTACATGAATAAATAAAATATACATGAAATCTATTGTAATAACTTAAAAAATACTAACTTTTGCAGGACTCCTGTTGAAGCAATAGTTCAGCGTAGGTGCTGGAGAAGCTGGAAGTTCTTTAGGGTCAAGAACACGGGTAATAATGCAGTCAGTCACTCGACGCACTGGAGAACTTTGCGGAATTGGACGATTTTGTCGTGGCAATGGACTCAACGTGAGATTGGCAATGTTAGTGTCTGCCAAACCCAAGCGTTTAACGTAATCTTTTACTTCCGGTACAAAGACTGCATTGTAGAATTTAATAAGATCACCGCGTTCTTCTGAATTATAAATTCTGGATGTAGCAGCCATCTCTGAAGGTGTCGGTGGTCCACTATTTTCTTGATGTTTATTATTAAGAGTTTCATCAGAAGTGCTTGAACTGTTCCGACTAACGCGCGTAATCAAAACTGATCTGTAGATATGTGATTCAGCTTGTGGTTGCAGCCTATAACATCTCATGATCTCAGTGAATGTATTTTTATCAATTTTACACAGTTTGCAAATCACATAAACGGCAGACATTAAGATTTGATCCAAATGTCGGTCTTTCATGAGTTCAGTGCGCTCTTTGATCGTATGTTCGAATATCGTCCATATTTTGCGTTTGACATCGACATCGGTGATTTCAAGTGCATTGCACAGTGTTTGCATTCGAGCATTTGTGAGATTGTAGAATTTTCTGAAAAATAGAGCCAACGAGCCAGTGCGCCTTGGTTTCGTTTGGTCTCGATTTAATACAGGTGTACTTGTAACCGGCCCATTCCTCTGAGGTTCAGAATTAGCAACTCTAGCAAGTGGACCACTACCTTTCAATAAACTTTGATTCGCCGTTTTTTCGGAAAACAAACGCTTCTTCACCAAAGCACTTGGGTAGGTTGGGGATTGGAATCTATCTGAAGCAGATGAAATGGGACTCTGTGTTACATCGTTGGGAGCACCTCTATCCAAAGCGATTCTTCGAAGCACAGGTTGCCCAGGAGTGTTTGGATCTATTAAATCAAAAGTTCCTGGTAAAGCAACTTCTTCGTAAGATGGCAATCCAATGAAATCATCATCTTTAGAAGTTCCTTTTTCTTTTGATTTCAAAGCATCTATAGCAGCCCACAAAGGACTCGGTGTCTTCCAGGCTAGGGATTCCAAAATCATTTCCTCAATGCGATTCAAATGCTTTACCATGTCACGAGTGAGTTGGTCAACAGCTTTGACAATAACTTCAATTACTTTGTAAAATAAATATGCTTCAAGATTAAGGGCTTTAAGAATCCAAGGGAATGTCTTGTCTCTATTCTGATACGAGTGAATCACAATTTCACAGCAGCAAGCAAACAGACATTGAAGGAATATCTCGTTCTTTAGTAAATTCTATGAAAAGTAAAAAAATTAGTTAATAATTTACAATTCAAGTTTTGTTAAATATTATTATGAAAAAAAATGATACTTACAGAAACATCAGAAGTTTGCTTTTTCGACATTTCATCATTTAATACTAATTCAAGAACTTTATAGAACAAAATTTGTGCTGATTGTAGACGTTTTTTACCAAAATCTGAACAAGAGTTCTCAGCTTGTTCAGGCAACTTGGAAGAATAAGCTTCGCAGAACATATTTCCAAATTCTTCAACTTTAGCCTTTACAAAAATCTCAATATCAGGAGAACTATTCTTAAAAATTTCTTGCAAAGATTCTGAAGGCAAAGGATTACAACCAACTAACAAAGATTGTAAGCGAACAACACTTTGGGTTGGATTGGGTAAGGCAGTGTTGGCTACATCTTTTGTTTTTAAATACTTTCTTCCAGTCAAAGGAGTTGGCGGTGCCCAAGTCTGGAGCTGTGAAAGCAAAAAAATTACATGAGTCTTAAATTTTTGATTTTTTCAAACTAATACAATTCTAAAGGAAATAATATTCTTACAGAGTTGAGTTGTTCTTTCTTGGATTGGAACTGCTCCTGGAAATCGGACATGTTCATCATTTTGGCTGGGGTTGAGCCTATATTACTGTTGGAGTCCGGACCTGAAACGACGAAAACGTCAATAATTCCATCGTATCGAACACCGAATCAGTTATATTCCGATGTGTTTCGTATGTATTTCGAAATAAAATATAATTTTCGTTCATTTTCGTTCGAATGATTCGGGGTCTGATTTTGAGGAAGCTCCGTCAGCTGTATATGGAGTCGCCGGTCGTGTATATAAGGGCTTTGTGTATAATAGGGAAACACCCGCCGCATATGCGCTCTTCGATCGCAAAGTGTTGATATTTCAGTGCAGTATTGGGGGTTTGCGCGGGACTATATAAACGGAGCAGCTTCCGAGTTTCACGCAGTGTACAGTGTACAGCGCGGTACTTAAAGTTTCGTATATTTATTTTAACTTTCACGAGTGCGCGGCATCTTCCGTAATGCCATTAACAATTTTACGCTGTATACGCGATACGGAGAGAAAAAAAAGAGGGAGTTGAAATGATGACGCAGGGGTGAGGAGACGCCGGTCCCTTTAAAAACGCGGAGTCGAGTTTTATACGAGAGAGAATTTTTAAATGTCTCAGCTGTTATAAGTGTGCGAACGTGACTGAAAGAGAGAGACAGAGAGAAAGAAAAAGAGAGAGAGAGAGAAAAAGCGATCCTATGAACGATGTTCACAATGGTATAACGAGTTTTGGTGGGGGAGGAGGGGTTGTCTGTAGGTACGAGAAAAAGGCAGCTGCTGGGCGCGTGTAACGAATTTTTTTCGTGAGTAATAAATTCAATAAGGGAATTAAAACAATGTTTGAACGGCGTTTTTTAAATGCAATTTTTTTAAGGGATTAGTGTAATTTGGACTAAAAATGAACCATACATGAATTTGAGTTTGTTGAATTCGACATTAAAAAATATTTAACTTATATCTATAATGATTATTATTAAAAAAGACAATATTTTTAAAAATGAACTATTTTCAAGCAAGGACCCACCTTTTAGTAATGCACACCAAGCTACATCTCCATGAAATATTTCTTTTGGTGAATTACCTTCTATTCGTGCTCTTCTCCACTCGGCTAAATGTCAAAATAATATTGCAGGTACGGTTATAAGCAAAACAAGAGGTTGTGCATGGTTGAAAATGTACAAAGCCAGCAGGGTAGACATAAACAAAAAAAAACAAAAAAAAATCATGTAGTCAGATGTAAAAAAATAAATGAATGTTAGTCATAGTTCTAGGTTACTCATTTGTTCTTTAAGAAACATTTTCACAAAATTGGTTATTGGTTTGTTACTAGTTCAGCAAAGTTATCTATTAAGTTTGTATAAAATAACCAAAAAATAACCAATAAATTTACATTCTACTATGAGTTAACTAAACTGATACAAAAGTGGACTTCTTATAAAGAGTGGAGTAGTAGTGTTTAATAGAAAAATACTTACCAAGAAATATTCTTTCATCCAGATCACCGACACTGAGAATGTGCTGTTCATAAATTCTATTGACAGATTTGTTATTTCCATCAAAATTTAATGCATCCAACAATCCGGTGAAATCGGTTTGATTTCCTCTTAGAGCTTTTTGATTAAAAAGTTCAATCATTTGATGTCTTAAATAATATTCCTTTATAATTTTTGCTTCAGTGGAAAAATGTTGGTTATCACATAACAGGTCAACAATGCAATTGGCACTTTCTGGTAGTGTAAAATCTGGGGCATTAAACTTTTCAGGCAATCCTTGTAAAAAAAATAATTTCAATAGCTATAAATATTCAAGTCATAAAAACAAAGGTTCATAGGACAAAAGTTAGTACATACCTTCAAATTCAGAGTTTAATAAGTCTCTTCTGTTGGCCATCAATGCGTTCTTATACAACAGATCACAGCAAACCAATAATAGATGATAAGAATTGACCAAATCATCAGATATCATAACTTGTTTACTTTTAATACAAATGAAAAGTGACCATCCGAATTCAAATAAGCGCGAAGGTGTACAAGGTAGAGTTCTGTGTCTCCTAGATCTGACTGGTTTACCTAATTCCTCAGAAGGATCTTTAAAAATATTTTTAAATATTGGCTGATACTTCTGGAAAATCACAGATGATACACAAAAGTTCTTCTGTAAAGTATCAATTCTTGCTCCAAAATCTTGGGGCATGTTGCACATATCGGCCCACGCTTTGCTCTTAGTGAAGAACTCGGTAAGAGGAAGATTACACAGTCTTAGTAATCTTGTTAAGGACACACAATTGCCCTGTATATTGGAGCCAGCCTTTCCAACAGTTGGAGTACTAGCTTTTCTACAAGCTACATATAAGGCACACCCAATCCAGTGCAGCTGGTCACCCTGATAAACATAATAAACAAACCAGCTTGATCACTCCCAATTCATTTGCGTAATAATAACAGAGCAGCACACTTGCAAAACAATGTAAAAAATAACAACAACAACAACAACAACAAACTCACCCCAAGAGTATAGTGCTGCCTGATATTTTCATACGACTCCCAAGCCTCCTTGGCAGCAGAAGCATCCATGTTGAGCTTCTCACAGAGATCCTGATGCTTGGTGAAGGTAGAGTCCTCGTTATCGTCGGGCTTGCCCATCTTGATGGCTTTATTTCAACTACGCACGCTGCAGCGTCGTCGTCGTCTCTTTAATAACTGTACAATGTAGGCGATTCACGAGAGCACTCGTTCTTGCAATATCAATCACCGCACTCTGTCTCTTCTCGATATAACATAAAACAACAACAAAAAAAAAATACAATAACACACTCGCACTAAACAAACTCGGCAGCGGTGGAGGACTCTCGGTCGCTGCTGCTCCAGGTAACAAGCATCAATTGGCTCGTTCGAGTTGTACCTGCTCACTCGCGCGGAGGAGGTGCCGCGATTCGAACGCGGAGCGGCCCTCGAGAGATTAACGAAAAAAGGAAGAAAAAAATTAATAATAATTGCGAGACACGATGATCGCGCGCGCGCGGTCGAGAGAACGAGAGATGCGTGTGTTCTACCCCCTTTTCGAGAGAGGTTCTCGTATTCGTCGTATATACGAGCCCCGTATGATAGAACCAACGCGCGCCTCCACGATGCTTTCACACTATTGCTTGTACTTGTACTGCTACTACTACTACTAATATTATTTTGGGGGCTCAGTGTGTGTGTGTGTGCGTGTGTTGTGCCTCTAAGCGCCGAACCCGTACTCGGCCAGTGTACAAGTCGGACTGAAAACCTACACACACCGACACACACGACAGACGACTAAAACGGCGCGCGGTGGCGGCGACGGCATTACCTTCCACACACAAGCACATGCACAGTGCCGCGCTCGGAGTCGTCGCGTGTGCGTGTGCGCCTGTGTGGCGTGCGTGTGACTCCGAAAAGAAAAAAGGAGCGAGTCCGTGAGCGCGCGCGTCAGTCGCCGCCGCCGCCGCCGCAGGCTTTAGGCCGTGTGCTGCGCTATTTACTCCGGTTTTAGGCGGGAAAACTACAGCGAGAGACGTGGCCATCTTACGGCGGTGGTGGCGTCGCGCGCGCTAGCCTGACCCCCGATCGCGGCGACATCTGCCACTGTGCACGGCGGCCGACCGGCTCAACCAGAGTCGCGAGGTCTCCGCGCGACTTGCGCCATCGGCCGCTCAGCCCGATGGCTGTACCGGTGCGGGTGCGTTGCATGTCAGAGTTACGCTTCGCGCCCGAGCTTTGGCGCGCTTTCGTGCCGCCTCCGATATCGTCGCGCCCGCGAATCCGCGCCTGCTCACCTGAGAATCGCATGTATATACCTATAAATCGGAGCAGTTTTCCGGTCGCTCGACGAGGCCGCTTTTTGCGCGATCGCATGGGTTTTTTTAGCGTAATATATTCGCCTGAAAAGCGTTCGCATAGATCGCGCGGTATGCCGCAGGCAAAAAAAAAAAAAAAAAACCCCGCGCAGTCGGCGCGCGACACAAAGGAATTAGAAACCACGCCGCGGGAGTATATTAGGCGGGCGCGCGTTTGGCGGGCCACCGCGGCGGTGGCGGCATTTCCCGCCTTGTGGGCCCACGACACTCCCATTGGTCGATGCATCGAGCTGATGAAGATCGTGCATGTGTGTAGGTGGATTGTGGCGCGAGTACAACACACACACACAAACATGTGCGATGTGCGTGCGAGAGAGAGAGAGAGAATTGTTTTTTGTCGTCGCGCTCACACGTGTGCGCTCGTGTGCGTTCGCCTATATATACTGTGCGTGTGAGAGCGAGGAGAAGGAGAGAAAGAGATTGAAAAGATGCCCGCGTCATCGTGTTGTGCCGTATACTGTGTATCGATGCCTTTTTATCGAGCGTCGAAAGAGAAAAGAAAAAGAAAACGTATACGTTCGACGAACGACGCTATGAAGAAAAACACGTTCGGGTTGTGTATACATACACAAACACGTGGGGAGAGAGCGAGAGATATAAGCGAGACAGACGCAAACACGAAAGCATCTTTTTTTATTATGACGTTGTATTATGCCGAGATAGAGAGAGATAGAGAGAGAGAGAGATGTCTTAGATGCGCGCATTGTACGAGGCGTGAGAGAAATAAACACATTATCAGCGGTATTATAATACTTACGCACTGCCTTCTGTCTTATGACGCCTTGGTGCGAGCTCATAACACTTGGAAAAACTGAATTCGATCCGTATACCATACCGAAATCGATCGATAAAAACAAGTGTTTACGATCGCACTCGGGCGAGCATAATCGGCCTGTTATGTGTGTAGCGTGTACGTCAACGCTCGTAATGTACATATAGAGTCGTTTTTCCGTTTTCGAGTGTATACGAGTAATACGAGCCCACCAGGCCGAAAATCAAACCATGTACTTAGATAATTAAATCAGCGTTGATTGAGAGCATCGCACGCATATATATGTATACATACACACACACAAGCGCGTCTCTCCGTATATATAGACAGAAGCTCTTGAGATGTTACGAAGCATATAATAATGAACTTTCATCGGAGTCGAGTCGCTCGAAGAGTGAAACGTCGCAGTTGTATGTTTATATAGCCGCATGCGACACAGATGCGGCTTGGCTCGCCTATATAGCTCTCATGTCCCCATACCATATACGTAACTTCGGAGCTGATTCACTTCAGTGGTCATATATATGTGTGCGTATGCGGGTCCATCGAAGCAATTTGTGAACTTCAATTCTTGTATACTTACTTCGTCTCGATAAGAGCCGGGGCGAGCCAGAGAGAAACGAAGTCCGACCGAACTTCCTTTCACTAAATATAGAAGTCGAAAAAGGCGGTATATTAAGCGTTACTCATACCGCGCGCGCGCGCGACGTGTATTGCATTCGTATATATACATATTTTAAACGCCTCTGCTGCTGTGTGGCGAAGTTTTGCTTCGGGCAAAGAGAAAATAAATAAAATGGGATCTTCGACTTCGATTCGGATAGATAAGTGGGCCGATTGTTTGTACTGCGTGTATTCGGACGAATTCAGAAAAAAATATATCTGTACCGAGAGGAGGGGGGGGGGGGTCGAAAATCCGAAATTACTTTTAGCCGAATGGTGGTTTTTATGGAAAGTGAAGAGTCCGATGCCGTTGTTTAATAATCCTAATGGTTAAATAAGAATTCAATAATTTAGTTTTCAAAATATCATAATCATCGTGAAACTAAGAGCTCATTTACGAAAACTTATATGATTGAATGTTCAATTTATCCTAAATGCGAATGAACTAAATTCAAAAATCTTCAATTCAGTGTGATTTTACCATAAATCTAGTGTGGAAATGGACTGAAATCATTCTAAATTGAAGATTTTTGAATTTAGTTCATTCGCATTTAGGATAAATTGAACATTCAATCATATAAGTTTTCGTAAATGAGCTCTTAGTTTCACGATGATTATGATATTTTGAAAACTAAATTATTGAATTCTTATTTAACCATTAGGATTATTAAACAACAGCATCGGACTCTTCACTTTCCATAAAAACCACCATTCGGCTAAAAGTAATTTCGGATTTTCGACCCCCCCTGAGAGTCCGTTCGGGTTTCGCTTAAAAACGTTTATTTAAAAGAAACTATCCATTAGAATTGAAGTTTTAAGCAACTCGAGAGTTCATTATATATATTTAAAAATCCGTAGACGCTTCGAAAAGTAGCTCCAATTCAAAAGCCAAAAGTCACGTGCAACTCATAATGTAATTCAACGAACATAACTGCTCTTTAACCGACGGACAGCTGAATACATCGCAGCCTATATACGGACAAATGTAGTAGCCTGTAATACAGTGGCCATCGCTGCTTTTATATACATACACCCAAGCATCATCGTCACAGGTGAGAGGACGTACAACACAACAGCTGATACACAACGCGCTATTGTACGCCTATTCAAAGTGCTCTAAAGCTTATACTCGGAAAAAGGCGTTGCATTCCAGGAATTTTGAGAATGTACCATGATAAAGTCGCCGTCGTCGTTTTTGGGCAACATATGCGAAGTAACGATACACGAACTTCGAAACCCGGTAATGGAAATGAAGTCGACGTATTTTTTCTCTCCTAAGAAACGTTAGAATTGCGACTTGAAAAAGGAGTATATACGACACTGTGCCAAGAGAGAGAGAGAGAGAGAGAGAGAGAGAGAGAGAGAGAGAGAGAGAGAGAGAGAGAGAGAGAGAGAGAGAGGAGAGATAGAGAGAGAGAGAGCGAGAGAGAGAGAGAGAGAGAAGAGAGTTGTTGACTCTGAACCTTATCGCAGCCAATGCAAACAATCGATGTTAACTTTTACTTAAATCAAGAGATATTGTTGTGGATTCCCGATATGCGGTTTTTTTGCAGCAAATCTAATAATTCGTTCTACGTTATTTAGAAATTTGTGGATATGATTTTTCATGAGTTCTCTCGAAAAATGATGTAAACTGTATGCTTTAGACTCAAATTTTAGTTTTTGAACATTAATTATTTGAACATTTTTCAAATACAATGTACTTTTTTGAATACGAAAAATTTTTACAAATTTTTCCAAATTCAAATAAGCCGCGCGCAGAGCCCAGCCGTGCGCAGTGACTCGACATCTAGCAGACTCAATTTATATTAAACCGGTCTGCTATGATGCAAGTTACAAGTTACAACGACTTGACATTGTTTATTTGTTAGAAAACGATGAATGTAGTGCTTGTTACGCAAATGTATCGACGCATAGAAAATTGTTGAGCTCCTGATTTTATTTGTCTTTCTGCGCTGCACGTGCGCGCGCGAAGCGTACTTGTCAAAATTGTAACTTGTGCACAAAATAGTGCATGATAAACCGAGCAATAATATACAGCAATCATTTATTGTATTGAGTTCATGATGTTTTGATATGTGTTAAAGAAAAATAATATTATAAAATTACTCAAAATGTCTTCTGTATTAGCTCTCACTCACTGGTAAAATAACTATACCTTATTTTTGATAACCATTAATTGCATTGACTAGATAAACAATCATAATTCTTGGTTTTATGCTTCACATTGCAGCTTAGTGAATCAAAAAATGCAGCTCAGATCCATATGCACTTCAGTTTTTAAGTGTAAGCAATTCAATTCACAATTTGGAAAAGCCATGGCAAAAGTTATGACTTTTGATATAACCAAAAAGCAAGTAAAAACTTGAGTTTATAATAAATTTATTAAAAATATATGAAAATAATTTATTTTGTTTTAATATTCTTACAGAACTCGCTTAAAAATTGGAGAGAAACCAATGCCATATGTAAAAATAGCCTCTGGGATTTCAATAGGAAAAAATCCAAGCGTTACGCTACAAAAAAGAAGAGTCACAGTTCTTAATAAAATATTTATGAGTCACATTTGTGATTTAATGGCAACTGGCACAGTAGCTGAACAGTTGCTTGGGCGAGGAATAGAAGTTACTCATGTTAAAGTTGCTCCAGATTTTAGAGTTGTTAATGTTTTTTGGCATGCAAAAAAGAACTCAAATGTGAGTGAATCAACTGAAAAACTTCTCCAAACAGCAGCTGGTCATTTGCAGCATGAATTAACCCAGTTGAGAGTAATTGGTAATGTACCACCTATCAATTTTGTTAGAAATAGATATATTGGAGCAACTGCAGAGGTAGAAGAACGACTGGCCGAAGTTGATTTTGGAGAAGATTTTGTTCCAAACGCTCATATTTCTAAAAACAAAAGTCCAATTCTTGAAACAACTCTTGAACCAGAAATAAAAGCCAAATTGGCAGAAATAGATAGATTAACAATTGATCCAGAAGACGAGTCTTTGTATGACATTCAAATACCGGAAATGCAACATTGTATTATGGGATTTAATCATGAAACTATAATGAAAAAGGTATTTACATCTCTTGATTTTTTATTGATGCAAATATTAGTTTTATTAAAAATATTCTATTTTTCAACAGCTGAAAATGTCATTAAGTAAAGCAAAATTAGCAAGAGAGAGGCAATCATTAGAAGAAACAAATGAAAATACAGAATCTGAATCTAATCAACTAAGCGTAGACGCCCTACCAACAATGATAAATCTATTAAATAAATCAGAAGAAAATCAGTTGTTTGATACTTTTTTGAAACAGCGTGCCTCAGAAGAAAGACGCAAAGAACGTGCAAATAGGATGGAACTAAGATTGGAAGAGGAAAAAGAATGGATGTTAAAAACATCTGAACAATACAATACTTCTAATGAAGTAGATTATGAAGAAGAGTATAGAGACGAGTATGAAGACTTGGAAAATGCCAAATAAAATTTTACCAGATAGTTTCTCAAGTGTAAATAATATTGTTAAGTTGTGAAAAAAAATAAAAATAATTTGAAAACATAAATTTTAACTTCATCTAGAAATAGAATATTTCAAGTCTCAAAAACACATTCAAGCAATATCTGAAATTTATTTTTAAAATTATTTTCTTTACGCATAGATCATTTTCATTTGAAGAAATGTCTTTTATTCAATCTGGAAGTATGGCTATAAAATTTTAATCGCAGAATGAACATAAATTCAACGAAACATAGAGCTCACCAAAACTATATTTCACGACTATATAAACTCGATGTAAATGCAAATAATACATACAAAATTCATGTCAATAGTATCTGTATAGTCAAGTTTCAACTCAACTCTGGAATGATTTATTTTCGCACAAGTGCAGTCTTTTCTACACTTGAATAGATAAAATGTTTCTCATATACTATAAAAATAGGTATAAAAATTTTCAATATAATATATAATAGTAAATAGTAAATTTAACGAGAAATTCAGTCAGCACCGATTTGAAGAACGTCGAAGCACACGGCGCAGACTCGCACCGGTTTGTTCTGACCAAATTTGATAATGGGCACGTCATGGCCCGAACATTTGCTGCAGAGGACTCGACCGCAGTGGCGGCTGTAAAAAATCGATTATCAACAATCGTTGCATCGGAATCGTTAAAAACGATGTGAGCTTATTTTACCAGTGGTGTCTCCTCATGGTCAAGGAAAACTTGGTGCCGCACTCGAGGCAGAGATCTTTTTCAGCCCATGGCGGTTCTTGAGTCAACGACTCCAACAGCCTGTGCAGCAGTTGCTTGGTCGCCACTTGATAATTGAATATCGTTATGCCATCTTTGTTCATGTAGCCCAGCATCGCCCGGAACTTAACGAGAGTACGGCACAGATTTCCGTTGCCCTTCATGTAAGCGATGAGAAGCGGCGTGTTTCCATCGAGATCTATAAATATCGCGAACGAGGAAATCAATTTCACGTTCGACAAAAATTGTCACCCGAAAAGAGCTTACCAGCGTTATTGAGCGGATAATCGGGCATGCACTCGAAAAACAGCTCGCAAATGTTGGTGGCCGTGTTGTCGCGGCCGCAGCGAGCTAGCTCGTGCAGCGGTTGCGCCCCTTGAGATTGACGGCCTCGGCGTTCAGGGTGCACTCGGTGAGCAGAGCTCTGACCACGGAGACGTGGCCCTCGCGCACCGCCACGTGCAGGGCGTTGTCGCCGTCTGCGTTGACCGCGTCGAAGTTGATGTTGTTCTGCGGGACGCGCGATTAATTATATTATCGAAAAAAAAAAAAAATAGTCGAATCGTTTCTTGTCGTTGTTTTTACCTGCAGCAGAGCCGACACGACGTTGGCGTGTCCGGCCTTGGAGGCGGCGTGCAGAGCCGTGTTTCTGTGCGCGTCCGTGTCGTTGATCATGGCGCCGGCGAGCAGCAGACTGCGCACCAGCACCTCGTTGCCGGTGACGGCGGCCAGACTGAGCGGCGGCGTGCCCGTGAGGTCCTGCACCTTGGAGTTGACGTTGACGCGAATCGAGAGCAGAAACAGGATGCTCTCCATGTCGTTCTTCTGTATGGCCGTGTGCAGGAAGTTGCGGCCCTTGTTGTCGAACTGCTCGGCGGCCGAGGGCAGCTTCTCGAGGATGGCCCGGGCGGCGCTGTTGTTGCGCATCACCAGGGCCGTGGCGAAGGGCGACAGGCCCTTCTTGTCGCGCAGCGACAGATTGATGTTGGGATGGAACAGCAGCAGCGAGATGATCTGGTCGTTCTGGTTCTCGATGGCGAGATGCAGGGGCGTCTTGCCCTCGGCGTCGCGGCTATTGACGTTGGCGCCGTGCTCGATGAGGGTCTGGACGACCTGCTCGAGGCCCCACTGGCAGCAGAGGTGCAGGGGCGTGCAGTCGTCGCGCGCCTCCTCGCCGCCCTCCTCGCCGCTGGCGGGCGGCCGACGCGGCGAGTTGAGGTCGCAGCCGCTCTTGATCAGGAAGATGGCGTAGTCCTCGCAGTTCTCGTCGATGGCCTTGTGCAGGAGGGTCTGCTGGCAGCCGCCGTCGTGGCCCGGCCGCCAGCAGTCTGGATCGGCGCCGTGGGCGATCAGGGTCGCCGCCACCTGCTCCTGGCCGGAGTCGAGCGCGTCCCAGAGCGGACAGCCGGCGTTGACGTCGGCGCCGCGACGACAGAGAGCCTCCACGACGTCGGCCAGGCGGCAGTGCACGCTCATCTGCATCGGACTTTCACCGCTCGACGTTCTGCGTATTCAACCAAGAGAAACGAAGGGATTCAATTCAGGCTTAAATTGGTCGATTCGATTGTGAAACATTAAAAATCCTAAAAATCTTATTGTAAGTAAAATTCAAGAGTTAAGAGAAAGACGCCTGAAGTTTTACTTCTGATTAAGCGATATTCTTATATTAGAATAGACGAAAAATGCATTGTTACGAACTGATGATGCAATGTCATGAAATAACGTTAATGTACCAATGATTTGCGGAAGTTTTTTTTTTAGGGACCAGATTCTAAATGCGCTCTTAGGCAATTGGTATGTATTTTTTTTTTATTAACGCAAATATTCATAATTTGACGGAACTTTTTCGCACCATTCATAGGACGGGCTTAATTATGTGGGAGTTAATTTTATGACGCATGCTGACACGTGTATAGTATACAAAATATGATACAATTTTTCACACCATCTTGTATAGGGGCTAAGCCTTAAACAATATTAAGTATAAGAATAGTACATATTTCCAGTGCGATGTTGAAAATTTATAAAATTCGCGAAAGAGTCCAAGGAGTCATAATAAAGCATTATTATCACGCTCGCTCGGTTCATCAGGGAGCCAAGTCTTCGTGTCCATAATTATGGAATAATAAAAGATAGATCTAAGGTTTATCGCTAATAATTATCCAAATGAAAACTCACGGTGAATTGAGATCGGCTCCGTTCTCGATGAGGAATATGGCGTAATCCGAGTTCTCGGAGTTGATGGAGGTGTGCAGGGCCGTGTAGCCCTCGTCGTTCCTCTGCTCGATGTCGGCGCCCGCCTCGATCAGGGCCCGCAGTATCTCCTTGTCCCTGGACTCGGCGAGCACGGAGAGGCTGAGGGGAGTCTCCCCTCGCCTGTCCTTGGAGCTCATGAGCCGCTTGCGCCGCTGGGGATCGGGCTCGGCGGCCAGCAGCACCTCGAGGCTGCGCAGAGCGCCGTGGCTCACCGCCAGATGCACGGCCGTCTCCTCGGCGAGGGTGCGGCCCGCCAGCAGTCCCGGCGCGAGCTCGAGCAGGCGCTCGCACAGCCGCGGCAGATCCGAGCGCGCCGCCTCGTGCAGCGCGGTGAAGCCCTCGCGATCCCGCGCCTCCAGGCTCTCCGTGTCCTTGAGCGGATGCTTGCTGTCCTCCTGCTCGAGCGACTCGAGGAGGAAGAGCGCGGCGTCCTGTCGGCCCTCGCGGGCCAGCCTGTGCAGCAGGCTCGCGGCCTCGTCGCCGGGATAGCGCGGATTGGCCGCGGCGCCCCGGGCGAGCAGCTTGGCCGCGGCGCTCTCGAAGCAGGGCTCGGCGAGCAGGGCCTGGCACAGCGCCGTGTCGCCCTGGCGCGTTCTCAGATCGACGTTGAGCGAGTCGCAGGCGAGCAGCACGTCCAGCATGGGCTCGTTGCGCTCCGCGACGCAGCAGTGCAGCGGGCTCCTGCGCGCGACACACCGTTATCATTATTATTAATCGACACATTGAAAAATCACGAACAAAAGTACGTCGGTGCGTTTTAATATACCATCCGTCGCTGTTCTGGGCGTTGGGCTCGAGTCCGGCCTTGACGAGCCTCGTGGCCACGGCGAGCATGTCCTGGGCCCGGTGCCGGGCCAGCAGGTGCAGAGCCGTGGAGGCGTCGCGCGGGTGCGGCCTGTCCAGCGCGCTCCCGCAGTTCTGCAGCTGCTCGACGATGAACTCGGCCGCGTACGAGTCGCTCTTGCGTATGGCCGAGTGCAGCAGGCTGCAGCCCTCGGCGTCCCTGGCCCAGAGGTCGGCCCGATGCTCCACCAGGGTCCGGGCCAGCGACGGCTGGCGGCTCTTCAGGGCGACCTCGAGGGCCGTCTCGTCCCGATTGTCCAGTCTGTTGACCGCGTCTGGAAGCTGCGCGCACAAAAGGGGCGCAGAGAGAACATTTTTATATCAATCCTCGTCTTTTTGTTTAATTTGATTCAACGAGAGTCATCCATAATGTTAGTTCGCGGAACAGAGAAACCTAATGCCGGTTTTTTAATTTTTAATCCGCACAGAACCTCTTCTTCGTTAGACCTTTACTATTTGTGATTTAAAGTAACTACGATTTTTAAATATCGTCACGAAATACAATCGTTAGCTGAACTATGATATTTATTATCATTGTAGAGGGTACCGAAAATAAAACTGGCATCGTATATAGCTCCGTACATCAAACTATCATCTTACTACTAGAAGGTATTGACTTTATGTGAATCGAATTACAAAAATGTTTCAATAAAATAAAAATTAATTTAATTTCAAGATGAGTCATAAGTGTCATTACGAGTATTCGGATGTATATTTTATTCTCAAGAATCGGACACGCGCAGAGCTACTTTTAAATCGAAAGCGAAACTGTTTATACGGTCGATGAAGTTTCATACCATACGTCAAAGTCTATATACAAAGTATAAGAAACATATTCAACTTAGCTACGGCCCATTAGTGTCGCATTCTTTCCAGGCGTTAAATAAGAATTAATGTAACCGAGCTAATGATCCGTCGGACTTGTATTCGACAGCTATGAATAGATATCGGTATACGGCGAGTAGAATATTACGGCGTGCCACTGCGAGAGGTTTAAATCCGTTCATTATATAGAAATATATAGTGTATCGCCTTTAAAAAATACGGAGCGGAGATTTAATCCGAGAACTCGGAGCGGCGGTATACGGTGTACTGAAATTCTTCTCTCTCTCTTCTCTTCGTTTGTTTGTTTTTTAAGCGAAATAACGCGCAACGAGACCGATGGACGAGAAAGAGCGAGAGAGATTTTTTCGGTAACTTTGTTCTCTTTTTGCGGTTTTATACCACTTCGAGTTGGATATAAAAAAAAAGAAGCTCTCGACTTGTATTATATACCGGAGCAAAAGAGGACGACGATACGGCGATACGGCGAGTCGAGTCGAGTCGAACGCGAGACTCGTGTGGCAGCAGGTGGCGCAGGCGCGAGCGCGAATAAACACCCGAAGAGCTTGAGGGGGGTATCAATTCGCGACGCGGAGTGCTTCATTGTGTGTACGATCCGAGAGTCTCGCAGTAGCGAATGGAGAACGCGCGCGAACTGCAGCAGTGGTGTGGCAAGTGCCAGTACAGTAGTCAGCAGCAGCCGACGACGACGATCGTGCAAATAGCCGCGCTTTGGAGCTTTGCCAGCAAACATTAACATACATTATAGGCAGGCGGACGACGATATTTTGTAATAATAAAAAAAGTTTTGCACCGATGGGATCTCGCCACTTTCGCTTTCGGCCATAGTCGAAAGATGAAGAAAGATGTACGCACTTTTGTTGTCGAGATGGTCATTACGATTCGTATACGAGTATAGTGGCATAGCAACTCTGTGATGGATTCATATACGCTTCGTCGTGATTAATCAGTCCCTAGATCGATAGACAATTGGTTAGTATATATAGTAAGCAGCAGCAGCAGCGAACCATGTGCGCCCGACCATCGTCATCGTCATCGTCATCGCGCCCATGACGACGACAACAACATCTGCAGATTTTTTTTTTTGGCCTACTCGGTGGTGCAGTGCACAGGCGAGGCGAGTCGAGCGCGTGCGAAATTTTACAGACACCACATATATATAATATACATCATATGTATATGAAATTCATCACCGAAAGAGAGCGAGAGGATAGGATAGGCGCGCGCGTATGTATATAAGATGATAATATGTATATAGGGAGTGAATCACAAGCACATCCCGAACTTCCTGTCCTTTCATGTATACGAAGCTCTGCCACTGCTACTACTACACTACGGTTGCGGCAAAACGCGTTGCTGCTGCTACTGCTCCGTTAATGTATATCGTGTACAGCAGCGGAGTACTTTGCGCGTTAATTTCCCCTCTTTCTCTCCCTTTAAAAACATAATACTACACACGCAACGCGTGTAAATAGCCAGCCGATAAAGTGAGTGAGAGAGAGAGAGATAGATAGAGGAGCGCAGCTGACACATTTTATTTAAACAACACACATATCGCGCAAAGAAGCGAGTCGTTTTTCGCCGTCGCGCACAGACAGTACAAGAGAAAGAGAGCGACGACGAATCATAATTCGTCCCCAAGATGACGACGATAGGAGGAAGAGGCTGCTTATCCAAGACAACGACTTATCTAGCCAGTGAGTGTTTATATCAACTACTTGTTTTTTTCCTTTTTTTCTTGTCATTTCGTTCAATCGTTGCGACACACGGAGTAGAGAGGAGCTACTCGCGCGTAAATATTCGCACGCGCGACACATAGCGCATTACATCGCGTACACGATATGAGCGTTTGTTTATTTCTTGAAAAAAGAAAAATTGTTTTGTCCCCCTTGACGACACACACACACACACACACACACACACAAAGTAGTAAAACACACGCCACGCGTTCCTTTCACTCTTTCCTTCGCGGCTATTAGCGCGCGCGCGTCCACCGAATGCGCGCACGATGTGGACGTTTCACCTTGCGCGCGTATACATACAATCGTGCGAAATGCAGGAATCCTTGCGTTGCGCGCGCGCTCGTTGTGAAACGGACGCGAGACGTTACCTTTTAAACGCGCGCTGTATAATATGGGCCGAATAGAATGAAGAAGAAAAAAAAAAATAGGCTCGTGACGCAATGAATTTAAAATTCATACACATCGATATTTACGGAGCATAAATTTCTCCTTTTGCCGCTGCTGGGCGCGGAATATATTTTTTTTTTTCATTTCATTTTCAACGCGTATCGCACAACAACGACAACAACAACAATAATAATGATAATCGGGGCAGTTATATATTAATTAAGGCATATAATAGAAAGAGAGACACTGTGGGAGCTATATAGGCACACACACACATAACGATGCTAATGCGTGCGCTGCGGTATATATAATATGGCGTGTCGCCGTCGCGCGCGTGCTGCACCGCGTGACATTGAGCTAATGAGGATAAAACAACGCGAGAGATGCCCGATTACAGCTTTACTATTATTTGCTTTTCTCGCTCTCGTACTCGTCTCTTGCTCTTTTCGCGCTTCATCGATCGGCCGCTCGCGTATCAAATATTCATCAACTGGCGCGCGCGGGCCGATCTATATATAAGGAGTCCGAGTTTCGGAGCACATGCCCCGTTACATTTCGCGCGCGTAATAATATTCGGACTATTGTTTTGTATATGAAATGTATATTGCGACGATGATTTTGTATGCGTGCCATGCGCTGCTACTGACGCTGCCGCGATGATAAACTCGCACGAACGGATGATTCATGAAAACCGATAATAAATGACAAATTCAAGTATGACAAAGAGACGCGACGATACGAGAGCTCGCGCTTATCTCTCTCTCTGTACGACGACGCACCAAGTTGTATTACACGCGCGCGCGCGCGCGTTGATTTTCCATGTATTTAATTGGCGAAGAAAAAGAGTAATAAAAAAAAAATGTTTTCCACTCGAGGCTCGGCGATGGTGGTGGTGTTGCTGCTGCTGCTAACGATAATGTCACTGGCGCCGTACTCGAGCGCCAACATGACGTGCTACAGGTGCACGGTGCACCCGCCCCAGTACCAGGGCGACGCCGACCAGCCCTGCCAGCAGTTCGACGCCAGCGAGAGATTCCATCAGGTCTGCCCGGCGTCGACCTTCTGCCTCAAGCGCATCATACCCTACAGACTGCCCAACGGAAGTGAGTAACTAAACCACCACCACCCCATTATATAAATCGATATCGAGTATGATTCACTTTCTTTTTTTTCTCTCTACTATAACAGCGATGACGACGACGTTCGAGCGCGACTGCGCCCCGCAAAAGTACGCCATCACCGAGTACAATTACGAGCTGCGCGAGTGGATACGCAACGAGAGGATCAACCGTACGGCCTACCAGGACGGCTGCTACACGGGCCAGAATCGCGGCACGCCCAACGGGCCCTCGACCTACTGCTACTGCTCGTCCGATCTCTGCAACGGCGCCGAGGCCCACCACCGTGGCTCGATCGCGCTTTACGCTCTCGTGGCGATCGTCGTGGCCGTTGTCGCGCGATTGTGAAAAAATAATAATAATAATAATAACGATAACAATAATGATAATTATCGCGTCGCGCGTACAATAATTTACGGTACAATAATGATTAAATGTGATATTAAAGTTACGAAATAGCCTCGGTAATATATTTATAGTTAAGATTGTTAAAGAGAATCTCGTATAATGATATATACCGTTGATCTCTATTGTTTGATTCTGGACAATGTTGCGCGCCTTAGAGCTTTTGCATTTGTGCATTGATAATAGTACAATGAAGAAAAAAAGAAAAAATACATATATAATATATATATATAGTTGGTCAAGTGTATCTATCTCACCTCGGCATTGTGTTCGACCAAATACAAGAAGACGACGTCTTCGCGCTGTAAACGGACCGCCGAGTGCAATGGATAGTCGCTCTTGGCCTTAAGAAGTTGATAGAGCAGAGGACCCGGCATTTCTTTGAAGTCCTCGCCGCTTAAATCGTCCTGAGAAACATTTTCGTTGTAAATAGTTATTGCGATTGTTTGTACATAATGCAATGTGTCTTTTATTGTAAAAAATAAAGAATGGTATTTTATTGAAACGCACCCAGTGACAAGATATCAATGAACTGCAATGATCTCGTAATTTCTTGGTTCCCAACTCCTCCGCAATAGTATACAATTTGACGCAGTCCTGTAGCTTTACATTTCCCATTAGATACTTTTCGCATCTTTCCATTAGCTCTGTCAAGCCAAAACTCGACGCCGCTTTCATAAGCTCCAAAGAGAGTGTGTCCTCGCTGACGCTATCCGTATAGATCCATTTCAGTAAAACCGAGGCAATACTTTCATCCAAGTGCTTCCAATCTGCATCGTAAGATCATTGAAGATGTAATGAAGTCCATACATTTTTCTCAAATTAGTTAATTTTTTGACTTACCAAGAACAGACTTTTCTGCAAGAGAGCTCCAAGAATCATTTCTTGCTGCGAGAACAAATTTATGCACGGGTACAGTTTTATTTGTTAATTCAATGGTAATGTCGCTGGAATAGAAAAAAAAAAAGTGTTATTTCATGTTGATTATAATACTCATAGACGTATTAAAAACAAACCTGTAACGTTTCTCTCCATATAATTGGGCTATTTGAGATAGTAAGCGCCCTGCAAAACTTTCATGATCATCTATTGAAGCAGTCGCTAAAGTATATTTCTGCTGCAATTCTGTAAAATTATTATATAGATTCACATATTGCTCTCGTAGGAGAGCAAGATGCTGCTGCCATTTCTGAGCCTCTACTGTATCATCTGTTGAATGGTACATTGATAATCAATAAGCTTTACTCAAATGAAGTAAAATGTCATAAAAAAGTAATAATGTAAACATACCCATGATAATGAATTTTTTTCTTGTATTATTTTCAATTAACGTTCAGTAAAAACATTAAAAATCACATGGAAAATTTAATGTATAACAATATTTCATACTTTCATCTTATTTTTTACACATAATTTAATAGGAATTCTTTGAATTCTTCAATGAATAACTTTTCTTTTGATTCAAATCCCACCAAATATTCGCAGATAATAACAATTATTATCTCCGATATAATTTTCACTTGATTTCACACGCGTTCTCATACGTAAATACGCCCCTCAAACTAAGATATCACAGCTGAAGCTGAAGAGCAACTGAGTGTTAAAAATTTTAACATTTAGATGGATGCAAGATTGTATCGATTAAATTGAGCACTTGCACCACTAACTAACTCTTTTCAAAACTGTTCATGGCACCGTTCAACAACTATCTCAAAGTCGAACATTTTATAAAACATCAAAATCCTCACACAAATTAGCGGAAAACTTGGCAAACGTCTCTTTACTAAGATTTAACCTATAGCCTACAATCTGCGGCACTCCTTGTATGTTTGTGTGTGCAAAAATTGTACACATATGTGTGCCTACAATGTTACTGTAGCGGGGGAGGCCCCAAACGCCAGAACTGCCAAGTGCCATATATATATACGAGTAGTGTCATCGCAGTTTAGCGATCGTCTGCTCTTCGACTGAAAACATTGAGAAACTCTCGGTATCTCCTTTTATTATTAGATATTATTTTCTGAAAATGGAACCTCAGGACATTTATTACAACAAAAATGAGTACGTGGAGACTGTAAGTATGAACTGATTGTCTTAGAAGTTGTTGATCTTGTTAGTGAACGTTAATTAAATATCTCAAAAGACGCACATAACTAACTTTTTTTTTTTCATAAGGCTTCAGGTAACAAAGTCAGCCGGCAGACTGTATTGTGCGGCTCGCAGAATATTGTTCTCCATGGAAAAGTTATTGTACAGTCTGATGCCATAATAAGAGGTGATCTGGCTAATGTCAAAACTGGCCGTTACTGTATCATTGGCAAAAATGTTGTGATTCGACCACCTTTCAAAAGATTCACAAGAGGGTGCGTAGATATATGAACAACAAAATTTCTCTTTTGCAAAACTTTAATGAATCTTTTTTAATTTCAGAATTGCATTTTTTCCTCTTCAAATGGGAGACCATGTGTTTGTTGGAGATAATTCAATTGTTAGCGCAGCCATTGTTGGATCCTATGTTTACATAGGCAAAAATGCAGTTATTGTAATATTAATATTATCAAACTAAAATATTCAAATTATTTTCATATATTATCAAGTAAATTTATACTTATAGGGAAGGAGATGTGTGCTTAAAAGTTGTTGTTATATAGAGGATGGCGCAGTAGTTCCTCCAGAAACTGTTGTGCCTTCGTTCACTAAATTTGGAGGAAATCCAGCAAAGTGCATAGAAGATCTACCAGAATGTACGATTGATTTAATGGTGGATTTTACCAAAAGTTATTATCAGCATTTTTTACCTTCTAAAGTGTAAAATAAACTCTCAATTAATTACTAAATTAATGAAATTATACTTACCAAGACTTATGTATAGATATAACTATAGCGCTTTACTGTTAATCTGCAAATCCTTACTATTATTTACTAGGTAGAAGTAAACATGGTTTTAATTATATTTTCTAAAAAGTGATTTATAAAAAAAATGTATTAACTCTGTCGAAATTATGTATATATCTTCAGTAACAGAATTATTTTCTGAACTTGAATAAATATTTTCAAACAAACAAATGTGAATAAAGATTATGCTTTTTTTGGCAAAAACTTTTTAAATACATAGATTCAATGAAATGTAATTATTTTTTTATTTGAAGAAGTCCTAAAAAAACTCAGTAAGTGTAAAAGAAGTTATTTTTAAAAAGTTAGAAAATATTGATTTATTCCAAAGCGTGTATTCATTATCATTTTTGTAAAAAAAAAGTTATCTAGTAAGTTCATTTTACTAGATACAATGTATTTTAGTTTTAAAGTATCTTTTTTATCATTTTATTTAAACAAATCATGAATAAATGAAACTTTTAAATTTTATTTGTGTCATATTTTTATTTACATCCATTACTTATATACATTTTTGATGACATTAAACATATTGTATAACATTTAAAAAGATACAATTATGATATGAATGAAACTCAAAAAAATATCAGTTATATTTTTAGATATCTTGATTGATGTTCAAATTTTTTGATTCATTACTTTTTTACTTTGTTGTTAGTACTAAGTACTTGGTTTTATATTATTTTTTTTTTTTAATCCTTTTTTCACTTTTTTCTTGATTTCTTCAACATCAATATCCATTTTTGTTTCTGTTTTCTTCTCTGTAGATTTTGTTTCCTCTGGTGGAACGAATGCTTGTGCTCTGCGTTCTTGTCGTTTTTTCTGAGCCTCCTCGTGTCTATCTGAAATTTCCTTGGTTTTCTTGGCTTTCTTCTGTTCTTGGTTGAGGAAGTATTCTCCACTTTCAAGTTGTTTATCAGTCTTACTCTGTGGTTGTGCCGGTGGGAAGGGAGTATAAGGCTTCTTAATTTTCTTATTTTTGGGTTGTTTTCTTTTACTGATATTCTTAGATTTGAATTTTGGTAAGAATTTTTCCCAATTTTCATTTTTCAATAGAGGGTCTTTAGCCAATTCTCTTTTGATCATGAGAGCTTTAATGTTATAGATTGGATGTATATTATTCATTGTGTCTTCCACAATCCTTCTTAACTGTTGCAGACCTTTATAAGGTCCCACGCCAGCTACAGTTGAGCCATGAACTAGTACATAACAGTTGGTAAGAAGTTCAATGGATTTGAGGGTGCAGGCACCAGGTCCAATGAGTCTGGCTCTTCTCTTGATAAACTTTTCTTTGTTCCTGGTAAATATGTTTATTTTAATGATATCAGCTGTGATTTCATCTTGTAAAACTCTTACAGCTTGCTCGAATGGTACTGAGCGAGCCAGGAGTCTAATCATTTCACGAGCCTTGAGAATAATAGAAGGGTCCCATGTTTTTCTTGTTGTCATAACCTTCATTTCGCCCCCAACTATATTAAGTGTCGCTTTAATGTGATAATCAGCAAGAGCTTTTTGCACGAGTGGCCATGATTTTTTTAAGTATTCTGTACGATATTCCGGGAACAGAATGTCAAACTCTGTTAGTTCGAATAAACTATTTTTCATGTCACCTTCCTTGAATTCTGGAATTTTCAATGACCAAGCATTGTCTACGGGGTCGGTGACCTTTGGTACATGAGTTTCCTCCTTAGTTTCTTTCGCCATGGTAAATTGCACTGATTTTCACTGATAATTAACAAATTAAAGTAATGTTTACTGGATGATTTCTAACCAAGAAAAACTCGCACACCGATTAGAATGTATCGCGTCTACAGTTCTGTGGTAAGTCTTTACTCTTTGCAGCACGTGGGGCAGACTGCAGTTGTCACATTGACTCACCGCTCACTGCGTCGCGACTGCTGCGACTCTAAAAAACTTATAATAAAGCGGCGGGAATATTTTGAACTTTGAGTCGATCTCTCATAATTTTCTGGATTAAAAACTGTATTCGAATTTTTCGAATTTTAATATACTTACGGTAGAAGTTAGTACGAGAAAAATTAATATTTTTCTCAGATGGGAATGAAAGATCGGTCATCGTTAGAAAATTTTCATTATTCTTTGGTTGATTTTAAATATTTTTCGTAAAAATGTTCGTAAAAATAATCTGTCAAGTAAGTGTACCTTTTGAACTTCCAACGTTGGATTCATAGATATTGGCAGGACTTATTCCTTGCTTGCAACTGTTTTAAGGACTTAATATATAAATCATTAATTATAATTTATAATTCAGCGTTTAATTAACCCATTAACGCCGGGAGGACGCGATTTTGACATTCAACTTTGCGCTTTTACCATGTCTCAATCGACACGAGAAAAATTATGAAAACCTAAATACTTTATGGTTTTGAGGGTGCTCTGTCTAATGGTGGTATTAAAAATTGCGTAAATTAACAATTTATAATAAAAAATTGCAAATTTACACAAAAAAAACGTGTTTTTGAGGTAAAACATTTTTTTCTTTTCAATTTTCAAACCACTTATCATTGTTAAATGGGGGTGAAATATATATAGAACGTGCCCTCGCGGTCTCTACTTTAAGAAACCATCATTAGTTTTGTCAAACAATATTTTTTTCTTAACAAAATGGCGGCTTGAATGAAAAAATCGACTTTTAAGTTTCACTATTTTTTATCTCGTAAACTATTGAGTTTAGAGAAAAAGTTTATAGAACAAAAAAGTCTTAAAAAATGCTTCAAGGAACATCTTAAAATTTTTTCAGAATGTTCCGAGATGATTTTTCAATTTCCGGGAAATGTGGGAAATCCGGTTTCCCAAAATCACTTCCAAAAATTCTGAAAAAATTTGAGGATGTTCCTTTATCAATTCTAAGACTTTTTTGTCTTATAAACTTTTTCTCTAAACTCAATAGTTTTCGAGAAAAAAAAATACCAATAATTTTTGCGATGTTAACAAAATATTTTTTTTTTTTCGAAAACTATTGAGTTTAGAGAAAAAGTTTATAAGACAAAAAAGTCTTAGAATTGATAAAGGAACATCCTCAAATTTTTTCAGAATTTTTGGAAGTGATTTTGGGAAACCGGATTTCCCACATTTCCCGGAAATTGAAAAATCATCTCGGAACATTCTGAAAAAATTTTAGGATGTTCCTTGAAGCATTTTAAGACTTTTTTGTTCTATAAACTTTTTCTCTAAACTCAATAGTTTACGAGATAAAAATAGTGAAACTTAAAAGTCGATTTTTTCATTCAAGCCGCCATTTTGTTAAGAAAAAATATTGTTTGACAAAACTAATGATGGTTTCTTAAAGTAGAGACCGCGAGGGCACGTTCTATATATATATTTTACCCCCATTTAACAATGATAAGTGGTTTGAAAATTGAAAAGAAAAAAATGTTTTACCTCAAAAACACGTTTTTTTTGTGTAAATTTGCAATTTTTTATTATAAATTGTTAATTTACGCAATTTTTAATACCACCATTAGACAGAGCACCCTCAAAACCATAAAGTATTTAGGTTTTCATAATTTTTCTCGTGTCGATTGAGACATGGTAAAAGCGCAAAGTTGAATGTCAAAATCGCGTCCTCCCGGCGTTAATGGGTTAATTTTTTAAATTTAAATATCTATAATAATTTCTTACCAAACATTTTTCAATTTTAATCATTGTTTTTACAATGAATATATACGCGGGACAAATAAAAAATATGTATCAAACTTTGTTTGAGGGAATCTAATATTTTTCATAATACTCATCTTGCTCATTTTAAATATTGACCATTTAGAAGTTTAATTTCATATAATTGATATTAAAATTAAATTTTTTTTTTTCTCTGATAAATACTCACATTTTGATTTGAATTTTTGAATACTTGTGACTTAGCTAATTCATCAATCAATAAAATTTAAGAAAATTTTATGACAAATAAGTCTTATTTCTAAAATTCTCTCCAAGCTTAATTATGGGCTCGAAGGGGGCTTAAATAATTTTATATTCTATTTATAGTATTAAGCTGAAAAAGTGAAAAAATTTTTTTTTTAAAAACAGGCATAAGAGCCTTTTTCAATACTCCACTTGAAAGTACTTTGTTTAGTTAGATACTTACTAACAGTTAAATACACTGGTATAAGTCTAAAGATCTTCAGCGATAAACATTTGTCGTCTCCAAGTTGCCTGTCATAGTTTTCCAAGTGTTCGCATGACACAATTGAGTTGTATGTGGTTTCATTTTGCTCAAACTCAGACTAAGCATAAGATCGACTTTGACTACTTTCGCATACAATTTAATGGAATATTTTATTAAAAATGATCAAAAATAATCAATATAATGTCTTAAGCTTTTATTATTTCCAATGAAAAGATATTATAATTTATAAGATGACAAATAATTTAAATTACGATTCAGCATATTGTAACATATAGAGTTCACTACAGGCCCAATGCGTAGGCAGTATAAGTCTGTTACTATATATGTATAGTACTTGTATATGTTTAAAACAAATGTTTACACTACTACTACTATACATCTATTAATCACAAATTGTAACAATTTGTAAATCAAAGTACAGACGATACATGCTCATTAACTATATGTCATCTACTACAATACATTCATTAATTATTAAATTAAGCTTAAAAATTATTTTTTTTTTTTTTACTAAATGCTGTAGACTAAATGTCTTAATTATAAATCAAACATAATTATAAGTTAGCTACAGTCGAGTATATTCCGAATTCTCTGGTTCGGAGAAGATTTATTACACCGTACAAGGTGTTTTCTCAATCGATGCGTCCATTCGCTGCTGCCCAAAATCATTACGTTCGATGAAAATCCTTGATGATCCCAAGACAAGGACGTCGACGTCGCGCTTCGTAACACCGACCAACTCGCATCTGCATCTCTGCAAGAGCGGCACCAGGTGGAGCATCGAGCCGGCGACGACGAGCGAGGCGCCGGCGACGTGGAAGGCCACGTCCGCGACGACGAACCGATCGACGAAGTAGCCGGCGATCATCGGGCCGAACATTGAAGCCGCCATCTGCAGCATCAACGACGGACACACGAGGGCGTGGTCGGATCGAATAGGCCAACCTCGGAGATGATCCGCCAGGCAGAAGTGGCCCAGGACGAAGAA
The DNA here is from genome assembly GCA_034770305.1 of Trichogramma dendrolimi. Taxonomy (NCBI): domain Eukaryota; kingdom Metazoa; phylum Arthropoda; class Insecta; order Hymenoptera; family Trichogrammatidae; genus Trichogramma; species Trichogramma dendrolimi. The sequence continues at coordinate 850,673 of JAPMIB010000045.1, forward strand.
GCAGCCACCGGTGATGCCAAAGACGGCCACGTAAACCGCCATCTGGAGGAAGTTCCCGGCTGCGTAGATCGGGCTGAGCGACGTGACTGTAAATAATGCTAAGAGCGATCGTCAGTATACTATAATGTTATATGCGCGCGAAAGATAAGATGAAAATGAGTCGAGACTCACCGATGCCGCAGACGATCATGCAGCTGCTGTAGATGACGAGGGTGCAGTAGGCGTTGTTTTTCGCGCGCTTCGGCAGGTAGCAGCTGGCCAGTAGGCGACCCAAGCAGTCGGCTATACCGATGACGGAGAGCAAGAAGGCCCCTTGGCCCGGCATGCCCCGATCCTCGGCCAGTTTCCCGATGAAGACGTAGGGCACGAGATAGCCGCAGATCGCGAAGAAGCTCGACCAGGCGAAGATCAGCGAGACGCCGATGTTCCTATTGCTGAAATCGGGAGCCAGCTGGGGCGGGCTGTTATCGTCCACCTTCTCCTGGAGCAAGTGCACGATACTGTCGCGGTGGAACATATGGGGCTCGGATTGGCCCTTCTTGCCGCGGGGCTTGAAATAGATCATTCCGTAGAAGGCGCTGCACAACAGAATCGAGCCCAGCAGAAAGATCATGACTCGGCGATAATCGCCGTAGCCCAGCAGCCGGTCGAAGAGCTGGGCGAAGACGGCCGTGCCGAGGCCCTTGGCGCACAGAGCCATCGCCAGGGCGACGCGCGGCCGCAGGTAGCTCTCGCGGCTGACCAGCTGGTACAGCGAGACCTGCACCGAGTGGTATACGAGGCCCAAGCCGATGCCCGTGCCCGCGCCCGCGCTCACGTAGAGCCAGCGCAAGCTCGTGACCTGGGTGGCGGCGAGGAGGCTGCCGCCGGCGAGGGCGGCGCCCATCAGCGAGACCGACCCCGGCAGACAGCCGAGCTGTCTCACGAGGAAGGCCGAGATCGGGTACGAGAGGAAGCCGGTGCCGAGGAGCAACGAGAAGACGACCGAGGCCGTGCGCTGCTCGCCGCCCCTCCACGGCCAGGCGCTGGTGTCTTCGGCGAATCCCTTGATCCACTCGTTTTGGAGGAGACCGTAAGAGCTCAGCATTCCTTCCACTGTGAACGCATCGTAATATGTTAATTAGTTGATGTATGAAATTGGGCTGTATAGTAATAGTTTTGTCGTGTCATCCCGGCTCATCAAAATTCCACGAACTGACCTACACTTTTCAGTTTTCTACTCTCTAAGTGAAAAGTATTACTTTAGGCTGGGGTGATTGACGAAAAAAGAAAGTTTGTAAGAGCACATGTGATTTTCCGGCCGAAACTTCGCCACGTGCTCTAAAACTCTTCAGTTTTTTAACTTCCTTGGTGCAAAGGACTATATAAATCGACGAGGGTGAAAAATGCACGATAGCTGCGGAACTGATACGAAAAAGAAAGTAGTAATAGTAGTTCGGTCGATGTTTTCGATAGTAAGCGCGTCGCGTCAATTATGCCTATCTTAACCCATTAACGCCGGGAGGACGCGATATTGACATTCAACTTTGCGCTTTTACCATGTCTCAATCGACACGAGAAAAATTATGAAAACCTCTATACTTTATGGTTTTGAGGGTGCTCTGTCTAATGGTGGTATTAAAAATTGCGTAAATTAACAATTTATAATAAAAAATTGCAAATTTACACAAAAAAAAACGTGTTTTTGAGGTAAAAAATTTTTTTCTTTTCAATTTTCAAACCACTTATCATTGTTAAATGGGGGTAAAATATATATAGAACGTGCCCTCGCGGTCTCTACTTTAAGAAACCATCATTAGTTTTGTCAAACAATATTTTTTTCTTAACAAAATGGCGGCTTGAATGAAAAAATCGACTTTTAAGTTTCACTATTTTTTATCTCGTAAACTATTGAGTTTAGAGAAAAAGTTTATGGAACAAAAAAGTCTTAAATGCTTCAAGGAACATCCTAAAATTTTTTCAGAATGTTCCGAGATGATTTTTCAATTTCCGGGAAATGTGGGAAATCCGGTTTCCCAAAATCACTTCCAAAAATTCTGAAAAAATTTGTGGATGTTCTTTGATCAATTACAAGACTTATTTGTCCTATAAAATGTTTTCCTAAACTCAATAGTTTTCGAGAAAAAAAATATTTTTGTTAACATCGCAAAAATTATTGGTATTTTTTTTTTCGAAAACTATTGAGTTTAGAGAAAAAGTTTATAAGACAAAAAAGTCTTAGAATTGATCAAGAAACATCCTCAATTTTTTTCAGAATTTTCGGAAGTGAAATTGGGAAACCGGATTTCCCACATTTCCCGGAAATTGAAAAATCATCTCGGAAAATTCTGAAAAATTTGAGGATGTTCCTTGAAGCATTTTGACTTTTTTGTTCTATAAACTTTTTCTCTAAACTCAATAGTTTACGAGATAAAAAATAGTGAAACTTAAAAGTCGATTTTTCATTCAAGCCGCCATTTTGTTAAGAAAAAAATATTGTTTGACAAAACTAATGATGGTTTCTTAAAGTAGAGACCGCGAGGGCACGTTCTATATATATTTTACCCCCATTTAACAATGATAAGTGGTTTGAAAATTGAAAAGAAAAAAATTTTTTACCTCAAAAACACGTTTTTTTTTTGTAAATTTGCAATTTTTTATTATAAATTGTTAATTTTCGCAAATTTTAATACCACCATTAGAAAGAGCACCCTCAAAACCATATAGTATAGAGGTTTTCATAATTTTTCTCGTGTCGATTGAGACATGGTAAAAGCGCAAAGTTGAATGTCAAAATCGCGTCCTCCCGGCGTTAATGGGTTAATTCGATCTCGTTTTCGTATTAGTTTTCTGTACGAACACGTGCGCGGCTAATTGTATTCCAATGGCTCGATTATAATTTGTACAGACGAAAAAGGTCAGCTACTTTTTCGAAATTAATCGTAACAGCGACAAAAAATTGACAATGTAAATTAATACTCACGCAATAGTATAAACACGAAGCACACGATTAATAAGAGCCACCCTCGGACCTTGTGCAGCGTCGAGGAGGAAGTCTGCTTTTCGTACGGTATATGTTCCATGGTATATTCTCCGCTGTGGATACGTATTTTTCGAAATTCTTGAGTTGGATCTCAATCGAACGAGGTGTTTGCGCCTTCGCTGCTGAAGGCTTACTGCAGCTTCGTGAGTCTCTTGGCTACTACTACGGCTACATAAGATCGTAGATCGACGCTTTTGTCTCTGATGGCACAGATGGGGCTGCAGCATGCACCAACTCATTAGAAAGTTTATCCCCATGCTTTACATCACTCGTAATGGTTCGAATAATTGATTCATAAGTAGATTTTAAACGGAAATTATACTTTTTAGCTTCTAATTGGTTTGGTTCGTCTCGACGATTTAGATAAGAAAAACAGAAAATTATTTCTTTACCAAAACGACGTTCATTCTGCCATGGTTCCATTCCATTTATAATTCTCAATTAAGTATTCAGAGTCATTATGAAAAACTAGTAAAAGTTGATCCTCTTTAATTTATTTATTTTTAATAATTTTTTTATAATTTTTCTTTATACTTGGACAACTAGAGGCTATCGCACCTATTGATAAAGCCATTGCATAAAAATATTGAATTTAAATGACGAAAACGGCAAGCAGTTTTTTAAGGACAGTAGTTGCAAGTGAAACATTGAAAAAATGATTCAAAAAATTGAAATTCAAGCAATTTAGCGACTTAACTAAAAAATAGAAAAAAAAATTTCGGTAAGAATCCACCAAAAGAGAAAGTCAAAATGGATTAAAATGAATTCATATTATAATGCGCACGACTTTTCCGAAAGAACACATGGCCCACACGTATATAAAAACACGTGTTGGTGCTTAGCTTTCAGTTTCCGATCGATTACATTCGAGCGAACGTCTCCTCGTGGTGCATACAGCGCGTGAAAATATTTAAAAGTTTTCTCTCGAAATTATCCCCGAAGAATCATGGCCGACGAGAAAACAACGACGACCATCCAACGCCTCGAGAAAGGGAATACGTGAATTCGCTCTTTCAGAGCGCTTGCGTGAACGGCGACTTGCTCTGGGCGAAGAAACTGTTGGAGAACAATCCAGACATAGACGTGAATTCGGCCGATCGTCACGGCACCGTGCCCATCTTTTACGCGGCCGCCCGGGCCAACCACAAGGTCCTCCAGTTCCTCCTGTTGAACGGGGCCGATCCAAACGTGACGGGGGGCGATCGCCATCGCAGCCCTCTGCACCTGATCTGCCACATCGGGCTGTGGTCCTTGCTGTCCCGATCGGAGTTCGAGCGCCATTACGACGTCGTGGAGGAGATGGCGAAACGCGGCGGCGGTGGCCTCGTCGATGCCCTCGACGCCGACGGCACCACTCCGCTGTTTCACCTGTTCGACTACGCGAGCTGCATCGATTACGACTCGCAGTTTTTGAGCTGGAGACAGATGCAATTGGAGCTGGTGCAGCTGCTGCTCTCGCTGGAGGCCGACGCCAAGATCGTCGACAACGAGGGCCGAGGCATTCTGCACGCCTTTTTTCCGCGCTACGACCTCGTTCTCAACGGTTATCGCGAGGATCGCCGGGGCGCCCAGATCGTCCAACATCTGCTGGATCACGGCGCGGCGATCGACGCCGTCTGCCCCGCGAACGGCCGAACTCCCCTGCAGATGGCCATCAGGTCGCTCAACTATCGCGTGGCCGAGGTGCTCGTGCGCAACGGGGCCAGGCTCCCGAATCTGTTGCAGTTCGAGAGATCCTTTCCGCTGGCGAAATCTCGACGGGACGACGTCGTCGACAGCGACACCGTCATCGCGACGTACTTCATGTGCGCGCATCTGTACGGGAAGTCGCTGACGAGGTGGCAGATAGTCGACGCGTTGCGATTCTTGGAGCGCGCCCCGACCGCGCCCAAAAACCATTACGGCTTCGATGCGCTTCTGATGTATGGTAAGTGTTGCAGTTTCTATATATTAACACGGGTACACTTCATAATAGAAGAAAATTTTGGATTGCAATTTTGAAAAGTATTTTTCCTCTCATTTTCCTAGCTTTATTTAAAATTTAAAAATATTTTTTTTACAATTTTTTTTTTTTAAATTCATAAATCATAAATCCAATTGATTTATGAATTAAAATTATTATAACTCGCGAATCAATTTCAATTTTTGAATTAAATTATTTTAATTCACGAATCAATTTTGATTTTTGAAAAATTGAAATTGTTTCGTGAATTAAAATAGTTTTAATTCAAAAATCAATCGATTCGGGAATTAAATCAATTTTTAATCTAAAGCCAGTTTAAACTTTTACAACCCTGTCAGAAAGTGCCTGTGCCCCAGTCTAAATCAACTTTTCAGAGTTTTAAAAATTCAATGGAAAAAGGGCAAAACATCCTTTTCAAAAATCGAATAAAAAAAATTTTCGATTTAAAGGTACCTACAAGAGCCCTTAATTCAATCGATCCTAAAAACTTTTTTTTTCACCCAGGTTCCAAAAAGGCCGTCGTCAATTATTTCGACGAATTGTGGTTGGCGCTGGAAGATCGACAGCTCTCTGGACAAGAAGATAGATTGGAATGGAACAAGTTGAAATGTCCCGTCTTGAAAGCCTGGACCGTCACGCAGTTGGGCCACTTTTTTGAGAATCGACAAACGAAATCGTTGTTCCGCTATTTGGAGCACATATTGTGGGGCGAGCGCGGTCGTCTCGATAACGTGCGCAGATGGAAATGCGGGTGAGGCGCGAAATCTTGCGGGCAGAGGACACACAATTGACGGGGATACTGACCTTGCTCGACGTACTTCAAAATAATCCCGAAATTATATACGAAGAAGAGGTATATGATGCAATTTGGTATGTGCTCACGAACAAGCCCGAGTTTGAAGTTAGATTTGAATTTTCGGGCGAGGTAATAAAGGGACACATCGCAAAAATGCTCCTGAACAAATTGCGCTACGAGTTGATTCGAATGGATGCGGGTGAACTTTTTGATTCACTGTCAATTTTGTAATAATAGTTTTGTAATCAATTATTTATGGTAAATTTTTATATTAAAATTACGAGAGAGAGAAAGTTAGACTATGTTTGCACTACCCATACACCGAGAGACCTTTTACGGCGCCACACTGATGCGAGTCAATGCTGCCAAGCTTATCGTATGATGATGCACAGAACCCAAAAATTACAACGCGTGAACGTAATTTTTAGGCTCTGTGCGCCATCATACGATAAAAAATTGGCCAACATGCATTCGAAACAGCGTGGCACCGTAAAAGGTCTCTCGGTGTAGATATGTGTGCGAGCGGCATAATGCATTTGTAGTTTTTACAATTTTTATAATAAGATAATAGAAAAACGAATGATGTAAGTTTGTAAATAATGAGTAAGATAAGCTTATTTATCATGAAAATTTCAGCAATGTACATTAAAAAAAATATGTAAGTGTTTTAATTTCATAAGAAAAAAATGACATCCCAAGTTAAAAAAAACATTTTCGCTTTTTGTCATTTCATTTCGTGAATTTCACGACTGCTTAAATGTCTTGGTTATACTTTAAAACCCTGTGTAAGGCTTACCAGACACACACGAATGTATAGAATGTAAAACTTATGACATTCATACCGCAGTCTCGAAATCGTACTATTAATGGTTTAAAAATACACAATCCTAAATTTTAATTTCACCTTTAAAGCCTTGATATATTTATTTTATTTCCATTAAACAGCGTGACTAACGATAATTTTCGACAGAAAATATTATTTCATATTAGCTATCAGCACTGTCGAGATTCGACGAATTTTGAACTGATTGTTCGTTATAATCATCCATACTATATACACAATTCTTTTAAAATTTGTAGAACTTCGATGGTAAAAATATCCAATTATTTATTACCAAGTCTGTTCATATCAAATCAATCGAAAATCGACGTGAGAATGACTTTTCTAATAATAACTTTCCAAGGACTAGTTTCATTCTCAACTTGGAGTACTATGATTCCTGGGACCCTTAAAATTATAAACTTGGCACATACTGCAAGCAAGTAAAAAAATTCTTAACAATTATTGCCATTTTTCGAGCAATAAATTGAAAATCATTTCTGCCGACTCATGCATAGAAAAAAACATTTTCTTACTACTAGGGCCTAAAATTTGCCTTTCGTCCCTGCGCATGTAAGCCGAATGCTCGTTTTTCCTCCCTGCTGGCTTGCGACTAACAGATACATTCACACGCATCAACAAGTTACTATACCGTATAACCTATCTATTAATGCCCATACGTAGTGTAAACAATCTCAATCATTGCACAACAAAACTTCACTAATTAATCGCGATGAATCTTGAAAATGTATCTTCAGATGACAGCTCTGATGAGGAAGAGGTACTTCGCGATTTTGATAAAGAAGCGCAGTTAATAATCGAGTCAGAAGCATTGCCGACAAAATCGGTAAATCGGTACCAATAGTATATGATACTTTTTTGAAGTGGAAAGAGAAGAATAAGGCAAATTCATTTGAAGAGAAAATTTTAATTTGCTACTTCAAGGATTTGCAAAAAAAAGTATGTCCTGCGACTATGTGGAGCGTATGGTCTATTTTGAAAAAAATGCTCGTTACGAAAAATCAAGTGGATATAAGTAAATACCTAGTTCTTAAAGGCATTCTCAAAAATAATTCTAAAGGATATAAGCCCAAGAAATCTTTAACTTTAAATTGGGATCAAATTATGAATTTCATGAACAACGCTCCAGATGATATTTAGGAACAAAGGTACTTACATTTTTCTGTACATGCATTCTCACAGATGTATTATCTTTTTTTTCTTATAATATATCTTTTAAGATTCTACTGGTTTTCGGCATATGTGGTGCTCTAAGATGTGCTGAATTCATAAACATAAAGACTTCTCAGGTAGAAGATTTGGGCAATAAATTTTTCGTGACAATTCAAGATACCAAAACTTACATCGACAGGACTTTTATTATTGGACCATTATTTTATGAATATGTTAAAGCATATATATCGCTGAGACCATCGGTGAATTTTCTGATCGTTTTTTGTTCAGCACATCAAAGGCAAATGTACTCGCCAGGCAGTTGGGAAAAACAAGATTGGTTCAACTCCTTCACTTATTGCTAACTATTTAAAGTTAAATAACCCAGAGAAATATACGGGCCACTGTTTTCGCAGAACTTCTGCCACGCTTTTATCTAATTCAGGTGCCAATATGAATATGGTAAAACAGTTAGGTGGGTGGCGCTCAGATTCTGTTGCTTCTGGGTATATCGCCGAATCAATGAGATCTAAAAATTTAATTTATGAAGGAATAGTACGTAATGATACTGATAATGCACAGCCATCTACAAGTAAACATAGTTCATCTACTGTTGTTAGTACAAATAATGTAGTTCAGGACAAAGAAATAGCAGAACTTCACCTCAACTACGAAGATTTTTGTGACGACTTCAGTGACTCAACAAAATCATTAGGTCAAGAATGTGTTCCTACGGACTTTCCTGAAGAGTTTTCAACAGCTAGCAATAAGAAAATACCTGTTTTGCCCCAAAATACGATATCAGCCTCCAAAACATTATTTACAGTAAAACCGCCAATTAAAGTCACGTTTAAAAAACCAACAGCAATTGCTTCTAATCAGTCATCTTCATTAGAAAACGCTCATCGTCCAAGAACTACATTAAAAGAAATTACGAATATTGTAGAAAATGAAAATACCGATATTGTTGAGCCAATAACTGAAAATTGTACGAATGCACGTACTGATGTTCGTCCGTCAAAAAAGATGAAATGTGATGACATAATCAATGATTCTAATGTAAAATTTGAAAACTGCAATATTCAAAACATCATTATTCATAATCATTATTATTACGATAAAAAACAATGAGTTTTGTTCATATGATTATTTAACTTTAGTAATCCAAAAAAAATATGTTTTTGTGAAGCAATAAATACCGTGCCCACACATTAGCTTACTACCTTTAATTGTGTACGATAATTATAATATCATTAATTTTGTTGCTCATGATTTTATAGCAACCGCTAACCAACAACACTCGCTGCGCTCGTGTTGTAAATGTTAGCGGTCGCTAAAATCATTCGCTTGTTTCATGTGTGTAATTAACCAAACTTCTATTATAAAAATTACTACAAATAATTCAAAATCTACTGGCAAATTTTCGGCCGAGTAGTAAGAAAAATAGTATACACTACATGGGACAAAATTTTATCGCTCCTCTCGGTAAAATTTCGTCCCTTGTAGTGTAATATACTATTTCGTTCGACGCTGCTCTGCTTTACGTACTTTCCATTTTTTAATTAATATAATATATTAACAATCGCAAAATTTAAATACATCGTTGGTTGTTAACGAGAAAACCGTTGATCGTATCGGTATAACGCTTGACACCAAGGCAGAAATTGGAGAATAATTTTCTCGACCGAACTCTGTCGCGGCGATCAAATATGCCTCGACGAGGCATTGCCTCGTGTTGTAGTAACTCAAGAACGTCTCAAATTTAGAGTAATGCAACGTAACACTCATACTTAATTAATTTGAAAATCTTCGTTAAAACGTGTCAAAACTCATCTGTTTCTTTACTTCCGGCGGTCCGTTTCAAATGCATTATAATCGAGGTCGATCCAAAATCCTGATTAATGATGTTTCTTTCAGCGATTTCACACTTGGATGCCAAATCGGATAAACCATTAATAATAAAACGACCATTAGGCGTCAATGTGTGCAGAGACTTTATTGTTTCTCGGCTCTCAGGTCGTATATCGTGTCGTGTGTTCATAAAATATACAGAAATCCGTGACACATCCGTAGGCGTGTTCGACACGTGCTACCGAAGTGTCTGCGCTCTCGTGTTTACCACTGCTGCTGGCTGTGCTGCTGCTGCTTCGGCAGTGGAGAGACTCGTACGATGCCACTTATACTCGTCGCTGCCGTCGCATCTTCGTCGCCTGCTACGCACACATAATATATTTAAATCGTTATCGATGACGCATTTACATTTTGCGCTATTTTCTTTTCTTTTTCATACAATTAATTATCGATCAATTTTTCTCGGAGATCCTCCTCCTGTGTTGCGCACGAACGTTCGCATTTCGAATTAATACCGATCGCGGATAACATTTTTTACAACCGCCTCACGCCGAGCGAGCGCGTTAAAAAACTTCTCGGAAGAACAAGGTGATACACACACGAATGCTTATAATATATGTACGCAAATGCTAAAAAGTTCGGTCAGAATGACTCGTCGGATTTCCCGCGAAGAAAAGGAGGCGGGCGAGAGAGCGCGCGATAATGTACAATAATTAATGTTTCTATTATTCGGTACGCGCGGCGGCGGCGGCGATGCGCAGCCGATCCAAACGTGACACTCACGTTCTTCGCGACGAATCGCGACGATTTATCAGATAAGCAGCAACTATTTATACGCGTACACGAATGTATATTTTTTTTGTTATCAACGCACACGAGACCGCGATTAACCCGCGAGCTCACGTTATTAACCGATCTCGGAAGGAAATCGGTAGGCGCGCACGCGTCGATCGCACGTGACTCGAGGCGCGCGATGTGCGTCAGTCGATCGTTTCGCTTGAAATTTATGAAAAAAAAAGATTTACGACGACGATGACGAATGATGCAATAACAACACTCACACCCGGTCGACGGCGATCTCGAGGCAGAGCAGGCCGACGGCCAGCGTAGCGCCGTAGACGAGCAGATAGAAGGCCCCGTAGCACTCGGTCAGTCCGACGCTGAGGAAGCGACGGGACGAGCCGCAGCTCGGCCGCTTGGCGTACAGACGATCGAGCTCGCGGCCTCGCAGTCCCGTCTCGTGCAGTTTCAATGCCCTGCGCGCGCGCGCGTGGACGAGAAGCAAACAATTAACTCGGCTCGTCAATTAGAAAAGCTAACGGATCGATGCCGAAGCTGGCAAGGTTAATTTTGTATGTGTACATTTACGTTTCTCATTCGCGCATACGTATTTACGTACGTACCCGACTCTGAAGTGCTCGACGTAGGGCGACCTCACCGGTATCACGAAATGCGGATCGAACTGATTCAGATAGTCGATCTCGTGAAAGTCGCACTTCTCGTCCTCCGCGTAGGTCTCCTGGACGATCTTGTAGGCGGCGCCGAGGACCACGTGAAACGCGAACTGGCCCCGCCTGACGCGCTCCATGCCCTCCTCGATGCCGTGCCAGTTGCCGTTGCACCTCTTCGACGAGCCGCCGCAGATCCTGTCCTCGTACACGGCGCGCCTCACGGCGTCCTTGAACGAGCCGAAGTAGTGGCGATTGAAGACGGTGTCGTGGACGCCGAGGCTCAGCGGACTCTCGAGCAGGTCGCGCAGATCGTTGATGGACGAGGTGGTCGATTGGAGCAGCGCGACTATGTTGGCCGCGTAGGCCGCGTAGAGATTCAGGGCGGCGAGCAGCGCCATGAGGTAGATGAGGCGGGTGGGGATCGACCGGGGCTCGTACCAAGAACCTCGAAATGCACGAACATTTGAAAACTCGAATAAAAGTTCACGAATATCATAAAGTTCATTTTATAATGAAATAAATGGTCAAATAAATGCGTGCAGACCTTGCTGCGAGACGGCCCCGAGGACGACGATCAGGTCGTCGCTCAAGCTCGGCGGATTCGGCTCGTTCAGTGACTCGCGCTTGTCGCGACCGGTGCTCAGCCACTCGAGCCTCATGGCCGGATACAGGAGGCCGACGAGCAGCAGCAGCAGTCCCAGAGCGCCGAGCCAGACCGACCGGCCGAACGGCAGACGAAACAGATTCGAGATCGACGAGAGGGGCGGCCGGCGAAACACGAACCGCGAGCTGTACAAAAATTGCGAATTCTCTCATCGCGTTTACAGCTTGTTATCGCGGGTAGGTAGGTTTATGTGTACGCATACTGAGACGTCGTCGTGAGAGATATGTACTGGACGACGCCGATGCGCTGGCCCACGAGAAAGGTGCCGGTGCCGCCGAAGTCGATCTCGCCCCGCTGGAGCTGGCCGATCATGCCGCCCCAGGAGCCGTTGGCCGACAGATAGCCCCAGGTGCCGACCCGATCGAAGCTCACGCTGCGCACCACGTGGGTAACGATCAAGAAAAAAAGAGCGAGCATTGCGTAAGGTGTATTTTTTTTTGTCACGAGCGCCTAATTATATAAAAACATTATGAGATCCACGTAAGAATCTGATAATGAATCGATCGTCGCGAGAAACGATTAAAATATTCACCGTTAGATTCTCGAGAAATCATCGTTACTTAGCTATAATAAAGAAACTACCGATACGCATAATCGGTTTTCACGTAAGTTTTCATGATCGTTACGATATTTCGCCCACTGCAATTGAACGATTTTTAAATGCTCGACCCATTAAAAATGATTCATACGGATATTGTAATATCGGCTTTTGCGTATATATGCGTTAATATAGACGAACTAACGTGGCATTGAACATGTGTACGAAGAGCAGGGCCCAGGGATAGTTGCTCTTGGTGATGGTGTCGATGTGCTTGTCCTGATAATCGGTCAGGTGATTGATCGTATCCTTGTTGGTGATCTGGAATATCATTAAAAAGTAGGATACTTTTTTTTTTCACCCGCGCGATCTTCGAATTACATAATTACCACCAGGCTAGATTTCAGTGCGGTGCCGCGCAGATTCTTGCGTCTACGCCAGGCCACGTAGTCGCCGACGGTCCCGGACAGGCTCAACGTGCGTCCGCCTCGGTCCCAGCGGGCTCTGTCCTCGATCAGCAGCTCGCGAGATTCTTTGCTCGTTCTGTAGACGGAAACGACCCTTCCCGCGTGCCACGATGCCACGACTACCTCGCTGCTCGGATAGATATCTCTGCTTGCGAGCAATCGGCCGAGGCTCGAGACGTTTTGGGCTCGGCGATCAAGAGCCACTTGTAGGGCGTCGAGAACAATCGGCCGGCGTCGGCGGCCTCCACGAGCCGCTCGATCTCATCGTCGGAGCAATCGAGATCCAGGATAAAGAGCGATCGGTGAGACTCCAAAGTCAGCCGAGGCTCGTGCTCTTTGACCCTGGAGAAATCGAAAGCGAAATCTCAATTATACCGCAGTTCGCAGCGCGACCCAATTACCTAATTGTATGGTATGTATACCGCGATGATCGATTAACGAATTCATCGACGCCGATCGAGCGTATCGGGCCTAAAAGACTCGTGGCCAGTCCTCGAAGCAGCTGCTGCTGCTGCTGCTGCTCGTTTTCCGCGCGGCCGCAAGTGAAAATCTGGAGCGCCGAGAAGCGACTGGAGTAGAGCCGGGCGTCCAGGGCGCTTCTCAGAAAATCCACCAGGTCGATTTTCTCAGCGAGCGAGACACCTGCCGCGCAAAGCAACAGCAGAAGGAGTTTTCGCATCGTCGGAGTGTAAACGCACATAATACGCGAGCAGAGCGAGCGATAAAATCCAAAAGGCGCCCTCTTATCGACGTCGAACTCGAGACGCGCTCAACTGCGTATGCAACGATGAAAGTCTCCGAGAGTTACTTTTTCTTCGGCTTGCTTAGGAATAAGGCGGTAATAAAAATCAAATAAACGGACGTTTACGCAGGCTGGAGAACTATAGCTATAATGCACTCGGCAATTTCAGACAAGTTGAATTAATTTTACTCTTGGGTAACCCTTGCGCGACACGTATCATCATCTATACGCGGAGGGACACGAGTATCACCGATCGATTAATGTCACGGATAGGCGCGCAAAGCGCAGCCGAAAGAATCGACTAGCATCTTTTTTTTTCTTCCTTTTTGAATTTTTCATTTCGTTTCAGCGCAGAGATATAGATGCTACGCGATCGCAGCTATATAAGAGAGAGAGAGAAAAACAGCCGGAGAAAGTGAAAACGTACAATTGCCTATAAATCCTGCTCATAATGTGTACACAATAGCCAATGCCACACCAGCCAATCTGTTATAATATAGCTCTCTGCTGCTGCTCTATATATTTTGTCGGAGAGCGACGCGCGCGCGCACACACACACACACTTATACAAATGCTGCAAAAGTGTATATTATAAAATTGAGAGTCAGATAATGGCTGCAATAATAAAGCCACGACGCTCGACTGACTTTATGGATAATTACGCGCGCCGAGCCTAGAGCTCTAGCTTTTCTAGAATAATCCAGGCCCCTGCGAAGCGCCGCCGCTATTTTCGATGTCGTCGTCGACGCCACATTTTGTATATATTGTTATAATTTTCCGCGCGAATCTTGTTGTAAAATTTTTCGCGCTCGACGCATAACAACGGAATATTTCGAGATAGCACGCTCGCGTGTATGTGCGTATATATATAGGAGCAGCTATCATTTGCTTTCATTGCTCGGGCGCGAGAGAGCTGTCAAAGTCGCGATCTCGCACCTTCGCGCGGCTTTTTTTTGTGCACAGGTATTAAATGCCTCTCTCTCTCTGTACCTTGTGCCAAAATAAATATGTATCGTAAAAACAACGATTGCGCGCGCGCGGGCTGCAGTGTCGTTGAACTGTCGATTATTATTACAAACGCAGCCGCCGCCGACGGTTCCAGACTTTTGCCCCGCGCGCAGACGTTTGCGCGCCTAATTTTCAGCGGAAAAATCAAGCCAACTCGTTGTAAAGTCGTTGCGATGAGTTTGTAGATATAGACAGGCGCAGAGTCGAGGATACAGTGGCCAGAGATCCTCGTTTACCTTTTAATTTGATAATTGTAAGAGAGATTCGAATCATCGAATTTTCGAATGATCCAATGGTTGAGAAGATCAAGAAGAAGACATCAACAATGATCAAAAAATGTGAGCATACACCAGAGCTTTGAGACACTTTTACTTGAACGAAGATCAAAATATTTCTTTTGGTTAATATAATGTATATTGTGATGAAATGTTGAATTTCGATTTCATATTTTTCAAATAACTTGAGCTCATGAAAAAATGTTTATAAATACTTGATCCAAGCAACAACTTTTCATATTATGATGAAAAAACAAGATGATGATAATGTTGTTCTCGTTGTTGTTCTTTATATGCGTCGAGTTGAATTTCCGCATATGCTCATTTAGAATTATACTTAGAGGTAAAGTAACAAATTCATTCTACACGACAAAAACATTTGCCAAAAACTAAAAAATTGAATGAACTTAATTTTTGATAGGAGGATAAGTAAAATAATTTTGAATACTACAAATCCGAGTAATTAAATTATTCTATTAGAGAAGTTTTTATCGCGATTAAAATTTTAAGAAATATAGAAATGTTAGTTTAGCCATGTACGTACGTGTATATATTTTTATGAAAACAAGGATGTCGAAATGTCGAGCCGCCGCGACGCTGTTGACATTAAAACGAGTTTCATAATGTTTGCTCGCGTTTCGCGCGCATGCAGCTCTAAATTCACCGCCGCGCGTAATTATAACTCGGTAATTCTAACAATGCGCGCGCCTGCACTTGGTTCTTTTTTTCATTCATTCGTTTATTTTTTTTCTTCCTCTTCTTTTTTTTAAAATCATCCCAAATCGCGATCGATCGCAAAATGTTCTCTCTCTCTCTCTCGACAAAAGTAAATAGTATACGAACGCCTAAAAATCTCAATCAAATAGACTCGCGACGATCGACGTCGGATTCCACAACGATGAGGCAGAACGATAACAAAAAGTAAACGCGCGGGGTCTGAAGTGCGCTCGCACAAGCCAAAAGTATCCGCGCGGAATTTTAACGAAAATTAGCCGCGATATCAATAATCGTACTCGATCGCGAGAGATAAGCTCGCGAGTTCGCTGCCACTTGCAGTTTTAGCTCCTACATATGTATACCTTAATAATATTAATGCAGCGGCTTTATTGTCGTGTGCGCTCGTTACAAATGATATAATTTCCAAGAGGTCTTGGAGTGTCGACTGTCAACACAGAGAGCCTCGTAACAATAAAAAAAATAAAGACGAGAGCGAAAAATTCTTTACAGGCGCGCCGCGTCGATCTTTCAATTTGCACAAATATGCGCGCGCGGCTATTATGTGCCATAACGCATCTCTCTGTCGAGGCGATCGCGTCGCGCTTCCGCGATGCACATTTTAATTAATTAATTAATAATTACGCGTGAATTTTTATGACGTATTATTTATTTATACCCGTTTACACGATCGCCGGTGCGGCACGAGGCAAATATTGACTCGATTGCGCGCGCGCGCGCGAGTGGCTACTGTCACTTTAATGACGTTTTTTTTTTGTTGATTTTCTGTTTACTTCGTTTTATTTTTTGTTATCAACTTGTCGAATTGAATTTCTCAAAGCTGCGGTATGCGACTTCTGTGTGTGTGTATATATATGATAGACGCGAATCGCAATGTCAGCAGCGATTTATATAAAGATATCTGTACGCGGCATAAGCCGAGCCCTCGTATAAATACTACGTCGAAAAAAAGTTAGAAGCGAAGTTTTTTGTTACAGTGGAACATTTACGATTCGAGACGATAATGTTTGCAGTTTTGAGCGCATCGTGAATATGCATAATCAATTTTAATATCTTTATCCGAGGTGTATTATACACGCGCGTGTACGATGTAAAACGTGAGAGCAGGAAAATTCGGTCGTTACGGTCTCTCTTTTTTCCCGGCCGAGGTATGCGTACTGAAACATTTATTGAGGAAAAAAAAGGATGTAAACAAACAAATCTTTTTTGGTAATGCGAAAATCTCGATGACGATTTTCCCAGATGCGTGCACGCGTTGCGAGAATTTCGAGCTGCAAGCTCGAGCGCAACTTTTTCAGTCGCTGCAACGAGCAATCAATTCTATACCTATATTTTTCGTTCTTAACTCGACAAACAATTTGGCTCCTCATAAGTTAAAAAGTCATTTTTGGATAATTTTGATCGGTCATCGCGTAATGATATTCAAAGAATTAGACAAATGAGTTTAATTATGAAATACGATTTTATTATCTGTATAACTTTTTCCTTCATTAAAATGAACTTTGCCATCCTAAACTAGTCAATTATCATTAACTTCGATTGTACGTCATTGGAAGGATTGATATAAAATGTATTTGAATAAAGTAATCAGTTAATCATTAAAAAGTGATTAGCTGCTATTTTGCTACAACGGAGGACAAAGAATTAAACTAGGTACCTCAAGGATCAATCTTGTAAAGGTCATTAATTTAATTTTAAATCGAACGCAGTCAAGTGAGTATAAAAACTCATTTATCGAAACAAAAAAAAAATGTATTCGACTCCTTTTAACGTGCTACAAATTTTAACAATAAAATTTCATTAAATAAAACCAATAAATAATATTGTTAGAAACTTTCACTCGCCGGTGACACGAAGACAGCTGCCGCCGCTAATTTTTCCCGCGTGCCTGCGATCGTATATCGTCGGTCGTTGCACTCGGCGAATTTTTCGTCGCGGGGAAAATTTCGTCGCGCTCGAAGGTCGCGTCGATCTCATCATACATCTTTCGCTCTCGCTGCTGCTGCTGCGCAATCCTGTTGCAAAAGTAAACAAGGATCTCGCGCGATACAATATAATTATCACTTGGAAAATCGTTTCTAATCTCTCTCAAAGAAAAGAGCGCGAGTTACACAATACTCGCGCTCGATAAGCGTGCGCTCGCGTATACGCGTAAATCCCCCTTAATAAAAAAATTTTCCTCCGCGCCGAGTTTAGCGAAGAGCGCGCGCAGCGAACGAGCTGCATCGCGGCTTATCATCGTCGCCTCATGCTTTGCGGAAGAAAAAAACAAAGTACGAAATATAAAAAGTAAGAGCGGCGGCGGTGGTTTATTTTCGCGCGCGACGACGCTTTACCCAAGCGCATGTAATGATACGTAATTCGCGAGCTCGCTTGGACCGATTCTAATGATATGTATTTTATAATACATACGCAGCGGCGGTGGCATCGAACGCCTGCGTGATAACAATTGTACTCGGGTGCCTCGCGCGCACGTCTCGGAGGCGTGTGCCGGCCGAGCAAGTGCCTGCGCACAGATCACGCTCCGCACGTGCTTTCGGTTTTTTTTTTGTCTTCGCGGCGCGATCGGAAGCACGAGACGCTCACGTTTTGAACCGATATGTATATATTGCGCGATTCATCATCGTACGTATAATATACAGTCGGCGAGCTGGGGGAAGTCGGATCGCTCCCAAGCACTTTTGTAACGCGCGTAATCTTAATACAATAATAATATATTATAAGGTATACGTGAGCAGAGGCTGCAATTAAGCATTAACGCGTACCGAGCCGCGAACGTATATATAAATAATAATAATACGAGCCTTTTTTTCTTTCTTTTCTTTTAATTGCTTCGTTAATGTGCTCGACGCTTCTATATACGTATACTTTTTTTTTATATAAATATATTTTCATCGGCGCATTTGGTTCGCGGCGCGATAAGCTATATATATATATGAACGCAAAACGGTATTAATAAGCCGCTTCGAGCCGAGCGCCGATATTCTTCCTCTCGATCTGTATTATTATCAAAAGATGCGCGTCCTCGTTAATCGGTATATATGTGCAATGTCACTGACATCGCCCGGGTAATTTTACCGATTATAAGTTTTTCTTTGATTCCGCTTGCTTGAGTAATTTACCACGACGAATGGCATTCCTTCTTTCCGCGACGAAATTGCTTCGATCGATTGTCCCGAAAATACCTTGTGAATTTTCTTCCATCTGCATGTTATATAGGTGTCAAAGAAGCTAGTCGTCAAATTCAGGAATATAATTTTTTCACAGTCGTGACGATCGAAGAAATGTTACGCTACATCCGGACACTCGTCTTCGGCATCTTCGGGTAAAATAATATCCGATCTTCGTATTACACTTGCATGCAATAGAACGATTCTCAATTATTTCGAGAATTACAGGCGGCTTCTGTTTTCTATTGCTTTTATATAGCCACAAAATTATCATCATCCAAGAAGATAAGCACATGTCCATCTGTAAGTGTGGAAATTCGACTAATATGTTCTCGTACCGAGATCGGATGAAAAATAGTAGATGGTAGCGGAAGTAACTTCCCACATTCACTACCTATTCGATTTATTACATATACTGAAAAATGACTCTGAGTGGAAAAATTAAACGCGCATATTTTTCATTTGTGCATGTATAGGGATCGGGCGCGCGAATTGGCCAAACATTGAATTTTTTTCGCGCGCGATCGGATCGCGAGAGAGAGAGAGAGAGAAGAAAATAAATAAGGATTATCGCTTGCATGCGCGTACATTGCAATATTGACATTGAAATATGTGAGTATGTACGCAGACGTTGCTCGTCTTTTTTTTTTTTTTTTTGGTAAACACTTACTAAACAGTTACTGAATACATTTTTTTGGGGGGGAATTCATGCGTTTACGTGTAACAAATCGCTCGTTTTAACGTCCCCTTCCGCGCGACGCGCTCCAACTCGGACAATTAAAAATGTATTTGTATAATAGCTAATTATATATGTAAATTTAACGATTATCGAATACCATCGAAATTCGACTGCGGCGCGTTAGAACGTGGACGCTGTGCGTCATTGCGGAGCGGGACACACCCCTTCGTACGCACTTATACAGACTCCACCCCTTTGCAGCGACCTTGACCATTGGTCGAAAATCTCGTGTGTCGCGTTAACGACACGTTAATCGTTAGCTACCTGTTTTTCCCTTCTCCTCTGCTGCCGCCTCAACACCCCACCATAGATGATCGGACGAGTTGGACCATGGTATATATAGTCAATAAATAGAGTCCGCTTTACAGCCATAAGTTCAGTCATTGTTCCTCTCTGCCCGTAAGCTCCTCGTGTACCGTACCTCGTGTATCTCTTTCTCTCCTCTTTCTCTAAATTCATACTTGTACACTTTTTTTTTTCCCGTTTCTTTCACTCTGTCTCTCGCGATTTTTAATATCAGTTCTTTTCTTGTTCGTTGTATACCACACGGTTGACAACCGCACGGATATACACATTCTGTCGACGAGCCGCGCGTCTAGCAGCGATTTTTCAGTGATTCTACACAGCTAATACACACGTTTACTCGTAAAAGTTTACTTTTACAGTCGGTTCACAAAACATATCCAGTGAAGCACTAGTTAAAAAAAAAAAAAAAAGCTTCGAACGACGCCATCGCCTAGATCAAGTGTTTATCGATATCGGATCGACAGCAGCGGTGCATCTATCTCTTGTTTATTACCGCTACTACCAGTTGCAACCGATACTTGCCGATCTCGCGACTCATACCTGCGCCTCGACTCGACTTCTTCGCAACCACGCACACCATCGCCGAGATCGAGGTGTTAAAGTTTATTTTATAATTATAAAAACATATATACATCCAAGATCAGCATCGGTGGTAGCAGCCAAGTCGTCGAATCGCGAGACACATCGACGTTATTATATATACATATATACATCACATAATCTCTGGTAGTAGTGTGCGTCCGTCACTCTGCCTCTGTCCGTGTTGTAATATAGTGCGTGCGCGACGACGCGAGTAACAGGTGGGGATCGCTACTACTACTGCTGCGGCTGCTGCTGTGTTGACTGTCGTCGTCGTCAGCTCTCTCGCTGCTCCTTCCTTCATCCGCTATATACTCGCAGCGCACACAAGCAGCGCCTCGCGCGCTACTCTCGTCGGCAGCACCGCACGTACTTCCAATCTGCGTCCGTGTGTGTGTGTGTGGATATATCGATACATATATAATGTATCAGCGGTGAGCACCGAAGCGTCGTTTGTTGCTATATTCGTGCTGCTGCTGCTGCTGCTGCTGCACGCCGCCGCTGCTGTGCCTCGCAGCTTAACAAACTCTCAGACTGTATTTCGGTGTCGAGCGCGGAGCAATCGTGCGTAGGTGTTCGAAGAGACTTCAACAAGTGCGCGACAAGAAGCAACGACTAATCGGACTCTGACCATACTACCGTAGCGCAGGCATCGATCGAGCGACAAAGAGGATCGTCGCTTTGGATTATCGCGTTGAAAGCTCTCGCCCTTTACCTCTGTGATTGATCGCTCAACGCGGCTCCGGACGCGAGCTTCTTCAACACGGTACATCGTCGCATCGTCGAGAAGAGCCTCGCGCACGTCCGCACACAAAGGAGAGGATATCGTTATAATTTTATAAGTATAAGATACGCGTTTTTCGTGACAACGAGCACGACGACCACGGCAAAAACAGCGCTGTAAACAACCAAAACTCGCGTCACCGATGAACGGAGAGAAGGACTTTGTGAAGATGGTGAAGGCGAAGATCAAGCGGCCCAACGTCACGCCCGCGCCGCCCAACTCCCTCAACAACTCGTTCAACGCCGAGGCGGCGGCGGCGGCGGCGGCCAACAACGGCGGCGAGCAGGGCCCGGCGCCCAAGCCCAAAAGTGAGTCTCTTTTTTCTTTTTTTTTTTTGGCTTCGATGATTAAATAATAATTAAATGTCGCTCGCGTCGAATTTTCGTTTACTCTGTAGACACGCGCGCGCGCGCGCGCGTCTGTCAAAGCGACAGACTCCGAACCGATCTCTGTTTCTCTCTCGTATACGTACCAAACGAGTATGTTATTTCGTACGACATAAATTGGACGATTCAACTGTGTGTGTGTGTGTGTGTGTCGACGATCGCGTAGTAATTACACGCGCGAGATACGTATACGCACGGACCATTCATTAAATACATTGGGTTATACGTTTTTTCGCGTATGTACGGGATACCGATCTTTCGGAGCATCATACCGATCATCGCGAGCGACGCCCCCGCGCGTACATGTCACATAATTAATAATATAAACCTAAATGTTTTTTCGTCGCTCGAGGTCGTCAACACCTCTTGCTCGGAGACGCATTCGCTGGTATATATTATTTATAAGTGTGTCATATCGTACGCGTATACAAAGATACCACGTCTGTGCGTATATACATAGGAGTAGCATAGACCGGAGCGCGTGGAGCAGCTATATATATATCGTTATTATTACTACTAGTGTATAGGCGCAACAATCGGAGCTGTTTTTCGTCTGCGCGCTCGTACGTATATACGTATCTCGGCTCGGCTCTTGCAATACATAATTTGATTTCCTCGATACGTGCATCGGTGTGATTCTCGTAATACGCGCAATACTCGCATCGTATACACATGCGCGCGTAATGTATGCAGAAACGAGCCTAATTGAGACTCGTACATATATTATATCACGCGTACCGAGAAACAAGTGTACATTATCTATCGGCGTCGATTTGATTGATTCTCGTTATAGATTTTTGGTTCGATTCCGATTCACGCGAGCACTTTCTCTCCGGACTAGGTGGCCAAGGCTATAATTGCTTCGGTGGACGTACAATGTATATACGGGATCGTACAGGCCATAACGATATGAGATAATCAATAATCATTTCCGAAATCGTTCAGATTTCACTTAAATTCTAATGTACACACGCACGCGCGTTAACGAGGATTTTTGAGAGCTACTCCAATTTGTCGAGCGTTAACTGAAGGGGAACCCAGAAACTAATTAACCGCTCTCCCGAAAATTGAGCGATCCACTTAATGATCGGCTTGGCAGTAGTAGCAGGTGCTACCGTTGTATACATAAAAGAACCTCACACCTATCGAATCAAAGATGACATGCCACATAAGCAAGCACATTCCGCTACTTCCGCGATTTCCAATATTAAGTTCCGATAAGCTAATCGCGATTCGACGATCGACGTATTCGACGATCGTGTACACACACACGGCATGGCGCTGGAATCTTGGGATAGTATATAGATACGCGTACATACGGGTGCAACGAGTGCCTTCGATTGCGTAATTCAGCGCGAGCACTGATCGTTGTTGCGGCCACCATTTATCTATATAGTATCGCGCACACGCACGTAGCACATGTACCACACACACACACATGTAGACAGACAAGACCATTCGAGCGAATATTCGCAATCTTGACGCGCGCATATATCGCGCAAGGTCGCCGCCGCGTGGACTCTGCTGCACCGTACCGCACCGCGAGTTTAAGGTGCAGGTGGCGCACTATAAGACACACGTATCGATCGATCGACCGATATACTTATGAGTTTATTGTAAATCCGTCGCGTGATACGAGCGCTTTTGTTTCATTTATTATTATTATTTTTTTTTTTTTTACAACAACAACAAAAGAACGTAAACAATCGTGGATGGATAATACAGGAGATTCTCGCGATAGGTATACGCGCGACGCGGATGCGAATTTTACACACGTATATAAAAGTTCCGGCTTGGCTGCGCGCGAAAATTAGGTGCGATCGTATAACGCGCGCACTCGCCTATGCGGTATAATATCGTAAATGCAATTAGCTTATAAAGTACAAGGACTCGTGTGTGCATGTGTGTGTGTGTGTGTGTGTTTTGTGTATTCGTACCTGACTAAATGGCCCCGCGCGCTGCAACGAATCCGTGTTTCATTTTCGAAATACAATGGCGCTTGTTCATATTGTCCAAAGCGAATTGTTATATATATATATATTTTGTATCGCGCGTGCACGCGTTGCAATTAGCCGCGCGGCGACTCGAATCGGCATTAAACACGCGCGATTATTCGCGTTGACGCGAATCGATCGAGAGAGAGAGAGAAAGAAAGAGAGTCACTTTCGATCCGTCGAAAAATTACGATAATAACGAATCGACGATCGATGATCGGATACACGAGTGCCATTATACAATTGTGGCAGCGTGAACACGATCGGCGGCGCGTTCGTTTATAAGGCTGTCGATCAACGTCAGGCGGCGCACGTGCGGTGTCGACGACGACGACTATTATGTATAGCGGCGCGAATGATTGATGAAAAGTCGCGTGTGTGTCGCGCGCGCGAGAGAGAGAGAGAAAAGCACGTCCACGACGACCAAGACGCACCTCCGCACTTACGAATCGTATCTCAACGATAATATTCTCGCGGCACTATCCGCTTGACATCTCGTTATTGCCATTACACAATGACGATTGAGTTATGCATTTTACAGCTCTCCGGTATACGTGTGTTATAATTGCCACTGCATTTTTTTCCTTTTTACTTCTTCTTCCTTTATTTTTATCAACGCGCGCGAGTTGTCGAACTTGCGCAATAACGCGCGGCTGTTGCTCGCATAATAATAATAATAATTGCCGCACTCGTTTCTGCTGCTGCTGTTACTTGGCCGATTCGCCGAAGTACATCGTAATATCGTCGTCTTGTATTTTTTTTTTTTTTTTTTTCAAAAATTTGTATTAATTCACGATCTCCGCGCGGCACGTGTGTAAACACACCACACACACAGACAGCGCCGCCAATAATCGCGCGTGCCTCGCGTTATTCGACAAAATTATGACACATCGGGCTTTATAGCACTCGTGAATTATACTCCAATCGTCGAGCCAAATATTTTCTAATATTATCGTGCCCCGCGCAGCTTTCGAGGTGCAAATTTCGATTCGGCCGGTTCGCGCGAGTGAATCATCCACGCGCCCGTCTAACTCTTGTAACATACGTATATCCGATCGTCTAGCCGATCGTCAATTTTTTTTTTTCTGTGCCTCGCGATGAATCGGATTAGACGATAAAAATAGTGCACGGTGTGCGCGAGTAAAAACGGCCAAGTAGCAGAGACGTTCACCTTTGTGCGCGGCATCATCGTCGCAATAATTTCCTCGCTTTTCCGTCCGTGTGCTTTTCCGCGTCTACGTGGAAAAGTGGCCCGATCGCGGTTCATTACATCGCGATTGCGCGAATCAATGCGTATAAAAAAAAAAAAAACAATTACGATCGCGATCGATTACAGCACGCGTATGTAGGATCGTGTCTGCGCGCAGCGGATCGGTATGCAATAAACCGCTCGCATGCGGAATTATATAACTCACGAATTTGGTAAAGAATATATGTGTATGAATTTTTAGCGAAGAAGTAAGGAATTCCCCACTAGGCGCGTGCGCCCATACGCCAATATTTCACAATAACCGATCTCCTCTCGCCTTTTATCTTTTTTTTTTTTTTACTGGCAAAACTTTAGATCCTTTTTTTCTCATATACATATTTTTTTTTATCACGCGATATAATCCTACGAATGCAAATGTCCGTGTGTTGTGTTGCGTGCCCGTGACACATAGCTACTCTGCTGCTGCTGCTGCTGCTGTGCTGCTTGCCGATGTCGCGCGTCCTTGCTCGCCGTGCTCGGCTCGTGCGTGCGCGCGCGCGCGAAATCAGACAGCCGCGCCATCCGAGCGCAGCTTTGGCGCGAGAGATTCCACGCATTCTTTTTTACATACTCGTATTATTTACACGTCGGAGAATTAATGGCAGCAAATGCCCGCAGCGAGTCCGCGGAGAAACAACAAATATGTATAATAATAATAAAAATAAAGCCGCAGCGACGAACGATCGTATCAATTTTGCTTGTGTGTCGCATGCGTAGGTGCACGTATATAGCCGCACGCGGGTGCAACGTGTGTATATTAACCCTGATTTTTATAGTCCGCGTATGCGACTGTGTGTATACACTTGCCTATAAGGAAGTGTATCCATATTGTAGTCTGCTGCTGCTGCTGCGACGATCGTGAAATCGGCGCTACTCGTGATTTATATATATATACAAACACACGACGACTCGAGAGAGAAGCGGAGAATTCCTTGACACGGTTCGTTTACCCCCTCGCGACTGTGCGCATACGATGATTGGCATCGGCGGTGATATGCCGTGCAAGTGGTCGTATAATGGCGCACTTGATGCGCGAATACAATACACACACACAATAGCCACTAACATATACTCCGAACATAATGTACGTAGTGCACGACAGATGCGATCGTGTATCGAGATGCAGTAGTAAAGTGCGTAGATTTAAAAATCCACAGGTGTTTCGGTGTGTTTACGGCTTGATAGCACGTGCGTCGCGCGAGATAACATTAAGCGGAATTATAGGTAGTGCGCGGGACAATTATCATTTAATAACGTATACGAATCGTAATATATCGGATCGTCGCTTATACGAAAGTCACCGTCGCCACCGCTCGTAAACAATTATATATATATATATAAATGGGGGGAGGGGATTGCAGGCCGAGTACAGTCGTTCGCTGTAACCCAATTAATGGTCGATTAATCTGGTGCTGCTGGGCCCCCGACCGAGTATACGACGCATGCACGCGACGATTCACGGTCAATGACAAATTATATTAAATCGCATGTGTGTGCGCGCGCGCAATAAAGCTCGGTATAACACGGCACGTATACGAGTTCATTCGTTTGAACTTGAATGTTATTGTTATTTGTTTTAAATTTATTATAACGCATTTGTTTTCGCGCCGCGTCGTACACCATAGTAATTCTTCGATTTTAGTACACGCACAGATGCTCGATGTTAGATCGTGCGCGTACGGTCGCATTCATGCCGCACTCAAATGACCAATCAACGAAAATCGGCTACATCCTACTTTCGTAAATACACGCGCGCTCGCACCCCACACACACACACACACACACACACGACCATTCACGCTATCTATATCTTTGTGTGTAACGCGCGCGAGTCGAATTCAACGACACGTTTCATCGTACACACACACACGAGCTTGCAAGCGTCAACACGATTTCTGCGCGAAGCAATTCGGAAAAAACAAGGAGAGAGAGAGAAAGAGGCTGCTCGCTGGCGAGCTTTGCACTGCACCCGGGTTGCGGTGCGAGCTTTTAAAGCTCGGCTCTTTTTTTCTATATACGTCTCCGAAGCTTCTTCTTCTTCGTATTATTAGAACGTGTATGCGCGAGCATGATCTCTCTCTCTCTCTCTCTCTCGTCGTGTCTATCTCCGAAGAAGCAGCAGCAGCAGCAGCCGGAAAGGCAACTCGCATGTGCCAGGAAGAGAGACGACTGCGCACGATCTGCGCCTGCGACTTTCAATGTCGAGCTCGCGCTTACCTATATAATATGTATACTACCGATCGCGCACAGTACGGTTGCAGCGTACAACAGCCGAGATGGCAGCTGCTCTCGAGTCGAATAAATGCGCGAAAAGCGCGCCTAGACGCGGATGCCGATTTTTTGAACGAATACGAATCGCGTTATATATAGTTGAAGTACGTCAGAGCAAGCTCTATACACATAATGCTATGACATTATAGAAGTTATTATCCGCGGCTGCTGCTGCTGCTGCACGTAGCAAAAATTGCCTCATCGGATTGCGCAACCGCACGACTTGCGGTCTACTACACTAGTCTCGTGCGATTAACGTTGTAGAGCGCCATATTATACGCATTGAACGCGTCTTTTGGGCATATACGGTTAAAGAGCTCGTATATCGCGGGCAGGCACTTTAATTGTCTCGTCTCTGCTGATGCTTCTGCTGCTGTTGCCGTTGTCGGCTTATCGAAATATAGTACATACACACAATCGACGGAGTAGAGCGTATAGAGGCTCGTCGTCGCCGTCGTTGTCGCGACGTGTGTGTATATAAATACATCATACGAATTAAATGCCACGACGCGCATTCCGCGCGCGCGCGCGCAAAAGTGCCTATTTCGCTCGATCCGTCCGAGTACGTGTATTTTAATTCTTCTCGTTCGCAAAATGCGTTTAAAAGTCGAGAGCGGCGCGTTATTGCTGCAACGAGGTGTGCGGTGTGCATAGCTCTTGTTTTTTTTTCCCCTCCTCGAGTCAGCAGCTTTATAGATAATGTTATACTTTGAAGCACGAGACGTGCGCGAGACGACGACGACGACGACGACGAGAGACCCCTTCCAGCTTAGCTCCGTGTCGGAGTGTGCACGAGTGCAGCGATTATCAGCGCGTGAAACTCAACCATTTAACCAGCATTAACATGCATTGTTTCGAATTTAATCTCTCGTAATCTGTTTTTTTTTTGCTTCTTCTCAATCATTGATCATCCGAAAATCGCAACGTCACGTCAGAGAGGTAGAGTAACGCGCACCTACACATGTATTTACGAGAGAATTATTACACGGACGCACATCGCGACACATGCGCTGCGTTGTTGCGTACCAGAGAGATCGTTGCGCGACGCGGCCCGACCGCACGACGAAGCTTATCGTACTACCACTACTATGTAATTCCGATCTGCCTCTATCCGGCTCGCGACCCATTAAGCTCGTAATATACGCAAAAAAAAAAAAAAAAGTCTCGGCTTACAACGCGCGCGTTAACGAAAGCAGCGGTGTCGCAAACTTCGCTCGCTCGCAGCAACGAACTTCTCGAAAAGAGCATCTCTCTCGGCAAATTGTATGGCTGTGCTCGTGTCTCTCTTTGCTGTGCCGAGACTAAAAATACGCGAGAGAAAGAGAGAGAGAGAGAGGAGCGATGGAGACAGTTCACCGCCTCACTCTGCGAAAGTTCTTTTGCACGAGAAAAGAACTTTGCAAGTTGATACTGCTTTTTTACTGCGACGGAAAAACCGCGACGAATAATCGCGCGATTCGAAGCGCAGGTCGACGCTCTCTGTATAATATATGTATACCGATCGCGACCTCGACACACACACACACACACACACAGACTCACGCACACTCGAGCGTACGAGAAGGACGCGAATAATAAGTAGTATGCACGCCGATCCCGCGAATGTATCAACGAAAAAAAGCTCGACAGTTCGCGAGCTTTGTCATCCGAGCTCTGACACAAAATTACTCCGGTGTTCGCCCCCACGATGAAGTTGCATAAAAGCAACAAAAAAGAAAAAAAAAGTCGGACTTAATTCTTAGTGCGCAATGTCCAAGAGAGACGGCGCCAGTGATCTCGCTCGAAGGCGCGCCGGCGGCAGTGCAGCGCAGCACATAAGAGCACTCGGCAGCAGCAGTCGTCGCGCAGACTATATGCAAAAACGCACGTGCTCCGTTCTTCCTCTCTCTCTCTCTCTCCCTCGTTTCGTGCTCGGCTACTGCCGCTTCTTATATATATACATATATACACTACCAAAAGCTGATCTTAGACCTATATAGCTACGCACGTACGGCGAGAGAGAGAGACCGATTCACGCTGCTTCTATAAGTCTGCCCCACACACGACACACACACACACACACGTTCATTCTCTTTTTCGCCAATAATAAGTGTGCGACTACCAACACTAGCTCGCGTTCAACGCACACACACACACACACGCACACAGATCGAGAGAGTCTCGGACGACTTGACGACTCCGAAGTCCGAGATTGCGCGACGTTTCGCGTGTGTCGGGGGCGACGGTCGCACTCATGATTATATATTTATATACAGGCACATAACCGATAGAGCACACATTATGTATATATATATAATATTGTATACATGCGAAACGTTCTATATTATATGCGTGTATATCGAACGCGGACGTGTAACGCAAAGTTGGCTCTCGTCGCTCGTTTTTGCGAACACGACCGACCGACCGACCGTCTGCCGTCGTTATTCGCACATACACGCGCGATTATACACACACACACACACAACACACATCGATTGACCTTTATGTACACGTACACACGTATATGCGGCACACACACGTCGAAAGGTTCGCGCGCTGCTGCTGCTGGTATTCGCGTGTATATATAGCACAGCACATATACACACACTCGCATGCATACTACACATATTAAGACACACACACACACACACAGAGAGGCACCGAAGAAGCCGAGCACGAGACTACCGCAACTCGCACAGCTCGGACCATCGAGTTTTGCGCCGCGCGTGTTGATGTATCGCAGTAGTCGTGCTGTAGCAGCCGCGGCTCTCGCAGTGTGTGCGTGTGATTGCCCATCACCCACCGCCAGTCACCACCACCACCACCATCGTCGTCGTCGTCGCGATCGCCCTCTGCTCCGAAGCTGCACAGTAGTCTGTCTGCGGTGCGGTCGCAGTGCAGCAGCAGCATCAGCAGCAGCAAAGTGCAAAAAAAGCCGAAAAGCGCGCGCGACATATTACGTATACACACTGTGCAGCAGCGCATCGCACGCGCGCGCGCGCGTGTGTTATACCTATATATTATATTATACCTACCTTACTTAGACGGTCGTGTGAGTTGCAGTTGGACGACGACGACAACGAGACTGCATCGCGCACACCGAATTTATTTCGCGTCGTCGCGTCTTCGTCGTTCGTTCGTTCGTTCTCTTCCTGATACACATAGTCGTCGTCGTCGCGCGCGCGTGTATATACTCATCCCCCGCAGCAGTTGAAGTAGTTGGTCGGTGCGGCTCGACGGTGCTACTACACAACTCCTCCTCTCCTATTATTTATCGCGCGTGCCTGATCGTCGTCGTCGTCGTCGTCGTCGTCGTCGTCGTCGCGGCAGTGCGTGCGTGCGTCCGTCCGATACCCGTCTATAGATATACACAACACACACGGAGTGACCGCGACTACGCGCGTTAAAAAGCTTCTTCCTTTTTTATATACGATATATATATTTAATAAACGGGCTTTCGGGCTATAAAGTTCGTGCGAAAGAGAAAAAAAAAGGAAGGAAAAGATGAGCCGCGACAAAAATGGCCACGTGCTCGTTTGGGAGCAGAGCGACTTGGACGACGCCGCCGCGGCCGAGCAACAAGTTAACAATCATAAAAATACTGCCGATCGCAGCAGAGGTATGCCGCATACAAGTAGTAGTAGTAGTAGCTAGTAGCATCATAAGTTTACCGAGAACGGGGCGAGCAACGAAAAAAAAGAAAAGAAAGAAATTGTTGCTCCGAACTATATACAGTCCACCGCTACTACATATCTTTGCCATATAGACATGTAGCATGCGTATATATCTATGTAGAGCGATATGCGTGCGTGCCCTCGTATCAGTATCGAGAGAGAGAGAGAAAGAATATTATCCGCGGGACTACTCCTTTCTTTTCATTCTCTTCTGCTTTTTCTTTTTTTTGTGCTGATTTTTTTTTTTTTTTGGCCTTTTTTTACGTAATCGTCGTCGGTTGTGCGTGTGTGTGTGTGTGTCGAGAGCAGCTCTACTGCTATACACCACTCTCGCTATATACTGATTGCGTCCGCACTGGCCGCCGCCGCCGCGCGCTTAATACTCGTGATGTATTCATGTATTATATATATGTATTCGACTTTTCTTTAAAACGATGCTGAAATGTGTCGTCGTCGTCGTGTGTATCATCATAAGTTCAAGTACGAGGCTCTTTCGTTGTGATTTTATATATACTATAATACCTGTGGCCGGATGACGATGAGATAATAATCATGCATAATCAGAGAGGAGAGACGGAGAACGAGAAGAGAGAGAAGGCGCGCAGGGGGGTGCAATTTTGTCTCCTCCTCATCAGTAGTTGGCCACGTGCTCGCCGGCTGGTGCCGCTCTCGCTCTCTCTCTCTCTCTCCTCTCTCTTTCCTCTTTCTCCTATCCTTTCTTATGTGACTCGGCTGCGCTACGCCGCTGCGCGAGCCTCTGTACAGCTTGTTGCATTCGCTGCTGCTGCTTTTATGTGTGTATATATACGTATATACGGCAGCACAAATGCACGTCGCGCGGCTCTGCGCGACTCGTATTTCATTTATATTCCGCGTTTATTTACTCGCGCGCGAAAAATGCCTCGAGGCGAGAATTATAACGCTTGAAAATATTTCTGCGCGATCGCAATGATAATGATGATTGTTTCGAGCTTGTACGATCTTCGGATATGTAACGAGTGTGTGTGTGTGTGTGTGTGATATGTTATAACTTGTATACGCGAGAGTCTGGACACTAGCCAGTATTTTAGAATAAAATATAATGCGCCAACCTTGGCACTTTCTTACGCGAGCTTTAGAGAGCTTTCGTACGTACAACGCTTATATATATATATATATATATACATATACGCGCGTTGAAAGCTCCTTCGTCGCGATATTATTTTTTTATGCAAGCATGCCTCGCAATTTTTTCTAAAACGATTCCGTCGTCCGCAGGATGGTTCGGGATACGTCACCTGATATGCATCATGCTGTTCTCGGGCATGGCCAATGCCTACATCATGAGGACGAACATGTCCGTGGCGATCGTCGCCATGGTCAATCACACGGCCATCGAGCTGATGGACCAGCAGGCGAGCCACGAGGAGCCGATCAACGAGTGCCCCTACAACGAGCCCGACAACGTCACCCAGACGGCCCACGACGGCCCCTACGAGTGGAGCTTCACCTATCAGGGCTACCTGTTGAGCGCCTTCTTCTACGGCTACGTGCTCACCCAGATACCGTTCGGCATACTGGCCAAGAGGTACGGGGCCAAGACCTACCTGGCCTACGGCATGCTCATCAATTCGGTCTTCGGGCTGCTGGTGCCCGTCTCGGCCGACGTGGGATACTGGGCGCTCATCGTTGTCCGCTTCATTCAAGGTTTAGGAGAGGTAATTACATTATATTATGATCGATCGATTTTCCACTTTGCGATGCAACAAAAACAATCGGTATGACCGTATTCTCTCCTATTTTTCAGGGACCGATCGTTCCTTGTACGCATGCCATGCTAGCCAAATGGGCTCCCCCGGACGAAAGAAGTGTTCTAGGTGCTATTGTTTATGCCGGAGCTCAGTTTGGTACAGTTGTATCGATGCCGCTAAGCGGCCTTCTATCCGAGCATGGCTTTGCTGGTGGCTGGCCATCAATCTTCTATGTTTTTGGTACAATCGGAACAATATGGTGTTTTGCTTTTCTACTCCTTGTCCATGAAGATCCAGAAGTTCATCCTACCATTCCTGAGGAGGAAAAGAAATATATCATGAGTTCGCTTTACGGAACACATGGCACCCAGGTAAGAATCGTTAACTATTGAAGAATCAAAGTAAATCTGATTATTTGATTGTTTCGTGTTATTGATTGAAACGATGTTGTTTTAGTCTCCACCAGTACCATGGAGAGAAATCTTTACGTCAATGCCATTCTGGTCTATCATGGTGGCTCACATGGGCCACAATTATGGTTACGAAACGCTCATGACAGAATTACCCACGTACATGAAGCAGGTTTTGAAATTTGACATCAAACATGTAAGTATCGTCCTTACTCTCGTGAATTCTTCGTGTAACTTCGTCGCATTTTTCAATCACCCCATTTCACATTAAAAATAGTTACACCCGAGTCATGAAAATGTCGGCACACAATGTATTTTGCGATCTTTGCTGTTGACACACGCAAGCATCAACGAGTGCTCGTTTGATCAATGTTGAAAATCATTCTTGTGCCTGCGGCTCGGCAAAAATAATCCGCGGATTAATGTTTTTATATACCTCGAAGCGGTAGCAGATGCGAGTCGTCGTCGCTAAGTGCTCATTACAGCACGGATTGCGCAATTCGCTGTCGCAAATACGTATCGCGATGACATGTCCGGTCGGAAATAAATCGTTTCTCGTATACCCAGAGCGAGGTTCTCTATCGAAAAATAAATTGTTAATCTCAATTTTCTTTGTATTACCCGACAATTAACGACAACGATGACGGACAATGAAATCCAACATTAACGAGTAAATACCATAATTAAAGAATGCGTAACGATTTATAGCATTATAATTGTTGTAAAAATTTTTATCGCGATCATTATGTTCTTAATTAGACAAAAAGTAGAGATTAAAATATTTGTTTTCACTGACGATTTGTAAAAACTCGAAATGAAAAAATCGTAGATCAAAGCGATAAACCCAAATGTCGACGCTTTAATCTTGCCGAGCTTGAAAATAAGCAAACGAACTAAAATTCCCTGTGTTTTCAGAACGGCGCCATATCGGCCCTTCCCTATCTGGCCATGTGGATCTTCTCCGTACTGATAGCCTACGTCGCCGACTGGATGATCCAGCGGAAGATCTTCGGCATCACGGCCACCCGCAAAATCGTCAACAGCATCGGCCAGTTCGGGCCGGCGGTCTGTCTCACGGCGGCCTCCTACACCGGCTGCAATCCCACCCTGACCATCCTGCTGCTGACCCTCGGCGTGGGCCTGAACGGCGGCATCTACTCGGGCTTCAAGGTCAATCACCTGGACATCTCGCCGCGCTACGCCGGCGTCCTCATGTCCTTCACCAATTGCACGGCCAACATGGCCGGTCTGCTGGCCCCGATCACCGCCGGCTACCTCATCTCCGGAACGGTAAGTCGATCATTTTTTTTTTTTTTTTATTTATATATCTAACGACGATCGTAATTGCGGAAGTATCGTACGATACGAATCGTTATACGATAATTAAATGCCCCCGCGAGTCGAATATTCGAATGACGCATCTTCTCTCTCTCTCTCTCTCTGCGTTGGATTTGCCGAAAGATAAATATTTTCATAATTGCCTTTCGAGTACACGCGCACAAACAAAACACACACAGTCGTGTCGGTACTTGTGGGTTCTTTCGCTCGTTATACGTGCTCGCGCGAGATATATATACTTACCACCGGACACACTCGGCAGAGAGAAAGAGAGACCCTACTTAAGATAAGATAGGCGAAGAAACGGAGCAATCGTGTCATTCCTATACTCTGTTTACACAATTTAGATTTATGTACGAATAATTCATGTATCGGTTTCGTGTACACATTGCTCAATTGCAGAAAATTAAAACGACAACATAACGCGAGAACGGGAGGAATTAAAAATTATTCCGCGTTTTTCTGTGTGTGTGTATATTAAAATTATGCAACTGTGACTCGCCCGAGAGAGGAGGTCGTATCGAAGACGGTTTTCAAAAATACACCAATGTGCTATTATGCGCTCTCGTATTTTGTCAATGTTTCAAGAAAAGCTCATTTTTTGAGAGGTGCAACTTTCACGCGCTCACAATTGGCTCGCGCAAATGTCGCCGATGTACCGATGATGATCGTTTAAAATAGCCATGTGAGAAAGTAACGACGGGCATTTCGATGAAAATAACAATTTTTTTTTCCGTTGATAATTTCTCGAATAACGCCGAAGCTTTTTTGGAGTAACTCCAAGCGCGATGTTGTCACCCGTATAGAAGCGGCCATTCAAAGAAAAGCGACTTGCGTCACGTATCAAAATCTAAGAATCTATAGGTATACCAGTGAGAAAGATAAAGATCATAGATGAGCTCAGAACTGAATTACGCGCGAATAATATCGTTTAAATCAAATTTTCCAACTAATCCTTTTCTTTTCTTTTTGTTTTAAAGCCTTCTCAAGCCAAGTGGAGATCGGTGTTCCTGGTCTCGGCGTGCATTTACGTTATATGCGGAACGTTCTACATCTGCTTCGGCTCGGGCGTCCGCCAGCCCTGGGACGATCCGGAGAACGACGCCAACGTCATGGAAAGAATCAAGAAGCAAGAGGAGGAGCAAGAGCGCGAGGATCTGGCCAAAAAGGTCCAGAAAACAGAGAAGAAGAGGATTCGCCAAGAGGCGAAGGAGGCCAAGATCGCTCGCAAGCGCGCGAGGAAAGAGAGGAGGCGGTCGGCGTCGAAGGTCATCCCGGTAACAATAGAATCGCCGGAGATATCGGACACGTCGCCCAAAATGATGACCACATCTTTCCATGTGATCGACGAGACTCGACCATCGTCATGAAAGGAGGCACGACGTCAGGGGCCCCGGCAACACCCTTGAACGCCCGTGTCTCCTTTTAATTGTAAAAAATATATATATATAATATACATTATATATTGATATCATTATCATCATTATAATTTTAAGTAAAAAAAAAAAAGTTATTGCGTTTTTGCATGCAAAAAACCGTTTGTATATAAATTGTATATATATTTTTAAAATGACAATCATCGAGATCGTCTCATATGGATAGTGAGTGAGTGATTGATGTGAATGTTATAGTGAGTTATTATCGTGCTGCTACAGCTTGAATTGTAAGAGAAGAGTGTGAAAGAGGAAAAAAAATGTGCGAGTTGAGCGGTAATATCGGCGAAGTTTGAATCTAATTTTTTTTAGTTTTCTACTTGTACTGATGCATACTCTGCATTGCGCGCGAGTGCCAAGTGTGTGTATGTATACATGGAAAAAAAGTCATTTATGTCTTTTGCCTCCACGTTTTTTCTTCTTGAAAAAAAAATAATAAATGAATAAAAAAAATTGACGAGGATATTTAGCTCAAGATATTATTACAAACGCAACATTAAGAATAACTACAGATTATGCCATATAACAATAGTGATGTGCTCTCGTACTTTATATACGTGGATATTCTTTTTTGATAAAAGCTATTGACGTTACACTTTGTTCAATTGAAATTTGTTTATCTGCCTGAATAGAAAAGATAAGTGAAAGATTCTCGAAAATTTCACAGTAATTTTTTACAATACTTTTTCAAAATAATAAGGGACATTTTTTACCCGAAAGGCCAATCTACTTTTAAACTTGAAACACTTGAAATAGTCGATTTGAAAAGTTATACTTTATGTGCGTTGCTGAACAAAGAGAACAATGATTTGATAAAAAATATTTTTCTGATTGTATTGAATGATCGATCGCTTAAAATCGCGCAATCGCACACCTATTATATGCATGTGAGGAAAAAGAAGGTGAATGCAACGAAGAAACTAGTGCTTGCTGTGAGAATGTTACAAAGTGGTATATATACATATATACGGAATCATTGAAAGTGCATATTAATATCAACTTTATTTTATGCTTGTAAAACGAACGTTGATTATTATGAGCAACAGTATTAGGTAGAGCGCGCCTCACGTTCGCCATCCGTATCGATGTTATATACAGGTATATATAGAAGTTTTTTGAGAGAGAGAAAAAACAGGAGGAAGTGTCATCTTTATCTGAAACTGTCAGTACTCCGCTTAACAATCGACATTTAAGCTCCAAGAAAAATGCCGCGAACGAGCGTTCATATGACGTTGATAATTTTGTATACGTTTTGTTATTTTATATATTTTACCTTATAAGATTTACATGTTATACGTACATATCTATATATCAACTTCCTATTTAGCATATAAATAGTTCGTAAGTTCTTTTTTTTTTTCAATTATAAATATAAATAATTCAAAATAAGTTGTCATCCTATCATGATTTATTTTATTCGTACGAGTTGAATTCGTTATTTACAAAGTTCTGAAACACGTTGTTCTGTTTCGACGTTAACATAAGTGTACTTTACACTTATTTCCTCATTTTTTTAGAGCAGAAAATGCATTTTTAATTTTGAACTCGCTAAATCAGCACAAATCGATTTTTTAAACCGAAAAAGTCTTCAAAATAATTTTACAGTCTTCCAAAGTGTGACATTACACTCTTGTATCAGAAATGATAATTTTTATAAAACGAAAAAATTGTCGCATTGTACATTGAAATGCGGTTTTACATTACAATTTGTCTTCGCTTTTGAAGACTCGTAAGATTTATCAACAGTTGTACTTCATAGTTTGTTAATCTTGCCCAATGATGAGATCAATACTTAAATTTTAAATTATTTATAAAAATATATGTGCTTATTCCAAATGTTTTCAACAGGCAAGATGAGCCAGAGCACTTTTCAAGTTTATACGGAAACTAACTTCTCATCAAAGAATCGGATGATTTTATTAAAGGCTCATAAAAGTAGAACGTATTTCAACGAAAAGAGATGAAAAAAAAGTGAATACTGTTGTGGAGACGATTAAATTTATTATAAAGTTTTGTCGTGCATCGCTGTAGCGTAGACATAAGAAATTTTTCTTCGCTATTCGACAATGTTGTTCCTTGTGCCTTAACAGAGCGGTCGATTCTTTTTGCTAAGTTTTTGTAGAAGTACTATTTTTTGAAAAAAAAAAGATGCTTGTATAAATTTTTTTACAAAAGATTATTATAATTGTTCAGTCATGTCGAGGTCTGTGATTTATTGATTGCTTAAATAAAATGAAAGCAACTCATGCGTACGTATATTTGTTATTTAATAGAGAATGCGTTTCAATAAAATTTTTGTAATTATAAACTGCTCAAGCTGTAACTACTTCAAAGGAAAATTATAAATACAGTGTATGTGAAACTTCATTCAAAAAGATACTGCTCATGTGCTGCTTTGAAAATAGAATTGACAATACCAATGACTGTGAAATCGCTAGATTTAAATACTAGTCGACAATCTTGAGAATGGTAGTGATTGGAATTGAAATTCAATCAATAACATGAAAACTCTTCAT
The DNA here is from genome assembly GCA_034770305.1 of Trichogramma dendrolimi. Classification (NCBI taxonomy): domain Eukaryota; kingdom Metazoa; phylum Arthropoda; class Insecta; order Hymenoptera; family Trichogrammatidae; genus Trichogramma; species Trichogramma dendrolimi. Next base: position 888,736 of record JAPMIB010000045.1, read on the forward strand.
TTAAATTATTCTGTTAGTTACATCCTATTTTCATAACGCGATCCATATCAGTTACAATAGTTAAATAAGCAGTTTTAAAAAGAAATAGATTATTGTTTGTAACAAACTGTTGACAAAATGTACTATATTTATTGTTAAAATTGCATCTTGTGATATAAATAGTTTAATAGAGCGGTTGAATAAAAACATTCTCTACCTCGAATCACGTTTGATTTTTACTTCAGCAAAATTCATTGCAGCAACTCTCACGTAGAAATTGAAACTGCTTTAATTCGTAATTTAATAAATCATCAAGGAGAAAGGAATAACTCAAATATTTTTTTATAAAAAGTCGTTTTTTATTTATTGTAGATAAGTAGGTCTTATAACATTTTTTCTACAGTCAATTTAAATTATTGAATTTGCCAAGATGTTTACCTGTAACACAAAAGAAAAATATGGAATTTTGGTTCAACATAAAAATTAACTAATCTTTAATTTAGTTAAAATACTACTTCAGATAGAGCTAATAGTGTCATTCACAAAAGATGATATGATATTATAAATTAAATCATCATTAGTAGAATGTCTTTTTTCACATAGTTATGAAAGAAGGATTGATATTTACCTTTTTAAAGGTGATTTTTCTTTTTCCTCAGGATTTTTTTTTGAATACTTCAAACCAGGGTTCTGTAAATAAAAAAATTGATATAATTTCTGATGCTAGGTTTTTTAGTTAAAATAAAAAATTTCTTTAATTATTTTTTCTCAGTGGTAGTGACGAATAGAGTGTATGTATATCATTAACGTATTTCAAACCAAAGTCTCGTCATTGAAAAAATAAAACTAATACATAAATAAATTTTTCAAAAAATGGTAACTTACATTAATATGCATTAGGTTAACCCATAGCAATAAATTGGAAGAAGCAATTCGTAGGTCTTTGGTTCTTTCAACTGAAAATAAGAATATTAAATTAGTTCAAAGTTAAGATTATTTCAGAGTGATTTAGTTAAAACTTTGAATATGATTCAGATAGGAGCGAAAGACATATGCTAGTTATACATCAAAGTGTTCAGTTGAACTATGAAATCATCATAAAAATTCAATTTAAAATATTTAGAATTAAAATATCTTAGATCATTATACTCACTTTTCATTCTATTTCCTTTATTTTGTTAGTGACAATGGTATGGTAGCACATCCTCACTGCTCTGCAGAGTCCTTTGTTTGACTCAGTACACTAGAATAAAGTTTGGATGTTTAGTTGTTGTTTTAATTCAAAAGATTAATTCTTGTTGATTTTATTCATGATCAGATAGGAGCGAAAGACATATGCTAGTTATACATCAAAGTGTTCAGTTGAACTATGAAATCATCATTTTGAATAAAAAATTTATTAATAAAAGTAATGGTAAATTTAGAATTTTCTTACCTAGACTTTTCAGGCTTGACAAATTTAGCTTGGACAAATATCCTAGGAACATCAATCTTTTCTTTCAAGTTGACTGTTCTTCTTTGGACATAAGAACAACTCTTTGTTTTAAATCCAACAGATTCAAACAGCTCTTGCACTTCTTCAATGGTGAAGTAGTAGCTTCTGTAAAATGAATGTTTTCATTAGTATATTTGAATAACATATTACAATCATAGAATTAATTATAAAAAATTGTCAGATAGGAGCGAAAGACATATGCTAGTTATACATCAAAGTGTTCAGTTGAACTATGAAATCATCATTGCAAATAAAATATTATAATAATAAGATATCATTTTATAGATCATTCAACTTGCCTTGTGCCATCCTGACGGACATATAAATTATCTGCAATTTTACATCCAGGTTTGAATCTCATTTGAGCCATGTCGTAGCGTCCATAGTCGCGGAACAAAAGAACTCCCTCCTCATTCATTACATCAAATATGTTTTGAATGACTTGTTTGAATTTCAAAGGATGAATCGCAGATAGTACAAAAACCAAAGTAGCAATATCCACTGGATGAAATACTTTGTCAGAAATGGACTCAGTGACATCAGCTTGAAAAGCTTCTACGTACTCTGAATTGTATAGTGCATGACCCTTAACGAATTCAATCGCTCTTGGAGAGAGATCGCATGCAAACATTTTTTTAAACGGTACATTTTCCTCTATCAATGGATAGATCAAATTACCGACTCCGCAGCCGATCTCGCAGAACACTCTTGGGCTCCTCCGTTCCTCTTGTGAGGTATCGTCACCGAGAAGCTCCGCGAATTCGCGGGTCGTCCAGTGTCGATCCTTGAAGAAGCGGGTGTCGTTCCGCTTGTAAAACAGATCCCAATTCTTTTTGGCGTTCTTCTCGATTTGCATGGCTTGGAAGTCGGATACCAAGCGCATATCTTGGGCCTTCATGCGATCAATCTCTTCCTTGGTCAACGTGGGCTTGGCCGCGTGGCCGGCGTACGAAACCGCCGTCGTGGCGTTGTTCGCCGTATCTTTCCTATCGGCCATGTCTCTCATCGAGAAATATGTGCAGGTAACCTTAAAATTCAACACGTGGCTGGTGCTAATTTCATCGAATCAAGAAGCCGGTCTCTCTCTCAAGCCAATTTTTGCATCCTCCGTGCAAAATCTGTAATAAAAATCATTCTCATTTAATAATCGATCGATTAAAAATAGTATTAATTTATATGCTTTATGAGTGCGCTCAGAATAAGAGGTTGGCATCAATACGGACTCAGCCGGCAATTCCTATCAAGAACAAAGGTTCATCATTTAATGCGCTTAATTTTCTTTTTTCATTTTCAATAGTTTAAACGCTACAGAGAGCGTAAAAATTGAATAGTACTAGTACAGTAGACTTAAATTGATACTCGATTCGAATCAACGAACAGTACAGATTTCAAATAAATACGAATAAAACAGTTCATTCGATATTTACTACCCTATGCAACAAAGTTATTTTTCGTAGACATGATATTAGAATTAAGTGTTAATACCTTTTACTTGTTGCGAAGCAGCGGATTCTCATCGCAGACACGTGCGACCAACCAATCGGTCTCGTGGTGGAGAGAGAAGTGATCAAGTCGCTCCGCGCCTCGTCCAACATCGATGCCTGAGTTTGCTGGCGTAGGAAGTAACCGCGCGCTTTTTCGCTCTGTCTCTCTCTCGCTCATAGGGAGCCCGGTCTTGAAGAATTCAAGATGGCGCTCGAGCGCGAGATTCAAAACCTTCAAAACCTGAATACGAAAAATTGTTAGGAAAAATTGTATTAAAAATTTTAAAAATGTTACAGAGCGTTGGAAAATGCAAACCAAGGTAGTCACCTACGAAACCCAGCTCGGTAATGTTTTTTTTTTTTGATAAATCTGCCGACCAAAGCAGTAACCTTCGCGACCCATCTCGCTATTATTACAACAAGTAAACTGCAAACCAAAGCCATTGGGAGCATTTGCTAACTTCAAATTGTTCTAGAAATACAATTTAACAATTTAAAAAAGTAACAGATTATTTGTAAATAATATATGCTCACTGATTGTTCTAGACAACTAACTACTCTCATAAGTATTGTCTTGAACCTTGGAGTTAGTTAATGTATCTTCTTTAGAAGAAAAGAATAAGTTGGTTCATGTATGTTAGGAGGCCTAGCATCATGAATCAAACTGGAATCATTCTTGATTGAAGTAGAATTCTCAACATTTTTAATTGCTTTCATGTGTGATAATTTTCTATTGTGATAAATTTGTTGACCGTTCTGCTCGAGGCACTGCGCCGGAAAAGACGCCGACGACCAAGTGGCGGCGCAGCGAACTTGGACGCGTTGTCGAGTTTCCGTGGCGGGCGTCATGAAATTTTTTTCATTCGCTTGATCGATATGCAAAGTTTTAATTCTTTTATGAATACTTCAATTTTTTTTACTTTTTTTTACTTTTTTTCGACTTTCAAAAATTTGAAAGAAATAATTCATTTATACAATCTAACGAAGCTGAACGAAAATACCATTAATTCGAGCATAAGGTTGTATTGTCTATAATCTCTGACAGAATTTTCAAGGATAATTGTCAATTGCAAAAATATTGCACAAAGGATTTTCAAATGTTGACAATTTTCTCACTAATTGATTTACCAAAAAAAAAAAAAAAACTAAAAAAAGTAATTTCCAAACGAGCTCTAGTGTCCATTCGTTGCGCCCGCGAGTAACAACTTTTTGAAACGAAGGAGCTTTCGAAAGCGAGCGAAAGCTCTCTCTCGCTGACGAAGAAAAAAAGGCACGAAAGCTTCGTGAAAAGAGCTTGCAAAAACCAGGCTAACATGCCCGAGAAAAAAGAGATCCAAAGAGTCTAATTTGTGCGGGAGAGATATTTATAAATCGATCGACACCCCGGCGATATCGCGCGCTCGGGCACACACATAAAAATTCAGAGGGGTCTTCTGTGCCTCGGTTGTATATAGTCCGCACACGACAAAAATATACGTTTATAACACATGTCGTCGTCGTCGTCGTCGTCGTCGTCGTCTCTCCGTAACTATTTACTTACATAATAATACGATGGCTCCTGGTAAAAAGAGCTGTAATAGCTACGTGTGACGCTCCGATTTAGACACTAGACGTTTCGATATAATAAAAATGTTGGATAATACAGGGCTTTCATCGTGTACGACTATATACCTTGCTGACATTTCACGAGTTCCATAGCGCTTTAATAATACGCTTTGGACAGTGAATTATTTATAGGGTATACCTTTAATGTAGTATTATTATTTATTCATTGTAGTTCAATTTTTTCAGATAAATATGATTACCTACCGACTTACGGTACTCAATTTTTTTTTTCCATTATGAATCATAAATTCAAAATTTTATAAACACACAAAAAAAAATACCCCGGGGTTTAAGAAAAACTTGTGTTTCTCCGAGTAAACCTCAGTTATTAGAAAACTAGAAAAATTTCGATTTTTTTTCCATTTTCTAGCAATATTCAAACGGCTATACAGCAGTTAATTTTGAAGCAGTAAAAACTTTGAAATAGGCAAATTAAAGGTATTTTTAAGACCTTTAATTTGACGGGTTTGAATCTTTATTTGCTTAAAAATTCACGGCTATAGAGCCATTTGAATATATTGCTGTAAAGAAGCGGTAAAAATTAATTTAAATCGAATTTAAAAACCTTCAAGCGACTGGCGGCATGGGTTATCTCAATTTATATGAGCTAAAATTTGGCACGGATTATTTTTTTGGTACATAGATCAATTTGCCGTTTGGTCCGGGCAAAATAAAAAAAATTTTTTTCTTTGCCTCTAGTCTAATGTATAGGTGTAGGTATATAGACTGTGTACCACTCGTAAAGGTTATCGCCGCGGTGCACTCGTAACGGGAGGACGATATATACACTCAAGCAATACGTGTACATGTATACCTATACATGCGTGATATGTAGTGTGCTCTATATATCATTGCGTCTCGCTATACTATACAACACACACACACCGCACACGCATCTCTCGCGAGACTTTTTAAAGGGAAAAAATAGCGCTCTTCGCCGCGTATACGACGAGGCTCTTTAAAAGTCGAAATTTGGAAATTCGAGTGACAATTGTGACCACGTGGATGCGTTGCCTACGCGGCCAAGGGGGCCCCCGACAACAGCAACGCGATCGTCGTCGAGGCATCATCGTCCGGTAACATGCAGCAGTAGCTGCGCCAAAAGTCAACTTGTTTTTTCCCATTGAAAAACCTAACCTTCCCCGCCTTGCTATCGTTGACGTTTGTGTCACAAGGGAGTTATATACGCTGCTGCTCTGCCTGCCTGTTATAAGTGTGTCTGCGTACGCGTTCAGCAAAGTATATACGTGTGTGCACACGATTATCGAGCCGCTTTTTCTATACCGAATTTTCAATAATTAATGGTCTTGCGTGAGAAATTAACAACAAGACTACTATTGCTCTCGCTTACACGTGGCATTAAGAAAAACATGTGACTTTGGGTTGCAGCATGAATTGTTGTTGTTTTTCGGAATTCACTTTCGAAAAGTCACTTGTTATTCGCCGCTCGTCCTTACAAGCTCGCAGCAATCGTCGTTCGTCATTTTATACAGTTGCAATGTGAAGATAGTGTATATTTTTATAAATATAGCCCAACTACCTGCAAGCACATTTTTTTCTATTTTGAGCTGGGCTCTTTGACACATCAATATTTTTCTAACTATACAGTTGCAAAGATGAGTGTTCTTAATTTGAAAAAAGAAAAGCGCAGCAAGTTGGAAGACATTGTGGAAAATTTGTCACATGGCGAGCTCAAGAACACCAGCACGATCAGTGACAATATTTTTGGCAAAGTTGAATCGCAGCTTGAAAATATGTTTGCTGGGATCGTTGAGAATCACAATGCATTGGAGGCTCCTATATATCTTGGCAACGACCCAAAGTTCATGGAAGCGAATAAACCAGTTGTTGCCACAGAAAATCATACTGTAAAGACTGAAATTAATGAAATAAGTAGCCCGATTGTAGCAGCTAATAATGTTCCTAAAGAAACAGTCGGTCTAACAAATGGAAACCAAACATCTGTTGCTGAAACTGAAAAAAAGAAGAAACCCAGTAAAGCAAAGAAAAAAACTGCAAAGAGAAAAGTTGAATCAGATGATGAATCAAAAAATAAAAGTGTCAGTTTACCAGTACCAGAAGTTAAAAAAATTAGAGGACCTGTGATAAAAATGAAAAAAGGCAACGATAAGCCAATTTTTGTTGAAGTATTAAATACATTTAGAGAAGATGATGATGATAAGCCAAAAGACAAAAAATCTTCAAGAAAGTCTCACGGTCAAAATTATGATTTTATGAAAGATACTCTGAATAATAGATCTTTAAATTCATCGGCACTAAATGCAGAAAGTAACAACTTATGGATATGCATATTTTGTAAACAAGGACCACATCACAGAATAGCAATGTCTTCATTTAGTACACAATTGAAAGCCCCAGAAGCTCTTGGTGATTTATTCGGACCATATTTTATAAAAGAAGATAATCAAAGCATATCCAACGACAACGATACTTCAAAATTATTTGATAATCAAACAACACCCAAAGGAATAAAACATGAAAAACCAGATTACAGTGGCTCTTCAGAAAAACATAAAAAGAAATTCTATAACAATATGAATGGCGAGTCTTCAAATGTGACAGTGGAGCCCAGAGAGATTTGGGTGCACGAACCTTGCACTTTATGGACAAACGGAGTTTATATGGTTGGTGGACGTATAAAAGGATTGCAAAGTGCTGTACATAACACATCTAAACTTATTTGCAATCACTGTGGCTTGGATGGAGCTAATATTCAATGCATAAAAAGAAAATGTAAATCTTATACACATTATCCTTGTGCAGTCGCTGCTAATTGGGAGTTAAACAGTGATCAGTTTTTGGCCAAGTGCTGTGCTCACAAGGATCAACAATAAATTAATTGTAGACTGTATTTTTTTCCAGAATAATTTTCTACATGTATAAATGAAATCGCGACTTTTGTATTAATAAAATAAAAACGATTACAAATATATTTCAACTATAGTTACATGTTTATTATTTCGTTATTTATGCTAACTAATGTATGCTAAATTATTTTTAAACGATGAAAACAAATACTTCAAATGAAATCGAAATTGGCAGACCTGACTCGCATGATATCTCGGTTTTGCGAGTAGAGTGCGAATTGCTGTTTATGTTATTGACTCCGAAAGTCTGATGACATGTCAATCACCGCACTGTTGGTAAACCTGGCCGTACAGTACACGATAACATCTCGTCGTCTCTTTCTCGCTCGCAGAAGTCGCGCAAACACCTGTGCGCAATATTCAGCGTATGATATGCTTGTGACTATATTTATTACCCCAGTGGGTATTGTTGAATACGGTTTGACAATTACGTGTCAGTGAATGTATATGAGCGAGTCTCAGCAGCAGCCAAGTGGGTGTGTTTGAGTTTCAGCACACATAGCAGCAGTCTCGCATCGCGTTCGTCGATGAGCAATATTTTTTTTTTCGAATATCTATCAGTCCCCGTAGAAGCGATCTGACAATTTCGTTGCTAGTTCAGCGGTACTGGTTAGAAGCAAATTTTTCGACTTGGTGTCACTGCAAGGTAAACAGAGCTTTTGCGAAACTTTTCGCTATCATAACCTGCTCCGTGATAAGATTGATGTACCGAATTAATGGTAATTGTATCGTAGGTTTTTACGAGATTAGTTAAAATATGGATGCCTTTGGTGATAATTTCGTGAACGAGCCCGAAGTCGATCCAGCTGCTGAATTTTTTAGCCAGAGAGCAAGACCAATTGGCTGGCTTGGAAGTTGAAATTCCTTCGAGCACTTCAGTCTTGCAAAATGCAGCAGGTTTGTATAAAGTTATTATGATGAAATCATTGATACAAACTATACTGATTTATTAATCTTGCTGTAAAATTTGCTCTAGACGATTTGACTGAAACTGGAAAAGCAAGTAGTGACGATGGTGGCAGTTTTGAAATGATTAACAATATTGACAAACCTGATCCAGTTATTGGTAATTGCAGTGATTTACCCTTACTTATTGTTTAGTTTACCCAATTTTATTTTCATTTTTCCTTTTTTATTTTATTCACAATGATATAGAAAATAATCATTTTCAACCGCCACCAGTAAAAGAAGAACCAGAGAAAATCAAAAAATTGAGAGAAGAACAAAAAGCTAGACTAGAACAGAAAGGTAGTTGTCCTTTTTTTTGCACTGATGATTAAATGTTTTCTGAGAATTAACGTGTATGACTTTAAATTCCAATGAAAATTTAGATGCTGAAGAAGAAAAAAAGAAGGAAGAATGGAAGATAGCTGCTAAAAAAGAGCTTGATGACTGGTATAAACATCATGCAGAGACTATCAGCAAAACTAAAGCCACAAACAGGTAATTATCATAAGTCCTCTAGAGTAATTAAGACGTATCAAAGAGTCATGACACTCTAATGTACATATATAACAAAAGAACCAATTCTCAAGTATATCATTTTGGTTTTGCCTCTTAGGGAATCTGCCAAGTAAGTTACAAAGATACAGTTAAATGCATGTAAACTAAAGTTATTGCAACAAAAATTAATCATTGCATCAGTATTTATACATCTATTTTTCATTTGCTCTTATATTTATAAAATTCCACCTAAAAGTCAAATTATACTCAGATATTTTATTAGAGTTTGATAAATAAGACTGCATAAACAAAAATCACAAGTACTCTAATAGTTTGTTCTGCATGGTATTAGTATTTTATGCATAATATTAATTTTAGCTTCTTGCCTGCAAATGCCTTTTTCAGCCTAGTACTTGTTATTTTGGTTTTAACATAGAAAAATCAATTTTATCAAATTCAATATGATTTATTTTAAAATATTGCTGAAATATTTAATGAGCTGAAGCAACACAATATTCAATAATTCTTAATACAATTGGTAAAAAAAAAAAATATAATGCAAAAAAAGTCAGTAGATAATCAGGATGAAATTTTTATTTCTCTGAATGAAAATGGTCTTAATCTTAATTAGAGAATGCAGTGCATTAAGAAATTCAAATTTATTTCTAAAAAAATAAATATTAAGTAACTCTAAATTAAATTTTTTGTAAGCTTTCTATTATTAGGGATAATTAGAATTCCAAATAATGTTAGAAGTATTTTATATTCTTACAAATATTATTTTAGATGTGATAGATTACAAGTTAAAATTTGATTTGTGGTAAATATAGTATTTTTGCATTTGATTTGAAAAAAACATTACAGCGTTCAACAAAAGCTTAATTTTCAAATTATTTATAGATATTGGAATGCATTTTTTAAAAAGCAAGCGCAACATAGTTGAATTTTTTATTTAATAAGCACGTCTTATAGCTAAATTATGAAAAATTCTGATCAAAGCACGCAGCTGTATAAATCCAAAGGTTGCGTATCTATTTCATAGTATAATATTTTGTTTCCTATTTGTACAGAAACGCTGAAAAACAATTTGTCGCCGAAGCGGACGAGATCGAGCCTGGCACTGAATGGGAACGCATCGCCAAGCTTTGCGATTTCAACCCTAAGTCATCGCGAACGTCCAAGGATGTGTCTAGGATGAGATCGATCATACTCCAACTCAAGCAGAATCCACCTCCACCAGTCAAAGTTTGAATGAATTCTGAATTTGTCGATAAACTGAGATATAACAGAAAAACCGTAAACTATCACATTAAATTATAGCTATCATTATTTTACACCTATACACGATTATGTTATTATAAATATTTATTATTGAGAAACATATTTGTAAGATATAATAAATGTATAACATTGATAATCATGAAATAGTTCTTTATTTTGACTATTCGAGCTTACACATATTAAAACAATTCTGAATAAAAACGTTAGAAAATGCATTGAAAAATGCTATTGTTTAAATGATCTTCTTAATTGTATTAAACATTAATACACAAATAATTACACGTAAAACGCATGTATAGAAACATTTTTAAATAATTTTAAATCTAATAATAAAATATATACTTCATCTCTTGGTACAAGCAATACGAAAATATATTATTTACGTATACTGTTTATATCATCATTAAGTATAAAGTAATCCATTTAACTTTTTACATCAACCTACTGCTCATTAGAGCTTATCACAAGTAAATTTTTTTTGTATAAAATTTTTCTCTCAGAAAATGGCAGAGTTTGACAAGTAGTAAACAGTCACTAGTATTTTTTTTTTTTTTTGATTCCAAACAGGCGATTTAAACTTATCGCATTATGTTCCTCAACACCAATAGTATTTATCATGCAACAAAGTAGCACTTGTAGACATTTTGATTATACATCATGCAGGAACAATCTTCTTTTGGAAGGTAAGTATTTCGATGAACTAAAAAAGAAAGAAATTGATAATTACTACAATCCAACATAAAATAATTTATCAAATTATTTTAATTTAATACCTCATATTTGTTCCAGTACTGTTCTTTATAAGTAGTTGCATATCATGTCGCCACAGATATATAGCAGGGAATTTACTTACATCTATATAGGGTGGAATAGCGCGAAATACTGCATAGTCGGTTTTTGTGGGATTTTTTCTACAATAAAAAATGAAGTCATTTATGCTGTTAATAATTAAAGTATTAAATATAAAAAGTTGAAATGTACCCTTCTAGAAAAACTTCATCTCCCATCCTCTCATCTGCACAATCCATATCTTCCTCCGAAGACCTGCTTGTCTCTAATTTTAGAGGTGAAGATGGAGGAGTCACAAATTCTGAGTCATCTAAAATATTTAAAAAACACTTTAACAAAATGATTTTATTTCGATTAGTTCTATTTTTATTCATTTTATAACTACCTTGGCTTTCGTCGTCCGAATCTGCATTAGTTTGTAAAACAAGACTCTCTAATTGAGAACACAGATCATTTATGTTATTTTCATTTGCTTTTACCTAGAAAATAAACGAAACCAATGTGAAATAAATTCATAAAATAATTTTAAGAGAAACTTACCGTTTCAATAGTATTACTAGATTTTTTATCAATATTAAAACTAAATTTCATTTTATTTCGATGTTGTTTCCTCAAAAATTCTTCTAGTTTTTTTAGTCCATCTTCACATCTCAAATCAGCAAAATCTTTCAAAAATGGCCAATATTCTTTCCATAATACTTGACACTCTGATGCTAATTCCCTAATGTGGAATAGTTCAAATGTATTTCAGATCTTAAAAGTGTTTATTCTTCAAATTGGAGAGAAATAAAATATGTACCTTCCAACCATTTCAAGCCCCTTATCAGTATCTTGAAAACGGAAAGATGAATTTAAATTTTCAAGTTTTTCCCAAGCTGGAGGATTGAATGGTGAACCTATGATAGGGCTTCTAAAAGGGGAATTTAAACTTGAATTGCGGAAAGATGAGTTGAAACCAGGACTTTTTAATCCATTGCTTTCACTATAGCCTTTACTATTTGGAGTTAAAAGTATTCTGGGGGGAGTTTTCCATTTTTTCCTGAAATCTAGAGCTTGTGCTTTAGTCATTGGGCCAGCGATGGCTCTTACTTCTATACGTGGAGAAAAAGGATCAGTATTCAATTGCTGGAAAAATATCATTGAAATTATTATAACTTTAACTTTGATTGATTACAAAAAATTGTATACTCACAGGAGGACTAGCTGGAGAAAAAGGATCTCCAATTTTTGGCTGTACGCTATTATCTTCTGCACGGAGAACTGGTACATAATATTGTTCATCCATTATTAAAGATCGTATCTCACTTTTTAACTTTTCATCGTCCGTAAACTTTCTACTGCAAATAATCTAATTCAAAGAATATTAATTTATATTATAGCATTACTTCTGAACCATGAAATTATTTAGCACATTACTTACATCAATGGGAGTTTCGTGGTGCTTATTCAGTGGTGATTTCAAACATTGTGGGTAAGATAAAAGTACTTTCACACATTCTTTTAAACCAAACTTTGTTGCGAAATGCAATGGAGTTTCGTTTAAACCTTTGTCTGGCGTGTTCAAGTACAAATCTTGCAATATATGACTTCTATTTACATAATTCTTCTTTTCATCTGTATTACCATAAAATAGTTTCACAAATTCTGGATCACCCACAGTATTTAAAATCAATTCACACATTGCTGGACTTTGAGCACTTTTTACAGCCACATGTAAAGCGTTATATCTGCTGCCTTCCTGTAAAGTTATCGCATGCATGTCAATTTTACAGCCAATTTAAAGCCAATATATCTCAGTAGTAATATTTCACTTACATGTAAAATCGAAGGAGTATCTCCGCTACTGACAAGATACCTAGGATTCTCCCATATCTGCGTCCTGACTGCATTAATGTCATTTTTCTCTATCAGCTTTCTCAGCTGCGTGAGATTTTGTGGTCTGGGAGCTTTAAAAACGTTACCCTTGTCCTCGGCTGCGGCATTGGCTATGCCACAATTCGCCAGAGGATTCGCCAGTATCGCTTCGAGACCGTTCCTGGCGAACGCCACCGCATCCTCGTAAGCTCTGAAGGTCTTGAGACGCGCACGTTTGAATTTCTTGATGACCCTCAGTGCTTCCGTCTTGTCTCTGAAGACGTAAGGCTGCTCGTCTGCAAAATACATGTACGGACACGGGGGTTATTGGTTATGGAAAAAGTTTGTTTTGGTGCTGCTGATTTTTTGCCTACCGTCTGATTCCATATTGTCACCGATTGGCACGTAAACGGCGTGAAAATCCCGCACGGGAGAAATCGCAGGGACCGGCTCTTCCATTGCGCTTCTTGACACATCTGCCTGTACGAGATCCAAAAGTTTCCCGAAAGTCGCTGTGCCTGCAGGCGGCCTTGGACTGTCTCAACGCTGCAGGGTGAGAAAATTTCTCGTCTCTCTCTCTCTCGTCTTCGTCCGAAAAAATGTCCCACCAAATATCACAATTTTTCGTATGTAATACCACTGCGAGCGACGAGCACACAATACACGACGGTCAATGTGGGGTACTAAGACTACACAACGCCGAAAGCGAGATGTGTTTATATCGAATTCGCTTCAAAGTTCATAACACACGCAGAGAGAGAGTCGAGCAGCAACGAGCGACGACGACGTGCTAGTATGTATGCCTACAGGCAGGATAACACAAATGCGAAGTGCGTATCGAGAATCCGCGCGCGCGAACGCGTGTGCAGTAGGGGGTTGGCCGACTGCGCGACTTTTCTTCTGTTTTCCAGCTACTATCTCTCTCGGCTATTATTATTATTATTATTATCGAGAGAGTCAATTTTGGAATTATAAGAGGCAACTTCCGGAGTTGTATGGGAATCTTGACTTAGATTACGGAATTATTAATATAAATGTCGGACGGAAATAGCAAGCGAACGGGGCGAGACGATAAAAATTTCGCGCGAGGGACGCGCGCGCCTATTTTTCGGCGACCAATCGCGGTTTTTTTTTTTTTGCACGCAGCTGCCCTATGACTGAGAACGCCCCTGCATTAGGGTGCATTGCATTCGGTGTGCCATGCGTGTCCAGAGATAATTTTCAGCAGAGTCGAAATTTGGATGCGTTCGTAAGTTTGAAATTCGATTTTATAGTCACTCCACGAAATCGCGTATACTATTTTAAGACCGAGTCAAAGCAATACTGCGAATTTCTTTTAATTTTGACGATCTTCATTTCTCTCTGCGGGTCAATTCTAAAGATAAAAATTGCGCAACGAAGGCGCCTCGACAATCAGGAGCGCACGACGACCGAATAAAAAGGTGTTTTTTTTTGTTTGTATTTTTCGTATTCGCGAGCACGTCCGACCGAGAAAAAATGTTCAAGGTCTTCGCGGAGAGCTATTAATATCACTGAAAAAAGCTTTCTACGATCAGGAGCGCATGGCAAAAAAAGAGATAAGCTGCGTAGGTGCCTCGCGCTGCGAATATTTATAAATCCGTACGCAGGCATACCTGCCTACCTTTCCCCCCTGATTTTTGATGTATTGCTATCTCGAAAAATTTCGAGGGGGACACGATCGCGCGACATTTGGTATATAGGTATAGGACGCAGCGCGCGGCGAAAGTCGGAGTCGTGTTCGACGAGGTTAAAAATGTTATTACGCTCATTATCATAACTTGATTACCTATAGACATTTTGAGCCAATTGTCAAAATTGATATACAGTTAATGTGGATATAATCGAAAGACATCGTGTTATTAGATCTCGACTCGTCCATAGGTAATAATGATGAGATAAAAATTATTATTAAAATTTATTTAATTGATTTGTCAAGTTTACATTTACTCTAAATTGAACTTATATGATGACATGAATGAAAATTCATGTGAACACGATGAAGCTGAATCATGCAGTGTAAAGTCCAGAAGATCACGCCATTCACGCCTAGACGATCATGTCATTAGGAACTACACTTTTATCGAACATATGTAAAGAGCATGTGTAAAAATAATATTTTTGATTAAAATTTCGACGGACTCTATGTTTCTTTTTATCAGTATAAAAAATTTATTTTACAGAAAATTGAAAAAAAAACAATTCAAAGTGTTTTTAAAAATAAAGCCAATCAGTAGATGTTTATAGTTATTAGGAAGTTTCAGGGTTGAAATCGTAGTGGATATCGAAAGAGTTTTACTCCACGAGGGTCGCATGTCCCCAGGAGCGTTCCAACCATCAATCAT
Organism: Trichogramma dendrolimi; assembly: GCA_034770305.1. Lineage (NCBI taxonomy): Eukaryota > Metazoa > Arthropoda > Insecta > Hymenoptera > Trichogrammatidae > Trichogramma > Trichogramma dendrolimi. The sequence goes on from JAPMIB010000045.1 coordinate 903,917, forward strand.
ATTGTACATATATATGGCTTTCCAAATTCCAAAAATGTCTAATTCATCGCCCTATCCCTTTTTTCCTCGTGATTTCTTGGTTTGCGAAAGCTTTTATTTCAGATATAAGTACTTATGGTCAAGCTTTCATAAAAAAAAAAATAAAAAAATAAATAAATTTCGAGCTCGAAGATGGTTTTTGAAAAAAAAAAATACCTTTTCCACTGTTCATGTTCTCCTGAACGTCGCACTGTCATTTCGACTATTTTGCGCGTATGGATCGCGCGATAAAAATAAATGTGCACCGGATACAAGCTGTCAAACGAATAAAATAGCCAATGAGATAGCGAAAACGTGTTTACTTTTAAGCCGCGCTTCGATAATGTCTTCGTTCAACTATCGAATCGAGAGCGGATCAATTGTTCTCTGTACGAAAACGCCGATGATTTTCGCTGCGCGAAAAACCCAAAATTCATAACGCGGCGTGCTGTGCTCAAGTGCGAAATGGCAAAATCAACAAGTGTGCTGCTGCTGCTGCGCAAAAGGTCGCATCCATTCATTGCAGAAGAAGCCGAAACAACAGACGTCACGCACGTATCCGACAAAAGTCACATACAACGAGTCTTTGGCGGCGCATGTGTGCGGGAATATATATAGATAACAAGCGCGGCGGATACAACGAGTCGTACGCTGATCGGACGAGTAGTGGTATAGTATATAGGAATGGTAGGAGACAGCAGAGGAGTCGGAGCCGTGACACACACACACAACGTCCAACACCGAGGCAGTGGCGTACAGAACTGGTGGCGCAGCAATAACACAACAATCAACACGCAGAAGCTATACGGAGCGCGTAGCAGCAGCAGCGAGCAGTAGACCAGAACTCGTACCGCAGTTAAGACGTAGAAATATAATTCAGCTCGGCGCGCGCGCGATACATTTTTACAACTGCGACGGACTATTTTTTTTTGGTTTTATTTATTAGTCGATTTAACGCACAGCTGCTCGATCGGTTGTACACGTTGTAATAACAAGTTAAACAAAGACCCAAACGAGAGTTGCAAAAAAAAAGCAGCAGAAGAACATCGGGTTATATCGAGAGCGAGCGAGCGGAAGCGGCTGCTCGTCTATCCAGGATGAATCTGTCGTTCGCTGGCTGCGGCTTCCTCGGCATCTATCACGTCGGCGTGGCCGTGTGCTTCAAGAGGTACGCGCCGCATCTGCTGCTGGACAAGATCAGCGGTGCCTCGGCCGGGGCCATAGCCGCCTGCTGCCTGCTCTGCGATTTGCCAATTGGTTCGTATACCATATACTATGTATCGAGCACGCCAGTATCTACAATATCGGCTATTAATTTTCATTGTGTTCGCGTAATGCTCGAATATATCGTACGATATAGTGCGCGTATTGTTTTGTTTACGCGCGCCGTTGCCGCCGGAGAGTACACAATTAATAAAGCAGCGGGGAAAAAAACACACGCGCAGAGCTCGAGAACGCGCGACTTTTTTCCTCGGCTGTCATTGGTCGGAAGTCGAGCTTCTCCACGTGTGAATGTCATCGCATAGTTCGTTTGTCATAGTGAGAGTGTTCGAGTATTAAAGAGAGAGAATACGTGCGCTCCGTCCGTCCGTCCGTTCGTCTCTCTCTCTCTGCTTTGCTCTGCTATAACGAGCATTTAAATATGTAGGTCAACGAACGTGTGTGTACTGTGTACACGCTATGCTCGTGTTTACAAGAGCAGCATCGTATTATAAAATATCGTATTTTCTCCTTTAATAGCGTTTTATAATATAGACTCGCGAGCGGCAGCAGAGCCGCATCGATTTATATGTACGAGAGTATCGATATGCCGATTCTGCATAATGCGAGATGACGGATATGTTTAAAGTGTCGTGCGTCGCGTCGCACGTAATTGCGCGTATCTTTCGCGCGCGTGTGTTTTTTTCTTCAAAGACTCTCACTTTTTTTACCTACTCTCGTCTCGTCTCGTCTGCTTTTTTTTCTTTCTCTTCTGTTTATTTTTTGCGTCGACTCACGCGGTAAATATTTCAGGGAAAAAAAGTGTGAGCTCGCGCGCGCGCGCGCGAAAGAAACACGGGGGGTAGATAATATAAACTGCGCGCGAGCGAGAAAGAGAGAAAGAAAGCCTCGCGATCTGCGCGCGTTATAGAACGCGGCAAAAACTCGCGCGCGCGCTCTTGAAACAAAGACATCTGCAATCTGCAACGCATTGGTGTTTTATACATATGCTCTATGCTGGTATAGACTTTTAATAAGCCTCTAGTCCCTTATCTATGCGTATTACACTGCTGATTAAAGCGACGATACATCTCTGTGTGTGTAAAAAAAAAGTATAGCTGAAAAACGACGCAGCTGCATACAATATGTGAATCACTCGAGATAGATTCGATGAAAATTACGCGTTTTATGCTACATTATATGAATCGCGCGTGCCTTCGCGCGTTTCAATTGTGATGCGCCAATATACATCCTATATACTTGTTTACCCGAAACGCGATCGAACGCGAGAGTTCATTATTAATATACACGCGCGTAGTAGTATTATTTACCGATAAGGCCGCGCGTCGAGTTGTGTGTGTGTGTGTGCTTACGACACGTTTTTCTACGCGTAATAAACGTGCCTGCGGCGATGCGCGCACGACGTCGATGCGATATTTATTGCAATTGAAACGAGGCGCGCGCGCGAGTGAATTTCGGCTTATCGACGCACTTTTTATATATTGTATTAAATCTAAATTGCATGCGATGTGTGCGCAGCGCATATAAAAGCGGCGGCGAGAAGTTCAGGGCCAGCAGCGCGCCAGTGCGACAGATTGATAAGGCCGCGCGGAGCGCGCAGAGAAACGAGCAAAGAAACATGTGACGACTGCTCGTTGGCGTGTCTGCTGCTGCATTATTATACAAATGCTAAACTCGTGCTGCTGCGCTTTAAATGTTTTAAAGACCGGCGAGAATCGAGCGCAAAAACGAGTTTCGTCCGTTTCATACTCGCTTAAAATGTTGGCGATAAAACGCGCGGCCGAACTGGTATTATTAGTATGTCATTCTCGTACAATGTATAGAAACAGCTGATAATATAGGTAGTATGGTTTTAATATCAACAAGACCACCAGCCGGTGGTTTTCCTTTTTCGCGCATTTTTACGTTTCTATATTTAGACTCTCTCTCTCGCATTCACGAACTTGTTGCTCTAAACGGCTCGATCGCGTTGACGCACGCACATATACCGTATACGAGGATAGAGAGAGTGAAAGAGCTTAGGAATACATACACAAAGCTATGCAAAAAGATAAAAGCCTCGAGAGATAGATAACGCTGCGCCGAGAGCTGCATTTGTATATAAAAATAATTCAAATAAATTCTTGTTTTTGTTACGAAAAAAAGGGATATAGGAGCGAGAGAAAGAGGAAAACATCGTGTCATAAAGTCAGTGGTTATTACAATGGCAAAATACTAAAGCGTAATTGATGTATCAAAGCACGTGCGAGCTTTGTCGATTCGTCGCCGCTCGACGTTATAATTGTAATGCGTGTGTGTGTGTGTATGTATATGGGGACAACGTCGATAATTAGCTTCTCTCCGCAACGATCCGTGAACTATTTCAGTTTGCGCTTCAACATTATTTATAATTTATATTATTATTTCACCCTTCGTTTGTGCTAATGCTATATACTACTGCATTGTACCGCTTGCTCCACACAGCGCGCGCACACACACACACAAACACGCATATGACGTACGAAAAGCTCATTTATAAAACGTTATACAACTATCCTCCCCGCGATATAATTATTATTAACTGCCTGCGCGCGCGCGCGCGCGAGCTGCTGATATTTCTTGGAATGCGATTTTTAGCTCGAAAGAGATGCTTGCCGCACGCGGCACGATTTAAAAGGACCCCGAGAGCAGCGATTGACATCAATCACGCACACTAATGCAATATTTAAAAGAAACACGCAATGCGATAAGTATCATTATTACCGCAAACACACACACGCACACACACGACAAACAATTTAATATAAATATTTTATTTTATACATTAGTGTGTACTGCTTTTATTGATGCAGTTGAAAACGCGATCGATTTCGCGGCGAAAAACCGATCGCGACGGCGGATAAAACTCTGCGTGTTTCTTCTTGTCAAAATTTATAATGTATGTGAAGAAGAAAAAAAAATTGACGTTTCGCGGGCGCAATTGACCGCGCTCAATGAACGATAACGCGGCGCACGCAAGATGTACAATGCACATTTTAACTTTATAATAATGTATATGTATTTTTTATGATAATGGACGACGACGATGATGATGCCAATTATTGCCACCAAGTTACTATCAGATTTAATGCGATCGGTCGTTTTTTTTCGCCGCGTTGGGCAAAACGATATTGTAATATTAATAATATATCTATAAAAAAAAAAGTAGAGAAAAAAGCCAACGAATTTTTGATAGATTATGTAAAACCAAGGACAGTTGGGGCAAACATAATGACGCTATCGTTCGTTATTGTATTATTGTGCGCTGTGTAATGGCACAAGAGATCGTCAACGCGATTCAGCAGATATTCTTTCGGGCGCTCGCGTGCACGCGATCGTGACGCTGTTTTTTTCTCTCTCTATCTAGATTAAAAATTTGCAGCTTTTATTTAACGCGAGAAACATTGACATTATAACCGATCCGCTCGTTGTTATTATTGTTGTTGTTATTATTATTATTATTATTATTATTATTAAGCGCGTCGTTATAATGCGGCTTTGATATACGTTCGATATATAAATATTTTAACATTGCGAAGTTTCGGAAAAATTCTATATTATACTTTATATAATTTTATCGGAAGATACAGTCTTTATCCGATTTTTTTTTCTCTTCGCTTTTCTTGTTCTTCATACATACATACCGATCTCTATTCGCAATATGCATGAGAAACGAGTGTATCGATCGAACGAGCTCTCGAGCGACGACGATGCCAATGTCTAATATACGCGCGCACGACCGTGATGCTTTCGACGGCTTTTGAAGGGAGTACGTAAGCCGCGCGCGCAAAAAAAAAAGCTCGAAACAATCTTGCGATTATCGCACGACCTCCTGTGGACTCGAATGAAAATGTTCGAAGAAAAAAAAAATGCGTAAACATATATATATATCGGCTCGCGTGCGCGCGCAATGAAAAATCGGCAACGCAGTGCCTGCGGATAGAGCTTTTTTTTTCATATACCAACTCGTTTGAAATGAATTTTTTTTTTTCGTTGACTCTTTCAGCCGACATGACGAGTCAGCTGCTGAGACTGGCCAAGGAGGCGAGGACGCGCACCCTGGGCCCGTTCAGTCCGTCCTTGAACGTGCAGCACTTTCTTCTCGACAGTCTACAGAAGGTATGCAGACACATTATTCATTCCTTTTTTTGTCGTCGTCGTCGTCGTCGTCGTATTATAATATTTATAATAATGCACATGTATATCGATATCGCGAAAGAGAAGCGTGCAATAATATATTCCAGCGAGATAAACTCGCGCTTATAATACCCGCCTTTATCCGAGTTCTATTATATACTTGGCACATATATAGCACGAATACAGATCGCTGCTGCTGCTGCTCGCGAGAGTTCAATGACCTCGAGCAGCAGCAGCAGCAGCTCGACTCGCGCAGCAACGCACACATCGTTCAACATTCATGTATAACGAATAAAATTTTTTTTTTTTTTTGTTGCAGCTGCTACCGGACGACGCTCACCTGCGCGTCAGCGGCAAGCTGCACATCTCGCTGACCCGCGTCTACGACGGCAAGAACGTCATCGTCTCGCAGTACAACTCGCGCGAGGACGTCCTCCAGGCGCTCCTGGCCAGCTCCTTCATCCCGCTGTTCTGCGGCCTCCTGCCTCCGCGCTTCCACGGCATACGCTACATGGACGGCGGCTTCTCCGACAATCTGCCCACCCTCGACGAGAACACCATCACCGTCTCGCCCTTCTGCGGCGAGAGCGACATATGTCCGCGCGACCTCAGCAGTCAGCTGTTCCACGTGAATCTGGCCAACACCAGTATCGAGCTGTCGCGCCAGAACATGTATCGCTTCGCTCGCATCCTCTTCCCGCCCGACGCCGAGATCCTCTCGAACATGTGCAAGCAGGGCTTCGACGACGCGCTGCGCTTTCTCACGCGCAACAATCTCATCAATTGCAATCGCTGCCTGGCCGTGCAGTCGACCTTCGTCATACCCGAGAGCGTCGATCTCGGCGAGGGTGGCGACAACAACGGCGGCACGAGCGGCAACAACAAAGACAACAACAGTAATAAATACAACGAGCGAGGCGGAGACTGCGACGACTGCAGGATGCATCGGCAGGAGGCACTGGTGGCGAATCTGCCCGAGACCGTGCTCATGCTGTTCCAGGAGGCCATCGACTCGGCCAACAAGGGCCTCGTCAATTGGCTCTTCAAGCATCGCAGCGTCCGACTGCTGAGCTTGCTCAGCCTGCCCTACACCCTGCCCGCGGACGTCGTCTACGCCACTTTCACCAAGTGAGTTTTCGAAGCCACCGACATTAACGAGTGTTTACGAGAGAGAGAACGAGAACGAGTAGATCGCGAACAAAAGATTTAGGCCTCGCGCGCGCGCGCGCGCGCTTGGGTCAAATAGAACTCTAATTCTCTGCGCTCTATCTGCGCTGTTTCGTATAGTTTGCTGTCGGATTAGAAAACGATCGCGAGCTCGCATCTCGCTCGTTCGATATTGTATAAAGCTCGTTTTATATTTTTCGCAATCTATGTCGATACCGATAACCGGATCGGGGATTGACCATGCACGCGATTGCTAATAATGTGTGTAACAATGATCATGATATAAAGCTCGCGCGCACTTCAGAAGCTGCTGCTGCTGCTGCTTAGAGGCTTTCGCGCCTACGCGTACGTATATATTTACGCGAGCGATGTTTTGCCATTCGTGTCAATGTCATTATTATAAAACGTTACACATTTACCCCGAGAGATCTATCTCTCGGTGGGTGCATCATCATTAATATACACGATGCTTAACGTCTATGACGACGACGACGACGACGACGATGCCCGATGATGATGATGTCTTCTTCTTTGTTAATGTGGCCCCGCTGTAGATTCGTGCTGAACGCGCCGAAGCTACAAAAGAGCTTGATGGACATGACGAGATACTTCCTGGAGCAGCTCAGCCTCATCTTTCCGAAGATCAACGTCTATTATCAGCCCATGCCGCAAACTATCAAGTGCCATGTCAACATAATGGATTACGGATCGAGTGAGTTGAGATGATGCCTTCTTGTTCTCTCGACACTTTTGCCTTTGTATATATATATCTCTCTTCCTCTACAATATCGAAGATTAGAGATTTCCAATACGCGGTTGACGTTTCATTATTTTTATTGCAAAACTTTTTTTGATGCGAAAATTCTGCGCTGTTTGTTTCTCAGATATGTACAGCGACGACGAGCCCTTGTTATACAAGCCGCACAAAGCCAATGTTAACGTGACACTGGAATACGACGACAACGCGTGAGTATTCGTCGATAATCTCCTGCCTTTTTTTCGCATACTTCCATTTTTTTTTTCTCGCTGAATTCATACGTTATATATTGTCATTTGCATCGAACGATTTCTCGCTCTCTCGTTGCGCATACTAAAATAGAAACTCTGCACTATTTTGTTGTACGACAGTAAAACGTGGACGGATTGCGGACAATCGACCAATTGCGTGATCAACGTGTCGAATCTGACGCCCAGCGGCATTGACAATCGTCAAACTGCCAGCGATAACTTTGAAAATATGCTTCAAGTGAGCGACAATGATAATTTTCTCGCATTCGATGATTCGAGAAAATGAGTTTTTTCTATTTCGATGATTAATTTTACCTCTTTCTCGCAGGCGACCGCGGATAGAGAGGCCCTGATGGCCTACTACTACGTCGAGGATGGCAGCAAGGTTCATTTTTCGGAAATCATCGATATCAACGACGACGACGACAACGACAATCAAGACAACCAACAGTTTTCCAGCGAGTCGGAAACGTGGAAAGTTCAAAATACCGGTGAGTGTCGAACGGGGATGGCGCGTATAAACACACATTTCGCTCGGAGATTTTATGTGTCGTTGATGTTTATTTCGCAGATGAGGAACTGAACCGCCTGAACTCGGAAATGTCGTCGACACCAAATTCGATGATCAACAACGAAACTGACGTCTCCGCGGAATCCAATCGCCAGTGGTATTTCAGTCAACAACAACAACAATCGTATCAGCAGCAACAGAAACAACAACAACAAGCACAGCACGCCAGAGTAGTAGATATCAAGCAAATGATTATTGAAATATTTTTCTTACAAAATTGTTATTACGCTATTAGAGAGTAAAAAATAAGTGAGCGAGCGATTAGAAGAATCCGCGCGAAGAAGCGATAATATCAAATTTTTTATTTTTTCAATGCGTCGTCACGCGAAAATGATCGTAGATCATACAGAGCTGGCAAAATACCTAGTTAATTTTTTTCTTACTATTCGCAAGATTTCTCGAGCCTCGTTTCGAGGCAATTTATGCACGTAGCAATTTTTCGTTACTCTTAGGCAGTATTTATATTTATTTTTTCGATGTTGATGATAACAACTCGCAGACGTTTAATTTTACGTTTTATCCTAGGTGCGTAAGTTTAGTTTTACTTGATGATTTTTAATTATTTTGCCATGTAGATTGTTTATTCTCGGTACTATCGGCATTTCTCTAGCGAAAAATGATAATAATTAGATGAAATTTTTTTTTTACAACATTTTTTTAGTGCAATATATAATATTTTTCTCTTTTATGATAATGAAATGTTGGTGCTACTATAGTAAGATGCTCGGCTGGATATGAGTGCATTTCTAATGCATGACTCATAGCGGCGAAAAATAATTTTATTCTGTTTATAAATTATATATACTAGTCGGTACGAATTGAAGAACTGTCGGTGTTCATCTCTCTTTTCGCGACCCTCACGATTGAAACGACACATTCCAATTAACATTAAGTTGAATAAGATTCACTTAAACGATTGTAACGAAATTGTATATTTTTGATACTGATGAAATTAGTACTTAAACTATTTGAATCAATTCGATATGAAGCTCATCGAAAAAAAGTGGAAACAGAAAGCTTCAGAAAGCAATTGACGTTGCGTTGAAGCGTCCATGTAAATTATTCGCGAAGTGTATCGTTATTTTTTTATAAATCATATTTTTGTACAGTAATCTTGTAGCTAACAAGAAAATCTTACAAATAATGAAAACAGTCTGAAACTAGTAAACTCAGTCAGTGATTTAATTTCTTACCTTTACCTTTTTGATAAAGTCATTTATATATAGAATAAAACAACAGCAATTTTAAAAATGGAATATTTATTACGCATTCTTCTCTCCTGAACTTTTTAAATATAAAACAAATTTGTATACGAATTATTTATAATATATGCAAGTAAGTCAGTTTTTGCACTCTTTATCTACAATTAATGAAGAATATCATTTTGCGATCGACCGATCATAATCGTATTTCCTCTTTTTCAAATCATAATTCTTTTATCTTTCTTATACTGTATATATTTATATTCAACGAGAATGACGGAGAAAAAATTCATCCGCCGTCGGTTTTTAATGATTACACACATTCACATGCACTTACAAGAATTTTTACACTTATGAAGTAGTTCACAATATATACTCTCACTTTACACACGCAACATTATATTCAATGTATTTGCTATCTCTTTCTTTGTATCTATCTATCTATTATACATAATCGACATGAAAGAGTTAACTTACAAGTTTTACAAGTTTTACGTATATTTATAATATATTTATATATCATGATACATGCGGAGGAGGACCACTCTCAGACGAGAGCTCATTTTTTTTAAATATGTGGTTGTTAGGTACTCAATAAACAACGACATATTGAGAGTAAATCTACGAAAAAAATACTTTTTACAAATATCTCAATTCACTTATTCATTTGTGTTCATTTTTTTTTTCTTATAATAGAAGTATTAATCTCGAGGCCATACAGTAACGATGATTAGAAGTCGATGAAGTTGCTACCGATGCAGTAAATGGAATCGACCCTTGGTCAATAGTCTGAGTATCAGCGTGTGCTCAAAGTACATCTTCGGGACCACCGCGCGGTTGTAGCTGAGTACGGGCAGCGTTCGTGATGTTCGCCCCAGCGGCGTTGGCGGCCTTTTGCTGCGCTGCCAAGCATTGCTGTAACTGTTGGAGCTGAAAGTAATGAAAAATAAAGGATAAAAATGTTGAACAACCAATTTCGATCGTGGGTAACGAAAATCAGGCTCAAAAAATTAAACTACCTGCTGTGGCGAGAAACCGGCAACTGCATTTAGCGCCTGTGCCTGCGAATTGCATGGATTGATCGATGAAGCTTGTACAGTCCGCGCTTGCAACGATTTTGCAAGTAACGTTTGTTTGGCTGCATTGGCTAATGTGGTTTGAACGGTTGTCGCTGCCCCAACGTTTGCTTGATTCGCCATTACCATTGGTTTTGAGGCCGCCACTACGAGTATAAATTGAATTAAATTGGAGCAAAATTTTACAAAAGTTTTCGTACAAAATAAATTTTTCATTATTTTCATCTACTTACCCATTATTGGAGTAAGTACTTGTTTGTTGCGAGACAACAGAAGCTGATTCGCCGTTACACCTTTCGACGCGGCAGCTGCAGCCATCGAAATCGGCAGAGTCTTGACTTGATTGACTTGTACTTGACGTCCCATTTGATTGATTCTAGATCTTTGGGCGCCTACAAGTTGTATTGCTTGGCCGCCCTGCACATACTTGTGGTATAAGTAAAGTTATTAGCTCATCGAGTGCAAAGTGATCTTGTGATTGTGAAGTAAAAACTTACCTGCGCTAATGCAACCCCGGCATTATTAGTTCGTATAGTCTGTTGGGTTAATCCTTTTACTCCGGAAGGTATAAGTTGTGCTAAAATGGTAACATTTTTACTTCATAATTTACATTTTGTCCATAAAAATATCAAGAATTTACATACCAATTGGTAACGATAAATGAGCATTGGCAGGATTAGCTACGACTATAGTAGGTGCAGCAGCCACAGACGTTGTAGGAACTGAACCAGGCATCTTTAAGAAAAAATTTACAATTCACAATCTCACCTGCGAAAACATCGTATGCTAGTTGCAAAGTGTCGAAACTTACACTGGACACCGTCGAACATGTGTTGGTGCCGGAAGATATAGGTAACGAAACGATCACACCGGAGGGTGTAACTACGTTACCAGTCGCCGCGGACACATTGAGCGACATGGTGATGGGTTGCGACAACCCAGGAATTGACACTTGCACGTTCTGAAGGCCATTTATGGAATTTGGTAGACTAGCTAGATTGACGCCTTGCAAATTCACATTAGCCGTTTGCTGCTGCTGGGGCGACGGGCTCTGATGATGCGTCAGCTGCGGCGACTGCTGGGGCGGCAGCGTGGGCGGCGTTACCGGCGGCGGACTCGTCATCGAGCTCGTCGGCTGGCTCGCCTGGTTTGTGGGCGCAGTGAGGCGCTCGAACAGCGACGATGCGGCAGTGATTCCGGGCACGGACGTATCGTCGGTCGGCGTGCCGGCCAAAAGCGCCGACAGACCGGGCATCGACAGTCCCAGAGACGAACCCGAGCCATCCTGTACTCGGGCCAGCCTAACGGCTGATGCCTTTACCGGCTGCTTGACTATTTGATTTGTCGTCAGGGCTGGGCTAAAGCTGACTCGAACCTGCTGTCCAGAGCTGTTTGGCACCGTGATGATATTGCCGTGACTCAGTACCCTCTGGGGCAACGCGGCGGCATTTAGGGCTATCCTCCTCTGCTGCTGTAGTTTTTGATGAGTCAAATTAGCAGGACTGCTGTTTAATAGACTTAAAATTGCTGCGTTGCTGTTAGCTTTCGGCGTTACTTGTGGTGCGACGGTATTCAACGACGCGGCAGCGGCAGCATTCGCTAAAGAACGAAAGCAAGTTCAGTAAAAAATATTACAGAAAGTTTTTAAGCTTTATTACTGATCATAATTACTCACCCGCAGCTTGTTGCTGCTGTTGCTGTTGCTGCTGTTGCTGCTGTTGTTGCTGCTGCTGCTGCTGTTGCTGAGTAAACTGTTGCGCCGAATTCATTAAAGAATTAGCAAGTGCACTAATAGCTAAGTTTGTGGAATTTCTTTGCAGCACGTCATTCGTATGATTGGAATTGTCAGTCAAGCTGCTCAACGTTCCCGCTTGCAATTGCGCTTGCTAAAATGTAAACAAAATCGTTGTAAAGACTCGCCGAAAAGTATCGTTTAAATGCTCAACTTACCAAAACAGGTACATTGGTTGTATTATTAGATATTTGTTGCTGTTGCTGAACAGGTTTTTGTTGAAACACAAGAATACCCGGCTGTCCATTACAAACTTGTTGCTGCTGGGCAGCGGCAACTTGCAACTCAGTTTGAACAACGTTAGAAACGTCCAATTGTTGTTGTTGGAGTATGGGTGCAACCCGAGGCACCAATGTCGTTTGTTCTACGATCATTTGCTCCGGTGGTTGTTGTTGCTGTTGGGGGACTATGTTTGCTGTACCCTCTAGACAGTTGATTAGACTATTTGTTGTCTGTTGCTGTTGTTGTTGTTGTTGTTGTTGTTGTTGTGTTGTTGTTGTTGCTGTTGCTGTTGCTGCTGTAGTTGCTGCTGAATTTGCTGCTGAACAAGTTGTGTTTGGGGTTGAGCTTGTGGCACTGGTTGTTGCTGCTGTTGCGGCTGCTGCTGCTGTTGCTGAATCTGTTGTTGTTGCTGTGCTTGTACTTGCTGACGAGCAGCCGTTTCCACTGCGACTTTTAGTGAATTAGCTACCTGGCCAGCCAGGTTATTTGGTATTTGACCCGTGAGTTGAGCCCTTTGTAATAACTGCAAACACAATGATCGTAAGTTATCTGAACAAGGTATTAAATTTTATAGCAAGTTAATAAACCATTAAACTTACTTGCTGCGTCAATCGTTGACTTTGCAATTGTTGAACGAGTTGAGCCTGAAATTCGAATTGATTCAATGGTTGGGTTCTCTCTTAAAAATCTGCAATTTATATTCGTAAAATGGATATAATTTTTTGCATACCTTGACTTGCTGCTGAACACGAGCATTCGATGCTTGCTGTTGAGCGAGTTGTGCCTGTGCTCTCTGCATACCGAGGGTACACGAGACGCGAGGCGCTTGACCAGGTACAATGTGCATGATTTTCACTTGCTTTCTTCCTTCTTCCGTGAAGATTTCCGTAAACTGATTTATATACTGATTTGCCTGCGTTCTGGTTCCCAGATGGAATCTGCGAAAAGAAGAAAAACAGCAATGAAGCGAGAGGTACAAAAAAAGCTCGAGCGAGCTTTGCAACAACGGCAAAAAAGCACACGTACCTGCACGAAGAGCCCTTCTTTTCTCCTTCTCGATAATCAATATCTACGTAGAGTTCGCCAAGGTACTCGGATGTCGAAGGTCTCTGTAGTATGGATAGCTTAATGTGATAAGTACGACCGTTACCTCTGTCCGTCTCGAGGATGTATTCCTCCATCAGCGCGGGCAGACAGTCTCTCGTTTCTTTGGGTTGCTCGTAGGCTTTGGCGAACTTCAGGACGTCCGGCGTTTCGCTGGGCGGCAGAAGCGGCGGCGCCAGTAGCCTCGGCGCCGGACAAGTGATGCTCGAGGGCATGATGTGTCCGCGCTTGCTGCGCAGCTTCTGCATGAGATCGGCTATCGTCACGCCCTCGGGCTGCGCGAGCTGCTCCAGTTTCCTCTTGCGATTCACCGAGACCTGGGAGAACTTTCTCGCCTGCCTGACGAGCCTCTGATCGGCGACCAGCGCTTTCGACTGCTTTATCCTGAGGCAGGCCAGCGTCGGTATGGGATTGGGATCCAGAAAGAGGGGTCCCTGCGTGGCGGCCAGCAGCTTCGACTCGAGCTGCAGCCGCTCCTCGTGGCTCCAGTCGCCGTCGCTCGTCAGCGCCGCGACGTCGGTGAGCAGGCTCTGTGTGTTGGGCTTGAGCAGCACGTGATGTATTTCCGGCTTCGTGTGCGGATGGACCTTGCGAAAGTCTCGCACCTCGGCGATCACGCAGCCCTCGTAGAAGAGGTGACCGTGCGATCTCTCGAGCGTCTCCGCCAGCGACGGTGGCAGCTGGCGCGAGTCGAGACAATTCAGTAATTCGCCCTGTTCGTAGCCCATCAGCTGCGTTTCTGTGATGGAGCCCGCGCTGCTGTGACTATTGACACTACCACTGCCATTCTTGTCGCAGTGATAAGCATTTTTGCTGCAAAAAACGTTTCTCAATTACTGTTATATTGAGTGTTTACTAGTTGAATGAAAGATGATCGATTACGAGTCAGAGCTTTGATCATTTGTTTTTCTGATTGTAATCAAAAAGTTTATGTACTACATACAATCTAAGACATTAAGTTGTTGATTATTTGATAGAATTGTATAGCAAAACAATGGTTTACCTATTACTCACTGCCAACGAGTAACCCTTATTACCAACATACAGATTTACAATGAGTGTGTGTAAATTTTCATTTTTTACTAATTTTCCTAACAAATTACTGTCATGGTCAAGATTATTCTGAAAAGTGAGAAAGTGATCGATGAAGTTTATATTGTCTCAGGATTCACTGCTGCTCTCATGAATAATATATATTTTAACCAACCATTATGGAATCCGTCCCATCGCCAGATGAGGTCTTTTTTTGTTCTTCCAAAAATAAATTCATGAGTTTCTTATGGATACTCATTTGTTGCTTTTTGGAACTGTGATGACTATTACTACTATGTGTTTTATGCCTACTTATTGAATCTGTAGTTTTACCACCTCCGCTGGCTCCTCCACCAGCATCCGCACTCAGAGAGTGCTTTGACATTTGATTTATCATTTCCTAAGAAATAAAAGTTTGAGATTAAGTACTATTCAGGGAATGAAGTTGAAACAAATTGTATTGACTTACTGTTGCTTTATGAAAAGCTTTTTCTAAAGTAATTGCTGGTTCCATCATCACGAATGAACGCACCAGCTTTGTTGTCCACTGAGTCTTTTCTGAAGCACTACGGATAACACAAGCTTCATATTATATTATAGAGTCTTGCAATTTGGGTAAAATTGCTGCCTATTCACAAGATTCACTACATAATTGCAGATGTGCCTGGTCTCGGGTCATCCAAGAAACAAACAGACTCTGAATCGCTCGCTCCAGTTATGAAGAACTCGCAACGTGCGTACTGCATGAACATCAGATCAGATCCTTGCCAGACAATAAAAGAAAATCACAACACACATCGAATTAAAAAACTTGACGTTTCAAAAACTCTAGGGTAATCAGCGTGTATCACAATTTGCGACAACTAAGCACGAAACTCTTAGCGAAGCAAGAACGAACGAACGAACGACGCAGCAGCGAAAGAAGTACCGATATGACGATAACAACAACAACAACAACAACATCGGAGGGTGACGACTACGACGACGACGACGATGGTGTGCTGATGTGGTGGTGGAGGTGGTGCGTATGTAAAAGGCGAGAAAAAAAACGCAGCGCCTGCACTGATTGCGCGTGTTTATTTATTGCAACGCTGCTGCCGATGATGGCTGAGAAGCAGCAGCAGAAGCAGAAGAACTCGCGGCGATAGGCTTGTAACTGCTCCGTCGTCAGGCACTGCTCTAGTGGCGCATATATAACCCTTCTTTGTTGACGTGCACGTTATGTTATGCGTTATGTGCAGCAGTGGCTGCGCTGCTGCTGTGCTTCTCGACTCGTCGTCGGCTTCGCACGCGAGATAACTCTCGATTGACTCTCGCCACGCTTCACATGCACGCACTTGGACTTTGCCGCCTGGCGACACACACTGCGCGACGACGACGACGGGATAATTGTTGCTCTTCCTCGGCTCAATGGACCGCGGCGGCGGGGCCGCAGCAATTCTGCATGGTCCGCGCGCGCGAGGCCACTGTATGCTTGCGAGCGAGAGAGCCCAAGGGTGTGTTGTTGTATATGTTAAACGGTCGAGAGAAGACGACGACGTCTCGCGACCGTGCTGAGACCGCACAGAGAGATCCAGCAGCAGTCAGCAGAGTCTCGTCAGCGCGAGGAGCACGGAGTACTCGAGCCAATGTATAAAGCAGGCAACAGCAGCAGCAGCAGCAGCAGCAGAGTAGCAGCAGCCAGCAGCAGCAGCGCGCAGCAGTAGTATATTTACAATGTGTATACAACACAAGAGTAGGAGAGCGTGAGAGATCACATAAGTCTCTTTTCGAAAAGAAAATAAATAACAATATAACTGTCTAGCCGCAACCCGCGCAGTTACGCGGCTATCGATGCGATCCTTGCACTCGATACGCGCACCAGAGCACGCACTAGCAGTAGTATAGTATAGCACTGGCGCACGCACAAATAATTGATGTTTTTCTTTTTTTTTTTGCTGCTGCTTCTTCTTCTTCACGCGCACTCGCACGCACCGCGATGTTTAACAATCATACACAACATCAAACTCGTACTGCTGCAGCAGCAGCAGCAGCAGCCGTAGCAGCAGCAGTAGCCTGAGAGCAGCACTCTTTACACGCGCGCAGGAACATTTCGAGCTCGCGAGCATAACATAGCAGCAGCAGCATTAGCAGCTTCAGGCTTCTCTCGCTCACTCGACGACGACGACGACGACGACGATATATAGGCAGCAAAAACAACACTCGCTACTATCACTGGGGCACTGGCTCTGCTTGGCGTTACATATGCATTATGAACTGCGCGCTGTGCGTATATCGTCCTTTACGTGCAGTTGTGTACAGCTGCAGCGTATAATATACGGCAGAAGTTGGCGAGAGTACCACGCAAGTTATATAGTAACTTTACTACACTCTGCAGCCAGCAAGAGCACAGAGCACAGAGAGGCTGCTCGCTCCGTATCTATGCACTAATAATGTAGTAGGTAGTAAAGTACTGTGATGTGACGGTCGCACAGTCGCGCGGCTGTGCAAGCCAGGCACACGACGAATTATTATGTGCGCTTTATAACCTGCAAAAACCGACCGACTGACTGACTGACTGCTGCCTACTACTACTACTACTACTACCACCACTACTACTACAACAACATATATTTCTCTGCATGTAAACTACCTATGTGTATGCTGTATGGTACTACTATACGGGGGCAAGCTCTTACACTGCGGGCCTCTCTTTTGCGTGCGAGCATACATACCATACCACGCACGCACTCGCGGGTACATAAAGCGCTATCTATCATAGCTGTTATGCGAATTTCAAAATACGAGCGCGCGCGCGCGTCGGCCGCGTCCATGTCTCTCTGCATATACCTCCTATATACGCTAATGGGGAAACGACTGACATCGAGTGCAGCCGCGTTTTCATTTTTAATCAACGTTTTACATAATTAACGAGATACGTCATCGCGAGCAACCCTATGCGGGTTTTTATTTTGACAGTTTGCATCCGCCGCCGCCGCCGCCGACGCGATTCGAACGCTCTCAATGAGTCGCGGCGCGCGCGTTCGACGATCAGCTCTGTCGCGAGTGCGATCCAAAATATGTATTCGCAGCAAAAGAGCTATCGTATCGTATCGATTATATAACTGAAAAAAAAAAAACGAACGAATCAAATATACGAGCTCGATAAACGACTGCGAACCGTCGCAAGCAAGTATATCCGTTTACGTTTTATTACCGAGCTTTTCGCGCGATGCGCCAGCGTGCAGCTTTATAACGTTATAATATCATTGTACGCGATTCGGGACATTTAAAAGTTTCCGAGAAAATCCGCGCGCGCGTCTCCGCTCGCGACGATCGGAGATCTTTTGAATCTTCTTGCGTCAGTAATATTATGCTTATAAAGTGCGCCGCTTATATCACGTATATAGTCACGCAGGCAGCTTGTTTATTGACTGCCGCTGCTGCTGCTGGCTGCTGCTGCTGCGCTAGTGGAGCTGCGCTGCGAGTAAACCAGGGCACTGCTTCACCCTCCGTTCGTTCGATAACATACGTCTATACCATAATATATTACTTCAGTACCGAAAGCTCCGAATAGTCGTCATCGCATATAATTGTCAGTCTGAACCGACCAGTCAGTGCCGCCGCATCGCTCCATCCATCGCGCGGGGCCTCCGCAGCACCGTGTATATAAGGCACATTATAATACATGTAGCGCGATTATTTTATACACGCGCCGCGTCGTGGATCTGTGTACCTATGTGTGTGTGTGTGGTGTTGCATTGCATCGTCGTTTTTTGATATATACTGGCACGCATCGAGGCTGCGACGACGACAACAGTGCAGATCGCAGCAGCAGCAGCAGCTGCCTGTGCATGTGCATGTGTAGACAGGCACCGACCAGTATATTACAAGGCGTCGAATTAGTGCTTATATATATATATATACGCGGGTGTTGTGCACTGTGCACAGCAGCAGCAGCAGCATCAGTCCATGCGTCGTCGTGCCAGTCTACTCGTTCGTTCCTTCGTGAATAGTTATACATGTGTATGCGTGTGAGTGAGTGAGTGAGTGACATGCGGAGTGAGAGTTCGCGACTCCGCAGCAGTTGTCTGTTGTGTTGTCTGCGTGCACATTGAAATAAGAAGAGTATAATACGCCGAGAGGATCGTGCATCGCTGCTGCTGCTGCTACTATACTCGCAGGGCGTTGACGATTATTTAATTATTTTTTTATTATCTCTCTTCTCTCCTTCTTTTTTTTATATATGTGCCTCTCGAGTCGCGAAACTCGCGTCGTCGTCGATGTGTTGTTGTACAGTAAATATATACAAGTGTAAGTAGTAGAGGCCAATACAATACCGCACGCACACGGTTATGATATATATTTTTGTGTCGAGATTGTGTTGACCACAGAGCGAGAGAGAGAGAGAGAGAGATACGTATCTGCTGCTTCGGTGTGTTAGTCAGTGCCCGCGACAACGACGACGACTACGTACATACGTGCTCGACGATTATGGATCAGTGTGAGAAATTCATTTGTACAATCAATCGTCGTCGCGCCTACATTGCAGATTGTGCGAGCGCCGATGAGTGTCTGTAAGCTCGGTGCGACGCAGCTTATAGAACGGTAGAGATATATTAATAATAAATAAAACAAGTGCAATTATTACGCCTGGTACCTCTCATCTCGCTGGATATGTCGACTCGACTCATCGACGACTTTTTTTTACGGCTAGGAACGAGCGACCACCATCAGTGCGAGTGCAAGTGCAACAACAACAACAACAACAACAACCACCACGACGTCGCCGTCGCCGACGATGGCTACGAAAAATCTGACGACTCCAACAAGCACGCAGACGACCAACAACAACGCCGCTTCTTCAACGGACTCACAGACAACCACTACTGCTGCTCGTCCGCGCTTGAGGGTGCTCTATGATTTCGAGTACGAGACCAAAGGCAGTCGTGTGCACATCGTCAAGAATGAGCGTCTCCTGCTGCTGAACAAGACCAACAACGACTGGTGGCAGGTAGTGAGGCCGGACGACTGCACTCCCAATTACGCCGGTTTTTACGTGCCAGAGAACAGCACCTTCTACGTGCCCAGCGGCTACGTCGTCGAGGAGCCACAACTACCGGATACCACGAGATTCTATGTTGACAAGGACAAGATGTTCAAGCAGGAATCCAGCCAGGACAACAAGGAGCAGTCTGCCAAGGAGGACGGCAAGGAAGGGCCCAAGGACGGTAGTGGATCCAGAAAAGGACACGACTCTTTCAGGAGTGTCATGAGAAAGTTATCCGGTACCTCGAGTACCAGCAACAGCGACAAAGATTCCTTAGGTAGCAATACCAATAAACCCGCCAAGCCTGCCAAACCACCCAAGGGCATCAAGAATGCCAGAAAAAATTCTGCAGACGCCACAGATGACTCCAAGAGCGTACAGAGTAAGAGCGGTGGCTCTGTCAGTGGTAAGAGCAAAGATTTGTGGGAGGGCTCTGCCTTTGGCATGTGTTTTGGCAGAGATTCTAAAAATGTGGATGCTCAAATGTTAAATCCTTTCCAAGAGGAATTGGAAAATGCCTTGTCCAATAGACAATCACAAAGAAGGACCATAATCAATACTAAATCAACTATAAGTAAAAGTGAGGACCAAGCCAACGATGAACGCGAGGATTCATCCAAATTTGAAAATATTCAAAGCAAGTGGGAGAAAGTTTCCGCTTCGTTGTTGAAAAAGCCAGAGGCCCATAGTTTTTTAAGTAAAATTAAGGAAGACAAAGTTCAAAAGGTCCAAAGTGAAGCTTCTTCTAGCGTAGAGAATAAAGTTGTACAAAAAACTGAAACAAAAGAAAAAACTATAGAAATTAAGAGATTATCTGAAGGTACAATTGATAAGTTATACAGCAAAGTTGATAAAATTTCTAAAAATGTAGTTCAAACGCAACCTCCAGAAGTGCCTCCTAGACCCGTAGAAACTCTTATTCCAGTGGTGACAGCTGTCGACAATAGTGAGACAGTTCCATCCGTTAAATCCGAACCAAGATGTAAAACTCCAGAGCCAATATCCAAAATCCTGCCGGAGCCTGAATCGCCAAACACCAAAAAAGAGGCAGAGAGGCTCATAAATGACAAAAGAAAAATGTGGGCCATAGAGACCCTCATGTCGGAACTGCTGCAATCCTCGAGCAACTCCACCTCGACGACCAAAGCGGAATCGAGCAACTCCGACGTATCCGGGCCGAATCAGTTGGCGCAGGAGCTGCACGAGATGAACGCGACGAAGCGCTTCGAGAACGCCGAGATCCAAGTCAACCTGCTGCTGGACGACGACGATACCAAAGAAAACGAACTGATCAGCGGCATGACCAAGGTCCAGCTGAACTCGTGGAAGAGAAGGACGAAGATCTTCGACTTTCCGCTGGTCACGAGCAAACCCCCGATAAGTCCCACTGCGAAATCGCCCAAACTGCTGGACGAGTACAACGAGGCGAACATACTGAACGACAACAACGCGGCGGGTAAAGTAACAGATCATCACGTCGACGTTCGCGAGAAGCCGTCGTACTCGAACGTCTCGATGAGACTGAAGAGGGACAAAGTGCCATGCAAGCTGAAAATGCCCACCAAGGACTTTCGCGAGGAGCTGCAGCTGACGCCGTCGCTGGAGAAATTGGCCAGCGAGATCAAGTTTTTGCCCGCCAATTTCAACGAGGCGTACGACGACGAGAGCGGCGGCGACGACGACAACAACGACAAATCCTCGCCCGATTCAGGTATATAAATTTTCGACAATTCACCGCAATAAAACGAGAGCGCGTGTTACGATTATCAATTCGTGTATTATAACAAAACCGACGACTAATTTACCGATCTTTTTTTCTTTCTTCGAAACTAACCGATAACGAACCACTACCGCGTAAACAACTTATCACGAAGTGAGAAAGAAATAAAAAAAAAAAATCTGTCGAACTCGTGGCGTTTGTCCAAACTCTCAACCAAGGCGCGAGTATATATCCATTTAAGTACTTCCTTTTCGTCGTCGTCTCTTTCGCGGCAGATAAGCCTCTTTTTTTTTTTTACACCTGCCATGGTAAATAAATACTCTCCATGCCTTTAAGCTCTCCGATACATGCTATATATATATAACAGCATACACACATAACAAGAGGAGTATAAAAAAGATCGTTCACATGTAGGTATCCATATCTCACTCTCCGTCGTCGTGTGTACCGAGTATTGAATGTTTGTTTTCGCACACACTCACGAGAGACTCGTCCGTGTACATATATAATAATATTCTAGTGGTTACGCGGAGGCACACACACACACACACACACATACACGTGTATAAGTACACCATATACTTATTTAACACACAGCCCGCGGGCGTGAGCCTCGTGCGCGTCTCGCGAAAGAGAGAGAGAGAGAGAGATAAAAATCTGCGTGAGTCACGATAATCATAAAAAAAAAGACGAATGGAAAAACGAAAATAAATACGTTCTCACGCATCGCGAGTCCGCGCGCGCATCCGATACCAACGCAAATTAGCCGCGACGCGAACGAAAACGTACAGTCCTTCTTCTTTTTTTTTGTTAATATATATTTTCTGCATTATGTATACACAGGCGCAGACATGTGCGGCTCTTTAATGGGCTCATCTCAAAACTCTTTATATTCGACTTTCACTGGCTCGCGCGCCAACGCGCATACTGCAACCAGACAGCACTTGTGTAGTTGTGTACAAGTGAACGTATAACACACACACACACAATTATCATTGGTGCAGCACATGCCTCGATTTTATAAAATCTAGACTCTCGATTCCCGATCTCGAGTATCAAAGCTCGAGAGAGAGAGATCGTTAATTATTCGCTATACAAATTGGCCCGTGCATAGCGAGCGCGCGAATTTCGAAAAACGATCTCTCTCTCTCTCTCTCGGACTCGGATATGGCTGCTGGTGGCTAGCTGTAATAGACGTTTTTGATATATCGTCAGTAAGTTACATACACCTCGTGCTCGATCGTAATATGCATTTATTACATGAGTCACTGCCTGCTGCCGCCGAGAGTAATCGAGAGCGCGCCGAGGCTGAATAGACATTGCACACACACACACGGTATAAAGCGTATATAGTGTGCGTTATCCTAGATGTAGTCGGTAGTGCGGCGTTACGTTATAGCTCGCAACATAGAGGTACCTTTTTATTCATTCGCTCTCGATCGAGAGGGAGAGAGCAAAGTATCACATAGATATCGGCTTTACATTATATTTTCGTCGATACCTAAATTTGCTTTTATCGTTTTTGACAGTTCGGCTATGTCTCTCTCTCTACTTCCGGTTGCTTCGCTCTCGTTCGCTCGCTCGCGCGGCTAATGTTTATTTTAAAACCCCCGGCGTGCGCTCGATATACACATCTCTCTCTCTGCATTATATAGACGATAGTAATAGGTACACGCATAGACTGTATATATTAAGAGACACGGCGATGACAGGCGCAGGGAAATGATGAAAAAAAAAAAAAAAACAACACGACGATGGTATAGCTGCTGCCGATGATGTTGCTACTGCGTCCATTATAGTATAATGGCTTTGCGATGTGCGCGCATATATTGTACTACTATATACATCGGTGAAAGCAACGAATGATACCGACTCTTTTCCTTTTATATATATATTTTTTTTTGCTTCTTCCTCTTTTTGGAGATTTCTTATATATATATTTTCTATTCTACGGGCGCACGTACTAGAATAAATGAGACACGTTGACGTTTTACAAATGTCTTCGTAACAGTTTGCGCGCGTAAGCGATGAATTGCGTTGTTTCGACAACACTTTCGACAGATGTATATAATAATATAATTGATGGGAAAGTCGTTTCCGCGTAAAAAGCAATAATGGATAGTAAGCGGCTTCCATTATACGCACCGCTTGAGACCTTATTAGAAACCACTTTAGGGGGAATCTATCTCGAACGGTTATATGTACTACTTAATAACGTAGAGAGCTCGTCTACATATTTGAATTAATTGATAAAGGGCAACGTCGATGTTTTTGTTTCAGAGTATCCAGGCTCCTGCATAACTCTGAGCCACGACTCGTTGCGTCTCTACAAACGTCGCTCCAAGTCCGACTCGGCCCTGAATCGTCATCACCATCATCATCATCATCATCATCAGCTGGACAACAACAACGGTAGCAACAGTACCGGGCGACGTTTGACCAGCGTCATCGCCGACTCGTCGTCGTCGTCGCAGCAGCAGCAGCGGTCAGCAGCGATCGGGAGACCCAAATCGAGCCACAGTCACGTCGAGATATCGTCCATTCGTTCGAATAACGAACAGCAGCTGCAGCAGCATCGAAACAGCCGATATCAACCGCAGCAGCAGCAGCAACAATCTGCGCGACAGTCCACCGAAAGCATCAGCCATCACTACCGACCACACGTAGCCGCGAGATCGTGCATCAACAAGCTCGACCGGAAGAGCAAGAGCATGGGCGATCTGGACTGCGACGACGACGAAATGATGAACGACGATGACTGCATGATGACGATGATGGAGCAGCAGACGACCTACGCCAGCTACGAGAGGGACAACAAGAGGCGATACAAGCCCGTGCCCAAAATTAGATCCAAAGAGTCGTTCAGGAGATTGAAGCCGTCGCTCATTTTGGTAAGTCGATATACTATAATATGTATATATATATACGTACGTACGCGCGGAAGTGGTTATTTATTTATCTCGATCTCGTGTACATAAATATTTGTGTCTTTTTTTTCAGCCCAACGCGAGCTCTCAGGAGCGACTAGCGGCAAACCGGTACCGGCCAAACGTCGCATGATACAGCCCCAGACGTTGGCGACGACGACGACGCCGCCACCGCCTCCGAGCCAGCTGGACAGCAGCTACGACGATCTGAGCTCGTCGGCCGAGCTGGATCTGGACCGCAGCACCGCCCCGGCCTTCAAGTCCCTGCTGAGGACGCCCGACAGCGGCTCCGACGAGTGCCTCCAGTACAAGGCCTTCCCGGCGAGATCCGCGCAGGACGAGTCGGCCGCGTCGTCCCTCGTGCAGAGCCCCATCAGCGGACGAATTACGCGGCGGCTGGACTGCAGGACTGCAGCAACTTGCTGGAGAATCTGGTGGATCTGCCGGCGGGCTGGAGGCAGGCCTACGACGACGTGGCCAAGCGCATCTGCTTCTTCAACGAGCAGGGCGACAAGGTACTGTCGACGAGCAGCTCGATCGTTAACCGCGAGCGCGACGATATTGACCGTCTGTTGCTTTTTACGCAGTGGTTCTCGTCCAGCGACGCCGAGGGCAAGATCTACTTCTTCGAGGAGAACAGCAATCAGTCCTCGTGGACGTTGCCGCTGTCAGGCAGGCAGCATCAGCTAGCCGCTACCACCACGACTACTAACGCGAATCGAGACAATCTTCGGCCGAAGGGTGTCACGGGCGTCGTTGCCGATTGGCCTCAACTGTTCGATGGAAATATGGTAATCGTTTGAGTTTCGTGATTTTTTTTTTTTTTGCGGTGATATTCGTTTTAGAGAATTTACCAAAGTTTTACTCGATGGATTTGCAGTGCATCTTGAAGGAGGGCATAATCAATAAAACCAAAATAACGACGGAGAGCGGCAAGAAATTGAGAAAGGCCTGGTGCAACTCGTACGTGGTTTTGACCGAGTTGTTTTTATTATTTTTCAAAGATGCTAAATCTTTCGCTGCGATGGTACGTTAATCATTAATGTGTTTTACTACTATTAATGTGCAACTGATAATCCTGAGAAATTTCCATTCTTACGAGCATTCTTCTTTTTTTTTCTTTTCAGAAAATGGACCAATCGACGGGAGCCAAGCCTGAAATATCTGTGGATTTGAACGGTGCCTTCATAGAACCTGTGGATAAATTAAGTAATAGGAAAAATGTTTATCTTATTAATACCCTGCTGGGACTTCAAGTATTGATACAGTCGGACAATGCGTCGACCATAGCCGAGTGGTATCGAGAAATTCTTAATGCCATCCAAAGGCTGGTAGGTTGAACATAATTTACTCGAATTTAGTTTCTCCGAACGATTCGTTTCAATTTTATAACTTTTTTTTGTCATTTTCAGCCATTTAGTCAAGGGTACGGGAAACTTTCCTCATCGAGGGAATGAAAGATGGTTGTTGAAATCGTGTAGTTATGTGTATCTACTTTATTCCGATGAAAAATTCGTTAACTTTCCAAAGTCTAGGTCTTATTGTTAAGAGAAAAGAAAAAAATTATGAAATGACGTAAATTATATAATTGTACAATGTTATCCGAGTATTTTTATATTACTCGTTATTACAAAGTAATGCTTATTTTTAAATTTATATGTATACTTTATGTTAAGCATAAAAATCGAGTCTTTTAAAATATGTTTTTTTTTTAAAAAGAATAGAGGTAAAACTAGGTAAATTGTTATTACTGTATAGAGATATTATAAATGCATTTTAATGAGTATAAAAATAGTGATTTTATTAAAGATATTTTTTTCTGCTTATACACAGAAAAAATTGTTTTTTTTTTCTTTCTAAAATATAGTTAGCTTAATCGATGTTGACATTATAAGTATTGCTGTTGCATAAATTTAATTACATAAAGAAAAGTAAAACCAAATTATTGCCCAAGCATCAATGCATTTTTTCTAAAACCACGAATAGCCACCAAACGTCAACGTTTAGTCTCGCAAACACTTGGCCAGAAAATTTGGCCTTAAACATGGAAGAGTATACACAATAAATATTTTATTGAAACCTATCACAAAATCTATTTTTTTGAGTATGACAACTAATTAATTATCTAAGATACTCGCTAACTTCTACGAGTAATTTCAGTGTTTCACACTCAGATACACGATACATAATCTCTTACGCGCAAAAATAAATACTAAAAAATCTAAAATACTATGTACAATTTTCAATAATTTCAAAAAGAATCACTCATAAAAATTATCAAAGATCACCCGGCAAGAAATAAAAGTGAAGATAAAAAGTAATATTGCAACTCCCGATTGTTAAAATATAAAGATTAACAATTCCCATGCACTTTTATCGCGTAATAAATTGGTAGTCGCTGGTCGTATCGTTCTGTAACGATACCACGGCAGTAATGTCAAGATTCCTTGTTGAGTATCGTACGTAAATCATCGGGTAGAGCAAGCGTCATCTCATTGAGTCGTTCACGTATCATCTCTTGCACCGGAGAGTCTACCGGTACCTCATCGAGGTTACTCTTTTCCAGTTTTTGACGGATGCGTAGAATCATATCGACTATTTCGACTTCTTGCTTATCTCTGACCCATGATCTTAAATCCTAAAAAAACACAATTTTTTTGAAAAATGTTAATTTAACTGAAAAATCGTCCACGAACATTACTTACGGCTTGTGAAAGTCTTTCAAGCTGAATAGCTTGTAACTTGTTTGTAAGCTCGACGTATCTTGATTGAAACCAGCCTGAAAAATTCGGCGATCTAAAAAATCTTCTATAAAGACCAACCCAATCACCTTTGATTCCAGTTGTTAACTGAGGTCCTGCGTTATTTAGCGTTGCCAAAAAATCATCAGGGTTAAAAAGTTGAGGTATTGGTGTAGCCTGAAATATTATGAACTTTTAGTCAACTTCAACAACAGTATAAATTATGTTTAAGCATAAACATTAACATACTTTGAACGGAGATATAGTTTTTTGAAGAGGCATTAAACTAGCTATGTATCTTTCTAACGGAAACATAAAACTTTCTGTCAGTTCTGTTAAATGCTGCCTTAGCAATGCAGTTTGTACTTCTCCCGGCCTTCTCAGTTGAACACCTTTGAGCAATTTTTTTAGTATAGCTTTATCTTTATTTAAAAAAGGCTTATATTGAGTATAGAGTCCAGGTTTTGAATCAAGAACCTTTAGACCCTCAGATCTTTTTGATTTGTACTTTGGGCTTTCTGTGAATAATAATTCAAAGTTAATTTTCTTTGATTCATAACGAAAATTGAAATAATTAACAATGCAATAGAACATATACCTCCAATACCGTTCTCGGCAACGCGAACGATGTGTGGCCAATGCCTCAGAGTTTTGGCAAAAAATGGATTCGTTACACCTAATATCACTGATGGTGGACTCTGGCTGTCCATTGTATACTCTTTAAATTCGGAATCGTGTATTGTGAAATAAGGTCGGTGATCAGCACAGTATTTCAATGGTGCTATCATCCTAATAAAATTTAAAAATTCATGAACAAAATTTTTTAAGTATGTGAAGTTACATCTTCAAAAAAATGTCAAAACTTACGAAGTTAATGTATGAACTATATCTGAACTCGTAGTGGGCGAACTTGTCATAACGACAATCGGTTCGCTTAACAATACTAATTCCCATAATAAGTGCACATGCGCAACAACACTAGATAAATGTTTGAACATATCATTATCATAAACTGAAGTCAAGAGTAAACTGCGAGCAGCTGCTACTTTAGATGGGGCAGATTCCCCAGCTGCTACATTTGGCACTGATGTTTTGAAGGCATGGTTTGGAATATATGTCTGAAATATAAAAGTATTTATTTAATTTTAGATCAAGAGTAGATAGTAAAGATACAATCCATATGACATACTTGAAACAACACTCCCAACAACGGTAAATGCACAATCTGACCAGGTACAGGAGCAGGCCATCGACTAATTTCTTTAATTATTCTTGCCATGCAAGTTTCACCACTATCAAAATATTCTGGAGCAACCAGTGCACATATTTCAGTGAATAAATTTACAAATGGAAGCCTTGTTACAATAACAATACTCTACAATAAAAATAAGAAACTTTCAGTGTTTTACATAAATTTGAATTTTGATAATAGAATATTCTTATAAATTACCTTTTGAAAGTAACCCCTAGGAAGATTTTTATCTTTAACTTGACGGAAATATACATAGCCTGTGTAATAATCTTTGTCGGTTTGTAGGAACATTGGTGATTTTTTATTATATTCTTTCTGTGCTGGAGTTTCTTTGAGAAATTTTGCATTGGCACTTTTTTTTACCCTTACATGATACTGAGTATCTCCCATGCATCCTGAGTTTGAATCAGGAAAAGCCAAGTAACAAATATTGGTTCGTTCTTGCTCTAATAATTCAACGTCATCTGGATAAATTGCCTAAAATACAATAATTCAATTATAAATGACATTTTCATTATTATAATAAACATACAATAACATAAAAACTAAACCAAAGTGTCACAACAGAGTAGACTTATAGGTAAACAGCAACTCAAGATCTAAACAAGATTAGAGTACATGTTTGGCTTCAAACCATCTTATCTCGACACGATGGCAAACAAGCAGAAGGTTCCAAGCGACAACCTACCTCGATGACCTGTCCCAGCTCGAGATCAAAGGTGACAATGCAGATGCAATGTATCCAATTGTCAAAAGCCTCCCTCAGCTTTTCGTTCTTGAACCAGGCTTGTGAATTTTTTTGAGTAGCACCAGAGGCCTGATGGGTGGCATCGTTGTCAACCCCCCGCACGTCGGCAGCACCACCACCATCGTCGGCATCCTTGGAGCTGCTGCACGGCTCGGACATGATGATCGATAGAGAGATATATATATAAATAGAATATATATCGTCGTTGGTCAGAGCACGAGCTGAATTAGATCAATGCCGAGGAGGAGGAGGATGCTGCGTTCGAAATCCACGTAGATTTCCGCCGCGCTATATCCCATTATTATTTATACGCGTCCGTATGTGGCGTATTTTCAACGAGTATATATCATGACGTATGGTGCGGAGTGTTATGCGCATGTGACACCTATATCCGTTAGACACGATCGAGAGCACGGCCAGAGCAGCAACACCAAACTTTTAATTCACCAGTATTTTCAATCTGCGCACATCTTCGACGAGTCTCGGTAGCATTGGCAGACGATACGAGGCTGCAGCAGCAACACGGCCATTCATCTTCTTATTGAAAACACACGCACTGCACAGATTTGTATGAACTGCGACAAGGACGGGGGGGGGGGGCCAAAGGTGAAGGTATTTTCTTACGGTATTCACTTGCGGAATAGACAATACTGCCTCTGTGTGCTACTTCTTCGATACATGTATATAGTAGGTAGTATATCTATACCACACAGTATTTCTCACAGCTGAGCAGCAGCAGCAGCACCGAACTGCGGGAGGCGAGAATTCGCTTCTCTCTTTCGAGTTTCGCTGTATATTCTCTCTCTCTCTTTCTCCTGCCTGGTGTGTTGCGCATGTTTTTGTCTGCTGGCGCTGCTCCGATTTTCTTCCGCGTTTCGACTCGAGCCTCTTACGTACATACATATAGCACTGACATTATGATTATAGCTGCGGAGTGCATGTGCACTTTCACGTTGTTGTTGTGTGTTAGAGCGTAACCGTCCACCCGCGTAAACATCGCGAATCGCTTTTTTCAAATGAATGGAACGTCCGTCGATATCGATTATGGCTCGCGTTACGAACTCCACTGCTATCGCTTAATTAACGCGATCAAATAATATTTTGTGAAGTTAATCGTTGTTGTTTTTTCTTTTTACCGTGCGTGAAGATACAGATTTTGTTATCATCGCTGTCGATGGACGGTAAAATGATAATTTGAAAGCGTCGTCGATGGTGCTTTGATTTCGTCGACGCTTATCGAGAGTACGATTTTAATTTTGTTTTTATGAACGATCAGCTTTGAATTTTTGCGAATTCGTAACCTCTGCGATTGGCGATTATGGCGGGAAAGGAATTTCAAATGTCGGACGAATTGAAGAGAAGCTACTTGGCCGCTTATCAAACGCTGCGCTTTTCTACGGAAAATCGCCAAGTCTCCGATGCCGAGACCGCTGATGTTATGCGACGATGTCTCTTCATCAAATATGCATCTTGCGTAAACACGTAGGTTTTTCATTATTTTCGCACTTGCGTCTCTTTTATTCAAAAATCATATTGTTTACTTTTTATTTTACAAGGCTCGGCGACGATGCAGCTCTCGCAGTGTTTGAAAAAGATTTACAGAAGTACACGGATTTCGTGGACAGAGCCAGCGGCTTGAATAACTACTGGAAGCAATTCGAATCATTGGATGTTGATACGGACAATGATCCACAGGACTGGGCAGACATTCCAAATGATATCAATGAAACTTTGAAACTTAAAACTAAGTTGCCTTGTGCAGATGATCCAACGGAGCCCTGCAAGAATCTACCTTACAATGATAGAGATATTGAGAAAATGATGCAATTGTGGAAAAATGATGGAACGTCGCCAAGAACAAGAAAAGTTCCTGCCAAACAGAACAACATTCATGATGGAGGCAAGCAACAGAAATTAAATTTTTCAAATTTGATCAAGACCGCACAGCCAGCTGTTAAAAATAATTTAGAAAATAATTCTGGACCCGATAAAAAACCAATATTACCACATTTAAGAGCTCAAACAGTATCTGGCAATTCTAATGGTTTGGGATCCGATAAGAGACCAACTTTACCACACTTGAGAGCTTCATCGGGACATACTGACCCCAAAAGTTCTGGATCCGAAAAAAGGCCAATTTTACCACATTTAAGAGCTCCTACACTTTCTGATCCAAATGGTTCTGGATCTGATAGAAAACCACTCTTACCACATCTAAGAGCTTCATCACAATCTGAAGTAAATAGCCTTGGATCTCAGTCTAGGCCAGGCTCAACTTTTCCACCATCTTCTCAAGCAAGATGGCAAACATCTAATTCCAAGTATGTAAATATTGAACAAAAAAGTCATGGGATAAAGTCTAATTTCTCTTACCAAGGAAAAAATGAATCTAATTCTGTTGATAGAAAATATGAAAGACCAGAAGTTGGAAAACCAAATTATTCTTATAAACAAGAATCTAATTACAATGAACGAAAATATGATAAATATGAAGATAAAAAATCTAATTATGGTAATAGAAATGAATCAAGGAATGAAAGAAGAGAGGAAAAGAAAGAAGATAGCAGATATTCTGGATTTAAAACTGCTAGAACAGAGTTATCTATACAACAAGCTAAGAATATAATAACAGAGGGCAAGGGTACTCAAGACAGCCCCAACCACCAGTTAATAATAGCCGGCAACAGCCTGTTAGCAACAGGCAACAACCACCGGTAAAGAAATCACTTGGTGGACGAGCATTAAATTCTCCCTTTGTGTGCCCTTTCAAAGAAAATCAACCAAAAGAAGAGGAGGAACCTCCAGAACCCACAGATGAAAGACTGAAAAATATAGAACCTAAGATGATTGAGCTTATAAAAAATGAAATCATGGATTGCGGTCCACCTATACAATGGGATGATATAGCTGGTCTAGATCATGCCAAAAGAATCATCAAAGAAATTGTTGTGTTTCCAATGCTAAGACCAGATATTTTTACGGGATTGAGAAGACCGCCAAAGGGAATTTTACTCTTTGGACCACCTGGAACTGGAAAAACTTTAATTGGCAAATGCATAGCTTCTCAAAGTAAATCTACATTTTTTTCGATCTCGGCTAGCTCTCTTACATCCAAGTGGGTGGGAGAAGGTGAAAAAATGGTCAGGGCCCTGTTCGCCGTGGCCCAAGTCGAACAGCCATCGGTAGTTTTTATCGATGAAATCGATTCGCTTCTATGTCAGAGATCGGAAACCGAACACGAGTCGTCGAGAAGAATGAAAACAGAATTTCTCGTACAATTAGACGGTGCCGCAACCGGTGACGAGGACAGAATTCTCGTGATTGGGGCGACAAATCGGCCTTATGAACTCGACGAAGCTGCTCGAAGACGTTTAGTCAAGCGTTTGTATGTACCTCTGCCGGAATTAGAGGCAAGAGCTCAAATTGTTCACAGATTGTTAAGGTCAGAGCGGCACGACCTGACCGACGAAGATATCATCAAGATCGCCGAACTAGCCGAGGGTTACTCCGGTGCAGATATGACGAATTTGTGCAAGGAGGCCAGTATGGGTCCGATTCGAAGCATACCGTTCGATCAGTTGGAAGGGATCAGCAAAGAGGACGTGAGAAAAGTTACATTCGTCGATTTTCAGGAAGCTCTCGACTCGATTCGTCCGTCCGTCTCCCAAAAAGATTTGGCAGTTTACATCGACTGGGATCGTACCTATGGTACTGCGAGTGTTCAACCGAAATAAATAATAAGTTTGAATCACAATTAAAAACAGAAACACAGTTTTGTAGTATTGTAATCAAAAGCTCGAAGCTTTCGTTTTATTTATAAAAATTACTTCTTAAGATTTATATTTTTATACTTGTAATAAATTGAGATCGAAACTTTAAGTTTGGAAAAAAAAAACTTGAATACAATTTTTTTTTTGAAAAATCACAACAAAATCACTATATTCTAAAAATTGATTAGCTACAAAATAAATTAACATCTACTTTTTGAATATCTGAGAAGTTCATTATAAAGTATAATTCCAAGTATAAATTAATTTAATTGAACTTCACACTAAAAATTGAATTTTTAGAAGCTAGTATGAGTCTTTGATCTCCAAATACTTCTGTTACGTTTACAGAAACAATAGGTTCACTAGCTATTTGTAATTTTTTGAATTGAGAATTCCGAAAACTAAATGTTAGTAAAGATTTTTCATTTTTCATTGGATATAAGTACACATCTCCTATAAAAAAACATATGATTTTAGATAACTTATAATTTCATTAAAATTCATTGAAATGACTTAATAATTACCTGAATCTAATCCTATTATTAAAACTTTCACATGATAATGAACTGCTGTAACTACTCCACCTAGAAATGGAAAAGGATTGCTCAATTTCCATTTAGATCTATTGACTGAAATACCTAGCTTTCCATATTCTAAAAGAAATTTCAAATAATTAATTGAATCTTAAATTGAGAAATTATCATTGTTATAGAAAATAATAATCTTAGTTACCTGTGACACAAAGTATGACTCGTGGATTGAATAAGTAGTAATTTCTGACATATTCACTTGCTTCTGGAGTTCCAATACGCTTACAAAATTCAGGTTCGACTTGATCATTACTCTTTGGACCAATTTTTCTCAAATCTATTTCCACATAGATACCCTCCTCAGTCCATAAACACAACTAAAAGATAAACAGTCATTTTAAACATTGTTATAGTTATGAATTTAATAATTTTATCTTACAAAATGTCTGTATATGTTCATGACAGCAGTTTGTCCAAGACCAGATCTTGCATCCATTAGAGAAAAATTACATTGCTTTTGAGTTTTTGTATTGTACAAGTGAAACTTATAAGGAACTTCGGTATTAGCACAGTAATATCCATAGCCAGAACTGCAAAATTTATTTTGAATATAATTAAAATGTCAATTATTTTAATCTAATCGCATACCATATTACAGTTCCACTTGCACGCGTTATAGGTTTTTTTTCTTTAAAAATCCACATTCTGTTCTTTCTCGATAACGATGAAGATAGAACTATGGTTTTATTGTATTGTTCGCCTGAAAATTATTGTGTACCACACGAATATTAACATTTTCATAATGAATGAAGAAAGTATTTTTGTAAAATAAGTACCCGTTTTAGTTAACTTTAGAGCTGTCACTTCTTCAACTTGATCAAATTTGTGCATCAATCTATCGTTCTCTATATTGTAAACATTAATGAATCCATCATTAGATCCAACAGCTACAAGTTCACCTGAAAAAAAAATTAAAATCATCAAAAAAGCTCGATTTTATTTCGAATAATTTATTTGATTTTATCATACCTAGCACAGCTATATTAGTGATTCTTTCTTGAGGACGATTCTCCGGTATGGCAGGCAACACTTTGATCGTGTCAATTTCGAGCTTTTCAACATCTTCCCACGTAATCCACGATTTATAAATCGTCATCCATATCTTGGATTCGAATTTTCGAGTTTCGTAATAATTTTCTTTGTAATCGGGATCGTAAATGAGAGGAAACAGTACCGAATCTTCGAGGAGAATGTACCAATAATGTTTTGGAATGCTATTTACGCATTGTAAATACCAAGCATCCGAGGTCTGCAAAAATGATTGTGAAAAATCACGATCGCACATTCGAATAGGGCCATAACGCGATCAAAGAAGTGCACAAACCTGCAAGTGTCTCGCGATAATCAGTTTCCATGTTTTGCTGACGACTTTCAATCGCATCAACGATTTCGCATCGACGTTGGCCAAAATCTGTTCCCACAATTCCACGGGAAACATTTTCTTCAATTTTTGCTCTCGACAATCGCGAAATTGAACAATCCCGAAGTCGAACGAGCACACCGCGCACCGCCAAGAACAGAACAAAGAGATCGCGCTGCGAATACGTGCGCTGCCGCTACCGCGCACTGCGAACTGCCACAGTGCGAAATAAAGACAGTTGACGGTGCGCGCCCGGTGATCGAGCTACTGTCTCCAAAACTCAATATTGCTTATCACCCGTGCGAATGGTAAACCATATAGCAATGCATCGTCTACTGCTATTTTTCTTGCTGGGTGTCGGGCTTCGATCAGTTTTAACCTTGCGAGCGAAAATGTTTTGATTGTACCGAAGAGCCTACAGGACGTAACGAGAAAATAATTCTTAGAAGTAGATGTTTTACCATACGTTTCGGGTGTCGTATATACGTAAGTGCGATCACTTTGCAAAGGGATATAGGTAGTAGGTACTTGAATGAAAATAACTAAATGAGAAAAGGGAATAAAAAAATATATTAGCCAAGTTTATAAATTTTATACAAAAGAAAGAAGATGTATTATCAAATTTGTTTTGTCACATAAAAATTACAATCTATTTTACAACTATGATGTATCCGTGACAAAGATAAACTTATCAATAAATATTCGTAGAAAAAATGTACACCAAGTGTGACGTAATTTTACATATTTATAACGAGGGGTCGAGGTCGTCGACGCGTCCTTGCGCCTCATCGATCGAAGAGCAGAGGTCTCGGCTTCACCGGATCCTTGTCCGCCTTGTGCAGCAGCTTGAACAGTCCCGTGCCAACCGGCACCGGTATACCCATGATAATGGACTCGGAGACGCCGGTGATGGCGTCGGTCTGCCCGTAGAACGCCGCGTCGAACAGATGATCGGCCGTCTTTCGAACGAGGCGAGATTCAGCACGGACTCCTTCATCTTGGACAGGCCCTGGCGAGTGATGCCCAGCACCTCGCCGCGACTCGTCATGAGGTCGGCGACGAGCATCGGGTGGCGCCGGTCGATGCTCATGCCGTGATTCTCCATCACGAGCTTGATCTCCTTCATGATGGTGGCGCGGGCCGCCTCGATGCCCAGCGTCCTGAACACCTCGACGGTGTTGTTGGAGGTGCAGCGCTTGCCGAGCACGCCCCGGGTGGCCATGACCTCGCGCATGTCGTCGCCCTCGACGAACAGCTTGTAGCGCGTCTCGCCGCCCGAGTCGTCGCTGTGGATGACGGCCCGGGTCACCGAGGCGACGCCCTTGACCGTGACGCGTGGCAGCTGCTCCTTGAGCACGGCCAGCAGCGTGCTCAGGCTCAGCCTCGAGTCCATCCTGTCCGGGTAGACGGTGAGCGTCTGCCTCCTCGCGTTCACCTCCACGGCCTTCTCGGGGATCCTGAGCTTGGACCTGCACACCGACTGGGCCACGCTGTGGATGTCGACCTCGAGCTTGAGCAGCTCGACGCGCCCGGCGTCGATCTTGAGGCGCAGGTAGCACTCGCGCGGCCCCACGACCTCCTGCATGCGCGCGGTGATCTCGCCGAGGCTCGTCTTCTCGATGCGTCCCTTGACGCGCCGCGCGAACTCCGGATCCCGCTCGTTCTCCAGCTGGGCCGTGATGATGGGCGTGCTGATCTTGGCGCTGGCGTTGATGATCTCCTTGATGCGCGGCACGCCCTGGGTGATGTTCATGGAGGCCACGCCGGCGAAGTGGAACGTCTTGAGGGTCATCTGGGTGCCGGGCTCGCCGATGCTCTGCGCGGCCAGGGCCCCGACGGCGGTGCCGGGCTCGATGCGCGCCCTCATGTACTTCTCCTTGCACGTGTGTATGAAGTCGACGAGCTGCGAGACGGTGAGCCGCTCGACGTGGCGATAGACGGGCGCCTCGTGGCCGGGCTTGTTGAGGTGCTGGCGCATCTTGGCCACCCTCACGGCGGTCGAGCGCAGGAACAGCGTTATCTCGTCCTTGAACTGCCCGCTGAGGCAGTCGTACTCGCCGGAGCCGAGCAGCTCGGCCGTGGCCTTGTCGATGCTCGGGCCGTCGAGCGGCTCCTCGTCCGAGCAGGCGTTTCTCGCGCGCACGTCCTCGAGCACTCGCCTGTAGTCCACGGGGCAGTCCTTGCCCTCCATGTAGGTGGGGTCCATGGCGTCGCCGCCGTAGAGCTCCTGCACGATGTCGCCGAGCGAGTCGCGCACCGTCATGTCGTAGTGCAGGCAGAGGTCCTCCAGACTCTTGACCAGCCTGCGCTGCATGTAGCCGGTCTCGGCGGTCTTCACGGCCGTGTCCACCAGGCCCTCTCGGCCGGCCATCGTGTGAAAGAAGAACTCGGTCGGGCTCAGACCCGAGTAGAACGAGCTCTCGACGAAGCCCCGCGCCGCGGGCAGCTTGTCGCGCTTGGCGAAGTGGGGCAGGGCCCGGTCCTCGAAGCCGTTGGCCACCCTGCGGCCGCCGATGGCCTGCTGGCCGACGCACGCGATCATCTGCGAGATGTTGATGAAGCTGCCCTTGGAGCCCGACAGGGCCATCACGAGCGGCCCGTTGCTCGGGTGCAGCTCCTTGAGGCAGATCTTGCCGGCGTGGTCGCGAATCACCGAGAGCTCCTTGAGTATCATGGCCTCGAGGGTCTCCTCGGCGCTGCAGCCGGGCTGGCTGGCCAGCCTGCCCTCGTCCATGCGCTCGATGTGCTCGTTGCACTTGGCGTAGCCGCGCTCGAGCAGCTCCTGCTTGGCGCGCAGCAGGCTCTGGCCCGGGGTGAGGTCGCCGATGCCGATGGAGAAGCCCCGATTCATGAGGTAGTAGCTGGCGACCCGCGCCAGCCGCCACATCACCCTGGTCGCCGCGTCCTCGCCCCAGTCGCGCAGCAGCACGTAGAAGATGTTCCGCTTGGAGCCCGAGCCGAGGCTGGACTTGTCCATGGTGCCGGCCAGCAGCTCCGAGTTGCGCACGATGACGTACGAGTCGTTGATGCAGAGCTCCTCGCCGCTCGTGTAGGCCCTGCCCTTGGCCCGAAGATTGGCCTTGATCGGGCATCGGTCGTTCGGTCGGATCATCAGGCCGAACAGCTGCTTGCCCGTCCAGAGCAGCATGGGCTTGCAGATGGCCGGGCGGCAGCTGGATCCTCGTGCAGGCGTCCTCGCCGCAGAGTATCTGGCCGATTATCTGGCAGGCCTGGGCCTTGTTGAAGAAGGCGTCCTTCTGGGAGAGCAGGTAGGCGCCCGTGATGAAGTCCTGGGTGGCGGCTATGACGAGCTCGCCGTTGCGCGGCGTCACGAGATTGGCCTTGTCGCTCATGAGCACGAGGGCCTCGGCGCGCGCCTCCTCCGTCTGCGGCAGATGCAGGTTCATCTCGTCGCCGTCGAAGTCGGCGTTGTAGGGCGTGCAGACGCACTCGTTGAAGCGGAACGTGCGGTCGCGCAGCACCTTGGCCTTGTGCGCCATTATGCTGAGCTTGTGCAGCGACGGCTGCCGATTGAACAGCACGACGTCGTCGTCGCAGAGGTGGCGCTCCACCGTGTCGCCGTACTGCAGATCGTGCGCCACCCGCTGGCGATTGCCGTACCTGAGGAACTTGCGCACCCTGCTGCGGCCGTCCACGACGAAGTTGGCCCCGGGGTGAGCGTCGGGCCCGTTGAGGATGAGCCGGCGCAGCTGCTCGATGTTGATCCTGTTGACTCGCTCGGGATAGGTGAGCACCTTGGCGATGTGGATCGGCACGCCGACCTGCTCGATGCGCAGATTCGGATCGGGCGAGATCACGGTGCGGCTGGAGAAGTCGACGCGCTTGCCCGACAGATTGCCGCGGAAGCGGCCCTGCTTGCCCTTGAGGCGCTGCACGAGGCCGCGGCCCGTCTTCTTCGGCTGCATCTTGAGCGGTATGCCGGACATCTCGCTGTTGATGTAGAGGGCGCAGTGCAGCTGCAGGAACTCCCAGGCGTCGTTGTACATCATCATCTTGACGCCGCGCTGGCGATGATGCCTGATCGTGTCGTTGAGAAACAGTATCTCCGACAGCTTCATGGTCAGGTTGTCCTCGTTCGTGCCGGCCTTCATGTCCGACGCCACTGTCGGCCGGATGGATATCGGCGGCACCGGTATCCTCGTCAGTATCAGATCCTTGGGCAGACTGCAGTCCGGATTCATCAGCAGCAGAGCCACGTCTTGGGACGGTATGCGCTCGAACAGACCCAGGCACTCCAGTGGATTCAGAAAAGTCGTCAGACCCGACCTCACCAGGCTCTCCAATTCCTCGTTGTTCTCGATGGCGTCGTCGAACTCCGCGAGTTTGTCCAGCACGAGAGAGTCCGTTGGCTTCTTGTTTCTGTACTTCATGTGTGCTATTTTCAACAGGCCACCTTTCTTGACGGTACCGTTCAATTCGCCACAGTGAGGGCACAGGCTGCACTTTTGTACTTTCTTCAGAATCTCTTTGCGCAGAACTTTTTTCGATAAATAGCACAAATCTGGTTTGAGAATTCTGGCCAGAAATTTCTGTCTGTCTCCTGCGTCCAGTAGTACGCAAGAGCATTTCTTGCATATGGTTTGTAAAATATTGATGATCGATCTGAAGTATCCAACGTGGAATACCGGCAATTCCAAATCTATGTAGCCAAAGTGACCGATGCACTCGCTGAGATTCTTTTGACAAGTGCCACAGGCAGTCGCGTTCGTGCAAATACCCATTCTTCGGTCCAGTAGGCCATTTGTTATGGGCAAGTGGTAATCTGACTGTATAAACTCGAGGCGACTACATGCAAATGGGCTTGCAGCTTCATTTGGTGTCGACTGTCGATACCAAATCTGACGTGAGATATTTTTCTTGGCCAGATCGGTCTCGCGATACAGTTCCTTCACCATTTTGACTATTGGATCTGTCGAAACGTCAAGATGCAAAAAAAGTTTCCCGTTTCAATTGTCTCTCTGCGGTATTGGCTGCATTTTATGCTCTTCTTCGCCAGCGAATCCCACGCCAAAGGGGGGTAAGTCTGCGAATCCAGCAGATTTGCGTTAACAACGAGAGTAATCGTAAAATATGAAAGTTTATTTACCTGGATATTCGCAAAGTTATTCGATCCACACGGCACTGTTATGTATACACTGCAGCTGACTCTGGCGCTCGCGCGCAGTCTGCTGCCGGTCGTTCCATCTCTCTCTCTCTCTCTCTCTCTCTTGCTTCGCGTCTCGCGATACAGTATACCATATATATTCTGCAATCGCGCAGTGCACTCTCGTGTGCAGAATTCGCGACGACGAGAGAGCGCGAAAACATTATCTCAGGAGTTTATGTATCTGGACGATGCAGCGCTGCTCGCTCGACGAAATTATCGCATTGATCGCGAACGGATCGCGAATTGTTGCTCCGAAATTGAGTCGAGCCCTGCGTGTGAATTTAAAAAATGACAGCAGTGCCATGACCGACTGATAATATTGCGTATGAAAACGAAAATATTTATATAAAAAATATTCGAGTATGGTATTCAACAATTTTTTGCAAAATAGGGCAATAACAACCACTGAACAGTGAACGCGTTAGTGAATTGTTTGTATTTGGAGCGATTTTTTGACTTCGCTATATCGATCTGTCAAATTCGAATGCACCTGCGATTGCATCGGTAAAACAGTTGAAGTTGCTTATATCTATCGTTTCATAGATATAGACGTTACTCTTAGTCTTGCTGCTGTGCGCCTATATAGCAGCTCATAAAGAGAGTGTAAAGTTGCATGAACTTGAACGCGACGATACGATATCGTTACCGTTGGCATCTTAAATATACGTATAAAAAACCGTTTCAATCGCGCTCTTACGTTTGCATCAACTCCCCCGCATACGCAGCCGATGCGCTCGAAATTACGCATCGCACGACGTCGGGTGCAATTGGTTACGCGTTCGCGACGCACGACGACGACTACGAGATTGCAATCTTCATGCTGCTGCTGCAACGAAATTTCCTCGGGAAGAAGAAGAAAGCCATACGATCTCTCGCTCTCGAGATGAGCTGCGTCGTCACGTAAGATGTTTCTTTGCATTCGACAAACAATATTATGAGTGAAACTTCTTTTCGTAAGAGTAGCAGTAGCAGCGATCATCTCGATCCCACACTGTGATATATAATCGAAAGAGCGAGAGAGAAAGAGAGAGAAGAACACGTTGGAGGGCGAAGATGCCGAAGACGTTGATGCGGACGACGAGCGGCTCGAACGATATCGCATTCAGCCTTCAGTCTTGGGCATCCAAGCGAACTATTGCAAGAGTCTCGTTAGCAGACGCTGCTGCTGCTGCTGCTGCTGCTGCTGCTGCTGCTACTGCTGTTATTGGTAATAGTAGACGTTGCGACGACTGTGGCACGGCCTCACCTAACCCTGCCCGAGGATTTTGATATTTGTATATTTGTATTATTATTATGTGTCTCGTCGACTCGTATGGTTGACCAAAAGCAAAATGACGAACATGAAGGATGACGACAATCGATCGCCGCTGACATCACAAACGAGTGAGTTTAATCGATTCGATCATTTTGCAACTTTCAATGATAATTATATATCTTGTGCCTCCAATATTAAACCAGCCGACTTTTCGTGATTGATTGCAGAGAGTGGTGAGGTCGTGCTGCCAAACGGCCAGCTGAGCAAAACAGATGGAAAAACGAAGCTGACCAAATGCAGCAGCAGTTTTCCACTCATGAAGCTGTCCTCGTATCTTTTGGCTATCAGACCCTGGTCACTGAGTGCTTCGCTGATACCCACACTGCTGGGCACTGCTCTGGCCTACAAGCTAACTGGCTTAGCTGGAGTCGGTCTGATAACTCTTTTGCTGACTCTGTTCACCGTGGCCTGCGTTCATGGAGCTGGCAACGTAGTCAACACTTACTTTGACTACATCAAAGGAGTAGATAGTAGAAAAAGTGACGATAGAATATTGGTTGACCAATTATTATCGCAAGATGAATTAGTATCATTGGGAGCATGGCTCTACACAGGTGGATGTCTTGCATTTGTGTTACTAGCCATGATATCTCCTGCTAAAATGGAGCACTTGGCTTTGGTTTATTTTGGAGGATTGTCATCTTCGTTTCTGTACACTGGAGGAATTGGACTCAAATACATAGCTTTGGGTGATGTTCTAATACTTATTATTTTTGGACCCATATCCGTTTTGTTTGCCTTCATGGCACAGACGGGTTATGCTGAATGGAATACTATGTACTATGCTATACCCCTGGCTCTCAATACAGAAGCTATTTTACACAGTAATAATACTAGGGACCTAGAGAGTGACAAACGTGCCGGTATAGTCACACTTGCAATTCTCATAGGGTATACTGCGTCACATGTGCTTTATGCTTTTTTATTGTTTGCACCATACATAAGTTTTGTTGTGCTGGCACTGCGCCATTCAGTTTGGTTCCTGTTGCCTCTTGTAACTTTACCCAAGGCTTTCAATATTGAAAAGAATTTCAGAAATCCAGCCACAATACAAAATGTGCCCAAGCATACTGCCAGTTTAAATCTATATTTAGGAATACTATATATTATTGCTTGTTTGCTCACGGATCGACTTCCTTATCTGAGGACAGCGTAATTAAATTTGAGAATTTAGAGACTGTTTAACATTGTCGGCAGCACAATGTTTAGTGCATAGTCATGCTCAAGAATATTGAATAACTGAAAATGACTAATTAATATCAAATTTAATGAAAAATCTCTAACTGAAGAGTGATGATAATAATAATTTAAATGACACCATGTATATCTCTTGAATTACTGAGACTGATGTCTTAAGGTGTAATTTTTTGTATAGAAAAAGACAAAAAAACCTGTAATAATTGATACTTGATAATAATGTTTAATAATATAAGTTATTTATTTTCCAAAGTGTGTAAACAATAATAACTTGAAGCTTTGAAAAAGCTTGTATTTTATTACTGAATTGTGAGTCAACTATTGAGGGTGACCAAGACAGTGACAACTATGTACATTGCATATTTTTATTTGATAAGTACTTATAGTTTATTATTAACATAATTTTATCAAAGAGAAATTGTAAAATATTTTATTCACATATCCGAGTTAAAATGTAAAATGGAAATGTTCAATTATTGTACGGAGTATATTAACTAGAGACAATTTATGTTTCAACAATGACTGCTATTCACCAGTGAATGACTTAAGTATACTAAATCAAATAAATATTATGAATATTGAGTAATTTTAATTCATACTATAATTATCCTTTCTGAAATAGTTGAGAAAATTGCGCATCATTTTGACTTACTTTTTATTTTTTGAGACTGTTGATTATACAAAAAACTTCGGAGCTAATTTTACTTCATAATTTAGAAGATAAAACAGAAACAACAAAATTCAGTACAGATTCACCTTGTCATCAAATCTTGAGAAAAAGGACTCGTGATTTTCAAAAATGTGTTAACTTTTGTTAATGATTATTTTATGAAAAAATTCATTTATACTCGAATAATGGTACTTTTACTCAAGTTGAATTTGCGATCGTTACATCCTTAAACATTGTGCCAATAAAAATCAAATTTTTACTTATGAAAATGGAAATAATGCCGGGTCTAAGAATCATGAAAGACGTCCACGTTGAAAAATGTCCACATTACGCGTCTAAGATCACAACATTCAACAGGTGTCAGAGAGCCCGCGAAGGTGAATCTCCATAGCTTTATAGGAGTTTTCTATAGCTCCCGCGTTCATTGTGTGATACAGCGGTTCAACTCCAAGAACTCGCGCGCATGACATTCGATCCGACAGATCTGCGGAGCCTCGACTTTATTTTGACATGTTTTGATTTCTGTTTTTTTTCGTTTGTTTACCAAGAATTTCACGAGAAAACTTACGCTGGTATGTACAAAGCGACGAACTGTTTCCAACGCTGCGGGACACTGGAGAGTTCAACTCGAGCGCAGTCGTTGCGGTCGTGTGCCCGAGTGCGCAGAAAACCCGTGCGCAGCTCTGCATGTAAACAAACGCGCGTGTCAGCAGGACAGATCGAATTTCACTCGTGCTTTATGCTTGCATAGCACCTATTATAAGTATAGTCTTCAGTCGCCCTCGTAATCGCACGGTGCACAAGGGTTTATAGAGTTTGTAACTGAAATTTAGTCTGTGATACGTTTCGCGTAGTGATCTAAAATGGCATACGTGGCGATGTTGGATCTGGATCCGGTGATCGTTTGCCCTTACGACGAGAGTCATCGTATAGCCCGATCCCGATTGCAAAGACATCTCGTCAAGTGCGAAAAGGTAAGAGTAAAGTTTTGAAACTGACGTTGGATATCTTTCGTCTGGTTTCCTCGTTGAATGACACTTCGTGTCTCTCCCGTAGAATTTCCCACCCGACTACAAGCAGCAGTGCCCGTACGACGCCACGCACCGCGTCTTCCAGGAGGAAATGGTACAGCACGTGGAGGAGTGCCCCATGAAAATGCAGTACATGGCCTCGTACAACTTCGGCGGCAAGATACCGCCGATCGACGACGAATTGGAAGCCATCAAAGACGGCGACGAGATGTGGGACACGGAGGGTCGAGGAACGCCCGGTCAGAATCCTTTCAACGAGCCGACTTACGGTCCGGTACCGGTCAGACAGATAGCTGGCCAATCGCTCAGAGGGTACGAACGATCCTTGTCCCGTGAATGAATATTGCCACGGAGAACGATTTTGTTTTCACCGAAATTTTTACTTTCCAGAAATTCTTTGACAGCTAATAAATACGGTTCCAAGCTGCGTCGTCCGTATGGTTATTCCGAGTCATTCATGATAGACATAGATAACAAAGTGCAGGATAGCGACACCGATTCTGTAACGAGTGATCGTGGAATCGGACGGGGCCAAGGTTTCATTCCATCCGTACGTGGCTCGAACATCAGAGGAAGAGGTGTGCCAGGTTTATACAGGAGAGGAATCAGAGGAAGAATTTAGTATTATTACTTTCATTTCTTTTTGTAAACGTAAAT
Source organism: Trichogramma dendrolimi (assembly GCA_034770305.1). Taxonomy (NCBI): domain Eukaryota; kingdom Metazoa; phylum Arthropoda; class Insecta; order Hymenoptera; family Trichogrammatidae; genus Trichogramma; species Trichogramma dendrolimi. The sequence goes on from JAPMIB010000045.1 coordinate 948,659, forward strand.
GACGAACCTGCTAAAAAGCTGTAAAAAGCAGTGCTGCAGTTTCTAAGCGCACAATCAGAAAAATGTATCTAAAGAGTATTTATTTTTTACCTATACTTAACTTAATTCTTATGTTGAAGAAATGTATCTTATATATTTTATATAAAACATGAATGAAATAAAAAAATTATTTTGATAATAATAGTTACCAAAATGTCAAAAGTGTATTTAAAATTATTTTCGTTTATTCTTAAATATTTAAATGTTGAACATGATTATGTACATATTCTTGACGATTTTTTTTTCTCCATATTTCGTTCCTGTCTCCCAAATCGAACTTAATTAATAATTCTTATAGTTGACTGATTAAATGAGGCAATAACATTTTTCTGCATAATTAAGTATCACGTTATCTAAATCACTTATTCATTTTCTAAATAATATTTAACATCTTTTATGAACAAGCAAGATGATAGTTTCTCTAACATCATATTTTGGATTTGATTAATTTTTTTACATTATATAGATTCTGTTGGTCATGTTTTGAAAATATTGTAGTCAAATTTAGGTAAACCATAAAAAAAATAGAAATAATTTTTTTAAAGTTTTACTGTATTAATTTTTAGTGATTAAAAATGTAATTGTAATCTTCCTACCTATTCTTAATTTTTTATAGTATCAAAACAATTCCAAATAATTCTGTCACAATCATCAAAAAATTACCTCAATCATACCAAATTTTTAATAACTAACCAATTCATACTTTGAATTTTTTACAGCTTGAGGAGAATTATATTTCAACATATTCTTCACCATTTATCCAATAACATGAAAAATGTACAATAATTTACCACTTCTCACATTCCTTTTTTTTTAGATACCCAAAACATACATATAATTATTTATCTGTACTTTTTACAACTTTTCATAATTTTTTTCTCCAAATATCCTTAAAAATGGTTTGAACCGTAGCTACACAAATATATTTGTTATATTCTTGTACACAATATTATCCTAAAATCTTAATATTTACATAAATCTAATATAACTATATGTATATTCAATTCAAATAATATTGGCAGTTCGATAGCTCTAATTGGCTTAAAACTTTTTCACCATGTTTATGAAATTAAATTTTAAATTATAAACAAGCACTACCACGAGAGATCACTCACTAAATTTTAATTTAGCTCTTCTTGTTATGATTAGTTAAATTTTTTAAAGAAAATTAAAAAATGCACTGTAGTCACCATTGCTTTTTAAATCTGTTTCGCCACTGTCAAGTATTATCGAATATATATTCTTATGAATTCGGTCCAGTCTTAAATTTTTAAATTTATAATTTTTATGCATTAGATGTGCTCTTTTGTTGTTTCCAATCAGATATTCTTTGTTTGAGATCAGTTTCTGTAATTCAAAACAAAATACATTTAGATATGAATATTTGTAAAGCAACGAAAGTTTTGGTTACTTCATGTATACTAACCAGGTTGAAGCATGTCTTCACTGAGAGGTTGCCGACTGAAGGGATCCGTTGCACTGTTCAATAGATGTCTAATGATAACGTCTTTATCCATTATAATACCAGAGGGTAGTTTTACTGGCTCCTCCATAAGTGTACCCATTAATGGATCTTTGAACTCATCTGGTGCATCATTGTAATCTTCTTCCTTTGCTCTATTTTCACACTGTATTTTGTAAGCTTTCTCACCTAATGCTTTGAAGCGTTCAATTTCAGTCATAGACTTTATGCCTGAACGCTCGAGCTTACTTGCTGCTTCTTTAAACAATTCTTGTGAAAAAGATCTCTATAAAAAAAAAAGAAATACAGTTTTAATATATTCTTGAAGATACGAATAAAACTATAAAATAAAAAGCGAGCTCATTAAATTTACCTCATCACTTGCTAAAGCACCAGCGAATTTTTCACAATCTAAATGTAAATATATATCAACAATATGTCCAAGAAGAACTCTTGGTTCCCATCCATACTTTTGTGGGTCTTTGACTTTCAAATTTTTACATTTTGATCCGCACAATTGTTTTAGATTGAAATTAAGCATAGCGCTGAGCCGTCCAGCTAATTCAGGTCTTAAGAAAGGCTCGGTAATTTGTATCGTCAGGTAATGGAACATCGTAACAGTTTCTTTAGCCAAAGTTAGATAAGATCTAGCTTGTCTTTCGTCAGTGGCCAATTGCCGAGTGCGAGACTGCTGCTGTTCTTGAGAAAGGGCATTCCAAGCTGCATGCTGATCAGACATGAGCTCCTGAACTTCATGTATGCGCTTCAGAGATTCCAAAGACTCGTCTAGCAAAAATGTTGTGTCGTTCATTAGCATATTTATGAATTTCACAAATTGTTTTCCATTCGAGCTTTCGCGAATAATCGACGTTTGATGAACAGGACTGTCCCACATGCCTTTCAAGATGAGCGAAATATGATAGCGAATAAAGAACTTGTCGTAGAATTCGGATGAGGCTCCAGTCGTCTCGACATCTGTATAAAACTTCATCAAGTTCGGTGCAAGTATCATACTCGACAATGGATGACTCATTATTTGTTTTTGCAAAGTGTCTGTTCGGCCCTGTATAAATTAATGGAAAATTATTATTATATCATGAATAAGCTGAAAATCAGTCTGGGTAATATACAAATACTTACATTAACGCTCCCGACAATCATGAATAACACTTCAATTAATTTGGCAATCAAGTAAGGATTACGTATATAGTCTTGGGCACAGATCGTAACGAGTAACCAAGTGATCATAACAGTATCTGTATAAGTGACTAATGTGGTTGTTGCATGTCTGAAAAATAAAAAAATAATTAAAAAAGAAGTATTGTCTAACTTAAAAAAAAAACAGCTAATAAGTAATTTTATTGCGATAAAATCAAATTATAATGATTATTTAACTTACTGCAAAGAAAACAGTAAAAATTCGGCAATGTCCTCGATGTACCATTCAGGCAAGGCAGTGAATTCTTTTGGCGCTTCCGTACGGCAGTTCAGAATGTTGCTAAGATTACTATTGTAAGCCAAATCATGCACGTTATCAACGCCGGTTAATGCTCTAAGCAAGACCTCGGCGACAGTTGTATAGAATATCAAAGAGCGCTTGATCAATTGAGGATCGATCAATCCTGCATCGGCACAAGCTTTGGATTTACGCAGGCGTTTAATTTGACTTTTCCAACGCCTCATCAACGCTTTGTTAGTTTCTTCCAGGCGAGTGTTTTTCCACGAAGACTCGGTAGACGTGAGCTCTTCTACTAATTTTTGAAGATCGCGCATGGTACGCTGTTTTTTAGTGTACTTATGGAAAGCTGGAATTAATGCGATGTGATGGAAATGTAGAGTTAAGAACCAACACTGTGTAGGAAATTTCGCAGTAGGCCACTGATAGCCATCATTAATTTTCTTTGCAATCCATTCTTCTGCCTAAAATAAAATTTACTTATGATAGAATTAACATACACATGACTTAAAAATCAAGATTAAAATAGCCAGTTCAGAGAAAACAGTAGAAAATAATGTATTGAACGATTCAATAAAAATGTCATGAAAAAGAAATCTTACTTCGTCAGCAGAGGTTTTCAATCTAGTGATGTCTCGCTTAAGCGACAACAAATTTTTTGGGTTGAAAATATACATGGTATCGACTGTGTCGAGTTTTATTTTTTGTGACAGGATTTGCATTACTGATAAAATATTCAAGCAAAATCCGTCACCTGCTAAAAGGTGTTCCTCTGTTTGAATTTGTGATCGTTTTTCGTTCAACGAAAGCAACGATGCAAGATATTCCAGAACTTGATCTCTGCATGACGTAGTAGCAAGAAGAGCGTGAATAATTTTGTGTAAAGACAATCTAGTACTTTCTAACTCTTTTTGAATTAGTTGTATCATCGATTTGTCATTAGACCCAGTACCGAAAAATTTCTCTGCCACCTATAATTACAGATTAAAATATTACGTTTTAGAAAATTGTATCAACCATTTAAAATCAAATTTCTTACCTTGGGTTGGTCTTCAGCAAAAGTTGATATAGACAAAAATGGTCCAAGGAATGAAGTTCTAGCTACTTCTCGACCTTTTGCTGGTGTTACCAATACTGGCGAAAATTGTGTTTGTTCGATAATTAATTTACATAATGGTCTAACGTTTGATGGCCCACATTTAATCTCAATTAATTCATCTAATGCCCGAATGGGAAATCTATGAGTTGGTTGGACTAAACTACCCTGCTGCATTGTGAGAAACAGACTTTGTAGTAAAGGATTGAAGTTTTATTAAATTCTTCTTCATCCAAATAAGTTCTGTTAACCAGTTGATGCAAGAATCCCCTTGGTAATGATTGATTTAGGACAAATGGAAGTAATGGTGAATAAAATGGTGGCAAATCTTTGTCTTTGTTTTCAGTAATTGGCACATTGCCTTGAATAACAAGACTTGCATATTGAACACATTGTGCGCGTATCGTTGATAATAAATCTGATAAAGGTGGTACACTAGCACGCTGAAAAAAATTAAAAATTTTTTAATCAATTTCATGAAAGTGAATTTTTCATAAAAACCATAGTTCATACCTTGGCATTATTTCTCTCTTCGGTATGCACTCTTGCATATGACTCTAAGAGATACACTAACATTTTTGGAGGTGAAAGCTGCTTTTTATTATCTTCATTTTGACTATCCTTTACTTCATCATTGCTTGAATTAAAAGGGTCAAATGATCCTGGACTGATCAATGGGCTAGTTGGACTCTCTTTACAATCAAGCATAGCATCTACTGCTATGTCTTTGAGTGGATCTTCCCCAGAAGCAAATTTATGAAACACCTCTATTATAGCTTGGCTTACAATATCGGATAGATCTACAGGAATTTGTTCTTTGTTACAACTTGAAATTGCATTAGCTGTCTCAGGCAGGTAAATTGTACCCTCTGTAGTGCCTTTCCAAGACACACATAAAACTCTTGATATTACAGAATGTAATTGCTCTACTGTCATTTCACCAGTACTTGTAGTCTAAAAAAATTGAATAAAATATCATTACTTATAATAGTATTAGCATATTATCATTTTATAAATACCCTTGATCTTGGAGTCATTTCTTTTTTATCAGAATCGTCTACTTCCATATTTTCTATTCCCGAGTCAACATCAACTCCAGATGAATTCATTTGCTTTTTGGAACATTCATCTACCTGCATGGGTTTTTCTGTAATTTCCGAATCTTGTGAAATGGGAGGTGGCATCTGTGGCATCTCAACATCTTTTGTTGGTGAAACAATAGGATCTGAAGCGTCTGGCATAGGTACGTCAGGACTGCTGAGTGCCTGGTCCCCATTTTCAGATGAAGTGGAGGAACTGTTGAGGCCTCCTAAACGCGCCAAGCGTCGTCGCCTCATCTGTAAAGTTTTGAAAATCGCAATGATAAATCTAAATGCTGTTCAAGATAATTGACTAGATTTCCACGTGGCAATTAATTTTGAAAACCTGTTTGGAAAACTACCTGAAACTTCAGTTCGAACCTTGTGGATTTCTCCGTCAATTTCAGGTCCATTTCCTAACGGAAATCTAACTATTTTTTTTTCAAACAAGGAAAATGATATCTTGGCAAACGCGATTGCCACCTGTTAAGCGCAAAAAGTTTCGCGAGCAGACCGTGCTATTCGAGCAGCAGATAATATTAAATAAAAAAAGCGACAGAGCCGCGCGCGATAGAACGATTCAACCGTTGTCAACATTGCAGTCGATACGCGTTTGAAAATCGCGAGAGAGAACGCACCTCACGAGGATTACATCAAATAAATATAATAAAATCAGTTGGCGATATGAATATTAAACGGCGATCGTAGTGCACGCGTATATTGGAACATTGCGGCCTTGCGTGCCTCGAAAGAGTCAATTAAAGAAGTTATATTACCGAGAAGAAAAATCTCGACTCTATTTTTACACGCGCGCACATTGCTCGGTGCGAATCGCAAGAGACGTCGAGAGAGTAGTCTCTCTCTCTTTGAAACAAAGAGCGAATAAAGAGAAGTAAAGCGCGCGAGTCACACACACACTTGCCTCGGACTCATCCATTGTGCGCCGATTATTTTGTGTTTTAAATATAAAACAAAGTGAAAAGTGCGTTTGGACAAAAAGTGAAGTCGAGTCTTGCATATTGATGTGCTCGCCTCGCGCACGGCAGATCTCGCGAAGGCTCGTCTCGTGCTTTTCTCGTGCTTACACCGAGAGAGAGAGAGAGAGAGATTTAAAAATTTAAATCGCTTATTATAATTAGTCCGACATGCGATAGGTAGTAGTCACAACGCGAGAGCGATACAAACGAGCGTCGAAGGTAAACACACAGGAATCGCTCGTACAGCTCTCTCTGTCTGTTTCGCTCTCACTATATGTAATAAAGAGAGAGAGAGAGCAGCGCGATTTAAAGGGACAGTTATAACAGACGACCGAACACAACACAGCGAAACTTACCTCTTCGGGAGTGAGCTCGCTCATTATGGATGGCTGCTGTCGCTGATATCTTTTAAAACAAAATTGCACTCAGTCCTCTCTCGTGTATCTCGGGGAGACTCGGAATTGTTTTTCTTGCGTAGGCCTCTGCAACAGCGTCGTGCAGTCGCGTCCTTTTTTCTTTTTTTTTTTGCCTTCCTCTCCTTGTGTTCGACGTAGTAAGAAGCAGAGCCTTTCTCTGTGCTGTCTGTCTGTCTCTCGCTTCGGGCTTCACCCCCTTTTATATCCTCTGGATAAGACTCTCACTCTCTCTCTCTGCTCCGCTTGTGCCGATCAGCGCCTGTGTTTCCTAATAACAAATGTCGAAAGGCTGTTATCACTGTTGTTACGTATGATGTGTATGTTGATGCGCGCGTACGACGACGACGACGACTCGAAACAAAAGGGTGTTGTGTGTAACACCACGAGGAGAGCAGCACACAACTGAGCTGCTCTGCTCGCAGCTCGTCGCAGGCTACGATATACCTGATTTAACGGACCCCGAGAAAGAGAGATGTTGCGCGTGCAGATGTGTGTGCATACAGATATAGGTGCACGTATAGATAGATGTGTGGTATATACACAACACAACGAGCGTGAACTCGGCCGTTTTGTCCGTGTGTCGCCGCAGCAGCAGCAGTATATAACGCTCGCGACGAACGTATGTATACGCGAAGGAGAGAAAAAAAAGAATCGAAATGCTCGACGAACGAGCAGGATACGTACGGGTGAGAGGCAGTGGCAGCAATAACTTCGGTCGTCGTTGAACGAGAGCCGAGACACCCAGCAGCAGTGTTCTCTCGAGCGCAGGCAGTCAAGCAGTAGCTAACGCACACACATAGCTAGCTGCCAGTACTGTAGTAGCGCTGTGCTGTCTGACTAACACTGAGCCAAGTATCCGTAAGCAAGTATGCGTGTGGTATACATACGCACACAGCGACCGAGAATTGACCACGGCGCGTATACGTACACGTTAACCTGTACGATCGTGTGCGTGCGGGCGCACTCGCATACACTGAGCGGGCTTCGAAGGGGCTCGGAACGAGTCAGCAGCAGCAGCAGCAGTTACTGTCAAGAGCCAAGAGTACGTGCGGATGGAGAGGGAGGGGGGGAGATGGTATACATTATATCCCGTATGTAGAATCGTATGGCGCTGATCGGCGTCTCGCGACTGTGCAGGCTTGGCAATGTTGATAAACTGACCATCGAGCCATACAGCATCAAAACAATCGGTGTTACGGATGGAACGAGATTCGCGGAAAAAAATGTCCGAAGGCATATCTCGCGGAGGCTCGTTGAGAGTTCGACTGCCTCGGTATAATAGAGAACTGAGCTGAGCCAGCTGTACGATATAATGACAAACGTTTCATTTATTCGGTATGAAACGGCGATCGTAGGTGGTGGTGGTTTGTGCGACGACGACGATGAATGACGATGCACTTAATGCCCGTGCCACGAACGATGTAAATGCGAATGCGAATCTAAAATATAAATGTGTGTAGGTATATGACGGCCTGACAAACAAGAGAAAAGAGTGCGAAATGCAGCTGCGAATTAGCACGGAAGCGAATGCATAATGTGGACGTACGGTATAAAAGTACTCACACTTATCTTGTCGTTGGGTGGCCGCTCGATGTATATATAAGATATGTTAAATGAACGATAATGCAACGATGCCTCGGAGTGATGAAACTTCAAAATTGCTGATTTCGAGAGCAGCGTTGTAAAGCAGTTTCAGTTCCGTTAACGCGTCCAATCGCCAAAAAATCTTGTACCGTAAGGCGCTTGGTGGATCGTAGCAGCAGCAGCAGCAGCAGGCAATAGCAGCAGCTTTTTTTTTTTTCTCCTAATCCTATATAGTCGCGCGTGGAACTTTTTCGAGTTTATTATACGACTATTTTGAGAATGGCGAGTTTCGTCGAGCGAACACCGACGTTCGAATTTCCCGCTTAGCGCTCGACGTCACGGAGTGGACTGGACGGGCAGCACGCGTCGAGTTGCGACTTTTCTCCGTTGCGGAGCACGACGATTCCAGTGTCGAGCGCGATTCGTCACGTTTTCGAAAGAGTGCCCCTGAAATCGTTGAAAAATTCAGGAAAGCTACAGACGTTTTCATTCGAAGATCGACCCGTTCCGAGAATCGACTCTGGACGATCGATCGTTCGTGTTTTGTCGAGCTCCTCGAAGGATCCAACGGCGCCGAATTTCGAAAATCGATCGAAAACCAGGACGGTTAGCTTACCGCGGTCACGTTGACGTCGAGAATTTTCTCGAGTTTACTCTCTGACACGACACGACTCGTCTCTGTCTCGCGCGAGCCAATCCATCAACCGTACGCAGCAGTATAGTAGTATACAGTGGTGAAAAAGGGAAAGGAGATTATTGTCACGTAATATTCACGTCAAAACGCCAGGGACGAGAGAAAGATCTGGGCGAACTCAGCTTATATAGCGCACGTATGAGACCAGTACAGTAGCATCCACGGCTAGCGAATCAGTCGAATTCAATCACGCAGTGCTTTAATCGAATCGTGTGACTCTTGAGATACACGCAGCTAAGTGTCGATAATAAAATTAGAGTGACCAATTTTCCATCGTCTAACGTTCAACAATATGTCCATGTACGGTCAATCGCCTCTCGGCGATTTGGAAGACGATCCGATCTATGGGTGAGTTCATTCGTGTGCAATTTGTTTACCCACGCGATAATGTTTGCTAATTAGTCCTCGTTCGCGAACGTGTGCGGATGCGCTTCTTGCATTTTCTATGCAATCGAGGCCTGTCGAATGTTCTTACGACTTTCTAACCGTACTTTGTCAAAACTTTCCACCGCATTGTTTTGTCATTTGAAAAATTGAAATTGTTCAATAAGTTCGTTGTCAGATCTATACTTTACAATAAATTGATCAAATGTGATAAATTAATGTTCATTCTATAATTTGTAATATATTCAGAATGCATTGAAAATCAATCACAAACTTTCACTAATGAAATTATCATATATTTCAGTGCTCACATGCAGTCGATGCAAACAATGCAGCAAATGAACAACATGATGAATTCTATTTTACAAAACCCCTTTGGAATGATGGGTATGGGAGCCATGGGTGGCATGGGAGGTATGGGTGGTATGGGTGGTATGGGCGCTCCAGCGCTGATGGATGTTCGTCCTCAAAGTGCCATGCACCCAATGCAAATGTCACCATTTGGTTTTCCACTCATGGCATCTATTGGGTCAAATGTTTTCCAATATGGTAATAAAACAGCGTAAATTTTTAAATCATAGCTATATAGAGAGTTTATTTTGTTGCATTTACAAAAATTGTAATAAATTGATTGATTTCAGGACAACATGGGAGCTATGGTACAAAGTAATATGGGAAATATGGGAAACCCAAATTGCCATTCATTCACCAGTAGTTCAGTCATGACAATGACCAGTGGTTCTGATGGTCGACCACAAATATATCAAGAATCTACGTCAACAAGGGTAGCACCAGGTGGAGTGAAAGAAACAAAAAAAACTGTCAGTGATTCACGTACTGGTATTAAAAAAATGGCAATCGGTCATCATATTGGTGAACGAGCACATATTCTTGAACGAGAACGAAATTATCATAGTGGAGAGCAAGAAGAAAGACAAGAGTTTATCAACCTTGAAGAAGGTTATTATTACATTTTTATTATAATTTTTTTATTATAGTACCTTTTTTTTTACTTTTTGCCAGAAAAACTAAAAATTATTACTTGCTTTTCCAGAGGAAGCTGAAACTTTCAACCACGAATGGCAACAAAAAGCCAAACAAACAATGGGTGCTATTGGTGGAGCTCCTTACAGACAAAATCTTTATAGACCCCATCAAAATGAACAGTTAGCATTGCCTAGCACAGCTCCTAGGTGAGTAACAATGGAATACAATTATTTTCTTTAAATTATTTCATTTAACATAATTATACTCTGTAAATACTAGTTATTTCTCTAGTACTTTTAATTAATTTATCAGCAAAATCATATTTTGTATGTGAAATATGACTTCATTATATCATAGAAAATTGAAATCTGTTTAAAAAAGAAAAATGTAACTTCTCTTTATTGTAAAAAAATGAGTGATAGCATGCACCTTAATGTATGAAAACTCATTGCTAAGTAATTGATTTTAAAAGAACTGAAGTTCACAGACACTGCATGCCTTACACAAAAAATTTAAATTAGAAATATTTAGACCACTGTAGCTTTACATAGCAATAGAACAACTGTATGTTTCTTTTTTAATGTGCACTCATGTTAATTGTTTGTTTTTTTTTTGGTACTCTATTTTTTTTGGGGTAAAATTCATATTGCACCCTTAGTAGTATGACTAGTGAACCAATTAGACAATCGCTAAGACCTGTAGCCCAACCCAGACGTCACCAACGAAGACCTAAACATCCGCGAAATCAAAATCCTAATGGCGATGTTCAACGGTAAGTTTCGAAATTCCACTTACTGTATGACCAAATTTTGATATTTTTTAACCATATAAGCATTTTAGTTGATACGACTTTGAATTAGCCTCGTAGCTCTCTCAATTCAGCTTTATATTATTTTTTTATCTTTTCGCCTATTATCGTTTGTTTGACTGTCAATCCTCGATCGTTTGCCTCAAATATTTCTACCTCAGCAGCTCTACTACATAAACATGGTTTTTCTTACTCTCTCAAATTTATGATCGTGCTCGGTGCAGCTATAAAATACCGGATGTTTTTCTTGGCCACGGAGCTTTAACGGCATTCCGTGGGATGAAAATTTCGTATATTATTTTAGCCTTTATATAAAAAAAAAATTTTTTTTGCTCAAAAGTTTACTTTTGAAGTTGTCGGTGTGAAAAGATATTTATCGCAGTTGTTTTAATCGTATTAATATCTTTTCAAGTATCGATCAGCGATGCTCGAATAAACAATATTACAACGCAGCTATCAGAATCCGATTAAAGAAGATTAAACCGTTTACACAGAAGGTTTCTCTGACGTAGACTACGATATTGAATTAATAACAATAATAAATCGAGCCACGTTTATTCAATCTTTGAATTTTCTATGTAAATTTAAAAATAGGGAAATTTCGAACCGAAATTATTATTTTACGTCGCATCGCGCGTAAGGAAATTACGTAAAGGACGCGATACGACACGTGTCACGAGGATGGATTTAATTTTCGACGAACGAAAGAGGGTCGATAATCTTGAAATATGCACGCACAGAGCTCGCCGCGCGCACACAATCATCGTTGCAGCTGTTTTTGCGACGGTATCGCGCGCATTAGTGGCTTCGGGCACACTCGCGGTTGTATGCACAGCATATATAATACAGCATATACAAACACACGACGCACACACGGACACATGCATATATATATATAAACGATGAAATGCACGTAGAGTAGAGCCAAGGCAGAGCTCTTCGAGCGAGGATGATGATATGATGACCCAGAAACTAAAATCTGTCTTTGAGCGCTTCGCTTCGAAAGTTCGATTTGGCTTTTGTACACGATACAAACGTGTACATCGTCGAAGGCATAACTATCCGTAAAATCGATGTTTTTTTTTATTGAATTCATGCATGTGCGTTAGAGAAAGAGAGAGTCGAAAGTTATCGATTTTTCGTCACCTTTGCGGGGACGACGACGTCACAAAAAAGGTGTCGAGGTCCTTCGAACCGCATGTCCGCCTGTATATAATATATGTTAACTTCTTTTTGTCGCTGTCAAAACATAGCGCATATTGCACCAACGACGACTCTTGATTATTAATTTTTTTTTTTAAGATGTACATATTATTAGAATAGAAATGATTGGTGTTGTGCTTTACGCAATTTATCGCCCCAGCTTCGAAAGATGCTTTAGCCGTTTTTACTCTTGCTTCTTTTTTTTTTACATATATAATCCTAATAGCTTTATTACGCATGCTAACGACACGTACACTATATGCATATATAAATGGTTATCATAACGCTAAATGTTTTTACTGAAACACATGAAAAAAAGTCGGATATACATTTGTAAAAATGAGAATCGATATTAGTTTTTTTTTTTTTTTTTTGGAAAAGAGAAACAAAAGTATAAAAAATATAGAGCAAACTTTCACGATTACGATAATTCGATACGAATTTCTGGGGATCGAATTGATCATAGTGTTTTTTATCATTGTGTTTATTGCAGGTACAGCTACCAATAAATTAAAAAAAAAACCTTAATTAAAAAGCGCTGACTCGTTACCGAGTTCTATAGTAAGTACTTGCAATAATAATAATAACTTATCATTTTTTTTTCATATACGTCTGTTTTCGACCCTTCTGTATTAGACCCTTTATGGATTTATTTATTATATCTTGGATGTCACATCAGTCGACTCGTGTATACGTGAATATTAAATTGTTCCTTGGCAAATGTGTACGTAAGATTAGGAATGTCCAGTAAAGAAAAAAGAGTAAAATTTGCCAAGGGGCTTATAAACATGTATACAACTTTTATATATGAAAATCAAAACTGTCGTCAGTAAGAAGAGAGAACATTTTCCTATTTTTACAAAATGTAGAATTTCAAAAGCTTCTTTTGGTCACAAGTCATTATATTCATTTTTTTTGTTTTGTTTTGCACGGTACTTATACATCGCCTCATTGTCGAGCATCACATAATTTTATATAGCCTACAGCCAGCCATATTATTATATATTAATCATCTGTGTAATTAACAGGTTGAGAGAGAAATGGGTGCCGTTATTAACGATTAACTCTGCCCCCCGTTTTATAATTAATAACAATTATAACGTCGTTGTTCTGTGCTTTTTCGTGACTAATTGTCTTTTAATTCGTACACTTATTTTACGACTCTGAACCTGTTGACGTAAAAGCGTTTTATACTTTCGTTAGTACACACCAAATCTCTTTACCATTTACCATGGGTTTTTCTTCTTCCATTAGAAAAGTAATCATTTGAAATTATAGTTTGTAACAATGAGAATTATTCTTCCATTATTAACGAATAAGTTAATAATCACAAAAAAAATTTCATCACTCTCATCGTATATCACATTTGAATCATCAATAATATAGTTATGATTCTCAGTAGCAACTTTGTAAATATTCCAAATTAAGCCCCGAAGAGACGATCGAAAATTGCGTCTTGGATCGATGGTAAAAGTATGTAACCAAAACGAATCTCCTTATTTTGAATTCGCAGGCCTACCACGGAGACCGCGACGAGCAGCAGCAGTTCCAGGGCGTACGACAACAACCACAGCGAAGACGACGACGACGAAGAAGCCGAGACCATTGATTTAACCAAGGAATCCGAACCAATAACGAGGTCGTCGTCGTCCGTGATCATCGAGGAGATCACGGATGAGCCCGAGCCCGCCTCGTCGACCTCGACGACGACGACGACGACGACGTCAGCGGCGGCGGCTGAGGAGGTGGTGCAAGTAGAGGAGTCGGCTACAACGACGCAGGGGAGCAGCAGCAATAGTTGCAGCAACACAAGCAAAAAACGTTCGCTGAGCCCCGACATCGAGGAGATTCGCGACGAGCCGAGCAGCAAACGACAGTCTTACGGCCTGCAAAGAGACGACGACGACGCGTCCTCGACAAAAGCCGATCACAATTAGACTTATTATAAGCCGCGCCGCTCTCCTCTGTTCACATTTACGGCAATTTTTACGTAGACAAATCGCGTGTTGGAATCAATTGGTTGAATCAAAAAATCTTCGGCAAACTCCTCAATATAATTATGTTCCTTCTGCATTCCGAATTCAATTAAGATAATAGCGAAACTTCTTTGAACATTATTGTACGAGTTGACAATGCTCTTCGACGACTTTGTACCTTGTTATTAATGTACTTGGAAAGTTGGAAGAGATTTCTCTCGATTGCGACACTCTGAATTATCGTGCACGAGGTCATGCATAATTTTTTTTCCTTTTTTTTTCTTTTTGTAATTAAAGGTGAAAAAGCGAGCGAAACGTTGTGTGTAGCGAGCGCTCGCGCACGAGACACGATAATTACTAATTTTAAAAGAACACGAAAATAATAACTTTAATAATTAGCAACTGTCGCTGTGGTTCTGTGTATGTGAATTTGTGTGCGTTGCGAATTGGCAAAGCGCAATTTACTTCGCGGTCTTCTCTTTGTGAATGAAATCCAAGTAAACGTTTGCCAATTTTACCTTATCATTGTGTAACTTAATTCCGATGAGAAAAGAAAAATCTTTAGGGTAGTATTATTATTAGAAAAAAGTAGCAAAGATACTGATTCGAATTTAAAAAGTGATATACTAGGATGTTTCTTGAATTAGCATGAATTAATTTTTCTAATTTTTAGATCTGCTGATGTATGAAAATAGCGAATCTTGAATTTCGAGTTTGTGCATCACTTTTTCATCGTATTTGTTTTTCTATTATAAATATTAAATATGTATACACCTTAAAATAAGATCACTGTATAATGTCATAAAAAATAATTAAGCTAGATTATCATGGTCGAAAAAACAAATATTCGTTTGAATTTTATCTCGAATTTGGAAATTCATACACAACTCTGTAACCATTTAGTTGACTGTACCCAATCGAGTTTATAAGAGATAAGGAATGGATTTTTAAGTATTTATCTAAAATCTGCATAATCATCAATGTACTTTTTAATCGTAAACAATACAAAAAAATAAAGAAATTATATCTTAGTTCTGTCGTTCTTTATGATTATTTTTTTGATTACGTGAGGGTTTCAAAAGAATCAAATTCATGTTTTTGTACTAATTGAAATTTTATTTTCAATCAAAATATATAGTTATACAGATTTATTAATCTTGTCAAAAAATGTGATAAGCCCATTAAATTGTGGAGCACGGTAAAAGAAATATAACCATACAATAGTCGTGTCAAACTAAAAGCCTATTATCAAAACACTATAAAAAGCGTAGATTATCATTATTCATGTAATGAATAGCAAACAATTAAAATAGTGAACAAAAGTACTCGGCTCGGAGTTCGAAAACTTCAAGTAATATTTAGTTTAATAACATGTTTCCCTGCACCACAATATTAATCAAACAAATAGCAATAATAACAATAAATGAACAATCGAGTCAATAAAAGAATATCAAAAAACGTAATAAATAGTAGAAAATAAAAGTAAGAGGAAAGCTAGCAAAGAAAATGTAATGATTAATGGCGTTCTCTTTGCACCCATCATCTCGCTGAGGGTGATTAGGCATTTGTTAATTGTCCTTGGCTAAGGTGTTGATTTTAGCGTTGATGGCGAACAATTGCTTCACGAACGCGGAGTCGTGGAGCATCTTGGCGAGCGCAGATAACAATCCCTCGAAATCCTGTAGCGGAATGTTCATCTGGCGTGCGCATTCCGTGATTATCTCAGCCTCGTCGTTGTCGAGCTCAATCTGGAAACGAGAGTAGGAAAAAAAAATTAATATCGATCGATCGAAGTACGATGCTCCGAGTCATCGGTATGTATATAAATTGATAACGAGACACTCACCTTGGACAAGTCTTGAAACTTGCTGAAGGAGATCTTGGCTCGCTTCTTGCCGCGTATGGTCTGATGGAAGATGTTGAAGACCGGCTGATCCGACGTGACTTTGAAGTAAATGCCAGCCACGAGGTGGCCCTTGAAGTCGCGAGCGAGCAGGCTACGAAAATTGTAGACGAGATTGCGGCGCTCGGTGACGTCGATGGCGGTCAGGTAGGGCCTGGCCACGTAGATGAGTGCCACCTGGTTGCTGGGATTGTTTAAGGCACTTGTGCTACGTCGGGTCTTGCGCTCGTGCCACTCCACGTAGTCGTTGTCGGTCGAGCACAACGTGTAGTGGTACTCGGTCTTGCCGTCCTGGTCGTCGGTCTGCGTGAACCAGCCCGTGTTCGGGTAGGCCTTGTCGTGCATGACCGTGATGACGCGGGCGATGTGGTAGCCCGGATCCAGGAGCATGATGCCGCGGCGGCCGGCTATCTCGATCTTGAGGCAGACGAGGATGTGCTCCTTCTCGCCGCTGTCGGCGGCCGGGGGACCGCCCACGTAGCCCGCGACGTCGCCGATCGTCTCCTCGCACGAGACCAGGTAGAGGGCCTCGGCGACGCCGGGGAAGCGCTGGTCGAGGCACTGCACGCGGCGCAGCAGCTCGAAGCCGAGGCCGACGCACGTGTGGCGCTCGGCGACTATGCGCGGCTGGTACTTGCGGTAGAAGTGCTCCAGGTTGCTGGGCTCCCCGTTCTCCTTGAAGTCTCGATAGAGTCTGTTACAAAAAAAAAAGGTCGCAATTAGTCAACGTTTGCTCGTTGTCGTCATCGAGACAAAAAGAAAGCTTGTATATATATACACGTTACCTCAAGACATTGTCGCACGTGTCGTAGCGCAGCTCGCGCAACAGACGCTGAGTCTCAAGCTCAACGCTGCTTGCTAGTTCCTCGTACTGTTCGACCGTATCACAGGTCAGGGTCGGCGACTCGTAATGGGCCCAGACGGGCAGGGGCAGGGGCGCGCCCCTGATCCAGGGTCCGCGCGCCAGGCCCCGCTGCGGGCACCATACTTCCTGTTGGGCGGACTTCTCGAGTCAACTCGGCCACTCGCTGCCCCAGCGACCGACCGTGGGCACGTAGCCATGCTCGTCCCTGCAGCTGCTTATCGGAACTACAGGGCTCTCACCGTCTTTATTAACTTTCTCTCGCTCTGTGAATGCAGAAAATGGGCTATCAGTACACGACGAAACGGACGCAGGTAATACGAACGTCGACGCGACGTTATCGCCGTCACCGACGGACGACGAAAACATTAAAAAGAAAAAAAAATTAACGCGACGAGCAGAGGTCACTGGTCTTCTTTATACATCCAGGATACGACGACGACTGCGCGCGTGACTCCGAGTCACGTATATATGGAAAGTACACTGCGTGCGCGCGGCTTTGTTTACATCTGTGGAGAAAATTGGTCTGCACACGAGGCCACGCTCAATGATGGCCGACGACGATTACCATCGAGGACGTGTATAATATACATCCCACGCGCACGCACACACGACCTCTCGGAAATGTATAACTGAATTAATCATCGTCGTCGTGAATTAAAAACGGAGCACGCGCGTCGTCGCGCGATGCATTTCTCGGAAAGAGAACAGAGTAGTTTTCGGTAAATCGAGACACGTCCATTTAATAAACACGATGACCGAGCGTGTCGTTTCGGGAAATTCATCGTCCAAAAGAAGAAAGAACAAAAAAAAAGGAAAAGAAAAGCGAGGAATGCTGCCGAGTCATCGCGCGTCAAGTATAATTGATACGTTTAATTAAGAGAGTGCATACCCTTATATATCCAGTAAAACGTTTACGCGAGTGTCTCTGCTGCTGCTGTGTGAGTCATCGGGCGCATGATATATACGTATATCGTGCACACCAACACACACTCGGCATACAAATAGTAGCAGCAGCAGCAGCAGCGAACGATATATAAAAAGGTTATTTAAAAACGCTGCTGTGCCAGAAGGCTTACGTAAGTTTTCATCGAAACTCGCGTCCGCGTTTTCGCCTCTCCGTATGAATAATCCGCGAGAGCACACGTACATAGCCGCGGTAATTGCGTCGTGCGCATCGTCGTCGCATCGCGGGTTGCACTGTATATACCAAACAAATTGGATGAATGAAACCGAAGCGAAGGGTCGAGAAATAACGGAGACTCGAAGTCGTCGGAGAATTGAAAAGAAAAAAAAAATGGATGCAGGTAGATGGTATACGCGAACGAAACTTACCCATACAACGAGCGCACCAAACAAATGAAAACCTGTCGCCCTCTCTCTCCTCGCTGGTGTGTGTTTCCTTGTCTGCTTTGACTTTTCTTCTCTCTTCTGTGTTGTTGTGTCGTCGGGCTTCTCTCTACACGGGTGCGTACGAGCTTACCGAGACCCGAGCTCGAACTGAATCGCTTGGCGGTGGCGCGAGCCTCCTTATATGAATTTACTCCCACCTTCCCTCTGCAGCAGTTGCAGCAGTAAAGCAGTACGCGTGCTCCGAAATCGGACTGTGTGTGTGTGTCTCTGTGTGCGTATATACAGTCGAGAGCAAAGAATAAGGGGAGAGGGGATATGGGCTCGAAAGCACGCAAGCCGTACCCTCTGTATACTGTTATTATTGTTATATTAACTGGAAGTCGCTCTTCATATACACGTGCACACTGCCGTATTGGCCGATTATCGCCGGGAAGTTCCGGAATTATGTTGCTCCGTCTCGCTCTCCCATGACGTACGTATACGTATACGAGCGCGTCTCTTATTTATCTTCTCGGATTTTCATAGTGGGGGCGGCTTTACAATGACGAGGAAGAAAAAAAATGAAACGAAAAGAAAGGCATGTGTTGTCGTGTACGCACGGACAGCTCATATACAACTTCGTGCGTATGCGTGTTTCTATATGTATACACACGTGCTATGTACAGTATTTATTATCCTATAATTGTTATTGAGTATAGTTGTAAGAACGATACATCGTCGCAACACAGATCGATGATATCATCGATTCTTTCAGTCGAACGCGATAAAAAAACGTCTGTTGTGTACACTCGCGATATGCGGTGTTTTTTTTTTTTTTCTACAAAAGAAAAACTCCCGGAGGAAGAGAGGGAGTTTTGTACCGTTTTACCTCGTTGAAGCTCGCGCGGAATTTTTGTTACCTAATAATACACACACCACACACACGAACACGCTTTTTCGTGCAGTTGTTTTTTCCTACATTTTTTGTAATCGGGTTACGTTATGGACGAGGCTTTGAAAAAAAAGCCAACACAGCAGCTAACTAATCAGTGTTCATTGTCGTTCGTCAAACAATTTTAATTAGCTTACGTGCGTACTCGGTGCACGCACACATCTCTGCACGACAACAGCTGCTGCTGCTGTGTTACGAAAACACATTCGACGACGACGATAGTTGCGCGACTATACATAATGATAATATCGTGTGCGCTATGACTCGTCCGAACGACGAAGAAGAATAAAAAAAAAACAAACAAATCAATATTTACAAGTCGAGTTGGCTAGCTGTATTAGTAGCGAGAAAGAAAATATTTTGCCTCCGATGCGTGACTGCGCCAAGTCGAAGTGCGCGACGATAATAAAAAAAAAAAGAAAAAAAGGCGCTTGTTTATAAGAAGACCGCGTCTCTCTCGCAATCGTTGTTATTCGTGCAATAACGGTATATATGTGTATGTGTGCGGTACAATTGCAATTGCACAGCTCATCGGGCGATTTAAAAGGCCGCGGCGTGCCGAGAGAGAGATCAGCTGTGTGGACACACACACACACACACATTCATATACAGACTTGCTGCAGACGCGGAGACTCGGTCGGGTCGTTTCTTTCGGTCTATAACTACGTATGTACTGTACACTCGTGTGTCATGTGACCGCAGCGAGCCGCTCCAAGGTCGAGGGGGAGACAGCTCTCGCTCGAGCAGCGAAATATATATATGTATATCTATGTAATTGCCCGCTGTCGAAGCACAGAATGCGGACTTTTCGGGGTTTTACGCCGTTCGCATCGTAGTAAATTATGTGTAGGTAGTACGCACCATCTTGCGAAATTCGAGGGCGTATACACACGGGGTCATTGCGTTTTTTCCCTATTCCATTTCTCCCCTATATTAAATATACCGGCTTTGTTCGCCGAAGTCCTTGATACGGATATTAGGGTTTCTCCTTTTTGGGCTTTTTGATTGTTTTATCTTTTTTTTTTCTCACCTCGGCTCGAATTACTTTGACGTCTGCGAGAGATAGTATGTAATATATCGATTCGATGTGTGTTTATTAATTCGCGATTAATAACGTCGAGATTTATTTTACCAAGTACACATGATTATGAACGATGGAACGCGTCAGATAAGACTTTTCTTCTTTAAAGCGACACACAAAACGCATTATTTCATATTATGCTGTTTATTAAAGCGAGATAACGAAGACATTTTTTTCTTTTCTTTTCTTTTTGCAGCAATCATTCTTACATATGGGGTATAAAGGAAAGAAACGTACTTGAGCGCAATGTCGATCTCGACATCAGAAGCGCATATATATATATATATATATGCCGCGCTTATTTGTATCGGAAGGCCCGTTTGTTGATACTTGGGCGGATGATCGCGACTGGATACGATTTTTCGAGCTCGCGATGAAAATTTATCGTTGTTATCGCGCGCCGAGCTAACGATCGACACGTAAGCGATTATCTAATGCGTAGAATTTTCCCGTAATTTTGCAGAGTGGACGTACACTGTACTTCCGTAATTCACATCGAAGTTCGTAAATAAAAATTAAGTAAACAAATAGGGTAATCGACAGGTGTCAGAGAGTTGCGATTGTTTTCGTCGTATCGATCGAATCGAATCCCGCATCGAAACTGCTCCATAATACAACGTACGGCAGACGTATATAATTTTTTCCTGTCGCACAGATGTGCGATTTCTATACACCCAATGTACATATATACAACGACCTCCCCGCGATTCCCCTCTCGTATTTATTGTATATATATAGAAGCACGCATATGACGTCTGGGAAGCACGCGGACACGTCCGCGAGATATACATTTGTGCGTAAAATAGCTCTGACTCGGTGGGTCGAGCGAGTCGATGTGTATTAAAGCGCAATACGTAGTATAGAGTCGAGTTGCGTAACGTTACACACATCTGTATAATATACACGGGAGTCGAGTCGATGTATTCGTTTATATTTTAATGTATATATATACGACAATTATGTGCGGCGCGCGAGCAAAAAAAAGAAGCGATAAGTGAAATCCGATGATGATGTTGCGTCGATTGTAACGTTACATGGCGTATATACGGTATCGACTCGCGCTCGATTTAGTCCGCTGTATACATCTCTTTCGTATATTATAATTGTCTCTCTTTCTCTCTCTCTCTCTTCTATACGTGCGCACACGTGACACGCACGTGAAAACACGTGCATCGACCTCGATGCGCCGCGCCATCGCGTCAATTCGATCGCAAACGTACAAGCACGCATGGTGTATTATATACAGAAAGTATGAGAGAGAGAGATTAAAAAAGAAAATTATCATATAGTATACTACGCAGTGTTACGCCATATACATTAATTGTCTATTATTGATGTGTAGGCAATCGAGAGCTGATGCTGCCGTTGCGATGCGTACTTGCACGCGAGTCACGTTTTCTCGATTGGCATTTTATCTCGCATCTCTACTCGATAGATATATATATATATAATAATCGAACTTGAGTGTATGTATGCAACGATCGCGGTTATAGGTCTTATCAATTCAAGCTCGCTCGAACTGCGCCGCGGAAAAAAAAGCTTCTCTTTTCCACTGCTCCGGCTATTATATATATATAGCAACAATAGCTATACAGCCGTATAAGCAGACGCTAGAGCTCGTTTGTCGATTTCTCATTATAATTAAGATATTTTATTTATGAAATCTGCTATTGCCAAGATTTGCCTCCGTACTGAAAATCTGCAATTTCTGCGCCGTTTATAGCTTATACGGTCGCAGCCGCGATTACACCTCTCAAAGTCGACTCGATTATTATTGCCTTCCTTCTGCGTACGTATATTAAGCTTTTAAACTTTGATGTATCGATCGGCCGGAGAAAAATATCCCGAGAAAAATGAAAACGAGAAAGAAAATCAGCCGATAATACGGCCGGAATGTGGCCGCGGTATAACACATCTCTCGTGCGGCCGCGCCGCATTAATATCGCGGCATAAAACATTATTAATTAATATAAGCATACACGCGGAGAGCCGTAAACGTTCGACCGATACGCCTAGTGTATGGTAAATAGTCGCCCCGCCGCACTTTTTTTCCTTTTCGCCCGCGATGGAGAGGACTTATTAGAGTCCTCGTCTTAGATTGCATCGAGTAGTGCGCACGGACGCCCGTCGTCGTCGTCGTCGTCGTCGTTGCCGCCCCCCGGGTCGAGACTTTTGAATACACTTTTTTTCTTCTCGCTCCAAGGCGCAGCGCAGGTGTGGACTTTTTTTTCTGCCGAGTTGTGGGCACGATCGCGCGTACCATAAAATAGTAAGTAAAAAGAGAGTCGGGGCTTGCGCGTCCGCGATGAATCTGTTTCGAGAATATTGACGATCATATACGATATTTAAGCCGAAGACGAAGAAGGAAAGAGAGAGAGATACAAAAGCAGAAAGTATTACTCATCATGCACGTGAGACAGAAATTTTTGACCGATAATATTTTCCCGAGTCTCGTTTTTTTGCACGTCGCGACAGTATGAAAAGCTTTCTATCGTATACGCAAATTCATGCTTAGCTCTCCTTTTTCAACGCACAATTTTTGGCCTATCTTCGCGATCGATCGTCGTGATTCGCGAGCACCTCTTTTGTTCCGAAAAATTCGAGTTTTGTCTGACTTTTTTTTTTTTTATTATTGTTATCATAAAATCGGGGACGCGAAACGTTCGATCAATGTTGTAAATCGCTCCGATTCCAGCGACAATGTAATAATTCGCACGCGACCAAGTATCAACACCATTGTGTTATATACTAAATTCGACACGATGAAAGAGAGAAAATTCAACACGCCAATTAATATCTAATAATTTATCAAACGATAAGGCGTCAGAAGTTTCGCTGCAGATCAGCCGCTGCGACACGATCGAGCCGAGAGTCCAAGGACATCG
Organism: Trichogramma dendrolimi; assembly: GCA_034770305.1. NCBI lineage: Eukaryota > Metazoa > Arthropoda > Insecta > Hymenoptera > Trichogrammatidae > Trichogramma > Trichogramma dendrolimi. The sequence goes on from JAPMIB010000045.1 coordinate 971,835, forward strand.
TCGTCATCTTCATCGTCGTCATCCTCGCCGTGGCAATCATGGCGTTGCGTTGCGCCAAGCTCGGCCTGATCCTCCAGCTGACGACGACGCTACTCCTTCTGGGAGCTCGCGCGCGCAAAATCAAGCACGCGAGATCGGTGAGCCTCCTCGGCGAAGACGGCGGCGGCGGCCTCCTCGAATCGGGTAGCAACGAACCGACCCCGAGGCCCGCCAGCTACGAGGAGTTCGAGCACGACGTGGTGAACGTGGCCGGCAGGGACGAGGACATCGATCGGCTCCTCGAGGGCGCCATGACCATCATCGAGAGCGTGAACGCGACGACCAACTCGACGGCGGCGAACGTCAGCTGGTCGTACACGGGCGCCCATCCCTTCCAGTTCAACATCGGCCTGTTCCTCGAGAGCGGCGTGCTGGTCCGCGAGTACGTCGTCGTGGCGAATCGCACCAGCTCCATACTGGATCTCGACTCGTGCGCCAACTACACCATCGGCGTCAAGGCCTTCGGCAGCAGCTCCAACGTCATGTACGCCAACTTCGTGACCGGTTACGCGCGTGAGTATATTCACCGTCGCCGATCATTGATCGTTTACGCATCCGCTGTATTACGCCAACACGATCGATTTTCTTTCTTTTCTTTGTTTGCTCTCGACGAAAGCTCCGTTGCCGTCGAAGAATTACGAGATCGCGGCGACGGGCCCGGACTCGGTGCGCGTCAACTGGAATCCGCCCATCCAGGCCTATCAGTGTCTGCGCGAGTACGAGATCCACCTGGCGCTGCACGGCCACAGCGACCTGGAGAGCGTCGCCAGCTACTCGGTGCGCGAGACCGAGTTCGAGTTCAAGCGGCTGAACGCCTGCAGCAAGTACGACGTGCGCATCTTCGCCGTCGACACCAAGTCCTACGTGGGCGAGCTGATACGCGTCGAGACCAATTACACCGAGCCAAAGCGTGAGTATACAACCACGACGACCTATACTCGTTTTTATCCAATGTCCGACCGCCTTTGTTTCGCTTTGAGAACGTTTTATCAACGTTTGGCTGGGAATTTTCAGCAAGTTTTCAGTTCACGAGTTCCATAAAATCATAAGAGGAATAGAAAAAAATTTCATCCGACCAGACATTTCAACTGGTTTTGAGTTTTAATAAAACAATTTATAAATTAATAATACAATAAAATCCCACCGTTTATTTAAGTTTTTCAAAGTCTATAAAAGTTTTTAAAAGTTTATAATATACAAGCTCGCCCCAAAAGTATAAAAATTTACCGCAAAAAGTCGAAATCGTCTGATTTATTTTTTTATAAAAGCTTAAAATGCAGTGTTGAATTAAAGCGTTTAAAACATTTCATATTTTTATAATGGTAAAAAAAACTTGAATTCTTGAATAAATATTTTTTTTATTTAATTCATAAATTCCAATAAATCATTGAAATCTGAACATGGCTCGTCAACGTTCAATGAAGAAAAAAATAAATTGTATAAACTCTCGGAAACATTTTTATTTCAATACTTTTAATAGTAAAAAAAATGTAACATTTTGTAATTTTATAAAAGTATAAATTAGATGGTGTCGACTTTCGTATACTTTTGTGGCGAGCAGCGCGCAATCAAGATAAATTACGATCGATGCGATCGCTTTTTGTTCTTACGTGGCAGTACCTCGAGCCCCGGAACTGAGCGCCGTCGCCAGCTCCGTGAAGAAGAACTCGGTCTGGCTGGCGCTCGACGCCCTCGACCTGACGAGCAACTGCTCGCTCACCTCCGTGGCGGCGGTCTGCAGCTTCGTGAGCAGCCAGGGCTCGGGCTACGAGATGCGCGACGCCAACGTGACCGTGGACGCGCCCCCGCCCGGCGCCACCAATCTCAGCCAGCTCGAGATCCTGGTCGAGGGCCTGAGCCCTTACTCGCGCTACGTCTGTCTGGCGCGCACCCACAACCAGGCCGGCGCCTCGGACTGGAGCGAGCCCGTGCTCGTCGAGACGCTCGAGGATCGCACCTCCAAGCCCGAGAATCTCAATTACTGGCGCGATCAGAACAATCTCATGTCGTTCATCTGGTCGGCGCCGAGCTACCGGCCGAGTCTCATAGTGGCCTACCGGGTGAATCTCACCTGGTTCTCGCTCGAGGCCGGCAAGTCGACGCCCGAGAACAAGATGGCGAGCTACATGGTGTCGGCTCCTTTGAAAAAGTTCACCATCGTCGACGAGATACCGAACTCGCACTACGTCTTCGAGGTCGAGGCCATCTCGGTGTTCGGCTCGAGCGAGCCCGCCCGGGCCGAGTTCAACAGCGTCTCCAAGCCCATCGATCCGACGACGACGGCGGCGGCGAGCCGGGACCTCATCAACGACGTGGCCAAGCGAACCAAACTCGCGGAGAAGGCGTCGGCCGTTTTTCTCAAGAAGTTCAGCATTCAGTAGTAGTAGTAGCAGCGACGATCGCCTGTAATGTTTATTAGACTCGATTTTATAGTAAACGAGATGTGTCGTTGATTTAAAAAAAGAAATAAAGCGAAGCAAATTGATGAACTTTTTTTTTTTCAAATTTATTTCATTCAGTAGTACGTCGTTCATTCGTAGCCACCACGCTGATATGCAACGAATCTTCGTTCTTTACAGTCTAGTGCAAATAGATATTTTTTGCCAACAATTGATAGCAGCGAGCGACCTACACTACCAATTGTAGAGAGGTGTCTGTGGGAACATGTTGGTGAGTTTCGTTGCGATTTAGAGCGCGCGGTATACTTTTGCTTGTTGGATCGGGAAAACAACGTATGCGCTTGAAAGATGAAACATTCTAGTTTTCAAATTCGTTGGAAAGAATTCCTCAAGTTAAGTTTAAAATTTATTCCAGGAAAAAAATATAGACGCGATTTTTCGCAAAAAAAAAATTGCAAATTGAATATCTTGAAAACTATAAATCTCACAAAATACAGGTTTCGCGCAGTTATTCTACGTGATAAGAGCTTTCTTTATGACAAATTTCGTTTCTTAGATCAAAAATTTGGCCAAAAACCACGTTTTTCCATACGTTTCCCTATTTTTCTCGGAAAATACTTATCCGATCAGGAAGAAACTGAACTCGTTTGAAAAGTGATTATATTTCCTGCATTTTCACTCTCGGGGGCACTACTGTAGCTGTCGTGGTTTCCAAAATATATTGGAAAACCCGAAAACTGAACTGAAATTTTTTTGGTTTTTCGTTAATAAAAAAAAAAGTTATTGTCCAAATCGCATGTAGAGAGTGTTTTCAGCTAAGTACACTGGACTGTAATAGCCGGTCGATGATCATTTCACAGCAGAAAATCGACAGCCTGAAGCGGGTCAATCCAAAATAGAGGCCAGTGCGCACCAACGGACGACTCACGCAATCCGAAAACAATAACGAGAGCTTTTACAATTTTAAAGATAAATGTAGAAGACATTTTTTGGTTTGAATCATATTATTAAATAGTTTCCACCTTGGTTTTTTTCAGATAGAACATATTGTTAATACCGACCACGTCTCTCGTATTAAAAAAAAATTCTTCCAGTGTTTGAGTGCTTGGCCCCTTCACAGCTCCAAAAAAGACGCGAAAAAAACTCTTAGTTGATCGTTGCATATATATATTAAAGAGTTTCAGTAACCAAATATCCGAAAAAACTCATCAGAGTAGTTGTTAGTAGTACGCAAAATCTCAAAAACTATAACCTCGGTGAACAAAGATCTAATGATAGTTGAACGCCCATAATTCCAGTAATAAAAAATCGCATTTAAGCACAATTTTTATTGAAAATTTAGAAAAACGTATACATGAATGTCTGTACATATTTTCAATCATCAATTATGATTTCTTCTCGAAATTGTAGCATGCTTAATCTGTGCAACCTTCGAGAACTATTATTTGGTATTTGAGCAAATTCGATTTTTTTCCAGATTTTTCTCGCACTTGTCGCGTGTGATATCTTGGAAATTTTTGTGGACTACTTTTTTATGCAAACCTAAATTCGATTTTCGTCCAAATTTCTTCTCGCATTTATTGCATGCAAAATCTCTGCAGCCTTCGTGCACCATCTTTATGGCTTAGCAAATTAGCCTTTCTTACAAATTTCTTCTTGCATTCGTCGCATGCGAAGTCTTTGCGTTTTTCGTGGATTGTTTTTTGGTGGAACAACAAATCTAATTTTAGTCCAAATTTCTTCTCGCATTTGTCACACGTGTAATCTTTGTGATCCTCATGGACTATTTTCATGTGCGAGAGCAAATTACATTTTGCTCCGAATTTTTTTTCGCAATAGTCGCATGCGTAATCTTTGCAACCTTCGTGTACGGTTCTTTGGTGTGAGAGCAAATGAGTTTTTACTCCAAATTTTTTCTTGCATTTGTCGCAAGCAAAATCTTTTCGACCTTCGTGGACTAGCTTTTGGTGGGTGAATAAATTAAATTTATATCCAAACTTTTTTTCACACTTGTCGCATGCGAAATATTTGCGAATTTGGTGGACAGCTCTACGGTGCCTCAAAAATTCTGTTTTCTTCCCAAATTTCGTCTCGCAATTGTTACATACGTAATTGTCCCGATCTCCGTGAACTTTCTTTTGGTGAAACAGCAAATACCATTTACTTCCAAATTTTTTCTCGCAATTGTCGCACTTGTAATTTTTGCATCCTTCGTGTATTATCTTTTGGTGTCTGATTAAGTCGCATTTTCGTCCAAATTTTCTTTCGCACTTGTCACATGCAAAATCTTTGCGACCTTCGTGGACTATCCTTTGGTGCATGAACAAATCGAATTTTTGTGCAAATTTCTTCTCGCAATTGTCGCATGCAAAATCTTTCCGACCTTCATGGACTGTTTTTTGATGTGAGAGCAATGTGTGCTTGTGTCCAAATTTACTTCCGCACTTGTCGCATGCGTAATCTTTGCGACCTTCGTGGATTGTTTTTTGGTGTCTGAGCAAATGCTGTTTTTGTCTAAATTTTTTTTGGCACATGTCGCATGGATAATCTTTAGGACTTTCTTTCACGGTCTCATCAATGAATTTTTTGCGACGGTCGTGTACCATCTCTATATGCAATAGCAAACTCCGTCTATTTACAAATCTCTTGGCGCACATTTCACATAAATAATCTTTAAAGATTTCGTGGAAAATTTTTTTGTGCTTGAGTAATGTAGATTTATTTTCAAATTTTTTCTTGCACCTGTCGCAGGCCAAATCTTTGTGGCCTTTGTGTACTAATATTTGATGTCTACTTAAATGACTTCGGAACTCGAATTTCTTTTCACACTTGTTACATGTGAAATCTTCGCTATTTTTATGTATTAATTTTTGGTGCGTAATCAAACTCAATTTTTTCTCAAATTTCTTTTCACACATGTCACAAACATAATCTTTTCGTCCATTGTGAAATGTTTCTCGGTGTGCTATCATACTTAATTCTAGTGTAAATACCTCCTGGCAAATATCACAAATGTATTGTTTGTCGTTGGAAACAACAATGTCATGTTCACTGAAATCATTTTCTGAGACAACATCTTTGAATTCCTTATCACTTGTATCCATTATTTGTACCTAAATTGAACGATTTAGTGCTATAGAAAATTAATGAGTAGAAGTTATCTTCTGGTATTAAGGCTCGTTCCATCGGAAAAGACAACATTGGAACTAATTTATTTTTACTATAAATGTGATCAGTTTAATGTTTATGATCACATTATGTATAGATTACAATTAAGGTACCGATTTAACCGCTTTCATATACTAAAATTGGAACGCTTCAATTATTCTTATAACATTTGTAACTATTCAAAATTTTAACTAGATTTTAGCTGTCTAAAATTAAATACATTTCAACAATATCCCGACAGAACAACATCGAGTCCATAAAAAAACATCGAGTATATAGATCCTACACATGTTTAATGAAAAATGTTGACATTCATTCCGAAAATTGCCATCGCTGGTGCCACGTTGGTTTTTTTCAGTAATTTTTTTCAGAAAGAACATATTGTTATTACCAACTACGTTTCTCGTATAAAAAAGAATTTGTCTGTCAGCGAATTTATCTGAATTTGTCACTAGACCGTATTTAATAGCAAGATTGAATTCGGTGTTCGAATGCCTGCTCCTTTCACGGTTCCAAACCAGACGTGAAAAAACTCTTTGCTGATCGTTGCATATAAGAGTTTCAGTACAAATATGTGATGATAGTTGGATGCTCGAATTTCAGGTAATACACAATCATTTCAGCTAAATTTTTATTAAAATTTTAGAAAAACGTATGCATGAGTATCTATACATATTTTTAATTATAAATTATCATTTCTTCTCGCATTTATTACATGCATTATCTTTGCAATCTTCGTGTACTGTCTGTTGGTGTAATCTTTGCGATCTTCACGGACTTTTTTTATATGCAAGCGCTAATGACAATTTGTCCCAATTTTTTTTCGCAATAGTCCCATGCGTAATCTTTTCAACCGTCGTGTACTGTCTTCTGGTGATAGAGCAAACTATTTCTTTGTGTAAATTTCTTTTCACACTTGTCACATGCGGAATCTTTCCGACCTTCGTGAACTGTCTTTTGGTGGAGTTGCAAAGTCGATTTTTGTCCAAATTTCTTTTCACATTTGTCACATGCAAAATCTCTAAAATTATCATGTACGGATCTTTGGTGTAAGAACAAATGAGCTTTTTGTCCAAATTTTTTCACATTTGTCGCATGCATAATCTTTGCGTCCTTCAAACTGTCATTTGGTGTGTTTAAATTACATTGATCCCCGAATTCCTTCTCGCACTTGTCACATGCAAAATCTCTAAAATTATCATGTACGGTTCTTTGGTGTGAGAGCAAATGAGCTTTTCGTCCAAATTTCTTTTCACATTTGTCGCATGCGTAATCTTTGCGACCTTCGTGTACTATCTTTTGATGTCTGATCAAACTTGATTTTTCTCCAAATTTCTGCTCACACCTGTCACATGGGTAATCTTTACGACCTTCGTGTACTGTTTTCTTGTGTTTTGACAAATTGGCTTGTTCTCCAAATTTTTTCTCGCATTGGTCGCATGCGTAGTCTTTACGACCTTCGTGTACTGTCTTTTGGTGAACAAGTAAATTCGATTTGCTTACGAATTTCTTTTCGCATCTGCTGCATGCAAAATCTTTATGACCTTCGTGTACTGTTTTTTGGTGTTGGATCAAATGAGCTTTTTGTTGAAAGTTTTTTCTGCACTGGTCGCAAGTGAAATCTCTGCGACCCTCGTGGACTATCTTTTGGTGTCTGATCAATTTCGATTTTTCTCTAAATTTCTGTTCGCACTTATCGCATGCATGATTTTTATGACCCTCATGGACTATTGTTATGTGCAAGAGCTGACTCGATTTATTTCTGAATTTCTCCCCGCACTCGTCACATGCAAAATCTTTGCGATCGTCGTGGACTTTTTTTACGTGTTTGAGCAAACCCCATTTATTTCTAAATCTCTTGGCGCACTTTTCACATAAGTAATTTTTCAAAACTTCGTGAAATATTTTGTTGTGCTTGAGTAAAGTAGCTTTGTTTTCAAATTTTCTCTCGCACTTGTTGCATGTGTAATCTTTGCGATCTTTGTGTACCAATTTTTGGTGCGTGAATAAACTTGATTTGTTCACAAATTTCTTTTCGCACTGATCGCATGCAAAATCTTTATGATTTTTGTGTTCTGATATTTGGTGTCTGCTCAAATGACTTCGGAACTTAAATTTTTCTTCGCACTTGTCGCATGCAAAATCTTTTTGCTTATTGTGAATTGTGTTTCGGTGTGTTATCATATTTGATTCTTTTGTAAATACCTCCTTACAAATATCACAAACGTTTTTTGTTGTCTGAAAGGAAAACGTCCTGTTGTTCACTTGAATTATCTTTCGAGATAATTTTCTCGGGTTCTTTATCACTTTGATCCATTGTTTTGCTTAAATTATATGATGGATTCATCAACTTAGAGCCACAGAAAATGAATAAGTGAAATTTATCTTTTGGTGTTATAGCTTGTTTCTTCGGGAAAGACAACATCAGTGTGCTATTCGTGATCGCGTTATATTGTTTTCAATCAAGGTACCGATTTAACCGCTTATACATTGTTCTAACAATATTTGAAACAAATTTTAAAATCTAACTTGGCAACGATTTCTTTAAATAATTTTTTAGCCTACTAAAATAATAAAATTCTAAGAAACCCTCGACAGAACAACATCGAGTCCAGAAAAAAACATCGTTTAAATAGATTTTTATATGCACACATGTTGAAATTTATCGAAAAATTACCGTCCCCCGCGCCAAGGCGTGATCGACGTGTTTCATGACACGCCACTGTTTGTAGCTCCCGACGAATGTCGAATGCCGATTAATTACAGCGAGCAAAGCAAGAGATAGCTCAAAACTTAAATGGCAGGAGGTCCTTTTCTAGTCGCCACTACTTGTAATTAGGTAAAAGAAAGACCTTCTTTGTTTTAACTTAACACAAAACCATCGCGAACTCTTGCTGCTCGAAGCCAATCTTGCAAAACGCTACAACCTAAATGTACAAAGATATGATGATAGTTGGATGATAGGGTTCAGGTAATACACAATCGTTTCAGCTAAATTTTTAATGAAATTTTAGAAAAACGTATGCATGAGAATCTGTACATATTTTCAATATTCAATTATGATTTCTTCTCGAAATTGTAGCATGCTCAAACTTTGCAACCATCGAGAACTGCGTTTTGGTGTAGGAGCAAATTCGTTTTTTTTCCACATTTTTTCTTGCATTTGTCGCACGCGAAATCTTTTCAACCTTCATGTACTACCTTTTCGTGCAAAAGCAAAGTCAAGATTCTTCAATATTTCTTTCTGCACTCATCACATGCGTATCATTTATATCTTCATGGAATCTCATTTGGTGCCTAAACAAATTCCCTTTTTTGTCCAAATGCCATCTTGCATTTGTCGCATTGATAATCTTTGTGATCTTTGTGTACAGTTCTTTGGTGTCTCAACAGATCTGATTTTTCTCCAAATTTCCTCTCGCACGTGTCACATGCAAAATTTCTAAAATTTTCGTGTACTGTTTTTTGGTGTCGGAGCAAATGCGGATTTTGTCCAAATTTTTTCTCGCATTTGTCGCATGCGTAGTCTTTACGACCTTCGTGAACTATTTTTTGGTGCTTGATCAAATTACTTTGTTCTCCAAATTTCTTCTCGCACTTATCGCATGCATAATCTTTACGACCTTCGTGTACTGTTTTTTGGTGTTGGATCAAATGAGCTTTTTGTTGAAAGTTTTTCCTGCACTGGTCGCAAGTGAAATCTTTGCGACCCTCGTGGACTGTCTTTTGGTGTCTGATCAATTTCGATTTTTCTCTAAATTTCTGTTCGCACCTATCGCATGCATGATTTTTATGACCTTCATGAACTACTTTTTGGTGTACGAGCAAATTTGATTTTTTCCCGAACTTCATCTCGCACTTATCGCAAGCGTAATCTTTGCGACCGCCGTGGACTTTTTTTACGTGTCTGAGCAAACCCAGTTTATTCCTAAATCTCTTGGCGCACGTTTCACATAAATAATCTTTAAAGATTTCGTGGAATATTTTGTTGTGCTTGAGTAAAGTTGATGTATTTTCAAATTTTCTCTCGCACTTGTTGCATGTGTAATCTTTGCGATCTTTGTGTACCAATTTTTGGTGCGTGAATAAACTTGATTTGTTCACAAATTTCTTTTCACAATGGTCGCATGAAAAATCATTGTGGCCTTTGTGTGTCGATGTTTGGTGTCTACTCAAATGACTTCGAAACTCAAATTTCTTCTCGCATTTGTCGCAAGCGAAATCTTTTCTTTCACTGTGAATTTTGTCTCGGTGTGTTATCATGCTTGATTCCAGTGTAAATGCCTCCTGACAAATATCACAAACGTATTTTTTTGTGTCTGAAAGTACAATGTCCTGTTCACTTGAATTATTTTCTGAGACAACCTCCTCGAATTTCTTTCCACTTTTATTCATTTTTGGTGCCTAAATTATATGATGGATTCATCAACTTAGAGCACCAGAAAATTAATAAGTGAAATTTATCTTTTGCGTGTTATAGCTTGTTTCTTCGGGAAAGACAACATCAGTGTGCTATTCATGATCGCGTTATATTGTTTACAATCAAGGTACCGATTTAACCGCTTATACATTGTTCTAACAATATTTGAAACAAATTTCAAAATCCTACTTGGCAACGATTTCTTTAAATAGTATTTTTAGTCTTCAAAAATTATATACATTCAAGAAACCCTCGACAGAACAACATCAAGTCCATAAAAAAACATCGTGTAAATAAAAATGGCCACCCTACACCAAGGCGTGATAGACATGCTTCATAACCCGCCACTGTCCTCCCGGTGATAGTGACGACTGTAAAAAAAAAACCCTATTGCGCTCGCTCGCCTGTCTTTGAAAGACTACTTTCGCTACTAACAAGGAGACCACATGAGATGCGGCTCACCAAATGTCCTGGAATTTTTTTCGTTTTCTCCTGGTACCTAATAATGAAGCCCCCTATGGTTATTTTGATCCAAAGGGCCGTAGGGAGCGTTGCCACCTGCATCTGTGCGAGAAACCGTCGAGAGGATTTTTCCGGCGCTGGGCAGAAATCATCGGCGGCTGCGAGATCGTTCCCGAAAATGTGACGAATCGAGATCTGTATAACATTTGCTTGGCGGCGACTGCATCGTGATCGAACGGATTGAATTCCCGATTGGATCGTATCGAATTAAACCGATTTATTGTCGATGTATTGTGGTGAAAGTAAATTTAAAAATTCTGTAAAATCTGTGAATAAAAAATGATTTTTTTAAAGAAACAGTGGTTGAAAAAATCTGTAAAAGTTCCCTGAACTACTTCTACGCTCATGATCACCTCTGATCATATTTATATCTTGAGTTTTTCACTGCAACGGTTCGAAAAAAATTTCGTCACTTCGGGCGTTAATGGGTTTATAATAATAGCCTAATGATAAAAATCGCATATTCATTCATCGTCACAAGTTTGCTCTTGGATCACTCTTATCGATCTTTTATTCATGCGGTTAATAGAAAATTAAGTTACCGTCTGGCGGAAATCGGAAATTAGGAGTTGTTCTTGCACAGATGTCTGTGTTACAGAAAACCTGTATTGAAAGTAATTCATGTAATCCAAAGTGGGCTTAATTATATACATTTTTTGATTTTGTTTTTGCATTAAAACAGATGAGGCTCATCTCTTGCAGTTTACCGTAATCTTCGACCGATACCTACTCGATACTGCAACTTTATAAAAAAAATCTAAATTAACACAAACGTCGATGTGTATCCAGAATACGAAAAAGATATTTTGTTAAAATTGTTTACAGTTTCCCTTTAATCGTTAACAGGTCAAGAAGATTTCTGCTTTGACTTATCTCTGGCACTCGTGTATGGTACACCCGACGGACATAATATCTGTCCGGACCTTACTTCACACTAGACATGAAAATTTCTCATAAACGTATAGATAGACTCCGAATCATCGAAACAAGTGAAGTTAGGCCGGGCAGATATTATGGGTGTCGGGTGTACATGAAAAATAATAGAGTTTATCGCGTGCAGAGATTCGAACGTTAAACAAACGTTTTAAATATTCTTTGTGATGCTCAATTTGATATCGATCAATGCGTTTCATTAAACGGAGACGAAATCGGTAAAGTGCTTGTTAATTTCAGATACTATTTAATACTTTATATCGATTTATTAAGTATAACCATGACTCGTGCATGACCATTGTAGACAGAACAAAAAGAAAAGGTCTCAATTTTCATTATGTTCAAATTTAAAAATTCAAGGGTTTTGCAGCACGCACTCAAATAAGTACAATAATCTAATACTGATCATCGATAGAAAATCGTACGAGTGACCTTAAAATATCGAACTGCGCATTACTTCTAATGATATTTTTTTTTCGATTCATTGAAAATCAGATAAGATAATCGTGATTCGTTAAAACTATCGACAAACATTATTACAATTCGCTCTTACATGAAACATTATTCGAGATAAATTATTTTCGTCGATCGACCATTCGAATTCGAACCCATTATGCATTTGAAATCAGAAATTTTCTCGAGTAACTTCGGAGACCGGCATTTGTATCGAGCAGAGGGTGTAAAAATCAATCTATTTTATCAGATTATCTGTAGCAAAAAAAAAAAAAACGACTAGCGATATATTCCAATCTTATCGTGTCGATGTATCCTTCGAATAGCATTGGTTCGTATCGCCGATAGATTAATTTCATAAGAAATCCAAGCGCCCCATTGCATTTGCTAAAATATAGTTCTGCGAATCAGTTGTTCAAATGCTTCAATTAAAACTAATACGTATTATTATATGATTAAGTAAAAAAAAAGAAAAAAAAGATGTCACGATCTTCTCAGTTTTTCAGTCTGTTCGTCATCCTCGCTGGCGTCTCGATCGTTTTGGGAGTGAAAAATTCAAACCTAAGATCGTTGAAGGCGTCTAAAAACGGTAACAAAATATAATACAAAAAGTATAATATACAAAAGTCATGATTTCTTTGCACGTCATTGTATTATAGTCATAAAGAATCTGCGAGTGAGCGACATCGACTCGACCTCCGCGAAAATATCGTGGAACGCGTCGGAAGACGAGATTCTTGACAATGTCAGCGTAGAAGTGTCCCGAAATGGAGAATCCGTCACGCGACAAACGATCAGCGACGCAACGTCGTCGTGGCTAGCTCGAGATCTCGAGCCCTGCACCAGGTACAATGTCACTGTTACGTCGACGGGATCGACCGTCGATACCGTCCAGACCGAATTCGCTACTTCCTACGTCAGTGAGTACATATTATACGATATATGTAATCGATTAAAAATCCTTCTCTCGTAATAATCAATTTTATTCTTATTTTTTTTTTTTTGCCTTACAGCACCCGTGTGGTCGACGCGACACGGAGCCATCGCGCAGAGGCCCTCGGGCCTGAAGCTCGTCTGGACGCCGGCCCAGCCCGAGAGCTGCGTCCAGTCGTATCGGCTCGAGATCGACACCCGAGATCCCGCGCTCGATCACGCCATGATCGCCGAGACCACGGCGACTCAGTACGCCTTCGAGAATCTGTACGCGTGCGCCCGCTACTGGTACAGCGTCTCGCTCGTCGATCTCCAGGGCAACGTCTTCCAGTTCGTCGAGGGCCGGGCCGTGGCGCAGTTCGCCGCCGCGCCCGAGGCCCCGTCGACGAGCGAGAACTCGGAGCCGCTGCTGAGCCGCTACACCGCGACCTTCTACCTGAACGCCAGCAGTCCGCGCAGCAACTGCAGCCTCGAGCTGGTGCGCGGCCACTGCGAGGTCACGTCGAGCCCGGTGGCGGCCGAGCAGGGCAGGCGCTACGAGCTGCAGGCCCGAGTCCGACCGGGCCAGCAGCGCGACAGGATACCGATACAGCTGGAGCGACTCGCGCCCTACACGTACTTCAGCTGTCGGGCCGCCGGAGTGAACGGAGCCGGGCCGGGCCCGTTGAGTCGGCCCATCACCTTTCGCACCTCCGAGGACTATCCGTTCCCGCCGTACCGGCTGAGAGCCGCCGGTGGCCGCGAGCTGGTCTGGGAGCCGCCGAGGTGGCTCGCCGGTACTCTGATCGGTTACAGGCTGAGGCTGACCTGGAGGCCGAATTATCCCGTGCCCGACGCCTGTCCGTCTCCTGCGCAAGGGGGCACGAGGACGATCGAAGTCGAGCCGGGCCTGACTCGGCTGAGCCTCGAGGACGAGGCGACGTCCGCCCGTTACGTCGCGAAGATGGCCTCGAGGACTGGACTGGGATACAGCCACGAGACGGTGATCGATTACACGAGTCCGGTTCGCGGAGGTATATCTAATAAATTGTACCTATATATATACAATTTTGTCGCGTACAACAAATCGATGCGACTATAATTTCCTTTACAGTGCCCGATAAAATAACGAACCTGTCGTACAACATCGTGCCCGTGTCGGCAGCGGGCAAGATCTACGACGTCGCCCTCAGCTGGCAACTGCCCTGCTCGCCCAAGGGTAATCTGAGGGAGTTCGAGGTCGAGGCGCGAGACGGTAGCGGCCAACTGGTCGCCGGCCAGACCGTACCGGTCCCCGAGGAACGAGTTCGGCCGAATCAACGGTTTCGAGCCGTTTTGAGCCAGTTGGCACCCGCCGACGGTGGTTACCACATCGCCATTACCCCGGTGGTGCGCGACGGCCAGGAGAACGACGGTCGAGGCGAGGTCGAGCGGATCGCCATTCAAATACCTGCCTGGAGACAGCCGGTGGAGAGCTCGTGATTCGCCGCGTACGATCGAGCGTACAAGAAATTTGTTTATCGTTTTGAAATATTTATTGTTGTTGATTATTGTTTGATGTGAGCATCGATAAAAATATTCTAGAATTATACACTGCGTTCGTTTATTTTACCCATTAAATAGCCATAAAAAAAAGTTTTCATTGTTCGCGCCCAACGTCGGTCGCGTTGAAATACGCGCGACAGAAAACTACCTTATCGTCGTAGCGCAGAAAATTATTATGATTGTTGAAGCATTGTGTACAACTTATCACAGAAAGACACGTGTGACTGCAATAGTATAGTGTTGTGGCACGTTTGTCATTAAATGACTATTTAGCGATTGATTCAGTCGTCCACCGGATTTTTTAATTTTAACACACGCAGAGCTCTAGTTTTAATCATGAATACCAATCAGTGAGAAAATTAATTTTTGTTCTTGTTCTTTACGTAGATTGTTGAGGGACAAAATAATTAATACAGGATATTTCGTTTTCAGAGTAATTTTTTCACTTCTTTTTGTACTGCCAATATTGGCAACTTCTGCTGAACACCTGGACTTGAAACAAGTCAAATGTTTGAGTAAGATTGTTGTTGACAGATTTTTGTTCAATTTAAAATGTTTTTATTGAGTTGCAAAATTATACTGCTTATTGCATACAGAAATTTAAATGATTTTGAATAAACTATTGGTAATATAACTAAGTAATTGATTTTTTGTAAGAAAACAAAAAGTTTATGAGATTTTAACATTACAAATATAATTTTGCTTTTTCAATTATTGAATTACTTATTCAAACCATTTTGATGCATTGAATTCAACTAATGTTTTCTTGTAAAGTTTGCAGATCAATTGTGGATGAATTTCAAAGTGAGGTCAATAAAATTGATCCAACCAAAGAAATAGCAATTGGACAATATAAATTAGATGCCAATGGAAATTCTCACCAAAAAAAAGTAAAATATTTTAGAATCTGATTAATTAATGCTTTACAAATTGCAAAGAGTAAATAATATGTATTATCTATTACCTAGGTTCCTCTAGCAAAGTCTGAAGTACATTTATCAGATATGCTTGATTCTATTTGTAAAAAAATGCAAGATTATGTCAGAGCAAAATATAAATCAAATGGTAAACTGACTTTACTTAAATTAATAGAAAACGGTCAGATGAATCCATTGATGAATGAAGTAGACATTATCCAAGATGGTGATTTAAATAAGAGTCTGGAATACTTTGTAAGTTTTTCAAATATGTAATGTGGTAGTAACATCAAATCTGTTGACACTCATTTTATGTTTGTACTTTTCAGTGCGAAGAAGTTGTTAACGATTATGAGGACAGTTTCATCAAAGTTATGACCCAGGGACAAAGAAATCCTAAATTAAAAATTTGTCTAGAAGAATCCAACTATTGTAAAGGTTTTATGGATGAACACGATGATGAGAGTGAGGATGAAAGTAGCGAAAGTACTGAAAAAACTGAACTGTAATTTAAGATACAATTGTACATACCAATTGAACAGAAATCTAAATTATCTTAAATTATTACTTAATTAAAAAAAAATTAATGTTGTTGAAAAAATAAATTTTATATATTTTAAAAAAGCAAACAAAATCATTGTAATACATGAATTTAAGATCCCCTTAAAAAACTATTTCTGAAACTCTGAAGCAAATCTCAAAACACAATCGTACTCTCGAGCTGACCACAAAGCTTTCATAATACATCCGACAGTTGCATCTGAGGTAAAGTTTTGTTTCCAGCTGATCAATATTTGATAGACAATTTCATCCAATCCTCGTTGCTTGTACTTGTATTCAAACTGGTCAATTTCACCTTCTGAAAACTCCAGTTTCTCAGCCATTTTTCTCCATCTGCTGCCAACATGTGACTTGATAAAGAGAATATGATCCTTTGTCACCTCCTTGCTGCTCTCGCTCATTTGTTGTACTTCTGCAGTCATTTCCTGTCTTTTAATCCTTACATTACTGTCTAATTCGTGTTTTTGCTTAATGTTTATTTTTCCTGGATTATTGTAATTATAAATGTGCTTGACACTGTCTCCAATCTTCACATCGGAACAATTGATGAAGTTGAAGTTGGATTTTTCTTTGGTCGTTTTGTTCGATCTCGTGCAGTTGTTGCTTCTCGTGTTCTTGGATTTCGAGACAGCGGGCTTTTGATGCTGAACTTGGTGGGAAATGGACTCGGAGTCATTTTCTCGTCTACTCCGTCGTAGCATCTTCGAGATGAAGTTCATCGTTGACACTTTTTACGCTTCGCATCGTCACATACGCTACCCGAGCAATTGCTTATCAATTTGTATATACAAGTGCACACGAGCAGACGCGCTTATTGTTTTACAAATGACCAATTGTAATCAGCCGCGGCGCGAATAGATTGATAGATCATCGGTCGTGCACTGTAAAACGATCCTAAAAACAAACAACGTATTTTTTGCGATGATTTAATATTTGAAAAAGTTTATACGACGAAAAAGAATTTGCAACACTCATTTTGCGTTATTTTTAACAAATCATTATTCATTCGTCGAAGCTTAATCTTATGGTATTAAGTTTTTTAAATAGTCAGAAATTTTTTGGAAATTGCTGTACCCAAATTTTATATTTCAAAGATATTTTTACATAAAAATCTCATTCAAATTTACCCTAAGATGATCGGTATCGAACAAGACACACTTGCACTGTGTATTGTAGTGGCAACTATAATAAAAAATTTGAGTGAAAAGAAAGTTACACTCGAATTCACAAATTACCTTGGTTTAAGAAATCGTTTTAAATTCGATTTTTCAATAATTAATTTGACTTAAAATAAAGAAAGGATGGTGCAATGCGTCGAAGTCAATTATAAATCGAATAGATTGAT
This sequence comes from Trichogramma dendrolimi, assembly GCA_034770305.1. Classification (NCBI taxonomy): domain Eukaryota; kingdom Metazoa; phylum Arthropoda; class Insecta; order Hymenoptera; family Trichogrammatidae; genus Trichogramma; species Trichogramma dendrolimi. The sequence goes on from JAPMIB010000045.1 coordinate 989,049, forward strand.
CGGCGGTTATTTTTTTAATGCCTTTACTTGAATACATTTCTCAATGAATTTGATCGAAGCTCTACTTTGAAAAAAAATCAAAAAATATAATTAACTATTTTTCAAATTTCACCGATTTCTTGCAAATTAATTCGTAAAAGATAACGGATAACGTAACAAATCAAATTGGCCGAAGCCATGCATTGTAAATAATAACTTGTTTCATTCAAAGAAAGATCGTTAAGAAAAGACACGACCTTTTCCATATTTAGGCATTTCTTATCTAACGTCATTACATCGGACTGGAAAGTGCAGCAGACGCTACGATTCCGATTATACTCTCTCCTCTTTCGACACGTTTTATATTTTGCCAGTGCAAATTGTCACACACTAATCTGTCTGAGTGTCTATGTGTGTGCAGTTTGCAGCAGTTCGCAATTCCCATATTGATGCGGCGCTATGAGCGCCTATATACATTATTGCCGCCGGAGTCGGTATAGACTGGCCGAGCGATCATAAGAGGAGAGTAGTGTGTGCGAAAAGAGAGTCGAGACTCGAGAGAGAGAGAGAGAAAGACGGATAAGGCGGTTGACGCAGAGAGAGAGAGAGAGAGAGAGAGAGAGATTCATGTGTTCCTCGAACGACAAAGCCTTGAAAATTCAAGTGTGTGCCTGGATCAGTGATCGTGTATACATTACTAGTACAGCACAACCGAGCGAGATAATACAGCACCGTGTGTTGTTGTTTCCTTCTTTTTTTTTTTGCTTTGTTTTGTTTTTGCCATCAACTTGACTCTATCTGTGAACTACTCTACACACATGCCGTACGTAATAACGTCGCGAAAAATAAATGTATAATATAATTTTACAGTTAAATGATATCTTGTGTACAGTGGCGATGAATTTCGATGATCGCTCGCTGCTGGAATTAGCCGAGAGGAAGCAAATATTTATTTGTCAACGCGCGCACGTTTAACGAGATCTCTATACTGTTTTGATTTTTCAAATTTTACACGCTTGTAGAAAAGTATGTGAGAACGTAACTTGTGATTTATAACGATTGTCCCGTTTTGGGTTGTAGAAGCGTTTTTATTATATTTTTAAATAACTCGTGTGTAACTTCGCATAGTGAACAAACGTGATAGTCTGTGGTGAATCCTAGGGGAAGAACGTGGCTGAAATTTGATCGAAAGACTGGCCGTTCCGATCTGCAACAGCAAAATTGCGAATAACGTTTCTACGCTTGATATGAGAAATAGACATTTCGATTGAGGAATTAATAAAATCTTGCGAAATGGGGTTTCCTAATAGCTTACAAGGTCAACCTGCACACGAAGCTCTTCTAGGTCGGCAAGATGCAGAAATTAAACTTCTCGAGATTATGCGCAGAACTCTTCTTGCCAAAATCAAGTCAGATAGAGATTATGCCTCAAATTTAATATCTCTTACTATGCCAGCGAGAAGGATAGACAAATCTGATGAACTAGCTGGAAGCTTAATTACACAGGTAATAAAATTTATTTTATGCACATTGTCTAACTCTGATCGATTGAGAAAATTTTACATTATTTCAAAGAGTTGGAGAGACCTCATGGAATCAATTGAACAAATTGGCAAGTTAGTAAGACAACAAGCTGATTCGATGGAGAATATTGTTGTCGAACAAATAACAATTCTTTATTCTGATCGCAGAAGAGCTAGAAAACTATATCAGGAAGAACATACCTGGTTAAACAACCAGTTTCAGCAGGTATTTTTAATCATAAAAAAGTCATGTCTATTTACATTACACTTATGTTACTAAATAACAATATATTTTAGTTATCAGATGACGTGACCAGAAAAAAATCTGAATACTTCAAAAACTTGGAAAGTTATAAACTGATGAGATCTCGTTTTGAAGAGCACTATGTAAAATGTAAAAACAACTTTATTACTTTGAAAATTTTACAAATTGTAATTTTTTTCCATTTTTTGTTATGAAATTTAGCTGGCAGAGGAGGACGGAAACTTGATGAAGTCAGAGAAAAGTACCAAAAAGCATGCCGTAAATTACACCTTACGCACAACGAGTATGTACTTTTGTTGTGTGCGGTTTCAGAATGTGAACTGGATTTGAGAACGTGTTATTTACCTAGTTTATTAGAACGACAACAAATTATTCATGAAGAATTCATTGTTTCATGGTAAGTTCAGCAAAATTGTTTTTGCTTAGGCAGAATTTTATAAGATCATATGTGAAAATACTTTTTTCCTGAATTCATATAATTCACAATATATCATTTTCAAGCTTGCCATATGTAGAACCATTTAAGGTATTGAAGAAATATTTTCTATTTATTTCTTTAATTTTTTTTGCAACCCATTTGATTTTATCATCAGGAAAAACATCATGCAAGATTTTGTAAAATATGCAGATTTCACAAATGAGAAATTTTTAGACGTTCATAACCGAATGCAAAATGCTGTTGATAATATTAAACCTGCCGATGAGTATAAAGATTTCATAGAAAAACACAGGTTATTGAAATAATTAACATTTTTTACACAAATGTTATGAATATCATTACTGAACTATTTTCTGTTATTAGAAGCAGCCCGTTATCTCCTGTGACATTCGGTTTTGATGATAATCTCGTTGATGATACTTCTGGGAAACTTTTACCCAATAAATTGACTGTTGATAATTTAACAATTGATTGGTTGAGAAGTCGTTTGTCTGAACTAGAAACATCTATTAAAGTGACTCAATCTCATCGCCTTGTTATTCAATCCAATATGGAAAAGAATTGTGATAAAAAGTATGATTGTAATTGTAATACATTTGTCACAAGCAATTTTCAATGGAAATAAATTTTTTAGATCATATATTAATTATGCTCAAAAACAAGAAGACATGAGACTACAATGCCAAGAAAAAAAATTTCAAAGACAACTTGAAGTGATTCGAGGAGCTTTAAATGAGCTTGGATGTGAAGAGGTACCTGCTGGATGTGATTTATCTATGGAAGGTTCTTTTTCTGAATCATCTAAGGTACTGCACAAATTTATCTTATGTAATAATATAACAATTATAAGTTGACCATAGATTATATCTTAAATTGTGTACTGTATATTTTACCATACAAATAGATAAAAAATATTTTTTTCTTTTTCCTCTCTGTATTCATACATAAATGTATAATATTTTTGTATAAATACATAATACAAGTTTTAATTTTAGATAATCTAATTCTATAATGATTAAAAGATATTTTATTGTTATGGTTTAAAAATTAAAAAAGGGCCGAAAAAAGTTAATTATTTCTTGTCATATTCCATATAAGCCGTCCTCACCACAAGCAACAACTACGAATGATGAAAAAGAAAGTGGCAATAGCAGTTTAGCGGAAGAAGAATGGTTTCATGGTGTTTTGCCTCGGGAGGAAGTCGTTCGACTATTGGTTAACAACGGTGACTTTCTTGTTCGGGAAACCACTCGAAATGATGAGAGCCAAATTGTTTTATCCGTCGGTTGGGATGGCCATAAACATTTTATTGTTCAAATTACACAAGAGGTATGATGCAAAGTTGTAATATGATTAATATGTTAAATGAAATTGAAATAAATTTACGAAAATTTTCCCAGGGGTATTTTCGATTTGAAGGTCCAGCATTTCCGACAATACCTGAGCTTATAGCGCACCAGCTGAAATGTGGATTACCTGTAACTAGTCGTTCGGGCGCTATACTCAAAACTCCGATTACGAGAGAAATATGGGAACTTAATAACGACGATGTAGTGCTATTAGATAAAATTGGCAAAGTAAATTATTTTTCCATTAAAAATACCTCCTAGATAACTATGTTTATTTATTTGATTATTTCATTTTGTGTACAGGGAAATTTTGGAGATGTTTATCGGGCATTATTGAAAAATAAGACTGAAGTAGCTGTAAAAACTTGTAAACTGACATTACCAGATGAACAAAAACGTAAATTTCTTCAAGAAGGACGGATATTGAAGCAATATAATCATCCAAACATAGTAAAACTCATTGGAATCTGTGTCCAGAAGCAGCCCATTATGATTGTAATGGAGTTGGTATCTGGTGAGTTTGTCTGTTTAGCTGAAACAATACCTAATTACAGAATATTTGAAAGTTAATAAAAAATTAATAATTTGTTTAAAACTAAAAAAATGCAAATAAAATGTTACTTGACAATTATTTTGTTAATCATGTGTTGACCAGTTACCGCGCTTATGTAAAAACTAAATTCTCATTTGAATGCTTTTATGTTCTAGGTGGGTCTCTTCTGGCATATTTGAGGAACAATCGAGCCACTATGACTCAGCTCCAACTACTACAAATGAGTAGAGATGCTGCTGGTGGTATGAGTTACTTGGAACTAAAACGTTGCATTCATAGAGATTTGGCAGCACGAAATTGTCTAATAAGTACGCAACGATTTATTTTAAAGTAAAACATGACAATCACGACCATTTTTAAAATAAATAATTATTTTACAGGTCACGAATCTACAGTTAAAATATCGGATTTTGGCATGTCAAGAGAAGAACAAGAATACATAGTTTCTGATGGTATGAAGCAAATACCAATCAAATGGACTGCTCCAGAGGCTCTAAATTTCGGTAATGATGGAAATTAATTGTTTTTCTTCAAAAGTTTTAATTGATTCGAATAATTTATTTATATTTATAGGAAAATATACTTCATTATGCGATGTTTGGAGCTATGGTATTCTAATGTGGGAAATATTTTCGAGAGGTGGCTATCCTTACAGTGGTTTATCCAATTCCCAAGCTCGTGAAAAAATTGACTCAGGTTCGTTGGTTTTAATATTTTTAGATTCATCAAATTGAATGTAATTAATGAGTAAAAATATTTATTCTTGCAGGATATCGAATGCCACCACCAGACGATACACCAGATGACATTTACAAGTTAATGTTACAATGCTGGGAGTATGAACCAGAAAAAAGACCGCACTTTGATTTAATTTTTTCTATAATCGACAGAGTAATTAAACTACACGTATTAGCCCAACGAAAATTGTGATAACAAATTTAAGTGCCTTATTATCACGCATTAAGTTCAATTATCAGATTTAAATTATTGATTATATTTAAAAAGTGCAATTATACCTATATTTTTTAAATCAACTTACTGAGGACATAGCTTTTTGCGTGCTTTAACAATAATACAATGTGATATAACTTTTTAAATAGTTTTTTGAATTTTTCATTTTAAAAATCTTTTTATTAACTAATACTTTTTAATAAAAACAAACTGAAGTCTTGACTTCCTATATAAAATGTCTACTTTACATAGAATAATAACGAATTAGCAACTCATTACATGATTTTTTTCATTTTACCATTTGTATAGATATTTTTAAATTAACACCTCAATAAAAAATTTTCATTATTCGATTTTAAATTTAGTTTTTTTGTCATATTACCTTAAATTTCAATAATAAAAAATAGTTTTTATATGAGAAGTTGATTTCCAATTTCGCCCGAACGTAAGAAATTTTTGAATTTCTTGGTGGCAAATATAAGATTGGAATATAAGATGCTTAAAGGACGCTCTTGGCAAATGCAAATTGCCAACTGAAGTTGTTTATGGTTATCTCAAATTTTGAAATGATAATTAAGTTATCGTGGGTAGTGAACTAAGTTAAATTTTAAATTAGTGCTGCTTCAATTATGTAGTTTTTATTCTTCAAGATAGATTCATAGGATTTGCAAAAAAAAATTTTGCTAATTTTTTATATACAGACATGATTGGTGTTAACAATTATCATACATAAACTTTGTACATCTGGGTCAACATTTATAAAAAAATTTACCGCCATTACAATTAAAACTAATTTCTATTCGAAAATTGAAAACTTTACATTTATTATAAGTTACTTAATATATTAAAATAATATATTTTCAATCACAAATACAATTTTAGAAGCTCATCGGCCACAGCGGTGGGAGGAAGAATCCCAATGTCTGTGATAAAAAGATTTATTAATTCAGGCGGAGTGTAGTCAACGAGGGGATGTTGCTCTGCAGTATCTTTTTGTAACATACTATGGGTAAACTGGAATAAAAATTAAATTCAAATAACCATCTCAAAAAATTGTCTCAATAATATTTCAATTATTACCTTGTATTCAGGTTCCAAATCCCTATTATTAAGGGGAAATGTTTGTGTAAATTTGAAGGTTTCAGCCATAACTAAGAAACGTTTATTCAATGCTTTTGCACAAAGTGCCATCTGGTATGTTCCAATCTGATATAAAAAGATGATAAATAAATACAAAAAATTATAAGTAAATAAATCAAAATGATTTAACTTACTTTGTTAATAATTCCACCACTTTGACATACTCCTTCAGCTCCGACCATGACAAAATCTACTGATTCCATTATGTAACCCATAGCAGAATCTAGAATCATAGTGCACGGAATTCCAAGGTCCCTAAGATTTTGAACCATTTCCGCCCTAAAAAATTGCATTATATATAATAAGCGTGTTTGAGGGATAAATGTTGGATCTATTTTTCAATTTTGATATCATCAAACTGTGAACTGTATCTTACCCACTGGTGTCCGGTGATGATTGTGTAATATACACTCTAAAACGGCATTTTTTTTCTGCTGCTCGTTTCATAGCAGCCAACACAACTCGAGACCTGGAGTGTGTGAGTATGGTCTAAAATGGAAATTAATATTAGCAAACATGAGTCATTGAAGTAATAATTAATCAAAATAAATTTATAAAATAAAGTACCTGTCCACCATATAAGTAAATTGAAGCTCTCTGAGCAATTATCTGTCTGGATTCAACAAGTCTCTCATAAAATGTGTTTCCTCTGTCAAGCATAATTTTCTTACATTCTTCAAAAGGCTGCAACAAAGATATCGTTAGCAAAAATGTAGTTATTGTCTTAAGAAATAAAGATCATCAAATTACCTGAGTGTCAAGTGCAGTTAAAGTGATGAATCTAAGAAATAGTTCAGACCCTGAATTAATGGCGGTAATAGGACAATCACATGTCCTCAGTATAGCGATTGCGTCAATCAATTGCTCTCGTAACTCTTGGATAGTCTTGGCTAAAATTAAAACAAATATACAAATTAATATGCAGGTAAAATTCAACACTTACACCAAGATGAAAATATTACAATTTGACTTTTCCAGGACTTTTAACAATACCCGGATTGCCGCCATTCCAGCTGAAAGTTCCTTTTCCGTTTCCAGGATTGTTTTCATGAGTGAGTAAATTTCTGGAAATTAAAAAGATATGATGAAATAATAACCAACAATGAAACTGTAAAAATGATGAAACGATGCGGCGGCATTTGCCTCTACGTGCATAAAAAATGGATTGACAGTAGTTGATTTATTTACCTTGTTTCTCCATGATTATAAGTATAACCGAAATTGGTCGGTGCAAATTTAAAACCCAGCAAAATTTACAAGATCACGAGATGCTCGCATACATTGGATTGAATTCAAAATCAAACTGTAAATACGAGAGAGCTTGAACGGTTAAGAGTCAGACACTACACGTGATGATGATGATCAGTAACGACTCGAAACTTGGAACAGCGTTCGGACATTAGATGGGAGGAAGGGGAATATTACCGTTCCTAAACACACTGGAAATTGAAATAGGGAATCTCACAGTAAAATGACGGTTTTGATGAATTTTATCAATGTAATCATTTTTGTTATATGCATAAAAATGAAAATAATATTCATGTAAAATACTTTCAAAAACAAAAAAAAATAATAATAATAAAGTTCGGAAAAGCTACGCAGAAAAATTGTTTTTCCACCATAAAAGTAAAAATAATTGATGAGCTGGTGGCAAAAACTAATGCACATCCTGATACCTGTCCTTAGCTGCGGGGCAGAGGGGGCGGGACCCAAAAACTCGCTCGGACAGCTCCGGCCTGGGCCCGAGTATTATATACCACCCACCGGAGCTCTCGATTGGCCACAGTTGTAATTTTTTAATAACTTTTTATCCCAGCTTGCGATCAAGAACTTGATAAAAAGATTTTTTTTTAGAATTGTCTCCTTCGTCGCATACTTAAATTCAATGGAATATCGAGAGTAATAGAGATTGTCCAAAATGTTTCTAAAATTACGTTTTAGCTTGGCAATTTCTGAATCTTTACGAATATAAATTATTCATAAAAATTGTTGGTAACAATTAAAAATATTGAACTTGAGTAATCTTGGCATTTAATGGGTAAATCGAAAAAGTCCCAACCAATTATGAGTGAGCCTTGTGATTCGCGATGGCGTAACCATACAAAAGATCAAATTTTCGCTCTACAATTAATAACTTTTCATACAGTTGACTCTGAGCATCCCAATAGTTATTTAATCAATAATTATAATTATTTATTAACTTAAATAATTGTTTATAATAAATATTATATATTTGATAAAATCTAGTCACAATTGTGAACAAAACATTTTAAATTACTAATTAGTTCGAATCGCAATTGAGAATTATAATTAAATTATAAAATTACTTAAAAATTAATCTACATTTTTTCGACTCTACAAAAAACCATAAAGAATGAAGAGAATAGGGTTTTTTTATTGTTCATTTGACGCTTCATTTTACGTGAGCAATAAAATAAAAATAATTCAGAGATTTACATGAGAAAAATTCGTAAAATTAACATCATTAAAATTACGCCCTTTTTCGATTAAAACATTGTACTAAATTTCACTTTTATTGCAAATTACGCACTATTATCAATGCCCTTTTTCTCTGTGATAGCACGCTTGCGCAGAATGACAGCAAACACACATAGTGCTTCGGGAAAATTTCTGAGTTGTCAAATGATTACCGAGTCGCACAAGACTTGACCTTTTTGGAAAAATAGAAATCAAGTTTTAATACCACTTTTATAAAGTTTCGATAGTGAAAACTCGTAGCTGTATCTGCGGACTAAAGGATTTTATGTGAATATCATACAGATCGATTCATATAGGTGAATTATAGTATGACTATAATTTCACAAACAACTGATACACTCGATTGTCACGAAGGAAATCTTCCCTTCGAAAGTTTTTTAGCAGCATAAAAACGTCAATTATATAGTCCATATCAGCGTAAACAATGAAGCTAACTAGATTTTACTCGATTTTACTCTACTTGGGCATCGTTCATACAATTTTTACCTCGACTGTCGATGCCAAGCATAAATTCGATGGTGACTTCGAGTTCGATGAAGAGGTAAGTTGACCTCAGGAAAAAAATATAGTACACTTACCAATTGCATACGAATATGCGAACTATATTTATCATGTGTTTGTTTATTCTGAAAATAAAAGAATATTGATTACTTTTATAGTGTAAAGAAACGCATTATTATTCATGAATTGCGATTTTAATTGAAAAAAGAGGCTTTAATTCGCGTCTACTACGGTGCAGAATAACAACCCCGTCAATGAATAAAATAAATAATATAGTAAATCAATATAATAATTAAGACAGTAAATAAATTAAGATTACTCTATTAGAGCCATTCGGGAAATTCACGGATTATCATAAATATGATAAAATCGAAACCACAATCCTAAAAGTTTAGCAAATTATAAAAATATTGAATTAGATCGTAAAATCAATGAATAACTATATTTTAAGTATAATTTAGTTAAATAAAAAAATGTAAATAGTTAAAATTTGATAAATTGATCTTTTTAGAAAATATTAATCCTCGAGGATATTTTCAGTAAAAATAAGTTGATTATACTTATGATTCAATATTGACGAAATCATATAAATTGCGAATAATTTTTTACCTACATTTTTTTCGTAATGCATACGTATTAATATTTGATTGATTGAATAACGAATTTATACAATTTGGTATAAAAAAGTTTATCGTATACGCTAAAAAACAAGTAATGATTTCATCAACGCTTTTGAGATTTGAATTAGTTTTTTGGATATTTTGTATTTTTATAATACATTTAATTATTATTGAAATATCTTCAAAATTGCTACATAGACTGTAACTTGTTCTTCAGTATCATTGACCTACAAATTATCTTTGCATTTCGTGCGTGATGGGTTAGGCCCATTTGAAAATTTGAGTAAATGAATTAGTCTTTTATAAACTATTTTTTAACATTAAAATTAGTTCATTTGATTTAATTATTAACTTTTACCATCAATTTAAATCTCTGATAGAACTTCGCATAAAAAATAAAATTGTTTTCGAAAGTTTTAACGACATAGTTATCTTTAATTCTCGCGTTTTACAACTTTTCACACTCAAAATATAATGAAGACGCATGATAATTATTTTTTAGTCCGATTATAACGTTTAAGAAAGCCCCCTGCCTGTAACGCGTTTTCCAAAGAGAGGCCATAATTTGAGTCCCAAAGGGATAGCATACTTTTATTCAAAATTAATTATTAATTATTGAAATTCATAAAAATAAATAAATGTTATGACTGTATATTGTATATTACAGGATAATTCAAAAGCAAATAAAAAATTGGATAAAAAGAAGTGGATTCACGACCCTGAAAGTAAGTAACTCGTTATTTATCAATGTAATTGTTTATTGGAAATGCAATAAAAGTGAAAATTAAAATATATTCTGCTGTAATCTTATGGATTTTGAAATTAGAAATTCAGCAGTATTAATTTATTCAAGCGGTATTTATAGATTTTTTCATTGTATTTTTGAAATAAAACTCTGAATTAGACTACATTCTTACATTTTCGCCCCGCGCAGAACCGAAAAAAGAATCTGTAGGTCCTCCTGTCGTTTTTTTTTTGGCCGACCAAAATTTTTTAAAAGTATGACTGTTTTTATCAGTTAGATAAAGTTTCATTTCGTTCATTTCGAAAGTAAAAATGGAATTTAATTTGAGCGCTTTAGTGGTGTTAGGTCTCAATTTAATTCTGTCCGCTGAAACGCCGGAATTCCTATGCTTATACACGTTCCACTACTCTGTGGACCGGACAGAATTAGATTGGGTAAAGTGTATACTTTGAATTTGGTTCGAACTCCATAGCATATCTATTTCTAGTATTTTCCCATGCGATTAAATTTTCTTCTTATTTAAAAATCCTCGTCAAATTTGATCATGGTTTTCGAAACTAAAATTCATTTAATCAAATATTACAAACAAATAAAAACCGCAGCATTGTTTTATTTTATAAAGGTTTGGTAAATGACAGCTTTTTTTGAATTTTAAAACTAGAATAATTCTTTCATGAGTTTAATGATATTCGATGTTCGATGTTTGATTTGAAAGGTAAAACTTTGATTACAGATGATTTATGCCAACCATTAAAATGTAAGAAGTCAGAAATTTGTCTTTTAGAAGATGCTGCTACTGCTCTTTGCGTTTCAAAAAAAGAATTTCATAAATCAAGGCAAGCTATTGTATATTATTCATACACGTAAAATTTGTTATATCGACTGCATTTTTATAACGAATTGAGTTATTAATTCTTGTAGTTATTATTTTTAAATGTATTCATAGTATAAGTAGTAGTAAAAGTAGTTGTAGATAGAGGTAGTAATGGTACATCATTATTGAAATCATGTAGACAATATCAGTTTTAATGATTTTCACACCCCACCGCTTTGATTTGACCTGATTGTCAGAAATCAAATAATGTTTATTTTGTGTAAAAATTAACTATATTTAATACTATTTTTCTAAAAATATTAACGTTTTATGAAAATTTCAAATATTATTCCCAAAACTTTGATATTGCATTAGTGATGTTAAATAATTTCCTGTAATTATTTCAGGATCACCTCTGGTTCTAAATTACACTTAGATCAACCATTCCTCCAAAAAAATGATGGAAATGTTAAAAAATTCACGGATGATGCTTATTTTGATTCAGAGGATGAAGATAATGACGAAGATCAAGAAGAACTAAAGTAAGTACAGTTTAAAGTTGAGTATTCACTATCAAAATTATATTTAAATGTGTATCTTGTGGTGTGACTCAATTTCGAATGCCTTTATTGAGTGTTGACTCGATCCTACAATTAGCTAAGAGATCGTTTAACTTTCGGAACTCCGATTCGTTCCGAAATTTTTTGTGAAGACCTAGACAAGAAAAAATACCCTATTTTTCAAAATAATAATTTCATGAATCTCAAAAACTGAACACTGCCTTTAAATGTCAAAATTCGCGAAGAGTCAATTGGAAATAATAAAATGTGGTACTTCGCGATGCTGACTTGCGAGACACCATGACGCTTGGCGCACTTCGACTGCACTTCACAAAACGCACTTGTATATCATGTTCTCGATTCCTGTTGAAGTATGAAAACAATTCAATTTTGTAGTGTAAAATGCTTTTCTGAAATATAAAATATTTACTCCGTCTTCTCCACACTTAAAAAAATTATCCCCCATCAAATTAATTCAATTTTTATTGCAGATGCCAAGAATGTCCAGTGCAAAAGCCAAATTTCATATGTGGCACTGATAATCGCACTTATAGCTCAATGTGTCGTCTTAAATATCACAATTGCATCCATCACATGTCCGTCCGTTTGAATTGTACTGGTTTTTGTCCTTGCAAGAGTAAGCAAAAAAAAATACAATTTTTACAATGTTTAATTTCTTGAATAAGAATTAAGCTATTTTTATAAAACTCATTCAAATAAAAACTTAATGCTATCAAGAATATTTCTTTTATTTGGCCCGAAAAATAAGCTGATTTGAGCATAAATGGGTTAAAAATTGTACCCAATATAATAAAATAATATGAAATCTTTAATTTCAGAATCTTTTTCTCATGCACAATCAAAGAAAGGATCAAAAGAACTCAAGATGGTAACGAAGAAAAATCTGGATTACGATTCCAAATTGACTCCACAAGATTTCAATTTTGAAAATCATCACTATCGATATCTTCAATACTTGAGACAATCTAAGGTATATTACATGAATATTATTTTATTCGATTTTTAATCGAATTTCTCATTTACGATACAAAATATTCCGAATCCTCGCAGTCCTGATTTAACATTAAATGGTGAAATAAAATTTCAGATTCAGAAGGAGCATAAAATTCGGAATAAGTTTTCCACCTCTACTAATTCCGTAGGAAAATGGAAAAAAGTACATGACGATATTGATATTAACAGCGTTAATTGTCGACCATCCTCGAATTCTATCATGGCAAATAGACTCCTCGATTGGTTTTCTGTTGTAATGGCTGAAACTTTGCAACGACGTCAACATTATAAAGCTAAAAGTGAGTAAAAATCGCTACAAAATTTTCATCTAAATTACGATCTAAATTATCCAATTAATTTCATTTTTTTCTCGTTTGAAATAATACGATGTTACAGGCGGGCATTTTCCAAGTAGCTGTCAAACCGAAGTAAAATGGATGTTTGGTCATTTAGACACTAATGGCGATGAGAGAATATCTCAAATGGAACTCTTCGGCCTAGAACATGACCAAAATGAACCGTGTTTGAAACCATTTTTGGATACGTGTGACTTGAACGAGTAAGTTTAACAATCATTTTTAAATACAAAACTGCCTGATTTTCATAGTATAATGTAAAAGAAATGATTTATTACATCAAAAACTTTGAACTTTTCATTTTCAACTTGCGTCAATATTTTTTAGTCAATCGCGTACTCGGGTCAATCCGCATATTATAACGCGGTTTTTTGAGCTTTTTTCCACTTTCATAAAATAAAATTGTGATTGTTTTAAATTTAATGAAAATTTATTTATGGCAGAGATAGCATTGTAACGGGATCAGAATGGTGCAGCTGCTTCTCCAAAGCCGAAAGACCATGCGCAGCCGTACGTCGCCGCACTTCGCCCGAAATCGCACCGAATTGCGATAGTCAAGGATATTTCCGAAGCATTCAATGCCACAAAATTCTTCAAGTCTGCTGGTGCGTCGACAAACACGGCATCGAATACGCCGGGACTCGAGTCAGAAGATCAAAGCCCAATTGCGGTAAGTTCGAGAGCTTTTTTAATTATTAAAGCTTGATTTTTTATACGTATCTAAATTTTCACATAATCTTCGGGGTAGATGAAATCATAAAATCAATTTTTTCGTTACAGATTCAATCAATGAGAAAAGAAACTTTAACGCATTGAGGACAAATCGAGTCGATTTACAAGACGACGAAGACGATTCGCAAATATCCGAAGGTTCGGCAGATTATTCAGCAGATTTTTAGAAACATATAATCATAATATACTAATCCAAATATAATTGCCAATGCATATTTCTGAAATCACTCATACCGTTACATAGTTAGTCAGTATTTAAGTATTAAAATTAAAGTTTAATTTTTTGTAAATCTCAGATATATACAATAAAAACCGTTCAAAATCTGAAAAGTATTTAAATGATCCTTGACCCATCATTAATTTATTTCGTAATGTAATAAATCAATCTGATCTGACCTAGAAGATTCATGCAATTTTACCAGTTGAAAAAAGCTCTACGAGCTTACAATTGATATTTATTTGTGAGCGATGTAGACCATCCTAAAAAATAAAACTCCATTTTTCTTGATTTTTGAGTGCAACACTCCCCCAGAACGAAGGCAATGTGTCAGCAGCACTTATACGTTAATCAGAGACATAGAATTGCACTGAACTAATTATAGAGCTTGCAGCGCTTCGATCTCCTTAATTTCATTTCCTTTTGATGTAGCCTGTCATTGGAGGACAAAAAAACCTTTTAAAATTAATATCAACACTTGAATCCACAACTTCCCAATCTGTTACACAATTTATTTTTTATTGATAAGCTTTATTATGCGCTTAAGTATTTAAAATTTACAGTATTACGCGAGAAAATGGATATGCTGTATCGAAAATGCAAATTATATATTATATTTAACTCTGACAACTCTAGGAATAAATTAATAGACAATAAATAAGCGATGTCTCGAATTGAAAACATAAAACTCAATTGACTCTTGAAAAAATTTATTTTTTTTTGTTAAATTTTCAAATTACATTGTTAAACTTTAGTCTCTATATAATATAATATAAGTGAATAAAAATAATAACAAAGGACCACGAGTATAGAAGAATTTTATTAAATGTAAATTAAACAGTAAAAATTTGCTGAAGTACTGCTGTATACGAAGTACATATTTTTGCCTCTAAATATTATGTGAATCTACTCTTTATTTAATAAGTATCGAACATATGGTACTTCAACATCATTACCCTCTTCGTCGTTACAACATAACTCAAAAACAAGAGCACGAACATGAGGTTCAATTTTCTTTTTAGAAACTTTTTTCACAACTTCGGACATGGAAAGATGCATTCTCTCTTGACATTTTGGCTTGGCCATAAAGAATGAATACAGCATGCACACTCCTTGAGAAAGCATTGTTACTTCTAACTTATGTTTTTCTTTGAAATAATCCAAGAATTCCTTAAGGGTCATTTCACCTTGAACTTCAAACCTATCCCACAATGTCCATTCATTATCATAATATTTCAATGTAGGCGCACTTATAGGTTCAGAAAAGCCGAAAAATGGTAAAGCAAGATTGACAAATCCGTTCTTATAATACGAAAGATCTTTGAAGCCTTGTGTTAATTTTATCAACTCTAAACCAACTAAGCCAGCGACAACGCTAGTAGTAGCGATGGCTGGAATGATTTTTCCAGCGATCAATTTACTTGTATGCCGATCGGCAAGTTGAATTTTGTAATTTGAAGCTCGGAGGTTTGATGAAGCTACAATGAAGTCCATATGATAGTTGAAATCGTCGTCTTTTTCAAATTCCTGAGGATGCATACTGAGTCCTGAAAACAAAATAGAAATCGTTACATTACATTAACAAGTTTATATTGGCCAATTTAAATTATTTATATAAAATTTATTTATTAGAAAACGAATTATAATTTAATGTAGCAATTTAAGAATTCAACAAGCATCTCATTAAGAATAATTCCTCAAATATTTCCGCGTAATTATTATAATATTTTGATCGTTGTAATAATATATAGTAATAACACGGTCAAAGCGAATTGAAGGAAGTGAAAGATTTCGAACCTAGATAGCTAATCGCGATAAGTGTAGAAATGAATTCATGGACGAAATGATATTCAATTACAAGTATAAACGTAAATAAAATGTACCCGTGATTCAACAGTAAAATAAATTAGTATAAGAACTCATGATAATAACGTCTCTCTGTATTTTTCATCCACACGTGATAAGCGATGATGATGTGTTATTTGTAACGTATTCTTTGCATTAATCTTTTATCGCCTATCGCATATTAATGCTAAATTCACATTTTAAAGGGTCGCAACTGTAATAACAATACAGTTACAAAGATATTATCAATTTGAAGTTGCATACCTTTTAATTCTTCTGCGGTTGGCAGGGCAGCCTGTAATGTAGTTAATCTTTCGTGATCAAGATTACCATTTCCATTGGATACTTGAAGCTGTGAATCATTCTCAGCAATAGTCACTCCTGATTTCGGTGTGAATTCTGGCACTTGTATGGTGGAGACGAAGCTTGCTATTTCTTCGCGATTATTGGATCCCTTTATGCTGTATACAGCAGCTTTCAAATTGGCTGCTGCAACAATGTAATCGAGGTGCAGACTGTTCGATGCATCAAACGTCAATGGAATCGGGCAGCGCTTTGGGCCGGACCAGAACAGTTGACCACTGGACGTTACTTGATCAGGAGGGAAGTTAAAGAGTAACTGACGTATTTGGTTGTTGAATTGATCTTGCCAATGGTTTCGTGCCCAAACAACGCAGTCGTTGAAGTTTTTCGGTCTTTCGTCAACTAGAGCTCTTTTGACAGACTCCAGAACTTCCAATGGTTGGACACCTGGTAGTTTCAAGGTGCGCTCAACGAAGTGAGGATCGCATATGTATAGAGCTGCATTTTCAGCTCCTTGTTTAAATAGACCTTCGAAACTATCTCTAGCCCATTGGAGAGTATGTTCTATTGCATTAGGGAAGTTTTTCAAAGTACAAATGGGTATGCTTTTTTCTGGAGGATCTTGAGAAGAACTGTAGGATTCTGTCATAAATGGTACAACTACTTGAGTGTTTCCTTTTGTTCCCAATGTACCAGATTCGAGTAATGGTTTGCGATAGAAGACGCATCTTCGATCCACGTAGATTCTTGCATCTACGTTGTCGAGAGCATTCGCCACACCGTCCAACTGTTTGAAGAAATCGTCGTTGTAGACATTTTCTGTTTCAGGACCGACTCGATTTTCATGAGCAACAATGTTTATTTGAGAGTTCATTTTTTTAATGGCTTTGGCAGCCGTCGATGATTTTGACTTTTGAACGTCGGAAGGTCTAAAGAGGAACTGGCGATTGAGATTTGATTTTTCAATGTAGTCGTTGTCAGTGACGACGATGTGTCCATTTCCTGAACCGACTCCGAGCATGGCGAAATTTTTGAGTAATTCGCAGCCAATAGCGCCAGCACCCACTATGAAATACTTGGTATCTGCCAACTTGTCGAGCATCGACTTTCCAAAGACGTTGATGAATCGATCGTAACGAGATCCCACTGAAGCGACATTTTGTGGATTCTCTTTT
Organism: Trichogramma dendrolimi; assembly: GCA_034770305.1. Lineage (NCBI taxonomy): Eukaryota > Metazoa > Arthropoda > Insecta > Hymenoptera > Trichogrammatidae > Trichogramma > Trichogramma dendrolimi. The sequence continues at coordinate 1,006,629 of JAPMIB010000045.1, forward strand.
AATACGTCTTTTGGCAAACACTCAATGGCATCGAAATAGAGCCATTGATATATAGGATGGAATTTGCCGGAGCAAGCTTTCATCACTTCTTGAGCGACAATTCCACCCACGACGGCGTTCATTGGACTTACTTCACCTGCTGCGGTTTTACAGAATATACTCATGAATTCCTCCTGAACATCGTAATTCAAGTTATATTCCTTATTCATTGTGTGAGCGATACTCAAAAACTCTTGGTAGTCTGTGTCATTCCAAGTCTTAGGTAGACTATTAAATTTCTCAACGAAAGAATGCAAAGCGATAAATGCCAAATGTTGCTGCTGCACTTGCTCAAATTTAGCGAAATCGCTGATAATGATTTCTGGAGCTTCCAATGCCTTATTCAGAGGTAAAAACTTCAATACTTTGGGCATCTTCACCTGCTTCACGATACCTCCTTGACGATATTCCGACAGCCCAGACGTATCGCCGATACTGAAGGTGTAGGGTCCGAGAACTTTGATTTTTTTGGGCTCACAATTGTTGAGCTCCACCATTCCTGGACCTCGGAGAATGTAACGAAGTCGCCGTCCTCTAGGCCGTGACGAGCGTCGTCCAGGCAAGTGACGACTCCCTGCGCATCGCGCGAAACGCTTGCTACCATCGAACTCAGGGCGGGTTCGCCGGTGGCGTCAATTACGGTGAACTCGTCACCGAAGTCACAGAATACTTGCGAGAACAAGCCACGAGTGTCCGCGACGATGAAAGCGATTTTGTTTTTACGGGCCAGTTCCGATAACCTTAATTGTTCCTTCAATGGAGTTTCTGTGATAACTATGACACTAAATTTTTTTAAATACTCCTCGGTCAGTGGGCCGGAATAGAATTGTGTTGGTACGTAGTTGTTCAATTCTGATAGTCTTGGATGACATGCTTCAGCACGATTTCTTCCTGTAAAATCAAACAAAATTCAATTTAGTATTTTATAACTTTTCGTAGGCACAATAAATAAATAAAATGTTTGAATGAGTGTAATTCATAGATATTCAATGTGCTTTTTAGCATATGATTTTTCATTTTCCTTCAGGTTTCTCACTGATAAAATTAAGAATGTTGGGAAATTTTGTGTGCTTGAAAGTATCCAGAGTGAATGTTCGAGAGTGCGATTTATGTCTCGAAAAAGGGAGCGTAATTATAAACTCAGCATCGTGATATACGAAGCTCATTGGGTCCGAAACTATGCCCTGTCGAAAGCCCTTCTTTGATCCTTAGATTGAAAATTGCAATAAGGATTCGATTGCCGAAAGTAGTACAACGGGACAGGGCAAAAGTCAAGGCCCGAGCACGGCCAGAATTTCAGCTTATCAAGGCGGACGCAATAATACGACTTTAAATTTTTTCTCATAAGAAGACATGATTTTGCTTCTCCGTAATCGAAGCTTTTATTACAAATCATACATTTTAGGCAAAATATTTAAAATTCACTCTACTGCGTCGGTTGCTGCATAAGCACTTTATGGACTGGAGCTGTCAGATTGTCATCCGGAAATGACAATTCCCCAAATTATTATATCAATAAATCCTCTCCAGGTTCAAAAATTGTATTCATAATTTGTTCTAAGAGATATTCTATGCATTAAAATACATTGAAAATATAGAAGTATCGTGTTTTAAAAGGAAAAAGGAAATCAGAATAAATACAGTGTACAGTGCCTTATTTTTAAACTTTATACGAAAGTTTTATTGGAATCTAAAGTGAGAATGTGGAGTGTGTAAATATGGTCATTTCAAGTACCCAACTTTCATACTTAAAGCATTGTATTGTCTATTAAAACGGCCATTAAATCTACCACACATAGTCACTTTAGATCCCGATTAACGATTTCACGAGGATCTTTGTGTCTTGGTTTTCAACGAAAAGGCGGGGGCATAATTTTCCAAGTTTTTAAGGAAGCACCATATTGACACACGTTAAAGCATTGACTATCGTAGAATCAGCAATAAAAAATTATGAGTGCTTTGAATGCACTCAAGACGCCATACCCCTTTTCTATATCGTTCAAACAAAAAAAATTCAGTGAATCAAAACGATTCGCGATTAAATTGGCAGTGAAGGTATTAAAAAGTCCAATTAAACAATTAAAAAATTAAGGGGGGAAACTCACGAAATCAGTGTTTACCTTAAAAAGGGTTGCCATAGAAAGACTTAAAAACACCTGTTCAATGAAATAGTTGAAATTATTCCATCGAAATTTATACGGCAAAATAGCATAAGGATAAAAGTTTTTCCAAAAGTTCTTACGAATTATTTTCAGAAAATATTTATAAAATAAAATATTTTCATTTTTATGTACCGCATGTAGTACCGTCATAACATTATTAAAATAATTATTAATTTTTTTTTTTTTTTAAAGATAAACTGAAAAATGCGTCGCGTGGAATGTTTGTATTCTTGAAAAAATTATGACGTTGCTTTCACGTATAAGTATTTCCGTTTTTAGGTTAAATTGTAAATCATTTTTCAAACGTTCGATTTATTTCAATTATTCAAACAATTTTAATCATAAAAACTCAGTTTGATTACGTAGGCAATCATTTCATAAACTTTTGTATCAATTTATTTATTCATGTTGAATAGTTTAATATTTTATTTAATTTGAATGAAAAATAAACATATGCCATAGAAATTAGAATTCTCTTCAATTCTAGAAACATGGCTATTACTATCATAATATTCAAGCAACAAACAATAATTATTATTCAGTATATGATCTTTCATGGAAATTATTTAAATCTAAATATGTTCAAAGGCCAAATGTCATGAATAGGCAGAAGACGATTAGACGGAGAACAAAACAATGGAGATTATTAAGCTTTGAAGAGAGAGTTGATGAATTTTGAAAAGTATTTTTGGATATTAAGAAGCATAGGTTTTAAAATCCTAAAAATAAACTGATCTTTTCTGTAACCATCATAATATTATGAATAATCAGTATAACCTGCATGAAATTACTTTTGAATAAGATTTTCTTGTATCAACACTATGTATGACCAACAACAAAATAAAAGTTTTAATCATTTGCAATGTTCATCAACTAATAGCTGCTAAAATAATACTAAAATAGTATATTGAGAGGTACTCAGCCATAAAAAAACCTACCCTGTAAAGAGTTGGGGTTATCAACTCTCAAACTAGTATTTTAAAAACATGTTCATAAAACTAAGTACTTTGTGAATTAAATTATTAAACTATTGTTATCATTGTCATTGATAAAATAAAAATAGATAGTAAGTAATAAAAATGCTCACCAATATCTTCGTTGGTTAAATAAAATTGCGAACACAAATCTTCTATTCCGCATGCTACGGTATCATGTAAAGTTACAGACTTGACTCCACCAAGGATAACATTTTTAGCTATTTCAACGCCAAGTCCACCAAGACCTGAAATAAGCACATCTGAACTAGCCATTCTACGCATAGCATCGTGGCCCAATACGTAGAGTTGACGAGAGTAAAGTCCTTCATCTATATCTCCTTGCATATCAGACTCAGAGCCATTTTTAGCCATGTTTACAGCTTTTAGAAGGTTTTCTGCACCTCCTAGAGTATCAGCAACTTTTCGCTTTTTACTTGGAGGATCAACAGAATTTTCTACCACTTCAGCACTAGACATCGGACTTTACAGACCTGGGTATAATGCTTTTGATGAAAGCTGATGAATTTCAACAAGAATTTTCAGTCAATTGGAAACTTCGACAAAAATTATACCGACAATTTTTAGTAGTCCTGTAAACAAAATATCATGAATTTATTAAAGAGAACTAAACAAAATGATCAACTTGAAACTATCGTGAATTTAAAAATGAACTGTACAACACACTATTATCTCGAAGTTATTGAGAGTTCGTCATGAGAAACAGTAGAATTCCGCCAATGACGAATACTACTACCAACAGAATTTTTTTTTGGTTCGGAACTACAGTATTCTTTTGATCGTCTCAATAATAATCGCGGACCGTGTACTTTATTTGATAAAATTGATACCTTTAACGTTGAGCCTAGCTCAATCATCACCACATTATAAGATTAGCAAACTTTTACAAGAAGGCCACAATGATAATCAAACTAATTTTGCTATACCCATTAAAGTGCCAACTTTGGTTCAACGCTGTAACACAATCTGCACAAGGAATTGCAAATTTTAATCAGCGAGCGACGGTTTCGGCAATTTCTACAGTTGAAACCGTCGATTCACGCGGTGTTTCGCATTGTGAAGTGTAGGGAGCACGACTCGACACGTTTGCCATAGCGTTTGAATTCGTTTCGTTCAAAAATTCATAGTTTGTTAAATTTAGAATAATGAGTACCTAAAGAATCATTTAAATATAATAATTATAAATAATGAAAATCTCACTCTTTAAATTAGAACAGATTTAATGGCGCGCTTTTAACATTATTTTTTCAAGACGCGTTGGAAAAAATATGAGAGCCCCTGAAATCTGTAACATATATCATTCTGAAAGGAAAATAATTTTGGTTTCGACCGTTGAAAGTTCCAAAGTTTTAATTTTATTGATATTTTTAACTCGTAGAATATAGTTTGTAGGGGGGGGGGGGGGGGGGACTTTACTTCTGATGAAGCTCTCGACGCTCCTTGTGGTAAGCAGTCACGGAATTGGCAATTTGCTGCGTACTAAGCTGGGGTATTTAATTTCAGGCATTATCGCAGACGCATACCACCTTAATTTTTTAAAGTTTGAACTCGGCTCCGTTTCATAATAATCGAGCCCTTTGTTATTGACGAGTTGTATTACGCACAATAAGCAACGCTATTTTATTTGTTTCGTCTCCATTGCTGTACAGAGCTAAAACCAAACCAGTAAAAGTAAGTTTGACACATGATTATACATAAATTATCTTTTGTTTTGAGGGTGCAATACAGTAATTTCAGCTGTATACTTACTTTTATAGAAAATTTTTTTTTCAATTCACCGCTTCTAAAAAAACGAAAGATTTTACATTAATAAAGTATTTAAGGCCCCTGACTGACACATTAACATAAGTCGTCTAGGGTAAACGTCACGTGTTATGGCTTTGCCTAATAACCGACGAACATCTTTAATTTTGAGCCCTAGAGTATTTTGTTTACATTGAAAAACTTTTCTCGTAACTATCGGTTACATTACTTTGCTTATTTTCATTCATGGTTCAATTTAGTCCGTTATTTATAAAGTTTGTCAACTTTAGTTAAAAATAACGGCATGACCGGTAAATACCTGTGTCTATACGTATTTCTTTATCTCGTTGTTGACTTGTGGCATGGTACGTACTTGATTATTCTTTAACATGAAACATTTTTCGGTCCGAAAATGACTGAACGTAATAAAAAAGCACGATTTAAAAGACTAATTAAACACGATTTATAGTCTTATTTTTATCTGAAAACCAATTTGAATACCTTTATTTTGTCGGTTTTCTACATTTGTTTACAGTTTCTTAAAAAATATTTCAAATAAATGTCTTAAAATGTGTGTGAACATTTTCATACCTACTCTATCATTATTTTTTCTGAAATCTAATAAGACTTTTGAAATTTCGTAAGCCCCTAAATAAAATCTAAAATCTAAAATGTTTTTCTTGAACAACAATCAGAATAAACTAACTATAAGATCTTGAAATTTTTAAATTTTTTGCCATCAGTAGAAATAAGGCATGATATTCTACTTATATTTTAATGCATCTAATTCTATAAAATATTATTTAGATAATATAATAATGCATTTAATCTTGTATCTAATTGAATTACAGATGCCAACTATAAAATTGGAATCTGCTGACGGAATAGAGTTCGAGGTAGATTTAGAAGTAGCTAAATGTTCAACAACGATCAGATCAATGCTTGAAGATCTACACTGCCCTTTAGAAGAGACTGATAACGATGCAGTTCCTCTTCCCAATGTTAACGGTGATATTTTAAAACTTATTATTGAGTGGGCCACCCATCATGTAAAAGAAGCTATTGCACAATTAGAACATGAAGATAATGAAGATATGACCATTACCCCTTGGGAACAGAAATATCTAAAGGTATTTGAAATATATCAAGGTTATATATTCTTACTGTCGACACCTACAATTTATTTTTATTTGACACTGAAAAAATTTAAAAATTGAATTTGAAATTTAAATGTTTAGAAAATGATAATTTTGTTCGCTCCACCCAATGAGACTTTAATACACTGAGGCTAATATTAAAGAACTTGATTTATAAAAATTTTCTACTTCAATCACAAATTATGATCTTAAAATCTTTTTTTTTTTTAACTAAAGTTATGTATTTTTTTAAAGATCTCAATAATATTTTAATTTTTTTAATAATATTGCAGGATAATGATTCACAAATGGTAGAGCTCGTTTTGGCTGCAAATTATTTAGATGTTAAAAGATTGTTAGATATTGCATGTTATGCACTAGCCAGTCAGATAAAAGGAAGAACTCCAGAGGAAATTAAGAAAAGATTGGTTTCATATATAAGTGAAGAAGATTAAAAAGTAAAACCTTACGAGGGAAGAACAATTCCTTTTTTTGTTAAATTTTAAAAATCTTCATTAAACTTCATTTTTTATATCATATAAGTGAATAAATATATTAACGATGTAAATAAAACCTACAAGATAAAACAATATTTTGAAGAACTGTTTCTCATTTTTTTTAACTTAATCTATTGTTGTTTTATTTCACAAGCACCTATAACTGATGAAGATGTTCTGAATATGCTAAATTGAAAATTCTATATATGGCCAATTTCACTCATGAGTATTTGACCACTTAAAAAGCGTCTTTTTTCCCATACTTTTTTCCAAGACTTGAAATTTTTTAAATTTTATTCGAAGAAAATGGAGATTGAAAAACTCATTATTCAAGGAAAGCTCTATTTTTCAATACTAACTTGAAAAACTCAGTTAACATGTTCGACCTTACATGTTTATAAGAAATAAATCTAAGTTACTAAAATTATAATTACCGACTTAATGATACGCAGAATTTTGAAAGAAAATCGTCTATTTATCAATATTTCCTATATTCTCTTTCATCTCAACGTGGTTTTCAAAATTAGTAGATTCTCAATCGAGGTTACTTAAAATGAATTAAGACTATATTTTACACCTTGAGTCTACGGGAATTCCGTGCACGTGGGATTTTTGAGTTCTTATTCAACTGATCATCAACGGAATTTCCAGAAGTTTTTATATTTTTCCTATGCACTTGTAAAATTACCAATTTACGAGTGATCAATGCCAAGTAAAAATCCTGGGCATCGGACAAGTAATTCTAAACATTCTGAATCAATTTTTACCTTTCTAATTATTGCGTGAAAAGCGAAAGATTCTCGCATTTTCCTCTTTCTTAAGTACCCATGTCTTTTAACAAAAATAGTTTTGATATCATCGTCATCGTGTTAACGCTAAGTTTTACAATGAAGTTCGATTTTTGACTTTGTAATATATAAACGACAGCCGAAATCGAGCCTTCGTCATACTCGCTTAGTTCTCGGATTCTCAGAAGCGAGAAAAATTTGAACGTGCCGATAGCTGCCCCCCTCTACCGAAAACGATCAGTACAGAACAGAGGTGTATATAGGAAGCGTGGAACAAAAGCCGTTGCGACGCGCTTTGTAGACATCGCTTCACTTACGGCCAAGCTCTCGACCAAGCAACACCTCACGACACTTGCTAGTCGCAACTGGTATTTCATTCCACTTCAGAGTGTACGCGTATAACCGCCTTAATATTTGGACTTGGCTACATTGTAATAATTCAGCCTTTTGGTAATAACAAGTTGTCTTGCTCGCAATAAGCAACGCAATTATTTCTATTTCGTCTTGATTACGACTGTTTCGTCAAAACCCAGTGAAAGTAAGTTTGATTTTCATTACCCGTAATTCGTCATTTGTTTTAACCTCTTCGATAGGCAACTGTTACGCGAAAATCCAAGACTCAAAAGCTATTTTCTTGTTTTATTTTGTGGATGCTGAAAATGGTACTCGTTAACATATTAATCAATGAATCATTAAAACATACAAGTAGATTATTTCCCGCTTGATATTTCAACAAAATGAGGTCGTGCAACTGTTTTGTGTAAATGTAACTTAATTGAACAAAGAGTAACATGAAAATTTCGTGGCTTCATTAAAAGTAAACTCATTAAAATTCAGTTGGTCTATTGAATTTTACAGTCTATTTATTGGTACAGTGTAACACTGTAACTTGAAATCAAATAGTATGCTTCTTGTATACATTTCAAAGTACTTGACCAATAATATTTTGATCGTTCCCCCCTGTATACACTTAGTCAAAATATATTCTCATGAAACAACAATCTTACCATTTCTAACGATACACTATACTTGGTTTTATTCAGAATCTATAAAGACTGTTTATCAACAAACATTTTCAATAACTATCAGTTTCTCATCTAATTACAATTTCAACAACTTATACTGTTTCTCTTCTAATTACAGATGCCAAATATCAAATTGCAAAGTTCCGATGGAGAGGTGTTCGAGGTGGATGTGGCGATAGCTAAATGCTCAATTACCATCAAAACTATGCTCGAAGATCTGGGCATGGACGAAGATGAAGAGGAAGTTGTTCCTCTACCGAATGTCAACTCTGCTATTTTAAGAAAAGTTATTCAGTGGGCCACGTACCACAAAGATGACCCTCCAGTACCAGAAGAGGATGAAACCAAAGAAAAACGGACCGATGATATAACATCTTGGGATGCTGATTTTCTGAAGGTAATTGAGGCTAAATTAATGCTTAATACTCTTAGTATCGCAACACACAATCTTTCTTCTATGTAATGTTATCTTTGAATACTTGATTTTGCAAAAATTAGCTACTATAAATAAAACATCCTAAGCTCGGAATCTTAATCATTATTTACAAAACTATGCATTCTTTTTGAGATCTTGACAATATTCTCATAAATTTTCATTTTATTTTACAGGTTGACCAAGGAACGTTGTTTGAGCTCATCTTAGCTGCAAATTATTTAGATATTAAAGGCTTGTTAGATGTTACATGTAAAACAGTAGCCAACATGATCAAAGGAAAAACTCCTGAAGAAATAAGAAAAACTTTTAATATCAAGAACGATTTTACTGCTTCTGAAGAGGAGCAAGTACGTAAAGAAAACGAATGGTGTGAAGAAAAGTAGATCATTTAAAAAAACTTCTTAATATCAAAATAAATATTTCAATACATTTAATTTTTTTCTAATAAGTAATAAACACTAATTATCGGTAGCTAAAAGTATAACTTAAAAACGACAAATCTAATTTTACTTAGAGTGACCATGTTGCTACGTCACTATTAAGAGTGAGCGTAATGCTGATAGTTAATATCATTTTTAAAGTATAACTAAAAAATCTTTATTTTATTTGAACGTTACTATTAATAAAATTCAAAATTTTGTCGTGATATGTAAATTAGTCTCCTCATTTACATTTTACAAATTAGCATGATTGTATTAATAGTGCAGTTACTAGTATCATTAAAAATTCATTTTCTCTGTTTAAACACTGTTAAATTGTATTAATCTAATGCATATTATTAAAAAATAAAAACATTAGAGAGATGAAATTATTTTTGTATTTATTAACCTCAAACGAACATGTATTTTCAATTTTGTAAAAAAACTTACTTTATTCTGGATCATCAGGTTTCTATTTATCGTTAAAATATATGATACAGCTACATCTTGATTGATTTTTGGAGAAAATCGATGGGTATCATTTGTAAAATAAAACTTAACTTGTAAGCCATCAGCACTTAGTTTTAAAATTATTTTATTTACAGAAGTAACTTACGTGTAAAATTTAAATTGATCACAATTCATTACAAGTTAAACTTGAGCTATAGTAATCAAACCTTGGCAATATTATTCATTTACATTTTGATTGTTTACTATTGGTCGTTACTTTTAAACTTCATCAAAAGTCGTTTTTACTCAAGCTAATCTAAGTGAGCAAAATTTAAACTCCCATAAAAAATATATTATCAAAAATACTTCAACATAACTTATTACAGCATGAGCTTTCTGCTACTCGCTGCTCGCTCTCCATTTACTGGAATAAGCATAGGTATCCTTGTCAAAATATGTGCTATATTGGCAGATAGAAACAAACGGCGTTGTTTCTTCAATTAACAACCTTATACTATCTGTACAATGTGATATTTGATCAGTCGATTGTTACACTTGAATGCAACATTAACTCACTCGTAATGCATAATATTAAGTGAATTATTTGATATCTGTACATCGTTAACAATTATTGAATGACTTCATTAACAATCAATGATAAAACGTTAACATAAGAATTATATCTTACACACTTGATTGCGGATATTTCATGCATTCGTTTTGATTCTTATTGACGATCGAAGTCACTTTTGAAAGTCGATCACAGTTTGAATTGCATCGCGTTGAAAAATTCAAACTAATATGCGATATTTTCAATCCATTTGGTTAAATCTATGCGTTCTATGGCGTCGAAGTTTTGGCAAGATTGCAGTTCGTTTCTACAAAGAGAAGAGGGACATTTTCATCAAACATTTTCATCTCTATTTAACGTTTTGACGGCGTATTAAAAATATAACTCACCCCACTTGCGGCTTGAGAAAGACGTTGGACTGCATTCTGGCGATATTGTCACCATTGTCGCAGAATATTCTGGCTAGCGTGGCCTTCTTCAACTCGTCCATTTGATCTGCAACGATTTGAAAAACGATTAAAAATAATCACTCGATCATAGCCACGCTTAATCGCTATTAAAAATTTCACACTCACTGGTCGTGAAGGGCTTGGGCTGCCTAGTGGAATCGTAGAAAAATCGATCGGCTCTTCTCGTCCTCAAGAATTGCGCAGCGATGAGACACCTGAAAGTCGGACCGATGGCCGCATCCTCGATCGATCTCTCGGCCAAGCCTCCGACCACCAGATCCACATCCCGGGTTGCTCGTACAATTTTCTCAGCAACTCGACGCTCTCCCCGGGCACGTGGTCCAAGAAATCGTCGAAGCTCTTGGCCTGGCGCAGACCGCACAGCTGTCGATAGTCGTTGTAATCGGCTAGTCCGTGATCGCGTCCGCGCTGAATGTCGAAGCTCAGCCGATCCAGGCCCGCCGCCGCCGCCGACTCGTTGGTCTTGTACAGCCGGCTCGACGAGTCGCCACCACCAGGCTGCCGAGATCGAGCTCGCGCGAGCTCCGCCGGGCGAATCCGCGCACGAGTCCGTCCAACGTCTCGGCGTCCTCCAGTGATCTCGGCTCGTGGAAGCTCGCGGCCAACTCGAGACTCCCGTTGGATTTTTGCGCGTCGTCGTCGTCGTCCTCGGGCAGCAGACTCAAGCCGGCCTGCCCGAGGTAGTGGGCGAAACTCAGCGCCGAGGTGGCCACCTCGTTGTAGACCCCCGGCTGGCTGCTCTCGTTGTACGAGGCGTCGTCCGAGCGATTCCGAGTCGGCGAGCTATCGGCGATCGCGCGGGCGTAGTAGCGTTTGCCGATCAGCAGCGGCAGCCACTCGTGATAGGTGACGCGCTGTATCTGCGCGACGACGATTCGCCTCGCCTCCTGATAGATCGTCTCGTCGGACCAGTGGGCATTCAGCTTGGCCAGAGCGCGGGCCACTCGATTGTGCTCGCGCAGCCACAGCGTCTGCATGGCCGCGGCTCGAACGTCGCCGTTGATCCGCTGGTCGCCCGATACGTAGGAATCGTCGTCGTCTTTGGTGCGAGGCACGTAGTCGCGATCGTTCCGTCTCGCGACTCGCAGCTGGCCCGCCTCGAAGGAGCGAATCCTCCGCGAGTCGGCCTGGCTCGAGCCGTAGACGTTCGAGGCGTCGAGAAAGTGGCTGGCTTGGTTCATCTGCTCGGCCGGTCCCAGGCTGCAGTCGGATCCCAGCACGGTCATGGATCGCGCGTAATCGAGACACCCGATCCTGTGCCGGGAGTAATCCGCGTCGTCGTCGGCCACCCTGATGGCCAGGCAGTCCGGGTGCAGGTAACGCGGCGCGGGCCAGCGACCGTCCGGCTGGCAGCATCTTATCGGCGCCTTGGTCCAAACTGTGCGATACGATATAAAGCAACGATTTATAATGAGATTGAATTTTTTTTCGTCCGATTGATCATACCCATCTTTCTCGTCGGCGTGAAGGACAGATCGTGGCTGACGAAGCGCGACCACTGCACGAAGGCCAGCGTCTTGTCCGCCGCCTCCTGTCGGCCCGTCCGACGACGACTGCTCAGGGTGGCGCTGACCAGTCGCGCATTCGGCAGCGCGTGAACTCCGAACTCTTTTTTGGGACTTTGAATGCCTGTCGTTGTACGTACAAAAATACCATTATCGTCGAGGAAAAGAAAACAAATCGCTATGCGTACGTAAACATCGATTTTCTTCGCGAGTACACATCGAGCTCGCCTAAATATATTTGTGAGTATCCCAATACTAAAATCTAAGTTTGCTATAGACTTTTTCCGAGTGATTATAAAAATGAGATTTATTTTCAAATGAGCTACTTCTCGTATAGTTGCCACGAGTTTGTATAATATTTAAGTTAGTGAATCGTTGGTAATGTGATGTACCGAAAATAGGCCCCTCTAATCGTAAACGATAGAAATACTAAAGCTAAAACACACAGCGATAACGAATTAGCGGTAATCTTCAAACAAGCACCTCCGATTTCGCCTCTCACATTCACTTAGATACAAACAAAGATATAAACAATAATTAATATAAATGAATATCCGAATGATTTACATACACATGCGCTATTCCTGGACAGAGTCGGTCGCAGACTTATTTTTTTTTATAAATAAAATTGCGTTCGCTGCTACCGATGATTATACACTAAATCACGTATCAATTATCCTCGTTACGCCGTGCGTAATTACGTTCAAAATAACTGCAATACAAATCATTATAATATAGCATAATTAATAGAATTGATTTTTTTCAATTTTTTGTTTTGCTTTTGAGTTGATTGATAAAATGTGTACAATGTTCATTGTTACAGTCTATTTTCTCTTATTCAGCATTGATACACTTTAAAAAAAAACTGAGACTTTTTCAATCTCAAATATTTGGCTGCTGTCGATACTTTCAAGAGTACGACTTCGATAATCACTTGCATCTCGTTGATGAAATAAAATTAGTTCATTAGTTCACCCCGCGTATCGTTATAATTAAAAAAAAAAAAAAAATTAGCGATGTTTTTAGACCTCGAAGCAGTGATCATGCCCAAAAAAAAAAAAGACGAAGAAGGACAACGAGAGGATCTTACCGTCCGTATACTCGGGCAGCAGAATCCTGTTGTAAGCGGTAAAGGCGCTACCCCAGTGCGGATTGTCCAGATTGTTGCAGCTGCCGTCGATGCTTCGGTACTCGGCCGAGGGATCGCAGAGGATGTGCTGCCCGCCGGGGCACAGCTGGCCAGCCAGCGAGGTGCGATCCAGCCTCATGGTGGACACGTAGCGCGAGCACTCCGCGGGGCTCAGGCCGTAGCTGAATCGCGCACACAGTTTAAATTTCGTCGTTTTAATCGTAAGACAGTGACGCTATAAATTAATATATCGATGACAAAAAAAAATCATCGCTCGCGCGCCAATAATAACCTCGTACAGTGGGCCCGAGTCAGCTGCATCGACGCGCCGATCGCCACCAGCGAGTTGTAATTCTTGTCCAGAGCCTCGTCGCTCGTCGTCGGCCGATCGTGCGCCGCGTACTGGCCATATAAGGCGGCCGAGCCGGGCTGCGGCGCGATTTCCGCGCCGACCAGATTACTCTCCAGCCTCCTCTGCAGCGACAGCCGGAATTTGGAAAAATCGAGCGAGTCGTTGAGCCCCTCGACCATCGACTTCAGTACGCGTCTTTTGGCGTGGGCGAAGGTGTTGCCCGGCGGCGACGACGACGACTCGTCGCCCGTGGCGGGCCTCAACTGCAGCGATCCGCCTAGGTCAATCGTCGTCGAGTCATTTTACAAAATTCAGAATAATTTCGTTGTATAGTTGTGTATTCGACTGAATATTCGAGAGATGATTTACCATCGTGGAAGTAATTGTGCGAGCGATGCGGCAGTTCGAAGGCTCGATTATTGTTCTGTGATTGTCCGAATAATTGACCGGTTTGGAAGAATACCCATAGAATGGCTATGGTCGCTATGGAGCCCGCCATGCCTCCTCTAGCTGAAATTCAACGTTCGTTTATTTAGCCTTGATTGAATCGTATCGGACAAGTCAGGATTATTTCCAAAATAATCTGCTTGAATTAAAATTGAAACTTTTACATGGTAATAGTTGTATTTTCATCCATTTTTAAATAATTTGATAATAAACGCGTCGAAAGTAAAGTATATAATTGAGACTTCATAGTAGCCATAATTAAGGTGATCCGTACCCCAGCCCAAAAATCAAAATTTTGATCCAGTTTTCTGAAACTTCTGGGGAATATTTCTCTAAAAGGCTCTATGGCGACCTTAAAAATATCAAGATGAAGGTCGCCATAGAGCCTTTTAGAGAAATATTCACTAGAAGTTTTAGAAAACTGGATCGAAATTTTGATTTTTGGGCTGAGGTACGGATCTCCTTAATTTTAAAAACATTACTAAGAATGCATTTTAAATTTAAATGGACTGTGACGTTTTCATTTCAAATCAAATTTGAGGCATATAGTCTATTCTTTATAAATATTTAAAAAATAACCTTTATTCATTATAAAAATATCAGTCAACATCAATTTCATAATCGCAATGATTAAATATATTCAAATAAATCAGCGTTACATTATTATGGTATAATACGCCTATACGGGCCGCACTGCGCATCGCCGCGCGTGCTGCAGTGAGTCCAACAAATGTATTCTGGAAATTTCCAGAGCTTAGGCGTACCAATGTGAGTTTGCCACCGCCCCGCAATAGCCTGGCAAGAATCATACTCGTTACAACGAGTGTATATAGTACAGGGCCATTTACCAAAATAAAAATCCGCGGACTTGCTCGATCCATTAAACATCATAGGTGACTTTTGTCTTCGTTACAGTTTTGCAGCAGTGTCACATTTGATAATATAATATGGGATGTATAATAATACTGTTTTACCGGCAGTCTTGTTTACGTGTTATAAACACTCGCGATATAAAAACATATCCACTGCATTAAATTCATATCGATAATGATATTTTACACTGTGCACTCCGTTTAGCTAAGGCAGTGTTTATCATGGTTCGGTCCAAGCACTTCACTCCGTTACGTATCGACTTCTAATTATTCATACTTTTGTAAATAAATAGAATCAACGGTGCCCCGCTGCAATTAGTCAATGTCAACGATACCGAAACAATCGCGCGCGCCCGCGCGGGTGGCGTTCCATCGATGATTAAGATATTTCAGGCGATGCAAATGTCAAAGAGAATCGTCTTTGCGATTAAATAATGCACATCTATATATACACGCGTGACAGCCTAGCAGCGGAGGTGCGGGAAGTCGAGCGACTGCGACCGCGACGTTCGAGATTCTTCAGCGAACCAAAACAATACTGAAATATATACTACGCTCGTCGTGTGTGTGTGTGTAGAGGCCCCTCCACTGCTCTTCCCGAGACGCGCAATCTCGTATCGCGCCGTCCTTTTCTCGCTTTACGTATACGCGTGCAGAGGTATATATATGCGCGAAAACGAAATACGAGCGAAAAGAAAAATAATCACTCGTTCGACACGTGCTCGTTTAGCCGGTTTTATTGATGTTTTTACGCGTGTTTTGATGCGCCGCTGCTCTTGTGCTTCTACGATACAAACTTTTATCCAATTGTCGTTTTAAAGTGCACCGGTTGCAGTGAAAAATTTCCAGATTTTACAGTACTTGGTGTTGTATTACGCTGCGTGCTTTGTAACGAGAAAAAAAATTTTCGAGTACGTCTAACTCTAATCGAATTAAAAAATTTCATCGATATTTTAAAAATCAGCTTTCAATTTGATACATTTAAATTCTATATGCGTGCTATTTCGTGACCTTTAACAAAATCATGAATAAAAATATGTCTATCTGACGAAAATTGTTGTACAATTTAAATCATATCAGTTCGTCTACTGTACGGATTACCTCAAAAGTCTAAAATAATTAAACTCTGAACTCGTCTGTAAAATAAATAATTGTATTCACTTACGTGAAATGGTTCAATCGCCGCAGAAAATGTATTTTTAGCCACTGAATTTCCGAAAAAAAATGTTCCGAAATAAATCTTTATCACGTGCCCATAATAATACGTCACGTTGCAATAAATGAAAAATTACCTCGATTTTTTATTCTTGAATTAACCGAAGGCTCACTCTTTTAAAACTTCAAATTTGTTCAAATCACTGGTCAATGTTGTCGAAAAGTGTATTAGCAAATCTTGAGTCAAAGTGTAATATATATATAAGATTTTTTCCTCGGCCGACCGAGAATCAGGCGGAACAAGAAGCCTTAAATTCCCCGGAGCAACTGACCTTTCGATCGACTTACTGATGCTTATATCAGCTATGAAGTGATACACAATCTTTTATCGGCTCCTATTTCCGTTGGTTTTCATTTCTCGTGCTCCGCGTCGAATCTCTCGCCTGCGAACTCGAGAGAGAGAACTCGGATGTGTGTAAGTATATGTATTCGCGATTGAGCGATGTGCGTTACTCATCTGTTATCTTTTTTTTCAAAATTATTTGTTCTTGAATTTATTAATCATCGGCCGTTTGATTAGAGCTCATCAGGCAAAGTCAATATGTAAAAACCCCTGTGAATAATGAAGCGTAGTTTTTTGGAGCAACTATTTTGGGGGAAAATCAGTTCATTAAGATTACGTGTGAAATGGAAAAAAAATTTCTTTTAATCGTGCCTAATAAAAAAAAAAACAACAGTCTATCGAAAACAATCGATCGTTATAAATTCTTCTGTTCCTGGTATTAATTATTCCACGTCGTAAAAACCTTGATTTTATTTCTGTTAGACCATGAATTATTCTTATCGTTTTTCTCGGATCTTCTTTAAAATGTCTCGAGCGCGCGATTATCGTTTAATTTTTCGTTAGAAATAGAACGGAAATCAATTCATTACGCAAAAGAGTAGTAGTTTTTTGAGTAAAAAAGTAATATATATATTTTATACTGTTTTTCATCAGTTAACAGAGAACTTAAGCGATATTATAAATTTTATAAACTTATAAAATACAAATTAACAAACTAGAGATTCGCACATCATCAACAACAACAACAACGACACAAACTCTTCTTTTTTTTTTAATATATAAAATCTATATAAATGCTCATATGTACAAACAAGAACTTTCGCGACTATAAATATCGATCATTATTTACAGCTGAGAAAACTCATTAAAATTAATAAAAAGTATCTAATACACGATAATTTTTTAAATTCGAAATACAATTATTTGTCCTAGGATGAAATTTAATAACACAATCAACTAACGAGTAAATCTTTGAAAACGTAACGATAAAATAAGCTATATAGATTAATATCATTCATTTATACACATACATGCCGAAACGTTATCGGCAATTTTCTTTGATAAACCTATTATTTATTAATTATTGCGTATTTGTTCACGACGACGTTCTCTTTTTGGGCAGAACCAGGACCAGAGCCGCACAAGCTGTAAAGAAAATCGTCGTGCATTGGTGAGTGAAATTGGGAAAAAGTTTTTTGTTTTTTTTGTTTCCATGAAATATAACAATTACCAAAGCACACGGCACCGATCATCATGAACGGTCCGAGGCAATCCAAGCTGAGCAGCACCGGAAAGAGGACGTTACCGACGACGGCGCCCAAGCGCCGATGACCATCGTCACGCTGAGTGCCATCGTTCTGCAAAAGAAAAAAGCAAAAAAAAAACGAAATCAATAAATAAAAAGTTTCTATATATTTAATGGAAAGTGCGCGAGATGGGATGTTTTACCTCAGAGACGTGGGGAACATGTCCACGACGACGTTGTTGACTATCGTGCCGCCTATGCTCGTCAGGGCGACGAACACCGACGATATGCCGAGGATGCTCCTGGAGTCCTCGCCCCAGTAGAGCGCGAAGCAGCAGGTCGCGGCTCCGAGGAAGCAGATGACTGCGAAGAAAAAATTTTTTCGATGACTTACAAAATTCGTCGGCTTTAATAGAATGTGAAAAAAAAGATTAACTTACTCATGAGTATCCTTTTACTGACGTAATTGACGAGAGTTTTGGCCACCATGTAACCGATAACGGAAGCCACCGAGATGACGATCGAGTTGATGTAAACGGTGGCGTCGACGGTAGCCTGCAAAGATAACGAGAAAAAATTTTTCTCACTCAGATAAAATAACAAGAGGCGCAATTTCGCGCCACCGATCGTATTTAAGCATTTTTCGAAGAACCGATCTATAATTATCGCAATTTCTCCGTGTTGCATACAGGGAAAAACTAGAGCAAAGCCGATAATTATCTTTTATTGACATTTTCATCGCTGTGTGTGCGCGCGCGGGGGCAAGGATTTTATCGGAACGCAAACATTATATTTATGTGTATGCGCGTGCATTATCGTCTTTTGCGCGCGCGGATCCGACTTACGTCAGAGCAGCCGCCGGTGACCGTAGGCTCGGGTGGCGGCACCTCGCTGATCTTCGCGCACATCGTCTTGGACGGACCCCCGGCGTGCTTCGAGTCGTACACCGACAGCATGGCGAACAGCATCGGCATCCACAGCTTCAGCGTGTTGGATCTGAAAAAGAAAAAACGATGATATATATATGTATTTTTTTTCATCGAAATAATTTTCATCGATACAATTGAATCGTATATATGTAAAAGAATCATTACCCAATGGTAGCGCCGAACTGAATGAACGCAGTGAGCACGAGGGTGACGACGTTGGGCGGCAGAAAGATCGGCTGTATCTGCTTCAAGCTGCCGACGACGGTCTGCTTGAACGTGACGCTCGTTATTTTGACCGTCTCTTCCTCCTCGAGGCACTTGACCTGCGATAGATAGAGATAACGCTTTTTGTGTTATGCGCGAATGAAAACATTTAGAGCGGACGTAAAACGTTATACTGACGGGATAAGTGTCGGGATCCTTGCCGGTGTTGAGCGAGTAGATCTTCTTGAAGACCCGCAGGGCGTCGTCGTGCCTGTGCTTGGCCATGAGGAATCTCGGACTCTCGGGGAAGAAGCAGAGCGCGACGCTGGCCACCAGGCCCGGCAGCGAGCACAGACCCAGGAACAGTCGCCACGAGGTGACGGGCAGAAATTCACCCAGCGTCCATTTGTGCGGTATGATGAGCCATGCCAGACCTGCGCGCGCACAAACAACAAAACGACAACAAATAGAATCAACGGTATTAATATATTCAATCGCAATTTTGAGTATTTTTCATGAGGTTTTTTTGTCGAGCTTACACGAGAGGGTGATATTTCCAAGCGCGAAGCCTACGCCCATCCACATGTAGACCTGGGCACGAAGCTGCTCGCCGTGAACCTCGGCCAGGTAGGACTGCAGCGCCGCGTACGGGCCGGATATGCTGCAAATGGCAGACGGGAAATTTTCAATTTATGCTACACTCGTCTAATCGCAAGGAAACGGAAAATATCGTAACGAAGTTCTTACATTATGCCGTCGACCAATTTGAAGACGATCAGCTGCCACGAGGCCTGGCTGAAGCAGCTGCCCAGATTGCAGACGGCCGTGCAGAGGAAGCCGAACACCATGATCTTGCGCCGACCGTAGGCGTCCACGATGAAGCCCCACGCGAAGGACGTTATGATCATTCCTGTACGGCGATGATAGGAAAAGAAAGATATTAAATCAATAACCAGATATATAACATAATAAAATCTGCATATCGATTTCGTCGCGCGCATAACAATGACTAGATCGTCCGGAGTTAGACGCGCGCGATCGTGGCATGCTGCGCTGTCTATAAATTATGCGCGTCGATAATTACACATGCAAGAATTTCGCGAGCCTCTGGGGCCGTCTCTCCTTCCTCTCCTTATCAATGAAATACCGAAACAACTCGTGATCCGCTCTGACGTACATTTTTACTCAATAAAATCAAGCTATTCAAATTATTTCGGCTTAATCCCGATATAATATTTCATTGAATGTTTATATATGTATTATATCTCTCTCGTCACGGCTAGCTGGCTTGTCTCGTCGCGCGCGCGCGGAAGACAGGTAGGCACATTTTGCGCCGCGACAAAATGACGCGGGGCATTTTTTTTTTCTGCTCCGTGTATAGCCCGAAAAAAATGGGTATACCCCCTGATCGGATGAAAAATGCAATTCATCTTCGAATGATCGTTTTTTATAAGGTGACAACTATTTATGTATATACCTATAGTTGATTGGCGGCGTGGGGGCGCCATTCGTGTTTATAAATTATTATAAATGCGTTGCACAATAGTTATACGCTCGCCGCCGCCTCGGAATCTCTCGTAACGTTTCAAAAGTTTTCCCTCTTTTTTTTCTCTCTCCTTCCCTCCCTCTCTCTCTCTCTCTTTTTTTTTTATCATCGCAAAATCTCTATTACCGAACCCGACGCAAACGTTCGGGAGAGAAATAACTGTTAGTAAATTTCAACCGATGATTAATTGCGTAGATCGTTAATAGTTCTGCACTTTCGATACGATTTACAACAAAGACCATTTATGTAATTGCTTCTTTTTCTTGGGTTTCAGAAGAAATACAGAACGACAAAGGTGTCAATTACGACTCCCGTGACGAATACATATATTTCGTTAGGATGACATACGAGCGCTAAATAACGTTCTCTTACGTAATTTTTTTCTAATAATTTATTAACCGCGGAAATGAGTTTTTTTTTTTTGGCGAGCGAAGCTAAAAAAATTTTGAATAAGAAAAAAGTTGTATTCACCTGCAAAAGACATGGAGTTGAGCAGTCCCTTGTCCACCATCGTCAGCTCCAGGTCGCACTCCGCCGACGGCAGTATGTAGGACATGGACGTGGACGCGTAGACGTTCGCCCAGCATACCGGCAACATTGCCAGCAGCAGTAAGTGATTGAATTTTCCATTTCCTATAGAGAAACAGCAGCGAGGCGAATGAAATTTCGATTGTCAAAATTTATATGGGCTAATTGTATCATGTATCAGCACAAATGTGTTACTTGGGTAAATGATGTAGTTGAGAAAAATTCGTATGGTCTTTCTCATTGTACATACATTTGTATTTTGTATAGATAAATAAATGAGTTCATTGGTTGTGCAACTGTGATTAATTATTTATACGCCAGAAAAGTGCAAAAAGTGTTTGCTTCGAATCAAAAGGCTTTATCTCGAATACAATCAAATATTATTCAACGATGCGTAATTCTTTTCTCGCATCTCTTAATCGCAGTTAAGGACCAATGATGAGAACAAGTATAGTGTTAGACAAAAGTGTGTTAGAGAGAATGTTATTTGTTGTATAAAAATCGTGACAAAAATTTTGTATTAGTACATACTTTACCATGACTGTCAGAATCAAATCGTTAAACTGTTGCGGAAAACTCAACATATGCACGAGGCAGCCCTGATTTGAATAATCAATGACCCACATAATGCTTATCCTATTAAAATGTAATTTTGTTGAGAATAATGACGCCCACGACATTTATTAATTAATTGAATTTTTTTTGTAAGGGTCGACCAGCATACAACATTTCACTGTTATTATAATTGTACATTGGGGTGGGTGGGGTGGGGGTATGAATGGAAAAAAAAGAAAAAATATCTGAATCACAGAGAGGCTGTCGGAATTTGTTAAAAGGTTGAAACCAAGTCACGCGTGCCATAAGAGAAACAAAATGTTGCAATTGTTTTCGTGTATTTTGGAAAAGTGTAATTGCTCGTAAGATCAAGAGCTTTGAGTATCAGACAATCGCGATTATACTTTATGCAAATTTCGGGTTTAAAAAACAAATCCAAGATTGAATAATGAAAGGCACGCAAACATTTGTTACATTACATAGAAATAAATCAATGCTAGATAAATTCGTGAATGGATTTTTCACTTGGCAAAACATTGATAACAGTGTCAATACTAACACAAGGTGCAATAAAACAATTACTTATACCGGATCCCGACTTCCTCTCGGATTTATGGTATTACAATAGTGTCAAAGAACGAAGAAATGTGTGAAAAAAATTCGGGAAAAAATTTATATTATATATTTTAGTGGAAACCGAAATTTTTCCACACATGTTACAATTTTTTTTTGTATGGGAATGTTAACATTTCCTCAGTGCAGAATTTTCACATTTTCGCATTCTTCAACGAAATGCATAAACAAGCGTAAAATTCGAAATATTCAAATGCGTGTTTTGTACTCATTATTTAATTTACTTTTTAAGGGTTGAAAGTCTGTGAAAATGTATTACAATGTTGTTACATCCCCCGTACTTTTACATTTTCAATGCCCTGCTTAGAAAATTTGAATTTTCCAAGGGGGGCATTTTTGCAATTCCCAGAATTTTACCTGTGCGATTCGCGGACGACGAAGTGCTGACTCCAACGAAGTCGGCAGTGGGTCGTCTCTCGCCGGTCGTAACAAAAAGTTTCGGGGATATGACAAATGTAAACTTTAATCAATCACAAAAAACGCTTTCGAATGTGTCTCGAATTTGGCTTATGGCACTCTCTCGTATATGACGGTGTGAAAATTTTTTCCGATATTTGTACTGCGAATTAAAAAAACATCGAAAAAACAAACTGAAGGATTTTAAACACTCATTACATATACTTGTCAAATTATTGGACCAGTTGCTTAAATTTGAATCGAATCGACGATGCTTAGCTTCCGAAACTTAAGCATTACACACGCAGTATATATGGTATATAAGTACAATATAATCGACGGCAACAAAAAACGTTCTTATCGATAAACTGTCTGTTTTCGCAGGTATTTTCATAAAAAACTTATATAATTGTTTTTTTAAAAGTAAATTTTATGTTACAACGATGCAAAAAAAAAAAAAAAAAATCAAGTATTAATAACGTTACTCGTTAGCGATATTAAAAAAGTCATTGGAATAAAAGATTCTCGTTTTCAATAGTTAGATTGGGTTATAATTATTACGCGCATACGCACACACGCACTCACACAATTGCGATCAATTTAAAGAGAAGAAAGTATAGTGTATCGGAAAGAAAGAAGCATAAAGAGAGATAACGGAAATAATATATTGGAAAATTAGTCATAGAGAGAATTAATCATGCAACAGAGTCGAGAGAATTATACATGCGTAATATTATAATAAATGAGTAGAAAGAAAATGTGCGTTTGTCGTTAATTACCTGTGAGTTCTATGGCTCGCTCGAAATCCACGGGGCCCTCGTCGACTGGCTCAGGCTTACTGTTAGCTGCAATACACACACACACAAAAAATCAAGTTATATAGGAGATTTTCGTATAGTATTTCGCATCGCACGCGTGCGGTGCTTTATGGCTCGTTTGTGCGCGCGCGCGCGGACCGACACGTGCCTCGTAATTTAACGAATTTTATACACAGAATGTGTCAAAAAAAAATGAAAAAAAAAAAAAAAAAAATGCGAGTGTAAAAATTGACGCGTGTGCTACTGGTACTGCGGTCGATCGGCATTTAATACATATATATATATATATAGTTTTGCCTTATCGCGCTGCGCGGCTCGCTCCACTGAAATTCGTATGTGCTATATGCTATATATTACGCTCATGCGTGTGTACTACTCACCTTCATGTTTCACCGGTGACTTCATCACATCACACGCAGCCGCGACAATTTTCTCAATTTCTCTTCCGCTGCTCTGTATAAGTGTATGCGCGAGTTTGGACAAAAACTGGTGGTTTGACGCCTCGACCCCTGTGCGGATGCCTTCGGAAAAGAACGGCAAATAAATCGGAAGGGGTAGGTCTCTTCCTCCTTCGAGCTTCGGTACAACAACACTCAACTACTCCGTATACACTATACTGGATACTGCCGCACTACTCTCGATTGCCGATCGATCGATGCAATGCACGAATCACAAAAAAAAAGAAAAACAAAAAATGAGAAAGAAATTCACTCGCGTGTTGTCGCGCACTCACGCACACCGCCGCAATCTCCGATTGTAAGACAGAGAGAGAGGGGGGGGGGGGGGGGCTGCTGATGCTGCTGCTACTGCTGCTGCTGTATTTTATATAGTTATTGCTCAGAGAGAAACATGCAAAAAAAGTAGTCGTAGCTAGAGAAAAGTTTCGTCACATTTATATCATCGATTTTCTGAATTTATAACTGTTCGTTGTGGTCGTCGTCGGCGGCGGTGGCTGTATACTTTTTTTTTTTTTGTTACTGTATGCACTGCTGCTTCGATACCGGTATACACACGATCGGAAACGGAGCTCTCGAACTCTGTGTACGTGTGTTTGTGCTTGGCTTGTCGTCGTGCTCGGAATTGTTGTGATTCCGGTGATCGAATGAGTGGATCTTTGGGAGATCGTGCCGTTTTAAAGGCGTCGCGCGCGGCCGTTGATAGCAAATAATAATTGGGAGCGCGCTTAGTAGCAGCAGCAGCAGTGGCAGCAGCGATACACACACACACACCTGTTGCCGCGAGATAAGAGAGTGTCTAGAGAGAGAGAGAACAGAGTCGCGCGCGCGGCTCACCTCTCGTTGGTCGTACTTACACCTCTCTCGATTTCCAAATAAACACACATATACAAACACACACACACACACACGCATAAATGGCGATGCAGCAGATAGATACACTCTTTTCCATCCCGATCGCGTGGCCCGATCGATGCCATTTCTTTTTTTTTTTTTTTCATACCCCACCCCCATTGTGTATACATCGAGAGAGATCTTCGAGAAGGCTCTCACGACGCATTTTTGCCCGAGATTATATATATTGCGTGTTTACTTTTGTGTGCAGTCGCATATATGTCGACGATAGGCATCGATGTTACAATAAAATTTCTTCTTCTTTCCTTTTTTTTTTGCCTCGAATAGAAGAATCGCGCATCGCGTCGCGCGTTGTATCCATCAAGGTGTGTTTCTCGTTACTCATTGATTCCGATGTGTAATGTTGCTGCCGTGTGTACATCGCGATTCGAGTGCCTTCGGAAAATTTTCTCTCGCCACTCGTATTCGAGTGTGTATATAGTATATAGATCCGCGCGCACGAGAGGCTCCCCGGGAGGCTTTTCGATGTACAATTCCTATTGCGGCTTGCGTTTTTATTTTTCAAATTTACAAATCAATAAATTTAACAAAAAAAAAAAATAAATAAATAAATAAAAATGGACTTATCTCGGCAGATATACGTCGTTTTTTTTCTCTCTCTCTGCACGCCGTATTACTTGCAATATCACTCAAAAATGTATATTATAAATTTATCGGAATGAATTCTCGACAACAATATTCCTCGGATTATCCGTTCGTCTTCTGTAAATATTCGCATTTAAATTATTTTGTAAGCGAAATTAGTTAAAAGCCAGAAAGGAGCAGTTATTGTGGGTCTCGACGAAAGAGTCTCTCTGGCGCCTACCTACTCCCGTGTTTCTCGCGTGGCGCTCAATATTCATTTGTTCTCATTATAGACCATTTTATAAATTCGTATTTGATGTACGATTTTGAATAATCCTTTATTTTTTTCTCTCGCAGTCATAAATAAATTAACTCGAAATCCCAAGTTTATAGAAAATTGTTCGAATCGTCGCCGGTGGCTCGCGCGGTCTTGCAGGTTCAGACTTGACTTTCGTTCAAATTTGGCGCTGCTCGCAGACCTCAGAGTCAAAAACGTGTCTCCTCCTGCCTGACTCACGAACTTTCCAAATATCTCATTAAAAAATTATCATCGAAACAATTCGGCACGAGCTTCGACGCGCATTTATTGCAGCCTGCCTGAAATCTCAGCCGCAGGAATGAAAAATCTCTCGAATGTACAGGTGGCAACGCGCGTATACACAAATTATTATTAATACACACATCTCGAATCGGAAGAAACTGGTCGACAATTTTGGGCTTTGACTCACGCTCGACTTCCTCGAATGTCGCATCCTTTATTATTACTTCAACGCGGCGAAATATAGCGGTTTTCGTCACTTCAAATTCTTCGATTCGCAAAATTATCGCTGCGGAAGCGACTACTAAACTATCGACCAATTGCCTAAAAAAAAAAAAAGATTTAATTTTAATTTTATGCAGCAGTGACATCAATGTGTATAATTTGACACGAGTAATACGGGTATGCGTTATTATAGCGATTTCTCTCTCGAAATGCAACAAATCCGATGATGACGCGCTAAATTATATAGAACGATAAGATAAAATCGAGGTGCAACCGCAAGCCCAACAGATAGATGCGAGTGACGATTTCGATATTATACGATGAATCTAGCCCAAACAGACGAATGCAGCAGCAGCAGCAGCAGCTACACATACACACTTTTGTAAAAGCGATATTAATCGCGCGCTTATGTATTTATGATTGCAGATGTTCGATAAAATAAAAATTGAAAAATCTCAGCGCTTGCATTAATTGCGTACGATATGAAAACACATCGATTTTCGATCGAATTATAATACAACACGCGAAACTGGCTTAATTTGGTCATTCACAACGCGTCGAGGTGTACACGCGTTCATCTCTATAAAAAAATCGTGTGTATACGTATTATATGTTTTCAATGAATCGCGAGAGAGTCGCGACAGTTTATATCAGACAAGTGTTTACACGAAGCGCAGAGGCAGAGCCGAGGCTCTCTCTCTCTGTGTACTTTTAATACACGTACGTATACTCTCGCGATGACGATTTACGTTGGTATTCAGAAAACGAGTAAAGCAGCATAAAGAGAGAAAAAAAACACACAGAAGGAAAAAAATCGTTAACTGCGCGCCGCGGCGTATTATATAGGAAAATATTATAACCGCGTTCCAGATTTATTGTAATTGTCATCGCGCGGCAGCGCGCGTCAAGGCGTAAAAAAGGCATAGAGCGTCAATTTCATTTTATAAATAATAAACATATAATATACGTAAAAAGTGATACGAGACAATAATGATATATATATAGACTTATGCAATTAATCCTTGAAACGATTTAATTTAAAACCGCATCTGATATGTGTGTGTGTGTTTATTTGGATAAACACCGAGGAACGGATTCGTGAAAAAAGGTGTATAAACACACGCACGAATTCGATCTTATCGATGGCATTTTTCGTATAGCCCAAAGATTATATGGATCATATGGACGTATCCATTAGTTTTCGGCGCCGAATCTCAATCGAGTGCACCGCACGGCACCTCCTTATCAATTGTGTAAGGAATAGCAAGTGTTTATCTGACACTACGCCATTGTTACTACACCGAAATCGCGGGTGTAATTACCGATGCACGATGCGCAAACATTAGGTAATACCCCGAAAATATTTTGCGATATTCGAACAATAAAGAGAAGAAGAAAAAATTACCAATGATTCGTCGATCGAGTCGAAAATGCGCGTACGAAGCGAGAGTACATGGGAACACGTCGGGGTTCTTTCAATATTGACAAAGCCATTAATTAATAAATATTAACGTTGATCATGTGCCGACCACACGGTCTCTCTCTCTCTCTCTCTCTCTCTTTCTCTCTCTCCGATTGATAAACAATCCAAATTAAATTTACGAATTATATTCTATGCAGTCGATTCGACGATATAAAAAGAAAAATAAATAAAGTAATATTCGAGAACAATCGTCGAATTAATTGATTCGGGCCCAGCTGCAGCTGTTGTATATATATATATGTATAAATCGAAACCAAAAAAATCAAAGTTCCAATGGCATCTCGCGGGTACGTCGCGACGCGATGACGATACGTATATAAAGATGATGCACTCGTACACGCGCTACATTTCCGATAAACTTCTAAGCATTTTACAATTAATAATCGTGGTCGCGATCGTACCTTCGCATTATTATTATTATTATTATTTTTTTTTAATTTTTTTTCCCCCGCGCGCATAATACGTTGAATGATGGAGTGTGGACGCTTACTTACTCGCGCGTACACGATCGAGGCACACGATGACTCGTAGTTCTTATCAACCCCCGCGAATTGCTTTTATTAGATACTTACCTCAATACAAATGCTGACTCGATCGTCGTCGTTTTAATATTATACGCGCTCGGGTTTATCTTTCTCGTAATCTGCGGTGGGTATATATACGTTTTTGTTATTTATTTTTATTATTCTTTTTTTCTTTTTCTTTTTTTTTTTTTTTTAATTAAATAAACAAATGGTGAAATCAGTGTGTGAGTAGTTATCGCCACCGTTTGAGAAAATAACTACATAGATAATCCGTATATTATAGTTTCGTCGGCTGATTACTCGCTTAATGTATAAATTGAATAACGTCGAAGTAATATCCCAAAATATATATTATGTGTTTATTTTCAAATGCTTATCATCGCGAGTAGAGAAAAAAATTTTCAAGTTTAGGCTATGCAAATAGTTACTGATATAGTTCAGTAGACTCAACGAGATATCATCATCGATTGTATATATATACACTTGTCTCGTATTAATAATCTATCTGATTCAAGTAAAAAGTGGATTTTCCATAATACACACGCCAGAGTTGACATTATACATGTTTCAATTGGGAATTATATATACGTTAGCGTATACAAAATAGAGTCATCATTCAAAAGAAAATAGAAATAAACACATTTTCGAGCGATACGATTTTTTTTGGTTTTTTTTTTTTTTTCGTTCATCGTCGTCGAGTTGCAACAATCGTCCATCGCACATGAATGAATCCGCCCGTACGCGCCGATTTCAATATTAATAATATAAAGAGCGAAACGCGCGGCGCGTAATGTGCGCGGTGTGAATCATCGACCTTCCACATCCGACAATGTGTAACTTTTATAAACGATATACAAAATGAACTAACTGAAAAAAGTGCAGTTATAATTTTACAGCGATTTATACACACGTCGTCGTCGTCGTTCGATTGGCAATCGATACGCGTGTATGTATTGCAATTGCCTTATCGATTCAATGTTTTCACATGGAATATCTCTCTCTCTCTCTCAACTCTACGTTTCCGTTCCGTATTTATTATACTTACTTACCTTGCTTACTTACTCGCGCGAGATAGGCAAATTTTTGGAGAAAAAAAAATCCGCAGGCATGGAACTTTTTATCGGTCATCGATCGATATTGTTCTTCGCCAATGACTTACATTTTATCTCTTGGCGCTCGTTTTAGGCGATCATCATCATCATCATTGGCAAATGTTTTCCTATTTACGCGCATACAATATATCATCGATATACTTGTATAACACGATGTCATTATCTCAATAAGAGAGAGAGAGAGAGAGAGAAAAGGTATACGTAAAATCGACGGAATACCACGCGCCGCTTATCCGCGCTCGATGTTTGTATCGTTAGATTTCCATGTTTACACCCTGTATTACGCGCGCCTGACTGTGCCTCGCCGCGAATGTGAGAAACAAATATAATAATAATAACAACAACAGTATAATCGTACCGTTAAAGGAACTACGCAGTTGGGAGCTGATTCACACATATATATCGTTAAATGATACACATTGTCAACAAAAGTCGAGGTGGACGCAGCAGCAGAGTGGCATGTGACAATTAATGTACCCAGAGAGAGAGAGAGAGACGGATGATTTACTTTTTATTCGCAGCGGTTTATTGCACCCTCGGTATGGCGCAACTCGCAAACGGGGCCAAAATCATTGGAAACGGCAGTATAATATTTAATAATGCAAGCCAGAGAGAGAGAGAGAGATAAAAGCGCATAGGAAATTCAGGATGGGAAAATTGGAGTAATTCCCGCGAGACACTTTCTCGGTATGCAGATTTCCCGCGGTTATGCGTTTTCCAGCAATTCCATTATTGTACATAGGATTGCGAGCGATATTTATTATCGTTACATATATAATAGGAAAACAAGGACGAAAACGATAGATCGAATATTCCGTTGTTACGCGACGTTAAAGCGCGGATTATATCGCTTTAATTGGTTTTCCAGCTACGTCGATCGTGTTAGACGAAGAAAAACGCGTCGCGACCCCATAATAAAAACTGCATCACCGCTGCATAATTATTCGAGTGTAATATATTTCTTCACGTAAGACGAACGTTTCGACTCCGATATATATAATAATTCCGCGCGCTACTCGACGACGACGACACAATAACATTAGGAAGAGAGCGAGAAGGAGAGCACACGAGGCACACATGAACAAACAATATATCTTTGACATTGAAAAGCCAAGTTGTATACAGAATTCGAGTGTACGATTTAAAAGATGATGATTTTTTTTTTTTTTTTTTGGAAACGCGTCGATTACGAAATCGCGCGCCAACCCGCCGCGGGCTCGCGTCGCATCGAGGTTCAAACGTGATTCCGTCAAAACACAGAAGTCGAAAGTATTTGAGCGCGCGATAAAATCAGCTGCTGCTGCTGCTGCTGCTGCTAAACGGCGACGTTTAAATGCTATTGCTACCGAATTTAATCGTTTTGGGCTGTAATTGTACGTAGTGCTCGATATGCGGATATGGAAACGATTTTTATAATTACGTTCGACGTAGTATTGTAGAGGCGACGAAAATGTCTTATTCTTATCGGTACTATTATTACATCGAGTCTAAGAAAGATTCATCGAATTGGAATCGTGACTTTTTAAATTTTATCGATTGAAATCGAACGTTTCGCGCGTAATAAAGTATTTAAAAAGAGATGCCGATCCATTTAAACATTCAAATTTTTCAAGTGACACGATGACGTAAAAATTTGGAGAGCTTGTATGAATTCATACGCATTTTTGATAAAATTACTCATGCACAAACGTGGAGTAATGGTGTTTTTTTTTTTTAATTTTCGTTTTAAATATATGCGCGGTCGATCGAGTCCATTATAAACAAATAAATTTTCACGAGTGGCGATTTTTGTATTTCAATCTAAAAATACGCCCGTGAATTATTCATTGAGTACTGGTGCTTCCGTACACTGAAAAAAAAATCAATGAAATGACTCATATCGAACGGTGGAGACGGACAAAAATGTTTGAATATACCGCAGACGTGCATCGATCCATCGGTCGCATTCTAACCTCGTACATACACATTACTATACTCTCGGATCGCGAGATGTTGTTGTTATGATCGCGAGCATCTTCAAAGTGCCCCAGACTGTACACTATAACGAATAAATGCATACGTAGTGGTATATATATATGCACATAACGTTCGCGCAGTTATACGTTATGCATCGAGTCCTCTCTCGTGAAAGTTTCGAGTCATACATATACGATCGTCCGTATGCGAATGTGAGAAATTTTCATTCCGATTCTCTCTCGCGCATATATTAATTGCTCGTTTAATCATCGTCGTAGCTGTCTCGCGCCGAAATACCGCGTGTATATACATTTTATTGTAATTTCTTTGCCCGATAAAACAATTGGGTCTCGCGAGCGAGCAGCGCAATTATAAACTTATATTAGCGCCGAACCGCGAGAAATATTTGTACACACGAAAATATGCGCGAGAGCTGCTCCGCTGCTCTCTTCTCTTCTTCGCTTGTATATAGTAAGTACGGCCTCGCGCATAATATAATTTCACCTGCTGCCCCGCCGCCACAGCAATGCTGCATGCGTCGACAGTCTGAGTTGTCAGTTGATTCTTTATAAAGCGCTTACTATACTGCTACTAGCACTACTACTACCAAGCCAATTAGTAATTCGGATTAGTACGTTGCGTAAAAAAAAAAAAAAAATTGAAACGCGCGTGTGCCTCGCGATATATATACGCACGCCACACAACGGAGTCATTGTCGCATCCGCGCGAAAACGAGAGCTCGTGTATGTGTAGTATTATTCGACGGCAACGTCAATGTGCCTTGGGATCAGCTGCGTCATTTTTAGTGCGTGGTGAACTCATCCTGCTGTGTGCATGCCAAGCAACGGTCTCGGCTCTGCGACTGCTTCACGCAGTCATCGTTGGAGAAAACAGCAGCAGCAAGAATATCTACGCTTGTCCCGTGCCAGGCAAACGTCAAAATGGAGTCGACTCGCCAGCGTTTGAACAATATCAGTGTGCAGCAGCAGTGATAAGGTGATCTCCGTGATCTTCATCCCGTTATACGCGACTGTCATTCGAGAATAATTTTGCCAATTATGAGATCGTAATCGAGGTCTCTACCGTGAGTGTCGTCTCGAGTAGTGTCAAAGTTAATAACGAATTTTGTCTGCGGTGTCATGTATGCAGCGAGAATTATAGCTTGCTGCAGTTGAGAGCAGAGTTGCAAGCATGAACATCGTCGACGACACCGACGGCCCGTTGGACCCTCGGATTCAGGTAAAAATCCAGTAGCAGCAGCTCTATTTTATATATTGCTCCCACACACGCACACACACGTTGACACGCCTACTCGCCTCGCAGCGATATCCGAGCTATTTTTATCTTTGTCTCTCCTAAGCATTGACATAATTAGTGATAAAGGAGGTATGACCTTTTTTTCTGTCAGGTATGAAAGTGGAGGTGGGTGGGAGTAATGGACAGATAGAGGATGTCAAAAGTTTCTTTGGCTTTATTTACATATTCGCTTGATTATCAATAGAGACATGTGTCGATATTTTGTTTAACAACAAACTGATATACTGTACGTCAGTTTTGACAGTTCTGCAATTTTGACCTAAAGTTCTATCTCGATTCAGATTCTTTTGTGCTAATGCGCATGATTATCTTTTCAGATCGAATTGGAAAAACTGAACAATGCAACGGATGACATAAATAAACTTGAGATTGAGCTTGATGTAAGAAATGTTAATTTTTCAATAACTGCATGTAATTTTTAGTGAAACTGGTTATTTATTTGATGCATTTATTGAAATTCAGGAAGCTACTACTGCCTACAATCGACTACAGTTTGAATCTAATAACCGCTTGAAAGAATCCATAAACAAATTGGGAAGCAGTGTCATTGAAAAAGCAAGGATTTATCATGAAGCACAAAAAATTGCCAATGAAGCCAATGTATGAATGTCACTTGAATCAAACGATTTTTAACTTTCCAATTGATGTTAAAATAATCTTATATTTTTATAGCTTAAGTGCCAAGAACAAGCTCACCTTTTTCAAAAAGCCTATGTTGAACATAAAGTTGCTAGGGAAACAGTTGCCGTAGCTGAGAAAAATTTCATGTCTCATCAACATGAGTGGAAATTTGACCAAGCTTGGCAAGATGCAATGAATCGAGCAACCCTTCAGGTATATAAATTATTGATTGAATATTGTTAAACATGAAGTTTCTTTTAGTAATTCATAGTTAAATTTGAAATGCTCTCAATATTAACCATGGCATTATTTTTTATTCAATAGGTTACAGAGACTGAAAAACTGAAAACAAAATACGACAGAGAATATCTCAAGTATCGTAATTTATTTGAAGATGCTGATAAAAAAGTACAACAATTTGAAGAAAAGTATCGCAAATCAATAATAAAAGCAGAACCATATTTTAGTCTCAAAGCTCAATATGAACAAAAATTAATGATACAAAAAGAAGTTGTAGAATGTTTAAGAAAAGCAGTAAAAGATGCCAAGTGCGCTTATGCAGCAAGCCTCAATGCTTTAGAAGAAATAAGTAATCAAATTCATGAAAGAAGAGGTAAATATATATTATGGTAATCAAAACTACTTTCAAATTGTAAACTTTTGAAATTTTTTAATTTAGAAATGATAGCAAATGGTCCCCGAGAACCTGGTGTTGGTGCAGAACTTGAAACCTTTGAAGATAATTCATACTATACGGAAGATTTGAACAAAGTACATTTGAATAAAGATGAAACTGAAGATATTGAGGTAAGAATTGAAAAGTTTAACTCAATGCATGATAAAAACTAATAAGTAAATTATTTTTTAGGATGTCAGAAACTTGAGAGAACAACTAGATAATTTGGAAACTAGATCTGTTGATGGCAGTGAATCAAATTCTAATCAGTGGGAAGGAGAGTCACAAGCTGGTGTAGAAAATTTGAACAAATCAACTATTAATATTTGTGAAAATATTAAAACTGATAACACCAGTTCTTTGAATGACTTTGATTTAAAAGCTCCACAAGAATCTAGATTTGAAAAACCTTGTCAAAATGAAGCAAGAGAAAGTACAACTTTGAAAAATAGTAATATGCAGCCACCACCACCAAGTCCTTTAAATTCTATTATTAATAGATCCAAAATTGCTTTTATGAATAGTTTTTCAAAATCATTAACAAATAGTTCAATGAATATTGGATCATTTTCTTTTGGTAAGTCTAAAAGTTTAGATTCAAAAGGGGAAGAAGATCAATCTCATCAAGTGAAAGAAAATATAAAAAGATCTGAAAGTCTGGATGACTCTACCAAAGAAAATCATCAAAATTATCAGAATTGTAAACCTACTTATTCTGAAATTCATTCTGTGCTTACTCAACATCATGATTTGCAAAATATATCAAAGTCAAAAGATCTGAACAAAGTAACTCATAGTTTGGATTCTACACCTGTAAGAAACAGAAGTAAATCCACACCATGGACTCTTTCTTCAATCAATGTCTTAAGTACTGAGACAGAAAAAGATATAAGTAAGCAGTCTGTTTCATCTTCTCTAAAAACCAAAGAGTTTCCACTACTATCTTTCTTTCAAAAATCAACGAATCTGATGCCACAAAAGAACACAAGCAGCAGCATGATAAATTTAAATGAAAAGCAACATTTGAAAAATCTGCTTGATAACTCAGCTTTGGGAAATTTACAAGCTGCTAGTGTTGAAAAATTGGCTAATGCAAGGCACAAATTGGTAGGAGAAAGTTAAATTTTTATAAAAAAAACATTTTCTAATGATTATTACGAAACGTTGTAAATTATTTGTTAATTGGTAAAAACTCTGTACAGATGTATAAAAATTTCCAAAATATACCAAATAATTAGTTTAGCTAGATATAGGTATTGTCTTGTCTATCAACATTATGTTATTCATTTTTTACTTGACTTTATAGTTAGTGTTGTGATTTGTTTGTATTAATATTTTGTAGATTGGTTTTCACAGGATGTTATTCATCTGATGTATGAAAACCCATTGAAATATTTGTATGCATAATTTTTTTCCTGATATTGAAAATATGATGACATTTGAATGTGGTTAAATTGAATAGGAAGTATTAAAAACCATGCTCTTATAGTTGCTAAATATTAAAAATTGTTGAATTGTATAAATGAATATAAAATTATTGACCTATGTTATATTGTATTTATATACAAAATAAGAAAAAATGAATTGTAAAATGATGAAATGCTCTTCACGCAGGAATTTTAAAATTGATAAACAATGTTGAAGAACTGTGCTTTAGTCATCCCCTTTAGTAACGCTATGCAATTTAAAATCAAAATCAAATGTCTTACGACAGTTGCCATTGAAAAGAATGATTTTATATTTCGACATATTTTGGTATGAATGAGAGTGCGTATGTATATGTATTCTGTAAAAACGAAAGCGATCAAAAGGAATCTCATTTTTAGGTAGAACAATTTTAGGAGTTCAAATCGCGTTCTATGTGCGAAAAAAAAAAACGAAATAATCGATTTTTGAATGTTTTTTCTGGAATTTTTATATACATACTTCGATGATATTCTACATTGTTGTACAATGTACGAAATTTATTTTACGCTGTGATTCGTGGATAATACTGTGTGTGTTCGTTGTAAAATAATCTTAGGGCTTCTTTATTGATATATGATCATCACTCGACAAAAATTGTATACAATATATTATATATAAAAAATATAAACAGCTGCTTCTCGTTTGGGTGATGATGGAATGTCAATGGACTCGATGCACATGACAGTCTTTGGGCGTAATTATATTGCGCGTTTTTTCTATCGAAAGAAAAAAGGAGTTGTAAAGAAAAAATTAATCTGTTCTAGGTTTTACAAATATATTGCAAATAAAAACTTTGAAAAATAAGATACACGAAACCACGATCAAACTCATTTTACCCCAACATTCATAACCGTGATTTATTCAATATTCATTTGTTTCTCTTTCGATCATCAGAGACTTTTTTTCGACGATGATTTTACGATAATAATAAACGTCCTGATCTTTAGGTTTTTTTTTTTTTCATACGAAGCTTCTATTTTCTTTTTAAAATTTCTCATTGACAATTGTATATACGCAAGCTATGAACGCGCGATCAAAGTCACACGTAACGTTCGTACGTCAAGTGGTTGAAATCATCGAGTTATAGTGCGAGAAATAGATAACAGATAGATAGGGAGCAATGCAGCGGAGTGTCTCGCGAGTGCCATCGTTGAAATATTGCAGGAGAAAATTTCGGTGGGCAGATGGAACAGGAGCAGCAGCGGGTCACTCAGTTGGCTCAGCAGCAGCAGCAGCAGTCATGCGATTATTCGCTCTCGCAAGACGCGATCTACAAAGTCTTTACCTACTTGGTAAATAATAATAATAATAATAATAATAAATAAGGAGCAGTTAAAAATTGGGTTAATTGGGTTAAACTCGGTTCATCGTACGGCAGAACTCGAATAGCCTGTGCGCGTCCGAGGAGGACTCGACTGCCGCCGACAAGCTCGACGATGCAGCTGCTCGAAGCAGCAGTAGTCGTAGCAGCTGCATAAGCGGTGAGAATTCCATGCTGTACGCCGAAATCGGTGCAGCCGAACACGATCGGGATGGAGACGAGGACGAGGAGGAGACGACGACGAATACGACGATCGAACACCCGACGAAGGCAAAGTACTACTGGACGACGACGACTACGACGATTACGAGGCGGAAGAGGAAGAGGAGGAGAAAGAAGCTGAACAGGAGCTAGAAACGAGATACATCCTCGAGGAGATGAAGTACTCGGACGCGCGCCGAGCCATATGCAGCGTGTGCCGCTACTCGCTCGGTCGAGCCGGCACCGGCCTCGTCGAGGATTTCGAGCGCGCTCTCTTGTGCTCGGACGGCCACCTGCTCTGCCATCGCTGCGTGCAGAAGCTGGCCGTGAAATCAGGTGACTATATATACGTCGGTGCAGTGCTGCACCAAGCGCGTGCGATTCGTTGATATATAACGTAACCTTTTTTTGGGGATACAGACACGAACTGCTTGTTGTGCTCGGTCGCGGAGTCTCGGGCCTCCATGTCGATCAGTGCGTCCTTGCCACCGGCCAGAAATAACGATGACAACAATAACAGCAGCAGCAGCAGCAGCAGCGGCAGCAGTAGTAGTGGCGATTCAGGCAGATTGAGGGGTGGAACGAGCGAAGCCTTGCAGGCCAACTCGACGACGACGCCAGCTCATCGGTCCAGTAGCAGTGCACGGGCCAAAAAGAGGATCGCGCCTCCGGCGGCTCGTCGAGTCGTATCGCGGGGACCGCCTCCTCAACCACAGCCGCAGCAGCAGCAGCAGCACAACAACAACATCGTCGAGACCAGCAGCGCGACGATCATCGTTACGGGCCGCGGCGGGTACAGACCGCCGGCACCAGCAGCATCATCAACGCCCAGACGCTGTCCGAGTGCTCGCGCCGACCGATTCAGTGCCCGCGGCTCGACTGCGCCGTCAACGTCGCCTTCTCGGCCCTCACGAATCACTTCATGTTCGACCATCCGGAGGTGCCGATACTGGGCGTCGATCCGGGCGAGCGCAGCACCTTCATCTTCGACTACGACGATCTGGTCGACGACTCGAGTCGCTGTCTCGCCCTGCTGCTCGTCTCCAACAAGCTGTCGTGAGTCGTCGACCCATCGAGGATATCGTAATTATCGAATTAATTGCCGATCTTCCCAGGGGTCCCGCAGCCAGACAGTTCAACGGCATGCACGTGCATCCGCGATACAAGAATCGACTGCCCCTGCCACTGCTGGCGGCCCGTTTGGCCACTTGTTACGGCAGCAGCAGCAGCGACTCAGCGGAAGTGCAGCGAAACAGCTGCAGCGTAGAAAACGAAGCGGTCGTGCATCGGTCGATCGACGACGTCGTCATAGCCTGGGTCGCCGGCCTCGATATCGGC
Organism: Trichogramma dendrolimi; assembly: GCA_034770305.1. Classification (NCBI taxonomy): domain Eukaryota; kingdom Metazoa; phylum Arthropoda; class Insecta; order Hymenoptera; family Trichogrammatidae; genus Trichogramma; species Trichogramma dendrolimi. The sequence goes on from JAPMIB010000045.1 coordinate 1,044,731, forward strand.
AGCTCCGCCAACGTCACGCTTCTGCGTTACAGCGTACAGGTAACGAACGACGCATGTACGAATCGCATCGACGCCCGATCGCGTACCGATTTCATTCGTTCCGATTGACGCGCGCGACAGGCCTTCGATGTCGTGGACAACGGACAGGAGTGCGGTGGCGGCGGCGGTCGCTCGCTCACCTACACGGGCCCGATCAATTCGCTGCGCACGGCGCAGAGGCCGCGCGAGGTCTTTCTCACCGGCGACTGCGTCATTCTGCACGCGGGCTTCATCAGGCACGTGACCTCGCGCGACTGTCGCAACATCAACATCAACGTCGTCGTACATTAAAAAAAAAAAAAAAGAGGAGAAAAGTTTGTATACGGCTTTTGAACCCTTTCCCCGGTTTTTTTTAGTTTTTACGATTATTATATTATGATGAATTTTTCGAGGGTGTTGCACCGCGCTGCTCTCTTGGGAAACGAATTTTTCAAAACATTTTATAAATGCTTCGTAAATTAGAGAGATCGATTCGTTTGCAACTCGCCACTCGAGCGCAGAGAATTGCAGAATTATAATAATGATATAAATGTCGAGAGATGTAAAAGTAATAAAAGGCATATTTTTCGATTCACGAAATTATTATAATTTTAATAAGTGATTGATGAAGATGTTAGTAATACGGTTGTTAATGATCAATCAAGGTAATGTATATTTATTTATATGAGGAAATATCGAAATAATTCAAAGCACACAAAATTAAAATCTAAGCAAATTTTATTTTGAAATGATACAAAAAATCTGCAACATTTAATAACACTAAAACACGAACATCGCAGACATAAAAAATCCGCAAATACGTTCGTCGCCACCATCACAAGCACAAATACATCTCTTTTTAATTATATCATAACGAGAGTAAAAAAGAACCATCGTAATCGTCAGCGAACGTAATCTTGTAGCCTTTTTGGAGCTTTCTTAGCCCTCGCGGGTCTCTCTTCGTTACGCTTCATTACATTCGTCTTTACACCTTTATTATCACTGTCCTGCTCGTGACTTTGGCCTAGAGCCGCGGCCAAGCAGGTACGCCACAAATCTTCGTTCGTCGTCAGTTTCTCGACGATCAGATCGCAGCAGAGAATCGGCAGCCGATAACGGATCAGCTCCTGGGAAACAATCCCGCGCCCATCGGCGGAAAAATCTTCTCAACGGTATCTCGCACAGGTTCGTTCGCACATGATCGTTTTGCCCGTATCGGGCAGGCTGACGATATTTTAGACTCTCTCGCGAACTGGAAGTAGTCCGTGCACGCGAGTCGTTTCGTGGCCTCCGTGGGCCGCAATCGAAGCAGATCGTAGAGCGTCAGGCTCGACTTGTTTATCTTCGTATTTTTCATCCTGGACGCGAACTCCTCGTTGCCGAGCAGACGTGCGTAAAGATCGGCCGATCTATTCCACAGCTGGTACTTGTTGTAAAATTCCATGATCTGTAGGGCCCCGGCTCGATCTAACTCGTAGCCTCTCTTCTCCAAATGTTCGACGACGACCAGAGCGCCCGAAGCGATTCTCAATTTAAAATTCATGAAGACTTCGTCCAAGTGCGGTCTGAATACCGCGGCCAATTGACTACCAACGGGAAAAACGAAGCTCGACAGATCGGCGCCGCGATCCAAAAGAATTTCCACGGTGTCCGGTGGTAGGAAGTTCGCCACGGCCATTTGCAGCGGCGTCCGGCCCTCCCAGTCGCGGGCGTCGACCAGCACCCCGAGCTGCTTCTCCTCGGCCACCTCGAACAACGACTCGGCCAGACCGTCGTCGTGGAAACCGTTGCTCTCGCAGATGACGTGCAGAGGCGCGAAGCCCATGTAGTTGGCCGCGTTCGGATCGGCGCCTCGTCTCAGCAGCAGCTCGACACACCTCCACGCTCTGGGCCAGGTGCAGCGACGAATTGTCCGATTCCGGCACGCGCAGATTGGGATCAACGCCGAGCTCGAGGAATTTCACGACGATGTCCTTGCAGCCGGACTGGCAGGCCGCGTAAAAATGCGTTAGTCCCCAACTCGTCGGTGTAGTTCACCTCGACCCCAAGATCCGGATAATCGCCGTCCCAGTCCGCGATCAAGTGAGAGAACTCCCGGAGGAAATCGCGTCGCTCTCGTCCTCCTTGTTTTCGTCGTGCAAACTTTGGTCTGATTCGTCGTTGGACCTGGACATCGTTGCGAGCACTCACGAAACTTCTTCTTTTTTTTTTTTTTTTGTTACCGCGAAAAGCGCTAACGGCAGTCGATGCGCTGCGATCTTACTTCGTTGTTTACGCTGCGGCGTCGTATAACGTGTACCGACGTTTGTGCGAAACAGGCACGCACGCGAGTACGAGAGAGAGAGAGACAAAGATACACAGGCCGCAGCAGCAGAAACGAGCGTCGCGTCTCTGTGGAGGACTCTATGAATTCCTATAAATCGACTCATACAGTCGAGCTCGTTCCCGCCACGATAGAAAAAATAAATAAAAAAAAACAACAAAAGAAGATGCAAAATCCATCATCACAGACTCGTCATGGCCGGCGGCCTGGCGTAAGCTTTGGGTATGAAGCCGTACTTGCGGGTCTTGGGCGCGTACGCCCAGAGCCAGCCGTCGACGGTCTGATTGCCGAGATCGGCGTAGATCCAGTCGGCGCGCTTCACTGACAGGTCGTCCGGCGCCTGCGCCTTGTAATCGTAGAGCACGACGAGCTCGGTGCCGCTCTGCTGCTCGTCCCGCAGCTCTTTCTGTTGTTGTTGCTGTTGCTGAAGTTGTTGTTGTTGTGGTTGCTGCTGCTGTTGATGGTGCTGCGAAGAGTCATTGACACCACCGAGCTGGCCGTTATTGTTCGATGCCACTGTCGACGAAGAAAAAACAAAAAGTGTCACATACAGAGTATTACATTTGGATTTTTTTTTTTTTGGTACGTATACCTGTCAGAGGATTATTATCGAGCTGAGCATTGCCGGCGGCGGCGGCTGCCGCGTTACTGGCGTACGAGTTGAGCGCGTGGCCCGGAAAGACGAAACCCGAGGGAACGAAGCCCTCGCTGCCGTCGCAGTAGCGCAGCACCCAGAACCAGTCGGGATCGTCGCGATTGAGTACGGTGACGAACTCGCCGCGCTCGACGCTCACGTCGTTCTCGTCTCGGGCCACAAAAGTGTAGAGCACGATGTAGCGCCCAGCCGACGGATCCTTGAAGAACGGGTGCACTTCGGGCTGTTGTTGCTGCTGCTGCTGTATTATGGAGTTTTGGGAGCGCGACATCGAGCGCGACCTCGAGCGTTCGACGTTGACATCGGCTGCCGTCGTACAATGTTATTATTATTGTTGTTGTTGTTGTTGTTGTTGTTGGTGGTGCTGCTACGGGCGTAGCTCTCGCAGTCGGACGCCGAGCCCGGATGATCCAATTCTTGGGAACCGGTCACAGCAGCAGCGGCAGCGGCGGCAGACTGCAACGGACCCGCCAAGTCGTTGTCGTCCAGCGATCTCGGCAGCTTCTTCTTGACGTTGTTGACCAGTGCCAGGGTGCTCTCCGCCAACTGCGACGTGTACGCGGCGCAGTACGAGTGCGGCACGAAGCCCTCCATGCGCGTGTCCGCCGCTATCACGTAGACCCAGTCGTTCTCGCGATACAGCACGTTGACGATCTGCAGAGGAAATCACATCCCCCGCCCCCGTATTACATTACGAACGGCGATCTTTGACGATGCGAAATAACGACTCACCTGGCCGCGTTTCACCTGGAGCTCGTCGTCGACGCAGGGCGTGAAGTCGTGTATGATGACCATCTTGCTGTCGGGCGACAGGCCGTTCTCCTTCTCGATGCCGACGCGCACCAGCGTCTCGATGCTCGCGCTGCCGGTTATGCGGCCGGGCGGCAGCTGGGCCCGCGACGAGGAGGCGGCCCCCCCGCCGGCCGACGACGACGACGACAGTCCGAGACCGGAGCCCGCGAGGCTGTCCTTGTCCAGGCCAAAGTTCTGTCCTCCAGCTGCTCGAGAAAGAAAGAGTTTTGATAATTTCTAATCGTTTTTCTGCATATATGTAATTTAATCGACTTTTGATCAAATACGTCGAGGAAAGTCGAAGCATATACACGAGGAAAAGTGTTTATAAGTTGCGTAAGGCGTGATCGTGTGTAACGTTATATACAGGATCGCGCGTTTATAAAAAAAAAAAAAAAAAAAAAACAACGTAAATCCCAGATGATGCGCGAGTTACAGCTTATACAAAAAAAGGAACATAAACGTCACTTGCAACTGGATCGTCGCGCGTTATAGTTTATATACCAAGAGAGATTACGCGTTCTTGACGTTTAGTATCTACGATGAAAAAAGCCGTGTATATACTACTCACACTTGTTCTTCTTGCCTCTGCGTATGCGTACCGGGCACAGGAAAGCCATAATGGCATGGACGAAGCAACAAGGGCCAAGCGATGCGTATCGATAGAGTTCTCCATATACGAACTCGAGGCTCTCGAGCTTCTGCTTCGCACGACGGTGTGCGGTGTTAGCTGGCTACGATAATTGTCCGCTGGTACACGTGCGAATTACTTATACAAGAGCAGCTCCGATCCAAAAATTTTATATTCGTACGAGTATGATAAAAGTAATTGCAGAGGCGGAGATCGGAGAAAGAGTATAGATCATCCGATCAGCGTGCTGCGGGAAGAGCCGTGGAGAGCACCGCGCGCACGTCGGCTTGCATCGTTCCGCGAGATCGATCGATCATTCGGAGCATCTGCTTCAACGACGACGACGACGACGACGACGACGACGACGACGATTCGCGCACGGAAACTCGGAGCTCGAGGTTGACACTCGGCGGTCGCGATCTCGCCAAAGGTCAAAGCACTCGGCGCGACTCCGACAGCGGCACTATACAAGCCGCCGGTATTGCCGCAGCTAACGCGCTAATCCGTCCGCGACGTATACGAGTCTCTTTCTCTCTGTTTTTTTTTCGGCGAAAGGATGATCCCTTTGCGCCTCTCTCTCTCCGCGAAATATATAATAAAGTGCACAGCTCGCGCACACACACGGGTCGTCCGCTATAAAGTATCACTCGCGAACTCGCCACACACACACACACAAACACGCGCGTACGTACACGAAGAAAGAGAGCTGGAGAGAGAAAGAGATCGAGATCTGGCCTGCACAAGCGCGAGAGCCTCACTGCGCGTTATGTATATATGTTATATATGTTATTAAAAACGAGCCCGAGCGGTGCAGGTCTTCGAGGTCCTCTGCTCGTGCTTGGCCAGAACCCGCAATGTCGCGCTGACCGTATAGTAGTAGTACAAAACGAAGGAGGAAGAGGAGGAGGAGGAGGAGGACGACTGGCTAAACTCGTTTCCCTGGACTGGACGCGGCGCACTCGACACCCGCACCGCCGCCGCCGCCGCCGCTACCACTGCTTCTCGATCCTTTTCTTCTTCTTATTATACCTATATTATACGATGAGAACTGCAGCTATACGTACACGCGAGCAACTTGCCTATATATACACGCTGTGCGGAGCTATTAAGAGAATCGAGAGAGAACGAGAAGAGGAAGAGGTAGAATAAGAGAGGCCCAAAAAGCGGATCGAGAGCTCGAGCAACATGTTATATACCTTATAAGCTGGGCTTCCCTTTTCTCTCCTCTTCGTCCCTCTCTCTCTCTCTCTCTACGCACTATATATAGATGAGTTTTACTCCTTTGGTTCCCATCGCGCTCGGTGCGTCGTCGTCGTCGTCGTCGTCGTCACACACGCACGCACTTATATATACCATTGTGTGCACCTGTATGTGCACGTTGGAGGTCACACGAACCGTATGATATGCCCCGCGGGCAACACGCGTGTAGGCTCTCTTATTGGCAGCGAGATTATTATCGTTGTACGTTAATACACCTCGCGAAACGTCAACCGGGAGATGGAATACGAAAAAAATGACGATTGTTTTGCAAAAAAAAAAATACAATACTGTATTTTGCACGAGTTTCAATTGAAAAATATGTATATCTCGTATCTCGCTCAAATGTGAATGTAATCGTTTTTAATTGTTCGGGGGTGTCGTTAACGATTGTTTTTTGTATATCGTCTTCGATAAAATTACGGATGGATTTGGTTTTACTATGTCAATATGATATCACTCGTACCGATTATTTATCCTCTCGACTCGATTAAAAATCATCGAAATAATTTGACGAACGAGTCAAGTTAAATCGCACGAAGGTAAAGTAATTTACTATTCACCATTCGTCCAAAAAATTATTTATTAATATGTAACCGATAACATATCATTTTGTCTCGAAATATAATTCCAAAATCAGCAAATTCGCTCTTCGTGACGTTAAAAGTCGATCGGATTACCGAGGAATAATTTTGACGCGCGCGAACGTCGCGCAGAGCGAGATTTTCAAAGTATCAATTATGAATTAGAGAGCAAAGATCAAATGCTCATTAAAGTAATTTATAATTGAGGTAAAGTGAACAAACCATACACGTTAAATAATAGATAAAGTTTACAAAATTTATTTTTGTACATTTAAATATTTTTTTTCTCTCGGTATAAAAACAAAATGAAAAATATGATTTCATCTAATATTTACTTAAAACAGTACATTTTTAATTTCTTGTCTTATTATATTTTACTCGCACACGATACTTAACACAAATTTCAATGTATCTACTTATCATTGGAGTACTGGAATATTTTTATAATGGATTCTATTCATATTCACTCTATTCTTTGTTTTTTCTTCACCTGCTCAATGAGCTCTAACGCCTCTTTTCTAAGAACGTTTAATTCTTTTTTGTATTTTTCTACTTGATTTCGCATATCTTTTGTTTTTTCTGCAAATTTTTCCTTTACAAAATTAATTACTTGTCCTTCTTCTATCAGTTTTGCCTTTTCAACCATTCATTTTGTTCTTTAAAAAATGTATCTACTTCGTTTTCAACATTATTTGCCTTTTCTTCCAATTTGTTTGTTTCTTTTTCTATAGTACTTACTTTTTCCCATAATTTTTCTACTAATTTTTCATTTTCTAAATCCATTATTTGTCCTTCTACTTTCTCTTTTTCCTCTTCAATGTTATTCACTTGTATCTCTACTTTTTCTTGTTCTCTCTTTTGAATCAAAGAAAATCTTTCAAGATAAATGATTAGTTCGCAATGTTTTGTATGCGGAAACATGTCCACAGGGACAGCTTTCACAGGTACTAATGGATCTCCATGATATTGTTTTGAATTTGGTCTGGCTAAATCAACTAAATTTTTTATAGCTGCCTTTGGGTCACATGATATGTATACCAATTTATTCAGTTTTTTTGCTTTTCTGAGTGCAATCAAAGCTCTTTGATCTGAAATATAATAAATATTGTAAATAAATTAAAATTAATTTTATAACAATGATTTAAAAAGTTGATTTTAGTAGAGTTTAAAACTTACGCAGTCCAGCTCTTGGTGGATCAACAATTGCAACTATGTTTGGCTGTGTTGTTCGATTAATCACTGGTATTAACAAATCTTCTGCTTTACCAATAAAAAATTCACTGTTATTTATGGTATTTTGTGTGGCATTGACTTTAGCATCATGTATCGCAGTTGGAATCATTTCTATACCAAATACTTCATCACAGTGCTATAAAAAAAAATCATGAATTAAATTGTAATTTTTAAATACAAAATTTTAAATATTTAGCATTCGAAAAGATAAACATACTTTTGCAAAAGATAATCCTATTGTTCCTGTTCCACAACAAACATCGAGCAAAGCTGTATTTTCTAATGGTTTAGCCAATTCAATAGCTGTTTTATACAATTCTTCAGCAGCCAAAGTATTGACTTGGAAAAAAGCTTCAGGAGATATTCTGAAAGTCATTCCAAGTAACTGTTCTTCTATGTAATGACTACCACTTAAATGAACTATTTCACCTCCTCCTTTTCCACCAGCTTCCCTAAAATTATTCATAAAATTGTATTTAATAAACTAATAAAAAAAGAGTTAAAAATAATAAAGATTAAAAATATTTACTTTTTTACGATAGTTTGGAAGTACAAAGATGTGACTCCAACTTCAGCATTGCATGGTTCCTCAAAAAATTCTTTCAATTTTTTTTGCAGATTTTTTAAATCTTCTTCAGTCATTGACTGAGGATTAATTCCAATAATTAACATTAAATGATCAAGTCTAGTAGTTCTAGCAGTGACTAATTTCCAGTATCCTTGATGAGTTGTTGGGTCAAAAACTGCTAAATCTGAATCACAGATAAATTTTTCTAAAATCTAAAAAACACATATTTGATTATAAATAACGAGGAAAATTAATTAAATTTAATTAAGTTTAATTTCAAATTACCTTTATGGCAGTTTTCATTTTTTGAGGGATGTGACGTAATTCATCTATTGGCCCTATAGCAACTGATCCAGAAGCATAACTAGCCAACCTAAACCCAATCATTTTTTTAGTTCCAGTGACATCCATTCCTGTAATATAAATAAATGATTATAGCTTGATATGAACTACAACAAATGTTACAATAAGAATACAATTATAATTTACCTATGGTGAATTCACATTTATTTCTGTAACCATCTGTGGTGTTAGAATGAACAATTTCACCTAATTCACATGGAAAACCTTCATATTGCTTTCGTTGTTTGTCAAACCAGCCTTTCAGATCCTCATTAATATTTAAAATTTGCTGACACATCGTTTTAACAATATGTCCTATTTCTTTCTGCTTACTTTTTAACTAGAGAATGAGAAAAGTTAATTAAAAATTACAATTACGCAATAAGAAAATAGTAGTATAAGCTATTTACCTGATCCGCATAAGGCATATCATACAGTGGAGTGGTACTGAGCCGTACCCTGATCTCAGGAGACATATTGACTGTAGAATTTTCTGGAGTAGGTTTGGCATTCTTTCTTTCCATTTTTCTTTTAATGAATGGATCTGGAGCAGGTTTTGCCACCTGGAATGATTGTAATGAATCAGATAATTGCGCATTCAGCACAAGTGAATTTTGCTAAAATATTTACCTGAGCCGACAGTTTGGCTTTCTTCCATTCAACCCCGTGAAGAGCTTTTATAGCGTCATCGCGACTTTTTTCACTGCGAAAACAAATGTAGGCCCATCCGCTACCTCTTTTCGGTGGCTTGATTTTGCTCGCATCCAGCTGCAGTTTTTCATTCAAAAATTTTCTGAACTCACCAAAGCCGTAAAATTTCGGCAAGCCTCTGACCTCGAGTTTGAATCTCTCCGTTGTGAAGTCGTGATCGAGGTAGGCATAAAGCTCTTTTTGGTCGGTTCGAGTGCGACATTGTTACTTTTGGATTGCTCTTCATTCGATGTTTTGTCGACGTTTTCACTTTTGGGATGGTCGTTGATTGCCTGGTCCACCACTTCCGTCGAAACTGAAGCGTTGTCGCTCGACATTTTTTTACGATAATGAAATCTAAATAATATCAAAAGTACAACAGTAATCTGTAACCTCAATCAAAATACTACTAGACAAAAACACACAAACGCGCGTGCACGTGCGGCTTTACTGCTTGACAGTATAGCCGACAAAACAGACGAAAAGTTTACTTTGCGGGCCCGCGTTTGCGTGCTCGCCGTGGCGGCGACTGTGGATGGTGCGGCCAGCAACGGAAGCTCTTGCAGGATTTGAGTTTAAACGCGGCTCTCTTTTATACAGGTTTTAAATATCATTCAAATGAAAATTAATTTTTCTATTAACTTTGTGGGTTTCACAATGAAATCGGCAAAAATTAGACTTGATTTCGACTTCAATAAAAGAAATTCAAAATTCGACGCAGTAAAACAGTATACTTTTCCTGATCTGCGCAGCGACCAAGAAATAGTCACTTTTGGGCAGCTGATAGTTGGAAAAGAAAATTTTATAAATTTTCCAATAATACATAGGTGTACACCCGACACCCATAATATCTGTCCGGCCTGACTTCACTTGTTTCGATGATTCGAAGTCTATCTATTCGTTTATGAGGAATTTTCATGTGTAGTGTGAAGTAAGGTCCGGACAGATATTATGGGTGTCGGGTGTACAAGCATTTTAAAAAGATATCGCGGAATTTCTTAGCGAGATTGTAGGAAAACTGAATGGCGCGCGATTTGAAATTTGAATTTTATTCTATGCACAGTTTTCATACAGAAAAATTAATTTTTTCTTATAGGCTGTTTTCACAGTCGTCAGTTACGGTCACAACTCGAGCAGCTGATTTGACTGGAGGCCAAACAAAGCGACCGCCCATATACTTTACATGATAAAGTTGGTTGGTAAAAATACTTGTAATTAGTTGACCGTGCAGTAAAAAAATAAACAAAAAATACCTGGAGAAAGCGGAAATCCTCGTGTATCGAAATATCGAAGCGGTTTTTAGTAAAAGTCTTTAGTTTGTAAATAAAAAAATGTTGAAATTTCGGCTTTTTTGTCTGTGATATTGTCAATAAACTCTAATAAAATAGTTATTAAAAGTGGTTTTGGGTTGAAATACTAACTATCAAGCGAGGAAGTTTTTATTCTTTCAAATGACCAACGAAAATCCAAGAAACAAGCGTAATTAAGAATATTATCTTTACACCAATAGCAGATTTGTGTTGGATGACGATTGTGAGATGATTTTCATAATTTTTCGGAATTACGCTTGTTTCTTGGTTTTTCGTTGGTCATTTGAAAGAATAAAAACTTCCCCGCTCGAGAGTTAGTATTTCAACCCAAAAAACCACTTTTAATAACTATTTTATTAGAGTTTATTGAATATCACAGACAAAAAAGCCGAAATTTCAACATTTTTTTATTTACAAACTAAAGACTTTTCTAAAAACCGCTTCGATATTTCGATACACGAGGATTTCCGCTTTCTCCAGATATTTTTTATTTATTTTTTTGCTGCACGGTCAATTAATTACAAGTATTTTTACCAACCAACTTTAACATGTAAAGTATATGGGTGGTCGCTTTGTTTGGCCTCCAGTCAAATCAGCTGCTCGATTTGTGACCGTCACTGACGACTGTGAAAATAGCCTATTAGTAACAAAAATTGATAACAATCTACAATCTTATTATGAACAGCAGTGATCAACGTTAGACTATTCTCGTCTGTTGCCGCATTACAGGATCCGCTATTATTCAGCAGACGGCGTGCAGTCGCAGTGGCGCTCGCCGCGCTTAGTGCGCTACGCAAGGATATGGAACGTCCATTAATCAAAGGAAGGCTTAAGGCTCGCTAGTCTGTCCCCTCCACAACGTGTATACGGTGGCCCCATCACCCAAGACCGTGCCGTGTTCTGCATTCGTACACATTAATAGTCAGTGACTGGATCAGCTAGCCTCAGAAGTCAGAGCCGTCTCGCCTTATTGGACATAAACAGACGTTATTTATCATCACCTGTGATCCGTTCAGCTGTTGTGATTTGTGTTACCACGTGTTTTTTTTACTGCTACCTGATAAAATATTATAAACTTTATAACATGTCGTTCATGTTACAACATCTTGAGAATGGTTGGCAAGTAGACCAGGCGATTCTTTCGGAAGAGGATCGTGTGGTTGTTATAAGATTTGGCCGCGATTGGGATCCCGAGTGCATGAAAATGGACGAAGTTTTATACAGCATAGTTGAAAAAGTCCAAAACTTTGCTGTAATTTATCTAGTGGATCTAGATAAAGTGCGTGATTTTACAGTCATGTACGAGTTATACGACCCATGCACGGTAATGTGCTTCTTCAGAAATCGACACATTATGATAGATCTGGGAACAGGCAACAATAATAAAATCAATTGGGCCCTGAACGATAAGCAAGAGATGATCGACATCCTGGAAACAGTGTACAAAGGTGCAAGAAAGGGTCGAGGGTTAGTTGTATCGCCCATAGAATATTCAACCAAGTACAGATACTAATTTATGTTCACCTATACGGAGAAAGCCTGCGAGACCACGTGCGGGGCGACATAACCTCACTCAATTGGTCCGAGTGAAGATTAAAAGTGCTTTCATTCAAGTTTTCGTATAAAATCGATGGTGCTTCACTCGAAATGTATAACAAGATGGAAAATACCCAATGTTCAATGAAAAACGTAGTCCTATAGGTAGATTTATAAGTGAAAAAAGTTATATTTATAGAAGTGTGGAAATAAGCAAATGAAGTGTGTCTATACAGATCAAGTAAACACTGAACCAGTTCAAAAAGAGAAGCTATTCTAAGGCTGGTATTGCCTATCTACTATCACCAAAATTAAAGTCAATGCCAGCAGAATTAAAGGACGAAAATAGCCTATCTTTTTAGAATACATCATCTGGAAATTCTCAAGAGGAGTATATGGTACAGTCTTTTGGTCAAGTCGATCATGTATTCGTAAGCATGCTGAACTATGTTTACTTGAGTTTATGCAGCAATAGTTGCAACCATCAATTCCAAATTCCCAATTATCAGTGAATTGAATTGTATTTCATATCCAAAAAGATGGATGCAACAAATACAAAGCTATGAACAACGATCTTGATCTAGCGAAAGAAAAATAAAACATATAATTCTAAAGACTGTAGAAGTGATAAAAATTGTAAATAAAAAAGTCTGTGATATTTTATTGAAAATAAATTGTTTTTTTTATTATTATTCCTTAAGAAACAACATTGTGATTGTTGCTTCGAGTACCTTCTATTCGTAAGTTAAATTTATCACTGCCCCATTATTGAGCCTATTTTTCAATTGTGCTTAATAATGGTTGATAATGAATAAACAAAATTGATCCTTAATGGTAAATATGTCCCTAGTGAGATTCAACAAAAAACCATAAATATTTTACTAATTTTTCATTATTATAATTGCATAGCAAGGATTTGCTGTCTCTAGCAACTAATTATATTAAAAATTGTATGGTTTTGTCGCAGCGTTGATTTTATAATAATTGCAAACACTAGATTAAAAATCTATACGATTCCCAGCTTATAAGTGAAAAAAATAAATGAGTATGCTCAGATGTAACCAAGCGGATGTAAAAAAAAAATTATTTACAATAACTTAATACAATCGATGCATACCTCATTATAATCCATCATCATTCATTGGCATTGATCGAGCACACTTCGAGACAGTGACCGTAAAACGATCAAGTAGCCGCCGAAGGCTGCTCTGGGTCCATGGTCCGGTCGACGAGGAATATATTCACCGTACTTGTGCCTCCAGAGGCCACCGCCAAGTGATAGCTCGAGCAGCGGTTTACTTTCCTATTGTCTATTGTCCCTTAGTGCCTGTGAACGTTAATGAATTAGTAGATTTAACAAATTTGAATGATGTAGTACTAGATCTGACAAGTAAATTCTAACATAAAAAGGTATCTACCTGCCAAGATGCCTAGGCTTACTCTTTTTTAGGGATCGGTTGTTGGCCACGATCGATTCGAGTTCCGAAAATCGAACGGTAGCCTCGAAGACATAGGCTGGCCACTCGACGTGACGAGATCGAGAATGACCGCGTCTGTTTGGAATTGTTAGCATGCATTCCTTGGAGTCGCTGAAAGTCAGATGCGTCTGGTCCACGGCGCAGTCTATATAGCAAAAGGGTATGCGAGACGCTCGTCGTGTCCGAGACGAACTCGACCGATCACGCCGCCGACGAGATTTTATTTGTCATAATTCGTAGATCTTCAGAAAGCCAACTGCTGGACGTTCGGCTCCATTTCGTGTCCAGCTGACTACCGCCCGATTAAGCTCGACCGTTCGCAAAACGTCTAATCCGCTGCACTGCTCGTTGAGCTTCATCAGGAATATTCGGAACGATCGTTGCCTGTGTCTCGCTCGATGTCGTTCTTACTGCACCAGCTCGTCTTACTTACGCGGCACTAATGAATGGCAGTTATTGTAGCAGTTTTTGAGCTCGACGCGTACAAAAAGTTCATTCAACAAAAAAATTCTTTGTGATGTATTTCCAACCTGATAACATTCAATCAATCTATTGATAATGAAAAAGTCGGCAACAATTAGACTCGATTCGAATTTCCGTTTTGAATAAGATTCTCGGTAGCAACGCGCTTGAGAATCGACTCCGGAAAAAAAAATTTCAAAATTCGACGCGCCCCAACAGTACTCTCAAGCGAATAACTGACGAAAACTATACATAGGATTCTGCAGCGGCAGCCGGCAATGTCCGGCCGGCATATGGTTTTGCACAACAACAGGTGGACCCTCCCGTTTGATCCTTACTTCGCTCGAGGGCAGCACTTGCTGCGCTCGTAAAATCGCTATGTTACGAGTTTTACAACGTACACTCTCAACAACCCTGCTCCGGCCTCGTCGCGCGCAGTTATTTCGCAATGGACGCACGATACAACACGTTCGCGCAAAGTCGTTGTCTTCTGACAAATGAATCTCGATAATACTTGTGATCGTCGTCGTCGTCGTCGCGTCGTTCGCGCGTTTCACTACCTGCTACACCTCACTAGACCTGTTGCTAGTTATATTTTTTACTCGTAAGAAGAAGTGACGGTGCGCGAAGTGTTTGTGTGCATTTCGGCGTGTGTAAATATACAGATGCGTAGTACGGATGCCCCCATGCACGCCTGCTGAATGTTTGAAATCGACTCCGAGCGGCTCACACACGAGACAGGGAGCGAGAGGGAGACGGAGCGAGAGCGAAAAAGCGCGCGATTACTTCCCTCGTCTCTCGTCGGTGGCAATGGATGATAATAGCAAGAAACTCGATCGCGAGCGTGCCAAACTCGACGAAAAGGAGCAGCAATGCTTGAATCGTCAGCAACAGCAGCAGCAACAACAAAAAATGGTTAATGTCAAGATGATGCCGGATTTGACCGATGTAACGATTATCAGCACGCCGCAACCTCAAGCCTCCTCGACCGTTCATAGACGCTCGCTGTATGTTTGGAGACTTTTTTTACTCCATAATAGTTTTCAATTAAATTTACTTGTTCTTTCCTTGTGAGACGTTCGATTCTTATGAAAATAGCACTAATTTATCTTCAGTTGTAATGTAGAATCCATTTGATCGTGCATTAACGAAAATAAAAACATTTTATTTCTATTTTTGAGAATTTTTAATACTTTAGTTGTTTGAGAATATTTACAAAAATAGTTTGATACCATTTTTTTTAGTACGACTTATTTTTTCTCTTAAATTAACTCATTGTTGCAGAGTACAAAATAATATACAACAAAAACATCCAGATGGGCCACCCACCAAGCATCGCCAACTTACTTTTGATCAAAGCAATATGACAGCGGTCTCTGACGAATCATCTCTCGGAATCATACACAATATATCTTCATGTAATAAAATTTTATTGAATATTTTTGTTCTAAAAATTTTATCTATATTTTTAATTCATATATTCTGTTACAGTAATAGATAATGAAGGAATGACAGAGGAAAAATTTCAAAAAGGAAATCCAATGAGAGAAAGGGAGCTTGCTCGTATGAGTTTAAAAAAATTTGATCATGCTCTTGAATTAATCTCAAGTAAGTGCTTTATAATTTGTTGTCAATTATAGCAATTTTAACACCTCATTTTTTAGGGGCAAAAAATGAAAATGCTAATATTAGTACAAATTCCTCACGAAAATCTAGCATCATTAATTCATCTAGTGGTAATCAAAATACTGCAAAGTCTTCTATGTTTGGCTCAAACAATAATGAGCAAGTAATAGTAATGTGAGTATCAAATTCTGCTATAAAAATGGTCAACTAAAATAGGAGAATTTCAATTATGCATTGCATTTCTAGAAGCTAACATTTAATCCAGCTGAAATTACTGCACGTTCTTCAGAAGTCAAGGAAACAACAGACTTCAATACAATTTCAGGTATTGAAAATATAAGTTACAATTATGAATTGATGGGGCAGTTTGGAGAAGAAGAGTTTTTGTCTGGATCAAAAGCAGAGAGACAATTAATGGCAGATGAATTATCCTGGAAAAAACATGAAGACTCAATGTCTAAAAACAAAAATGAGCATTTAGAGTTTTCAGGTTTTTCTGGAATTGTTGGCGAAAATGTACAAATAAATGGTGAAATAATGCCAGTGGATGATTTTTTTAAAAATAAATGTGGTAACTTTGGAGAATTATCCTTAGTCAGTAACTCTGCAAGACCAAGTTTGGGATTTGGAGTTGTACAAAGTCCAAAAAGACAATTGCGGCCATTAGCTGACCAGACACAAAATTCTCTTTCCGAAGGTAACTACAATAGAAATCATTTTATCTAATTTTTCGTGTATTCTGTATACAGGTTTTTTTTTTTTTCAGTATCCATTGATCCTTATAAAAAAGAATGTCTTAGTGCAGATATTACAAAAGATCCCAGTGTTATGAGCTACAGTGCTATCGCTCAATTTATACAAAATTATGATGGTGATTCAGAAGGAAAATCTCCAAGGTTATTAGTAGATGACGTATTAGAATATAATAAATTAAAAAAAAAAAAGTCACAAAATAAAAAACTGGAGCAAAAAACTTTTACAGTTGATATAACTGACAAATATAATGCTAAAACACTACTGAGGAATGAAACACTCATAGATGATTGTCAACTTAGTGCAAATGATTGTTATCAATTACAATCAACTAGTCAGGCAACGGATTTACAATCTACTCAGTTAGTAGAAGCTGATGAAAATAGCACGTTAACTGAAATAGACTCATCTAGTAGAAAAAGCAGTAGAAATAGATTATCAACTCAGTTTAGTTCTTATAAAGGTAAGCATAATATATATTTTTTAATTTTCATGACATTTATAAATATATTTTAACTCTTGTAGGTTCTGAAGTATCTGTGCCTCGAGCAGAACAGTCAACAAATTTATCACATAGAAAATTATCACACATGAAAGCAATTAAAAATGTTGAGAATTCTACTTCAATCAAGAATGATTCCAGTTTGATTCATGATGCTAGGCCTTCTAACATACATGAACCAACTTATTCTTCTATTAATTCTTCTAAAGAAGATACATTAACTAACTCCAAGGTTCAAGACAATACTTATGAGAGTAGTAAGTTGTCTAGAATAATCATTGAGCATATATTTACAAATAATCTGTTATTTTTTAAATTGTTAAATTACATTTCTAGAACAATTTGAAGTTAGCAAACGCTCTCAAGAGCTATGCACATGTTTAATTGGTATTCCAAAAGAAGCAGATATTGAACTGCATAACGGAACTGATAGGTGGATGGTATGTGTGATAAAATTGAACCAATTTCTCGGAGATTTGAAAAACATTAATCTTAGCGTGCCAAAAGATAATATATTAATAGAACCAAATGCTCGTAAATCTTTAAAGGTGAATAGAATTATTATTACTAATTAATGTTCTAATTTACAAATGAATATTTATATTTTTTATAGATAGGAGTAATTATGTTTAAAGAAGCAAAACTATCATTTGCGGATTTCAGTATTTGTTGTCAGGATATGGTAACGAAATCGGAATTAAGTATTAAACATCAAATATGTTTTGTTGCTGAAAAACCAGATATCGAATTGTCTGGAATTCTTGACAATAACTTTTTAGATTTTGGAACTATTACCGAAGATATTAACAATAGTTTATCTATTACTTTAGAAAATAAAAATTCAGTGAATGTACCTGTAGTAATAAGTTTGTATGAGGTATTTTTAATCTTTTCATATCATAATTTTTTTCACATTTAACAGAAATTATTGAATGTTTTATAAAATTTTAGGATTCCAAGAAATTATTTAGTATTATGGAAAATTCTAATGATTCTTCCATCACAGCACAGTATCAGAAAGAATCAATAATTATTAACTTAAAACCTAAACATCCTTTTCAATTACACATAAATTTTGAAGGAACATCACTTGAATCCCTTGGAGGTATGAAAATGACTATAAAATCTATAAACGTTACCATAAAGCTTTTTTTGTTATAACTGCTGATTAAAATTAATTAGTATTATGCCAAAGAATTTTCAATTTTAAATTACTCTTTATAATTTTTAATTATTTCAATAAGCATTTTTATAAGAACTTGCTAATTTATTTAGTAATGAATTATTTTTACCACTTTTCAGAAACAGCTTTACAGAAAAGTATATACCAAGTTGAAGCCAAATTAAGAGTATCAATTTGTTCAATAGACAACGAAGAATATCCAATATATGATATTAATCTTAAAGGTGGAATAGGTTCTTGTAAATTAGATTTCATGGATGTCAAGTTTCCACTTATACTTTCACCCAAGATTCTTAAAATTATAAATCTCAAGAATTCTGGTAATATGAATGTTTCAGCAAAAGTTGATATTGTTCAATCTAAAGAGAGTCAAATTGAAAGCAGAGACTTTTATATATGCCCAAATACTATTTCACTGAGAAATGGAGAAAAGCTAGCTCTACAAATTTCTTATAAACCAGAAAAAAATAAGACTGACTTGGAAAGGTATATTTTGTTATTGTTAGAAAAGTGAGTTATTTTTGTGAAAGTGAATTGATAGTAATCTTTTTTTTTCATTTCATAGACATGCCAATATTAGAATTACTGTTGGTAATAAAATAACTTTTTATCCAATTATTGGAGAAAAAATTAATGATGAATCACAGAATGGTGATTCTTTTCATCAACTCCAACGATCTAATACACCTCTAGGACTGAGATCTTTTGATTCATCATCATCGCCTCATAGTTTCATTGGATTCAATAAGTATGATGACTCATAATGTTTATTAGCAAATTATAAAGAAATGATGAATAATGGCTTAATTGATTATTTTTTATGAAAATTAGGTCTCAAAATTCCGGACGAAATTCACCCGGTAGTACATTATCTGGTAATACCGTTGCTGGAACGCCTGTTCCAATTCGTTCAACACATACTGCTCTTGTTTGGGGTAGTGTAAGAACGGGAAAATCAGATATGAAACAATTTACTATACGTAATGACAGTAACAGCAAAATTAAACTTTTAGTCACAATTAAAGCAGATGGTCAAAATTTTAAAGTAATTAATTCTTTATTATTTAAGCATCAAAAAAGTTTACTTATACTAAAATTTTGTTATCTCAAATTTTAGTTTTGCAAAGATAGACAAACGGTTGCAACTTCTATGAGTCTATCACTTCAAGGAATGGAAAGCAAAACATTGTCTGTTTTATTCACCCCAAGTGTTGCTAGGGCAGCAGCTGGTAAAATTATATTTACCCATTACAGTGCAATACATGGGCGACGAGAAGCTCAGGGTCTCATGAAAGTGGCAAGTAAACATTTTGATTCTAATATTGTATTCAAAATAAATTTCTGTGCTCAAATTTGAATATTATGAATATATCAATAAAATTATAATATATTAAAATTTTAATTCATTTTTAGGTGCAGTTATATGGATATGGAGGATATGGAAAACTAATCATATCTGAAGCTGTTAAAGATACCAGTGGTGAAATGTGGCTTTCTTTAGGAAAATTAAATTCTGATGATATTCACAGAGCAAAAATTAAGCTGGATAATTTTGGAGACTTAAAATGTTTTGCAAAAGTAAAGTTAAAACGCAAAGGTAATATTTAATTACTAATTTTAAATAGTTTATAAAATACTTAATTATGCTCAATGTTTTATGATCATTTCAGCTTTACATCCGTCTTCTTCATCAAGTTGGCAAATAAGTCCTACTGAAATTTTGCTGGATCCTCATGAAACTCAATGGATAACCCTTGAATACCGTCCTAAAAGAGATGATCTTGTGAATATTCATCAAACTGGAGTAATTCATGTTGGAACATTGGTAATAACCCATGGTGATGAACCAACCAGATTGCGTATTAGAAGGTCAGTATTAGATTCATTATTTTCATGTTGTCATGTATGGCTTTATTTCAAGCATTTGCAGCTGATTCATTTTTTAAAATAAATTGATTAAAAATTAGTTAATACTGCAAAATTTAATTTTATTGTAATTTTTTAGACTTTATAAAAAATTAAAAGACTCTGAGGAACTTAGTGACAAAGTTGATGAACATTCAGATGATTTTAAGGATGTTATAGATCAAATTTCAAAAGCATTTCCAGGAGAAGTACTTTTTTCAGATCTTAGATGTATTGGTGATTCCGTTGTAAGAGTTTATGAATTTCTTTCAAAAAGTCTAAAAATTTAAAATTTAAATCAACTTAACCGAGTAATTTTACATTCTAGCAAAATCTTGGAGATTTATGTAAAGGAATTAGTCAAAGTGAAATTAAGCTGACAATCGAATTACAGCCTGATGAAACGATTTCAATGTTGCAAGACAATATGGATGATTCACAAATATTTCACTCTTTATGCGATGATGATGAATCTCATTTAGGAGGGGAAAGTTTTATGCCTGAATAATTGTTATTATGGACATGAATAAGTCCGATTCTGATGCCCATAATTATTAAACCATGTGTGTAAAGTACAAGGATGAAATTTTGTACAAAATGAAGTATTTTTTATAGATTTATAAAGATTTAAATGAATTTTTTTATGTAAACATAGTAATAGTTTTTATACTATCTATATTTTTTTTTATAATATCTAGATATAAAATACTGAATATTTTTATTTTTAGTGTCAAGTTTATTCACTGAAATCCCATTCAAGTTTTTCTGGTATTACAAATGAAGCTTTATGCTTTATAGCGAGCATTTGTATAATTCTAACCAAATTGTGTGTATCATCTATTCCACAGTGACTCCGTCCTTGAAATTCCATGTTAAAATGCCTTAACATGTCCTTTAAACTTCGAGGGTAGTAATTGGTAGTAGCATAAAAAGTTCTTTTTATATCAATCCACTCTTTCATATATTCAGGTACTGGAATATTTTCCAGTTCACATTGTTGACGAAGCATGACTTTCAAATCCCAATTGCCGCAAGTAACGAAAGTACTCTCTGTTTTATCACGGAAATATTCTCCTTCTTCTATCCACTGATTGAATTTGTCAAATACTTGAGGAAAATTTTCTTCGTCCTCAATCGTTTCTTGCATTATGCCAGTAAGTTCAGTGCAAAATTCAGATAATTCTGGATTGACTCGTGGCTTAACGTATTCGTGAAACGCATCTTTAACTTGCCAATCATCTGTCGAAACTACTAGGCAGGGAAATTCTATGATTTCTTGAGGTTTGAGAATTTTATTTTGTATACAAGTTGCTTCGAAATCTAGAACCAAAAGATTTTTAAATGGTTGGACTATCTTTTGATCAATACGTGTGGGTATTTTTTTATTGAGATTCCTAATTAATCGATGAGCCATTTTTTAAATCTATATCCGAAGTCTGTCATTAACAACTAAGAGCACTAAATAAATTCAAGTCGAACTGTTTTCACTTTATAGACACAATACACCAAAAGTCAATAGTAAACTTGAATCACGATGAAAACAATCACACGCGTTTTTTTGTCTGTCGTCTGCTACAAGCTACGAGACATCAGGATCAGTACTATGCGCGTGTTCAACAAACTTCATTCAAGTCGTGTTGATTGCATTGAAGCTATTTCAATTTTTTGAGAATGTAGCTTAACATTGGTGATTTGAGAAATTTATTATTCATGAACTCAAAATCCTAGACTATGCATCAATTAGTGCTCGATATGAAAACAATATAATGATTATCTTTTTTTAATTAAAAAAATGATGACGGTATGAGGATAAGCTCGATTAAAATTTTATTTTTCACACAATTAGAATAAAATTATTATAGTTTTTGAAATTAGAACTGATATCCGTTGATAAACGAGATATCTTCGCTAGAAACCAAAAAATTGTCATTTTTTACAGCTAAATATACAAATCTTCCATCAATGAATTGATTAATGCAAATAGATAACAAAATATAGTTAATTTAAAAAAGAAAAGCTACGTTCAAAATATATATGTGGCTGCAATCACAATTTTTTTTTGCGATGAAAGATTGGATTTTTTAATTAGCGTGTTCGTTCGTGTCAAAAACTGCGCCTCGCGCGCGCGCCGTCAGCCTTTCACATGAGAGCAGACCGAAAATTTTCAGTTTACTATTCCACAACCTCGCAATCGAGGAAACTCAAAAGTAAGCGCCCGTAAATGGAATTCACTTGAAGAACTTGATCGCATTAAAATTTATAACCTTCAAAATTGCATACGATTGCGCATAAAACATTTTTTCTCTCGCGAAGCCGGTAAGAATTCGTGGGCGATGTATCGTTCGCTTGGCGTCGACGACGATGCGCTCGCGCTTTCGCGAGCACACGAGATGACGTAACGAATCGTGTTTTCGTTTTCTCCTCGCGTGCTAGCAGCAGCGCATCGTCCGCAAGCAACCCACACACTAACGCACATACACATATACACATACGACACTCGATAACGCGTGTGCATTTATAATTCTGAAATTTTTGTGTGCAGCAAATTAATAGAAAAAAAATGGCTGGAACCACCTGGACGGAGGAAGAGGTCGGCAGAAAATGGGACCGATGCTTCGCTGACGCTGTCTTCAAATTAGGTAATCTCATTGGGGGCCAAGGACAGTAATAGCCGTGTGGTTTTTATTTCGGTGATGACAGTTCGTTGATTTTCGTTTCGTTGTGTTTTAGGTGGCGGCATTTTCATTGGCACCGTCTTTTCTCTACTTTTTGTGAGGAGTAAGTAAACATTTTATGATTCAGAATCTAAATGACCCAAGTGCTTCGATGTGGTTATGATAATTGAGCTATTTTCATTCAAAGTTAATTTGCAATGTTTCATATTTAACCTCAACTTCAGCAATCTTAAATTGATCAGCTGATTTGCATTCAGTAATTACTCTAATTAAACAAATCATACTGAGTCAAAATCCATTATTAAATTTTCTATTTTATTTTAAATTGGTAATTGCATTACTCCTATATTAAGTAACATTAATTCTGCATCAAATTAGATTTTCTCAATTGTAAGAAGTCACATGACTATTGGAAAATTATTAACTTAGCAAATTTGTATTGCTTTTCTATTAGGAAAGTGGCCAGTAATCACAGGAGCCGGATTTGGATTAGGGATGGCTTATTCGAACTGCGAAAATGATATTAACCAAACAATAGTTCCACAAAAAAAAACAGAAACAGCCACTAAAAAATAAGTGATTCAAATTAAATTATGTACATTGTTAATGCAAAAATTAGTTGAATTTGTATTCTATAAAGATAAAATAAACACATCGTTGTAAGACAACAAAGTATCTTTGTATTGTTTGTACCTGAATTCACTCAAGCCCATATGCAGAGCACGACGAAGCAAATACATTCATTAGAATTTGACAAAGTATTTAAAAGTGTAGCCTATTTTATCACTAATAATTGAACTTACAATTAATCTATTTTTATCTTTCTATCATACTTACCGACTAGTATATTTTTTTATTTTTTTTTAGCTTGGGTCTAATTTAAATAGTTTAACAAGCACTTCCTCAGTTGGGGTCCATCTTTTTACAAGTATCAATAACAGTCTATGTGAAGCTAAAAATAAAAAAATTAAGAACATTTTCAGCTTCAAGAACATCGTTCAAAACAAAAATGCCTCTTACGCTTGTTTTCATCGTACCTGTGAAACAACATAAATAATTTATTTTCAAATTGACTGAAAAGATTTACTTATTTTATTTTCACTTGCTCCACAACTTGGAGAAAAGGATCCTTGCGACGATGAATCGACAAAAGTACGGGGCCCAATTTATTGGCCAAGTCTATTTAGCACGGAAATGTACCTAGAAACAGATAACGATTGCTTCGGGTAATTTTCCATCTTGTGCATCGACCGAGAGGCTGCTGGCTTACGTACGCGCGCCTTACTTATCGATTTTCCAGCCGCAGCCTTTAAAAGCTCCGTTTAGGCTGCTCGCTATACGAAGAAAAGAAAAAAACATCAACAACAACAACAATCGCAGGCGCGTAATCGATAAGACAGAGATTGCCCAAAAAGGAAGTTGCATCGTTGTACAATAAAAAAAAATACGTCGATTTCATTTGCAATCGTTCTCCGTAAAGTTGTCGAATCATCGCTCGACGACAGGCTTGTGTACAGGTAGCTGGAGCCGTACCGCGAGTCTCGCAAGATGTTAAAAAAAATTATATATATACGGTGCAATTAAATATTACTGCGTCGATATACATACGTAATATAGGAACGATTCTCGGAGTCGCGCCAGCAGCAGGACTTGTCAAAACGTGCCGTACTTGTAGTACGCACACGATATCGGTAATAATAATATACTTACGGAGCAATTAATGGATCCACGCGAGTGCGAATCTCCCCCTTTTTACGTCATATCGTCACGTACAGTTGCGTGTATTGTACACTGCAACACACACACACACACACACGATAAATACCTCTAATGTATGAGTATAATACATCGATTGTGCACGTGTGTGTGCGTTAATCTGTCTCAGGGTCATGACTACGCTTATATATACGCAGTCGAGTTACACACACACACACAGATACAGACAGACCATGCTTTCAAATCGACGCGGCGCGGCTCGAAGCTGCTCTCTCGACGTATAGGAGATATTCGCATTTCTGCACGACGAGCTGCTGATATTAAGCAGAGAGAGACAGAGAGGGAACGGAGCACGCCGATACGTTTCGCTTATAATATATAGTACATTCGCATTTCTGCAGCCCCGCGCGCGCGCGCGCGCGATCAGTGTCGACGCGTCCACTGCACGCGTCGCTCCGCGCTCAGCAAGTGTATTTTATATATAGTATAAAATCAGACGTGTATCTAATTAATTGTTATTAGTCCTCCGTCCAGTGCGCCGCTCGCGTCGTTTTTGTTGTTGCTGTTTATATTTAATTCACCGTAGTAGAGGAGCATTTTTCATATATAGGCACAATCATGGCTATCGAGGACTATCAAGACATCGTGGCCAACGTCGCGATGGTATCTACCATGGGCCACATGCTGTCCGGCACGTGAGTTTGCACAATATTTCAAAATTCAAATGCCGCCGCAGGCAAACGCGAAAAATGCCAACTAATAAGGTTACTGCGGTGACAACTACCTGAGTACAATTTCAATTACCTTTTATAGTAAACATAAAATGCAATTCAAACTCGTATGCAAATCAGTCTCTACTTATGTACGCGTGTAATATGTATGTGGAAAAAAAAAATCTATATTCATCTCTCGTAGGTTCATCTGCCGAGACATTTACAACAAGGGCACGGCCAAAGGATGCGACCCGATGCCGTTCGTCGGCGGCATAGGAATGTAAGTCGTACATTCGCAATTATCTAGCGAACAATAATGAGCAACGATCAATCACATTGATTACGCACGCATATATACGCTTATAAATATCATCACCATCCATCAAAGAAGCATACGTCGATAAGGCATGTGATTTTTTTTTTTTGTTATTTGCTCGCAAAAACAGGTGCGTCTTGATGCTGCAGTACGCGCTGATACTGCGCGACCCTACCATGATCAACGTCAATCTCTTCGGAATAGCCACGAACGTCGCCTACATGGTCTTTTATTACGCTTACACGCCGGAGAAGGTGCCCCGACTCTACCGTTGATCAAATGATTATCGCGCACGATAATGAATCTTTTTTTTTTCTCCCTCCCTCCCTCTCTCTCGATTATTAAATATATTTTATTCGTAGATGTCGACGCTGACCGTACTGGCCAAGGCGACGCTCTTCGTGGCCGTGATACTGGGCTACGCTCAGCTGGAGGACAAGGAGCTGGTCGAGTTCCGATACGGCGTGCTGACGACGGCGCTCTTCTTGTTCTTGGTCGGCTCGCCGCTCATGCACATTGTAAGCCGATCCCTCTCTCTCTCTCTCTCTCTCTCTCTCTCTCTCTCTCTCTCTCTCTCTCTCTCGCGGGTGTACTGTATCAATGACGATTCATTCATTCGTTCTCGTTTTTTTTTTTTTTCGCAGGGAGAAATAATCAAGACCAAGAGCACGGCTATGCTTCCGTTTCCACTCATATTCATGGGCACGATCGTGGCCTTCCAGTGGCTCGTTTACGGCTTGATAATAAACAATGCCTTCATCATAGTGAGTCTTCCAAAAAATTATTACATGTACACATACGGACTCCTCGAATGCCGATCTCCCCCCTTTCTTTTTCACAGTTCCAAAACGGAGTTGCCTTTACGCTTTCGCTGGCCCAGTTGTCGCTGTTCGCGATATACCCGTCGAAGCCGGTAGAGAGCGGCACCGAGACCGACAAAAAGAAAGATTAAGAAGAGTTGGGAATCTATCGCATTTTTCGACTTTTAAAGTCTTTCGATTACAATTGATTCATTTATTACGTTTAATCGTTGAATATATTATATGCCTGTGCGTATGCGTGCTCAGGTATATCGTTTTTTTAGAGATAATTAAAGTTATATTTTTACACGTAAAGAGAAATGTAACGCAAAAAATGTTGCTATTAAATTATATGAAAAGGTCGATATATTTACATGTACATATTTTTCTAAGGTAAATAATTGTAAAAATACATTAATTACAAGACAAATGTTGACTGTATCTTCAGTTTTATCTAGCTCGACCAAGTTTTATGATCGAAATTTAGACTTAATTATTCTAGCAGTGATATGAGCTCCAGTACTGAATTGGAAGTGACTGGTTATCATCAGCAATCAATAGTACATTATACATAACTCGAACGTGCGAAGGAAAATTGGAAAATGTCCAAAATTATACGTAAGTTCTCCATTGCGGCAAGGACGAAAGACGTGTCGAAAAAAATACTTTCAATTTTAAGCCAGTACAGTCCGCATGGAATCTCTTTGACAATTATTGAGAATTTAACTTTTTTTAACGTTAATTTTGATGTTTGTTAGATCATAAAAGACAAAATGTTCAAACGTCTCGACAAACAATTTTTCGCGCAGCTACAATGACAATTTCATCTAGAAGTGAATTGATAAAGTACACCCGATAATTGCCGCATTTTGAGTAGATGAAGATCGTTACGGCCGATGCTCATTACTCAACAAAAGTACGCGACAATGCCGAGGATTATACGAGCTCTCATTCCATTCATTCGTTTGAAAAATTCAATGAAAATTTCTTAGATTCCTCGAGAAAAGAACTTTGAAGTATTCAGCCTTGAGTCGAATATTTTTAAAAACAAATAAAATGGATAGACAATTGTTGTAAACAGATGCTGTGATTTATTAGAAAACTTTTGCAAGACATAGTTAGTCGCAAATGCTTCATTTATGAAAAAAGTCCAGTAAATATACTTATAAAACTCTTTATTACAAATTAGCACTAAACATGCTCGTATACGCAACACGTTTGATACGCGTTCGGTAATACCATTAATTTATAACTTTTCATTGAACTTAGTTTTTCATCTGCTTAATCGTAGATCACAGAAAAGAAATTATGAAAACTCAATAAAGCTTCACGTCACTTTTAATTCATTATTATTTTTAATCGTGTTAGAACTTATGACAAAACCCTGGTTCTTTTTTCAATTCTTTCTTTTTACAATTAAATTCACAATTGAATGTTACAGGTTACAAGTTGAGTAAAGACACTAGACTAAAAACACTTTCGATTATTTCTATTACCACATTGTTTCATATTTATATTTCATTGTTATTCATATTTTTCCCATGTATAAAAACTTAGCAAAAGACTCAACAAGTTTTCTGAACGTAACGATAGTACCATTCAAGAATATTAAAATTAAGTATCGATTTTTTTCCATTAGAAAAGTTTTTTCATAAAATTCGTATCAGTGGTGATCAATATGATCAGTGTATCAATTCATTATAAAAATATTTTTTTTTACGTCGCCCCAACTGTGATTTTACTAGAAGCATCAAGAGAAGAGCATCGACAATTGCAAGAAGTCACTGGACACTCCGAATGTTGCCTGCAAATAGAAAAAATAATAATTAATTTTACAGAGATCTTTTGAAAAAAGTAAATAAATTGACATATTCGTTTACTCACTGGAACCAGTTCCTTAAATGACTGGCGTGTCCACCGTGTCTGCAGCTTTGGCACCATGTGAACCAATCGTTGAATTCCGTGAGCTTGCCTTCCTCCTCGTTCCTATTCGAATTGGTAGAATTCATTTGCAGGCCGCTAACGGTTCCCATGTGCATGAGGCAGATGGCACAGCGTGGCAGTGGCTTTCTGCAGCTTGGACATGCTGTCATCTTTAATAGTAAATCACATTTATTAAAACGTCGTAATCATTGCAGCGTTATTGCGTATATCAAGAAAGAATAAACCTTGAGTTTATTCGAAGTACTTCCTAATCTTCCGAAGGGGCCTCTCGTTCTCGCTATGCCTTGCATGGAGGCACAGACATTTTTACCACAGTAGGTACAAGACACATACATCTGTTTGTTCACTACAGATTTATTATCGACAGTCGAAGATTTCATGGCAATATCGAAATGAGCTCTTTGAGTCCACAGTTTCCAAGCATCTAATAGATTTCTATAGCTGAAAGAAATTTGAACAATTTATTAGATGAAAGTATGAAAAATCGATTGTAGAAATAAGTACTTGTGGCAATTTACCTTTCAATCCATACTTGAACTTGATTCTCCTCTAATAAGGTTGGAGATAAAGCTCTGATGGCTATCAAACTACAGCTTTGCACATCGCCAGTGATTTCTAAATATTTGTTAAGTAGTTGAATACCTTCCAAACTAGCTCCTAATAAAAAAAATATAATAAATTTAAAAAAATACGTAATTTAAGATTATTTGTCTCAGTTTCAGACCAATGAAAATTGGCTTTATACTAACCAGTAAGTAACATTCCTGCTAAATTACCCTGTTCACACAATTCTTTGCTCAAATTTTGCAAATAATCATATAAATTATTATCTGATAAAAACATCAGGGCAAAAGCTACCCTATCTTCTACTGCCATACCGTTTTCATTCTGAAATTTAGAAGAGCATTTTTATAAATTCATTGTTTGCGATGGTAAAGCCAAAGTTACTTACCAGCACATTTTCGTAGGTATCATTATCCGCGGTTAAAAATGCAAATGTAGCGCGTAAATAAGGATCGGATAATTGAGATCTGGACCTTAAACATAGTTCTCTCCACATACTATTTTTATCCTCTGAAAATCCAGATAAAGCCATTGCAACGATATTAAAGTTAGCCGATGATGACATCTTGCTAGCTCCTCTGTTTAAAATTTCTATCGCTTGTCTTAGACATAAATTGAACACAGATATTGCTGTAGCTCGAGGATAAGCTCCTTCTCTCTCTAATCTTTCTAAAAATAGATTATTATAAGGAGCATTTGTATCTTTTTCAAATCGCCATCCACATAACTGCAAAGCTTTATCACGATCAGCAGATCTATACGTTTTCGCTGTGATGTTTGAGCCAATATCAGCCCAAGGTCTATGAACAATTTCAGATTTTGTAATAAAAGTACTTGTAATTGGGTCATCCAACTTAAGAACCGTTCTAAAATAAGAAATAAATCTTTAGTAAATCTTACAAATAACCACTGTGAAGACTATATAAAACTGTTAATAGCTGACCTTACTCCTGGGTGTTTATTGTCAGGACTAGGTATCGTACCATCTTCTACAAGAGAGCGACTAAGGTATAACCATTGCCATACATTTTTTAAAGTATCATCTTCAGCTAATTCCCCATTTTGTGATAATTCAGGCTGAAATGTAAAAAATATTTTAATAAAAAGTCGTATTCTTGAAATATACTGTACTTACCAATAATCCATATCCTGATAAGGCACGTCTATTTAATAAAATAGAAATATCATTTAAGCCTTTGTAAATATTGTCATTAGAACAAATATATTTATAAGATTTTGAAGCGTGATTCCATACAAGATGTGACCTCGTCGACCAATTTAAAGTTATTCTTTCGTATACAGTGTAATCAGTCAAACCTAAAATAATTACTTATTTAAACCATATTCTAGAAAGAAAATTTGTTGATAATAATAATTTACCTTGTGGAGAAATAGCCAGTAACCTATTTACATGTGTAGGATGCCATGAAAAACTGGTTGGAGAAGTAGTCCATGGTGGTGAAACAGTTCTTTCTAATGCTCCTGGCTCAGCATCTTCTCCACCAACTCCATAGTGTTGAATATCATGAAGATGTAGAGTTCCTTAAAAAATATAAAGTAAATATAAATGAAATGCTTTAGCTAAAATGAAAATCTATATTACTTACCAGAATCTTTTTGAAGCGATCCCAATAGATTGTGCCTAGTAGGACACCATAAAACTTTTGATACATGTCGAGATTGTGATAATGTTAATACAGGTTTTTCAAAATATCGAGTGTCCCATATAGTTATTTGATTATCAATGTGAGAAACTAAATGATAATCATTGTGAGGATTGACCGCTAAACTGAATACAGATTTAGTTGGTGTTGTATTTACTATTTTTACAGGATCTAAAAAAAAGTACAATATTATTAATAAACATAATCAATAATTTCTCATCATTCATTGAAAATTGTAAAATGATTGGCATTTACTATGAAGTACCTCTAAAATCAATGATTTTTAAATGCTTATTATTTACACCAGCCACTGAACATTTTGGCTCATTGTTGAACCAAGCTAGCGAATGGACAGTCTCAGAAATGGCAACTTCTGCTAGAGGTCTTATCGAATCCGTTTGTCCAGTATTGTAATGATGCAAGCGCTCCGTATTGGACGTCGTTCTGTGCACATCCCACAGTAACAAAGACTGATCCGTCCTGTACTTGTCCAATCCGCAGATCAAGAGATTGGATTCGACAGGATTCCAGGCAACAGCGTTACACTGTCTCGCGTGCTTGGGAACTGTTGAGCAATTCATTTTATCGATTTCATTCGGAAACAAACATACTCGAACGATTGAAAAAAAAAAAAAAAAATGTTATCGTACTCAGTTCTTTGCCAGTCAATCCAAGGGAGTCGTAGGCGGTGGGACCGAAGGTCGTGAGAACCACTCTTCCATTGGCTTGGCCGACAGCTAAGAGAATATCTGGCTCCGCTACGGGATAGATGTCGATGCACTTGACGTAATTTTGGCTGGAATTGGTCGCGAGCAGATGCGCAACGGTGGTGTCCGACACTTTGATACCTGTACATATATATAGGATCGAGCTTGTAAACACCATGATCGAGCTACTGCATTATCAATGACTCGTATGTAACTCACAAGAAGGTCTCACGGTATCCTTGATCGGAGCGATCTCGTACAGGCATATCTCGGTGCCCCAGGTGATGAATTTGTTGGAATGTATCGGCGACCACTGTATCTCGAGCCTTGGGATATTCATCGTTGCTCGCTCGTTAAAATCATGAATACACAGAGAATGTCGATGTCCACCCGGAGTACGCGTCGTTTCGATCGAATGGCCAACGAATTGCGCGAATGTATATCAAAATCCAGGCGCTACACACTTATTTTACATGTTTACCGAATTCAAAATCACGTTATTTCCGTGATGCTACACCTTACACGCGTATTATGTATATAACAACGAGCGAAGCGGTGCCGCTCGAGAAAACAGCTGATCGATATATAACAAACAGCAGCAGCAGCAGCAGAGACACGAACATCGGCATGCGGAGTACACGCACGCAGCTGGTTTTATACTCTCTGTACATTATAGAGTGATCATATAATGGTAAGGTTGCAGACGTCAATTTTGCGCGTGTCGCTGTATATATATAGGTGCTGTGTGCCTATACCGGCCCATATGATACATTGATAACGTGTTAACGACTTCGCGGGGCTCAACGTGTATATATTATATATACACATCGTACACTATCTATTAGATTACACGGTGACGCGTATATATATATATATATAGGTATACACCCGAGACTCGTGCGACGCGATCGTTAATAAGATCAACGCGTGGCTGGGACCATTTAACTAATTAATAATATAGAAGGTGAAACGCGTATCGAAGCTCGGTATGATTTTCAAAAATGATAATCACGCACGTGTATTACGCGACGTTATATGATAATGTAATTCTGCGGAAAATTTTTCACGTTACTTTTGGGGTATACATACGCATATATATATACATATTCTCGCGTTGGGATTATTACATATGTAAAAAAGATTCCGCGTACGAAGCCGCAGAGGAAGGAAAAGAGAGTCAAGATTTTAAAGTGGAAATGTGTAAAATGAAATTCCATTGCGTATAGAGTCACACGAGACGCGCACAGCAACGTATATATACTCTAATATAACATTTTATTTTGACTCTTAAAAATGCATGGTACGAAATTCGTACATTTGTAAGAAAATTGTTAAGAATTGGAGTAAGGATGAATTTCTGCAGTAGTCGCTGACGAATCTCCGTGAAAATAATAAAAAATATCGTCCGTAATAACAAATTGTGTTTCCGTGGGATAGACGAGCGCAGAGGTGAACTACCGTGTTACCGACAAAGAAATTTTGACGTTCATTCTCTTCTTCTATGATACGCGTGGATATACGTATAAAGACGCGCGAGGGAGATCGAAACGGTGGCGATGAGTCGACTTTTGATATAATTGATACTCCTTTCTAGGATAATTCTTATTCGTGATTGTTTCTCAATTACGTAGCAATTATTGCTGCGGTCTTTTAAACATTTTTTACTCGAGCGAAACTAGCAGTAAGTTAATTTCCACGCGCACAATAGAAAAACAGTTTGACAAATTTTTCAACTTGCGTATCTATATATTAGGGTGGTCCACTTTTTCAAAAATTTTTTGTATCTCGGGGGATCCATCGGAATCTGAAAGTTTGAGGTTTAAAATGAAGTTTCCTTTAAACGAGAACTCAAATAAATGATTTTAGATGGTGTCGATGGATTTTTGAAGTTTAAAAACGTGCTCCTAAAAAGGAGCAAAATCGGGCAACCATTCAATTTATTACAAACTTTGCTCAGAGTGTAAAAATGATCTTAACGATACATTTTCTTACGTATTTTTGTCTGCGGAATCGAATGCCGTAGTTAGTTTTGACCTAGGAGCACATTTTCATTGAAAAAATACACTTTTTCGATCGTTCTTTTTCGCAAATTTCGCCAATTTCATTTTCGAGCGAGGGGCAAATGAACAGAAAAAATCTAGGGAATTTTTTGACACCACCAAAATGTAGGATTTTTTATGGCAATCCAACGGGATAATATAAGTATACACTTTAAAATTATTTAATGCCGAAAAACGATTTTATCCCAAAAAACGATATTAAACAATGGAAAAATGGAAAAATATATTCGTTTCTTCAAGAAAATGGCTGAGTATAATCACTCATGAAATAATTGAATACAACTATCTGATGGGTTTTTTTCTCACCTTTCAAACGCCGTTTTCAGAGTTGAAAAATTCGCAAAATTCGCCGAGATACAGCTGTTTTGTACGATGCACTTTTTTGGGTTAAATTCAATATTCTGAGCTGGCTCTATCATTAAAAACCAGCAAAGCAGATTTTTAAGCTAAAAAGTGCATCGTACAAAAACAGCTGTATCTCGGCGAATTTTGCGAATTTTCAACTCTGAAAACGGCGTTTGAAAGGTGAGAAAAAAACCTATCAGATAGTTGTATTCAATTATTCTCATGAGTGATTATACTCAGCCATTTTCTTGAAGAAACGAATATATTTTTCCATTTTTCCATTTTTAATATCGTCTTTTGGGATAAAATCGTACTTTTTCGGCATTAAAATAATTTTAAAGTGTATACTAATATATACCGTTGGATTCGTCATGAAAAATGCTAAATTTTGGCGGTGTCAAAAAATTTTCTAGATTTTTTCTGTTCATTTGCCCCTCGCTCGAAATGAACTTTTGCGAAATTTGCGAAAAAGAACGATCGAAAAAGTGTATTTTTTTCAATGAAATTGTGCTCCTAGGTCAAAACTAACTACGGCATTCGATTCCGCAGACAAAAATACGTAAGAAAATGTATCGTTAAGATCATTTTTACACTCTGAGCAAAGTTTGAAATAAATCGAATGGTTGCCCGATTTTGCTCCTTTTTAGGAGCACGTTTTTAAACTTCAAAATCCATCGACACCATCTAAAATCATTTATTGAGTTCTCGTTAAAAGGAAACTTCATTTTAAACCTCAAACTTTCAGATTCCGATGGATCCCCCGAGATACAAAAAATTTTTGAAAAAGTGGACCACCCTACTATATATATATGCAAAGTACAAAATCCGTACAGCCGGCTTAGTCAAGTCGCTCTTTTAATTTTTCTCAGCTTGCGATTACATAATATCATAGATAACAGAAGTACGTATTTTTACGCGAAGCATCGATCACCAACTTGGCAGTGTAAAATTTTACTACATAAACGAGCATCGAGCATCGCTATATTGCATCGACCTAACGTTCTATAAGCTCTGACTCTGAACGACTTTGACGTGCAGAGAAATATACACTCGTGACTCTATAGGCTGGTCATTAATTTGGCCCTGCTGCTGCAGCAGCAGCCCAACACCGTCGCCTAGCGTCGGGCACCGGTGGCTCATGGCTGCGCCGCCGTGAACATCCCGCGCGTTCCTCGACGATAAGAGAAAGAGAACGTTTCGCAAGTTAGTTGACAAAAATAGAGCGAGATAATCATGCTCCAGGCGAAGAAAATCTCAATAACGAATGAATTAATTAATAAAGTTCACGCGCATCGAATATACGCTTCGAACAAGGAGATCGTTGAGTTTTACGAGTTTGCGCGAGCTCTCGAACGGTATACCCGCATAGAAGATCATGTGCCAGATGTACATAACATAGACTCGTGCATACGCGTGAAATCTCGCAGCGGCACACAAGACTCACCGAATAATAAAGCTTACGAGACGCATTTAATATGTTTAGTCCCGTTCCCGTCTCGCATTACAATGCACACGATCGACGCTTTCTAATCGTATTGTGTTTCGGCCATGTGCTTTTTAGTGTACTTATTGATAGTCCTGCAGTACACGCTACGACGCCGCGGCGTACAGAAAGATCGTCGCATCGACCGCAGCGAGTGAAAAAAAAAACATAAATTCTTACAAGTGATCGTGTGTCGTGTATGCGATCAGTGCGCAGAATGGATCGATTAGAAACATTGAAGGGATTGCGAGAAAGATTCAATTTGCAGATCGAGGACGAGCGACACGAATTCATCCGCCAGTTTCATCCTCTAATTGTCAGTCGTTGGTTTGACGCAGTCCCAAATCACCGTGACGTCTTTGGCGAAGGAGACATCGAGAGTCTTTTAAACGTCATGTATACGGACGAAGGCTATCGTCTTCTGAACGATTCACAAAAAAGTGGATTGATCTGGTTCTTGGCTCGCACCGGCTACAGGGACGAGCCCGACGTGTCGGCCAAGACGGCAAGCCGCTGCTGCGTCGTACCAACTGTGGTGCATCGAGCGGCTGGACGCGTTCACAGCCACATCGAGCGCATCCGCGATCTATGTGCCAAAGCGAAGCGTTGGTCGTCATGAAATTTTTCGCTAAGCGTGAATTATTCGAGAAATCGGGACATCTCGAACCCAATTGGTACGAGGACGAGGAGTTCGCGAGCAAAGCGAAACAGGTGAGGGTGAAAGCGGAATTGTCGCTCTACGATCTGATGCGGTCGCGACCCCGAGAGGTGGAGAAGCTGTGCACGTAAACCGACTACTTCGAATTATTCATAGTGGGATCGAGGAAGGGCATCCGACGGTGGATTCGATTGTCCGTAAGATCGCAAGAAGCTTGCGTTATGCGATAAAATGTCCAGGAGATTTTTCCGGGACTGGGCACTGGAGTCATTCTTGGTGCTGATTCATTATCGGCTGCCGATTCTCTGCTGCGAAATGATCATCGATAATTTGACGAACCAAGACTTGTGCAATATTTGCTTGGCGGCGGCCCTAGGTCAAAGCTCGTGATCGTATAAGTTTGTAAAGGACCGCCATTGTTTCATTGGTAACTCTGTAACAGCTATTCCAACTCTTCGCTACAATGAATGTTACGATCAAAATAAATAAATAAACAAGTAAAAAACACTTGTTGCTTTTAATTGAATAATTAAATGATTTCCAACGTTGGCTTTTTTTGACAGAACAAATATGGTTATTACCGATTACGTCTTTATCAAAATCTTTCGCTCGGCCCATCTTAGCTCCAAACAAGAAGTGCAAAAAAAAATTGGGCTGATCCTTGGATGCATCGAAAACAGTGAAAAAAAAAATGTAACGATAGTTGACATCAAGATAAACCCAATTATTTTGGCACATTTTCGATTAAAATTTTATTAAAACATGTACTTGAACATTTATGCATGTTTCCATATACAGGGTGCGGCAAAAGTATGGATACACTTGGAAATTTCACGGAATAAGCGTAGAAAAAAAAATCAAAAACTACATACCCGACGTATTTTTCGACGGGGAATCCAATGGTGACTTTGAATCTGAGTTTGAACATAATCTTCAAGCTCCAGCGACCCTAAAATCGATATTTTAAATGTAACCCCCCATTTTTTTATTGCAGATTTGAAAAGAGCGAAAAATTTTACGTTGAAACGTGTATTTTGCTTTTTTTTCAAGGTCATAATTCAATATTAAGTTCGAACGAGGACTTTTTTTCTAACTGTAACTTTTTTATACAAAATGGGGGTCACCGTGTGAATAATCGATTTTTGGTGTCACCGTAGCGTATAAGTTGTGTTCAAGGTCGAATTCGAGCTCGCCATCGGATTCCTCGTCGAGAAATACATCGGATAAGGGGTGTTTTTGATTTTTTTTCTACGCCCATTCCGCGAAATTTCCAGGTGCATCTATATACTTTTGCCGCGTCGGGGGGCCATACACCACATTACACACGGTTACATTATATCATAGACTCATTTTTTGTGCGCAAATGAGCAGCAGAATCCGCCGAGTCGATGAGTCTTTCCGCGCGATGTGCAGAGCGCGCGACGAGGGTCGGTGCGGAAGCCAAAAGCGATTACGACACATACGCGCACCCCGATCGCGTAATATCTATATGCGGAAAAGGCGCGTATAACGCACGCAGGGTGGACGACGATCGACGATGACGTATTCGTTTACAATCGAAAATTATGACGCGCGCGTGGTTACAATAGCGTTTCGCGCAGCTCTCGTCGTCTCTATCCTTTTGTGCGCGTGTGTACATAGAGTCGCGGGAGCGCGAGCTTTTCATCAATATTGTGATTAGTGCTTCGTACCGCGCGTGCTGTTACTACGCGATATATATATACATAGGCGATTCGGTTTTGAATGTCGTCGTCGTTACACTGCTACTCGTTAGCCGTTTGCGGGGGCTGATCACACAACCGCCGCCACCGTCGCGTGGATTATTATTTTTTGCGATATACACGTACATCCGCATCTATACGTATACGTATTTCCGATCTTTTTATACGCACAGCACAGCAAGAAGCAACGGTGATGGTGGTGGTGGTGGATGGTGTCGTGTATAGATCCTTTTTTTTTCTCTCTCTTCCTTCGTTCTTTTTTTCTTCTTTTTTTGGGCGCGCAAGCTCTCAGCTGGCTCTGCGTATTATACTCTGCGAGGCAGCAGCAGCAGCATCGCGTGTTACGCCCATTATTTTCCGCTCGCTAGGATGGTATTTAGCTCTCTGCTCCACCGTCGACGAGTCGAGAAAGAGCTACATGGGCGCTATAACACTTTTCTCCACCGCTGCTGCTATGTCACGCGAGACTCCCCATCCAACCCTTCCCCCGCACCACATATATACACATTGTTCCAATTAATTCACTCGCTGCGTTTTATCCTAATTTTTTTTCTAACCGATAATTATTCGTCTACTAAACGTTCTTATACGTAATATGTGAATAAGGTGCCGTTGGTGCAGTTTTGGGCCCGCTATATATCGCACGCGAAAGTATCGAGTAAAAGGCTTAGAAAATCTCGAAATAAAAAGTTTCGTTGCATATACGTCGTAAAAAAAAAATTAACCGGTGGCGTTACAGCGAACTCCACTTTTGAAAAGGTGCATAGTCGTTGTGTGCTTCGTTACCCAGGAGAGAGAAAGAGAGAGAGAGAGAGAAAAATGAGAAAACTTGGGCCGCCAAGTATAGCGATTTATACGATAAATAACGTTTATGTCTTCTCAAAATTGCCGTAATTAGTTAATTTAGCGCGCGCGTAGGTATGTATTGGGGCTAAATATCCTGTGTACGCTCGAGTTTCGAGTTTGTTGAGTTTTTTTTTGGTTCTTTATCGAAAAAGTTTTGTACATATATAGCGTCAAGAAGGAAAACAATGAACGAAAATTAACAGGCCCTGGACAACGGTTATTACGCATATATAATATAGCGAAAATTTAGAGCGCGCGAAAAGTATCTCGAGAACGTGTCGCTATATATATATATATATATATATGTACGCGGTTTCGGCGAGGCTTTAATTTATTGCCAACGCTGGAATAGCACCGTTAATATATTACATATATTTCTATAACTATAAGCGAGCGAAATATTTTCGTGTCACTTTGTCGATAATTTTCCATACACGTAATATATCATCACATAACCGATTGCTAATTTATCATATCGCGGCGTCGGGGGGGGGGGGGGGGGACACGATCGAAAAATTATTTTATATTACGCGTCGTGGTTCATCGCTCGAATTCTATAAATAAATGATTAAACGAATCGCCGTATTAATTTTTGCCTCATCCTTCGTAAGATACACGTTAATGGAAACAATTTCATTTCCCATTGGTTTTGAAAATTTAAATAATGCAACGACCATTTCGTATTTCCAAGTTGTCATCCGTTCGAGCTTCCTTTAATTATTTTCTGCGCGATTCCTATTTTTCGATACCATAGCAAAATGTCGACGTATATATTATAAGCCCCCCCCGTAGAAATGCCCGCGCGTCTCGACGGCATGGAAATGAAATTCGCCGAGGCGCGGCTCTCGTTTCTCGAGTAGATCCCTTGCTTGGTATATACTTTTTATTATGTACAAAAGCGAAGACACTTCTGAAATTGAGCAAATAAATTGCTGACTGCGGCGAGCGAGGCTGGAATACAGTTCGATGAACAAAGAAAGAGTTATTTGAGTCTTGATAAATTTTTTATTCATTAAAAATGCATTACTCATTATAACCATGTATATAATAATGTATATGATTTATATATATATATATATATATATATTTTATTATTATGTAACAAATAAGCATTTCTCCGATGCAATCGGGGACATTTATACATATATAATATTTTTAATTTTTTTGTTGTTGTCATTTTGATATAATCGGGAACGAACATACACGGAGGATTATCTTCTGAAAAAACACGTCGTTTTATGCTTCTTTTTTTTCTTGTAAATCATAATCATAATAACAGCGATAATAATTAATCATCGAAAATCGTTCATGGTACAATTATTATCGAGTAAACGTGATCCCAAATTGTCGCTCTTCGACTAGCCCGTCCTATGTATGTACACATATACGCACATGCGCGCACGATGTCAATTACACACATGTCGTCGTCGTCGTCTCTTGCTCGTTGGTCCTGTATATGTATTATGTATTCGTGCAAATATCATGTCTTGATCAGCTATATATATGCCTCTGCACACACACACACACTCGTTTGATGATGATTATTATGTGCGCTGTATACACACGTAATATGCGGGTTCGTATGTGTATGTGTGTGCACTTGCACTGACACAGACACAGATCAGATGTAATGACGCACCACGACCCCCTGCCTGCGATTGACTGCGCGTCTGCGTCGGTGGTGCCTGCAGAGCAGCTTCTTGAAGGCGTTGCGAAACTCCGGCGAGAAGACCGTGTAGATGGCCGGATTCAGGGTCGAGTTCAGATACCTGCCAAATAACGGACCAACGTTATATTATTTTGTTTGAAAAAAAAAAAATAAATAAATCAAAATAAAGATAAAATTTGTCAGTCGCTACACGTACGCGCGAGCGAAGGGCTTGGTATATATATAGAAATCAGCCCCCGTAAATTGCGCGCGAGCACACTGCTAAATAAGTTGAGTAAATTACATTCGACGTCATTATACTACTGCGAGGGAGAGAGAGAGAGAGAAACAAAGGCGACGACGACGTTTGCAGGCAAACAATCGGGACGGCGAAAAGTAAATTCGAAACTCGCGCGCTCGACAGTCAGTCAGAGCAGTAGGTTAGCAGATATAGGTAGTAGTAGTAGTACACGAAACTCGATTAGTTTTTTTTTTTTTTTTTTTTTTTTTTTTTAAAGACGACGATACAATTCAATCAGGCGCAGTTAAATTAACCCCCTCTGCTGCTCGTGTATACCATATACTACTTTGTTATATCAATTACGACTTTAAACATTTCAATTGACGCGCTTTTAATTACTCGAGGCTCGACCGATTTTTATATTTATTGAAAACGAGAGTCATTGTTGCGAGAGATAGTACATCAGCCGTCAATGAATACATATTCTTTCATTCAGAAATTTAGGAGTAAAATATATTCACGTGACTCTGATTATTTCTCCAGCCGTTGAGGTTTTGAAGCTAAATTTCTGTACATTAATAGGGGCTCGTTGAGTAACGAAAAGTCATACATACGGGCGTAATGTATACATTACTGCTATATCGCTGCTCATCCTTCAAAATCATTGCTCAAAAGTGTTACATATGTACGTACAGCCATCGATCTAAAATTCTGGCAAAAGTCGATTTATATAAGACGCATCGCAGAGTTTCGAGAAAGCACACAATTAAATCGATCGATTTTCTTATAGATCTTTCATTCAGAAATTGGCAAATCGGTCCTCATGTTTTGAAGCGAAATTTCTCCGTTAAGTTATACATTTAAATAAGCGCCCTAGTGTACGTAACACGTGTATAGTCGGTTCAGTACTCGTTGCGACACCAAAGCGTAAACAATACAGATATATATCGCGCATAGTTCGCAGCACGCCAGCAAGTTATTTTCGCGAGGAAAATAAAACAAGTGAAAGTAAAAAGATGTCCACGCCCGAGAAGCGCATGAAAATGTCCGTCGACCAGCTCAACGATGAATTCAGCAGAAAGTTGAAGATCATCCGCGAAGAGTTCAGACGCGAGTTGGCCGAAAAGAGATACCAGTATCTTCACAATTCCTATCTCTTGTTCAAAGACATGAAGAATCGATCCGATCTGCTGGTCCGCATTCGGCGGTCGGAGATCGAGACTCTTCTCGACAAATCCGTGGAGTTCTGCGGCGAGGAGGGCGAGCACAAGTATCCGGGCAAGGAGATCGTCGAGTTCGTGGTCGGCAGCGGCTTCAAGGACGAGCCCGACCAGCTCGACGCCAACGGCGTGCCGATCTCGCGCCGAGCCACCCTCGTGCATCGCGCGGCCGGATACATATTCCCGGTGCGGGAGAAGCTGATACCCGACCTCTTCGAGATTTACGACAGGGTCGACGTGAATTACGCCGACGAGACCGGCCTGACGCATTTCCACGTGGCCTGCGAGAACGGCTGCGCGGACGTCGCGAGGAGATTCCTCGAGGAGGGCCGGGTGGATCCGAACGTCGTCGCGACGCAGACGGGCGACGCGCCGCTGCACTTCGCCGTGAGGTACAACAATCTGGAGGTGATCGAGATGCTGCTGACGAGAGGCGCCGAGCCGAACGCGGCCAACGTCAAGGGATGGACGCCTCTGCACCAGATGAGCCAGGACTGGTTCGACGAGGACATGGTGAGCAAGTTCTGCGAGATCGGCGAAAGGCACTCGAAGCCGGTAGAGATCGACGCCCGGGACAAGGAGGGCAAGACGCCGTTGCACTTGGCGTTAGAATCCAGAGGCGAGTGCTGCAAGAAGGCAAATCGCCTGGCTGCTGGAAAGAGGCGCCGATCCTAACGCGGTCAACGAGAAGGGATTGACGCCCCTCCACGTTATTTGCGGTAGGAAATACGACGACGACGTGACGGAGCTCTTCTTCAAGATCACCAAAGAACTGGACAAGCCGGTGCGGATCGACGCGAGGGACAAGTCGGGCCGGACGCCGCTGCAATGGGCCGTGGCGACCCTCAAGCCGAGCGTGATCGCTGCCCTCGTGAAACGCGGTGCCGACTTGTCC
The DNA here is from genome assembly GCA_034770305.1 of Trichogramma dendrolimi. Lineage (NCBI taxonomy): Eukaryota > Metazoa > Arthropoda > Insecta > Hymenoptera > Trichogrammatidae > Trichogramma > Trichogramma dendrolimi. The sequence goes on from JAPMIB010000045.1 coordinate 1,086,795, forward strand.
GGCTTTCAATTCCCCAGCGAGGCCCACTTCGACGAGGCGTTCGGAGCCTTCAAGGGTTACCAGAGGCACGAGTTGAAGCTGAGAGTGGCGTCGGGCTTCTTGGCCACCCTCAAGAGCCTCGAGGAGAGAGGATACAAACTGGCCCGCGGCGACGTCCTCACGATCATGAAGCTGTTCGTCGTCCACGGATTACTCGACAAGTCGGCGACGTTCAAGAGGCTTTGGAGAGAAGACCAGGAGTTCGTGAGCAAGGTGAAGCAGATCGAGATCGAGACGAGCCTGTCGCTGCACGACCTGTTGCGGCTGCGACCCGAGGAGGTGGCGAACCGAGTCGCGAGCATGGACTACCGCGACTTCTGGCGCAAGTGTCGACAGTGGCGGCTTCCCGACGAGCACAGAGAGGCTTGCGAGCAGCACCTGTGCGAGTTGATTTTGAGATACTTCGTGCACCGCTGGACGCTGGATTCTTTCATCGAGCTCACGTGTTATTGACGCGCCGATTCGACTGCTGCTGCTGTTGAAATTATCGTGTCGTCGATCGCAGCCGATCCAAGCCAAAGCTCTTCGATAGCGATCGATCGGCATAATTGCAGCGTTTGGTTTTTTTTATCTCTTGCGTTATTAATTATTTCAGATAATTCAAGTAAATAAATTTAAAAAAACCGCTGCCACTCATAAAAGTATTATCAATCCTACTTTATTTATAAATTTTAATAAAACGATTTTTCAAACTGAAACCCTGTGCAAAACAATTTAATTCTGACTTGTTGGAACTTTAATTTTTTTTATTTTTTATTTTTTTAAAGACTTTATTTTTCATGCTTGTTTTTTTTTAATTTTTTACAATTTTTTTACTTTCATAGCTTGATGATTTTAATCAATTAATTTTGGAGAAGATTAAATTCTGAGCTAATTTAATGTTTTAGATTCACTTTTTCAAATTTCCAGTTTTTATTTGTCATTGAATTTTAAAAAATGATTGGGCCTGCTGACGCGGCCTACGAAGAAAACTTTTTGAAAGATTTTGATTTCTGTTAGGGATCCCCACCTAAATAACTCTGATCTGAACGTTGCACACAGTGCTGAAAGGCTAAAATTGCAAAAATAAGCTATTTTATGATACAAAGGCCTATTTTGCAACCTTTTTTACATTTTGTAGGGCTCGAAGATGTCAATTTATGTTGAAAATGTAGATTAACATTAAACTGTGTTCATATAACAAAAAAGACAAAGAGGAGTGAATTGGTGTATGACTCCCCTTAACTAACGAAAAACATCATTATACAAAAGTAGACAAATCTTGAAAAATTTGCAAAAAAGCATGAAATTACAAATCACGGAAGGTTTGGAGAACTAAGCTCTAATTAACGAGAAAGAAAAGCTTTCTCACGCTTATTTATTGAGCATTTGAATTTTTTATTTCGAGCTTCAGTATAATTTTGTTTTTTAATATAATATTTGTATTTTCGCGTATTTGGATAATTTTGGTCTCGATCAGATGCCGCAAGGTAATGAATGCACATAATTGGCAAAACTCGTGGTGTTAATTTATTTATTCGATTGACATTAAAAAAATACAACGTTAAAAATCATCACACATTCAAAAATACTAGGAACATTCCCATCATGATCAACTTTCGATTGCCTATATACCATAAATATGTAAATTAAATTGTCCACGTTGGACATAACTTTTTTTTTCAATTTGTTCAATTTTGTTCAATTTTTTTTCTCCATTCAGTAAAAGAAATAAATTATAAAAATTAATTAAATGCATCACCGTGTCTTTTAATTCATACGAAAACTCTCTCTCTCTCTCTCTCTCCTCATCGAAATCGCGTATAATACGCTTAACTTACCCGAGCCACTGAAAGAAGGCAAACAGCAGCGCGTTGATGTCGCAGTCCTGGCAGATGGGCAGCAGCAGGGCGATCGTGAAGAAGGGCATCCAGCAGACGACGAAGGCCCCGGTGATGATGAACAGCGTCTTGGCGGCTTTGCGCTCGCGCCTCGAGTCGGCGGCGATCTTTTTGCGTCGGGCCTGCGTCGTCGTCGAGGCCGCCGCAGGGCCGCAGGGCCGCGCGGGCGACGACGCGTCCAGCTGCATCGACGGCACGTCCGGCTGCAGCTGCTGGTCCGCCTGATGATGATGATGATGATACGACGTGCGCTCCGGCGACGTGTTGTTCGACGAGACGTTCGTGAAGACCGTCGTCGTGGTCTCGGCTTTGGCAATGAAAACGCAACGCAAATATTTCAGTTTTTGTTTTTGTTTTTCCGACGAGCGAGCGCTCGAAAAAAAATATATCTCTTCTTCTTCTTCTTTTCGAGAGTAAAAATTTTTTCAGACAAATTTAACCAACCGACTTCCGTTTAAAAAAAAGAAAAAAAAATCTCACATAATTCATCAACTCAATTTGGAAATCGTGTGCTTTTTTTATCCTCCCCCCAAATTACGGGGTACTTTCGAGTACGTATTAAGCCGCGCGCTGTGCTCTTCGTTCCGCGTCCGCGCATTTATACCGGGGATGCGGCTCTTTCTATATCGCAGCAGCAGCAGCAGACAACCACAATTAATGATACTTATATTCTGCCCCTGCTGCACGCGCGGCGGCGGCTTGTGTACTTTCCTCGTATATATTTTCCCTTCCAATCGTATAATGGAATATAGTACCAATTAAGGGCCGCCTGATAGGCTCCTTAGTCAGATCTAACTGACAGCTCCTGCGAGGAGAGAGAGTAAGTCGCGAGAAGTAAATCGAGGGGCATTTAAGACTCGGGAAATATATAGTCCCTGGCAACTATATAGTAATCACGGATCGCTTGATCTATATATCGTGTGTGGGTGCTCGAAATTTTGGACGCTATATACTGGACTTATGCGATAGCTCGACAATTATATTTTCTTCCTGTTTTCCTTTTCGATAATTCAAGTATTAACAATGAAATTGCGAACGAATAAGAAACGGAAGAAAAAAAAATCATTCCCATCGCGCTATGTTTTCGTAGCAGCTTAAAATCCGATAATTGAAAGTGTGTGTGCGTGCGCGCTTGTAAGTTTGCCGAGAGAGAGAGAGCAAATTTTTCATTGATCCAATTTTGCGATATACACGTATAACGAACGTAAAGGGTGGTAGGGGGGGGGGGGGTAGGTAAAGGACAGCGCACAGGTGAGATATGTGGAATATAAGCCGATGATCAGCGAAGATATTGCAATTACCTAAATCAACATAATACATGTACGTCGTTACGTGTAAATATATCCATCGTCCTCGTGTGTAGTATAGGCTTTATATCCCCGCGCGCGCACCTATGCATATAACTCAGCTCTCTCTCTCTCTCGCCTGTTTCGGAATATCGATTCGATCGATGCTCTCCCACCCTCCAGTAAAAACTACATCGGTCCGATAAATTTCTCATTTTTTTCAATGATGTGTCATCGGGGGGTCCGAATATACATAAATTTATTTATACAAAAGCAGCTAATATAATTCGGGCAAAGTTTCGCGCGCTAATCGAATTCTACACAAAGCGCTTCTAAAATTCACTTTAACGGCAATTAATGAATCTCTCTATCATGTATTTAATAATGCCGCGAGATCGCGAATAATTAGCTCGTCTTGTGATATAATTTTAATTAGATGCTGTGCGCGTCCGACGTCTCTCTCTCTCTCTCTCTCTCTCTCTCTCTCTCTCGCCTTTTTCAACTTATATTCATCGTTTCTCATTTCCGCGCGATGTGTATTATTATAAATGCAGCATAGGGTACAAGCTGATGTATTGTGTATACTGTACACGCGAAGAGGACGACGTTGCCGTTCGGTACGAGGTGTCACGCCGCTACTGCTGCTGCTGCTGCTGCTGGAGGGAAATAATTATGAAAATTTTGATATACATCAGCCGTGTTGTGCTTTTGTATGTGCGCGTGTCCGACCAAATACTTATGATGCAGCTCGTTGAATTGATTGTCACGCTGGTTAAAATATTTTCAATGTATCTCTCTCTCTCTCTCCTCGTTGAATATTAACGACGCGGGATTTCCACGTTTTGACGTGGATATAACGAAATAATAATAAAAAGTAAAAAAACAAAAAAAAACGACGTATCTTTTTTTTTGTATAGCTCTATTCATCGTACACGGTACGAAGCAGATTTTCTTGATGAACATCTGTAAATTTTTTTCATAAAATGTCGAATTCAAAGCGGTAAGAATAAAATTGAAAAAAAAAAACAGCTGAAACTGCACAGGATTAGTGTATCGCATCTTCTGCACTTTTTTTTTTATTCGATCGAGCTTTCGAGAAGTTTCGTGTCAATCGGTCGAGTGGTGTCTTTCTACACAATACCGCATTGATCGAATTAAATCGAGCGCCGAATGAATTCGCGGGAAATTGCATTTTACTTTTTTTTTCGCCTCCCCTCCCACAGTCGCAAGCACATAATGGGCTCGATATTAAGCTATTCGCGTGCGCTACACGCAATCGTTCATATGTTTTATCTGTATGTGTAGAAGATATATATTTTATAAATGCATATAGCCAAATGCACAGCGCGAGTATTGCCCGGCCGAAAGTAATTAGGTCTTCGATTACGGCGATAATCCGTTATATACTACCGTTTCGCGCATTGTTTTGTATGTACATACGTATACGCGCGTGTCTGTTGGCGTAGCAGCGGTCTGTCTGCGCGCGAGCTTTTGAAAAACTCGTTATATATATATATATATATATTTATACGATTATGCTTATACATATCGAAATTCTATCGGACGATATAATTCAGCGCTGTACGTTTGTATCGAGGCCTCGATAATAATACGCCAGCCTGGAATTTCCGTCCATTAGACGGATTTTTTTTTCTTCTTTCGCGTGTTTGGGAAATCGGAAAAATGTTGATCGGATTTGTGAGTTCTATTGCGCCGATGCACATGATTAACTTGGCGCGATCGATTTTATATTCGTGCTCTTATGCATCATCGTCTATGATGCTCCACGCGCCACTATTACGCAAGCTCGCGCGCGCTCGCTGGCAAAATTCGCTCCGCGGTAAACGATATATTTATAACCTCGGACACATTCGGCGAAATCGCGAATTGATTATTTTAATTGCTCGATCGGAGCAAATATTATCTCTTTATATTTTAGATCTATTGTTTTTGCGAACGAGCGGGGGATATTTTTATGTACACGCGCGAATGACGACTAAGACGACTAAGACGACGACGTCTACGACATTATACGTAATATACCTCTCTGTTTTGATCCAGTTGTGCGCGAGGCACGCGGGGCTTTTACTTTTATTTTTATTTTCATTCAAAATTACCTCGCGAATGGCTCGGGGCCTTGTCGGTACACGCGACACAACGGAATATAAATAACGATGTATAAATTTTGTGCCTCTCTCTTCGCGCCCGACAGTGTGTCCGCGTCTGTGTTCGTGCGTACGTGTGTTATACATCCGATGTATAGCCTGAGAGAGAGGAGAGAGAGAGAGTAGAGCTAACGCGCGGAATAATAAACTTCCACCCTCGCGCACGCACATTATCATAAATAATAGAGAGTTCGATATGCGCATATAAAAGTTTTATTTTAGAGATTCGTGTGTGCGTATTTTTTTTTTTTTTTTTTTTTTTTTGCACGGGGTAGCGCGCGGACACAGTGCGTACGCATATATACGTACCATACGTATATATACGATATGTGTATGAGGTTCTGCTAAAGAAACATCCGCGCGCGGCGAGCGGAATCTCCGAAAGAAAACTTTTATTCGCGTATCGAAGCTTCTATTTTTCATTTTCAATGTTTGCGCACACGTATATATATACATATATTTTTTTACACCCGCGAGGTATGCCCATGCCCCGCCGTGCGCTCGCGCGTTTGCAAACCAAAACTTTTTTTTCTTTGCTACATATACATATATACTATATGTATAGTACGCAGTAGCAGCAGCATCGGCGAGCGAAGAAAATAACATTTTCATGAAGTCAAGTGTACCGCTTCGAGGGTTTGTTTTTTTTATTTTTTTTTGTAAACCAAGCAGTGCAAGAGCGCCGCATTATACAAGAGCCGAGTCTTTTTGTTGTTGTTGTGTGCAGTGCGTCTGCGTAATTTCGGCACGAGCCTCGAGGCCCCGATTAACGCGTTTGTCCCCCGCCCCCACCTTCCTCCGTATCGAGGCTGCACCGCGGTTGGAAGCGAATAAAAAAAAAGAAGTAAATAAATGAATAAACGAAAAAAAAAAAACAGTTACGATATACAGAGCTGGTCGCGGCAATATTTGCTTAAACTTTAGCTCTTGCGCGGCGGCGGGTGGCAAACTGATTTACGATCGAAGCTGATACACACCGTCGCCGTGCTTGGTATATAGCTTGCATATACGAGCTCGGAGAAAGCTAGCTAAATGTTAACTGGCCTGCTGCGCGCTCGAGGCCCACCACCCCCATTTATTATCATCTAGTCGCCTTTCCGCGTCCCTTTCTCTCTCTCTCTCTTTTATATAGAACGCCTCGCGCGCTCGCGCAGTCGTATTGCACAAATAATATACCCGTGTGTGCCACTGTAGACTTTACACAATCGTTATACTATATTTCACACGGGCTCGAGCCTCCGATAAGGCATTATATAGCGTGCGCGAAGGCCGCAAATATTATGCCATCTAATAAACGTATTGTGCGTTGAGTGTTTGGGGAGGGTAATAATACGCCGTGTATATATATTAAAGCTAGCGCAACTCCTTATGCATCGGAGCTCGGGGTGCGATATTATATAAGTCATCGTTGTGTTGTAGCACGTCGATACCGATGATGACCGCTAGATGTCGTATTGCCTTTCCACAAACGATTCGGTCGACCTGTTTTTTTTTTTATAAAATCACGGTCCCCCTCGAAAAATTCAATTTTCTTCTAAAGCACACTTCGCTAGCGAGCAAAAAATTGAAAACGTACATCACGGCAATGATAATTATATATGTAAATACGTTACCGGATATGGTGGGCAGGGGCCTGCCTATCACGGCCACGACGGCCGCCGCTATGCCTCCGCTGGTCTGCGCCTGAGCCAGGGCGCCGCCGACCGCGTGACTGCTGCCCATCTGCTTCGGCATCTGCATGAGGTTCGTCGTCGTCGTCGTCGCACCCTGCACCGTGCTCGGGCCTCCTCCCATCGGTCGAGTTTCTGCGCCCAGCCAGAGTTACCATATATATATTACATCGCGATATATTAATAATAATATATTTTATAAAGTTTCGAGCTTGCGTGCCCGGTGCACAGCTACGCTCCGTATACATGCATCAAGCTCGCTCGCCGCAGTACCACTCGTCGCGACGCGCTGCAAGCTCTCGCATATATATGTATGTTTGGTGGTGTTGGAGCAAGCCTGCACACGACTTGGACATTTTGTTTACGAGGCTACTGCGCTGCAAGGGAGAGAGAGAGAGAGAGCGGAGCTGTTGTGACGTGCGCCGTATACCGCGCACACCAGTGCCAGTGGTAGTAGGGAGCTTCCGTGCGCGCGGCAAGAGCATATCCAGATCCGCAGGCAATATGAACACGCGTGCCACGCGCGTTACACACCGTTCGTGTATATATATATTATTATTATTATATATACGTTATATTACATACGCCCGAGAGAGTCGGTGCGCTTGCCTTACAGCACGGACATATATATACGTACAGGTGCAGCAGTAGCAGCTGTATTACAACTACATCCCACATAGTTCGTAGCGACTACTACTACTACTCTCGGCGCGCCCGAACTGTAATGCCGTAAAGTTACACTACGTATATATATAAGAGCGAGATAGATATACGGCCGAGATAGCATATGTAATAATATAGCTTCGGGCTCGGTCCTACAGTAGTCGCTGTAGTTTTCGCATATATACAATAATAGTTGCGCGAGAGAGAGAGAGAGAGTTAAGAGATCGGATCGTGTACCACCGCTACTACTACTACTGCTACTACTACTACGGTAGGATCCGACCTTTAGCGCGAAGAGGAGATGACGCGGCTATACCACTGTATTAAGGGCGAACGGACCTATGGACGCGCAAGGATTATAATCTTTGCGCGCCGTAGTTTCGATTCGGAATCCGAGAGAGTGACGCGCGCAGTACGTATATGCGTGTCTATATATATATTTTTGCGCGTCGCGGGCACCGCACCGCCTTTATATACGACACACGATACATTTGCGCGCGACGCATCGAGCCGAAAATGATTCCTGCCGTTGTATACGGAGAGCTCGAACGTTGCGTTTGATTCTCTGACGTACGTATACGTGTACGCGATGGGTTTACCTTATCATTATATCGGCGCGCTTTCTCTCGCTAGCGGAGAGCTTTAATTGGGATGATTTTGCGTACTTTACACACACATATATATACCTACGTTGTGCATCGGTCGACTGGCCCACTCGCTTGCGTATGCGCTTGCGGGCGGTCTGGAATATCCGCCAGTAGAGTATGAGTATGACGAGCAGCGGCAGGTAGAACGACGACACGGTGGCGAATATCTGCGAAAAGAGAGAGAGAGAGAGACAGAGTAACAACAAACAACAAACAACAAACTCGCATCGACAACACACAATCGAAGAGATATATATAAGTACAAGGACAAACGTGTGCGGCGTGCTATCATATAATATATAGAAATCACGAATCGCGCTGCTGCTGCTGCTGCTGCCGCTGCTGTTTTCCGCTACTCTACTCGCACGCAGCAGCAGTGCAGCTCGTGATTTTACTTCCGAATCGACGAGAGAGAATTTCGTACGTGCGGAACGCGGTATATAGCTACTATAGTACTACTGTACTGTCGTCCTCGTCGTCGTCGTCTCTGATTGCTGCGGCTCTGCTGCTGCTGCTGCTGGTCGCTGCTCTAGCTAGCTCTCAAAGCATCTGATATATCCGCGCGCGCACTGCAGCAACGTCGAATGTGGAACCTGATATAAATTTAAACTATGCCAGCTGCACGAATATACGATAGAGGGATGTATATATCATCTTTCGTTGTACTGCATACGCAGTGTGTGTGTGGTCACCCCCCCCCCCCCCCCCCCCCCAGTTCCTAGGGTTATATCTAGACCAACATTTTGTTTTCCTATTTACTGCATGTATGAATGCGCGTGTGTGGGTGTGTGTACATTATGTAGTGCAAAACGTAAGCTTACATCATTTGCGTAACTGCGCAATAATTAAGACGTTGCCGCTGCCGCTACTGCTTAATTTACAAATTATATACTATGTACGATGTATATAATGGCTGAAATTGCTGCGCCGCGCCGCACCCCTCCCTCGGACCCGCCGTGTGCACACGCGATATCCTCTCGCGCTTTATCATCGAAATATACAGACACAAACACAAACACAAACACACACACACGATACAACAAGTTGCATCGCTATGCTCCGCGCTCCATCCAGCCGCGCGCGTTATCATTAATGCGCTACATTATTTACAAATTACTATACTGCGCGCGAATTTCTGCCTGCGTAAACGCAATACTCGCATTCGCGTTTACGTATAGTACTATTTGTACATTGCGCGTACGCGCGTGCGCATCGCATTAAAAATTGTTTAAAAAGAAAAAAGAAGGTTTTATGCGCAGGAGTTGGCGCGTATACCTGATAATACATGTCCTGGCTGACGAGGCAGGCCTTCTCCACGACGACGCGCTGCTCCCACTTGGGATCCTTCCAGCCCAGCAGAGGCGCGATGCAGACGAGGAACGAGACGAGCCAGACGACGCCGATCATGAGGCCGATTCGACGGGCGGTGCGGTGATGTATGTAGTCGATGTTCGTCACGGCCCAGTACCTATATATATATACATGTAAAACGTACATTTGTAAAAAACAAAAAAAAGTTGTCGACTAGGGCGGCGGTGTAAACAACGAGTGCGTGCGTGCGCGTGTCCTCCGTCGATTTTTTCTTTGTCATGTAGAGGAGGTAAACGTTTGAGTATAAAATTGAGCTAGCTGCTGCTGCTGCTGCTGGTGAGCTTTTACTGCGCTTTAGCAGCATATACAGCTCCTCCCCTATATATATATATATATAGCGATTTATGTATTATGCGCGCGCGATCGCGCGATAAAACTTATAAACGCTCGCGCCCCCAAAGTATTTTCCGAAGTTATATATTTACGAAAATCTTCTGCGCCGATCGAAACAATCTTTCGTTGTATAAACATATCGGCGCGCGGAGCTGCAAGCTCCTCCCGCCCACCAACTTGCTCGGTGCAGGCGCGCAAAGTTTGTATGCATTCGCATGCATTATCATTATTATATATATATATATATATATAGTTTAAGGCGCTCGCTTGTGTACCCAAGTAAATTACGTCCACCCGCCTCCCCGTGCAAGATTGTTGTGCTTTGGTGCTGCGTACAACGATATAGGATCGATTAATTTAGCGTAGTGCAAAAAAATTTTCGACGGATTCTTCGCGAGCTCCGGAGCTCGCGGAAGTCGAGAATAATAGAGATTGAGTATATTGCGAAATCGTAAAAAGGCGTAGTAACGGCGGCAGCGTATAAACGAAAGAATATCTAAAAAAATAAATAAAATAAATAAAAACCTTTTCTGATCTTTCTCTCCCTCTTCCTCCTCCTCCTCCTGTATCACCACGCACGTATTGGTGTATACTCCGCGTGGGTATATATGGGTGCAGCAGCAGTAATCCGCTTGTTGGTACACGCGTATATATATGAAAAATTGTACATACGTGGGTAATACAATGTGTTGATACTATCGCGTACTGCGTCCGGGAGGGATGGAGGGAGGGAATGAAACACTGCGCGCCGAATAATAAACAAAAATTTCTATCGAGCGAAAATCAAATTTATGGACTTTACTTCGACTGAATACTGGTTAAAAATTATTTCTCTCTCTCTCTCTCTCTCTCTCTCTTGCTCTCTTGGGCACGCGCGTAACGATTCCAGCCGAAAGAGAGAGAGAGAGAGAGAGAGAGGTAAAAAACATTTCGAAAAAATCGCGCATTCAACGCGCGTAATATCAATCGATGAAAAAAGAAAAACCGCATTGGTTACGTGTGGCGAACTACTACTGCTATTACTATTGCTGCCGCTGCCACACGTGCGTCATTGTAAGTTTGAAAATCGTCGCAGTTACATGGGCGCTCGTACTATATATGTAATACGGCTGGAATCAACAAACGACGACAAAAATCGAAGTGAAAAAAATTTAAATGTTTATTTTATTTACGATATACAAGCCTCGTAATGGTTAAACGGGCAATTTTTACGCGAGTCAGCAGCAGTAGTAAAGCTCGCGCAGTAGCAGCGCAGCAGCAGCGGCACACATGACTTTAAAAGATTGATTCCGTACACATACACACATACCCGCGCTCACATAGAGCATAGAGAGTTTCGTGCCGGCGAGCTTGCGAGCTGCATACGAATCTATTTGATTGAACGTACAAAGAGGCGATGAAATTGAATCGCGTTGCCACTCTCTCGCTCTCCCTCTGTGCCCAGAGAGTATAGTGAATTTTTCGACATCGCTGTAAACGCGGAGAAACGTTTTGAAATCCGACTGTGTAGCTCGTGGCACAAAAGTTCCTCTCAGCTGCTTTCGTGTTGAGAGCACGCGTGTGCACGTGTATGTGTGTGTGCGGCTTATATATATATCGGAAGCTGCTGCATATAGAGGGTTGTAATGCTTTGTGCGCGACGAAGTTTGATCGCGTCGACTCGGCCGAAGATTAAGAACGTAATGTCGCGCATCGCGAGTGAGTATATACCGGTATATATGAGCAAATCCAGAATTTTTCTTCCATTTCACGGGCTCAAATCGACACCAAAAATTTTTTCGTGGTACGCGAGTAAGGGTCATGGGAAAACGTTCTTTGGGGACCTAGAAACATAAAAAAATGCGTGAACACGAAAAATTTTGATAGTGAATTTTTCTATATGCACTTTTGTGCACCGCATATGAAAAATCACGATTTAGCATGGTGAGAGTATAGAAACACTTGTGAGTATCGCAAAATAAGCGTAAAAAAAATTTCAAAAACCCCGTACCCAATGTATTTTTCGACGAGAAATCCAATGGTGACCTTAAATTTGACCTTGAACGTAACCTTGAAGCTCCAGCGATCCAAAAATCGGTTTTTCTAAGGAGAACCCCATTTTTATGACAGATTTGAAAAGAGTGAAAAGTTTTAAATTAAAATATTTCATTGATCCACCAATCGCGAAACTGCGAAAAAATAAGGGTAAGGGAGGTTTAAATGAAAAATTTAATAGAATTGCACTCGGCAACCAAATGATCGCCACAAAAATTTCATCGAAATTTGGTCGATTTTCAAATGCTTCTATCTTGGGCTATATTTATCGTATCGACACGAATTTTTTTCATTTCTTGGAAATTTTGTCCTCTTTGAATCCAGATATACTACGATAAGATTCGAGTTAATATCGAGTTACCAGTAGTATTTGAGCGCAACACTAAAAATTACTGAAAAAATGACTGTTTGAACGTGTACCAGTACCACAGTAATTTTTTTATCGAAATCTAACATACACCATCACAAAGTACTCTTTTCAATAAGTATTTTCAAAAAAAAAAGAGCTTTCTACGATTTTTTTAACGCCCTGTAGGTCGTTTTGAAGGTATACGATTTGTGTACGCAAAATGCCTAGAAAATCGTGTTGATTTCAGCTAAATGACGGATTTTACGTACTTTAAATGGTACCTTCAAATCGACCTACAGGGAGTTAAAAAAATCGTAGAGAGCTCTATTTTTTTTTTTAAATACTTGTTGAAAAGAGTACTTTGAGATGGTGTATGTGAGATTTCGATAAAAAAATTACTGTGGTACTGGTACACGTTCAAACAAATAATTTTTTTCAGTAATTTTTAGTGTTGCGCTCAAATACTGCTGGTAACTGGACATTAACTCGAATCTTATCGTAGTCTATCTAGATTTAAAGAAGACAAAATTTCCAAGAAATCAAAAAAAAATCGTGTCGATACATTAAATATAGCTCAAAATAGAAGCATTTGAAAATTTACAACAATTTGATGAAATTTTTTGTTGCGATAATTTTTGTTGCCGAGTGTAATTCTATTAAATTTTTCATTTAAACCTCCCTTACCCTTATTTTTTTCGCAGTTTCGCAATTGGTGGATCAATGAAATATTTTGGATAAAAATACAAAAAGTTAATTTTACTGTAAAACTTTTCACTCTTTTCAAATCTGTCATAAAAATGGGATTTGGATCGCTGGAGCTTCAAGGTTACGTTCAAGGTCAAATTTAAGGTCACCATTGGATTCCTCGTCGAAAAATACATTGGGTAAGGGGTTTTTGAAATTTTTTTTACGCTTATTTTGCGATACTCACAAGTGTTTCTATACTCTCACCATGCTAAATCGTGATTTTTCATATGCGGTGCACAAAAGTGCATATAGAAAAAATTCACTATCAAAATTTTTCGTGTTCACGCATTTTTTTATGTTTCTAGGTCCCCAAAGAACGTTTTCCCATGACCCTTACTCGCGTACCACGAAAAAATTTTTGGTGTCGATTTGAGCCCGTGAAATGGAAGAAAAATTCTGGATTTGCTCATATACGAGGTAATTATTATTTTTCGACGAAAAAAAAAAATACTCAATGAATATCGAAGAACCGAAGGCATTCGATATAGGTACGTACGTGACTGCGTGAGAGATCCGACATACGAATCCAATCGACTGAGTGGCAGCACACAAGCATCATCATGGTGTCGACGATCCAATCGGTATTGCCATTCAAAAGCTGTGCGCTGCGGCGTATATATCGTCGCGAAAAATATCCGACGGATTCTTTTCTCGATTCAAAATGTGTGCAAAGACAACTGCAACGCTTACTTGCGCGCAGTCTAATGTTACATAAGAGCGGGTCAACCAAATCGTTTATAGAAAGGCATACGACATCTAGTAGTCATTATTAGTATCAACGTAGAAAGATGACTATGGATTCTCAGAGTCGGTTTCGGACAAATTTTCGTAAGGTTTCGGACAAATATTTATAAATTTGTTGTACTCGGATTCGTAAATTATCATTTCGGTTTTGTAGGTGCGTAAAATTTTATTAAACAATCGTACAAACAATTTTTCTATCTTGACCTTGAGAGACCTTAATACATTTATCCCTCTTTCATCGTCCGCTCGGTAGCTGCTATAGAATTTTTTTTCAAGGCTCTAATAATTTTCGCGAATTCCACAAATTTAAGAGCTAATATCATTTCTACAGCGAATTTAGAGAACAAAAAAAGGACTTAATACGGATACCTTAAGTTCTCGAACTTTATGTAAGAGCGGGTTGACTATGTCGTTTACGCAGAGGCACACGACATCTCATAGTCATAATTGGCATTAACATTATAACGAACGTGACTGAGTAACAATCTGAAAATTGCGCTGGTATTGTTGCATTCAGATATCGTACGACTCTAATAATTGTGAACACACAGAATTTTTTGAATTATCATTAGTTATGTTGCATCATTATAAGTTGACTTATCCAAGCTTAAAAAATGTATCGTTCATTTTAATATTTTTCTTACATTTTTCGAGTTAAGACGACGTTGTACCTTTGTTTTCTAAAAAAAAATCTATCATATTAAATTTCTGAAAGCAGGTTTGTTAATGTTCATTTTTACTGTAGTTTCGATCGGTCGTCGAATTCATCGAATCGTTACACGTGCGTAACATCCCCTTCAAAGAAGGGGATAAAGATAAAAACGATTTCTTTTAGCTCTTGTCTGGCTATTATTAAGGATTTTCTCAAAAATGCAGAATAAAATTAATTTTTCGATTATAATGTACAAAGGAGACAGTGAAATAAACTTTTAATTTCTATCATTGTCTGCTCAGCCTCACAACTTCAATAACGGATATAAGAACTACCACACTTGGATGATTAAACTCCCATGTTATCAAAATCCATTCAAATTCTATATTATAAGAACAGCTCGACCAAATCGTTTACGGAAAGGCACGTGACACCTAATGGCCATTATTGACATTACGCATAACGATGACTCTGTCGTTCTTAAAATCGCGCTGTAATCATTTTCATTTTATCATCGTATCGAGCAAACCACACCATCCCAACGATTTGATTTCTTTTTTTTTCCATAAAAGAGATTTAGAAGAGGAAGAAAAAAAATCAAAGTTTCGATCGTCGCGATCGTCGTGAAATATTATAATCCATTAATTTATTATTCGGCGCGCGCATTATCATTCGCATTGCGCCCATTGTGCAAATGGCAATTATCATAAAGCTTTTTGCGCAATTAATCGTCCAAGACATTATCGTTCCGGGGGCGGGGGAGAGGCCAGGCCCGCCGTACATGCGCCCGAAAGCTCGTAAAACACAAATTAGAATGCGCGCACAAGCCCATTGTGAGAGATCGTATACAATTGTGTCACATAGTCTGGGTGTGTGTGTGTGTGTGTGTGGAAAGCAAAGCAAAGCCTTTCTACCCCAAAAAAAAAAAAAAAAAAAAAAAAAACGAAGAATAAATCGCGCCCGGATGTTTTAATCATGCATTGAAAGAAGAGAGAGAGAGAGATGATATATCGGTGTCAAGAGCAAGCCACACGCGATCTTCTCGCTCTTTCTCTCTCTCTCTCTCAGGCCACCTTTGTATCATAAAATCCTCGTGCGCCCATCAGGCCTTGATCAAAAAAATAGATGCGAAAATGAAGAGGTCTGGGCACACACATATCTACACACGTATGTACACAATAGCTTAAATGACACAGAAAAAGAAAACAACGACAACAGCCCAGCTTATATATTAGACTATCGAAAAAGATGCATGGATGTGTGTAAAATGTGTGTGTGCGTGTGTGTGTTCGTGTATCGTTAACCAACCTGTCGAGGGCAATGGCGACGAGATGTAGAATGGATGCAGTGCAGCATAATACATCACTGCTGGTCCACATGTCACATAACTTTGGACCGAGAGCCCATTCATGGGCCACCTCGTACAGAGCTCCTGCCAACAATACTTCACTAAAACGACTGTTTCTACACACACACACATATATTACGTAATAATGGTTTGAAAGGGATTATTTTCTGCGCGCGGAGTCATTATCGTCGGTCTAAACGCCGAGATTACAGCCGCAACGCGTGTATCTGAATTATCATCATGGAAAACCAAAAAGATCGTATCGGGACGATCGAAACTCGACGCTCGAGCGATCGTTTCAAAATACATAATAACGTTTTCTAATAATCTCAGGAGGGCCGCTCCTTTCAAGGTAAATTATAAAAGTATTATTACATGCATGTATGCATATCATAAATGCGGTCCCGCACAGTGAACAGTTTAGATTGTGTATCAAAACTTTTAGAATGCGTCGGCGGGGGCTGCCGTACAGTCTATTACAATTTACAAGTTCGCGCATAACTCATCGAAAGGCATTACAAAACCATTATTATTATTATTGTTAATACTTTTAATTTATCGTATATTACATAGTAATAAATAATGTTCTTACCCAGAGGCATGACGAGACAGGCGACAAGGAGATCGGCCACGGCCAGCGACAGTATCAGATAATTCGCCACGCTCTGCAAATTGCGCTCGAGCAGTATGGCCGCGATAACGAACACGTTACCTGCGAGAGAAGCACAGAAAGAGAGAGAGAGAGAAAAAAAAGAATGAATGAAAGTAAGTAGAGCTGCCGCTGTAAGAAATTCAAATTTATTTTACGTCCGTATAAGCATATAGGATAAGGCGCGCTGTACGCGCGTCGTTTCTTTCGGGGGCAGATGTGAAATAATAATAACGTGTCGAGGTGGAAAAAAAAAGGTGAGAGCGTAACATATTGGCGGGGGTTGCGCGAATTAAACGTCGTATCGTCACACGTAGAGCGAGAGAAAGAGAGAGATTACGCGGAGCGGTGTAAATTACGCAATCTTTTTTTCTCTTCGTGCCTCTCTCTCTCTTTCTCTATTTGAGCGGTTCGCGATTATTAAAAATTAAGCGCGCGAGCGTACGTATAAGGGTGTGTGGCGCTATATAGGGCGCGATATTGCGACGCGATGTTTCGTTGTTGTTTTTTTCATCGCAGCGCGCGCAACGGTATCGTTACACGCGCCCGGACGTTGCGTTGTCCTTTACCCCAGTACGCGTGTAGGTATACAATAACAGGCGTTTTTTACTTTTTTTTTTTTTTTTTTTTTTTTTAATACAGAGCCAGAGCCAGTGCGAGCAGCAGTGAAAGCGCACGAGGTAAGCTCCGGTAATCCCATTTGCGTATACGCACAGCAGTGCAGCGTGCACATACGCGCCGTATAGTACATAACACGACGATATCAATGTGTGACGTTGGCGTTGCGCTCCGGTCGTGTACGTATATGGCGGCGGCGCGTCGAGGCATTTTACCTACTACTAACTCTGGCGCGAGATAACACAAAAAAAAAAAAGGAAAAAGGAAAAAAAATTCTACCTTGTTTAACTACACGTTATACAATAATATTCAGAGCCTCGACGTCGCTGTAATGCGGTACATATATTAAGAGCGAGCGCGAGGTTATACCGCCGCGCGTACCGCGTTCGAAATAGGATATATAGAGTGATGAAGCGATACTGCTGTGCCGCAGCAGCAGAGGCATCGGAATAAGTAACGAAACAAAAGAATAATATACCGCCGCGGCTCTCAACCCTGCCGAGCGCTAAAAATTGCCTCGTTCTCCTTGCTTGGGCTTCGAGAAATGGATACACACTGCATATACACACACACGCGTTTCGTCGATAGGTACCCGGATATAAACGCGGAGGTGCTTCTGCGATATGCTGCGCGCAGAGAGCCGAGAGAGAGATGAGAGAAAGGCATCGAGTTTTTTTCCTGCGCGTATGTAGAGTAGGTAGCAGGCATCCAGCTATTATCTTTTTTTTTCTTTATATACTCTCTACCTTTATCGCTCGGTAGTTGTTTTTCGGGTTGTTTGTATTTAGGTTGGTGTGTCTAAGGTTTGATTATTTGTTCTTATAATAATCCGAGAAAAATATATTGGCGAAGAGTTACCTGAAAATTTGATTATCTTAATGTGTAATAAAATGGGACGTTTTTAATTTTTAAGACCACAAATAAACAAATAAATTGCTGACTTGATTGTAAACAACATATTCAATAACGATTTTCATATCGTCCATAGGATACTGATCATGTTTGTAGGAAAACCAAATTAGTTTGAATGTTGCCTTTCCCGATGAAATAAGCCATAATAACAAGAGTCAAATTGTACTCGTTCACTTGAAGTAGAAGAATAAATCGTTTAATCTAGGCACCAAAATGGATACAAGTGAACAAAAGTCCAAAGAAATCATTTCAAAAGATAACTCGGGTGAACAAGATATTGTTGTTTCAGACGACAAAAAATACGTTAGTGATATTTGTAAGGAGGTATTTACAAAAGAATCAAATATGATAACACACCGAAACACAATTCACAATAAGCAAAAAGATTTTGCATGTGACAAGTGCGAAGAAAAATTCAAGTTCCGAAGTCATTTGAGCAGACACCAAATAACAGTACACAAAGGCCACAACGATTTTGCATGCGACCAGTGCGAGAAAAAATTTGTGAACGAATCAAGTTTGTTAACGCACCAAAAATTTGTACATAAAGATCGCGAAAATTTCGCTTGCAACAAGTGCGAAAGGAAATTTGAAAATAAATAACTTTACTCAAGCATAAAAAAATATTTCACGAAGTTCTCAAGGATTACTTATGTGAAATGTGCGCCAAGAGATTTGGAAATAAACGAAGTTTGCTTATACACATAAAGACGGTACACGACGATCGCATAGATTTCACCTCGAGAGTCTTCAACATAAAAACAGTCCATAATGGTCGTAAAGATTTAGAATGCGATGAATGCGAGAAGACGTTTGAACGAAAATCAAATTTGCTTTTACACCAAAAAACAGTTCACGAAGGTCGGAGAAATTACGTATGTGACAAATGCGAAAAAAAATTTGGACATAAATGTACTTTGCTAATTCACCAAAGATCAATACATGAAAAACGTAAAGATTACGCATGCGATAAGTGCGAGAAAAAATTTGCACAAAAAGGGAATTTGCGAATCCACCAAAGGTCAATACATGAAAAACTTAAAAATTTCGCATGTGACAAATGCGAGCGGACATTTAGGGATAAAACAGATTTGATCAGGCACCAAACGATAGTACATGAGGCTCGCAAAAATTTTGCGTGCAATGAGTGCGAGAAGAAATATAGTCAAAAATCAGATTTGTTTTTTCACCAAAAAACAATCCACGAAAGACGCAAAGACTTCGCGTGCGACGAATGCGAGAAGAAATTTGGAAAAAAATCACATTTACTCTCTCACCAACGTGTAGTCCACGAAGGTCGGAGAGATTACGCATGACAATTGCGAGAAAAAATTTGGATATAAATCGTATTTGCTTTTGCACCAAAAGACAGTCCACGAAGGTCTCAAGGATTTCGCATGCCACGTGTGAGAAGAAATTTAGTTCTAAATCGAATTTGAAATTTCATCAAAGATCTGTCCACGAAGGTTCCAACAAATTTGCATGCGACTTTTGTGAAAATAAATACGGGAGCAATTCTCATTTGCTCCAGCACGTAACAACTGTTCACGAAGGTCGTAAAGATTTTGCATGCGACAAGTGCGAGAGGAGTTATGGAAAAAAATCGCATTTGGTTATGCACCAAAAATCAGTTCACGAAGGTTGTAAAAACTACGCATGCGATCAATGCGAGAAGAAATTTACACAAAAAGGGAATTTGCTGATCCACCAAAGGTCATTACATGAAAAACGTAAAGATTTCGCATGTGATAAATGCGAGAAGAAATTCGCAGATAAATCGTATTTGGTCAGACATCAGAAAACAATCCACGAAAATCGTAAAGATTTCACATGCGACAAATGTGAAAAAAAGTTTGGAACAAAATCGAATTTGTTTTGTCACCAATGGACAATTCACGAAGGTCGAAAAGATTTCGCATGTGACAAGTGCGAAAAGAAATATACACAAAAAGGGAATTTGCTCACCCACATAAAGATAGTCCACGAGGGTCGCAAAGATTACGCATGTGACAAGTGCGACATGAAATTTGGAGAAAAGGGGAAATTGATTAGACACCATAAAACAGTCCATGAATGACAAGGGTAAAGAGAAATTCGGACTAAAATGTAATTTGCGCAACCACCCAATTGCAGTCGGCCCCGCTTTTTATAAATCATCCTGAGTGAAAGTGCGAAAATTAATTTGATACTATATAGAATTTGAATTGACATTGAAAAGCGTTTCATGAAATTTACTAATTATTTTTTAATAAAACCGCTAAATATCTCAATTTATAGAAGAATAAGTGAACAAGCACATGAATCCTAATGAATAGTGGTAAAAATATTTTAAGCGTCTCTTAATTTCAAATATGCGCAATCGCATCCAATCGTACGTCAGATTATAATCAAGTTTTTATAAGTAAAAGTTTTTATAAGTAACTCATTGTCTACACGAATGGCTAAAGCTTATTGCAGTCGTGTGCTTTGAATAGTTTCTCGGAGAATAGCGTTCATTTCATCAGTGAAATAATGATGATCGTTCTTCTTTTTTGACTATTGTAAATATGTATGAATAGATATTTATCTAATATTCTATAGATATTTTTCTAATATATCAATAAAAATTTTCCAAAACGATCAAGTCTTATTTTATATCAATTATAATTGCACCTTTACTCGTGGGTTTCGTCGAGGCGTTATTTTATTTTTGAACCAGATTTGCGTGCTACTAATTATACTACGCTCGGTGAATTTTTCGGCTACTTGGTTCCCGGCTACTCATGCGCAACGATTGGCCGAGAATTCGTTTTACGTCTTGTTAGGAGCTGTGACTGGAGGTCGAGCTTTTAATTGGCTACTGGATTTTTTATAATCCTCGCGTAATGATACGCGACTCTGAATTGATCAAACAGGCGCCAGAAAAATTATGACAATTTTTTTTTTAATCCGCCCCAGCCCATCATAAAAATTTAGGCGGTATTAGTTGATACTGCATAAGAGAGATCTGTGAATTTTTCGATGCGTGAAAGTCCGGGTGGAACTTGCTTTGAATTTGATTTTTATGTTTCTCGCTGTGGTAGCGAGCTCTCAAACTGCTCAGATCGGATATAGCAGACCAGACTGACATGCTGGAGTATTTTTTTCTGAAATGTTGAGCAATTTCACGTAAAAAGCTCCGTAGAACTTTTTTTGCAAATGTAGCTTAGGACAGAGCTGGGAGTTTTTCAAATCCATCATCTATCGCCGAGTAATTGTAAAGAAATTCAACGGGTAAAAATTATTTTTGCTTCCTCATAGAGGAAGCTTTGTGACGAACCGATTTTCGACTTTCATAACTAATAATCGTAGAGTACTTTTACACATATATTCTTAAACTAGATTGAATTGCTGACACATGTCTGTATGTGTGTGTGTTGTGTGTGTGTGTGTGTGTGTGTGTGTGCGTGTGTTGGGATGTGCGCAGTGATATCTCGATGGCGGTAGTTCGTATCGTTACTGTAGATGTCTCATTTTATTCGTTTTGATGTAAGAAAGAAGCCAAAACATCATTTTTAGTTCTGCGTTAAGTATTTAAAAAGTTATGAGGGATTTTCGAAAAAAAAAATTTTTTTTTCATGTTTTTTTTTTTACTTTTGTCATATTTGTTCTAAAACAAACTGGTTTTTTCTAATAAAAGTAATACTTTTTTTAAGAAAGAGCTTTTAACATTTGATTTAAGATAAAAAGTGTAAAGATTCACCGTAAATTTGAAAAGTTACGTTTTGAAAATGAAATTTGGTTATTATGATTTTTTCTTTTTTCTTAGTTTTGTGTTGTTTCGTGTTCAAAATGTATGATGTGTCAAAACATTGTTTATGGATGGAGTAAGGATGAAGCCAGAAAATTTGATTTAGCCATAAACGAACAAAAAAAATTTTTTTTTTTCGATTTTTAAAAAATTTTTTTTTCGGGAAAATTTTTTTTTTTTTTTCGTTTCGTTTGGTTGAGAAATAATTTATGATTGAAACTGTTTTGTGAACAAATTAGAAAAGAAGATATTAATATTTCCAATAGTATATTACTGCCCTAGGCCGCGAAAAACAGAAAAGTCCCAGAGTACGTGTAATTAGTGGCCGAGGCGAAGCCGAGGCCGATAAACACGTGCTCTGGGGCTTTCTTTTTTCGCGGCATAGGCCTGTATACTATTATTCATACACAGTGGCCCGAAAATCGCTCTTCCCGCTTTGCGCAGCGGCAGGGAAGTAGTCACTTTCGGGCCGCAGGTATGAAAATTATTTTTTTTTTGAGGGAACTACCTAATTGTTACGTCATCGTATAAAAATTCGATAAAAATTATATATCAAAGAATAGAAGAACGTTGGCAATTGATTAATGATGATTGAAACTGTTTTGTGAACAAATTAGAAAAGATGATATTAATACTTCCAAATTATTTTCAAGTTAAAAAAAAGTATGAGGAAGCTACTTGCCAATACATTGGCAGCGGTTTTTTGTCAAACATTAATTCGTTTATTGATTTGAATGTTTCTAAAATTTTATTAATACAAATCTCACATTTTTGAATCATCGACGCAACTGCTGCAGATATTTTACTACCACCTAAAGTGACCCAATGAATAACTGAACTTCATTCCTGAAATCATGTGTGCAATGCGATAATGTACTGTATCGCTGTGGATTTAGCAATATATTTCTCTTTTGCGCCTAGATGAATGACACTTTCATTGTAATTTCGGCGTAGTTTTAGCGGCATGCGATTGTCTCTATGCATCGCACATGAAAAAACATTACTGCTTACAGATAGTCGACGGTAGAGGGGGAAAGTATCTGTAAGAAGCTATCACAATCACAGCAGTACGCTCGGTCGAAGGAATTCAGCAAATGTTTTGAATTAAGCAAATGTTTACAAGTTGGTGCATTCGAGATACAGTGCTGTTGGCTACTCGTGGCGTTTAACCTCAAATATTTTTTCGGAGTATATCGTGAAAATTTACAGCGATTACACATAATCAAACGAGTGATGGAAAACAAAGAGGTCATAGTTAGGCATTACTTTTTTTTGTTGATGCCATGATATTGTTTAAACCGATCGCTTAATCAATTGCTTGTTATTTCTCCAGAGTGAAGAAAGAACCGAAAGATGCAGGCGATGATAATATTTTGGATTCAGTGGACTCTCGCAAAACCGAAAACTTTGAAACCTAGACGTTTTATGAATCATCGGTGAGTTCGATGATTCGACTCATTTTCTGTTTTTCAATAATACAAAATCATTAAACCAATTTTAATTTTAGGCAAGTCGCGAGAATGAAGCAATTGCGTTATCCGAAAAGTTGGATGAAAAAATATTCGTTGACTTTGAGTGCAAAAATGTCAAAATTGAACTGAAGCCGTTATTGGTGACCGTCCGAAAATTGAGAACGAAAATCAGATCAATGACAACGATGAAAAAACATTCATTGATTTTGAATGCAAAGATGTTAAATTTGAACTAAAGTCTGAATCGGAAACAAACTGCAAATCCGAGTATCAAAATGTTCAAACCCTTGTTAAAGCAGAAAACCGAATTCAGATAAATTACTTGAACGATGAACTTGGCGAATCCGAAAAGAAGAAAATATTGGCAAAAAGGAATGAAACCAAGTCGTTTCATAAGCTTAATATGTTTGAAAAATCTTATGAAGGAGAAGCAAGTACGACAACAAAAATCAATACGACACATAAGAGCAATAAACCGTATGAATGTGACATTTGTCACAAATTATTTTCACAAAAAAGTAATTTAACTGCACACCGAAATTTAGTGCATAATCAACGTGAACCCTTCAAGTGCGACATTAGTCACAAATCATTTTCACGAACAGGTAATTTAAATAAACACTTAAGTTCAGTCCAGGATCAGAGTAAACCCTTCGAATGTCAGATTTGTCATAAATCATTTTCAAACAAGAGTTACATCAATATTCACATTAATTTAGTTCATGATCGTGTCAAACCCTTCGAGTGTGACCTTTATCACAAATCATTTGTAAATAAAGATCAACTCAAATTTCACATAAATACAGTACATATGCATAAAAACCCTTCGATTGTGATGTCTGTCATAAATCATTTGGAAAAAAAGGTAATTTCAAAACTCATGTAATGAAGATACATAATTGGAGCAAATCCTTCGAATGTGAGATTTGTCAAAAATTATTTTATCCAAAATGTGACATCAGAAATCACTTTAACGTAGTTCATGATTGTAGCAAAACTTGAAAGTGTGAGATTTGCCCGGAGACATTTAGACGCGAACACACAAACACCCACCATGATTTTAGAAAATCTTTCCCATAAATATCATTTAATTTCTTCTTCAATAATAAACCATTTCAAACTGTCATTAATTGCGTTGTAATTGTAAAAAACCTTCTACTCAATTTTTTTATATTAATTTAAATATAAAAAACAATTCGAAACATTTAAAAACGAATACTTTTAATTTTCAGCATGTAACTTTTAAAATTTTCAACGAATCCCTATACGTTTTTGGTCTAACTTCTTTTTTATTATCACTGTACGAACATTTTCAACATCTACTTCAGCCCTACGAAAAAAAACAACAACAAAAATTAAGTTTCTGCAGCATCGCATTCGATCTTTTCTACAACCACCTGGTAGAAATGCAACATTTTTTGACCTAAAGTGTAACGCTTTTTCTCATAAAAATGGCCATTTAATGTCATTCATGGCAAATGACCATTAAATGGCATTTTTTATGAAAAAGCGTTACACTTTAGGTCAAAAAATGTTGCATTTCTACCAGGGACATGGTACAAAAATTTGTTTTCGAGTCCATCGCACAGAGCTTTCCTATCGCAGCAACTCAAAAAAAAGTAAAAGAAAAATACGATACCGTCCAGACCGTGTGTTAGTTGATAAATCGGGGCGAGAATCGGAGATTAAAGCTCAACAGAGCTTGCGGCTCGTCGAGCACTATTCGCGCAAGCCAGCGTTATTATTATTATTATTATTTTTTTTTCGAAATCAATTCGATCGGATAAATCCTGTACTTCGACTTCAGCGTCAGGGAAAGCTAACGCACGCGACGTTGTACGCCTTGTTATATACCTCGCGCGATAACACATTGCGTATATATATACAAATGTACACGTTTACGTACAAGATATTTACGTATAATAACGGTATCTCGCGCGCTCGTGGGGTATTGGTATAGCAAACGTTCTCGCGCGATCGCTTGATAATGCCCTCGTACACAAACTCACATATAATACAAGTGGCTTTGCGGCCTCCACTGCAGCTCTCTCTCTCCCACGAGCGCGCGTGAAAGATAATCTCGCTTGCAAGCTCGCGTCGTGCATATTATAAACGCGCGGCCTCGCTCGCTCGGCGTTGTTATATTAAAAAAAAAAAAAAATCCGACTGATTTGATTAAGAATTTCGCTCTCTACGTGAGCTCGCGCGCGCGCGACGGCAGCGGTACTACTATTACCGCCGCCGCTGCTGCTGCTGCTGCTTGGCAATTCGAAACTCAAGGGAAATTTGTTCGGACGTTCAAGAGCGTGTTTACGGTATGCGTATACATAGCTATATGTATATAAAGCGATGTAACGACGAGAATGGCGTGCGCAGGAGTAGGAGTAGGAGAGAGAGAGAGAGAGCTAGCTTTTTATGAATACGCAAAGTTGTTGGCCGAAGCACTTGTTTCGAGTTATAAAAGGCGAGAAATTGAGGTGCAGCTACAGCAGCAGCAGGAATGACACGGCTCGATTGTTAGCTTTCTTCTTCCTCGTCGTCGTCGATCTGTGTATGTGTGGGTGTGTATAGAGCTATATGTCACGCGGGAGCTGAAGCGGCTACTACTACCACTGACGAAGCCAGACTTTTTACTACTCCTCTTGATAACGTTTATAAAATATTTATTAAGCCCCGAGTCACGCGCAGATGTACCGGCATTCAAAATGGATTTTACACGCCGCGGCGGTGGCAGTCATAGCAGCAGCAGCAGCCCCCAAGCCTCCCAACCCCCAGAGCGGCTATACACGTATTATATGCGCTCAGCAGCATCAGGAGAAACCCAGAGCATATATATATAGACGGGCCCCGCTGGCATTGTCGGCACTTGAATAATTTCGGAGACGACGCGAGCTTGCAAGCTCGAGCTTGCGAGCGGCGCGGCAGGGCTTTGGAGAGAGAGAGAGAGAGAGAGAGGCAGAGGAGGATCTCTTCTTGACGTATACACACATATCTTTGTGTTTGTGTGTGTGTTCTCGCCGTGTCATATTCGAGCTCGTAGCTCTCTGTATATATAAGCTTGTGAATATGTATGCTTATCATGAGGGGGGGGGGGGGCTGGAGGCCGCGCTGATTACCGATAACAAAGATCAACCCAGGTGTCCAAGTTTACCCTTCTCCCCTTTGTATTTTCCCTATACCGTGTAGTAATACGCTTATATAATAGAGCTTTCGCCACATAGATAGTAGTGGGAGCACAGCACCGGCTGCCTCGCTCGCTCACTCCGTGTGTACATGGACCCGAGAATCCCAATGCGAGTCCGCTCCAATAGTACGATGTATATATATATATAGAGAGAGAGAGAGACAGAAAATTTTGCATGGTGGCGTCAGCTGCAAGGACCATTCTTCATATATACATATACACACAGATGTATGTATGATATGTGTACCCACACACCCAACTCCCGTGGAGCCGAGGCAAAAGCTCTTCTTCTTCTTCTTCTTCTTCTTCTTCTTCTGTGTAGCGTGCACATATATACTATATTTTCTATTGACGACAAAAAATCCGCTCCTTCCAAAGAGTCGCATATGTGAGTGTGCACGTCGTATATAAAGGTCCTCCTCCTCTTCTATATATACGTGGGATAAAAATATACCCCCTCATCCGTGACTCAGCCCCGTGTAATTTTTATAATATGCGCGCAGCGTCTCCTGTATACTTGCAGTGCTTCCCGCTGCTTCTTTGGCTGTCGGCCTTTTTTACGCAATCGTCCTTTTTTTTATTATTATTATCATTATTTCCGGAAGAATGAATCGTCTTTTCTTCTGTTTCCTTTATTTTTTAATTTCGATACGTTTCTCGAAAAATATATATAAATAGATACAAATATATATATATATAATAAATACCGTAGAGGTTCTGCTTCGCTCCCTGCTGGCGCACACAATGTTTGGTTTATATCGCGATAAAGACGATAAACGATCGTGAAAGTAGGGCTAGACACGTGAGAAATAGCTGCTATCGGTAGCCTGGATGTATAATAAAATTAAGTTATAAAAGAGTTTAGAAGATGTATATATGTATCGGGTGTGGGGCTGCACACGTTCTTCTTTCTCTCGCCGCTCGCTATCGGACGCTGGCCCTCTCAATTTATGCGATGTACATTTGGAAACTCGGAAATTAATCGTGCGCGCCTCGGCGAATGATATACCTCGAGTCGTCGAGAATCGAAGTAAATTTAATACAAAAAAAAGCAGCAGCAGAGAGAGAGAGAGAGTTCAATGAGTTGGCTCTCATATTTTTCACATTTTTCTTTGTCCCCTCGCGACACTGCAGCTGCCTACTGCTATACAACCGTAAAATTGGTTATGGTTCCCGAGGCCAATTTCTCTCTCTCTATATATATGCACCTCGCTCGCGACAGATTCACTGAACTTTCATTTTTCAATACCATCCGGTCGTCCGTCCGGGAGGCGCGCGCGAGCGTACGTATAGGCGCACACACACAAAAAAAAGCCCATGCGCGGATCGAGAGAGCTATAACTTGTAAAGTTAACGCGGTGTGCACTGATATATCTCATCGATTAGCGTTTGCCGATTTTTTTTCCTCTCCCTTTTTTTTTCGTTCTCGTCTCTTTTATTTCGAGCAAAGCTGCTGCTGCGCCGCTAATTTACGCGCGCACACATCGATCAGATAACATCATCTTTCCACCGCCTGGCTAAAAAGATATATTAAATTCGTGTGCGTGTGTGTGTGTGTGTGTATGTACGGGGGCTTGCAAATTGCAAAAGTCTTAAATTGCGCCACGTACACTTTATTTCTATTAAAACTGGGTTACGCGCATATTTCACTCTCTCTCTCTCTCTCTCACCCCGGCTCGTGCGGCGGCTATATCTTGTCTTCTTTTAGGGTGAGTAAGAAGAAAAACCCCCGCAACATATACACGCGCACACACATACACGATTATAAAACGAGCCGCGCTTGCGATACAATATGGCAAATTGAAACATGCACGAAGTAGTCGCGTGCGTGTAGGATAAGAAACGTGTGCTGCGCTGCGGCACATGGGCCGAGCAACGCTAAACCTAATTAATTCAGAGAGAGAGAGAGAGGGAGAGAAAAAGGTAGACAGGCAAATTGTCAGCTAGATTAGCTTTAAACGAATTCTTTATCTTAGTCTTGTATTCATTTATCTCACTCTATAACTCGCAGCAGCAGCTGTGCGCGCAGAACTGCAGCTGTATAAGCTCGGAGAACAACACGCTCTTATAATAAATTCTCGCTTTCTGCATTTTTAGTTACGTTCATTTTATTTTAATCGAGAGCAAAATGTCTATCCACTTTTCTCTCTCTCTCTGTCTCCCTCTCTGTCGACTATGTATACCGGTATTTTCGCTTCGCGTTGTTGATTCTAGTTGTATATATATATACGCCAGGGCGTTTAATCTGCTTGAAGAGGAGCGCGCGCGCGCCGAGCCATAGCCTCGCGTCTATTAAAATGAACTCTCTCTCTCTCTCTCTCTCTTATATACATGAGCGCGCACAGGACCCGTGTGTATACGCAGCAACAATGAAAAAAAAAAAACTACGGAAAAAGAAAACAACAGCGGGAAATAAAAGCTCGTATTGTACACGCGAATTTCAGAGCTGGGACACAAAAGTTTTGCAGTCTCATATAAAGGGTATAATATATAGGAGAGGGGGCGTTTTTTGGAAAAATAGACATCTGTAATTTAACTTGGAGAGTCTCCGGCGGCGGCGGCGGTCGACTCGTTGTAAATGCGACATCGCATTTCATGCTGCCCCGGGAGAGAGATAGAATCAAGGGCATTCGTTAGAGCTCGGTAGCAGAGACAGAGAGTCTGTCCTCCTCCTCCTCCTCCTCCACGGCAAATACACACAACGTAGCAGTATGTAGTAGCGGTATTGACTCAGCATCTTCAAACATATATACCGCAGAGCTATATACTGACCACCGACTGCGACGAGGACGACTACGACGACGAGTAGTAGTACAACATATAGTACACATAAGAAAAAGAAGAAGAAGTAAGGACTCACCTGTGCTTACATATATACCGCAGCGACCGTAGGCTATGTACCAGTGAGATCAGTATTTGAGAGAGAGAGAGAGAGAGTAGGACGCGAGCAAACAATTTTTAATGAAAAAATTGTCCCTTTTTACCCCCTACTAGGGAAGCTGCTGCTGCGACGAGCGAGCACGAAAAGCTCAGAGCTCCTTTAGAAAGATAAAATTCTGCGCTCAATTCGCTCCTGCGGCCTCGCGCGCTCGGGGCTCTCGCTTATTTTATTTTATTTTCAACTCGCTGCCCACCTCTCGCCAAAGAGAAATGATATAAGGAGCTTTATTACGGACAATCTTCGTTGACCAATGTAAATACGTCGTAGTCGTCGTCGTCTGGGTACTTTTCCATGCTGCTGCTGCTGCTAGCCTCCTCTCTTTTTCTCGTTTTCCATCCGAACGAGAGAGAGAGAGAGAGAGAGACGAGATCTTAATGTCGGCTAGCAGAGTGAAAATTCAATTTCGCCTCTATAGCCTCCTCCCGGCGGCGGCGGCGGCCTAGCCTTCTCTCTCTTTTTTTCCTTTTATGCCCACGGATAGTGTCTTCTTTAACGACTCATATGTGTTTTTATGGTTACTACTCGCACGTCATAACACGAGATCCCGGTTCGTAGCCGTAGCCGCCGTCACCGCCACCGTATGCGCCGTCGTAGTCATTGGTATATATAATACCACTGCGGCAGTTTTGATTTCCGATGGAAAAATTTTTACTCTCTTTCGCTCGCCCCCAGTCAGCGAGAGAGAGAGAGAGAATGCAAAAAGCAAACGTGTAAAATTAGATTTTATTATGCGCTGCTGCTCATTAGTCCGAGCACTGCGTCGAGCGCGCGGAGAAAAAGAAAGAGAAAGCAGCAGCAGCAGCTAAAGCCAATATACCGGTTGTTGCGTTGCGCGCGCGCGCGCGCGAGCCATAAAATTCGTAAGGTTTTTTTCGTGTCGTGTCGTAATCAATGAAGCAACAACGATACGCACCACACGACGACGATGACGACGCATCGCTATTATTGTTGTGGTGGTAGTTTTCGAAACGCGCGAGACCATAAAAACGCGTGGCGAGATTGACATCTTTTTGCAATTTTTGCGCGCGCGTGAAAGTACCTCGAAACAAAATGAAATCTCACGACTTCTCTCTCTCTCTCTCTGTTGCCTTGTACAGTAACCCTTTACTATAGGTATATTAAGGATTGTGCTTGCAGTGCTTGCAGCTCTTATACTCCTTCGGGGGGGCCGCCGCGCCGGGGCGATGTAACGCTCTAATTACGAAACTTCTCTTAATATTTATCTTGTAGCAGTAGCAGTTATGAAGGGGTACAAGAGAGCTTTTAACGAATGCTGGCGAAACGTTATTTTCTAGTTTTGCAGTTTTAAGTATACTACAGCTTTTAGCTAATACACTGCTTGCGCGCTTTCTCCCCGTGGCAGCTCTCGCACATTTTCTATATCTGAATTTCAATTTTAAGCCGTGCGCGAAGAAGAAAAGAGTTCGAGCTCATCTCTCTCTCTCTCTCTCTCTCTCTCTCTCTCTCTACGACTTTGCGAATGTTAATCCTGGGAGGTAGTACATATATATAAGATCGAGAGGAGTGTCTGTGTATGTGTGTGTACACTTTGCCGAAGATATAGCCAAGTTCTCTACAACTTATTCGAATTCTCTCGCTCGCTCGAGTTTACAATCTCTCTCTCTCCCCAGCTCCGACGTAGACGACTACGACGACGAGAGTCTAAATGTCGAACTGCCGAGGTAATTCGATTTGTTACGCATTCGCGAGGGATATTCATCGACGAGAGAGAGAAGATACGCTGTGTGCGCCGGTACGACGACGACGTGGTACTATATAATAAAAGAGACACGATCGGTTGAACGATTACGATTCGCGTATTATATAGTTTATAATTGAATGGTACTATACACCCGTGGCGGTGACGCTGCTGCTGGTGCTGGTGGAATATTATATTGTAACCGAAGAAAAGGATACTCTGAGCTAGTAACATAAATTTCCGACCGATAAAACGAAGCTATTTTTCGTTACCGAATATTACTTTTCTGTATCGTTTTTAATCAATTTTAAGAATTATCATCGCGTGTCTCTCCATTTGGAAAAATTATTTCCCGAACGCGCGAGGTAGGGGCGATCATTTTTCTTAGTTAGGAAGCGCGCGAACATTTCGAAATTAACACGAAGCCGAGCGGGGAAAGTGCAGTGGTAACAAAAACTACGTTTTTATGTTTCGCGCGAGGTCTCCGAGGGCCTATCTTAAAGCTCGAAAAGTTTTGAACGCGCGAGTGAATTAAAAAAGGCACTCTTGGCCTTTGGTACGTACGCAAGATAAATACCAATTAGTGGCGTGCTATACCCGAATCGTACCCATATATTGATAATGGCTGCTTTTCAGCAGAAATTTCGGCGAGTAAATGTAAAAAAGAACGAGAAAAGTATACGATCTTGTTTTCAATTTTTTTAATAATGGATATCGCGTTTTATATTTTTTCCCCTTGCGAAAATCGAGTTATCCTACCTTCCTCTTCTTTTTTGATGCTACGAAGCAAAGATGAAACGTACGCGGGGAAATGTAATTTGGGTGAATCCGAAACATCGCGTAGTATACTACTTCTCTTGGAAAATGGATAAGACGGGGAGCGAGTATCGTACTCGCAATCGTCGATTTCTGCAATTTTCAAACTCTCTCCCTCTCTCTACTACCGAAAAAAGCTCGATATCATTTCAAAACAAAGCGATCACAGAGAGAGAGAGCATATTTTTATGCATCGAAACAATTCCAACTCTTGCTTACTCGCTGTTTCCAACCTGTATACGTTCGTACATACTTTTTTCTTCGAAAGTCAAGGCGCAATCAATATTTAAATTCAATATAATGCTATACCCGTCTCTTACCAATTATCGTGGCGATGATGAGAAAGCTCAGAAGGATGGCTATGAGCACGGTGACGAGTAGATCGTAGTCGCCGAGGGTCTCGATGCTGACGTCGTCTTCCGGCCAAGTCGAACTGTTGCCGCTGAAGTTGAAGGCAATAGGATACTCCGTCGACGACGAATCGTTCCACGTCGGCCAAGTCGCGTTGATTGACGTGTCGTGGGTCTGCGAACCCCATGACCACCATGTTTGCTCCCCACCCATAGCACTCTGTGTGTGTGTGCGGGAAAGCAGAAAAGATTCGTTACAATGAATTAATCATTATAATTTGCCCTACACGAAGCTGGTAAGTAATGTTTTAAAAGTGTTCGAGCTCGCGGCGAGGATCGTTAAATTTTTGATTACCCGTTGTAGCTATTGTGTACTTTGATAAATAACGACACCTGTTGGCTTTTTATGAATGAAAAATAATCACCGTTACCATCAATTTTAATCAATCTGGCCTATGCCACGTCTGCATAAAATATTCGTATTAAATGCGACTATTTAATGAAAAATGTTGAACGTTTATAATTAAAAAGGCTGCTCCATCGATGCGGCGAGGATTAAAATTTTTTTCTCGAAATTTCGAGCGTTCATGTATACGACTGTACTTACAACGAACAATTTCAACTTTATCAATGTCGAATGGCGGCGCGGGCATTAAATGCCATTTTCGTCTACTGCTACTACTACTACTTTTTAAATTAATTGGCTACAAAATATTATACAACTTAAAATGAGGTAAGCTAATGCCTCATCAACCCTCGGCTGCGCAGCCTCGCGTCGCGAGTTTATGGCTAATAATATTTCCGCGCACTTTATTATTAAGGAATATCATATATTTCCTGCACTGAAAACTAGGCGGAGCGCGCGTCAGGCAAACTTATGTGCATTAAAATTATGTATTCGCGAGGAAATTAATGATACACGCGTGCGAGCATTATTACGTTGTTTGTTTTTTATTTCGTTGTTCAAGGACAAGAATCAATTTTAGCCAGTTGCGCATCTGTCCGATGAAAGGGCGCGAGGAAAACAACTTTTGGACCGCATCGACGTCGGACAAAAAGCCGCGGAAACGAGTCGCTTTTTTGTACTTTTAATTTCACTGTTTTATTATTTTCTATATGCTCGCGCGCGCGCGTGGGAGGGAGAGTTTGCACAAAAAAAAAATAATCAAGTTCGCAGGTAGATAGGCGGCGCATAGAAAGAGAATAGACCTTGTTAACCGCATTTTGATTAGATTTGAAAGATGTGAAAGCATGTGTGTGTATGCACGTTATACATTGTGTTCACCTCCGACATGCACAGAGAAAGAGAGACAGACAGACAGACAGAGAGAGACATCATGGGCAAACTATAACCACGACGACCTTCGGCGGGTCTCGCTGCTGCTACTGCCGCCGCTCACAATTCGAAAATTGAACTTTTGCCCGATGTACCGTGCAAAAAAATGTTGCATGCCAATGATTGTAAATAGGGTAAAATTCTCTCTCTCGCTCTCTAGTCGAACATCGAACGCGTTCCTACCCGCTTTCCCTCCCTTCCTTCCTTCCTTCCTCGCCAGGTAATTATAGCCTTGTAATGAAGGGTATAGTTCATGTTTCGCCGATGTACATACATATTCCTCTAGTGTTTGACAACGCGATAACGCGGTATACGCGCGGTCCAAACTTCATTACATATCTCTCGCGGACTGGCGTATACGGAGGAAAAAAAATTTACAAAAAATCCAATTATCGCGAAACGAAATGTAGGTTATGCGCGCGGCCAAGTTATAATTTTTCATTTGAGAATTTTATCTACTGCCGCGATACCGAGTGTTCTACCACCACCACCACCACCACCACCACCAGGTTATGATGTATGTATCATTTTGTTGATTTTTTTATACGCATCACAAAAGCTCGAAGACACGGTCTGGCGGTGTCGGCCTTTAAATAATTCAAAAATAAATCTAAAGAAAGTGGTGCGGTGAATTTTTTCTTAAAAAAAAAAAAAAAAAATTGTATCCACGATACTCCCTTGTAAATTGTTGCTCATAAAAAATGTTGATAAGAAAAGTCGCTCGCGTGCACACGAATGTGTGTTGTGCCAGGAGGCTCAACAGAGAGCGATATAAATTCGCGAACTACACTTGACATTTTTCATGCCGATGGTAGGTAGGTAGGTAGGTACACACACACACACACACACACACACACACACACACACACACACACACACACGCACACACATACATATATAGTAAAGAGTCGTGGCGGTAGAAGCAGCGGCGGCAAAAGCAAATGTTAATGTCATGAGGTGCATCGGTAATTGTATTTCGTTGCTGACAGCAAACTACGGCAACGCGGGGGTAAAATACCAAGTTTTACGCCCCACTAAAAGCTTTTCAAATATGAGGGAAAGTCACACTATATTATGTGAGTGGGCCATCGATTCTATCCCTTCGTATACAGCAGCACTGCACAGGGGCAGGAGAGAGAGAGAGTGAACTTTTTAGCTTCTTCGCCGATAAATTTCATCCACGCGCGCACGTGTATAACAAAAATATCTCTCTCTCTCCCTCAAGGCAGAGCTGCAGCAGCAGCAGCGCAAAGTGATCGAAAAGTTTAAAAATGTCAGGTTTACAGAGGAAACTATAATTTTGCAGTGAAGAAATTTTTTATCATCGTCGTCATTTTTTTTTCTTTTTACGTGAACGTGCTCTACCACTACGACGCGTTATAGGCCGCTCGCACGCACACGACGAGTATATGTAAATTTTTCTCGAATCTCGGATGAAAAGGGGGGATTTTTTTTTTTTTTTTTCACTTTGCCGGGCGGATAAAATGAATCGCGTTTCGAGGTCGATCGTACTAATTTTGACTTCGCGATACGACGACGGGGCATTTTTTATTATGAAAATGAAAAGCTATACGGGCGGGTGCCGTGGCCGCGCTGGAAAAATGTACATTTTTAATTATACTCGTTTTACTCCGACGGGAAATTTTTGCTTCGTGTCCAACCCCAAAAAAAGCTCCGCGTGTCTAATGGATTTGGAATTGGATACTCCGCGCTCACGGGGGTGGCTTCGATTATAATCTTGTAAAACGAGAGAATTACCTCTTAAAGAGCTTTAATAATTCGTAATCTTTTCGTTTTAATAAGAAGAAAAGAACAAAAAAAAATAATAATAATAATAACGATAATAATAATGCATGCCACAACGGGTGGTGCTTTTGTACTGCAATTAGCGCCCATGTCATAATAGCAACGCGGCAGCAGTTCTCGCGCTCGGGCGTGCAGCGCCACGTGTGTACATCCAAAATAGCGCAGTGTATATATACGCAACGACACGTAAGAACAAAGATCCGGCCGCGCTAGAGCTTAAGCTCCGGCGTAGTATATACCGCAAGTCTTCGTCTGTGTACCACACGAGGGGGTCGGCGGTACATTTCGTCGCTGTAAATAATTATTGTCTAGCGGAGCAACAAAGGCAAATATAATCCAGTCAACTTGGGATCTCCTCATTAACCGAGGGCCTAGTCCGTATATCATATAGCGTTACATCGATTATTATTATGGATAAAAAAAAGTTTAAATTTGAGTAAAACCTGTACCTGTGTTAAGGTATGTAGGTGTCGATAGAATAGACAATATTTTCCGAATTTTAACTATCGATCAAGGCAAATTATTTATTACGAATATATTGTAAATTATTCCGACTCGATAAATAGCGAGTAAAGGGGATTTTCTTACAGAAGTCAGAGAACACCAAGTTACAGAAAGGTTTAACTACTCAACTTGACTACTTTCTCTGCGTGAAGCGCATTTCGCGCCGTGCCACCTGGCGGCGACACGTCTAACTACCTCGCGTACATCACAATACAAAACTCGGAGAGCGATTCGCCATATCACTTGTCACATTACACTCACTGAAGAGCTTTGATTTATAGAAATTATGTGTAATTATCTACGTAAATTAAATATAATTTTGTGCGCGCGCGGGAGAACTTTTTTTCTCCTCAGCTCCAGCCTGTTTTTATTTATCTTTCAGCAGCAGCAGCAGTAGGAGAAACGATGCATTGAGCAGCAGCAGCAGCAGCAGCCGTCATCGGCGTCCATGGCCGGCAGAGGTGGTAGAGATTACAAATACCAATAAACAGTTTATTATGTTGGCCGGTCGCCGTTATCAGCTCAATAAATTGATTATAAAAGCCACTATAGTGAGAGAGAGAGAGAGAGAGAGAGAGGCATCGACAGACCTTATACACAGTATAGAATTTTTCATAGTCCTCAGGAATTCGCGCGCGCAGTAATAGCGCAGCAAAAGCTGCGCTATATAGGCGACTGTTTCTCTCTCTCTCTCTCTCTCTCTCTCTCTCTCTCTCTCTCTCTCTCTCTCTCTCTCTCTCTCTTTGTTGATGCCGCGCGCGATGATGCTGCCGTGCGTTGAGAGAGGGAGAAAAAAAGAGTATATATATTAAGCGGGAAAGAAATACAATCCACCGATTATATGTACTTTTCATTTTTCTAAAATGTCCGGCACACATCGTGCCACAGCCGTAGAGGCAGAGGCAGCAGTCGAGAGTATGATTAACGACTTATGTGTCGTTAGGTAATTACTCTTTTGCACTCGACCTCACTCACTCTCTCTCTCTCTCTCTCTTGAGAGAGAAGCACAGCAAATAAAACAAAAAAGAAGGGAAAATAGAACCTATTATTGCACTATTTTTTTTGCGTCAATATATAAGATGACGACGCGAGCTTGCAGCGAGCTTAAAGGCGCAGAAAAAAAGCACACACACACAAAGTCAATCGATACATAAGAAATTGGGGGATTCGACGCGACGACGTAGTTCGCAATGAATACATCGTATAATCCCTCTCTCAATCAATCGGTAATAATAAACGCGACGAAAATTTGGGAGATTTAGCGTTCGATTATGTACATACATACATGGTAAGAGAGAGGGAGTGAGAGAGAGGCTATATAGTACATGAACGGCTCGTATATTCAAAGGGGGGCTCTATATAGAGAGAATCATATCGTACGCGCGCCGCTAATATAATACCGCAGCAGCAGCATCGCTTCGATGTTCGGGAGGAAGGTAAAGAGGTGTGGGTCGAGCCTCCCCTCAACAAAGTTGTCAGGGTCCATTTGAGTATGAAATTGGATCCCGGAATCCCTTTTCAACAAACATAAATGGAATTTTGCTACTAGCTATAGCGCGCGCGCGCACGGCCAAATCCCTTGCCGATATATAATTAAGAATTCCCGTGTGCCGCGCGACAAATTCACATACACACGCGCGTACGTATAAATGTAGAGAGAGAGAGAGAGAGAGAGAGAGAGACGCGCGAAGAGTACAGCACGAAAGCAAAGAAAGCAAGCAGGCGACAAAAAAAATCTCATCGAAAAAGTTTTTAGCGTATATAAAGCACGGCGCGCGGCACGGTAATAGCAAGTACAGTGGGTGTACGCGCGCAGTGGGGCAGCAGTGTCAGAGGCGTACACCACTATACGTATACATTCGGCATATAGTCGGTCGGGGGGTTAGTAGGTATACAGCATATATATATAGTAGAGTCGCGCAGCAGCAGCAGCAGCAGCAGCGCCTAGCACAGACTCGGGATAAAAGCAACAAGTTGGCACTTTAAAAAGGAACAAAAGCTGCTGCTGCCGCTCTGGCAACTATTACTCAATCGGTGTATGCGGAGGGGTGCACACGTACACGCACACGCACACACACACAGAGCATGTGGTATATGGCCTAGGCCGCTGCGCGCCACCCTCTCTCTCTCTCTCTCGCGTGTGCGTTCGAAAGAGGGAGAGAGAGAGAGAAAGTTAACCCGAAAGCAGAGAGTGAGTGAGAGAGAGAGAGAATGTGAGCGTATACAGTGGTGCACACACACACCCGCAGCAGTAGCAGCAGAGAGCCTGACCCTTTCTCGAGGAGGCACGAGCGCGACCGACGACGACGACGACTACGGCCAAGTATTGGATGGCAATCGCCTCTCTTCCTCCTCCTATACACGTACGTGGAGATCGATATATCCATGTGTGTGCGTTGTATACTCTACTATGCACGTGACGCAACAACCAACCCTTGGGCTCTCGCTCCGATCTGCGTATTATATATACAACCGAAGTTCGCGCGGGCTCGCAAGTGCAACAGCAGCAGCAGCAACAGAGGCCCTTTATATACATCGTAAAATTGATGTGCACGAGGAAGGACGACGACGACGAGCGAACGAACGATGAACGACAACGCCGTCGTTCTTATATGTACACGCAAACATGTCTATGTTATACGTTATATGCTACGACGTATATATATATATACGTATACGCGCGCGGACGAAAGTTATATCGAGCTTGCGAGACGCGCCGCCCGCGCCCGAGCACAATCGCCTCCCTCGACCTGCCGTATATATATACATACCTCTTGACGAGGCGCGCGTCGGGGAATAAATTTATTTTTCGCTCTCTATAAACGTACTTTTTTTCGAGGATATATATTTTCCTTGATGCGTATACATATATACATCAAGGTACATACGTTATATCGTATAAGAGACGTCATCCGACTGTATATATATATGTACGGTACGTACATGTATATAGGATTCGTGATGGAGTGCGTGTTGGTCTCTACTGCTACTACCATTATAGCTAGAGCTTTAGAGTGCGCCGCGCGCTCTGCTCTGGTCGTGCGTATCTGAATTTACGTGTGCTGCTGCTTCTGCTGCTGCTGCTGCTGCTCTATACGTACTTATGCGCAAATTGAATTGAGCATTGCACGAAGAGTGCATGGTTATGCACGTCTGTGTCTGTGTCTATGTGTCTATGTGTATGTGTGTGTGGGTATAGGGTAGGGGGGTAGAGAAGCTAGCCTAGCATCTAACTTGGATAATTTGGATACCCAGTTTCAGGACAGACTTTGAAATTCAATTTTCCGCGCGCGCGCCCGCACGTGTGTGTGTGTACGTACTTATACCGTATATATACGCGTGTGTTTGTATTAGAGTGCAGCGCAGCAACTGCCTCCCTTGCATATTATACAGCTGCAGCTCGCGCGGACGACTATACCTACCACTGTATTATTTTATTTAATATAAATCGATGGGCGCGGAGGGAGGAGGTAGTAGAGGAGGGTGGAAGCTATTCGAGGGCAAGGATTTTTCGAGGTTTTTTTTGCCTTTAAGCAGGAGCGTGAGTCGATTCTCTCTCTCTCTCTCTCTCAACGTAATATAACGTCGACGTCGGGCAGGCGTACAAACAATTTGCTCTCGATAAA
Source organism: Trichogramma dendrolimi (assembly GCA_034770305.1). Taxonomy (NCBI): domain Eukaryota; kingdom Metazoa; phylum Arthropoda; class Insecta; order Hymenoptera; family Trichogrammatidae; genus Trichogramma; species Trichogramma dendrolimi. The sequence goes on from JAPMIB010000045.1 coordinate 1,126,405, forward strand.
GAGCTGAGGCCCGTCGACGCTTGCTATATGCTCGCTCGCACGCGAACCCGTTTATAATACGACGAATGGAACGGGCGGGCGCGCGAACGAACGTGTCGTGCGGTGCATACGACGACGACGACGACGTCTTCGTCAAAATTCAAGGGAAAAAGTCTCTCTCTCTCTATGTGAGAGAGAGAGAGGGAGGGAAATTTCGCGTTAAATTCATCGAGCGAGGGAGAGACTGCATAAAGAGAGAAGCTAGAATACATATATATATAGCGGTAGCAGCAGCAGCTGCTGCTGCTTTACTTTTTTTTTTTATTATTATAGATATATCCCGCCACGTGCATGCAGCGAGAGAGAGAGAGAGAGAGAGAGAGTACCACCGCTACTAGCAGCAGCTTCGCTCTTTCGAGCTTTCTATTGTCGTGGAGGCCATTGACGTCATCACGGTACAGCGGCAGCGGTGGCAGCGTAGCACCAGTGCAATCTCTTGCCCCAGGGCACACACATCTCTGCCTCTGTATATAGCTATATATACGCAAGATTACACAGATGCGCGGCACATTCATGCCTTTACGAGAGACAGAGAGAAAGAGAGAGAGAGAGAATATATATATGGCGTATATAAAATATATATATATTCTTATACTCCTCGCTCGCGCTATATCTATGTTTTTCTCGTTTCCCTCCTTTTGAGAGCGCCACGGAGCTAGCTAGCTCTCTAGCGCGCTCGCTGTAGTGTTTATTTACTATATCACACACACACACACACACTGACGGGACAGAAGCGGGAGCTTCTGCTGCTGTGCGGCTAACTGGGTGTGCTTTGGCTTTCTAGCTCTCTCTCTCTCGTCGACTATCAACAACGAGTATATATGCACACGCACATTTTACATTCGAGTCGAGTGTAATGCCTTTTTTTTTCTAATTAATTTTTCCCTTTATATTAATTATCGTTACAATTTAATCGTCGTCGTCGTCGTTTGTTATATATTATCGCGTCAAAGACACATACACTTGCGCGCTGGCTGCGGGTTTCTCTAGCAACAATTAACTTTGTAAGGAAGCGACGACAGCGAGGACGAATAATATTTCTCTCTTTCAACGGGCGCGCGCGCGCGCGATAATTATCTCTCGACGAAATCTTATACATTATATACACTTGAAAATGATTTTCTCCGCGTGTAATTGGCTTTCTTTATTTTTTTTTTATTTCGTGAAATTAAGAGCTCGATTTATATTACGAAGGATTTGGAAATTCATGAGCTTTGCTGCAAGCTTGAAACGAGCGAGATTGTCAAAGTGTTGCCCGCCGCTGTACGGATCAAAGTATAAAAAAAAAAGGCAGAAAAAAAAGAGAAGGAGAAAATTGTAATTCTCTAAGCTTTGATTCCTTTTATGGGAGCGAGTAGCTGAAATATTCATTGTTTCTACCGTGTATAATGAACGGGACTTGGCTGAGCCCAATGATAAAATTCAAATGAATGGAGGAAGGAGGCGGCGGCGGTGGTGGTTCTTTTTTTTATCTAACCCACTCCACGAGAAATCGTTGAAAAGTCATTTAAAAACGTTCTCTCATTTTTTTTTTATTTCTGACACGGTCGAGATATCGACGATCGTTACGAACACGATCGCTTTATTTTTATTATGAAAAAAAAAAAAAAACAACAACAACATATTGCTGTGCAAAACGAGTATGAAACATTTTGTTGATAAAGAAAAAGTTTTAACGTAAAGAAAGAAGCGAACGTTTACCTTTACGATTGAGATAAGAGAGCATCTCCAGCATTATTTCAACGATTCGACCGCGCCTCGAAGAAGACCCGACGACTCGTGACGGCCGCAACTGCGTGACGATAGGGACGATGACGATCGTCGTTGTTGCCGTTGTCGTCGTCTGCCTCCTCCTCTTCCTCCTCGTCGTAGTTTTTCTCTTCGTCCATCGAGGTCATCCTCGCGAACGTAAAAAAATTATCCTCCCATTATTCCTCTCGCGGAGACACGATTTTTTCTCTTTCACTTATATATTATAAAAACTATATCGAATCGGCGCGACTTATCCGGTGTTTCGGAGTATATATATATATCGGTTGTGTATATCTATCTATCTATATCTATTTGTCCACGCGCGATCGCACGCCTCGCACCTGCCGATGCACGCGCCGCAATCAAAGTGTTCGCCGAAAGAGCCAGCTGTATAAATACGGCAAAGAAACAACGGAGGAGAAAAAAGAGATTACTCTCCGAAGCTTCTCCTCGAAACGCGCCTCGAAAAATCCACGATGAAATACTGTCCGAGTAAAGGAGGCGAATAGAAAGAGAGAGAGAGAGAGAAAGAGAGGAAGAGAGACTGCCTGACTGACTGCCGCCCGAGCACGTGCGAGTTGAACGGAGAATCGCGTTGAACTGCACAATGTAAGGTGCAATTTGCTCTACCGCTGGCCGGCTGGCGCGCAAGCGCTTCGCAACGACGACGACGTACAGCGAGAGACTACTGCTGCTGCTGTGAAATTGTGTGCCTTCATTGTATATAGATATATGTGCGTGTGTATGTGTGTGTATAAAGGCATCCCCCCATGCTCTAGCATAGTATAGCATAAGAGAGAGAATATATAGCTCTCGAGCGCGCGCAAGCTCCCGCAGCGATATGTATAAATTGTATGCGTGTGCTCCAAACTGCCAATATCTTCTCGCTGTTTATACTCGCCTACGCACACACGCACACACACACACACACACACACGTACGCGTGCAGAGAAGCGTACGTTGTAATATAGCATTTACATTTTCGCGCAGAGCTGAGATATGTGTGCAGTGCCGGTGGTTAACTTCGGCAGCTGCTGCTATTGTTGCAGTTAACACACTGCGCGTGGTACGTTACAATCGCGATCTTGCTTCGCGCGCGCAACAGAGAGAGAGACGCGACGCGTAACTTTGACGATGGTATATACGCGTTGATTCTTACTAATAAACTTGTGCGATTGTGCGCAGTGCGCCAAGTCACAGCGATAATTATTTTTCATCGTATTATACTTTATTTTTATTGGCGGCGTAGTAATAAAACGACGATGACGAGTTCGAATAGCCCGTTAATAACCATACACGGCATCCTTTACGAGTCGCTTTGCGACTATACACACATATATCTATCCATTTTCCTCGAATAAATCGAATTTTTCAAGAGTGAATAATTTTCCTTGGCGTGGTAGTAGTCGCGTAGTATTATGGTCTCTGGCTCGCGCGCTGCTAAACGATGAAGAATGGAAAAAAAGCGCGACTAATGAAAAAAGCATATTCGCGCGCTCTCTCTCTCTCTCTCTCCCGAGAGACAGCCGAGACAATCGCAGGGAATGAAAAAATTTTTGATTTATCGAAGTAATTTTTTAGATATCGATTAGAGTTTCGACATAGTTTTCTCTCCTCCACCCTCCCACAAGCTGCCTGAAAATCGTAGTCTAGCGAGCAGTAGTTTTCGAACTGTTGATTCTCGCGTGCGCGCGCGAGCTGAATACGACATGGCTACTTTATCGATTTTTTTTTTTTTTTTTTTTTTTTTGAAGTATGGGAAAAATCCAAGTTGCGTTGACGATTTTGTAGCCGCTCGATAAATAGACAGCTGTACAAGGATGAAAGGATTTCTAAGAGCTCGTGCACGCGTGCGCGGTAATTTTGCAAATTCTTTATTTCGCGCCGTAGTTCTCTATAATATACGCGACGAAAATTGAATCCCGAGTTTATTCATTTTCAATCATTTATAACTCAAAAACTACGCACGCATTTCAGGGCGGAAATTTCCTACGAAGCTTTCACTCTTTTAAAATGATGCGAACTGAATAAGAAATTGGTTCTCTCAGCGCCGCGAAAGCGCACCGACGCTTCAAAATTTTTGCAGCGGATTTTTTTTTTAACTCGTAGAGAGAGAGAGAGAGAGAGAGAGAGCGACGCGTCAATATCGCCTCGAGCGCAAAAGCGTAAAAGTACGTTCGACTTTTTAAAGGGTAAGGGTTAAATTATGACAGTGAATGCAATAATTAAAAAACGGATACGAGAACGAAGCGTATTCAGATAAATAAGGTTCTGATGATTAAAAAATTATCTTTAAAAAAAAATCAGTTTGTTGTTTTGTTTGCTGAAAAAAAAATTGAAACTTTTTTCAAAATTGTAATCTCTTGCAATCCTCCTATTGTGTGAAATAGTACTCCTTTGTTTTTTCATTTCACAATCCTTTTATGACTATTTTCTAAACAATAAAACCCCATTTATTCCTTGAATGAACCATTGTAAAAGTCGTGATTGTAAATTATTCAAGCGATCGTTTATTACTCATACTAATCCAAAGTGCAACGATCTAAACTCCAGACGGTTGAGTACATGCATTATCGGATCTAAATATGTGTTTCGGCTGGCTCGAGCGACACGGAAAGATATTTTAGAATTTTCAAAGTCAAACTTCCTCGAAAGTGTCATCTTGACGTATACTTGAATATATCTTATACCTTATATATATACCTGTTTCCGACTGCCGTGCTGCAGTTTCCCGCAAGTTTGACGCGAAAAGCCACGCGATGTTTTTCAAATTAAAACGACTCAAAGCCCGAGACTTATTTTACGACACATTTAAAATTATATATAAAACGATGTAAGCTTATATCGTACGTGGGCGCGAATTATTTATTTTCAGCTGAATAAAGTATATATAAATCGAAAGGTTGCCGCACACGTGCCGTGATTTTGCCTCATTGTCCGCAGCTTAATGAGCTGTCGTTATATTTTGCATTTTATTTTATATTTATCGTACACGCGTAAGCCGTAAATGGGTGTGTAACTATTTATAAAGTTCGATTCAATTTTTGCGCCGCATGATCGACACCAACATGGGTAAATACCCAGTCGACGTCAAGCTTCCATTTTTTTTTATTCCTTCTCCTCTCGTTACGCGTATTTTCCCCCAATGGGGAAAATTTAACGTTCGTGCCTGGCGATACATATTCAAATTATCACGCGCGCGCATTATACTTTTCCCACGCGCGCACAGGTCAAATAGATAATAATACAACGCGCAGATGAGGGGATGGGTGTATGGGATAATTTATTCACACGCCATTCTCGCAATCAATGTTAATATTTGAATATGCAAGAGGTCGGGCCGTCGTGTGCTCGGGAGAGGACTAAACGAGAACTAACTGTCGCGCGCGCGTCAGTCAGTCGGGGGAGATCCGATGCGGGTGTACTGTATACTGTGCACTGCTATGCTGCTGTATATACGCGGTCAGGTGGCGCAGCTCACACAGGATCCTCCGCAAATATACTTGAGGTATACCTGAGTTGTTCCTATAGTTTGGAGCGGTGTGTGTACACCGGCATATATATATAAAGCTTAACGAATGATCGTGGAACCGAATGATCCGGTCAGTACACACGCGCGCACACACACACATATACGCGCGTCACACACCAAACAACAAAAATAATAAAATCGTTTACGCCGCGGTTACTTTTGCGATCGATATTTCGAATTTTCTCTACGTGTATTAGGCTTGTTGTTTTTTTAACGAAAATGGCTTTTCCGCGCCGCGCTGAAAAAAAAACTCTCGGGGCTCTTTTTAAATCTTTCGCAAAAGTAAAAGCTGTTCCCCTGGAATTGGAACGAGAAGGATTTTACGATCTATCTGACAAAAATCCATTACCCTTGATATTTCGAAGAACCGGTGCAAAAAAAAAGTTATAAAGCTTATCATCAACAATTTATGAAAGCGCGGGCTTCCGAAATATCGAAGCTACTTATTGCAAAAAAACCCTTTTCGACCCGCATTATTTATATATTCTGTTGATCAATATTATTTTTTAAAAATTTTAAAAACCATTCACAAATTATGTATTGTATCTTACGACAAAGCGCGTGTTTACGTCCAAAACAATCATTAATTATCGTTCGATCGAGCTCTAGGTTGAATAAATTCAATTCAGAGCCGAGGATAAAGGGTAAGATCGTGTGATTTCTTTGAGATTATTCTTTTTTTTTCGGCTAAACAAATACGTTTTAATAAGTCGGTCGTATTATATAAGTCTCTCGGGTGTATAGCGTCGCGTAGCGGCGCTCTCTCTCTATATATATACCGAATAAATTGTGAAAGGTGTGCAAGCCGGAGAGAGCTTGATAGGACAATCAAGAGTTGGCCATTGAGTCGAAAGCGAGAGAGAGAGAAAAAGGTGGAAAAACAAAGGGAAACTAAAATAAAATCCTCCTCCCTCCAAAAAAAAAAAATAAAGAGAAAAAAGAGTCAGGCGTGATTGTAAGAGCTCGAATCATTAAGAATTTTTATTGCGCATTAAATCAAGCGGAATAGTTTTGTTATACATTATATACGTATATAGGCGGGGGCTCAATAAGAAAATAGAAATGTTCGATCTGTAAAACTTGCCTCTCTCTCTCTGGCCGTTGTTGTAGTTCGGGTGGTAGCCGATGTAAACCATATTTTTATTCTCTTTCCCCCCCCCCAGCCCTTCGACCCAGTGATAAAGTATCCGTGCTGTAGCCAGCCCAGAGAGTTTCTGGCCCTACGCCCAGTGTGATACGGCCAATTTACGGACACACACACGCGCGCGCGAGCTGCCGCACTGCACCGTTGCAGTGCAGCGGTTGGTTTTCGCGCAAGGAACGATAAGCTCACATTCATTACGTGTAAATACAAAATTTCGAACGGTTGATTTCGACACGTACGTGTATATATGTAATAAAAAATGGAAAAAGGGTCGAGCGCGTTTATTTAAAGCTGTATACGGTATCGGAATTTTTCAATCTGCGCGCGCGGCGCGGCAAGATATAGCGCTGCGTAAACTTTTGTTGACATTTTTGTGCAAATGAAATATACACTCCCGCGATCGGTCGTTGCAAAATTATCGAGCGGAACGCGATACGACGCGTTACAAAAAAAAAAAAAGAACGAATTTTGCTTTTATTTCAAATGTGCGCAATAAAAAGGACGACACAGTCGTTCGAGCGTACCGATACGCCAGTGATTAACTACTTCGAGTGCGTATGTTCGCGCGCGTACGCGTGTGCGGGCTACTCTCTCTCTACCTCCTATATACACCTTAATATTATGAAATTAATCATTGTCAGAGCAGCGGCAGCGCCCCCCGTGTCAATTATGAATTTCGCACTCGCCGCCGCCGCCGCCGCGAAACGAGACGCTACTACTACTACTACAAGCACGCGTCGACGCGCGCGAGAATTGAAATAATTTCCTCGACGTTGTGGGTTATATCATTATATCACGAAGTCGCACGAAAAATTAAAATCGTCCTAACCGATGTAATTTATTTACAACGCGAGATTTATCTTGCGAGAATCGAGTATTTATGAGCAGTGGTTTATGTATAATTTTCGTGCCCGACCGACACGTTGACTTTCACTACTTGGCGTGTGCTATACCACTTGCTACAAATTCTCTCTCTCCCTTCTTTCCTTCTTCCGTCATTCTATTACCGCGCATAAATAGCATTTTTTACATGGCTTACTCCTTTTTTTTATCATTTTTATTTTTCTTGTAATATACTCTCCGCGCGGCGCAATTTATCCGCTCGAAGGCCACAAATTATCCGCGCAATTTCGCGTCGATATCGCAGTTTTCCCTCTTTCTCTCATAAGTAGATCTATTAAACATCCGCAGTTGGAGCTCTCTCGGATTACGAAGAATAATTTGCTCGATCGGCGGGGGTGCTCATAATAATTATTATTATTATTTTTCTTCTTCTTCTTCTTCTTCTAACGTCCTCCCAACGCAGCTTGTCAGTCAGCTTATCCGCCCGCTATACACTAGTCTCTCTCTCTATATATATATATATCGTCCGATTCCTTACCTTCAGCTTTTAACTTTTAACGACACTTTTTACTTTTCTCTCACCCTCCGCCGTCGAGAAGCAGCAGCAGCACAAGCAGTAGCAGGTTTATCTTTCAAGGGCTTCATCGAAACTTGGTAATCTCTCGGAGTTCTTCATCTGAAATGTGTGTGTGTGTGTGTGTGTGTGTGTGCAGCAGCAGTCGACGCGGGGGCCAAGCGTGCTGTATCCACGCCTGTCTGATCGAATGCATTTTGCGCGTTGATTCTAATGCCACTGGCTGCTGCCACTAGTTCAGCAGCAGCAGCACAAAATAACTTTTATCTCGATCGAGGCAAGTTTGTGTGTCGATGTAGCTAGCAGCAGCAGCCGTAAACCCGTATATATATATACACAATGTTATGCTCGTCCTGCTGGATATAATCTTTCTTGATGTTCTCTATTCGCATTTGTGCGCGCAGCGTCGTAGATATACGATAATCATTGAGGAAATTAGCATGACTCGTATTTTGAATAAAAAAAAAAAAAAAAGGATAAATGGTGATTTTGGAGAATCAAAAATTCCGTATGGAGATAGCTCGACGACGACGACATTCCCCATACACATTGATTTATTCGGAATTATAGCCAGTTTTGATGCACGACTCGCGCGTGCCTCGAATAATGAATATTATCCGTCGAATTCTTGTGCAGCCCACACACGGTATAGACGCGTTACGCCGCGGCCTTTTTTGCGCTCTCGGTCTGGCTGCGCGCACGTGTTGGTTCCTCGGGTTATTATTAGTTTTTACAACTACCCTGCGAGCGAGCTCTCGAGCTTTAATTCCTCGTATTAAATTAATAAATTTGCGAGCGGCGAAAATGCAATTTAGAATTATACTTACTTTACCTCCTCCGTGCCGCGCGTCGTAACAGCTGTTGCTTTTTCTTCTCTTTCTCTTGGCGCTGCAGAGCAGCACGAGCAGCAGTAGCAACTCGTTATACTCCCTATGAGCGCGGCGTTTAATTTGAGTTAAAAAAATCGATACTAAGCAAAAGGTATTAGATTAAATGAAATAATCCCGTTATATCTAACGTTAAATTGTTACGAGTAAAGTATTATATGTAGGGTACGACTTAAAAGCCGGAGAATAAGACTCTTAATTCGAGATGTATAAATAATCTGGTCTTTAAAGTCTGAGATGTATATAAGGAGATCTATATCCAAGGGAGAGAGAGAGGCCAACTAATGCACTTGTTGCTACTTTACTCGGCTACATACTTTTCGCTATATATATATATACGTATACGTTCGTTTGTGTGTATTATGGCCCCCCGCATTGACGCAAGCGCGAATCGATTTCGCATTATATTCGGGCTGCGACACGTTTCCTCGTGCTCTGGATCCAGCTGCTGCTGCTGCTGCTGCATTATTATCACGTGTATATTATATATATTTTTTTCTTGCGAAATTCAGGAAAATTCGAGAAGAGTATCTCTATCTGGGGCCATTATTACGTAGCTCCGCGATCCGATCAGCGAAATGATATAACGAGTGTATAGCGATGAAAGAGCTCTCCTCGGCAAAATTATTGAAATACGTGTCCTACCGAGCAGCGACGCACGAGGAGCTCGCTGCTCTGCGCATTATTATTATTATATATATCACTCGTCGAGGTGTCCGCGCGCGCGCGTACTTATCGTTGCCGAGCAAAAGACGCGAACCCAGGCTGAATTTTCGATAACGGCGGAATTAGGGAGCCGAGCTTCTCGAGAGGAGCTGCTGAGAGAGCCGAAGTTTTTCCCCTACAAAAATTTTGTCCTAAACGCGCGCGGCGACTCTCGAAAAATATTTACGAGCGTTAGGGCGCAGCAAAAAAAAAAAAATTCTTATCGCGAAAGGACGAGAGAGAAAGGACGGAAAACTTTATAAGCGCGTTACACGAAAAAACGCTTCACAGCTCGCCCGCGCGTGTATTGTTTCTCTTAAAAAAAAAGGAAAAGAAAAAAAAAAGAAAAATCTTTGCTCGTCGTCGTCGTCATCGCAAAAATTAAGGCTACATAATGAAAGCAACTTCAAAATAGCACTCAATCTTTCCATCATTTTAGCTTTCACTGTTCGTCGATCCCTACCACCCTCCTCTTTTCTCCCTTCGCCACCGCCGCCGTCGACGACTTTGCTTTCTTGCTCTCATACGCGTTTTCCTTCGTCGAAGCTCTGCCATTGTCTCTCTCTCTCTCTCTCTTGCTCTGGGTTCGAGTAGTTTGCTGCAGCAGCACTACAGCGAGGCAAAGTTCAAGTGGGCGTAACAAGAGAGAGAGAGAGAGAGAGAGAGAGAGAGAGAGAGAGTACGAGGGGGTGAAAGAGACTGTGCGAGGCAACGTGCGCAAATTGACGTGAAACTCGAAGAGAACGTTAGAGAGAGAGAGAGAGAGCGAGCGAGACCAGGTAGGCCGACTCGATAAATCACAAATCGTGTCGAAATGTATCATGCCGAGAATTTCAAGTACTGTTAAACCTATCTTCACCTCCAAACCAATAAGTGGGTCGTTTTTTGCCCTCCCCTCTCTCTCTCTCTCTCTCTCTCTCTTCTCTCTTCTCTTCTCTTACTCTCTCTCTCTCTATCTTTGCAGCTTCGCGAAATTAGGTACACACATTTGCCGCGAGCTTATGGCCTCTCCTTATCGCTTCCGTATCAATTGCTCGTAAATATGCATTATACTTACACTTATCGACGGCTTATTACGAGCTGGTGTTGAGACAAAAAAAATGCTGAAAACATAATCGTATGATTTTTTTTTGTTTGACATTTTTATTATTCTTAAAAATTCAACGACAATTTTTTTTTTTACCATTTTTCTCTGTGTGTGTAATCTCGGTTTCTTTCTTTTTTTTTTTTTGTTAAGATTTAAGATCTACAGAATATTATTGTACGTGATACATGGACGTCGTAAATATAATAGCTTGAATTTTTTTTCCCCTTTTTAATCCAAAATGAAATATATATTTATATACTTTTTTTTTGTTATGCACATATTTCAACGCAATCAACACATGATCTATGCCTTACTACTATTGCAATACGTGTTATAAACTTCTGGTTTTTTTTTTTTTTTCGTTACTTCGTAAATTCTTCATATATAATATCGTACACAGTTTTTTTTCCACACACACACAACAGTGACAACAACACAACGCACACACCTTTCGCATTCAGTCGGCAAACATTTTTTTCCGCGTCACAAATGATCTATTTTTTTTTTACTTTTTTAACTTTTTGTTTTTTCATCTCCGTACGTGTGAAATTTTTTTTCGATACTCATAAGGCATTGGCGAGAATACAATAAAAATATATTCATCTGAAATGTGTGTGTGTGTGTGTGTTTGATCGTAACGGATCAACGAAAGTGTATACATGATCGGCGCGTCCAGCGCAGCTATAATGGCTTTAGAGCTGCGTGGCGTTACAATTTAAAAATCGTAGTAGACTCAATTTAGTTAGTTATCTGAGCATTCAATCAATTTCCATTTTAATTCATTCGTGATTCGTCGAAAATTATTATTCTCTCTCAGCGAATACATGACCTGCACATTGTTTTTAATTTTTTACTTTATTTTTGAAAATCTAGACGAACTTTTACTATTCTTTTTTCATAATAATTCAATTTTATTCATCAGTTTCGCTTGTTACATCCATTATTATCAACATTTATTCAACAAAATTTCCATACAATAAACACAACATCGGGTTTGATTACTTTTTGTAAAATATTTGTACATTTGCAAAATATAATATACATTTATCGAGATATGCGAGTGTTTATATCCATAGATGCAATATTTATTTAATTTACTACATAATCCATCTCTCAAATCGTTAATGCCTAAACAGTTTCTCATTTATTTTACATGGTATTTTCATGCTACGATGAGCGATGTATGGTATGTAGTGTTTAATGATTATGTAATTCGTATCGTGAATGATAGCTCGGTGTTACGTGTACGTATAAAGTGTCAGAAACGGTGCTATTACCCGCTTCATAATAAATCTAAGGAAATTTACCACTTTGCAGACGCGCGATAAAACGAGATTGAACTTTTATAATTCAGGGGGAGAGCAGCAGCAGCAACAGCAGCATCAGCAGCACAGAGAGCGAGAGAGTACTTAAGCCACATTCGAGAATCATTATATGAATATAATAATATTGATTGGACAGTTCAGGGAGGGGGGGAGCTAAGCTCGTGCAATAATGGTACACACAGTATGCGGTGTACAAAGAGGTGGTTTGATCTTGCTGCCTCTCTCTCTCTCTCTCCCAGCCCTGCGCGCATAAAGCGTAATGCACTAATTTTGTAGCATGCCTGTGTATGTGTATATATATATATATATAGCTTAGAGAGCAGAGGAGAACCGAAAAAGGGAAATATTTGAACGTGCGGTTTAATACTCGGGGTAAAATTTTTGTTCGTACGGGCTTTTCCATTTCCTAATTGCTGAAAATACTATACTGCTGCCCGATGTAGATTCGAGGAGTTACTTTTTTACCCATTGAAACGTATTGAGTCGGGATATTATTATATTTGAAGTATTTTGAAAGAATAATATTTTGTAAATTGAAAAAATATTGCGCGATATTTTTGTACTATTCTCCTTTTGTCTCGAAATACCTTTCACCCTTTATTTCTTTTTTTTTCGCGTTAAATTCAATTCATTTCGCGCGAAGCTTTTTTCCCGCCAGAATCCTATTTATTATCTCGCAAATCGTAACAGGCAATTACCATAGATTTACTTGACGCGCGTATCAGTGTATAGCTTTTTGGAATAGCAGCGCTGGAAGCACAGAGCAGTGACTATTTTTCTTGCTCGCCATGGTCGAAAGTTTCGGGACGCGCGCCGCGACGCGCTCGTTACTCAAGAGTACGGACACTCGCTTTGACATTTTTGTATTTGATTTAACTGTAGCAGCTCTCTCTCTCTCTCTCTCTCTCTCTCTCTGAAAGCGCAGAGGACGCGCGACACAAAGCCTTTCACGCTGGATTGACGTTCAGAGCTCGGGGAATTTATATCGCGGCGTAAGTTACGCGTACACTCGAAAGGATGATACGTAAAGCGTAATGATAGATTTCCGATGTAACGATGTATTTCTGTGTCTCTCGGTGTGTAATGTCTGCGGGCGCAACACGTGTGGCAAATATCGTGTAACGGAAAACACGGCCAAACTAGGTGGAAGATCGTGTAAGCTGTTTCGAAGTCTCGTGCAAAGTTTTTCATTACGTTTTTGGAAAGTCTGGCGAACGCGCGTAAATTTCCGGATCACTTTTTGAGGGAATTTGAAATATCGCTGTCTGAAAAGTGGTAAGATTAAATTTGCTCCCATCGGTCGAATTACAAAAGTTTTTCAATTTTTGGCAATAATAAAGAGATTTAGAGAAAAGAAATTAGCTGCCAACGTTTTTTCTTTTTTTTGAAATAATAAACGCTTCAAAAACCATTAGAAAGTAAGTTTGCAATTTGAAATTTAATTTCTAACAAATCTGAAGATCGAGGTTGGATCTAAGTACCTGATTTAGGTCGGCGAGGTTAGTGCCCAGAATTGGATAAATGCGTTTTCACCGTTTTGAAAATGTACTTTTCTGTGAACATTTTTTGACGCGCCAACGTAAGATTTTTTAGTTCAACGTAACTTTTCGCGCGTAAACGAGCAATATTAATATAAAAATGCTGAAAACGTATTTTTTCAATATCTGGGTGCTAACCATAGCCGACCTGATTTGGACATACCGATTTCGCCGTTGTTTTCAATCATAAAAATGCTGCGAAGGGAAAAATAGTAAAGGACCATAAGCCCCTATTTCCAAGACCGTCCTTTTCGAGGGTACCGCTTATTTTTTAGGAAGAAAATTTTTTTAACCTTATCTTTGCCACCTAAAGTAAAAAACGATGTCTTTACGTGACGGTACTTTATTATTTCTAATTTTTGGCATCCTCAACGCACGACTAGTCCACTTTCAACTACATAAAGGCCTCCTGGAGGTTTACCCATTGGACTGATTCGACGCAGCTTTAATTCAAATCAATCGCATTAACCTGTAACTGTAAAAAAGCAAGCAATATTTTGTATCTTTCGAGATATTGGATCCTCGTCACTAGTCAACAATAATATGGACGATACACACGGTTTTCGATGTTCTTTAGGTCCGTGCCCACGAATTTGATATTTTTTTCGCGAGATCCGCTTATTAGTTAATTGCTTTCCCGATGCTTGTAGATTCCGAATCTACGAGAAAAAATATATGAACTGTTAACCCTGCAAGAACTTTCTTTTCCCTTTATTTACCCTATAAATAAAAAAATTTTCTACTTAAAATCGAGGTTTTTATTATATGTACAAGACACGTGGTTTCCAACGTTTTTAGAGCCACCGAGCACAAATTTGTTGATATATTTAGTATTTGTTTAAAAAAAATTAAAACTGAAAATTCGAATTTTTCAATAATGTTTTTCAATTCCGAAAAAATATATAAAACAGATAATTTATATAATTTAAATCGAACATTGATTTTAAATTTACTCGTACAGTAGAGACCGTTTAAGGAATCACGAAGGAATGTTTTTATTATTTTAACCAGTTGATTCTTTAAGGTGAGGTAGCGAGAAGTAAACATATACATTATAATGAAAAACATAATCATGTGAAGATTAATCCTTGGTCCAAACGTAATAAGGTAAAAGCACAACAAAATAATAATTCGTAGACGTTCACCGGTGTTCGTTTTGGCATTTTCAAAACAATACTTATTTATAAATATTATTATTATTATTAAGGAAAAGAAAAATTAAACAAATTCGTCAATTCATTTTTGTTTTATACTTGAAGCCATGTAAGAATTCTCCATTCGATGACTTTTGTCACGCACTTTGACAACATCATTTTTGTGAAACTTTTTCTTCATCTTCATCTTTACTAGTTCTTTACCCTTTAAGACTTTTATTTTCATTTTCAATGCAAGCCGATTCTACTTCGAGACGATTTTTTAATTATCTCCCTACAGTGGCTGTGAAATTCCTAACTATGCTGCTATTTCACCTGGGCATTTTTCAATTTGTTTCTAAGAAACTTAAATCTTAGTTGTTTAATCTAAATATTATCTTTTATCTATGTTAACTCAATGATTTTTCATTGAAGTTTGATTCCAATAATGGGATTTTTAAAACAATAAACTTAACTCAGGACTTAACGTAATCAGTTTGATTTCTTTTTTTGTTTTTAAATATTAATTTCGAGTTCGATTCTATTAAGCAAGATGATATTAATCTGCTCATAAAGTCAAATGAATCTACGAAAATGATAGATTCTACATGGAGTCAACACAAAGTAATTAAATTTTGACAAAAGTGATTACAAATTTGCGATTAGTGGCTCTAAAGTCGCCGCAAACTACGTGTCTGGACGCATATAATATAAAACTCGAATTTAAATAGAAAAGTTATCAATAAGTTTGTAAAAATAAAAAAGCGGGAAAAAAAAGATCGAACAACGTTAACTGTTCATATATTTTTTCGCGCAGTTACGAAATCTACAACAATCGGCAAGCAATTAACGATTAATCGAAATTCGCGAAAAAAATATCAAACACGTTAACACGAACCAAGAAAACATCGAGAACCATGTGGATCATCGACATATCATTGTTGATTAAAGACGAATATCCAATATCCGAAGGGCTACAAAATGTTGCTTACTCATTTGCAGGTACAAATTAGTACAATTGCTTTGAAAGAAAACCAGCGTCAAATCAGCCAAACGTGGAAACATCGAGGAAGCTTTTTATGTAGTTCAAAGTGGACTAAGCATACCGCGAGGCGGCGATAATAAGAAATAATAACGACACCGATGCGGGAAGATATCGTTTTTGACTTAAGCTGTCAAAAATAAGGTTAAAAAAATTTGCTTCTCAAAAAATAAACACCACCACCGGAAAGAACGAGATCAAAAACAGGGGACATGGTACTTTATTATTTTTCCCTCCCAACATTTTCATGGTTGAAAAACAACGGCGAATTAGGTATGTCCAAATCCTGCCCTCCTGACATTAATGGGTTAATGGTACTTAGGTTTATCACGCAAAAAGGGACGTAAGCTTCTTGTAAAATTTTTTTCTTGCGTTTAAGCTGAGTTATTAAAACTAAATAATAAACGAATGAAATTATTATTACTCTGATTCATGTGTGCAGAAATATAAAAATGTGAAATAGTGTAATGGGTCAAGAGTTTTGTAGAAAATATATATGTTAGAGTTTTAATCTTTTTGTGACTGTGTAAGTTGAAGATTTATTTTTATATTTTACTTGTTACATTTAGCAATGGAATTCAGTAAATGAGTATATGATGAAAAAGTATGTGTTATGTTTTTGCGTACATTTTGATTATTTACAAATGGTAGAATAGTAGTAGTTTTCTTGGTCATATTATGATGATAGATGAAAATCGTTGATTTAGGGAAGAAACATTTTCAAGGATTATTTTTATACTTTTGTAGCAGTTGGATACGAAGAGAATCGGCTTGCTTGCGTAACATTATTTATATACTATATTGTGGATATATCTGAACATCTTGAATGTTATTTACTTAACTATATAAAATACCGACGTATAAAAGTTTACTAATATCAAATAAATGCACCTCTCGTTCCGATCGAACATAAGGTTCACTAGTAACTTTACTTTTTTTTTTTAGTAATTTCACAGCCTTCAACCTATAATAATCAAGGTTTTGATGTTTTTGAAAGAACGTTGATTTTGATGATAAGAGAGACCGCCCTACCGCAGGTGCACTCGAGAAATTTTCGATCGTAATTAAAATTTAACGAATCAAAATCGTGTGCGCTCGAATTTTTTTGAAAAATGTAACTTTTTTTCTAATGTAAATGAGGATTAAAAAAATTTTGTTCAAGGCTCCGGAAAAAGTTACGAGGGTGCGTGCCACATCATTACGCGACACTCGACTAATTTACCAATAATTTTAATTATTATAATAAAAATATCGAGCGACGTAGAAAATTGCAGTGCACCGCGACAAGTCAATCTCCCCCATCTGAAAATAATGAAAAATACTTTATCCTTCGATACAAGTTGAAACGATCGTCAATCTGTATAAAATCTAATAAGTTCGTAAATACGGCATATATAACTTTATATATTTTTGGCACTCTTTCTTAATATACATGAAAAATGTTTTAGTTATTTTTTTAAGCATATCTCATTCTTTGAAACTTAACACTTCATTTACGCCAGGTTCCGATTATTATTATTACTATTATTATTATTATTATTATTATTTATTATTATTATTTTCGTAATATTTTAGCTTATATATCCGACGTTATGTACAATAAACTCCGACGTACGAACGATTACACGTTCAATCTCTCTCTTCTCCTTCACGTTAATAAATACTGATCTGGTCTCTTCGCATTATATACCTCTGGGAACAAGGAGAAATGCAAATTTTCTTACTACATTGTTCATCCGAGTGAAATGTAAATAAAAATAACTACAACTCTCCGTAACGGCACGAAATTTGCATTCGCGCACGAACGAGCGAGTTTCGAATCTCCAAGTTTACACCAGAACGAAAACGAGAGACAACGACGCGTCGATACACCGCTAAATAAAAAAATACAGCCGTATGTCGGCAACGGGTTTACGTATATCCAAAGTTCAAACTATGCACATATTATGTATTTTGATTCGTTCATGTATACGAGTCCTCAAACCTTTGCGCGACAAGATTCAGCGTCCGGCACCCGGCCTCGGTGGGAGCGCATTGCCGATGCCGAGTATGCGCTTGAACGCCTGCCGAAACTCGGGCGAGAATATCGTGTAGATGACCGGATTGAGGGTGCTGTTGAAGTAGCCGAGCCACAAAAACACCGAGGCGACGAGATCCGGGGGCTGACAGCTCGGGCACATGGCCTGCAGCAGGGCGACGAGAAAGAAGGGCAGCCAGCAGGCGACGAAGGCCCCGGTGATGATGGCCAGGGTCTTGGCCGCCTTGCGCTCGCGCTTCGATTCCAGACTCTCGCGCGCGATCTTGCGAGTCGACAGGGCGCTGCAGGCTTGCTGCTGCTGCTGCTGCTGTTGTGGTGCTGTGTTCGTCACAGTCGTTGTCACCGTCAAGTTCGGACTCGTCGTCGTCATTGTCAGAGTAACTGTGGTGTTGGTGGTCGTAGTCGGTTGGGTCGATGTCGGATCCGCCCCCGCAGCAGCAAGATTAGAAGTTGGAGCAGCAGCAGCAGCAGCAGTGGCGGCGGTGGCGGCGTTCGATCCGTTGTAAGACGACGATTTTTCCGGAGATACGGACGAGTGCTCCGGCGTCGAGCGAGATATCGTGAATGCCGTCGTCGACTCCTCTCTCGAGCTAATTTGACAAAGTAACATATAGAGTGAGAGATGTTGGTTGAGGTGCTTTTGTTTAATTAATTTAATGAAGACCGTTGAGAGTGATCGATGAGTAGAGAAGATTAGTTTTTTCTTTCTTTTTATGGTAGTGGTATAAATTGTAACGAGAGGATATAATTTAATTTGAATTAAAAGTATGTGTACTATCTGTTTAAATGAAATAATAATAAAGCGCGCATAATTCCCGAACGAGCTTCATTTGCACAATTTACAATTACATACGCATGATTCAATTAGTTTTACATGATAAAACAATATCTCGAATTCGGAAAATAATTATAAAGATGTAACTGTTGATAATTATATATAGTTCTATATCGAAGAAAATTTCCGGTCAAATCATAAACATGCAATAACCGAGAGAGATCGAGTTTTTCATTTCAAATGTTGATCAAATTTTCTCTTATTCTCTGCAGCTGCTGCTGCTAACGTCGCAGTACGCCATAATTTATAATATGATACACAGAGGCTGTTCTGCTGGTGGTAGTGGTGGTGGTGCTGCTGCTACTGCTCTGCGTTACATATCACGAAGCAATTTCGTTATTTAACCGGACAAGCCGCCGGAGTACTCGAGCGCACGCAACGCGGACTATATATTTTTGGAAAAATTTTCGTGATGAATGGAAAAGATCGTTTCCCACTCTAGAGACTATAGATCAAATTTTATGAAAAAAAGAAAAAACAATAAATAAATAAAGCTCCGGTCTAATATACTGCTATATCATTTTATGATACGAGATACAATATTTGTTCTTTGTTTCGTTATAAATTTAAAACTTTTTTTGCTCGGTGACAAACAATCGTTATCCTTTAGTATAGTTTGCGTATATATTCGCGCGATAATTAGCGATAAGTAAACAAGCAATAGCTGTAATTGAATCGGGGATTATAACAAACAAACGTATAAGCAAGTTGAATATGCATACGTAAGTACGAGTATTATTGCAACAATAAAAAAACGTATAATTGAAACTGGAAGAGAGCCTCGGTTAAAAATTAAAATTGAAAAGCGAAAAATACTTGGAGCTCGAGCCCACCACCACGCGCCACTACCGCCCGTATTACGTATTATATTTAATTATAATGCAGGTTAATATGCTATCCTTAAGCTGATTTAAACTTTGAGACTCGGGCGGAGAAAGTTTGGTATTATAAGCATCGAGTGTATAGCGGGCATATATATATAGCAATAGTAGTAGTAGTAGTAGTAGTAGTAGTGCGTACCCTTTCTTCACGAGCCTGAGTAGTCCGTGACGCTCGCGCTGCGGCTGTATTATCGTGCCGGGCCGCTTGCGTATTCGTCGCCTCGCCGCCTGGAATATCCTCCAGTAGAGGACGAGTATGACCAGCAGCGGCAGATAGAACGTCGCGCAGGTGGCGAATATCTATATATGCACAAAAGGTTTTTTAATTAATTTGTCATTGATTCAATAATTACTACCACGAGGATCTGTCTCGTACTTGATAGGCAGGATCTTGGGAGACGAGGCAGCGACCGGCGGCGATGCGATCCAGGTAGCCCGGATCCTTCCAGCCGAGTTGGGGCGCCACCGAGACGCCCAGCGCCACTACCCACACCGCCACGATGAGAAATCCGATTCTGCGAGGATTTCGAGCCTGATGGACGATACAGGAGCACGCGTCGTTAACAGAAAAAAAAACAGTATTTAGATTGGTACTGGGTATCAAAGAATTATTCGATACTTTTTTTTTTTTTTTTTAATGACTTGTCATAAATTATTTAGATCGAATTCTTCAATTTACGGCATAGCATACGGATGATAGGGAATTAGCGCGCGCGAATCCGCGTCGAATAGACGACTACGACGACGTGTATGCGTGCAAAGGAAGAGGAAGAAGAAGGAGAAAAAAAAATTGACATCATTTCGATGAAATTGAATTTTATGTGATGAATCTGACAATCTATTCGTTGCCGCGCGCGAGCGCTGTCTCATGCTGTGCTGCCGCCGCTGCTGCTGCTGCGTACTATATACCACGCGATGGAAAGCGACGAGTGCAATCAAAAGGCATGTACACATCTCTCCTATATATAATACGGAGCATATAGTTTTTGTCTCGTTGTATTCGCGCGTAATAAAATGTGCCATTCGATCGGGTACGCGTCAATTTTTCAAGAACTCGATGATTTCGCGCGCGCCTTTTCTGTCGATCGTTTCAAGACTGCAATTAATTTATCGGCTTCGTTATACGAATTCATTCGCGAGTAGTTTGAATGAATAAGTAAGAAATAAATAATTTACGTCGAATTTAATTTCAATCTGTATCGGTTGTATTTATACTCAAGGCGGTCCAATGTAACGAAACGTCTTCTCTTTCGCGATTGGATTACCATCTCTCTCAACGGCGGGTGCTATTGAGTTTTGCACTTTCTCGAAACTATAAATAATTAACTGCGAAAATTATGAACTTCAACGCGATACAGTCGGTCGTGTTGTTTGTTTGTTGGTTTTTTTTTTTTGAGCGCCATGTAACGAAGTGCTTCAGTGTATTTTCTTCGTATACGCCGAGACCCGAGAAAAGAATCCGCACGCATCGAGAAACTTCCCCTCGTCGGCGAGCGAGTTTTATTACGTTTATTACGTGCATTACGCTCGCGTGAACTTGCGTTGTAAGGCGGCGGCCGCCGCCGCCGCCGCACTCGTTTAAAAACTTGTAAATGATAAATATATGCACACGGAGCTTGCGCGCTGCTGTATAGCTTTGAGGCAGCAGCAGCAGTAACAACAGCAGCAGCCGAGCAACGGGTGAAAATATTTTATTTGCCAACTTACGCGAGTTGAATTTTCGCGAAACTGCGAATATTATTTAACTCGCGCGCGTTACACGGACGGCGAGTTCCGCGCGAGAAAATTCAGCGAGCAGCGAAAAAGCAACAAAGGGCACACAATAACAGCGGCAGCACAACAGCAGCAGCGGCGGCATAAAAAAAAGAAGAAAAAAACATGCGTCATTTTGCGGTCGTATCAATTAACCTGTATATAATTCAGATCGGTGACTGCCCAATATCTGTCGACCGCAATAGCCACCAAATGCAATATCGAGGCGGTGCAGCAGAGTACGTCGCTGCTGGTCCACATATCGCACAGCTCCGGCCCCAGAGACCATCCTGAGTTTATCTGCAACAGTCAAACCAAAGCCATGAACGGAATAAGAGAGGAAGGTATAACGACAAAATTAACGTAGCAAAAAATAATCATAATAAACATGGTATGTTATCCAGGTGGATCGTGTCTGGCTTGGTTACAGTTTCGTTTATTCGCGGCCGAATAACTAGTTAGCCGGGGCATAGATGAAGATTAATTATGTCCCAACTTTCGGGGGTACGAAATGTTGCTACGCGTACTTTTAATGAAGTACGTGAAAAATTGATTCTCAAATTAATCATATACACGATAATAATTTCCAGTACGTCGACTTTAATTGGGATTGTGTACGCGTGTCGCTAAACGGACGACGTCGAATACACAACTTGCTGAATTGTAAAATGTTCCCGCGCGCCTTATAATCTCGATCGGGTCTTTCTCTTGCTCGATGAAACTCTAATCGAACCGTAAATAAGTTAAAGAAGAGACAGGAAGAGTACATCGGGAGGCTATTTCCGGGCTATCGTGCAGCTCTTCCACTTTGTACGCAGTCGTCCCGCACCCAAATAGAATTTTCTTATTTCCTTTTGCGTAAGTTTTATGTGACTTGCGACGAGTTAGATCTATTTGCAGGATGTCAGTTTCTCTCTTTCTCTTTCCCTACGATAGTAGTGTGGATACGCAAAATGCAATTCGCGCGATATTAATTGAATGCGCGATTTTCATTTAATCATTACATAATGTATTCGAGCTCTCGCACACGAGTCGGAAAGATTTTCATATTTATTAAAATCAAATAAAGGGCAATATTGCGCGTTTGGAATTATTACGATTATGAAGTGGTACGTAGTAGTAGCAGTATGGGGGAGAGCTTCGCAATTCAGTGATTCAAAATTGATTGTTGAAAGTACCGAGATTTAGACCCCGAATGCCGGAAAGGGCTTAAATATCGAAATTATTGAAATGCCTTTCTCCCGCAATGTACTACACACTGCAGGCTGCCGTGCCGCCGCGCGTGCACGTCGAATTGAAAAGCTAGTTCGACAATGCTTAATTGTCATAGAGGCATCTTATTGAGTATGTGGGGATCGCTATGAAGGTCGATGGAAGATGGTTTTCATCATGACAATTAAATCATCTGTCGCATTCGAATATAATACGTGTACGCGTGTGTGACGTGTAGGAAGAAGGAAAATTAGTAATAATTCCATAGCTAGAATTTCGAAATTATTTCCACGAGAACGAATCGTATGCACGGCAATGAGTTGAAAATATACGCGATTCATTTAAAAAAGTATCGCGAGCTTTTTTTTCTCGTTTAACGCAGCGACTATGACGTTCACGACCTATATATGTATTACTGCGCGACAAAAAAAGGGACTCGGTCGTTTCATTCATTGAGCCGGGGCTGGGGCGGCAGAATGAAACTTCTGGGGCTACAAGCTAATTTGGACTAACTTTTTGTATATGATTACCGGCTTACTCACCTCAATCACTGTTAAAGTGTACTACGAGTTAGATCAAATGGAGTAGTTAAAAGTATTATTGCGAGAGCTTCGCTTGGATAAAATGATTCATGCGCGCGTAAATATATTCATCATCATTTTACCGTTGCAATTTTTTTTTTAATTAATTTAATTAGCAGAAAGCCAGTATAGATATAATTATCTTTACAGGGTCACAACACTGGTAGCAATGTTCAAGATTAATTATAGCTCATTAATCAAAAAATGACCATTAAAAATGTAATTGACTTGTTTTTGGCGACGTTTGGGTTACAATTAAGTTACATGTATCAAGCGCCTTTTAAATTAACTGAAATTGACACTTGAATTGTTTAACAAGATTGGACTAGTTTTCAACTACTTAAAATCGAGAAGCGCGCGTCGCGCTCCGAATGGCAAGTATGGCAGACGAGAGCAGCGTCACTCCACGTTCCTCATATTACGTTAATACTACTTGACTTCGCCACTAGATGGCGAGATCTCTTATTTGTAAATCTGCAAGTGGTAACGAAAAAATATTTGTATAAGTCAAAGTACGGTTTGAAAAAAATTCCGGATATTTTTTATGCATGGAAAATTTTCAAGCTGAAATCAAAATCATACGCGTTAACTCTACCTGGTATACTCGCGA
Organism: Trichogramma dendrolimi; assembly: GCA_034770305.1. Taxonomy (NCBI): domain Eukaryota; kingdom Metazoa; phylum Arthropoda; class Insecta; order Hymenoptera; family Trichogrammatidae; genus Trichogramma; species Trichogramma dendrolimi. The sequence continues at coordinate 1,149,915 of JAPMIB010000045.1, forward strand.
CTTATAAATTGCTCCCAACGTAAAAATTAGTTCCCCCCCCCCCCCCTAAACGCGGTGCACACGATGGGCAGCTTCGCAACGGGCGCGAGAAAAGCTCGCAGATTCCCTCGCGCGAGATTAGCTATTAGCGCGCGAATACAAATACGAACTTTGTAAAAATAGTGCCAGTAGGTCGAGAAACGAAATTTGAAAAATACATCGGATGGGCGAGAACGTTTTTGCACGGGTTTCGAGATTAAACTTTCGCTCCTTTTATTTTTTTATTTCGCGAATTAGACCTCTTTTGTTTAAATGTTGTCTTTGTTTGTGGGTCATGAATTATGTAGTTCGATTTTTCAAACGAATTTTTTTTTCTTTCTAGTTACACGCTGGCAACGATGCCATTTTTTTTTTTTAATGAAAAGCAATCGAAAGACCCTGCTGTAAGGTGCAATATTGCAGTTTATGAAATGGAATTCTAGTATCGGCCAATTAGGACATAATGGTTAGATCGCATCTGCATTGTAAATATTTCTACAGCCCATTTTGATGATTATTTTAATTTTAAAATATTTTTCAGCAAATAACAAAGATTCAGGTGGTGAATTTTAGTGATGAATTTTTAACGCATAAAAAAATGAGTAATTGTTTGAAAATTTTTCTTTTGAACAAAAAAATACTCCACACGAGCATATAACAAGAGCGTAAATATTACAAATCAACTAAAGACGAGAGAGAAGAAAGACGAGGGAAAGAAGAGTTTAATACCAAGAATGGACTTTCAAGTAGTCATACATCAAGCTCATTCGTAGCCTCTTTCCTTGATACGCTATCTTTACTCTCGATAAAAGTATTTCGTAATTTTGGAATATTATAAATAAAGGGTACCACACAATCTACTTGAATTTTCAAGCGTATGTAAATTTAAATTATTGCATTAAATACACCAAGCTACATTATTTGGGGAATAAAAGTATAAAAATCTTTTTCTTTCCATATCTTGCAATGTACACAATTTCGTGCCATGAAATATCTGACTTATTCCGGTGCGCCCTATTGTCAGAATCGGTGTAATGGTAACGACTAAAGTAGCAAAATTCAACGAAAGTCGCGTTTCACTTTTTTGCACGACAAGCTTTGCTATGCCTCTCCTTCCCCTTTTCTTCGCTATCTGTTTTTTCTCCCTCCCTCCCTCCCCCTTCTTCTTTATTTCTATCCGTCTCTCACTCTCTCTCTCCCTCTTTATCCGTACAATTTATCACTTCGAAATGAATCTTTTACTTTTTATCTAGCAATATAATTATTTATATTGCTAGATTTACGCTACTACCCGCCCAATTAATCAACTGCGTTGTACCATGGGAGTTTTTTTATGGGTGATCCGAAAACTTGATCTCGGACTACTCTCTCTCTCTCTCTCTCTCTCTCTCTCTCTGACAGTTCTGAAATTGAACGCACAATAACTTTCTCAATTTTATGTTGATATAAATTTCTGAGGATAAATAATGTGGAAAAATTGAATTTTTGCTTGCTATTTCTTTTTTTGTTGTTATATTTTTTATGCTCATGCGAATAGCCGCGGCAAAGAGCTCACGAAATTCTTTTTTTTTTTTGAAACTGGCTTCGTTTTTCATTTATTTCAGTCGTATGAGCAGTTTTTATCGAATTTTAAATCTTCTGGCAATCGAATGGGGGGGATTCAAAATTGAATAAAATAACGATGAATAAGATTCGTTTGCCGTTTTAAATTCTGATACACAAATAGTTGGTTCCACGGGTGATTTAAAAAAAAAACAATAATTCTTGAATGAATGAATATTAATCCGAATGTTTTGATAAAGAATATAAAATACGCGATACACGACTCGATCAATTTTCACGCACACCATCGTTCATAAAGAGCGCGAAATTAATTTCTCCGACATATTGCGGTAAACAAGAAAATTGAAGCTATATATTTTAATTACTTGTCAAAGAGTTTGCGTTACAGTCCAAACGAAATATAAATGCTCATAACGAGTAGATTCTTGAATTTAAATTCATTTTGCCGACGCGACATAAAAAACTTAAGCTCGGTATTGAAAAAATCACGTTTAATTTAGCGATAAAGTTTTTGGTTTCAACCGCAACAGCAAGAACAACAACAAAAACAACAACAACAATAGAAACAGTCGCGCGAATGAATGTAAACACGCATAAAAAGGCGCCTTTGATTCGGCGGGGGAGCGATCGCACGCGCTTCATTTGCTATAAAAATCTCGGGGATGAATATTTACAAAAGTTAACATAGCTTTATGCTCGATTGTTCGCTTTATATTTTATCTATTGTCTCTCTTTTAAATAGAGAGTGCACTAAGAGATTATCTCCTACTGCACCGAGCGGCCTGCGCGCAATATATATGGTACGTATGGAGCGGGGGTATACGCGCGCGCGCGCACGACTTTTGTTTGTGTTTTCACGGCAATAAAAAAAAATAAAAATAGAAAAAAAAAACACCGCCACCACACTCCGCGCCGTGTTATTCAAAAGATTTTTTGCGCCGTATCATCATCGATATTGAAACTCTTAGTGTAAAAAAAGGATTACGCTATTTCGCTTTATTTTGATTTTCCTATTTTTCTGAATAAATTTCCAAAAGCTACTTATTTTTTTTCATCAATTTATAGAGTTAATACTTTTGCCCACGAGCGAGTTTGATTTTCTGTTAAATATTGCACGCGTGAGTGTGTGTGTGTGTACACGATTGAGGTCCCAGGCCGATCGATGATATGGTTATTTACGTTTTCTATCTAAGCCGTTAATGCCTCGGCACATGTGGGTGATGCCGTGATTTGTGGGCAAAAGACAATTTAACTCTCTGCTACACGAGATTGAGTTACACGCGATTAACATGTAGCTCATGCCGCTGCCGCCGCTGGCCTCTATATACACAGAGTATACTTTTATCTCTCTCTCTCGGCTCGACTCTGCGTATAAGGAGTATCGAAAAAATTGAAACGAATAATTCATCGTTGTCGATTCGAACTCTCGGCCACCACCGAGTACAGGAGGAGGAGATTTTTCATCGCCTCTTCCTCTCGACTTTAATGCTTTTTTATTTTGTGTATTTTTATTATATTTCGTATATACTGGAAATATTGATTTTCAAAAATAACGTTTGAGACTCACCTCGTAAACGGCTCCTAAAGGCATTACCAAGCATGCGACCATGAGGTCCGCTACGGCCAGGCTAACTATCAAGTAATTTGCCACTGATTGCAAGTTGCGTTCCATCAAAATAGCTGCTATCACAAACACGTTGCCTGTTGACACACAAGCGCGCACGAGAGTTTGTTTAACGGAAACATTTCTTTACACCATTTTTTCATGCTCGTTTATTAAAAATTAATGAATTGAATAATTATGAAAAATTCGTTCGTTCGGTGGGCAATGTTACATGATCGAAAGGAGCACTTTAAAAATTTAAATAATTAATAAATCGCAACAATGCAAAAATCATGAAAATTGACCACTGCTGCGAACAATACTTACAATGCCCACTCTCGTGCTGCAAAAAGTTATTTAATATTACATTGCTTATACCAATGAAGCCAAGTAACGAATCAACGAGTTGGCGATACGTAAATTTAAACCGCCACGCCGATATTATGTACCCCCACAGTAAGAAGCAGGTAGTGCATAAGCGTCTGCGGTCTGGCGGCAAAGTGGTAAACACGGGTTTATCGAGTAGTGCACGTCTCTCTCTCCTCGCGCCGAAAGATCGATGAGGTGCGAGGGATATATTCTCGTTTGAAAACCCTTATACATACGAGCTCGGAAGCGAAGATCGCGCAAACGAAGGGAAAACGCGCAGACACGCGCGCACACACGCCCCATATCGAAGGATGGTACATAGTGGCAGACATTATAATACGTACGTACGCTATAACAAGGCTCGCGTTCGCCGAAATCATCGTCAGAAGTTGGATCGCTGGGTGAGTTCGGTGGAGATCAGTCGCCGATTTATCGTCGAGAGAGAGAGAGAATCGTAAGAGCTAAATTGATTAGAGGAGTAGCCCCGAGATAACGATAAAGCGTTATATGCCCCCGAACTGCAATCGAACCCCGAAATTCAGTAATATATGGAGAGAAAAATCGACTCTCTCCTCTCTCTCTCTCTCTCCTCTACATCGAGAAACCAATTGCGGCGAATCGAGCTTACGATGATACGGAAGTTACTCGGCATTCGATAACAGGCCTAATAACGACGATGGTATAAAGATTTTTTTTTCTCTCGTACCGATCGCTAAACAATGGAGCGGAGCCGCGTGGGCAATTTTTTTGCGCCACGGCAATTGCGATATCTTAATTTATGCGCGTTTTTTCTAGCTATACCACACGTACGTATTCTCATCCTCGACGAGAGCCTCCGTGTCTGCTTTATGAATCCCAAGCGATAAAGGCGCGCTGCAGCAGAGCTCTAGGCACACACACACACACACGCACGCACGCACACATATATAGACACACACCGCACGTACATTACTTAACTCGAGAACGGGGTAAGCGTATCGATTAGCTCTGTGTGCTCTGCTCCGCTCTGCTCTGCTCTCTCTCTCTCTCGGTCGCGTCGTCGAGGATATAGAGACTTTGAAAAAAATTAGATTAGCGTGACAAGTCGGTGTTACACAAAGTATGTACATTTTTATATTATATTTTTACAACGTGTGTTTTCCGAGTGCGCTTACTTTACTCTCCTCTCTCTCTCTCTCTCTCTCTCTCTCTCTCTCTCTCCGCTACGGAGGGGGTATATTTTATTTTATACCTTTTAATCGATGGATTATAAAGGCGAAATTTTATAAAAACTTTATTTCGCGATTGCACGCAAAAGGTTCTCTCCGACTAAAAATATTTTCCCCCAACCATAAAGGGAACGATCGTTTTATATTTATTGCCACTTCTTCAAGATCTTGTGTATAATAGTGCATCCTATATAAGTTACTCTCGATCGCTTGCCAAGAGAGCCGCTGATCGCTATTTCAGTAACACACTCACAAGTTTGGATAATATTAATAAGTTAAACTATGGTGATTAGCGTAGCCGAACTTCGCAAAAGGGACATCCTCCTATACTCCTCCTCTCTTTGGCTCTTGAATCTTTGACGCGATAGATTAATAGATGTACTTCAAAGGGGCCACGACTCGTCTATCCATCTATCTATCTCTCTCTCTCTCTCTCGCCAAAAACTTCGATGTTAGGAGCGCGAACACTACGTATCGTCTAACTTTCTAGTCGAGGGTTAATTTCTTCTTCTTTATTTTTTTGCCTTCAGCTTTCGCGGTCGAGAGCCTTTTATACACGTATGATTGAGCGACTCGTGGGCGTGCGAGAGTAACAACAACATATTTAAAATGTTAAGATATCAGAGTGAGTAAGTGAGAGAGAGAAAAGGGCGCGGCATAACGGCGGTAGTAGTGTTACCGCTGCCGCTACTACTCCTGCTGATGCTATACTGCTGCTGCTGCTGCTGCTCTGCCCGTCAAGTGCACGAATACAAACATATTGCAATATGCCACGCGCGTATAGTTGCGTTTGCTCACGAGCTCGCGCGAGCGCACGAATAAACAGAGAGAGAGAGTCGGAGTAGAGAGGGAGCTATTGGAGTGGCATGTCTATCAAGACGGCCGTAAAAGTAGATTTTTTCTCTCTCTCTCTCTCTAGCTTCTCTTTCTGTGTTTGGCTATATACGTATACCACGGGGGCCGTAAAAAACCGAAATTTCAACAGAGAGAGAAATAATTTTTCTCTTTTCTGTACGCGAAATTATATAGCGTTGCTAACTCGCGCGTGAGATCTAATAATATCCTTTTGCGTGCGTGCATGCGCGCGTGTGTGTGTGTGCCCTCTGGAGCGAAATTTTTTGCAAAGTGTTATAATTTCAAAAACACACGTACAATTAGTGGCTAGCTTACGAATTAGAACAGCATTAAAAAAAAAAAAAGAAAGGAAAATTTAATCATAAATTCTCTCACCGATAACGGTCGTAAGTATCATAAGGCCGAGTACGAAGGCTGAGACAATGGCAGTGACATCGTTGAACGGGAAATAATTCGGCGCCAAGCTCGCGTTGTTCGTGGCCAGCTCCAGCGGATGCTGCGCTTGCTCGTGCAGCTGCATCAACGAGGCGTTGTCATTTTTCTCCAGGGCATCCATAATGACGATACCGATCAGCTCTTCCGTATTGATTGCATCGTGTGCGTGGATTTTTATCTGTAAAATATAAATCGTTCGATTCCATTACGTGTATGATGCAACGTAATGTTGTTGCGCATACATACAATTATCGTAAAAATCGGTTAATGTCAATCGCGATCGGTAATTTTAATTCGTAAGCTCTATTAAATGGGATTGATTCGAGAATAATACATCTAACAATTATTGGAAATATGATTATAATTAAACGGCTGCGTCGAGTGTTAGTAGTTAAATCGGTATAAATCGCGCTTCAAGTACAAGTGCGCGCCCGAGCGAGTAATTTTATACCATTTATATATACAACGATGAATTTTAAAAAAGCAGCAGCAGGCAAAAGGAAGGAAAATCGATACGTGTGTACGGATGTATCAGTAATTGAAGGCGGGCACGCCGCCGGGTCAGTACGGCAACGATCAAATGTTATACATCGTAAAAACGCTCCAATTAATCCGAGTCGATGCTGTTGCTGCTGCTGCTGCTGTTAGCTGGGTGTAAGTCGCTAACAATTGCGCGCCCCACTCGGAGTAGCATTTAAATGAATTGGACATTGCAACTTTGAAAAAATGTATAACGAAGATTCATATACGCGTACACGAGAGAGAGAGCAATTAAATAAAAACTTTAACGCGCGGCGATGTAATAGATTTTTCGGCGAATTCTTGGCTAACAAACAGAAAAAAATATCGGATTTATTTTCACGACTGTATGTATAGTATATACGAAAATAACCGATTCGCAGCGCGACGCGACGACGACGGGGTTATTAGAGAGTATTCAAAACATATTTTATACGCTGCGCGCGGCGAGACTGATTACTAGTCCTCGAGGACGTCTAAGTTGAAGATGCGAGACGTGTAGCAGCGGCGCAACATCGAGGCAGGAGCGTACGTGTAAGTAATGAAGAACCGCCGCCGCTGCGCGCGCGTATATGAGAGGCTACATACCAAACTAAAGCCATTAGCATGAGCTCTTTGTCGCGAGAGAGAGCGAGAGTATTGGACATATAAGTAGAATTATAGTTAATTATTGGATGAGTAGTTTGAATTTGCAGCTTTGCGACCCTCTCGGGTGTACGCGTCTTCGTTCGTACAAAAAAAAAAAAAAGAAAAGAAAATCGCGCGCATATAATCGTAAATATTCATTTTCCAACGATCCATTAAACTATTTATCAAAAGTACTTAACGGATGCTAATGATATTGTACGACAGTTTTCCGCGTTTACAAGGTGGATGAGTATCGGCTTATTATTCCTTCGTATTATCCTCGGCGCATACATCAATATTTTCTTTCATTTGCATGAATAGACGCAACGCGACAGCTCATTGGCGCTTTATGTTTTTGACACATATGATTCAACGTTATATTTACAAATTGTTCCACTCGATAATGTCGGAATCGCGTCGTTTTGTTTATTAAAAAGAATCGCTACCCAAATATTTACCTTCCCTATTTATTCGCCATAAATATCGTTATTTTTGTTTTTATACTCTTATAAGCTTGTTAAACGGGATGGGGGGGGGGGAGGGGGGGTCGTTCGGGGCATCAAACCGATAGCTAGAGGATACATAACGTCGGTTTTGTGCCGCGAGAGAGATCATTTATAATATGAGAAAATATGGTCTCCTTTCGCTATTCACATAACATTGTAAGCTCTTTGATAATATTTGTAATTCCAGAATGAAGCGATTAAAACGTTAGAGCTAGTAACGCTCGAACACGCTCGAACAATTATTTTAGTCCTGCTGCTGCTGCTGCTGCTGCTGCTGTGTGTGTATTATTATAAAGCAGCTTTCGGGAGAGAGAAGACTATTAGTATCCTCGGTACAGGAGTAACCGAACTTGACGGTATGTCACTAATTATATATACCGGGCGATGCCCATTAAAATCTCTGGGCGCGTGAAATGTTTAAGCCAATCGTATTTTTTCTCATCACTTAACGCCGCAACGCGAATTAGATAAAAACGAGATTCGTTCGTATACGTAAAAAAGTTTTAAGAATATGCTCAAGCGAACGCGTGGCAGCAGCAGCAGCACCGGTAGAGCAAGTGTATTTTTTAGTAGATTAAATTTTTACGCTTGCGTAAAACTTTTATGCCGTGGAGGAGTTGATACCTAATATTGCATTAAGTGTAAAAACATGCAAATGAAATTTGCCTGGACAGGCGTTTGAAAGAAAAGGGCAAAAAAAAACAACAAAAAAATTGAAAATTACAATCTTTTTGAAATAATACTCTGTTACGGGGATAATGGAAAAAGTGCATCCCCCCCCCCCGCAGTTCCATGACCATTTAATTATAAAATCTAATTTTTTATGAAAAAATAAAATTAAAATTTTATCATCCGCGCGCCTGTGCCGGGTGCGGGTCTGCGTTTAACAGCAAGCAAATCTAATGATATTGATTTAAAAGGGAGACCTGCAGCACTTTTAGCGCGCAGTATATAGTTTGTAGATTTCTCCCCGTGTGGCAACGTTATGAAAATGTACCTAGAGAGGAGAATGTAAAATTTATATTTTCTCAAAAAACAAACGTCATTTCATGCCGTTGGTGGAATCTAAGTCAACATTTTGTGTTGACATAATAGCGAATAATCTCTCGGTAGCAATTATTATTTGTTATATAAACTCTTCGGGGGGCGACGCGCGCGCAACGCGAGGGTTCATTATTTGCAAATTGAACTCAATTTCCGTTATCATTCATGACGTCCATAAAGATTATGCAAGATGCAGAGAGAGAGAGAGAGGGGGAATTTATTATTTTGCGTTTAAAAATGCTCGAGATTGGATATACAGTTTAAAACGAGAATACATAAAAAGGTATAAAATGTAAAGCATGGATATCCTCCGGATGAAGCTGAGGCGTGGCGAGGGGGAGCAGTGACTCGTGATCGGTTTGTTAAAAAAAAAAAAAAACTAACGACGCGTGCGCAGCGCACACCGATGACGTATCTCGCTAGTCTCTCTTTAAAAAAAAAAGGGGGGAAAAACACAAGACGCTATTACCATCTTATATACGAGTGGTGTCAAGCTGCACAGCACACGGAAAAGAAGCTCTACTGCCGTACGCGTTAAGAAGAAGAAGACGATGCGTTATTATTATGGGCAAGGGTGTGCGCGACTATACGCGCACCTATATACTTTACGTTTATATCAGTAAGAGCGCGCGTTTCGTATAACGCTTACAATCGATCGCGTTCGAGAATCGCCAAAGCTCCGTACGACCGTATTTTTCTTAATATCTTAAATTTTAAGGACGTGACGTTTCGCTCGCAAAGGGGAAAAATCAGCTGTGTAATAAATGGGTGAAAATAAAAAAAAAAAAAGGGAAACGATCAATTAGCCTAATTTCATCGTCGTGCGGCATTATAAATATGAAATTAAGAACTTTGTGAATCAGCTGGCGCGGACGCGCATACAAACAATTTTATACAAGTATTATCGTTTAAAATTGTTTCGTCGCTGAAATTCGCGTTTAATCCTCTCCTACCCCTCTCCACCCACGCTCAAATTGATGCTTTATAAAATATAGCTAATCGCAAACTTTTGGCTGTCGTTAATGCGATAGGTCGCGCAAATAACTACAAAAGTATTTCGCCGTGTATAGCATTTTTCTGTGCTCTTTAAAACATTTAAACCCCGGCTACACGAGCTTCGGCGCGTTTGAGTTTTACCATATTCATGCTCCATGAGCGTAATATAATGAATAAACATGTTTCGCAGTTTAATTCAAGTGTTAAAATGTGTATGTATATGTACTCTTACCGACTTACGGCGGCTGCAACGCTGGTCTACTACTACTACCTACCTACCCATGCTCCGCAGCCAAGTGTTTCTCTTTATGCAATCCAATTAGTGCTCGTTATACTTTTTATTTTGTTGATTTTTCGCGCGCGCGTGAAGCAGAGAGAAGAGTGTGATACTCGAGAGAGATAGACAGACAGACAGACGGAGAGAGAGAGAGAGAGAGAGAAGAGCCTTTTTCTTTGATGAGAAATAGAATGTATATATGTAGAGCGAAAAAAGGAGGTTGAGAATTTGATGGTTTTGAAATTCAAATGATATGACGTATGTATATAAGTTAATTTCTGTACGCCGGGCTAATTCGGTTGTACTTTGTCGTATTACCTTGGCCCAGGGGCGATTTTCTTAACGTTTTGCGAGGAAAGTTTACGGTGGGGGGGAGGTAAACTCCGAGACTGCGCTGCTATTTTATGTTTTACTTTCACAAACGTTTTGATATTTGAACGTCGAATAGATTAAAATATGGCAAGTTCGCTGCTCCGCGACGCACGAAATGAGAAACTTTTGTACATCGTCGATTACATTTTCGTTCTCGAAAGTCTATCGCATGAAATAAAATTTACAATTGGCTATTTTTTTGACGTTACGTTAACATATCGTATAAATGGGTGGTACAATCAATGAAATATGAATCATAATAGACCGCAGAGTGATTTATCGTTAGTAATTAGTCCATTATATATAGATAATTGCCCCTCGCCAACCTCGAGTCTTCGGTCTATACTGTTCGTTTTTTTTATGTGGTTCAATCGATCAAAACGAGAAGTTGAGGATGTATTGGGTCGAGTTATATATATCGAATAGGCTCTTTAATAAAGAGGAAAGAAATAAACTTACTTTTAGCCACTGTAAAAAATTGACAGAGTGAAATATATATTTTTTTTCTCGATCGTATTACGTTGTTACGTATTTCAACGATGAAAATGTCATATTTCGCGCTGCATTTGATCGCTAATTGATTCGTTTACGCATACATTTTCCATGCGTGATTTTGAAAATTGTAAATACGTATCCGGTATCACAAGGGTACTCGCTATTTGAACATAACGGCATTTTTCGAAACCCCATTTTATTATATCGGAGCCGGCCACTCATATAGCTCGCGAGAGAGAAAACAAAAACAATTTAAAGTTGTAAACGAAAAATTGATAACTTTTTTTCCGATCTGCCTGCTGCTTCTCTTGCTCGCGCGAGCTAACCCAAATATTTAATCCCAAAAAGATGTAAAATTGGATAGTGCAAAGTAAGCGCGCGCACGTAACCTGTTACTGCGGAAAATTTCCTCGATAGTTGAGAAATTCAAATTAGCTTTTTAAGAAAGTATTATAAACCCCCCCTTCCACCCCCTATCCTCCCCCAAGTAAGTGCTTATTTCGAATGATTATACGATGTTTTAAAAGTTTCTCCATCGTTACTGGCAAACACAAACACCAGCACGCACCACCAACCTCGCGATAAAAAAAAAACTTTTCGATCGGAATAATTTTGTGTTTGGTGAGCTGGCTGGCTGGCTGGGGCTATCCAACTGAAAATATTTAATATTCTTTTTGATTTTTAACACACACGCCGCACGCACAGGCACGCACGAACGGGGGGGGGGGGCGCCCGCGATGAAAAATCCATATCGCTCGCGAACTATGTATAACCCATTCCTGAACACGGCGCGCGCGGGAGAAACTTATATTTCTTTTCCGTGGAGTATGCGCGAGCTCTCTCAGATTGATATCGAGCTTCAAACTTTTAATGCCGCGCGTGCGGATAATACAAAAATCCATATCTAATACACCACGCGCTTGTCGTTTTTTTTTCTCTCTCTCCTCTCTCTCTTTTTTGCGTGATACTTTTGCGCGCGCGCGAGCAAAAAGAAAAAAAAAAGAAAATGAAAAAAAAAAAAAGGGAGGAGAAGTTGTGATAAAACAAGAACATTCTTTTTACTATCTTTAAAGTTCTAACAAGTGCGATCCCTTTTACGAGTACTCGAATATAATCTAAGTGTACGAGCTTACACGGCATCAAAAGTACACGACTCTCTCACTTGCTCGCTCCCAAACATTTTGAGAGGTCATGATTCAGAGCGGCGGCAGCGGAGGAGGACCCCCCACATACACAGCAGCGTCCCGTGAGTGTGAGAGAGAGAGAGAGAGTCTCACTCAACTAAACTGCGCACGGGCGAAAAAAGGTGGGTAGAAAACTCCGCGCCCGGGTAAGAATGAAAAACTTTTTTGATTCTGACGAGCACTGTGTGCAGCAGCAGTAGAGTTCTTTTATCTAAATTGTCAAGACCACTGCGCCGTTGTGTGTTATACTTCGGTATATACAGGGCAGAAGGAAACTAGAAAGAGGGAATAAAGAGGGTAGACGGAGAATGACAGAAGAAAGAGAGAGAGAAGGAGAAGGAGAAGAGTGAATGAAAGTAGAAGAGAAGAGAAGAGAGAGTGAGAAAGAGCCAAGTTGAAATTACAATAGACCATTTCAACTGTGCAGGCAGTCGTGACTATATACTTTTACGGAACGCCACGTTTTACGTATACAGATATGTTGTTCATTTATACAATTACTTCAGTCGCGCGCGCGCGCAGCAGCAGCAAACTTTGTTGTTGCCCCCGAGATTATTTTTGAAACAACCCCATTAATTTTTTATAGAAGAATTAATTGCTCCAATAACAAAGGCGAGCAATTAAATGCCCCGACGACACAATATAGATATATATCTACGATATATATATATAATATAATACTCTCCTCCGCGCGGGCGGCAGCTTATTATCGTAAATATAAATGCGCTGCGCTCTTTGTGCGCCCCCCCCCCCCCCCGCAAAGTGCACCAAATTTACACAGCTATACGCCGAATATTTCGGGCTGTAAAAAAAAACCTCGCGCGCGTATTAAGATATTTTCGTATTACATTCGCGGTGGTGAAATGGTATAAAAAAACTCGGAAAAATTCGTGAAAAATAAAATTTTTTACATCCATTAGACGAGTCGAGTCTCGAGAAGGAGAGGGAGCGGAGGAGGAGTTAGGGCAGAGAACAAACTGAATTTACTGCGAATGCCAGTTGATTTACATGTATTCGCGTTTTCCCCGAGCCTTATTGAGCACACTTGTTGGACATCCTTTGGCTGCACGCCAAAATATCTGCAATACTCTCTCTCTCTCTCTCTCTCTCTCTCCACCAGCACTCCACCAACCATATGCTGGCTGGCTTGGCTTGGCTGGCACGCGAAGGTATTTAAAATCCGACCGTAACATTTGTTTAAGATTGTTAAATTTCAATTGTAAATTTACTCTGTGCCGTACAATTTTCAATAAGCAAATACACTACTTTTATGCGCATTGCCTAGGTCGTAAAACCTAAATTTACGGCGTTTTCGAAAAAGGACAAAAAACCTTTTTTTTTCGACACGACCGGCTTAAATTTTCATCTTCTTTTGATCGAAGCGCCGTGGTAAGTGGCATTTTACAGCGCGAATTCATTCTCTCGACCAGTGGAGAGAGAGAGAGTTGATTGCACTTAACATGTAACGACAAGCGATTTAATTAATAAATTGATTAATTTGAAAGCTTCGCCTGCGCGCTAAGGCTGCTATATCGAAACAGCGCCAGCGAAATGAAAAAAAAAAAAAAAACCAAAGAGTCGAAATGAAAACCTTAATTATGAATACGCAGAGTCGTTACGATCGCAAAAAGTGTTATTTATTACCAAAGCAAGAGTCGAATGCGACATTTCGACGAAATTCATTAAATTTCGTCCCTTTGCACGTCGCAAATGATGATTGTTTCACGATTTAGGTAAATAGTGACTTTCGACGGTGGACGCAGCGGCGCGAAACGAAATTGGACAGATTTGATTTTTGCCTGCGAAGGAATGCACGATCAAAGGGCGCAATAATTTACTACGCCCAATTTACTTTTGAATTATCTCGCTGTTGTTTCGAAAGATTACACAATGAGCGACCCAATTACAGACTTTTTAAACGCGATATTAATATTTATGCTTACGATTCGTCAATGATAACTCTCATTTTCTTTCCGCGCCTACCCCCATTCATGAGCGCTCGGCAATTTTTGCCGCCCGCCCGCGCGACTACTATACTGATATCGCGTCAATGGGGAAGAAGGGAGGGGGGGTTAAAACTTGGCACAATCTATCTCTATTGTATGCGTACTTGGCCGCAAGACCACCATATACACCGTCGTCGTCGTCGGCGAGAGAGAACTTGGAAGTAGTTTCTCGTCTGTGGTCTTATATACTCGCGCGGCGCACACGCGAGAGCTAGCTCCCAGGCTAGAGTGTAACTAGGAATCAAAATCATGTTTATTTTATGGGGTGGCCTACACACGCACACACACAAAAGGCCTAATTTCACGCGCGCGCCTCCACAGATTAATATATACACAGCGTCTGCAACATAAATCATCTCTGCGTAATAATGAGGCCGGATGCGAAGGCGCACACATTTTTGTATACGGACTGTAATTGATAAAGGCAAAGTATAATTCTTGCAAAATAATTTCGAGATGGAATATAATAATATCTGTGATTGCCCCTCGTCTCGTGTTTATATTTACTACTATACTTAAATTCAAATGTCATGCCGTATTAAACTCGCGAATAGACATTGTGGGTTAACCGAGGATGATTAATATGTCGTCTACTTTGAGGAAGAGTAATTGAAAATAATTATGCTTTGAATTTATAACTATCTATCTTGGTTGAAACGAGATACAAAAATTCATTTAAATTAATTATAATAAAATGTACTTGCGTATTACCACTATCCTTTCTTACCGGTTACATTTTCCTTTTAATAAGCAACCACCATTTCTGTTTTTCAACCAACCCCCGTACACGTTAATCTGTGCAAAGGGCACGAGTATATATATAAGCGCTAAAGTTGAAGCTCTTCTTTTTCAAGCATAGTTGTAGTTAAGTACTTTTGTTTCCGTATACATAAGCTGTGCATTTTTAGGAGCTGGCGGTGGCGCTCTGTGTGTATAAAATCATGGGTTTAATTTTCTTATCTCGTTTCTCTCGCAGTTAATTTCCACCGCGCGCGCGCGTCGTCGTCGTCGTATCGCGGTTGAAGTGTTTATGTTTACTCTTTCTCTCGCTCTCTCGAAAGAACAAATCGATATACGCTTCGGAAAATAAATACACCACTGTACTACCAATGCCGCTATAGGGTCCGCAGCTCTTGTGTGACTGATACTGGCAATTCGCGAAACATAAAAAGCGAGAGAGAGAGAGAGAAAAGAGGAAGAAAAAATATAAAAAAAGGCATAATAAGAAAACACAGTGGAAAACAACATAAAATTTGTCATCAAAATCACTAGCTCTGATCGATCCGTACTGGCGCGCGCGCGCGCAAATCCGCAGAATTATTTGTGCACTTCGGATTAATGGATGGAACAGAGCAAAAAAAAAAAAAATATCGAGTTAAAAAATAAAGTTGATCGTTTAAACATTGAGCTATCGGAACTCGGAGCATAAATTGTTTTTTTTTTTTTTGGCGAAATAGTTATTGTTGATGCGCATGGTTTGTAGAGAGTTATATCGATACGCAGATTTACAACGTACGACTGAGCCCGGAATCGCGCCATATATACCTTGTTTATGTATATACGTACACGTAAAAAATCTCAAACAGAAATAACTTTGAAGTGTCCAAGGAGTTATTACTCGTATAAGAATTTTTAAATTTTCAAACGCGCGCGAGAAATAGTTCAAGGACTGCGTCAACAACTTTTGGATCGTACTTTTTGGTTTGATTTTTATTTCAATTTCGTATTATATACCATTTGTTAAATAGAACCACGCGACTATACCCCCCGTTTAGTTTATACGAAACTTCGAAGAAAGTATTTTTGCACAATTTCAGAGATCGAGGTATAAAAATTCATCGAGTCCTATTTTTTTTTTTTTTTTTTTAATCAATCCACTCTTCAAGAATTTCAAAACTCGCTTCTTCGAAGATTAAACACAAAAAAAATCACCCCTCATACGCTCAAACGGAATGGTAAAACACGGGTACGGTAGCGAGAGAAGAAGAAAAAAACATTGATTAGTTTAATAACTCATTTCGAGAAATATAAAGTGAAGTAAAGTAAAAAAAAAAAAGAAGCGATGGTAAAATTATACGCGCGCAGCGATCATTCTTATAAATCACGAAAAAAAGCCGATGAAACTCTTATACGAGAGCAGCAGCAGCAGCGCCATGTGTGAGCTCTGCAGCGAGCCTTTATACTCTCTCGGAGGAGCGTTCACATTAATCAGAGATTGTCTGCTAGCTCCGCGAATTGTTCTCGCTGCAACTGCAGCTGCAGCAGCGGCAGCTCGCACCGAAATTATCTGCGCGAGAGATTCTATAGGACTCTCTCTCTCTCTCTCTCTGTCTCTATAGCACTCAGGAATCGGCAATATTACAATTAACGCTAAATAGTATTATCTCGTGAATTAATGAACTACTTAATGAATGCTACGATTCCTTCTTCTCTCTTTTTTCTTCTTTACTTCTCTTTTGAAATTTTTGCTGTCTGCGTGAAAAACTCTCCCTCTCTCTCTCTCTCTCTCTCCCGCCGAATACACGTCAGGAATTCCAAATGAACTTATTTACATTTTTATCTAATAATAACTAATGGTCAAAGTAAAATATTTCCCAGCCAGTGAGAGAGAGAGAGAGAACCTTAGAAATGTTAAATAAGCAACTACATAAATTTTGGACGCACACGTTAATTAAGAACTCAAACTTGAACGTGAGCGCGCGGGCGGTGCGCTCGCTCGCTCGCGTAGTAGCTAGCTAGCAGTAGTAGTAGCTAGCTGCTGTTGTAATGATTTTCAAACTTGTGCCAAGGGCTTTTCAAGTCTTAAGTTTCAAACGACTGCTTATAAATTTCCATATAATTTTACACTTGAAAATTTCGGGACAAATCACATTACACTTGTTACAAAGGATTAATTTATTTTATTTTTCTTTCTACCTTTCATTCGACTCGTGTGCGGCTGGCTAAAAAAAAATTACGCGAAAACGATGCTATATATACGGCAATTGATATTTTTAAAATTGTTTTTTTTTTTTCATCTTCCCGCCTCACAAAGCGTTTGAAAAGCTACATCTTTTGTGAACTATCAAACTCGAATATTACCAAGAAAGAAGCTGGCAGCAGCAGCAGCAGCATGCTTATGAAAAAATTTTTTTTTCAAGTAGCAGTAGTACAGCACCACGCGTTCAATGCTGGGGCTTTTATGAGGATAGTCCTATAAAATTTTGAAAGAACAACCTCGCGCTTTAAAAAAAAATCTCTTTCTTACTAATTTTCCCGCGCGTTACACGCGGCGTACGCGCAAAAAAAGGCTGTAAAAGAATTTTTTTTCCCCCGAGCATCGGCTCGATATTACTCGCTGTATTAATTGAAATAAAAAAGAGGACTACCCCCTACTTCGTTATACTCGTTTACAAGCGAAAGAGTATCTCTCTAATTAATTGGATGTTAATATTGCCAATCGATCAGCTCCACTGGAGCACGAGAATTAATATTTTAAACAATCGCGAGCTCGAGAGAGAGAGAGAGATAGGTGCGAAATTATGAAGAAACGAATGAAGAGGAAAAAGAGAAAGAAAGAAAGAGGGTAAGAGAAGAGAGAAAAAAAGCAGTGCGACGATCGCGCGCAATCGGATAACAAAAGGGATCTCTCTCTAATTACCTCTTTCTCGCTTCTCTCTCTCTCTCTCTGTATGCCTGAGTGAACGTAATTATTCGAGCGCTTCTCTCTCTCAGGGGGGGCTAAAGAACTCACCTCTCGTATAGACCGTCAGCAAAAGTAGTAGCGGTACAGCAGCGGCAGTGGCAGTTCGTAGCTACGAAGCAGCAGCAGCAGCGTTTTGTGTTCGAGAACTGCCAGCAAACGACGCAGCAGCAGCAGCAGACGACCGGACAAAAGCCACTCGCAGCAGCAGTCGGAGCTCGTCTCATCATTGACTTTTTTTTTGGGGGGGGGGAAATAAATTCACCGTAAGAGTCGAGCAGCAGCCGTCCTTGTTATTAGAAGCATAGTGCGTTAGTCGCGCACTTATTTGAAACTCGTCGTGGTCGCTCGACTCGCCACGAACAACTCGTCGAAACGATCGGGTCCGACGATGACGATGAAAAAGTAGATCGCTCCGGGAGGACGTAGTCGATTGTCGACGCACCGCAGTATCATGATTAGAATCGCGAGCAGCGCTTCAGTTGGTCAGTAATAGTCAAAGTGTGTGCGCGCGCGAGACACGACACGAGCTTTGAATTTGGCGCGCGCGCACGGATTTTCAAATATCGCACGACGCGAGCGAGCCAAAGTTGCTGACCCCGCACAGTTTTGGTCGTTATCGCCGAGGACTCCCGCTGCTGCTGCTGCCGTACAGAAATTTTCTCACGAATGCAAAGGGGGAAAATTTGAGCGACGATCGCGTTTCTTCCCCCTTGGAGCGCACAGAGTAAGTCACACACGCGCACTTTTGACAGCCTCGATGTTGAGCGCGCGCGATCGTCACGAGATAGTATATAGGACGTATAGGATGTGCGGGCACACTCGACCGCGGCGAACTGCAGGCAGGCTCTATACCTCTGCTCTCTCTCTCTCTGTACTCTCTTCGGCCCTGTGCGCTACACTATCGCTGCTGGCGCTGCGAGCAGCGAGTTTATACCCTCCGATCCTCCGAGTAGAGAGTAGAGTAGAGAGTAGAGTCCCTCTCTCGGTGCGCCACCACCTCCCTCGCAGTGTACGACGACGACGACGACGACGACGACGACGACGACGATGCCACTGCCCCTATGCAAACGGTCCGTCTCTCTCCCTCTCGCTATATACGGGCAGCGCGCAGCGTATAGAGCGTCGAGCCGGCTATATAGCAGAGTCTGTAGCAGCAGCAGCAGCAGAGAGAGAGAGAAGGGAGGCAAAATGCCATGCGCCACGCCGCTCGCAGCAAGCACACGAGCAATAGCGCAGAGAGAGAGAGGTGCATGTGCGGAGGCTGCTATATACGTATCCGCAAGTGTAGTATCGCGTGTGCTATATACTCTCCACGACGACGACGACGACGACAATGCTCGGCAAGCGCTAAAGCTGCAGCTGAGAGAAAAGCTGCTGCTGCTGCTGGCGCAGGCGTACTATAGCACGAAAATCGCATCCACAACGCCGCTCCTCCTCCTCCTCCTCTCACCCCCGACCAACCGCCCCCGCTTACACATCCCTCCATCCGATCTCTCTCGTGCCTTTTTCTTTTCTATAGTTTCTCTCTCTCTCTCTCCGCCGACTCCCCATATACATAAGCTTTCCGTGCTATTTCCGTTGCTTGCTCTCTACACGCTCTATCTCTCTTTATCTCTTTTCGCTAGACTGCAATAATATATGATCTATAAATGTGCCCCCGCGCCGACTATAATAAGGACAACTTGCCCGTATGTGTGTGTGTGAAGCTTGCGATGCTGCTCTGCTGCTGCTGCTGCTGCTGCTGCTTCTGCTGGCCCCATAAAAAATCCTCTCTCTCTCTCTCTCTCTCTCGCTTTTTACCCGATGTTTCTTCCTTTACTTATATATATATTTCCTCGACATTTCGTTTCTCGCGCTCGCGACGTCTCACACGTGCTTTTGCCTCGCTGAGACCCGGAGTGCTTGTGCATTTCCTATGAGGATTTATGTATAGCACATGGAACGCAATGAAACGCGAGACGATCCCAATCAAATATATCCTCTACTACCCCCCAGACTGTATACCCCCCCTAAAACATTCATTTAAAAACTCATTTCATCCTCTCTCTCTCGCTCTATCTCTCTGCCGCACGTGTATATATACAGTATATAGTACGACGCGCGGGGTGGATCGCGCAAATGCCATGCCGCGCCTCGACGCGCGAGTATATAGAGTGGCGTAGAGAGAGATACCACAAGATAGACGCTCCAATTAAATAAAACTTTTGTCATCATTTCCAAAGAGTCGCGGGGCACACACACACACACACACAGCACGCGCTGCACAGCCCCCGACTTTCGGGACTAGGCCATCTCTGCCTCTCTGCCTCTCTCTCTCTCTATTCCGTTGTATTGAGGTTTTCGCGTTGTTTGCGAGTGGATATTTGAGTTTCTGACGCGTCTTATTCGAAGCTGTTCCGCACGAGAGCTGTCGATAATTTATAACCGAAAAAGTAGAGTGCAACCCCCAACTACCTACAACAAGTCCATTCGAGCGAGGCTGTGCGCGGCGTCCGTGAAATGTCAAAAGTCCGATTTTGTACATGATATATTTAAGTTAATTAGAAAAAAAAAGAATATTGTATATATCCATTGTCAGTCATGAAACATTCAGAGAGAGAGAGAGAGAGAGAGAGAGAGAGAGAGAGAGAGTATTTGCATTTTTATTCGCGGATATTATGCGCGCGGGTAAAAATTCCATCGATCCGTATAGTCTTCCCCGCGCACCGATAACTACTTCGCTATGTGTTAGTATATATATAACGAATTGCATAAATTATTTTATTTGACGGCGTTACGGCACGAATATAATACTCTAAATAGTCGTGCACCCATTATACGTATAATGTACTTGCGGCTCTCGATCGGCGCACGCGGCTCATCCTCATTTTCGGATGTACTTTATAGGCTCGTTTCCTCGATCGGCCCGTTTATTTTTTTTATCCGCCTTTACTTTTTTTTTTTAAACTAAATCTACAACCGCGATGATTTGAATCGATTTCGCGTTTCTCTTTTTAAAATTGAACACCCCGGCTCGATCCACTGCACACGTGTGTGTGGGTGTGTGCGCGCGCGTCAGAAATTCCAATACATCCCCCCCAGCAGCAGCAACAACGTGAGTGTGTGTGTGTGTGTGTGTATCTGAATTTGAAATTAGATTTTTCAAATTAAATGCCGAAACTCGTTTTTTCGGGGAGCGCGCGCGGATTTAGAGAGAGAGAGAGGAAAGACACGAGCAGTTGTTGCGCTGCGCTCGCGGGAGGAGTTTTACAAGAATGTTTTCTCTGTATTGTCTCGACTCGAATCTCGTTTCACCGATAAATAAAAAACAAAAGAAAAAACGAAACAGAACGAAAAAGGAAAATTTCAGCGAGAATAGCTCAAGGAGTTTATATTCACTTGGGCTACGCTACTATACCAAGAAAAGAAAACAACCGAAAAGTCCCGTTGCGTATGTTGTACGGAACGAAACGTACTACGCGGAACTCTTTCTCTCTCTCTGAGATGTCGGATTCAGAGCAGAGCAGCCCCCGGTAATTCTCTTGTGTATAAAACGCGAAACGCAACGCAACAACTACGAAGCAAAAAAAAAAAAAAAAAGGGATTCATACGTCAATGCAGTAGTATAACCAGAAATGCAGAAGCTCCACGAGCCACCTTCTCCTTCGCATTATCTCGGTCGATTTATTTCTCTTGGGTTAAATAATTAATGCCGAGCGATTGTAAAATTTAATTTCGCAAAAGTAGAGTCGAACCTTGTATGGTCTAAGGCGGCGAAAACCATCATTGCCGAGCAATTCGTCTTCTCTCCTCGGCACAGCAGCAAGCCACTGCCTATATACTATACCTACCACCTATATCCCGAGGAGGCGAATCGTCGTTAAGGCACCATTGATTAAAGGAGAGCGCCTGTCCCCGCCGTCGCCGCCGACACGTCACACACAGTTCAAAATTTTCAATACTATTTTACACCAAAGTTTTCAACAACTTTTTTATTAAAAGTACGCGCCGATATCGATCGCCGGGCGCCCTTTGTGTCGCGCCCGCGTATATAGTTCACAAATTGACTTCTTACTTTTTTTTATAAAATTATTATTATTACGTACGAAGAATGCGGGGTAAATTGTATCATGCTTTCGACTTTGCGCGTTGTTGCGCGTCAACGCGAAATTTTCGAAATATTTATCATTAAAAAATATGTAAATAATCACTTTAATTTTAACTTGGGTAAATGGGGTAACAAAAGAAAATTATAGCGAGAGAGAGAGAACCGTTTAATACCGACGTGCGGCTCTCGAGGGCTCGCATAGAACGGCTTTTTGTTTAAATGGAAAATTATACCGAGAGGGCCGTAGCCACCGCCGCGCCGCAGGAACGTGTAAGGCTCCGAGTTAATATAAAAGCAGAGAGCCTACAATGGAACTTGGCGGCGGCGGTGGTGGTGGTGGTGCGGTGGCCAAAACGAGAAATGGTCAGTGAGAGCAAGAGTCTCGTATCACTCTCTTATGGCGAACACACACACACACACACGGGCCAAGGTATTTCAAATTTTCCATACAGGCCGCGCCGCATATAATATGTAGATAAGTAATCTCTTCTCCTGTCCGCGGCAGAAAACCAATCTAACTCTCCCTGCAAAAGGTGGTGGGAAGGCGTATGCGTCTCTCGGCCCCCTACTCGAAGGTATTATTATAGGCGTAGAGCAGCAGCGAAACGTACGATATTTTAATTTTTGGAAAAAACGATCTTATCGAGTCGCGATCGGACGAGCGATATCGAATCTTGGGTTTATAATATACGGAATGTATATCGATCGAGCTTGCGTACACTCGCGCGCCACGAGCTTTAACAAATTGTTGCGTGATTTACAACAACCCGCCACTTTATTACCATAAAAAGTACATAAAAAAAAACACACACAGCGCGGCAATCATTGTTTCAGTCGTATATTCTAAAATAACGTGTGTACTTGGAATAAGTGTGAAAAATTTGAATTTCAAAGTACTCGAAGTGTAGAGAGAGAGAGAGCAAAAAAGAGCCGCCGGTGTGACACGCACTCCGGTAATTCCTTTGTTTTAATGGCGAATCTCACCGCGGTGAAAAATTCACTGCGTTTTTAGATTGATTACAGCGTGCCGCACCACCGTGAGAGAGCATCAGCTGCGTTTCTGATACGTCAGTCTCAGGCGGGCATTTTCTCCGACTATTGGCTGAAAACGCAACTCGCAACCGCGCCAACGAATTGATAAACTATGGGCAGAGAGAAAGAGACTGCGAGTTGGCGAAAGTAAAACAACAACAACAACAAAAAAGTGGATGAAGAAAATCTCGTGCTTATAACGAGAGTTTCCTATATATTTTATATATAGCGCCGTACGAACAAATTTTCAACGCTTAGAGATTCATATGTTCCGGATTTGTTTTGCCGTTCGCGAGAGAGAGAGAGAGAGAGAGAGAGAGAGAGAGGGAGGTAGGGAGAGAGGAGGTGATTTCCTCGTGAATATATAGTTCAGGCCGATGATAGATGTTCACGCTCGAACGACGACTAAAAAGCGATTTTTCTTTTTTTTTTTTCTGTCGAGAGAAACGGCAAAACTATTAAGCGATTAAATCAAAGGATATTCGCCTATTGAATATTCGCTCTCTCTCTCTCGCAGTGACAATTAAGTCGAGCTCGCTCGTCGGAAAGAGAGAGAGAGTAGGAAAAAAACTTTTTTTCTCTCTCTCTCTCTCTCTCTTTCATGCATGTGCAACGAGCAGCAGCAGCGGCAGCAGCCCTCCGAGCTGCTTAAGGCTCTCCAAGAGTTCGCAATAGATTTACTCGTAAACAAGGACGACGACGACGACGCTCTTGACTTTCTGCCTCTAACTTTTCGCGAGAAAAGAATTAAAAGATCGGCGAGTCTCGCGGAAATGAATTAAAGTTTCGGCCTCTCTCTCTCTGCGTAGTGCGCAGTTATTATACGATTAATGTTTCCTCAAAAGTGCGTGATCCTGTATGAAAAAAAAAATTGATAAGCTGTCAAAAGATATCTTTCTCTATCTCTCTTTCTCTGTCGACGCGCATTTTCTGATATTTTCGCTCTCATCTCTTTTACAAAAAAAAAAGTATTTCGCGCAAGTTTTTTTGCCGCCCGGCGCGTAGCAGTACGGTATATTTGTTCCCATCGCGTTTTAGGTCAGGCTTTATTTTACGCGCGCGCCTTCGACTAAAACCCCATTCTTTTCCCCCGAGCCAAAGTCCGAGAGAGAGAGCGAAGCTTATTCCTTGTATTCGTTTATATACCCAAGCTGCAGTATTAGCGCAGCAGCAGCAGAGAATATCGTGAAGTCAAAAGAAAAAAAAAGAAAATCGAAAGTATCGCTTCTATCTCTCGCGCTCTGGTCTAATCTTTCGACTAATAGAAAATGACGATTATAAGGCTGAGCTTTTCATGGGTTCATTATACGAGAAACATTTCTTATCTCAAAATTTTTTGTTATTTATACAAGCTTCTCTGCTTCTGCGGAGTTTCGCGAAATGCTCACATCACTAGTTTCAAAAGCACAAACCCTCGGCTTGACAGAGAAAACCCAACTTTTTTCTCTCTCTCTCTCTCTCTGTCTCTCTTCCTTCCTCCTTCTTCTTTTTTTGTTGCTAAAGCTTTGGGCTTTGTGGGTGGGTTAATGCCTTTTTGAAACATTTATATATATTTTTCCCCGCTCTAAGCTGGGTGCAGTTACGTATAAACATACACAATAAAGCGTTTTACCTTACTCTCTTTTACAATGTATATACACAATATGTATTCGATACTCTTATTCCTTATTCAAAAGCTGCACCTACAACAAAGAGAAATATATATATATCGCATGGAAAATGTCGGACACAGTCTTACGTATTCATTCACAGCGAAAAGTAAATCGAGCATTATTTCCCGGACGATCATCGTGTCTAGTATATAATATGTGTGTGCGCTTGCAAATAATCTATTTTCTAAATTAATTTATCTCAAAGTCGCCGAGGAAGCGCACGAGGCGTGTAGTTACAGAGCCACACTGAAACATATATACGTACATATAAGTGAAGAGATGGAGAGTATAAGGAGGAGGAAGACGCACATGTATATGCATACATGCACAGAAGTTTATCTTCGGCCTTCTGCTGCTGCTGCTGCTACTGCTATACCCTCTCACACTCCCTCTTAATGGGTTAACGTCGATCTTCAAGCGCTCCGCCTCGCTCTCGAGGGCTCTATATACGAAGTGGCGTGTGCAGTTTCGTTTTCTTGCATTTTCCCACTCTCCCCTTTCTCTGTCTCTTACTCCCCCTCTCTCTCTACCTCTAGCTTGCCTCGCACTCTATAAAATGCGAAATCTCACGAGGTTATGCGAGAAAAGCTGTGCAACTACTGCTTTTCTCGGTATACTACATTTACCTTAGGATAGCGAGGGAGAGAGAGAGAGAGAGAGCTATGTATATATGTCTTCTGCCTTCTAGCTGTGTCGCTGCTGCTGCCACTGCTGCTCTTTTCATATGAAAATTGTGCAATAGAAATTTATGCTGACCCAAAAGAAGTGTATATTCTCGGGCGCGCGGCGACGGCGGCGGCGTGGTGCGAACGTATTCACTGTCAACGATACAGTTTTAGTACTCGGTATAGATAGAGCTTCAGTCATGAATTTTACTTTTATTTATTTAGTTTTTTTTTTTTTTTTTTCGGCCACCTATACCTATCCTACTGCGACTACGACGACGACGACGACGACGACGACTACTCGCTAACGCGAGTATTGATTTTGTTCAATTTACACCGACGTCCGTATTTCACTCCTAGGGGTTAGTCTTTGATACAGCGAAGAGCTGTATAGAGACTCGGCAGCGGGGGGTGCCCCGACCCGAGGAAAATTATCGGTATCGTCTGCTTTTGATTTTCGCAAAATAAAATCCACGATAAATAAACAATCGACGCTTGATTAATGATTATAAATCTTGAGCCAGGCATTGGATGAGTTAAATAATGTTACGCAGTTTTTTCTTTTTATAGCAGATTTTATGTGTGAAATTTCAAATAAAATAAAAAATATATAAATACATCTGGTAATTTTTTTTTCTCTATATAATGGAGCAAAATATTATGAATAAATGTTTAATACTTTAATCTCGAGATAATCCTCGCATGACCATTGCCGTTACTCAGCAGGTGTTTCCTTCTCCTCCTCGTCCTCGTCATCCGGGTAAAAAGGCGCAAAGCTCGACAACGTTCGCTCACTCTCTATCTCTGCTGTACTCCAGCTAAATTCCGTTTCTAGTTGCCATTATCCTTCTTTTTTCCTCTTCTTTTTATTTTGCCTCTTTCTCTCTCTTTCTCTTCTTCCTCCGTCATTCGTCCATTAAATTAAAAAATAAATGGGTGTTCCGCCAAGTGATCCTTTCTTGACCGATACAGCATTTGCCGTCCTCGTCGTCGTCGCTGTCCGGGCACGAGTCGATGCCCACGCCCGAGTCGTCGTTCTCTACCTCGTCTCGCAAGTAGAAAAAGTAAGGAATTTCTTCCTGGGGACCGCTTGTTGCTGCTGCTGCTGCTGCTGCCCGGGCGGATTTCTCAACGATTTCTTCTATTACCTTTACGGATATACGGAGGATGATGATGAAAAAAAAAAAGAGAAAAGGAAAAGAATGGAAGAGAGCTTTTCTCTATTTTACCTACCCCCATAAGAGCCACCACGCTGCTGCTGCTACGACTACTACTTTTTTTGACTCGAGCACTTTTATCGAGATAAAGGATCAAATTCTAGTTATTTGAATGTTCAAATATGATTGATGCCTGGAGGTGAGAGCCTCGGCGAGAGAATCTCAGTCAAAGTTTATTACAAACGTTATATGGACGATAATAAATCTTTATAGTTAGTCGGCTATACTACCGAGAGGCTTTGTAGAGAAGTAGTAGCAGCAGCAGCAGAAATGGATTACGCTGATTTTTCTCTTTCCTCCTACACTTTTGCGCAAGAAGAAAAAGATCGCGAGGCCAAATGTTCATTGCGTTATCATTTCAATTTAACCCTCTTTGTGCGCAAAAATAATAAAACTTACATCATACTTTCGCTCCGAGAGAGCGAGCGAGTGAGGAAGCTAAAAGCTGTATACTCTCGCGGATGGCCGTCTATTATTTTTCTACAGTAATACTAAGCACGCGAGAGCAGCAGAAGCAGCCGAGAGCGAGGTGGGAGGGAGATGCCTCGCGACAACTATTGAAAAACTTTAGTTAAGAACTTTGAAAATAGAAATTACAAATGATAGACAGAAGCGACCAAGAGACGACAGAGGAGATGGCCGGTTCGCGATCTAAAGCTTTTTTGAACTTTTCGAGGCCTACGCTCTGCTCTCTCACTCTCTACGCGTCAGCTCATATTCATTTAAATTGGTTTGGACTTGTGTCCCCGGAATGGAATACGGCTAGCGGCTTTCTTTCTTCGCGTTTATACTCGAGAAAATAATTCGTGGACTTGTTAAAATAATATCCGTTGAAAATTTGAATTTTATAAAGAAAAAAGAATGAAAATGATAAATAAATAAATAATTGATAAAAGTGAGAGACGAAGAAGGATTTTTTGGTTTGACGCGGATGTAAGAAACGAGCTGTACAATTCCGTTCGCGTCAAATTGTTCGTGATCGAATCAACCGAGTCCGAAGTCATTATTGTCGATTTGGATAATCAAATACTCCTAATTAGTTCGCTCTATAGTATACTTTTCCTTCGCGCGTACCAAAAAATTTACGCGCGCGCCAAATTAATTTAATTGGATCTACGCGGAGGAAGAGGCGAATGAAATTTATGGCTGTACTCCAGAGAGCCTCGCGCGAGTATGACGTTGACAGAACAAAATTTTGGCCTGCGCGAAAGGGTAGGAGCAAAAATATAGACGGAACGAGGAAAAAAACCTACCCTGTTGGCAGTTGTTATCCAATGATTGTAAAGTAATTTGTACAATTTCGCTCGGCGTTTGAAATCATCCACAATTTTCAGCATCTCGAACTCGTCTCTCGGCAAAGGTATAATCTGCAAAATAAATAATCTCCTTTTTATATATTGGCGGAAAAAATGAGACACGAGAAATTCCCATATCAGCTGACTCTCACACTCTCTCTCTCGGGGATATATAGAAAATTGACGTCTGTGCTCGCTGCTTTGAATAATTTGAGCTTGTATCGAAAAAAAAGTAGTAGCAGCAGCAGAGTGGAGAGAGAAGATATTCATAGCTTCGTGTGCTGTGTAGCACGTATATGTTTACCTTAGGAGTTTTTTCAGTTTTTCCATTGACGAGATTATCTTTTTTCTCGTTCTTTCCTTCTGCTTCTTCTGGCAGACCACCGCAACATCTGTTAGTTGCTGCTCTTCTTTTCCTGCAGGTCGTCGTCGTCGTCGTAGTCGCCGTCGGCACAATGCCAATTGAAGTGGCTGACTTTGTGTCCACGGCGCTCCTTTGTTCTTCCTCGCTTTTTTGTACTTCATTGATCGCATTGTTGTCCGACTCGAGATTTTTGGTTTCATTGTCCGCGGCGCAAATTTCTAACCGTCATAAACTTGGCTGTAATTTTGCTTGTTTACTCCCGGGCGACCGGGGTAAGTTTATTTTTTTTTT
Source organism: Trichogramma dendrolimi (assembly GCA_034770305.1). Classification (NCBI taxonomy): domain Eukaryota; kingdom Metazoa; phylum Arthropoda; class Insecta; order Hymenoptera; family Trichogrammatidae; genus Trichogramma; species Trichogramma dendrolimi. The sequence goes on from JAPMIB010000045.1 coordinate 1,178,280, forward strand.
TTATATATAAAAATCGATGCTAAATTAATTTTGCAGAAGAAGTTTTGAGCAGCGGTCGAATTGTTGCATTAAAAAAACAAAAGCGTTCGTTAAAATTAAACGATTTGCCTAACTTTATGCGAGCGGAAGACGAGGGGAGGAATATGATATAAAAAAAAAAGAAAAAAATCAAACGCGGTGCAGCGCTGCTCGTGTTACCCTCCTTTAAAATAACGTTCGACATAATAGGCATTCGCTCATTATGCATTGGACGTGAAAGGTGGTTAATCATGTTTCGAGTGGCAATTTGCAACCTGAGCAAAGAGAGGAGGAAGCTTCGATCCGTGCACGAGATATATATACGTACGCTCTAGCGCGCAGGCTTGAAAATTATACTAGATGCGCGTATATTAGTTTGAAGATGATCGCTACCGAGATACATAATTTTGCGAATATTTTTTTACTCCCCGAGTTTTTCTTATGTACAAGTAAATATATCGAAAACAAATTACCTGACGTCTCGATGCGTTTAAACGGGTCATCGGCTTCCTTCGGAATAAAAAAAAATGAATAGTGGATTATGTTTAATCGATATTCTCAAGTACACGCGGCAAAATTGTTCACAAATTTAATATTCAAATTTTCAACGTATACACACGAGATATACTTTGAGAAAAAAAAAGTTATATATTATATTTATGTATACAAACCTCGAGTTCGGCCGGGTTTCTAGCTCTAATCAAGCTGTTATTCATTCTTGAAGCTAAATCAATATGAGAGTCGAGCCAGCTCTGCCATTCGTTCAGGCTTTTATCAGCTACTTTCAGCATCCACGATGACCATAAACGAGCGTCTTCTTCCGATATCAATTCCCACTGAATCTCTTCCGGTGCTATTTGTCTGTGTTCCACCCCCGCCGCCATCATTTTTCAACGTTTAATTGCGTCAAATGGGTTATTTATTTGAAAAAAAAGATACGAACAGAAAAAAAAAATTAATTTCAAACGCCGATTCGAACCAAAGAAAATAATTAATTCAACACTTCACTGGTCAATCATTCGAATTTGCCTAATCGCATGAGTCATTAGTAAGCTTCGCCGTATTGATCAGCCAATAAATCGTCGTTAGCGAACAGACTCTACTACTGCTAGTAGACTCCATCCCGCCTAATACGTGCCTCTGCACTCGGCGCAGTGCGGAACGAGAGCAGCAGTAGTAGTAGTAGTAGTAGAAAAAAAAAAGGAACGAGGAAGAAAAGATATCTGCTGCTGCTGCGCGTCGACTACTGTGTCCGTTATCTATATGCAACTAGAAAATCTATGAACCCCCGTGCCCAAATTTATAGCCAATTAGTTAAGGCAGGCTTGATCAACATGGGGGCAGTGAACACATATTTGTATTCCGAGAGTCGAGAGCTCCGCATCGTGAAAATTATTGATTTAATTGCTATTTTCTGTACGTACGACATACGTGACGATCGAATTATAGTAAGGACGAAAAAAAAATTTACATCGTAAATACTTGCTACGACCGAGTTTAAAAAAGAAGTAACCAAGAATTATAGATTATCCTTACAACTTTCTGATCTGCGGTCCTTCCTCCTTCGAAGCGATCAGAGCCACCGGATCGATCTGAAAATTGAACGATATAACAATTTGTGAAAAACATATTATGTTCATAGAAATTTCTTTTTTTTGTTTCATTTCAACGCGCACTTTCAACTCGCATAATAACACTTTTTTTTAGAGCGGCTTGAGAGTATTTTTACACTCTCTCTCTCTCTCTAGCGGGCTGCTGCTTCACATTTTCTGTCTTTTGTACGAACGTGACGTATCGATGATTTCTCTCAAGTATCAATCATCCTCAATTTTTTTTTAATGGGGAAGAGAGAGAGAGAAAATTTCAAAATTGACAGAGTCAGCAATGAAATTTATTTCAGTTATATTTTCAATCCGCGCGAGCTCCATAATTGTTCGGAGGAGAAAAAAAATTGTAGCAAATTTTTTATATCCCCCACAAGCAATATTCTCTCGCGTGATGAAAAGAAATCGTCATCGATTTAATATCATTATAGACGACGCGCATTGAAAACTATACAACACACACACACACACAATAATAATGCTTATGCCACCGCGCGTGCGCGCACATACATCGTATGGAAATAATTTTCTAAGAAAATTTCGCACGCTCGCGTACACGCGCGGGGATTCAAATTTATTCCTTCGGCCCGGCTTAACAAGATGAGAAGAAAAGGGGTGGCGCAGCAGCAGCAGCAGCAGCAGCACAAAAAAAGCAGGAGGAGGAGGAGAAGAAGAAATCCCGGCGTGCTCGCGCGCACACACGCAACGTGTGCGGGTTTTTATTTATTTATTTTTTCTTTTCCTCCTCCTCCTCCTCCTCCTTTTTTTTTGTGCCGTGACAAAATGGAACAATACGCGGGGAATGAAACCGCGCGTAGCATCATATGCTCGGCTTGACATTTTTTTTATTGTCAAGCGTTCGCACGGGAAAAATGCCGCTGCTGCCGTAGCCGTAGCCGTAGCCGCCGCCGTGTGCATATATGTATACGCGTCAGTTGAAACGTGTTGACACATCTATATGGCATTCAAAATATACATGAGCGCGCGAGGACAGCTAGCTAATGTCTGCTATGTGTATGCGTGTTTGTGTGTGTGAACGATTATACACGTTTTATACTCGTGATTCCTCGGATATAAACTGACTCTCATTGATTGCTAAAATTTTCGAAATTTCAACTTCAATGGGACACCTATTAGCGATTATTTCAACTAGAAGGGAGGAAGACAGAGAGAGAGAGCTTGATTTCCGATCCTCTCTCTCTCTCTCTCCAACCGCTCGCGAGCTGTATAATTCCATTTAAAACTTGTCACTGGCATCTCTCGAGCTTGCGCGCGTGCCCCACACACTGCAGCTAAGCTTTTACAGCGGCGCAGCGCACGAGAGGCATCATTGTTCATAAATCCTCCGCACGGAAATAAATACTAAATCACTGCGCCGAATAATACATGAAATATGTTTTTTTCTCTCTCTCTCTCTCTCTCTCTCGTGCTCCAGTTGCGAAGCTCGTTCGAGCTTTAAAAAAAAAAAATAATTTCGGCGTCTCGTTCTCGACCGCGAACACATACACGCGTAATACGTGCTGCTGCTGCTGCTGCATGAACGTAGAGAAAAGAAAAAAAAAGAAAAAAAAGAGGAAAAACAAAACTTGGTAAATATTAAAGAGCTTAGAGTCACCTCTAATTTGCTGTGAAACTTTTAAAGAATTTCGAAACCAAGGTTAACGAGCTTAAATTATACCTTAACTTTCGTGTATATATACATGTATCGGCTGCTCACGTTATCGATTCGGTCAGCTTTATTGCGTGTGTTGGTGGTGCACGCAGAGATCAGAACCAGACATACACGAAAAAGCAATTTTTCTGCTATTAAATGTTAAAAATGTCATAAGAAACTTCTAAACTGCAAGAAAGAAAGAGAGAGAGAGAGAGAGAGAGAGAAAGGGGAGCGAATTTTCGCACCGCAGCCGGGTAGCTGCCGCTGCTGCGAAGCTTTCATTTTTTAGAAAGCGAAACTACCTCGAGCCCGCCACTATGCTTATATACACGTTACTCAAGAAGTTACTTTTTTTCGAAGGGACTTTTCATAGGTTTTATGGCATTTTCAGAGCTTTGTAAAAGAGAAACTATTCAATCTTGCGGGGGTGCTGTTTTTCTTTTTTTTTTTTTTTTTTACTTTTTTAATTCAGAGTAATGTTCGAAATTTTTTCGCGCGCGGTATATACGAGCGGGCGCGAGATATGAAACTAAACTGGGAGGAAATAAAGTGATGTTATCGCGCGCGGGAAAACTTTTATTTCGGAATTTTTTTTTTCTCGCAAACCCAAATACGACCAACGATTATATTTTCAGGGGCATTTAACCGAAACATAGGTTTCTTTCTGAAATCACTTCTTCTCGCGGCCGTTAATACACTTCAATGTATATACGGTCTAAATGGTGCGTGTTCAAGGAGAAAAAAAAGAGAGAGCGGGACAAAGAGCGAGCCAGAGGAAAAAGAGAGGAAAGGGCGAGTCTGATAGAGAGACAGAGAGAGAGAGAGAGAGAGAGAGAGAGAGAGAGAAAGAGTAAAAGAAACAAGTCAATAGAGGTTCGAAAAAGTAAGACCTAAGGCTATATTCCTGGGTTTTAATATTTTCCCTGTCATGGTTTAATATGTCACGGCTGAAAATTCTCTACTACTTTTTTCCATCTCCTCTCTCCTCTCTGTTTTGTGCCTTGCTATCATTTTTTTAGCTCATTCCTCTAATCCTGATGCCGAATAATTTTAAAGTTGTCAAGCGCTGGTAAACCAGGCACAGGAAAGGGGGCGGGGGGGGGGGGAGGAGGAGGGATACATAATGTTTGAGGTAAGCCAGCAAGATTCACACGCGTAGATAGAATGCGATGTACGCAGTTTGCATTTTTGCACCTTATTACGCGTCGTGTCGTGTACGTGAAAAAAATAGGAACCCCCCCCCCCCCCCCCAAAAAAAAAGCAAGAAGGAAAGAAAGAGAGGGAAAGAAAAAATGAACCCGCGAACTTTGGGGGAGGCAAAAAATTATTTTCCGCTATTGAAATAACTTGCACGAAGAATATGGAAAAGAAAGCTGAAAAAATATACACAGCTAGTTGGCTGTGCAGCTCGCTCGCCACCAGCGGCAGCAACAGCATCAGCCTCGTCGCCTCGTCTCATTTTTCAACAGGTATGTTTGCAATTTTAGAAAGAACAAGAAAAAAACAGAGAGGAGCGGGAGTAGCATAAAAAAAATTAGAAAATGGCTCGCGATAAATAATAGAGAGAAAGAGAGAGAGAGAGAGAGAGAACGAAAAAAAATAGCTTCTGTGCGAGGAGTTTTTTCGATAAAACCGCAATTATCTTTTTCAAATATTGTCACAGAGAGCTGCTGCTGCTGCTGCTGCCACTGCCGCTGGTATACGAGTTTACGCGCAGCGAAAACGAAATTAGACTTTGACTAATAATTACTTCCTCGAAGCTCTTCTCCGCTCGTCAATTCGAGTTGGCAGAAGACCGCACACACACACGCGCGCGCGCACTATGCACGTATAGTAGCGGCTGCTGCTGCTGCTGCTGTTGCTGCTCATTTAAGCGACGTGTCGTACTTGTAGCATAGACAGCACAGAGAAACGATTATTTAGCAGTGTAGTCAAACACGATCCTCGTGGCTCGAAAAATTCGCGCGCGAATAAATACCGCGCTAAAAACCGCCTCTCGCGCGTTTATCGCGTTACCGATAATAATTCAACGTTTGTTTTTCTCTCCTTCTTCTCCTTCTGCTGCTGCTGCTGCTGCTGCTGCTGCTACCCGCGCGCGCGACACGTTGAAAACGCACACTCACGCGTGTGTGTGTGTGTGTGTGTGTGTGTATGTTATACACGCGGCGATACATCCGCGTTTCGCTCGCGACGCACACCTGTGCCAATTAAACGCGCGAGATATATAACTCTCGAAAATGTATGGCCGTACGCGTATGTATATAATTAGACGCGCTTTTTCCAATAAATACAATGGATTACGCGTCTCGCACGATCTTCCCTGCTTTGTTGTTGTTGTTGTTGTTGTTGTTGTCGATCGCGGACGATTAACTTTTTGACGCTCGTTCGCGTTTTATTTATATACATTTTTAATCGATTTTATATCTTGATACAGTTGTATACGAGTCGAGCGGCGTGGTAATTTGCGCCAGTGGATAATAATAATTAGTTTAAAACGCTGCTGCTGCTGCTGCTGCTGCTGCGCAACGCGCGTTTATCGATGTAAATAGAGCAATAGAGCTCGATCATCCGGAGCGCAGAGATGTGATGTACGTATGTATGTATGTAGCACGCGAATTTCACGGGCCACGAGGAGCTTATGTGTGTGTGTGTGTTATATCGAACGAGGGGGGGCCAATTATAATTCAATCACTTGTCGAGTCTCGTTACACGCGGCAGCACGACGTACTACTAGCGCTGCTACGATCAGAGATAGGGCAGTGCGCGCCTGAAATGAGCAGCGAGCGCGCACACGCGAGAGAGAGATAGAAAAGCTCTCCGAATGTTATACGCTAGCTTGGAAATATGGGTGAGCTTTTTTACGCCCTCCGAAAAAAACGAAGAAGAAGAAGAAGAAGAAGAAGGAAGCAAAGGGCTATATAAATGAACGGGTCGCGCGGTAATGTAGCACACACACACACACACACACACACACACACACACCACACACACACACACACACACACCACACACCACACCCACACACACACACATGCACACACACACACTCGATGGTACAATTACACACGCGCCGTAGTACGCCCAGACAAAACACATGGGTGGGTGCGTATATAATACGGCATGAAAGAGAGAGAGAGAGAGAGAGATGTATATTGGGCGACGAAGGCATGCGCTAGTACGCGTACACGGACATCGCATTCGAGTTATCTTCGCCATGGCCAAAAATATACCCTCGAACGGTGTGGTGTGTGGCGAGAGTAGCGCTGCATGCCCATATAGCCCGCCGCGCCTGGTACTATAGAGAGAGAGAGAAGAGGGAACGCCGGTAGATAGTATGGATATAGGCGGCGGCGGCTCCGGCTATATACGCGCGACCGAAGGCGCATGAATATGGATATTATGGATGGGTGGCAGCATGAATAACCTTCTGGAAATACCTGCGAGCATTGAGCCAAATATACATAGAGGGAGAGACCGCGCGTATAATCATGTGCTGCTGCTGCTGCTGCTCGGATATATATATATATGTATATCTATATATCATAGGTATATATACGGCGTAGAGCAGAAGCAGCCACCATACGTATAACACAATGATTCATAAGCGAAATGGATATGATCCGTATATGTACGCTAGATAACGCGAAAGGCTCGTGGGTAGAGAGATAGATACGACATGCTCTTAGGAAAAGTTCGAGCGCCTGTTTCTTTCCTTCGGTTTCTGATGCTTTTCTTCTTTCGGTCTTGATTTTTTTTTTCTGTTATCGTTGTTTTTCTCGCTTATAAAAAGATTAGTTTCTTTCCCTCTTTACACGAGTGCGCAGTTATGCATTTATATGTCTTGGCGCGCGCGGGTGGTGGAGTTATAGGTGGATGAGAGCTGCTGCCGCAACCTCGCGGCGCGTCGCGAGTCATTGAGAGAGCGCTGCGATGCAACTTGGAGGTGCGCGCAAAAGAGAGATAAAAAAAGCAACGACGGGAGAGAAAGAGCGAAAAACGACGACGAGCCGAAGGAGAATCAAAAGCGTATGTATGCAAAAGAGAGGCGGCAGCGGTGTGGCACTAGTGCAGCCAGCAGCAAGCCCCAGCTACTACTACTACTACTACTACTACTACCTATATATATGCCTCTCTGCGCTCCGCCAGAAATAACTAATAAGATATTCACTTGAAGACGGGCGGCCATCCGGCCCGGACGACGGTGCGCGGTGCGTTCCTTATATACCTTACTAAACTCTCGCTCTCGATAATTACTTTCTTTCTTTCCTTTTTTTTTTTTTTTTTTTTTTTTCAAAAAAAAGTTTTCTTACGGAAACTCAGACACACGCGTACATACATACACGTACTTCTATGGCACATCATACATCGACACCTACTTTTATTCGATTCGATGTTTCTTCATTTTTTATTTCGTATCAAAAGTCGACATTGCAATCGTTGCGAGCCATCAACGAGCTGGGGCTTATACCGTGTGCGCATTCGTAGGTATTTTGTTTTTTTTTTTTTTTTTTCCTCAAGATCATGCGAGCGAGTACATGTTTTTACGCGAGTGTCAGCCAGTGGCGGGAGGCAGGCCTACTAGCAACAGCAGCCCCTTTTTCGAGTTGTATAAGAAAAAATTTGCAGTGACAGTGCTTTATATATGTACTATATATAATAATACTACTACTATACTACGGGTGAAAAAGTTTAATGGGTCGTCGCTCTCGCGCTTGTGTGTGTGTGCGGATGCGCGCTGCTAAAAGTTCGCGCGCACGCAAAGAAAAAAAAGAAGTGAAAGTGTCGTTGTTGAATAAAAAAATCACCGCCTTTTTTTTCCATCGTCTCTCTATCGTCGAGTCTCGAAAAAATTCAGTGTGTATCCACGCATATATATTCAGTCAAGCTCCACAGCTCTTGTATTATAATGCATAAGCGGGCCAGATATTTTCCTTCAATTTCTGCTGCTGCTGCTGCTGCTGCTACAAGTGTTGCGCATTTTACGCGCAGCTATAAGAGACAGAAAGAGAGAGAGAGAGAGCTTAATAGCGCATTATATATATGATGATGAATACGGGAAATGCAACCGTTCGAAAACGCAAAACACCACTCACATAAGTATAATCCTCCAATTAAAATAGTCTAGCCGTATGTGTGATGTATATATATATATATATATATAAAATGATAAAAGTTCAAGCGGCTGTCTGTGCGTGCGTGTGTGTGTTCTAGATAGGTATAATATTTGTCACTAATTCAGACTTCATACTTAGAATTAACGGTCGAGTTGCATGCATGTATGCGCGCGCGCGTGCCTAAAGATAGACTTTTCAACGAATTCTAAGTATATTTGTCACTGCAGCTTGTGTGTGTGTGTGTGTGTGTGTGTGAGTACGTGTGTGCTGCAGCAGCAGCAGGCAAAGCGGAATGTTTTCTATACCGTACACGCGCGTTTTTGCGCGAAACATTTTTAGACCCGATTGTGTTGTTTTTTTTCCATTTTATTTTTTTTTTCCCCCCATTTCGAAGCCCGTTTTATTATATTCGAGTACCTTTCAAGTTTTTAATCGTCCGCACCGAAGTAATAGTAGCAGCGAGCCATGGAGCTATTCTCTTTGAGCTTTCGGTCGCGCGCAGCGAAAAACAAAAATCGACGTAAGTTCCGGTCAAATAATTTCGGCAAAGTTTCGGTCGTCCGTTGCTACCGCTATTCACTTTGAAAGCCGAAATCCGTTCGACCTGTAGCATGGTACGTGTGCATGTGTGCGTATATAGTTCGAGTATGTGTGCCGTGCGTGCGTATATACGTTCTCGAGAGAGAGAGAGAGTTTCGCCCTCGTCCCTTCTATATTTAAGTGTTAGATAATCTAAGGGGGCACGCATGCCTCTTGGCCAACGCTGCTGCTGCTGCTGCTGCAGCGAAGTCGCGTCGTGTTTAGTTACTCTAAAACTGTACTACTACTACTACTACAGGCAGCAAAAAGCAGCAGAAGCAGCAGACATGCCACCACCGCTCAACTCACCGCGAGAGAGAAACGTTAGAAAGCTTCAAAGCTCTCTCTCTCTCTTCCCGGCAGCTGCAGTCTCTGTATAATATAAGCAGCAGCAGCGGCATGATACTGCTGCCTGCTGCTGTTGCTGCTTGTACGTCGTGTAAGCCCGAGCGCAGGCGAATTTCGAGATGGTTTCCCTGCGCTGCGCGCAAGCTCCCGCTGCCGCAGTCGATCCGTTTTGATGGTATACATATACGTGCGCGCGCGCGAATATATTAAAAAAAGCTCGCCTCCTCGTGAGCTTGCGCGCGATTGATCATTTGGCTCCTCCGCGCAACTTTATACTACACCGAGCTTTCGAGAGCAAAGAAAAAATGAAATCAAGGTGCGGGCGGACGAGCTTTTTGAGACAACGAGCGAGCAGCAGCGTCTCATCCGAGATAAATTACTCTCTTTCTCTCTCTCTCTCTCTCGTCCGCAACGCGTGTATAAAATGTGGATATATACTTTAAGCTCGCGCGCGTCCGTATATGTACGTGAGTCGTCTACGTGCGTGTGCCTGTGTGCGCGCCTGCGAGTGAGCACATTGACAAGTCTCTCTCTCTCTCTCTCTCTCTCTCTCTCTCTCTGCGCTAAGCCAGCCATAGAGTCGTCTGTCTCTCTTTTGTACGTGTGCGAGTAGGTACACGATGTCGTCGTCGTCGTCGTCGTCGTCGTCGAGGCCAAACATACTTAGAGCGGATAAGCACATGAGTCATTCTCTTACTCTTCTCTCTGTGCTTTACGAAGCTTTTACTCTCTCTCTCTCTCTCTATACTTGTATATATGTGTGTGTGCCGTGTATACATCTGCACACGACGTACGTACGTACGTACACGTACGTATGTATATACACGACACGAGAATACTTTCGCATGCGAGCTGCTACAATTTTCGCGCTCCGAGCCGCGTTAATATAGCAATCAGGTGTTTGCTCGCTTGTACGTACTCCATCCCCCCCACCTCTGGCCCTCTTCCTCTGTGTCGTTCTTCTTTCTTTCTTCTCCTCCTCATTTTTTTTTTTTTCGTTGCTCATCTTCTTACTCTCATAGTCGCGCTCGTTTTCTTCTGATGCGCCTCTCTCGCTCTTTTTCTTCTCTCCTCTCTACCGTATACACATATCGCTATACGTGTTATACACGTATTATACTGTATATATACACGCGTACACTCTTATGTACGAGCACGAGCACGGGCGCGTAGAGGTATTTTTCCATTCTCGCTCGCTCGTGTCGGGGCCAAAACTTGATCAAAAAAATGTTTGCCCCGAAAATTTGTCTTTTATATATGCGCGCTCACACTCGTGTGAACAACGCGCTGCGTGAATCGTGCCGGCCCATCATCATCATCGTCATCCCCGAATGCTGCTATTTTTTTCTTGTTTTTCTACACATCACAGAAAACAGGGTTCTCGATTCACGCGGAATAACAGAGCACTTTATGCGCGCGAGATATACATATTTTGTGTACACACGGATAACACAGAAAAATAAGCCTGCTGCTGCTGCTGCTGCGAGGGCGCGCACAGAAAAAAGTTTCGCCCGTGCAATAGGGCGTACGTAGAGAGTACATAATATTTGCTCTTCGATATCGCGCGCGCGCGCGCGTGAATAACGAATCGTCGTTGTTGTGCGATCGCGCGGGTGGGCAAGGGGGGAGGAGGACAGACGCGATCGTGCACGCACAAAAATTAAGGAAGCAAATCGGAGAAATCGCAAAAATAGGAATAGCGAGGACGACTATACCGTATTCTACGCGCGCGTGCGAACGCAAAATTTTTCGTTACGTTGTTGTTGTTGTGTTGTTCCCGAAAAAAGTACCTATACGCATGGTACACAGAGCGAGCGAGCGAGCCATCACGCACACGCCAATGTCAATATTTTTCTCGCGCGCAGTTGTGTCGACGCGGGTATGTACGTGCAAGCTCATACGCGAATATCGAGTGTACCGAGAGCTATTTGCTACGTAATACTTCGAAAGAGAGTTTTCCGAGGCTTAGCTGACGCGCGTTTCGACGTTAACGCGCCGCGCGCCTGGCATATATAGCGCGCGTTCAAGACGATCTCTCTCTCTTGCGCTCTGCGTCTGGCTGCGGCTCTGTATTATACACCACTCACCCCCTTTTCGTGTGTACGGCACGATCAGGCACTCGTCGTCGTATCATCGTCGCGCATGAGCTCGCGCACGATCGCACGTATATATATTTCTAACTAATTGAATGAGCCTTTATCTTTGCCTACGCGTTGATGCATCGCGCTGCGCCGCATCGATTCCTCGCGTTTCTCGTCTACGTATATAAGATGATGTGTATAACGTGTCGTCGTCGTCGTCGTCGAGAGCTGCTGTCGCATAATTGTCGTGTTTCCCTCCTTCGCGAATTTCCACTGCATTGCGAATCGTTGTACTCGGTGTATTAAACTATGAAAAGGACATGAATCATCGTCGTCGTCGAGTATATATAGCGATATAAACCCAGAACCGATTCATTCGCTGCTGCTGCTGCTGCTGCTGCTTTTTGCGTATGAAAAAAATATCAACCTGCAGCTCGCGTGTCGCTAAATAATTTGTTCGCAACTATACCGCGAGTGTCTTACCTATATACACAAACACACACACACACACACGAGAGAGACTATGATGCATCTGTTGCTACTTAAGCGACGATTTTCCAATGCCGCGACGCGACGTTCGCAACTCGGCTATATACATCCGCAACGCCGCGCGCACTTGATAAATGAGCCGCATTGAACGTCGCGTCGCGGCATTGTGCCGTGCATCGAACGCACATCGATGTTTACCTATCAATTTCGCGTCGTTGCGGCAGCGACGGAGGAAGTATACGATCGCCACCTGTGCCCCGCAGTGATGCGCGTGTGTGTGTGTGTGTGTGTGTGTGCATTATTATGACCTTGACACCCGCGCTTATATAGCTGCACCTATATTATAGGCGGCTCTCACTGTCACGGCGCGCATTATCGCGGCGGTAAAAAGGCCGACGTTGTTCGCCGACGTTGTGGCCTTAAAAACAGAGTCACTATGCGACTACTGTACAATTATTTTAATTATTCCGAATACTCGTTTCGCTCTCGTGTTATCGATATCCCGTTTGATATAACTCCAATTTCTTTCGTTCCGTGTATATTTCTCGACTTTCCTTTCAATTTTTTTTTCTCTCTCTTTCCCTCCGTCTCATCGACGTGTATCTCGTATAATATAAAATAATTTTTTTTCCCTCTATATAATATCGAGAGCGTATACATATCCGTTATATACGGTATACGTGTGTGTATGTACTGCGCGCGCTAACTAGCAATTCGATTTGCTTGCAGCTCCTCCTCTCCGCCTATTTCTATATATATACGTCATCATCATCATCATCGTATTTATAAGAAAAGCATACAAGGGCGAAAGAGTCTCGCGCGTGGAATTGCGAAGGGACTCGAGCGAGCGAGCGAGGAGAGACATCAATCTTTACTCTCTTCTCGTTCGCGCAACTTCATATAATTTCTCCAATGTGTGACGACGCGCCCGAGCGAGCGAGCGAGCACAAACTTATGAGCCCTAGCTTTAGCACACACACGCGCGCGCATTAACTCGCTTTCGCAGCAGCATATAAGACTCGCGCGCGCGCGCGGAGGCTCTCTTTTCGCTGCAGCTGCAGGTCGAGGTGTGTGTACGCGCGTGTGTGGGTGTAAGTCTTGAGAGGGGTAATATACGGCCTGGCTTGGAGCTGCGCGCGTAGAAAAGCACACGGAAATTCACAATAATGCGCGCCGCAGAGAGATGAAATATTTTATTGCTTAAGCGTAAAAAAAAATAAAGAGAGGGAGATGGATAGACAAAAGGAGAGAAAAAAGATTGCAATGGAAATGAAACGCGCGTGTTTTCCTGAGCTTTTTCCTTCTCTTCTCTCCCTCTCTGTGCCTTTTTTTTTGTTCTTTTTCCTTTTTTTCAATCGTTTTTCTTCGCGGTTTAGTTTTCTAAAGTGCAGCGAGTGCAGAGAGAGAGGAGAGCTAAAGCAAAGCAAAGCAGAGGAGCAGAGCAAAGCAAAGCAGCAGCGGCAAAAAAAAACAACAGAAGAGATATACGACTTTATTCATAATGAGGGTGGCCCAGGCTCTCGCGTTGCGTGTTGGCTTTGGTTTCGAATAAAAATGGTTATTTAAACCTTGATCGCGGAGCAGGGCAGAGCAGCAGAGAAACGAAAATCACGAGTTCTCATTTAATTAACACACACACGCAGACAGCCACACATAAATATATGTACATACACATAGATACACTTTGCAGCCACGCGTACACACGCATACACGAAATCCACGAGTTTCACGTGCCTCGGACAATTTCATTCATTGTGACGTTTGTTTTGTTTTGGTTTTTTTTGGTCTCGCTGCAGCTGACACCCACATCAGCGCCGGACTTTCGTTTCTCTCAAGAGGATAACAGTTCGGGGCCCCATTGACTGAGGGGGGCCCCCCCGAACCAACAGGACCGAGGAACCGCCTCGGGCGGCAACTCCAACACAAAAAAACCGGTGAGTACGGTGTGTATTTATTACTTTATTAACGCTTCGTCGCGTTGTTCTTTCTCGTATATATGCCATAATAAAATTGGATTAATGAAAGGAAAGGAGACCGGGTGTCGCGCAATCAAAACGTAATTTATATAGTGTCGAATCCTTTTTTTTTTTTTTTCATTTTTTTTTCTATACACATACACACGCGACGACGACGAAGCACATCCTTAAAACGGATGATGAAAAATTCGATAATCGGTATTGGAAAGTGCGCAGTCTATATGTGTGCTTGTGTGTGTGACCTATATAGAGAGTACATAGTATATAACGTTGAAAGAGCAAAGGAGAGAGAGGGACATGCACACACGGTGAGTTACATATAACGCCGATGATATAGTTCTGGTACACACACGTAGTGCTGCTGCTGCTGCTGCTGCTGCTGCAACGCCGTGTTTAATCAATTTCCGTCACCCTCTCGCTCTCTCTCTCTCTTTGGTGCCATTGACTGTGCTGTGCTGTGCTGTGCTGTGTGCACTATGTGTGTGCGCTGCACCGCCTGCTACTGCTGCTGCTACGGGGGAGCTTTTCGAATGCTATTAGTTATAAGTGATTACCGGCGTTTGTGGAATTAAAAATTGACGTTTTGAGTGGTCGCGCGTGCTGCACAGCAGACGCAGCAGAGGCAGCAGTAGTAGGCACTTCATTGTAGCAGCAGCAGCAGCAGGCCGGAGCGAAAAAGGTCTGAAATTTGAGGGAGATAGAGATTTTATTTACACGCGCGACTCTCTATCTCCTGTGCGCGCTACACGTGACGCTTTGTTGCCCATTGTTTTATTCAATTGCTCGAGCTCTGCTTTAAATTAGTAGACCTCGTATGGCTAAGGGTCTCTATATCTGACTCGAATTGGCTCGACATTTTTTTCTATAAAAATATCATGTGATAGTTTCGTTTGATTTCGGCGTTTATATCAACAAGTTTATATATACTCGAGGCATTAATTTAAACCGTCATTAATGGACTGCTGCACGCTGTGCTGAATATCTAGCGCTCTGTCCGTCCGTACTTTCTTTCTTTTCTTTTTATTAAAAATATTTTATAGGTAGGGAGAGAGAGAGAGAGAGAGAGTGAGTGAGAGCAAAAGTATAAATTGCACTTTTCAAGTGTAGCCCGTAGCAGCTAGCCTAGCCGACACGGCCGAGCGGAGTATAAGAAGTGCGAGTTTGCAAATGAGACGAGATATTAATTATAATTAATTCGTATTTCAAGCGGAGAGAGAGGCCAACTTAGTTTGTGCCGCCTCGTGCCTTCTAAAATATCTTATCATTTTGCCCAGAGAGACAGAGTGTGGCGTACACTACTGACTGTGCTTCTGCTGCTGTTAGTAGTACTGCTGCTTCAGCGCAACGGAGAGTGAGAGAGAGAGAGAAAGGTAACTTTCTCGCTGTGTGTGCAGCGAGCAGCGAGAATCTCCTCTCGCGCCGCCGCCGCCGCCGCGACGAGAACTTCCTTAATCTAGAACTTGAATAGTTTTTCCCTTTCTCTCCTCCTCTCTCACTGGCTTGTCTCGCGCGTATCAAGTCGTAGTCGTACTGTGGAAGACAAAGCCAAGAAGAAAAAGAAGAAGAAGAAGGACATTTGTGTACTTGACCGAGAGAAAGTAACGAGACTCGCGACTTATCTACACACGCATGGGAGTAGAGAGCTTTTTATGTATTACGATTATGTGCTTTCCCCCAGCGGTGGATGGTCATCTCGTATCTCTCTCTCTCTCTCTTTATGCGCGCGTAGAGAGTTCAGCTCGCAGCCGGCAGCACAGCAGCAGCAGCAGCAGCGCGACTATTTTATGAATCGGAAAAACGGCGCAGGCGGAAGAAAAAGGAGAAGAAGAAAAAAACGAACTGCGCTTGACCAAAACAGCTCGCGCGCGGCAGAGTGGATGACGCTGCTCTTTATTTGCATGCGCGCGGAAACTTTTTTACACTTTTTACACCTCGCGTATATAGCTGCGCCACGGCTGTGGAACACACACACACGCGAAATAAACCAAAGTTCCCTTTTTTTTATCATCTCACGGCATTAAAAAATAAACTACGCTCGTAAATTACCTCGAAATGATGAATGTTATTTTGTATTACTTTGGTGACAGGCTTTAGATGGTGGCAACGGCAGCGGCATGATCTCAAATAACGGTCAGGCCAGCCCGCCCCATGATTTATAGCTTCGAAAACGATAAAAGGATATTCATCTTGAGAGAGAGTTCAGTTTAAAACTTACTTCCCCCGGCTTTTTTTCCACTCTCTCGCGCGAACATTTGCTCTTATCAAAAATGGGAAAGCTCATTTCTATATAGAGAGCAGCAGAACTGCAAGCTCACACACACACACACACACACACACACACGATATCGCGAAAATAATGTTCCGGTAGTCAGCGTGCGCGTCATCGTATATATATTAAAGCGCGCCGCTTATTTTATCAGCCGCCGAAATGATCCCTCCTCCTGTATACGTACGATATGTATATAATATATAAATCAGTTATTCGGAGCTTAAAGTTGCTAATTTGACGACGACGAGCCGCTCCGTGTGCAGCGTCGAAATTTCGCACGGTGCAACGCACCAGCAGCAGGCAGCGCCACACGTATAAATTGGTAATTTTGCAAATACGTACGTGCCCCTATGTAAATTCATCGTTGCATTATATGGTATATATACGGCACCGCTTATCAATATATAATATAGTTCGCAGCGACTTTCATACGTGTTTGCGTGTGTATGTGTGTGTGTGTGTGTGTGTGTGTGTGGGTGCGTAGTTCGAATCGATAGGCGCACGCTATGCACATAAAGTAGAATTAGAGAAGTGTCCATACAGCATCGGGAGGAGGAGAGAGCGCAGTGGCGTACAAGTGCAGCACGTGGAGCGCAAGCTCGATCAGCGACTTACCCACTGCTGGATAGCCGCGAGCAGCGCCACGCGAGCTTTTTTCGACCTTACCGACGTTATCTCTTGCTCCTCCTGCTGCACGCGACGGTAAGGCGAGAGAGAGAGAGAGAGAGAAAAAAAAAAACCCATTATCACGTACGAGTATTATGATACGAGCTTGGCGCGTTCGCGCGCGCGACTCGAAACGCTAGTGATACAATATATAAATCTATTTCGATCCACGAGTTTCAACACACACACATGTGTGTGTGGAGCTTTTTGCTACTCTCATTATTGATTTTTCGGGACACGACATAGAGATCCGCGCTCTCCGCTCGCGAGCATATATATCATCCAAGTTATAACAAGGGCAGAGACAAAAAAGGTATATGGAGTAGAGTATAGGCGCTTCTCTCGCTCGCTCTCTCTCTCTCTAAGCGCGTGTCGTGTAGCGCGAGAAAAGAAAAACAACGAAAGTGAGCGCGGCGGGCGATTGAAAATAAAAACCGGAGCGCGTCGAACCGAGAGTGCTACTCCTACTGTGGCTGTGGCTGTGCTTGCGAGAGAGCGAGCGCAAGCAAGCGACCACTGGAAAACTGTGTGTGGAGGTGTCGCGCGCTAAAAATAAAAGGGACCCGACTCTCTCGGAATCGTGGTTCGACGACGACGACGACGTATAACGAACGGACTGCCAGCCAAGCCAAGCCAAGCCAGAGAGACGACTCGTGTGCGTGCGTATCTCTATCAGTATCCGATTCAATCTCGATCGGGGGCCAACCAACGACGACGCAAGCTCATTTGCATTGCGCGACGCAGAGTGTCGCTGTGGTGCGCGTAAACAGTTTTTTTATTTATTTACACGAGTCAGTCAGTCCGATCACGGGCGATTTTTCGTAATCAGTGTGTGTTTAGCAATACGTCGAAGTGGTAGACATATATATATATATATATATATATATATATATTAAGTGATTTCCCCATTGGTAGTGCATCTTTCTCTTGTGTTTCGTGCGTGCGTGCGCGTGTGCGTGTGTGCAGTGTGCGATGCCGATCGGTAGTGCCTGAAGTGAATCCGCCGCCACGCTGAGATTTTTTTTTAATTGTCACGAGTGTAATTCCTAGTCCAGGACAAAAAAAAGGTAAAGCTTTATTTTCTCATCTCTCGGTAAAGTCGGTACAAAGCGCTTTTTCACGCAGCGTTGCACACTCGAAGACTGTGCGCGTACACAATGAGAGAGAGAGAGAGAGAGAGAGAGAGAGAGCTCCCCAGAAATGGCACTGTACACACACTGGACAAAGAAAAATATTCGTCTAAATTTAAAAGCGGCTACAGATGATCGGCTAAGAGAGAGAGAAAGAGCGTCATAGCTTAAAGACAGTATATACGTGACGCGATTTTACAATAATTATTACGTATTGTATATACGAGAGATGACGTTTGTCTCTCGGTTTATTACTCTCTCTCTACTACTACGCGGCTCGATCGATCGAATTTTTACCCGATTTCTCTTATCGAGCCGCGAAAAAGCTTGATATCGAGATACAATAAAGATTAGAGAGCTTAGAGGCGTTCGATCATTCAATATTCCGAATGTGCGTATCGCGTAATCAAGTATCGGCCTGTCGTATATTACGTATAATAATCAGCGATGAGCGAAAATTCTTTAGATAGATATACAAATTATTAAAGAGTCGATTCCACGCGTATAGAAATCTAAAAGTAGCCGCCGAGAGAGAAAGAGAGAAAGAGGCGCGTTCGTCGGAAAAATTACGCACTATAAATAAAAAACAAAGCATCTCTCTTTCTCTCGACAGAGACAAAAGGAGAGCGAGAATGAAAGAAAGAAAGAGAAAGAGAAAAAAGTGATTATATGCCAAAACGGTATGTAGTGGTATAGAAGAGTCAGAGTCTGCCTCGCGCTACTAACTTTGTTTTGAACTCTCCAAAACGGCGTATTAATATACACACACACGTACGCGCACACGTCGGATTTGCGGATGCCGAGAGCAGCAGTAGCAGCAGCAGCAGCAGCAGCATCAACAGCCGTCCAATTGGGATTGGCCGAAAAAGCTTTAAGCTCCGAAAGAGAGAAAGACTCTCGAGCGCCTCGGCGCTTTATATTTTTTAACTGAAAATAATTCAACTGAAATACAGCCCCGCCGAAAATCGGTCCGCGCGCACGCATACACGCGGGCAGAGAAACGTCGTCACCTACTCAACTCGAGCTCGAAGCGCGGATCATATACAGAAGCTGTGTACGTGTTTTTCAAAATGGTATAAAAATAAACCGCGCGACGACCCACCGAAATCGATGAATTATTACTCGGCGCGCGCGGCGAGTCGTGCGGATCGTTTAATTGCTCGACTCGAGCTTGCGCGCAGGTAACTCATGTACCTAAGATCGTTGGGATGACTAACGAATCTGTGTATATCCAACTTATATGGAGCAAATAATAAACAAGGAAGCTTTAAACTACTGAGACTCGCACGCGCGCGCGCGCAGAAAAGTCTCGAAAATCAGCCGGAAGACAAAAAATAGAAAAGCCAAGCGAGCTAAGCGTAAGCGCGAGCGATGATAAATGAAAAGTGACGCAAAAAGTTTTTCAATGGCAGCGGTAGCGGCGCGCGTGAGTGAAATGCTGCCGCCGCCGCCGCCGTGTGTGGCGTCATTGATCTATCTCTAAATTTCAATTTTAAAAAACCCCCCGCCACCGCCGCTGTTCGAAAGAGTAGTAGTAGATAGTACGAAGCAACAGCAGGCATCAACAGTGGCAATTTGCTGCTGAGTTTCAGACGGAAAGAGGATTAAAATAAAACCGAAGGCGAGTGTTTAGGTAAACATCGCGCTTTATCCCCCCCTGACACGCGTGTATCGCGCTTGCGGGTATTTAGTGTATATACGCAAAAGCTTCTGCTGCTGCTGATGCTCGGTACAGCACATAGTAAAAACGCGGAGAATCTTGCTGCTCGGACAACACACCCGTAAGCTCGACGAGATGTAGAAAAAGAGAGAGAGAGAGAGAATTTGATTCGATGAATAATATTTGAATGGTAGGTAATGTAAGAAGCAAATGTCAACGATGGCTTTGGTCAGCAAAACACGTTGATTTACGTTTACGTTACTACGAGTGTCATCAACAAGTAGCTTGCGCAATTCGTCTACGCTGAGACCAGTAAAAGGATTTAAGAATAATTTTTCAAAATTGTCTTTTGACTTATGCCATTGTTTTGACTTTGCCACTTGCAGATTTACAAATAAAGGCACTCGCCGCCATCTAGGGGTCGAAATTGGCTCTAAATATGATTGAATTTACATGAATTTTTTGTGTACATTGCTGCACCATTCTGCACCAGAAAACTTTTGTCTCGCTCGACAGATGTATAAAATGTTTTTTCAGACTTGTAATTACAAAATTACATACGAGTTCTGCCTTAGTGTCGCATCTCGTTATCGCGAGACTCCGTTTCATCAAACTCGAGCCATCCAGAAAGTTTTATAATATGTCTTTATTGCGGCGGTAGATACAAATGCATGCGCAGCACGACTTTAAATTTGTACATATTTTTTAAGTAGTTCACGCGCCCATGTTATCATTAGCCGTATACAATAACTAATTGGTTTAACCAGTTACGGGTATTTATCATTTGAGGTGTATCCGGAAAGCTTCAAAGTGCTTGAACTTAGACAATTTTTGTTACTTTATCACTTGCGGATTTAGAAACAAAGGTACTCGCCATCTGGTGGTGGAGGCTCAAACTAGAATTATTGTGTTTCAAGTAATTGAAAACCAGACTAAATTTTTTAAAACGCTATTGTCATTTTCAAGTCATTTAAAATTTGCTTAATATTTTTTACTTAATTGTTATGAAAATTGTAAATGTATTTTAAAACTTTCATAAGGTCATTTTTCGATCATTGGGCAATCATTGAGCGTCTCTATACTGAAGCGACGACGATTATTTGACCTAATCAAAAGTTACGTCTCGCTATTTAAATATACGCATCATCAAAGTCAGACGAATATTTCAAATTGAAACGTTGAATTTACGAAATATACCGGTACTAAAAGTCAAAAAGTTCGCAATTTTTGAGGGGGAGAAGAGAAAAATCATTGTACCGCGACGTCGATGATTTTTGTGCGGGGGCCGCGAGACCTACATAAATATACATTATAATCCCTATAACATAACCGCGAGATAGGTATTCTCGAGCTTTTGAGCGGGTTTTATTATTCGTGAAATATTTGTCAAGATCTCGTTTCACCGAGCGCGTGTATTGCGAAATTTCTCTCTCTCATTTTGCTCGGATCGGCCCGAGGATTTTCACACCGTTTCGAAGAGCAAGGCCGAGCGATTTTTAAAATACATTTATACACTCCAACCAGATGGTAAAATAGCTGCAATGTCGCTCGATTCTTTACTTCCTCGATATATTTACTTTCCTGAGTGGCTTCTTTTTTTTGCAACCAACCCAAAAAAAAAAGGTCGATAAATATTTCACGCGTTGACATACCGAATCACAAAAGAGGTGGCGATGATATGTTTGTCGAGTGCACTCGGTAATTCGAAAATGTAAGAGAGTACTTACAGGGACGATATATTTTATTTTTCTTGTAAACGCGTTCGAACCTCGTATTTATTTTTATTACAAATATTTTTCACCGTACGAGATATTCCGATTTTTGAGGTAGTCGAGTGAACTTATTTCCAAGAATATACGGCATTGACAAAGATTCAGCTTTGATAATGTCAGTTCTTATTCTCGCTGTACGCGAACTACTTGGGTGCGCAGTAATTTTCCTTTACTCCCAACGCCAGTACAGTTATATTCATTCATTGTCATTATGATTAATTAGTATCTATTTCAAAGGCGACTGCCTGTTTAATGCAGATTGATCGAATTCAAAATATTTACGCGCCGCTCGAATTTCAAAATCCCAAGTTTTTCTAGTGCTGTCAATTTATTTACCGAAAAAAATTATGAATTTTATAATCTATAATGAGCTTTACGAATCATAACAGATTATTATGATTGCGATAGCTATTACGAGAAACGAACATTTTTTCCCCAATGTGATATAAAATGTGTATCGTGAACCAGCTTTGTCGATGATCGAATCGATTTTTTATAATCCGCAGATATAGAGGATGGAGCAGTTCGAGCAACTGCTGACGTGTGCCATCTGCTTGGATCGCTACAGAAACCCAAAATTGTTACCATGCCAACACAGCTTCTGCATGGAGCCGTGCATGGACGGGCTGGTCGATTACGTGCGTCGACAGGTCAAATGTCCGGAATGTCGCGCGGAACATCGCATACCCTACCAAGTAAGTTTATTATTTATGGCTCGAGCGCGCAATTTTGCTTTACCCTCGTCTCTTTCTATACTCATTCAATTTTTTTTTCCTTGATTTAAATTAATCAAAGGGCGTCCAAGCCTTCCCGACCAACGTGACGCTTCAGCGCTTCCTCGAGCTGCACATCGAGATCACGGGCGAGCTGCCCGATCCCACCTCGGGCCAGATCATGGAGCGCTGCAGCGTCTGCTCGGAGAAGAGCTACTGCAACACCTGCGCCCACTGCGAGAAAAAGTGCTGCCCCGAGTGCAAGGACGAGCACGTCAAGATACTGCGTAAAAACATCGTCAGCATAAACTCGCAGGTAAGTTTTACACAACGTTACAGACTTTGGGGGGCGAATGAGAGATGAAAAAAAAACATAGACGACGACGACGACGACGAGCGACGAGACTTATAAATAGCTATTAAATTGTGCCGTGTAGAGCCGGTAGCAACTTGTGCCGCCGCATCTTATACACACACGCACGAGGTGCGCTGCAGCGCAATATATAATATACATAATATAAAAACGACTCTTTGTTTCGCGAGACTCGAGTGCGCCGTCGTGTGTGTGTGCGCGCTAATGAAACGATTTTTTGTACAGCAAACTCTTCGGTGCTTATAAGAGAGAGAGAGCATCCATAATTAGAATCGACGCGCGGAAAAGAGCTTTTCAAGCTGTTATATACCCAGCCGTCGTCGTTGCCTTCTTGAAAATTATTATAACGTCGAGTCGAGATAACGGCGCGTTTAAAATTTCATATATTATATCCTCTGCGCTATACGATATATATATATACAGGTGTGCGCTTTCCTCGAGTATCGCTTTTCTTCTTTGCGTCGAGGGAGTGTCTATCGCTGCTCTCTCGGAAACTTTATCGTCCCGAGATTATAATACGTGTGTATAGGTACCTCTTGTAGCGCGGCGACTGTAACGTTCTCGGCGTACTGGCCGGCGACGTTGCCCCTCGGATCGTAATTGCAGACGACGTACGTCTTGCCCTCGGCCGTCACCGAGACGCCGACCCCGAGCTTGCAGCTCGACTTCCAGACGACTTGCGTGAAATTTTTGCAGGCCTCGAGCCGCTCCTCGCCGGCCTTGTCTCCCGCGGCGAAATCGTATTGGCGATTTTCTCCGTACCTACAATCGTCGCGACGAATATGATGATGTGGAAAATTAAAAATCTGCGTCGCCTTACTGACCAGCTGTGGACTGCGACTTGGGGCGCGCACCACTGGCCGGGTCCGCAGCTTCCCACGTACAGATTCTCCCCGTAACAATTTTCCGGCCGAGGCTCAAGATTATCCTTCTTAGCGAGAGCGTCTGCCCAGTCTTGCGCAAAAGCGGATAACTTTGGTTTTACACACATACACACAAGCGTAAAATTGTACATATGCAGTTTTGTGCGAAGAAGAGAGGACGAGAAAATTTCGTGCATGACAATTTGATCGGTTTCATTGCCTTTTGAGAAAGAAAAAAAGAAAAATCAATCGAAATACCTTGATGTCAAGAACCAAGTCGGGCGAACAATGCAGAGAGCGGAGTGTATTGTGCAGCTTTAGACATTCTTCGGCGAATTGAGCTTTGCTTTTGATTCATAATACGGCAAAGGTTTTAAATTTGTCAGATATAAAGCTCTTCGATAGAGTTAGAGATATGCGTGAAAGAGGAAAAAATCAAGCTTACTTGGCCATTATTATTATTATTTTCTGTTTATATTTTATTTAAAAACACATAATTTTGAAGCGAAAAAATTGGCAGAGGTTAGGACTTGGAATTTTCTGTAGCAAGTTGTTTATGTCATCCGTTTTGAATGGTTTCGCTTTTTCTATACCTCCTAACTTCAAGCCCTACACTCCTTCGCATCGACGTTCCCTTTCAGATTATTTTCTCGCTCGTATTTATACGCATGTAAATGTAAAAAGCTCCCTTTTTTCACCGTATATCCTCGAAGAAGATAATAATTTAAATCGAGTTACATCTCACGAGTTTATAGCAGTTACTGCGAGGAAATTTTCATTCAGCTCACCCAGCGATCGTTTCTTTACAAAGTCGCGAAAATAGAACGCGAAATAAAGAATCATTCGAAAAGTTCGATTTTTGTTATTTGAATAAAAATCCTCGCGCACCAGCGTCATATCGCTCGACTCTATGTATCTCTCAATGACGTTCCGGATATCAACGTCGATTGCGCGCCCTGCAGCTTGATAACGCGCGCGCCCATATAGCTCGTAAATTAATATTTTTCAAAGTACGATGTATATTATACGATCGAGGGGTATTGAAAATACTCTCGGTACCATTGTCAACGACGAAGACGACGACGACGACGACGACGACCATTTCCTACAAGTCAATTCTCAACTGGGAATGTTAATAAAAAAAAAAAAAGGGTCGAATCTCGCGATCTTTGCGAGATCGAGAACGCTTCTATCTTTTTTTCCAATTTTGCGTTTTCGTACTTCACGGTTTTATATTGATTTTTTTTTCTTCGTCTTCTCGTATATAAGTCCAATGAAAAATCCGACGAGATAATGGAAGAAAAAAATCTCCGAGTTTATATTATCGAAAAATTGAATAATACCGAATTTTCTCCGTTACGACTGCGCGCAGACAATCGCGAGAAAAAAAGACAGACAGACAGAGACGGACGTGCCTTTAGTTTGTTTGCTTTGCCGCGTATACTTTTAAGGGTTGAAAAGATAAAAGCACTCACACACACATGCACACGCGAGGTTAAAAGGCTATCGTAATTTCTCGGTCAACAGTGGCATACAGCGCGCGTCAATTAAGTTAATGTAACGTTTTATCATCGTCGCTGTCTCTTTTTTTATTCTCTTCCTTTTCTCCGATACGTATACGTATAGGTTCGACGAGCCTTGCACAGACTGCAGGAGACCCTGGCTCAGGTGGAAAAGAACACGGTGGCGCTGCAGACGAACGCGGCGTCGGTCAGCGAGGAGGTCGACGAGATCTATCGCCGGCTGAACAAGGCCCTGAAGGACCGCACCGAGGTGCTGAGGTGCGAGATCGATCGCTACCTCGGCCAGGAGCTCAAGAGTCTGATACACCTCAAAGAGAATCTCGAGCAGGAGATCGCCAACATACAGAGCAATTGCGACCTGGCCGATCAGCACATCAACGAGAACGTGCCCTGGGACGACAACGAGCTGCTGGACACCAAGGAGCTGTTTTTAAGGACCCTCGAGTTCATCAGGTAAGTCGAGTCGATACGATACACACACACATACATTTACCCTCGAATGGATCGTGTTTCGTATACGTACTTTAATTGCTGCCACTCACTCGCTCTATTTCTCGGATAAAAGCTTTCGATCTGCGATGCACTTAGCGAGAGAGAGCTTGCGAGAGGAAAAATGCTCGGGCGCGCGATCGATGTATCCCTCGCCCGATGTAGCAGCATCGTACTTTCGAGGCTGTATTCGAGGAAACAATTTACGGCGTCGGCGCGGAATATTTTCAGATCCAAATTATTGTTAAATCGTTATTGTAATCGAACGCAACAATCGAGTCGAGCTTTTTCTCCCGACAATTATACAAGGGGATCGAGCGAAAGGAATAAAACGGCGAACTCGTGCTCGTGTATACAGTTGCTTAATGCAATGCGCCTATAAAGATAAACTTGGGCGCGCGCGCGCGAACAGCCCACCGGTGCGGAATCGCATAAATTCTATGTATATATTGCGTACACACATACACACCTATAACTTTTCTTCCTCTACCTCTTCTTTTAAATCGTATAATAAAATGGGTGACGAAAACGTTTAACGATTATGCATACATAGTCATATACATAAAATTGTCATTAATAGCCCCCCGCCTTAACGTTCGACCTAATTTATATTTTCAAAGAAATGTGTGTTAGACACGCTATATGTAGGGGGGCTGCTGCAGAATCCATGCCCCCCAAGAATATACGTCGCGCTAATCTCACGCGTTGAATTTCTCTCTCTCTCTCTCGGTGAAATGCGAAACGTTGGAAGCAGCATCAGCTCCTTGACCCAGAGAGAGAGAGACACATACCGAAACCCATGGCCCAGATAAGCCCCGCGCGCGTTGATTAAGCCCCTATATAATTCGGGCGCCACGAGCCGCGTGATCGGATTACCGCGCGCGCGCCCCTATATCCCCGTACTCTCTCGCTGTAGCGCGCCGCCGCGCATCGTTTTCATTCATCGAGAAACCCTCTCTCGCTGCGAATTCTCGCAGCCGCGTTATCATCGTCATTATCATCGTTATTCTCTCTCTGCTGCTGTCGCGTTCGCAGGAATTTCGAGTACGAGGCCGGCGACTACACGCGCCGCATGCGCTTCGTCATGACGCACGAGCCGAATCAGCTGGTGCTGCACGTAGCCGGCTACGGCGAGCTCAACATCAAGCCCGAGGGCAATGCATCGGCGCTGCTGGGCGGCGTCGGTGGCGGCGGCGTCGGCGGCTCGAGCAGCCTCTCGGTGCCAGGCAGCGGCGGCTCGCCGGGGCTCATGCGCAGCAAGTCCGACCATCGGCTGGCCTCGCAGTACCGCAGCCAGCAGGACGACGACCGCTCCCATGGCAGGAACCGCTACGTACCCGACTACGAGTGAGTACATCGACAAACTTTTCCTTCTTTTTCTTTTTTATTATCGTAGAGAGAGATAGGTTTTGTTGGCTACACCTGCGATAGTGTTTCAATCGCGTTGATGCGTCGAGGCTGCTGCTGCTGCTACTGCTTATTCCGAGTACAGAGATAACAATAAATATAGAGAGATAAAAAGGCGTTTTATCGAGTTCGATATGTGTATTTGTGTGCGTGGGGAGGGTACATGTATGTGGAGCAACCACCGTCGTTGTGTTGTGTTATGATGCCTCGGCGCGAGCGCGGATCAATATATACACGCAGCCACCACAGCACGGTTGCTTGAACCTTGCGCAGTACAGACCGAGCTTGCAGAAAGCTCGACTTCATCTATCCATCTAGCTCGCGCGCCACTTCCGTGTTTTATATACTTTTTTTATTTTACGTGCTCTCTCTCTCTCTCTCTTCGCAATCTACGTTCGGATTTTTCCTACGCGTAGTTTGACGAAAAAAAAAAAAAGAAAAACACGACGATTCGTATATAAGTACGTGCACGCAAATCTCTCGATGTATTATTGTAATTGGCGTTGACTTTGGTGCGGTGGCAAAATCGATGCTGGCCCTAATCCGCGGCCACCTTCGTACGAGCTGTAGTACGTACACAGGCAGCAGCAACACGTCGAATGTCACGAGGGGGGGTAGGGGCTTTTTGCACGACCGAGTTAGCGAGAAATAAATGCGATCTCGTTAGTCGCGCTTCACCTCGCCTATATATGCATTTGTCACTTGTGCGTGCATTTGTATAAGCGCGCATCTGAACGCTTTTACCTTACCTTGAATTTGAGAGAGAGAGAGAGAGAGAGAGAGAGATTACATGTACGAGCGATCAAGTGCAGGGTTGCATTCAAGCACACATGTATATGCGCGACGACGATCGTTGTACGAGAGAGAGATTTTAACAATTGCACTTAGTTCTCGAGCAAGGTAATGCAAGAGATTAATGACGAAATAAGGGCGGTAAATAAGTTTCGTATGACGAATTAAAAAATTTAAATTGCGTCATACGTTTAATTTAATTATAGGATCTAAGTATACACCCAGCTGCTGTACTTTGTTTACATTACACGATGAAATTTCGCGTGAAAGCTCGAACACTTATTTGGGAGCTTTAATATAAGAGTCTATGACTAAAAGATAATATTTTCTTTCGATGACTCGTTAGGCTACCGTACGAATTGCCGTCAAATTATACAATCGTTTACTTTTGAAAGAAATAACGAAAAACCATATGTCAAATTGATTATACCGCTCAAATTTGGCACTTGGCAAATATATTAGCTATTACTCGTGTTTATATCGGATGTAGTCGTCTCGTTACCGCGTGCCGAATACATCTATAATATATAATGTATCGTAACGAGGAACTCGAGTTCGCTCCACTTTGAGTTAGGTAAATTGCACGTATACGTGTACTCTCTCTCTCTCTCTCTCTCTCTCTTTCGCGCGCATATGTAAATACACGCGGGAACTGTACCGACCCGACGCGTCGTCGGCGCGAATATAGCTAATCGAGAAAATTTAATAAACGTTAAATTATGTCTACGTCTCTCTCTCTCTCTTTCTCTTTTGAGCAATGCGCGTGTGTGGGGAAAAAAGCAGTCAGACAGACGGATAGAGAGGAATGCGAAATTGATTTTGACACCCAGCCGCGTATCGATGTGTAAATATTGTACGCGCCTAGCGCAACTTTGCCCAATTTGATGGACGGACAGACACAGCAGCAGCAGCAGCAGCAGCACACGCTGCGACTCTAAATTTACGCGCGCGCGATCGGCACGCGGCTGGCTCTAAGTTTATATGCGCGATTTCGCCAGAGCTTTTTTTTCATATAAACACGGAGAAGCGTGCAAAATCAATAGATTTCGGGCAGCAACAGCAGCTCGACTACACATGTGCTATGTGTGTGTGTAATGGCATCTCCGCGTTATACGCAGCCTTGACCCGCAACGAAAGCTCCAAAAATACATTATCATACAGCGAGCCGCGAATCATCGTCGTATCCAACTCTTGCACTCTCTTATTGCTCATGCCCTCTTCTTTCTTCTTCTTCTCTCTTCCACTCCCTTTTTTTTTTTATTTTCCTTACACACCACTCCCTCCTCCTAATATTAGATACGACACCCCGGAGTACGAAGCGCCTCGGTCGCGTTCCCGCTACCGGTCGCGCTTTATGCGCAATCGGGAAGGCGACGATTCGGACGGCGGCGACGGCGGCAGCGGCCAGAACACGAGCACGACCTCGGGGCGCTCCGGCACGTCGGTGCGCTTTAACGCGCCCAACAGCGGCGGCGTCGGCGGCGGCGGTGGGGATCATCATCATCATCATCACTCGGCGAGGGAGCATCGCGAGCGCGTGCTCGACACCGAGGACGCCTCGCGCGGCCCGCTCTCCGGCATATTCCGCTTGACCGACTCGCCCAGAGTCATCAAGAAACTCAACGAATGCGAGCGCGCCGGCAAGCGCAAAAAGAGCGAGCAGACAACGCAGCAGCAAGCGGCTGCCGCAGCGGCTAATCAGCCAAAACAACAGGTAAATTATATTGACTGCGCAGACTGTCGTTGTTAGCAGCTATTTATTTATTTTTCTATTTGACTACTGTTGCTTTTTTTTTTGTGCTTTGCATCGGGCTGTATGCTTGAGTTAAAAACGGTTGCTTTACAGCCAAACACCGAGACACTGAAGAAATTCGTGCGTGCCCTCGGAAAGAGCTTGACGCCGAATTATCTCGGTATCTGTTTCATGTGCTGGATTTTCGTCGCTTGTGCCAGAGCAACCGATAAATAATAAACAACTCACGACTATCGTATTAAATTCTAGATCATTGTTATAAAATTAATTGCATTAATAAACATAGCTTTCTTATTGAAAAATAAAAATACATGAAATTTTAATTATTAATTAATTTTTTTTCTTTTGCATGATTCAGTACCGCATCGATAAAGAAAATTTCAGCTTACCATTGCTACTGCTTCTTTCCCTATGTATACTTTTCAACAGGTACACAAAGAGAAGCAGAGCTCCCCCAAAAGAAATAAAAAAACAAAATATAGCCCACATTTCTCGTCTAGCTTTTTCGAGTGTGTCAAGGCCACAACCGAAAACCACTTAGCTCTAGTTTCTCTCCCTCCCTCCCTCCCCCCATAGAAAAGTAAACAGTAAAAGTTAGCGCGATACATAACGCCACGACTCGTTTCTCTAATTGCTCTCAGATTCAGCCGGGACAGGGACGCAAGAACACGCCGTTCGTCGGCCGCCAAGTGAGCGAGGACGACGAGATATCTCGGATCAAGAAGCTGAACAAGAACGCGCCGGGTGAGCCGCGTCAACAGCAGCAGCAGACAGCACCGGCGGCAGCAGCAGCCGTCCAAGAGAGCTTGGCCGAGCAGGAGAGGCGAGCAGCGACACCGACGAGCACCACCGGCGCGAGTCCGGCCGCCAGGCGTACAACCAGCCGGGAGCGCGACACCGAATTGGCCGAGGAGACGAGTAGCAGCAGAAAGACCCCTACCGCTTCGAGGTAATCATCGTCGTCGTCGAGCGAGCTCCTCTGCCCTCTCTCCGCGCGAGAGAGAGACACGCGATACAAAGAGCAGCGTGTGCTTTTCGTTTGCTTCGAGCAAACAATCGATCCCCGGACTCTGTTTCTTTTTCTTTCCTTTCTGTTTGTATACGACGCGCACTCACTCGTACACTTGTGTGCCACAGCCGAAAAACATCGAGCGAGTTGCATGGCAGCAGTACCGGCATCGCTGGCGGACGCAGCAACTCGTCCGAGTCGACGGGCAGCACCGAGAGCGGCGGCGGCGGCGGCTCGAGCATCAGGAGCACCGGCGCCCCCTTCACCACCGAGGAAATGAAACAAAAGTTCCTGGCGAGATCGCCCCAGAACACGAGTAGCAGCGCGACAGCCGGATCGTTGGGCTCGAGTCGCTCGTCACCGGTGACGAGCACTAGCGCTGCCACCACCGCTACCACACCGAGACCGTTCCAGAGCCGATTTCTAGGTAAATTACATATAGATCGATCTGCGTGCATTTTCCGTGTGTGATTATTTTTTTTTTTTTTTTTTTTTTACTTGAAAATATATATCATTGTAAAGAACGAAGGAGTATTATCGAGCGGCAACGACAAAGGTAGGCGATTTGTACAATTTTTTTTTCTTTCAACATTATATTTCGAAAAATCGCAACGATCGTAACGAAATTAAATACGATAAAAATAGAAAGCTGAGCACATGGAAAATTTTTCGTTTTCATCTCGTATTTGAGTAATACCGA
Organism: Trichogramma dendrolimi; assembly: GCA_034770305.1. Lineage (NCBI taxonomy): Eukaryota > Metazoa > Arthropoda > Insecta > Hymenoptera > Trichogrammatidae > Trichogramma > Trichogramma dendrolimi. The sequence continues at coordinate 1,209,262 of JAPMIB010000045.1, forward strand.
GACCGTTACCGCCCGTTTCCAGACGAAAAATGTCGAGCTTTTTTTGTCGTAAGCTCGCGCTCTCGTCGCGTTGTACAACGCGTAAAAGACCCCACCGCCGCGCGGTTTCAAGGATTTTCGTTTTACAGTATATCACACGCGCGGGCGCGCCCGATTGGAAACGCGAGCTTTTTTATCTTTTTATATGTATATATTTTTCGATGACGCAATCGAAAGAAATGAATAACGATAATACCGTTGGCGAGAGAACGGCGCACACGAGATCGGCGTGAAAGCCACAGTTGGCTGGCTAGAGAGAGAGAGCTACGTTGGCATTTGACTTCTGTTTGCGTCCAGGTAATCGGACGACGACACCCGCGCCGTCGACCACGACTACTGCAACCACTCCAGAAAGCAAAACTAGCAGCAGTAGCAACGGCAGCAGCTCGCTGACATCGACACCGGCAGCGGTGTCGAAGAGCCGCAGCGAGGAGGAGGAGGACGACGACGACGAGGAGACGAGCAGCTCGTCCGAGGAGACCGAGTCCGAGAGCGAGGAGGATTCCGAGCCAGAGGCTACGACGGCTACGACCCCAACGAGATCGTCCGTACCCTCGTCGCCACTGTCAACTAGTACGGGCGGTGGTGGCTACAAACGCAACGAGTCGGCCATGTCGCGCACCGACATAGGGCCTCTGCTGGCCCGCAGCGCCGAGGCCAGGCGCGGCAGCAAGGAAGACTCGCCGAGCACGAGGCAAGCATCAGCCACAGCTGCACAGAACGACAGAAACGAATTGTTGTCGTCGTCGCCGCCGGCGGCTCTGGACGACGCCCAGGCCGTGCGCGAGAACGAGACTAATCGCAAACTAGAGTCCAAGCGAATTTTCCAAGCCCGAAAGAAGGCCTTTAAGAAAACCGCCGGCAGAGTTGCCATTGGCGTTTGCGAAACTCTCTTTGGCTGATTACTTTCGCTGCTCGCGCGCACGCCACCACCCCGATTGTCTGTGTGTCTGTGTGTGTGTGTGTGTGCGGTGTTGTTGTTTGATGTGATTGCTTGGGTGTTTTGTTGTTTTTTTTTTTTTTTGGTTGAAAATCGGTTGATCCGAATTTCGAGCTTATACATAACGATTAACACAACTATATATACTTAACGTTTCTTGTGCTGGAACACGCTCTAATTCATAGATAAAAAAAAAGACGAAAGAAGAACCTAACCAAATTTATTTATTGAAATTCATAATTGCATGACAGAGCGTGAAAGGATCACTTGTAAAAACGTACACGAAATTAACCAATATAATTACAAGCGATCTTTTTCTGCAAGCTCTCGATCGTGCACGCTTTTGAACTAAACAGTACAAAATGAAACTGCCAATAAATAACCCTTGGAACCTGAAATATATTAACAAAGTGCGTGAAAATCGATCGAAAAATCTTTTCATTCATTACGTGAAATTATATATATTATAAAAATTATATTATAGATATATAAATTATATAGATATGAATATATATATACACGCGCGCGCTAAATATTACTAATATAAAAGCGTACATATATTACATTAATCGAATTAATTTGTAAGATAATTAACAACGTTTGATACGATGTTTAACTCTAGATTATGTTACATGCCACAGAATTGCATTTTACATGCATCAAATCTATATGATATATTTACATGTGGGAGAGAGGAAGAAAAGCAGACGCATGTTGAACGTGGATCCAGGTGTATATTACTTAAAAAGTATCGACGAAAGTATAATATGATACTGCAGACTGGACAGAAATCGTCGAAAAAAGAAACTTACTATGATTTTTACTACATTGTGATTGTAAAGTATAAATAAGTGGGAAGATGCGAATTTTTTCCCACTCGAACCTATGGTCTAAAACAAAACGACTCTTGGTGGTGCTCTTTTTAGAAATCAGATGTACCTTTTTTTAAAAAATCGATGAAAAGAAAAAACAGAAAAAGAAATATATCTGTGCTGCATATATTTCCACGTGCATAAAATACCGAGATGCTTTTTAGTAATATGACTAGGAGACATTGTGAATCATCATCTCTCGTTTATATTTAAACGATACAACGGCAAGCGCATATAAATAGTATTTTGTCCGACGAACAAGAGCGACGCTATTAACTAATTTTTATAAAAAAGAAAGAAATCTAACTTGGTTCCGTTTGACTTAGTTTTTAATGCAAATTGTTGTTTTATACGTTCTTTTTTTAAAATCACTTTAAATAATTGTTTTGAAAAATATATGACTTTAATTTTATCTCTATTTAGGTATTTTAAGACTAATTCGGGTCTTAACAATTAGGAAAAATTTTATTCGTGTTATTCCTTAACAATGGAAACTAATTTGTTCAGTATTATAATTAATCGAAACATATTATATGAATATTAAATATATATATATTAGGCTGGTCCTGAATCGACAAGTAATACTTAATCATGCGTGAATCGCTATATGTATACCAATAATACACTATTTACTAAAAATGGGCTTCACTCCAAATCTCTAAGGATACAATCTAACGAAAAAAACCGTGACAATTTTTCAACGATTAGAAAATTGTCGTGGTACGAAGTTTCTCGATAGATAATTACGATATTTTTCAATGTTGACTGTTGAGAAGGAGCTCAAGAAAAAGGAATTTATCTTTTCTATAATACATGGATGATTCACGACTTTGATAGTCGCCAAAGTGTAAAAAAAATTCGAAATTTATTTTATTATTATGTTCAATAAAAATGTTACCTATCATGAAATGCCTTTATTTATTCTGCCTCTGTACCAATTACAAGCTGACACGCCTTGTAAAAGAGTAATGATTGTATATCGAAAGTCTCGATTGAGTAAAGGAGAAAATTGTGTGCAATATAGATCCATGTATCCTTAGAGACGTACGAGTGATGCCAAAAAAGAAAAAAAGCTCTATATAAAAGAAAATTATATTTAATATAAATGTTGTTTTTTGAATCATTAACGAACAAAGTATATGTGTATGTGATAATACATAAACATTACGCCTTGGCCAATTCAAACGATTGGCCAGATAATACCTATTTAGCTATAATCGGAGTACACATTGATAAATACTAAGTCACTATATACGTTATATTAATATGTAAACGTGAATACCTGCACATTGATTGTTAAAAAAAAAGTATTAATTCTATATTATTAAATGAAAATTCATATATATTATCTGTTAACGAAAACGATATACGGAAAAAAAAGAAACTATTTTCAACTAATGAAACATAACTGCACAGAAAAAAAATAAACGAATTATCATCAATGATCCATATAGACGAAATGTATAAACGTAAACATATATATAAATACATACTTATCACCTCGGTGCAAATTATTAACAATTGTGATAACGATGTGGAAAAAAAAGTTTAAAACTGTAACAAAAAAAAATTGTATTATTTATACGCGAACTCATTCGTAACGACATTATGTAAAATAAGTTTGCGGAATAATTGTTTATTATTATAAGTGATTCATTATTCAACAAATGCTATTGTGATAAAAAAATATAGCGCGCTTGAAATGAGTTTGACACATCTAATTATTGATTTCTTCCATTTCTAATCTGCATTTAATTAGTCATTACTGTCTAATTAGTTCATACGATTTTTCTTTTCCTGTCTCTTAACACGTTTTTAAAAACTCTAATTTCTGTTCATTGCCATCGTCGAAGTTTATTTTTTTGATTTTGTTTGAAAGTTTGTTTTGGCTAGTAATTTTTTAACACATTAATTATTAATCATTTTACCCAATAACAATTTTTTTGCATATGAGCAACTTTCAGAGACACACCGAGCGAAAATAAAAATTCCACTCGTCTTTGAAAATTGATCAATCAGTGAGCCAGAACTAACATCGAGTGAACTGACAACAACAACAACAACAACAAAAATCCAAAGATCGGGTCGTTAATCAGCCACCTCAACTTTTTTCGTCTGTTTCTTCTCAGCAGCAGGTACGGCACTCCGAGGAGCAGTCCAGCCCAGACAACGACTCCATCGGCGAGCAGCACAGCATCATCAGCAGCCACGACGACGCCTTCGTCCTCGTCCACGTCGTCGACGTCGACGCCGGGCGGCTACACCAGCAGGTTCGTAACAAGCGACCGCACAATTCACGACTTCGTTTCTAATTCCAGTAATCCCCTGGATCATAACGCTCATTCTAGGGCATTAACTACTACTACCGTACGTGACAATGATGATGACGACGTTGACGTTGAGAAACGCTCGACGAGCGACGAAGACGTCGACGAAGACGATGACGACGACGACGACCGCTACGACGACGATAATAACGACGCAATTAATAACAACGACGCAATAAGTAGTAGTAGCTCTGAATCGTCGTCGTCCACGGCGGACGAGGATAACAATGATAATGACGACATAGCGAACGATAATGATGTTGATAAAAACAAAAAAAGAGCGAGCGAACAGTTGTTGTTGTTGTCCGATGGGGAAGCGGCGGCGGCGGCGTCCTCATCGTCCTCGTCCAGCGTCAGTAGTCAACGCGATAGGCCAGTTGTTGTTGTTCCTAGCGATCGAAAAAACAATAATAATCGTCACGGCGACGTGGACAGTGATCTAACGAGTAATGGTAATAATAGTAATTGTTTAAACGCTACTACTGTCAGCAGTAGTGGTGGCGACGACGCGCATCGACTGTTACAAAGCACCCATCAGAGTCGCGAAGAGTTAGCGGGGCTCGATAACGATGACAATAATAGTAATAGCGAGAGTGTCGAGAGTGCGGCAGCGGCAGAGAGCAGTGGGCCGTCGGTCGGCGTGAAAATTTTTATCGAGGGCAAACAGTGGACCTCGCTTGAGGACAATAATAACACTATCGCTGACGAGACGAGGAACGAAGACGATGATAATGATGATGAGTGGCCAAGGAGACGAAAACTGAATCGGAATCTGCTGCACGTTGTCCGAGATGATGATGATAGCGATGATGATGATGACGACGAAGACGACGACAGCGACGAAGACGACCAAGACAGGAATTATGATGAAGAAGAAAGCGAAGAAGAAGAAGAAGATGAAGAGGATGATGATGATGACGCGATCAGTGACGACGACGCCGAAAGCGTCAATAAAACTGTTAGCGAGGATCAAAGAGGTACAAATACTATAACTAATGAAAATAACGTTTTGCATAGTGACAATGATGAAAATGACACTGAGAGTAGTGGTAGTAGAAATAGTGACGGGGGGAATAGCAACGACAATAACGTAGACGACGTATCGTCGTCGTCGTCGTCGCCGAGAACGTCGGTGAGCAGCGACCGAAGTCGCTCGTCCTTCACCAAAGCCGCCTTCCTCGTCAAGGATCAGGCGCTGTTCGACGAGAACGGCTGGGTCGTCTCGGACGAGCTCGTCACGGATACGCGCTTCGGTAATAACAATAATAATAATAATAAAAAGACGATGGACGACGATGCGAAAAAAAACGAGATTAACAATAATAACGACCGGACCAAAATACGTAATGTCGATGATGATAACGTCGAGACGTTGAGTGGAGGTGGTGGTGGTGGTGGTGCGGCGGTGGAAGGCCGCAGGTGGAGCATAGGCGAAAACGGTTGGGTCATTGTCATCGATCACGACGATGACGACGATCAATCGGCGCAAAAGTCAAGCGGAAAAATCGAAGTCGCCGCTAACTTGCCGGAACAGAATGACGATCACGTAACGACGGCCGATGCTGGTGGTGCTTTGCTGACAGCGTCTTTGTGCGGCGGCGCTAAGATTAGGAACGATCGCCCCGAGGACGACAATGATTGCGCGACGAACGACGCGAGTTTACCCATGAAAATGGTAACCACCGTACTCTGTGTTTCCGTTCTGTGTTGTAGCGTTCTAATCAATATGTTTATGTGATTGATATTATTATTATTATTTATTATTATTATTATTATTATTATTATATACAAAAAAGAAAAAACAAATAATCGAGACGAAGATATATTTTATATATTGATCGATGATATATATGAGATCTATGAGCCGTCGGATTGATTACATCTCGCACCGAGAAAACGTCAATTTCTTTTGATTAGCAACTTGTTTATAGAAGCTCGAATTTCAATTGACTTGGGGTTTTTATTTTTTATTTTTGCATTGTATTTTATATATTACGGAGAGACCGGCCACGTTGCATTTTAATTGAAACGAAAGCATTTACAGCTACATATATCATTCATTGCATTCCTGAAAATTCCTATATAGTTTCATATTATAATTTATATTCACATCGTTCGTACCCAATCAAAATATTAATCCGTCACAATAGCATCATTTATTACCAATCAGTCTTTTGAAATTCGTCTTTTCTGCTTTCTGATTCATAAGTTATGTCTTTTAAGCAACCATTATGATTTAGACACAACGATTTTTATAAACTTCGTTCCAATCATGAAATTGATGACACATGAGTTTCATTCAAAAAGAAAAGAAAAATAAAATTTGAAAGGCACGCGTTTTGTATTGCCGACTCTAGATAATAATTTGTGGACATCCATTGATTAATTACTGAATAAAGTCTTTATCCTAGATAACATTATTTTTATACTTGGGAAAATCAATTCATTGTGATTTCGATGCTTTGATTATATCCTTCGATGATACGCGATCAATAAAAATTGTAAATATTTTGTTTAATTCACGTAGATAATGTCTATATGGTCTTGTAGATGTTTTTCTAAATGTTGATTAATAATTATGTGATTTGACATCCAACACCACTTTAAACTACTGAAAGACTGTTTTTTTTTCCTTTATTTTTTTAGAATCTGTTTGTTTAAAAAAATGTTTGTGTTTAATAAAAAAAAAGTTAAGAAGAGAGCCTAGAGTCTTGTGTGTTACAAACGAGGTTAATTACATTCTCAAAAGACGGTTCGACAAAAGTACATTAGAATTTTATTTTAATGTCTCGGCTGAATATTAAAAATATTTATATAATGCTCACACCCGAAACTACTGGCTACGTAAATATTTTGTACACACGACGAAATTTGCTTTGAACATTTCGAACCATCTCTCTCTTGCTGGATTGGTAAATAAAGTTAACGTGTCAGTGTTAAACGAGCTTTATTTATTTACCTTTACAAAAACCGTCCTTGATTCTACCGTTCTCTTCTTCTCTTTTTTTCTTTTGTGCAGTCGATTCCACCGCTTATTAAAAATAACCTTCTTTGCTCGTAAAAAAAAAACGAAGTTACCAAAACGATGACGCGCTAGGCTTGTTTTTTGCCTTTAAGTACGAAATTTCGAAACTGCGTTGCCGGCCTCCTAATAAATATAAATCTATAAGTCTACTAATGCTTATTTGTTAATCAATAACGATCCACACTAACGCCGATTACGATGGAATAATGCTTTTACTCTGTATACCGATGTATTACCACGAACGAATCTTCAAAAAAAAATCTGTCATTCACAGAATCTTGCTTTATTAAGACACTAAAAACAAATAGCTTGTGACGTTTGCATAACCACGCAAACACATGTACGTTAAAAAATTTGATCAACGTTTTATTATTTATTCCTTGTTTTTCTTTACTGAAAAAAAAGCTCGCCAACTGTCATTGAGCATTTCTCGCATATTATAGAGATGATGATAATAATCGATCGCTCTTTAACATTTCACATCGATACTTGGACGATTTGTAAATCGAAAAGAAATGAAAGAATCATGTTGAAAAGTCATATCAGATCACTCTCTCTCTTCTATCTCAATCTCTCTCTACCACAAAACGTCGTGGGATAGTATCGGCATACAAAAGCATGTGACGATTGATTGGCCTGCAGCAGCGTCATCATCATGCACTTACCATCATCGTAAACCAAAAAAAAAAAAAAAAAGAAAATTCACCTCTCGAGGGGGCAGCACGCAATGAATAACCGCGGAAAAATTCCCGATTTTCTTGGCAATATTTCAGATTTCTGAACAAGAGCAGATCTCAAGCGGCCTTGAACAGCAACAACTCGACGGATTCTCGCAATCAACCGAGCAGCAATCTCATCAGCAGCAGCAGACACGATCGCGAAATCCCGGAGCCGCTGGACCTGAGCAGCAGCGCCAGCAGCCAGCAGGACTCGAGCATGTCGCCGAGGTCGCGCTACGCGGCGATCAAGGAGAGGCGCCAGCGCCTGGCGAGATCGCGCAGCAGCCACAACTTTGGCGGCGAGGACCTGGACATAGAGGAGGACCCGCCCTCGCCGACGACCCAGTCGCCGAATGCCTATCTGGCGGCCAAGTACGGCATGGGCTCGGAGCTGGCGAGGTCGCGCAGCACCCATGCGCTCAAGTCGCGGGAGGCCAGTCCAGATCGCGATCGTCCCGGCGCCGAGAAAGACGGCGCCGCGCTCAGCTCATGGGCCAGATATCTCAAAAACAAGTACGGTAACCGCTCCGCCAAAGACAAAGAACCGCCCTCGACAGCCTCGTCCATGCCATCGTCAAGGTAAAGTACCGCGAGACTTTTCTCTCTCGTCTTCTATACTGACAATTTAAAAATATATACGGTATACTTTGATCCTGAAATACGAAAATTTTGATAGTACTTTATGCGACAGCGAAGCAGAGCATTACAATAATACGATTTACCCTATTACTCAATCAAAACTACACTTCCTAGATAAACTGGAGTTAGTTTTTGTGTCTCAAGCATAGTTGAATTAAAGGTGGGGTATGGTTTCAATTTTTACCCTCTCTTTTCTTCATTCGAGGAAAGATCTATTTATTATAATAATAAAAATTAAAATTTTGTATGGTTTCGATAATAATTTTTTAATTTCTTGAGAAAGAGGAAAACTACTCTAGTAGAAATGCTCAGCATTTAAAATGGCCTAATAACTGAATAATTATTACTCTAAATGTTTTAAAAATATTATTTGACATATTTTTGACAATTTTTCTGTTACAATGATGTTGCAATATTAAGCACATTATAAATAATCTAAAAATGACGATTTATGGTTTTATACAATTTAGAACCAATTTCCAACTACTTCAAATACGATAATATTACTTCAAGCCTTCACTACTAGATGGCAAAAACTTTTATTTTTAAATCTGCAAGTGGCAAAGTAAAAATAAATGCATAAATCAAAGCACAGGTATAAGGATATTATTCATTAATGATTTCCGCTTCTAAAAAGTACTGGTATTCAAAACATGGAAAATTATGGACAAAAAATGTTGGAAAAACGTTTAATTTTTGTAAGTTTATAATATTTAGTCCCAATGACTCTTTTAGGTCTATGAAACTTCTTTTTCTAAAAAATAGCTATAAAATGTTAAGCATTTCTACAATTAGTAGCAAAGTGAAACCAAATTTCTGCCTTTAATCCAGATATATTTAGACCAAAACTGAGTCTGATCTTAACTTCTGTTTTAGACTGAAATCCGTTTTATTTAAAAAAGTATATAAATTGTATACCTTCGAATCTGACTTTTCGTTTTATCATGTAGTGATTGTTACGATTATTTATCGAATCTAGGATAAAATCGAATGTTGTATTATCTTAGTACAAATTCTCAATGATTCATCATTTGTAGCGAATCTAACCTAGTATTTTTATCCCTTTTTTCAGACGCTATAGATATTGATTATCGTAAGACACCGTTCAAGTTCAATACTGTGATCAAGCATGATGTTTATAAAAAAACAATTTCCACTGTAAATCTGACAACTCAAACTCATGTTGTTGAAGTATAAGTCAATTGTTATCCTATTAAAGTTGTATTCGAAATAAATTTTGACAAGAATATTCGCAGTAATTTAATTATGCTACAAATACTTTTTTCTAATTTGTTTAACTTCGTTTTAACACAATTACTAATATTTGAGTCAGATTAGAAGTAATTCTGAAAAATATAATCAAATTTTCTTAACTCAACGCAAGCATTTAAAAAAAACTACTGCTTAAAAAAAACAGCATTAGCTTTTTACATTTGACTAAATTATAAATGGTAATAAATTGAATCGCAGTTGTATGTAAATAGACTGCAAACATAGATTTATTTTTTCATTAATCATCGTAATTTTATTAATATTTTTACAATGTAAAAACATCATATGTAATCAACATTCGAATCAGTTTCTGATGTCATTTCAGTGAAATTGTTTAAAAAAATAACAAACTATTTATATACGAACGAAACGCAATAACAACAGAATACTTATACCAATTAAAACAACATTTCTACTTCACGACGATTTTTTAATCATTTTTTGTTGAACAATCAAACTATGTATTGAATTTTGCTTTTTTCAAAGCGGCTCAAAACGTCCGCAAATTGAACTAAAACACATTTTTATTTCGTTTTTAGACGCGTGGAAGATAAAATCAGTGCCTTATCTAATTTATTGAAAGAAAATAAGTATCGTGTGGGCGGGTAAGAAAAATTCCCTCTTGTATGTCAGTGATGAAAAATGATTTTATCCGAAGTTCCTACCATAATAATGATTTTTTTCATCAACATTGAACATCTTACCTGTTGTAGTTAACCATAAGGTAGCTTTTCTCTTGAAAGGGCCACCTTCAACTTGTATATAATTGATGATAAAGGTGCATGATTTTTGGGTAGATTAAAAGTGCACTTAAAATCCCATCATTTTTAGATACATTTCATTCGGAAATTATTGAGAAAATGTTCAACTGACAAATAATAGTCATTTTTGTAATAATCGTTTTAATTTTCATTTTGTAAAAAAAAAATATGTTCATCCCCTTTTAAACTAAAATCATATAAATATGTCGATTCATCGTGTGTATTTAATGCTCACACTAAAACAGTGATCATATGTAGAAAAATTGAATAATCTTTCCATTGGCATTTAATATGCTCCTTGCAGTCATATGAAAGATACCAAAAATGAGTTTTTATTTTTTTCTAGACGATTGGGCGATAAACTCAATGGTGCATCTAATTCATTGAATGAAAACAAATATCACGTGGGGTAAGAATCTGACCCCCAAAAATCCCCATTTACAGATTTATTGCATTTGAGACACGAAAGCTTTATTGATCATTGCAATTTTTAATTGCTGCAACCTTGTGCTGTAATCCCCTTATGCCCTCCATTCAAAGAAGTAATGAAAAACTTCGACTGAATAATTGTTCTAAAATAGCAATACCAAACAAATGAAATGCAGCAAAAATAATTTTGACCTGCAGCTTGTAAGCACGAATACCTACCTGTAAATATCGCGATAAAGATCTCCATGCATATAGTTTAGATTTCACAATTGAATAATGCGTGTATAATTGTCATGTGTATATATATATATTAGCTGTAAATATAGTTTGATAATAATAACTTTAAGTATTACCTTTTTATTTTACTTTAACATATTATATAAAGGTGTGTACCGCTGTAAATTAAAAAAAAATCGTCCCAAAGTCGGGATAAGAGACAGCCATCATGCTCACGTGAAAAATATGAATTTTTTTTTTGTAGCAGCAGCGCAAGTTCGGCCTCACGAAGACTATCCTTAGGGCTACCTCTAAGACACAACGCAGGACAAGCCTCCTTCGAATCTTCTGACGACGATCAAAAAAACCCGTCAGGCTCCCCCACGTCCCCTACAGCAGCTCCCGCTATACCCGCGGCAGCAGGTTCCTCCACTAGGTGAGCATGATCTTTTTTTTTTTTTTACATTTGAAGAAAAATAAATAAAAATAAGAAATATGCATTGAACGCGTGTGACAAAATGATTTCCGAACGACGCGACGATTATAAAATGAAAAATAGGGAACGCGACCTGGTATAGGATATAGGGGTCGGGAATTCACGTCACGCTGCAGACACGAAAAAACATGTGATTTTTCGTGCGCGCGGGTATATAGGTAGCACACAGCACGGCGCGGCGGCGGTTATGAGAATTCGGCGTATTGTAGAAGCAAATATCAAATCTGAAATCTAATCTTGACGTAAAGACTATTCGCCGAGCCAAATGGATTTCTGCTTAGATAGCACGAAATAAACTCTTCGTTTTCCCTCTGCGTCCCTCTCTTACGCCGCCGCCCGCCGCCGCCGACGCGCTCAACGTGCAGCTTACGCGCTACGTCGAGGAGTATGGTATAAGAGAGAGAGAGGAAAAAAAGTGTATACTAGTACCCGCGCGCGCGTTGAAGTAGTACAGAGACACGATGACGTCAGAGCCTTTTTTTCTGCGATTCTCTCTCTCTCTCTCTCTCTCGCTCTTTCTTATTTTCTCTCTTCATCCGATAGGAGTGAAAGAGAGACCTTTTTGGATCGCGGGCTCGGTGCCAAAATTTCTGCAGCTCCGCCGACGACTATAGCTCCGGGGAAAGCAGCTCTGCTGCTGCTGCCGCCGCCGCCGCCGCTGCCTCGCGTTCATATTTGACGGTTGCGCGCGTGCAAAGCTTTTCCCACTTTGATGTATTTTCGAAAAGAAAAAAAAAGAGAAAAAAAAATTTTTTTTTTCATACACTCGGCGCAAACGCGTATTCAATCCTTTTGGCTTTTTTCAACTATGTAATATAATGAGAATGTTTGTTTATTTTGTTGAAACCGCACAGGGGGAAATACCTGCTGAAGCAACGGCAGCTGTTTACATTTGGGATGCGGGGGAGCGAGGCCGGATGTTTTACGTGGCCGAGAGGTCTCGCGGTCGGCCCCGACAACTCCATCGTCGTGGCCGACAGCTCGAACCATCGCGTTCAAGTGAGTACATACCACAATAACGTACCATGACTCTGCACCTCTTAATATACTCACTTTGTTGTTTTTTTTTTTTTTTTTATTTTTTCGTCATCTCAGGTCTTCGACGGCAAAGGCAACTTTGTGAGGGAGTTCGGTTCGTATGGCAGCGGTGAGGGCGAATTCGATTGTTTGGCCGGCGTGGCCGTGAACCGAATCGGCCAGTTCATCATTGCCGACCGCTACAATCACCGTATACAAGTGTTCGACCCGTCGGGCCGCTTCCTGCGCGCCTTCGGCTTTCAGGGCTCGGCCGACGGCCGCTTCAATTATCCCTGGGGCATCACCACCGACGCCCTGGGCTTCATTTACGTCTGCGACAAGGAGAACCATCGGGTCCAGGTGTTCCAGTCGGACGGCACGTTCGTCGGCAAGTTCGGCAGCTGCGGCTCGGGCCGCGGCCAGCTCGAGCATCCGCACTACATCGCGGTCAGCAGCACCAATCGCGTCATCGTCAGCGACAGCAACAATCATCGGGTGCAGATATTCGACGTCAACGGCCAGGTGCTGAAGGCCTTCGGCAGCGAGGGCTCGGACGAGGGACAGTTCAAGTTCCCGCGCGGGGTGGCCGTCGACGATCAGGGCTTCATCGTGGTCGCGGACTCGGGCAACAATCGCGTGCAGATCTTCACGCCCGAGGGCGCCTTCCTCAAGGCCTTCGGCAACTGGGGCTGCGGCGACGGCGAGTTCAAGGGCCTCGAGGGCGTAGCCGTCACCTCGGCCGGCAACATCGTCGTCTGCGATCGCGAGAATCATCGGGTGCAGATATTTTGATGATGATGATGATGATGATGATGATGACGCGTACCACACTGCACAGCTTTTTTTCGTCGTTACGACAAAACTTGTTAAATCTTTTTATTGTAAATTGTTCATCAACAGCATTACCTTTTCTTCGCCTCGACGAGCCACGTTCATTGCGCTCTCATATTCTCAGTTTTTGTTCTCGTCGAGGTGAGCAAAAAATTCTCGAAATTTTTAATTGATCAAGATCGTTGAATTATTTTAATCGGATTGTTTTTTTTTTATCATTACGCAACACAAAAAAACTCGATCAATATCCATATAACTCGTAATCGAACAATAAAGATTTCAGGGATTTTCACTTTCTATATAAAAGCTGTGGCCCGATGTAGAATTCTTGGCTTTTCATCGTGAATGAGAATTAATTCGAGTGTCAATCCGTCTGATCTCTTGATTATGCTCTTATTTATTGGTACGAGTTGTATGCTTGTAAAACAGATTAGACAAATAGGAAATAAAATTTATACACTGAGTGTCTGTCGTTCGAATTATAATTTATAATTATATTATATTGTTGTGAATTTTCAAAAGTATTAATTTACGGTATGTGGTATGTGCAATTATATATTGAACAAAAAGAGAAAACAGGATAATCAAAGTGCGCCGAGTTCACATTACTTTATGAACTATATAGTGAAAATAATATAAAAGATACGAAGAACACATTTTTATTTTTACTTTTGAAAAATGACGACACAACATTTGTACTGTTTGTATGCTTCGAATAAATCATTAATGAAAACATTTTCAACTGACAATTTTTCTTGTTATTTTCTCACAACCGAGTCGCTATTATAATATAATCACCGTATAATTATTCGCGGTATACGTAATAATAAGAGATGAGAGGGGTCAGGGACGGGGTTTGTAATAAGCATATTTAATGAACTTGTCAATAGAAGCTATAAGTCAATAAATATATATAATTTATTAAATGCAATGATGAAATGGTGTAACAATGGGGGGCACCAGATGCCTTGGTGTGAGTCTGTAGAACACGATCGTCACACAAACTTATTACAATGCATGGTAATTAATCATAATGTTATATTATAATCAGTAAAAAGAAATGGGCGCGCAGGGCCGTAGGTTAATTGGCTCGCGCACCCCCGCATATGTGGTATCCACAATACCCCCTTATTAGAAATATGTAGATAAAATATTTTCATTATTTACATTAGTTAAACGTTTAGTCATCGAGTACATAAATAAATCATGATACACGCAATGATTTTACTTGCTTTTTTTTTCTGACGTGTCTTTTACTTCTTGAACGCAACGACGAATTCACAAATTATTAATAAATCGATAAGATTTGTAATAAATTTTTCATCCTCCCAAACAACTTTGGAACGTTTCCTTCTTTAACATTTAAAATTTTAGAAGAAGAGAATATAAACTTCGATATATTTGTATTTTTCGAATAACAAAAGAATTTTTCTTCTATACACGTTATGCGGTACCTCGACACGCAGTCTAAGCTTCAGATCGATCTTCGATTGATAGACTTTAAATCAATTACAATAAATCAGTGAAATAATTGTTATATTCACCATGGAACTGGATATCAGAATTTTACACTTCGAAGGAATTCCTTTCTCAGTTTCTAATCTTTCAATATAATAGAGAATTGAAATCAATGCGAAGAGATTAAGTTAAGTGAGGAAAAATGAAGTGCCGAAATAATCGAGTACAAAAATGATCGCTTAGTTTTATCATTCATCCCCATTGATATTACCTAAAAGCTTATAATTTATTACGAAAATTCGTTGAATATGAAAAAATTACATGTTCAGAATAAAATTTTTTCAACGTACATTGGTTCCACCTTAAAGAGATATTTGCTTAAATCTAAAACTTAGTCGAAAACATTGCAACGGTTTTCCTTATTTTTTTTTCTTTAATCATTATGAGTATTGAACGGATGATTCAAAATCTTTTATAGACGTCAGACACAAGCGGACGGACAAGTAGATGATATAATAAGTTTTAACTATCCATTTTTATTTTATCCATTTCGTTTAACTTTTTTTGTATTAAAATCTCTTTTATGTTCGTTATTTTTAATATTTCATGACCTATTAATGCCCTACAGAAGAAAAATTCTGCTACTGTAGCAAAAAATTAGTATTTATAAGATTGTTTTAGCAGAAATTTTTCAATTGCAGGGATACATACTTTTGGATGGTTAAGCTTATTCAAGTACTCGACGAATTCGGCACTTCTAGCGCAACAATAGGGCTCGAATGTTAAGTTATAATTTACTAATATCTTTCGATGACGCCACTTTTCGTTTGCAAATCTTTGAAAACTTTAATTAAGTTAATTAATTTGTATCATCGATTTCTAGGATATTTTATTATATTTCTTTTCGTGAGCGCTACATGTTTGTTTTTGCAATTCTATCAAGTTACGTTCGAAATATTGAAATATATGTTTTATAGAATTATTAATCATCTTTGCCTAATGATTTTTTATTGATTAACAAAATTTATAATTTTATAATTTTTTTGATAAAAGAATCCTGACTTGCCTCCATACTTTCTCGAATAAACAAGCAAATTTCAGAATCTTATAAGTACTAGTCATTTTTTACGTATGTTTCGTGAATTCGAGCTGCTTTATGAATTATGCTTCATTTTTACAGATCAAAAATCGGACTAAATGGTAGCAATTAGGCTATGCATCTTCTACGTATTAACAGATCATCTTTGATAACCTTCGACTTAGCTACTTGAGTGAAAATTCTTCCTTTAGTTCTCAAAGAGTCAAGAATATTGAATTTCCGAGTTATGGATTTCGATTCGGCATGTATTTTTCTATTTTAATTTCGAGTTTCATTTAAAAAACGTAAATCTTTAGTAAGCATACGAAGGCTCATGGGTTTCTGTTTGAAAATCATTAACTTAATTTAATGGCGCCGATTCAAAACCTTTGGATATTCCAAAAACTTCAAGTCAATATCACCGAAATTCATAAAGCGGAAATCCTCTATTAATAATACTTTTTGAAGTATTTAAGAAAATTGTAAGAAAAAAATTACAATCTCTGAAAGTTTATTAATTTAAAACTCTTCTTTTATCGACCTTAATTTAATGTCATAAACGAACATTCTCATGCTCATTGTCCTTCAAAATATCATTCTGAATTGTTGTACATTTTTTTTAATTCTTTCATTCAAATTCGGAAAAAAGTAAGAATAGATTTTTTAACAGTACTCGCCATGCAATTCATACTATTCAACTTATTCTACTCATGGCTTTATTTATGATCAAAAAATACTTGTTTGGATTTGTGAATATGGGTTGCTTTGGCAATCATAAACATGATTTTTTGTATTCAAATAGTGTAATAATTATCTAACGATACAAATCTTATAGATAGAGCTGTCCAAGGTCGCTAATTTTTTTATAATCAAAATTTGATTGTCATCTATTCAAAATTGTTTATTATATATTTTTTATGATTGAGTTTTATCGATTATTTAATTGTCTATTCATTATTTGAAGAAAAATTCTCGACTGATTGAACAGCTCCTAGAGAGAAAAGTTATTTAATCGATTTGATCAATAATGTTTATAACCGTAGATTTTATCAATTCATTAGTATTTTTTAGGTATGGTGTTTTTTGAATTATCATTAAATAGTATTAAATTCGTTTCGTGGCTTCCACGTAAAGTTAGTCCTCATCTATAAATTTTTCGTCGTCCAAGATGATTTGCTCTAAAATAATGTTTCATAGTGTCTATGTGTCACCTCGATTGACGGAGCAGCTTTAAAAAAATGTAGAGCAAATTATCAATAGGGTAAAATATCGTCAGACTCGGTAGCATGAAAATGCTCGTTGAAATTGATCCTCGCGCGATCTATAAATACGGCACATTGCAAAAGTCCAGGCTCTTTATCATTACCATTAACATCCGTTTCTTTATGTTTACTGACCAAGTAAAGAATTCACAGAGGCGAATAAAAAAGTTCAATTTCTTAATTTATCGAGATGGGTGCAAATTTAATGACCGCAAAAAACGAGTAGCCTATGCCAATAAAAATAATGCACCTCGCCCATTGCCAAAAATGTCGGCGAATGATTGAATCGCTGCCAGATTGGCTTTATCTTTGTTAAACCGGAGTTACATTTCGAGAGGCAAATTATGCGATTTCGTTAGAAAAATTATTTCATCTCGACTGAATGCAGATTTTTAAGTGAAAAAAAAAAGAAGAGAAAAAAAATTCGGTAGTTATAACGAGAGAGACTAAAGTATATATGTACAAGTCGAATTTTTGTAAGGAAGAAAATCCTGCAGTAAGCACCTATGCCCCAACTATTTATACACTTCACTCCGATCCTTAAATCTTTTTCTTGCGTTTCTCAATCGATCAAGATGTTCCGGGGTATAAAAACTCGACAGCGAGAACGAACATATTTGGAAATACTTTCTTGGATCACTATGAGATTTATCACAATGTAAATTATCATGTTTTTTTGTATGATTTCTTAAGAACCAACAGGAACGCAGGGCTTTTTTCGGCTTATACATTAATTGTGCCAAACTTTTCAATCTTCATTTTTTATCCGTTTTTTTTTGACGTTCGAGCACGCATGCCAGAAATAATTTTCTATAATTTCGCTCATTCGTTTTCATCCATCTGTACAATTTGTATAACGTCGAGACTGCTGTACAATATTGCATACCGTCAAATCCGTAGGCACAGCGAGATAAAAGCAGTATAGGTGCAAGTCACAGGATATAAATTCTCGAAACCGACTTACTTTCAAAAACCCTTTCGAAGCAATTTCTGGAAAAAATCGTTCCGTCGCAGATTTGACGGCGCGGCAGAGTTAATTATTATTATTATTATTTATACGCTAATGACAAAATCTTAGCCACCCCCCTTCCACCTGTCAATCTTAGCTCGTGTACGTATTTAGTGAATGAATAATTTTTTTTTTTTAATTTTAATTGGAAAAGGCCTTCCTCATTGATATTTTCGTTCTCTTTATCATTTTTCTAGCATTTTGTATGTAAGCGGGAAAAATCGAAGAAGATATCGAAAAAATCGAAAGTCTATTGCATTAACTATTTTTCTCCTCGTTTCTTTATCAAGAATCTATATAATAATATATTTATTTAAAAATTTGTCTTTCCTAATGATATATGTATGCGCTTCCCAGGCATACCTCTTCACGCGCGCTTTTTCTCACGCATGCACGCTCGTACACGCACACATTTACGCGCTTGCACATACATATTTTTACACTGTATTTATAATAGATAGATAGATAGATTCTTTGTCAATTGCAAAAATATCTAGAATAGCTTGGAATCTTCGCTTCAGACGAGGCTGCGCGTTCCTATGAATTTATAAATTTGTTCTATTCGTATGTTTAAACTTCTTATAGAAATATGAAAGCTCGTTACTCTATAACACATTACAAATATTTTTTGTAAAGTCTTTGCTATTTATTCACAATTGTCTATGTTTAATATTACTTCATTCGTAATAATTTTATTTAAGTAACTATTGTTTAAGAAAAAGATCAAAGAGATTCGGTTATATAAGAATTATATTGGAAAAAATTTTTATGGAATTCTTATGCAGTTCATTGGAGATTTAGCTATATATAATATTCTTATTATTTTTTTTTTCTTCTTTCAAATGAACCCTTGGAGTATTTAGATGATGAAAAATTCCGAAGCTGAAAAACTCATACTACTTGAAATCGTCTCTTAGATGCGAGTTTTTAATTATTTTTCTCTCTTCTCGAAAGGTTTTCGATTATCCTTAAATAATCCTAGTTATTCTCGTTATCGTAATGATATATCAAAGACCGTCGCGGTACACGCCACGCGGCTATTTTACCGCCTTGGGATTTTTTAATTTTTTTATTTATTTATTTTTTTCGCTACGCCTCGTTTTCGCAAATATTCAAAAGAGCAAATGTATACATATGTGGTATTATCACGTGAAAAAGTATCCTAAAAGTGAATCATTGTTATTATTATTATTATTTTTTTTGTCTACGACGTTAATTGGTGCTTTGCGCCGCGCCATTATGTAATTACCTTTCTCCCATGTAAATATCACAAACGCACCGAGGAAATATTTCGAAGCGCTCGATCGCTCGGCAGCTTGGAAATTGAAAAAAAATTTAATGCGAGAGAGAGAGAGATGTTTCTGTGTGTGTCTGTGTGTATGTATTGCACCAATCATTATACTTAGCTTCACGCGCGCGCGGGGCATCGATGAAATCTCGATTCGTCGTTGGCTGCGGCGCGCGCGCGCGAGCTCGAATTTTATATCTTTATATTTACGCGAGCTTTAAAACACCGTGGCGCGATTTAAATCATTCGGAATCGGTTTGTCTCTCTCTCTCTCTCTCTCTCTCTCTCGCACATGAGGGAAAGGCCATAATATTGAAACGTATTTCTGTTTGGCTCCTCTCGAGCGAACTTTATATTACCTCGTTCGTCTTCTTTTGTTCGCGCGCCGAGATATCTCGCGCACGTACATGTATTATACGCGCGATGCCCCGGAATATACAAAAAAAAAGTCAATCTATCTAAGATTGGTATAAGGTATGTATGTACTTATTTATCGATTTGCGTTGCAGAGTGCACCGTATCGGTGTGTGTGTGTGTGTGTGTGTGTGTGTGTGTGTGTGTGTGTGTGTGTGTGTGTGTGTATAAGTGTCTGTGTGTGTATGTGTGTAGCACCAATTACCTTTTATTTCGAAGCCGTAATTTATACGGGATAGAACTGATACTTGGACTTCGCGACCGAGTTCGCTTCTTCTATCTTATATACCGAGCATGTGTAAAGTCCATTTCCAGCGACGTATATAGCAGTCGCGCACATATATTTCTTCTGAATTTTCTGAATTACGTCAAGGTCGGGCTTGCCTTTCAACGCACCTATTCGTCATCGGTATCGAGCTTGTATTGGGTTTGTCATTAAAATTCGATTTAGACAAATTCATGTTTATATGTATGGACGATTTTGTTCGAACTGACTCTCTGCGGGTCATCCTGCGATTTTTTTTTCTCGCGCGTATTGAACGTGTCTTCGTATAAAAATAGAAACAATAGCGTCGATCGAACCAACTTTCACTCTCTGGAGAAAAACTTCCTAGAAAAGCCAGTTCGATTTTCAACGTTTTTTTTATGATTAAAATATTCATTTATTATATTGTGTTCGTGTGTGTGTTTGTGTATGTGTGTAATTGTGACGCGTACAATTGAACTACGACTGAATTATCGTCCTTAGATTTTTTTCATTTCCCCCCTTCTTCGTTGCGTACGTAATCGGGTTTTATATCCAAGCCGATCATATGTGTTACGCACAAAAGCCTACATGATAATGAACACGATGATATCCGCTAGATAACGATAATAATGAAATTACGATGTAATGTTGTATATAAGCGCGCTCGAACACGTCAGTCAAAGCCGTCGCGCTGCAGTGGACTTTTATTTATTTTTTTTTTTTTTAAAACGTCGTTTATTTTATTTATTTATTTTATTTTTTCGTGACGTTTCGACTCCTCCGCCTTGGCAAAGAACTTCGCATATAATTCTCGAATGACTCAACAATCGACTCTCGTAATATAGCCGCCTTATACCGGATAACGGTTGATTTAGAAACTAATCTCTACGGTTTTATATTGCACTCGGGACTGCTGCTGCACACCTTTTCGCGCGCACACGCGAGCTGAGAGTAAAAAACCAACGCAGTTAACAAGTGATTAACCGTATATATATTACAATTGCTTCTTTTTTTTTTTTTAAGTTTTAACAGACGAATAAACATTATATGTACAAGCGAAATGTATATATATAAAAAAAAAAAAAAGAAACGAATATTTATCGACTAGAGATGTGGTTTGTATATCGCAGAGCTGCTTCTAGCATTATTGTAAAATTTTAACCACGGATCAACGATCCGCAAATAAACGAGCGCGCGCGCGCGATCGATCGACCGCGCTCGAGTCGGTGATTTTTAATCGCCATCATCTACAGTCTTCAACTTTGATTTTTACATATTTATAAAATGCCGACACGATTTCGTGTCGATTACAATTTTTCTCATTTTAAAAATGGGCTGCGACGGAGACAGAGATAGTCGTATAGTAGTTGCGCTTCCGCAAAAAGCGAATGTTTGGAAAAAACGCATCCGATCGAAACTGCTGCGAAAAAGATATGGTTAAAATTTACTCTACTCTACCTATCGAATTATTGTATATCAATTATTATTGTGGTTGTTACGTGGTAATTGTTGTTGTTGTCCTTGTGTTGTTCTTATTATCATCGTCGTTATTATTACAATAATTAATTTTTCAATTATCTATCAAGTCGTCTAATAATATCTCGAACTACGGCACCTACACAATCGTTATAGGATCACCGCGTTACCTAGGAGTAAAAGCGAATTTCATTATTTTTTTTTTTTTATTCTTACGAACGTGTCTCGGAGAGTCGGAGCGCGCGGGTGCAGAGAGAGTTGGATTATTAATATTATAATGTGTTGTTACGCACGCGGGAATGCTGCTATACATACGACGCGGCGGCGGCGGCTAACAATATATTTCGGCAGGTCCGCTTTAAATTTTTCAGGTACTCGATTACGCTGCTTTTGTGTTTATACGTATTATATATATATATATATATCAGATCGGCCGCATTACGGAGCGTATTAGGTATATATATATACTATAAAGAAAAGCTTTTCTTATGTGACCCCCCGTCTACCCCCCTCTACTACTCGGAGCTCGTGTGCACCACCTTATTTCGTATATATATTACGAGAGAAATTGTAATTAATAACAAATTACGTATAGCACTTATTCAGATCGCGTTAGTATAAAAAATTTTTCACTAAGCAGAGGTGTATTTTTTTTCTCGTACTCTCGCTTTCTTACTCCGGAGAGAGGCTCGAGCGAAGTTCCTTTCGTAATATAATATATATATCGCGGAGAGCGAGATAGAGAGAGAGCGAAATTTGCTCCTTTTCAGCGCGGCACACGGTAGTATAAAGAGATTTTAATTAAGTAAGGGATAAAAAGTTTACGAGGCCTATAGTTGGAAGGGGATTTGTTGATCTACGTACGTCAACGTCACGCGGGGGTAGGTAGTAGTAGTAGTAGTAGAAGTAGTAGTAGTAGTTAGTCAAGGAAGAAATTTTTTTATTTTTAATTTTTTCGGTGAATTAATTTTCCGAAAAATTTCAAAGTAGAAAATTGCCCTAGCGATTACGTAATTGTGTGGGTGTGATTTATTGTTAATTTTTTTTTTTTTTGTTCTCATATGAATCTATAGAAATTTTATAATCGTATTATTTTATTTATTTTTTCTTACGTAATAATTAAAGAGATGCGAAAAGTAATTAACCGTTTTCTCGATTATTCTTTGGTTTTTTCTTATTTTTGGCTTTGGTGTTTTCGTTTCACTTCTTCTTCTCCTTCCTGCTTCAAACGGCAGTCTGACTGCGCAGAGTCGGCGACAGCTCGAACATGCTCGATTGCTGATGATGATGAACCAGATGCTGCTGCTGCTGTTGTTGCTGTTGCTGATGATGACGTAGGTGCTGTTGATGTTGATGTTGAGTAGACGTTAGCTGCTGCTGCTGTAGACTCGACTGACAGTCGACTAGTAGGTCATCTCGGGACACGGGTCGACTGCCAGACCGACACCTGGGCTAGATGAGCGCCAGCTTGGGTGGACAGCAGCCACCTTGGAAGTGGCCGGCTCCGCCGGTTGGCTCGCGCTCTCGCTTGCGACGGCTCTGGCGCTCTGCAGTCTGCAGCAAACACGAAACGGCGTCGAGAAGCAGAGAAAACGACTTTTGTATATTGTACGATAATTTCGCGACGCAGCCGCTACGAGGCGACGCGAGGCACGCGGACAAATTTGTAAACAGTAGCGAATAAGTAACGCAATTCAACAAAAAAAAATTTGATCGTACTTTAGTTAGTGCGACTTCGTCGCGACGATGAGGAAGCCTTAAAAAAAAAAAAAATAAAGAAACGAGGCAGTTTTGCATCGCGAGAAAAGCAGAACGCAATTTTAAACACCACGCGATTCGTGACTTACGACTATCGACTATTGCA
This sequence comes from Trichogramma dendrolimi, assembly GCA_034770305.1. Taxonomy (NCBI): domain Eukaryota; kingdom Metazoa; phylum Arthropoda; class Insecta; order Hymenoptera; family Trichogrammatidae; genus Trichogramma; species Trichogramma dendrolimi. The sequence goes on from JAPMIB010000045.1 coordinate 1,232,941, forward strand.
CTTCTCTCTATTTCTCGTCTTTCTGTTTTCGTTGCTCTGTGTGTATAATACGCGCGCAAGTTTTACGGCTGCATCGTATAACAATTATTTCTCGTTTGTACGGTGTTTTTATACAGTTTATCGCGCGGTGATTATATCGCGATATACTTATTATATGAATGGCTGCATGATGCTGATACTTACCGGTCGCGAGTCGTCCCACGACAGGCTGAGTTGCAGGGAACAAAAAAAGGAGTCATCGTTAGTTGAAACAGCGTTTAGTATAGAAAAAAAATCACACACTCTTCCACAATGCTCAAGGTTAATAATGTTATACACAGGCGCGTGCGGATCAACAATGCATATAAGCGAGATAAGAGGCAAGTGACTAGGATTCCAACTCGTACACAAAGTTTGCAGACGAGCAAAGCGACTACGTGGATATTCTAACTACTATACAACGGAGACAGAGCGGAGAGAGAGAGACCGTGTCGGGGGGGGGTGAAACTCACTTAATTTTTTGATTGCCGCATGAACTGTTGAATTTTGCGCGCCGCCTGGTGGGCCGCCTGCTGCTGCACGGCCTGCTGTCGCGCGCTCGCGGCTACTCCGGGACGCGAGCGGTAATTCCTGTAGTTGCTCTGTATGACCATGGCGGCTTTTGTCGCTTGTCTGTGGAGCAGCACACACAAGCAAAGTATTAAGCGAAGGGACACAAAGTCCTCGGTAAGCCGCGTGATTTGATTCTCAATAATACAGCGGCGAGAGCTCCTCTGACCAACTTCTCGGAGCTCTTTAACTTTTCAACGACGATGATATATACACTTTTTTTTATGGATTATAAAGAGAGAGAGAGAGAGAGAGAGCGCGCGCAGGACCTCTCCTTGACTTTTTTTTTAACTTACTTTCTTTCTTTCGCTCGAGCGAATTATTGCGGAACGGAGTGATTTGTAAATTCACAAAACTTTTAATTGATTCGGAAAAAAAAGAGAGTAAGGTGCTCACCGGGCAATCGAAAGAATTAATAAAGTCCTTTTCGTTTTAATTTTTACGAATCGTTTCCGAATCGAAGATCGTAAGCGTCGAGGAGTTCCCAATCGACCTCGCGTTTATTCCTGCGCACGATCTTTTACACGCAGCTTACAAATTTCCTCCTCCCTCCCAAAAAAAAAAGAAAAAATTAAAATAAAGCAAAATTACCCTGTCTCGGCTGCTCTCCCTTCGGCGAGAGGGAGAGGGGTTCAACAAACAAAAACAAAGAGAAAACGACGAAAAGTTCGTTTAAGAAAACAAAAAGTATGAGAAAAAAAATATTGTTAAAAGTAGTTCTAAAAAAGACGACGCGCGAGGCGGCCGAGTTTGACCAAGGGTTGGTCGCTCCTAGCACAGTACAAAATGTATATATAAGTATATGCAAGGACTCTATATACGTGTGTCTCTGCTATATACGTACAGGGTCCCTGTCGTCCTCCTTGGGTAAGAAAGAGGGAGAGAAAGAAGGAAAAGGAAGGGAGCAGTAGAGGAGGGCAAAGAGAGAGAGAGACAGAGAACGTATAGCTAAGCTAAAGGCAGCCAAAGTCGTATTAATTTAATGCCAGCTTAATTTCGTATTCGGTCCGTCGTATAGCGCGGCGGCGGCAGCAAGCAAGAAACGAAGGAAACTAAACCCCCCTACCACCACTACTACTCGCTCCTCTTTCTTTCCCCGGCTAGCTCGCTCTCGCTTCTCGGGTCGTCCTGTGCTGTGCTGCTGCTGCTGCAAAGTTTCCGAATTATTTACGATGGCAATTAAAAGTTCAACGCTGCCGCACGCGCGCCGCCGGACAGGGAGTGAGCCTTCTCCGCTGAGCTGCCGCTGCTGCTGCTATACATATAGGCCTCTTGCTCTCTCTCTCTCTCTCTCTCTCTCTCGCGAGTCGTCGCACGGGACACTTTGTCTGCGGGGTAAGAAAAGAAGCTCTCACGAACGAGACGACGGCACACACGCACACACATAATCGTAACTTATTTCGTCAAGACGCTCTCGGTGGTGCTGTGCGGTGCGCCCACAAAGACGGAGAGAGAGAGAAAGAGAGAGGACCGCGTGTCGCGAGGGACCGTCGCGCGCGCGAGAGAGAGAGAGAGCCGAGAATAACTGATGATCATAAGCTGCTATTAAGTTCCTCTCGACTTTGCCGAGTGATAATATCTATTATGAATGGGGGAGGAGGAGGAGGAAGGTACGAGGACTTGTAAGACAATGTGCCATTTGGCCCTTTCGACTCCTATATCTCTTTCTTCTCTTGATACTACTGTACTATACGCGCGCGAGCTTTATATACGCGTTTATCTTCTGATCAGTGGCGACGCACACGGCATTAAGCTCGCGTAATGACTTTCAGCAGATTTTCCACGGCTGAGATTTATTACACGCGCGCGGCGTATTATGCTGTATAGGTGTATATAACACTCACGTGTGATAGGCAAACTGCTTGTGTCGCCTGTAGTACTGCTGTATGAGGACGGCCGCGTGTCGCTCGGCCTCCTCCTGCCTCTGTCTGCCCTTGTAGCTCCTGTAGGCCTTCTGTATCATGCGCGCGGCCTGGTACAGCTCGCGCTGCTCCCGATCCGACAGCGTCAGTCTCGAGAGGTCGGCCTCGCCGCCGCCGACGACTCCGGACAATCCGTCGACCGAATTGCTCGTGGCGGCGATGGCCGCGCTGCCGATTATCTTGTCGGTCGAGCAGCTGCTCTGCTGTTGGCTGCTACCGGAACCGCCGCCGCCTCCGTCCAGCTGCAGCTGCAGAAAGTCGCAGAAGTCGTCGGAGGTGGGCGGCGGCGAGGGCGAGTCCGGCGTCAGGCAGCTGCTCGACGGCGACGAGGGACTGGCCTCGGCGTCCACGTCCGAGACCGAGGTGGCGCCGCCGCTGCAGTCGCGATACGAGTCGAACAGCTCGCCCGCGTCGATGGGCTGTATTTTTAATCGTGGCAGGCAGAGAGAAAGACAGATTGTATGGAGAGTCGAGTGGAAAAACAAAAATTCATCTCGCGTACGATTGTACGACTCTCATTACCATTTGCTCCATGAGGGCGTCCTCGAGGGGAGACAGGGACATTCGCGGCGAAGCCGGTGACGACGTCGCCACCTCGCACTGCTCCCTTTTGATTCGGTCCGGCAGAGCCGCGATTATCTTCTCGGCCAAGGTCAGAACTTTCGCGTCCTCTTCCCCTGTAAACATAATAGACAGGTGGTTTAATTTTTTTTTATTCGTTTTTAAACGTACGCGTTAAAAACAGTCGTACTACACTCACATAGGCACAATGAATGGGAAAAATTATTATCACATTTAGTATTCCTTTTAAAATGTTATGAAATCTTACAATTGATTTCTCCAGTTACTTGCATTTTTTTATTAGTTTAATAATATTTTAAATTTATGAAAGCTGGTCGCATGCATACTTTAAATTATTCACACTTCGAACTCGTTCAAAGGAAATAAAAGTAGGCTTTGATTTAACGTTCTACTCTGACCATTGATTTTAACAATCATGCTACATCGAGCAATGCACGAGTAATCGCAACAACCATATAAAGTAATTAAAAAAATAAAGTATAAAGTTATACAAAAATAGGCAGTTCACCAATTCGAAAGTCTTAATATTATTTTTTTAATTTTAATGATTTAATAATTAGGGATATATTCCATTTGTTTGTTCTCTTTTGCTTCTACATCTCTCAAACAAACATTTGAATACCGTGCCGTAATCTGTACACACTGTATAGAGCGACATCGGTACAACCTCAACGGTGAAAGGTGTAGTGGGGGCTCTGCCTATGTCAGCTCACGCGTAACTACTATTATGATGATTGTAGCGCGTACAGAGACAATCTCTAATACGCTAAATTCACGCTTGAGGTCGTTTGTGTGTGAAACAAACATAATAAATGTGTTATGTGTGTCTCGATCGAAAAAAAATGATAAATTTTTATTTTTAAGACACCTAAGACTTTTAATTCAATTGTTTTCATGAACTTTAATTTTTCTTTAATAAATTCGGAGTCATATTAGCTCAAAATTTTTCGTAGTCGTGACTGCTCCGAATTCAGCCGAGCTACAACTGCTCCGAATTTAACGAAACGGCATTGTTCCGTTTTTTCGGAGTCGCGTTGCTCCGAATTTTTCGGAATCGTTATTTCTCGATTTTATTTCGACTTTCGACTTCGCCTTCCAAGTCTTCAGTAGTATAGTGGTCAGTATCCCCGCCTGTCACGCGGGAGACCGGGGTTCGATTCCCCGCTGGAGAGACTTTTTGCTTTTGTAAACTATATTTTGAATAACATCGACAAAATCACTTACTTTTAGGTTTCATTCCTTATTTTTGATAAAAAAGTTAATTTTTGCCTCATTCGAGACAATGATCTCAACCATTCGTCAATCATTTAGGCCTTTGTCTCACTTATTTTTATTTTAACATAAAAATCAAAGTACGATTCTGCAAGCAAGGTTGTATTTTAATAGATAAAATCATACCCCGATGGTCGAGAGCTAACGGTGATTTATTACTCCGCGCTAGCAGCTCCACATCGTCCAAAAAAGATATCGACGAACAACCACCTGCGTAAAGTTTTTTTTACCCACGTATTTTTACAAACCAACTCGTACGAGTGTATTTATGTTAGTTTATTTGAAAATCAAGTGTTAAAAATCACGAAAGTTGGATAAAAAATTTCAAAAGAGCCGAGCGATAAAAGCGAGAAAATTTAACAACGTGGCTCGATGAATAAATGATGATCCAATATAAAAGGAGCATAATTGAACTTACAATAGGCGAGATCGAGTCCGCTATCTTGTGACAGCCTCCTCGGACTCGGGCTGGCAGGCTTCAAGAACAGCTTCTCGTCCTGCCTGTGCGCCTCCAAACGATTGAGCTCGTCGGCGATGGCGTGGTAGCCGTTCTCCGCGGCCAACTCGGTCGCGCTCTTGCCCTGACAGTCCCTCACTCGCAGTCCCATCGCGTTCCATCTGCGGAGCCGTCGAATCTTTATTCATCCCGAAACACATGCTCGTATATGACTCAACGCAAGAAAAAGACTCGAAACCGACCTGTAGAGTATGCGCGCCGTATCGGCGTGACCAGCGGCACATGCCCAGGCGAGCGGCGTCAGTCCCGCCGCGTCCTGCCGCAGAGCGTCGACCTCGGCGTCGAGCACGCCGCTCGGGTTCTCGGCGCGCCAGTGCAGCAGGGCGCAGGCCAGCCTCGAGTAGCCGAGACCCGCGGCGAGATGCAGCAGCGTCGGACCGCCCGACTGCAGGGGCTCGGCGCCGTTGCGCCACGGACGGATCACGGCGTCCTGGCAGTAGGCCACCAGCCGCTCCTCGAGATGGGCCGCCGGCGAGGGCGGGCCCGGACCCTGCAGCCTCGTCTCCACGTCCGCCAGCCTATCGAGCAGGGCCTTCTCCGGGCTGGGCTCGTTCTGGGGCGCG